>CM029552.1:20005630-21305139 GCA_017141385.1 Sogatella furcifera | reverse complement strand
CCCACATCATGCGTCGCCGTCTCCAGGGCCAAAGCCAACTCTACTGCTCTCTGGAAGGTTAGATCCGCCTCTCCTAGTAAACGCTTCTTGATATGTTCTTCTTTTAAGCCCCATACAATCTGGTCTCTTAGATGTTCATCTAATTTATCGCCGAAATCACAATTTTTGGAAAGTTTTCTCAAATTCGCGATAAACGATGCAATACCTTCGTTAGACAGCTGCTTTCTCTCCTTAAATTTATAGCGTTCTGTTATCGTCAATGGTTTAGGTTGTAGGTAGTCACACATTAACTTTTGAAGAGTGTTCAAGGATTTTGTTGCTGGCTTCTCTGGTGAGCACAGATCACAAAGTAAGGAATAACCCTCAGCACCCACCATTGTCAGGAAAATAGGTACCTTTTTGGTGTCCGACACGTCGTTGCATAGGAAAAATTGTTCTAGCCGATCGCACCACTGCTCCCAGTTGTCTTGTAACCGATACTCGTTTATTGCTCCTATCGTTCCGATAACGGTAGGAGTTGCACTAGCAGAACCCGGCAAAGACATTTCGATTAATATTCACCAATTTACCTCGTCGCCAAATTGTAATATTTTGTAGTAGGTACTCATTACCAAATAAAAGACTGTTCACTTCACATGTTATTTTATTTCCTCGCCATCTTTGAATTTACAGAAAGTGCAGAGAGCGGTTGGCACACACTGCTGCCAACCCAGCAATACAAAATAATAACATAAATATAAAATAATCATTCTTTTACTTATTATGAAATACAAAATACATTACAGATGAGATCATCTTCTCATCATGATTTCATTTGGTTTCACATTAATTATTATAAATTTTCAATTCTAAATAATCAAATCAATTATAATTTTGTAGTATTCGCAAGAAAGGGCTATTGTTTTTCATTTTTTATTTTGTCTTAGTAAACTAACTCTTATCGGTGAATTATCAATTCACTATTAGTACCTAATAGACAATTATGAAAGGATTGAAAAGAACTAAGAAATCCGTTCTACATAATATGATTGTGAATTTTGTTATTACATTACGTTTAAAAATTTTACCGATTGCTATGTAGTAAGTGAACTGCTCGTTTAATAATCATTTAGGATTTAATCTCTTCAATATTCTATGACGTATGATTTCTATGATAGCCTATGATGCATAATCTCACTTGCAATTAATAGAGGTAATAATTGTGCGATTGGCAATGAAGGATAAACCTTCTTTATTTGTTATCTTAAAAGTTCTAAGCTTATAATGGTAATATTAACTTGAGATATTTGCATTTATTATCTTTAAATATTTACACTGTAATTTTAAGGTGATGAATCTACCTTCTTGGTCGGTTATCTGTTCATCTTGACTAATCGCCATAACTTTCATTCGGAGTTATTTGATCATAGACTACTCTAGTACTCTAGTATCTAGTTGATTATGATGTTCTCGAGATAATCTTGAGTAGCGGTGTGTCATTCTTTTTTCATACTCTCCTCAGTTATTAATTATCTTTCTCAATCAATTGGTTAATTGAGTCTATTGTTCCTTATTTATATTTTTAGTATATTTTTCGAGTCTTTCAGTCTTGCTTACGGTTGGACAAGGAATCATTTTTTCATTTCTCTTTCTACTTTTTGCATTTTTCTTTCAATTTTTTTCTCTTTTTTTAATTTTTTCTCTTTTGTATTACTATTATAGAATAGATAGGTATGGATAATGATTTTGAGTGTGTTTATTTATCTTCAATTGAGGACTTTAATGTCCACTTAAAAAATAATGAGTGTATAACTTTTTTTCATATGAATATTCAAAGTATTAATAGAAATTTTGACGAATTTTTGCTATATCTGAATAATTTGAATACAAAACCAGACTTTATTATTTTGTCTGAAGCTTGGATCCAACCTGATGTGAATATTAATGTATATAATATCGAGGGCTATTCTACATTGTTTTCATGTAATGATAACAGATGTGGTGGTATTGTTTTATATCATAAGGAGGAATTCACTTGTTGCACTGTGCCGAGTGAGATTGATGGTGCTGATTCCCTTGTCATTGATTGCGTGTATGGTGGTTTTCGTTTCACATTGGTTGGAATTTATAGATGGCATGGAGTTTCTGTTGACTCTTTTCTAACTAGTTTCTGTGAAATGTTGGAGGGCATTAAGAGCTCTGTTCTAGTTTGTTTGGGGGATTTTAATTTGAATATTAATAAATGTGATAGAATTAGTGATCGTTACAGTGAAATTATTTCTTCCAATGGTCTCGAGAATGTGATTGACATTGATACACGTGTAACCAAAAATACTTCAACATGTATCAATCACATACTGGTTAGAGGTGTAGCTCCGTCTTCTGCACGCTCTGCTGTTGTTGAAGTATCCATAAGTGATCACAGAGCTATATGTATATCTATGATGGCCAAGAAAGTACAAACCGGGGTTAGTTCAAGTACATTTCAGGAAGTCAATTTGGATAACCTTGCACGCTTACTTAGTGACAAGGATTGGTCTCATGTTTATAGAGCCAAAAATGCGGATCAAGCCTATAATTGTTTTTGTTTAATTATGGATTTGGCAATTCAATCATCCACATCCACTAAAACCCAACAAAGAAACCATAAGCAGAGATTGTTAGAGCCTTGGATGACTAGTGGTCTTTGTGAAGCTATTGCGGCAAGAGACAAATTATACAAGAGATCAAAGAATGAGCCTGAAAATATTCGATTGAAGCGTGAATTTGTTAATTTTAGAAATAAGATAAAAGGGTGGATCAAGAAATCTAAAGAGAGGTACTACTATGATCGATTTGAAATGGTGAGAGGGAATTCCAAGAAACAGTGGAAGTTAATCAACGAATTGATTGGAAGAGGTGCCAAGAAAAATAATTTCAATTTAGAAACCGAGAATGGTATTGTCAGTGAGGATTCTAAGGTGGCTGATTTATTCAATAACTACTTTGTCTCTGCACCCAAATCAGCTGTTCCTCCCCCTTTCCCTTTGTCAGCATTGAATGAGTATCACGATGTTTTCAGGGAGCCTCGTTGTGAAAAATCATTCTTTTGTGATCCAATTTCCTCTTTTGAAATAGAAAAAATTATTGCATCCTTGAAAAATTCCAAGGCCCTGGGAATTGACGGGTATTCTTCTGTCCTTTTTAAGCGGATAAGTTCAATCATAAATCCAGTGCTGGCCTTCATTTTAATTTAAGCATTTCTGAGGGAGTATTTCCAGGCAAATTGAAAATAGCAAAAGTGATTCCTATTCCAAAGAAAGGTAATACTAAATTGGTCAAGAATTACAGATCTATTTCTCTTCTTTCTATTTTCTCAATTATATTTGAAAAACTGATAAAAAATCGTTTACTGGACTTCCTAAACTCATACAATTTCTTCTCCAGTAGCCAATATGGTTTTAGGGAGGGTTTGGGAACTGAGTTGGCTTTGAGGAAATTTGTTTCTGAAATATGTTCCAATATTAATAGTAAGGAAATTACAAGAGTATCAGGGCTGTTCCTAGACATTAAAAAAGCCTTCGACACTGTTGACCATGCAACGCTCATTAGAAAATTGGAAGCAGCTGGAACTTGTTACTGGCTTGGTTCCACTCATATCTGTCTGGAAGATCCCAGGCTGTGTGCATTGGTTCAAGTTCTAGCCCATTCAAGATGATTGAGTGTGGAGTTCCACAAGGCTCAGTGTTAGGACCAATTTTTTTTTTGGTGTATATCAATGACCTGTATCTTGGCCCTTTCAATGGGCGTTTTACAGTGTTTGCAGATGACACAGCACTTTCTTATGGTGCTTGTTCTGATGTGGATGTGTATAACCATATGTCAAATGACCTGCGCTTGATTTCCATGTGGTTTATGTACAATAGACTGAGCTTGAATCTTGACAAAACAATTTATCTCAATTTTGGAATAGCATCCTCTTTTTCACATATACAACCATTGAAGTTTCATCATGTTGGATGCAATGAAATGGATTGTGACTGTGGTATTATTAATCAGACAAAGAGTGTAAAGTACCTCGGTATAACTGTTGATGACAATTTAATGTGGAAGGGTCAGATAGATAGTGTAAAAAAATATTTGAGATGTCTCCTGCATAGAGTTTTCAGTTTGAGAAACCTGTGCCCATTGTTTGTTCTGAGAGACCTCTACTTTGCCCTTGCTCAATCTCGGCTATCCTATGGCTTGGTATGTTGGGGAAGTACCTATATCACCCATTTAAAGCCTGTTATGTCTCTTAAGAAATCCTTGGTAAGAGCAATCGTCAACCAAGACAATTTTGATTTCCTCTCTTCCTGTCAGGCTATGAGAATTATGCCTCTGAGACACCTGTACATTTTCTAAGTCCTGTCTCAATTCTATTGGTCCAGTGGGAATCAAGGGCCTACTTTGGGGCTTGAGACTGGAGGAATGAGAAGACGGTTCACGGAAAGGTTCAACATCCCTAGACCAAATAGTTCTTTCTTCCAAAAATCTTTCTGTTTTTTACAGGGAAGATTTTTCAAACAAATGCCTCAGGATATAGCTTGTTGTAATTGTCCTTCAACTGTTTTCAAGAAAAAAATTAGAAAGTTTATTTTAGCTATTGATATTGAGGTGATTGAAAGCTGGTATCATATTCAGAGATAGTTTATTAATTCATTGATTATTTAGAAGAAAGTAATTGTAAAAAGATTATTTAGGTAGAATGAACAAATTTGAAAGTAAAAAATGAAAATACCGCAGTGATTCAAGATTTGTAATTTTGGGATTATTCTAAACTTTACATTTTCATTCATTGTCCAATAAGATATGTACTAATGTTTTAAAAATATTTCTTGTAAAATCATGTCTTCTGGTTGTGTTCACTTGATTTCATATTGTGAAGTTTGCCTGATTGCATTTTTTACTCTATTGTATTCAGTATTTTTGTAAATTAGTTGTACCTGTATTTTATAATGTCTCATTATTATATTTTTTCTATACTCAAAGACTCTTATTATTTGTGTAGTGATGCTCCTGTGCGCAGACGGAAAGTTATTTCCTTGCGCTCAGTAAATTTGCCATTTGTTGTACTTTTCCATTTTTCTCAAAATTGTTTCATTGTCTTATTGTATTATTGATTCTGTATATTTACTTTTGTTTTTAATGGCAAATAAAATTTCTATTCTATTCTATATTTTTAAAAATAAAAATGAAATTTATTCCCGTTTCATAGGTCTACACAATTATTTCTATTAAAATTAAACTAGCAACAATATTTCATAGGCACTGCCAGAGCAATAAATCATTACATTATTCCAATATTATTATTTTGCTAATTGAAAATTCAAGTTGAGTATTTTGTGACTACTGCTAATCTAATTAATATGCATTCATTGCAAAAACAACAATAAAAATAATTTAAAAATACAAAAGCACAGTGCTATTGCAATAGCTGTGTCCACATCTTTGCGTTTTTTGTCTTTCAGCAACGTGTGGACAAAGCCTCAGAGCCCACAATGTGTGGACAGACCTTTGCGGGATGGCGCAGCATGTGGCATGCTGCTTGTGCTGCTTATTTAATATGGCGGCATGACGCATTCTTTCTCATAGCTGTTTCATAAGTTGTGTGAATCATTTTTTGTGAAAAACGATAAATGAATAGATTTTTAATAATCTACAATTGATTCTTGCGAGAGAGAATATATAATTTACTCAAATTGCATTGATGGTAAGGAAACATAACTGTTTTGTTTTCATATGTCTTTGTTTACAATTTGAACTGCCAAGACTTCCATGAATACCGGTAGGTTAATATTATTTTTGGTTAAATTTAATGTTGTTCCAGTTTAATAAGCCAAATTAATATTTTTATTCAATTGGATACATGTGTAAGTTACCGTCAGTTGGGGTAACATTGGCCCTTTGAGGTTAACTTTGGCCCAAAACAAGAAAAAGTTTAAATGCTCTGTATTTTGACACTAGGTTGATTTACTGACTTAGTTCTAACATTTCCTGATAGATAGCAACACTGACTAGACTTCTGAGCCAACCTGGGTTTAGTTACACTTTTCACCACCACTGCAGTGCTGCTCCATCTTGGTGGTTGTAAAGAGCCATATTTTGTTGTCTTCCAACTTTTGTCACCTCCTGCTTATTTTTAACACGTTGAGCGCTACAGCAAAATTTAGACTCAGCCGCGTGTGCTATACAGGTCTCCTATATCCTGTACACTGCTCGGCCCACCATGCTATACAAGTCTCTCGGTTCCTGTATGCTATCTGCACAATACTGTCATCTGGTAGCCAATCTATAAACTATTTCGAGCCAAACACACTGTTACTATAAAGAGTATGAATATATGTGATATGATTTCCCATAGCATGCATCTCCAGCTTTTGTGAAGCATGGAAACTGTACTTATAGAAAATCATGATATATTTTTTGTTTCATCGTTTTTTATTCTTTATTTTCTTTTTTTATCTTTATTTTATTACAAATCTTATAGTACTAAGTATATTTAAAATATGATAAAGATATGATATGATAAGAATAGGATTCTTACTAATAGGATAAGAATAAAATAGCTCACTTCATGAGCAAGACCAACCAACATTCTACCACGTCTACTCATTTTTTATAAAAAAAAGTGTAGAACAACTCAACTGTTTAGTCACTATAGTTATATAAAATAATGTAGTACAATATAAAAATGCTGAATGGAAATGTTATCATTCATAAAACACTGTGCCTTCACTGGCACTGAAAAATAGAATGACCTGCTCTGCAGACTTGTTATGACTGAATGAGTATTCTGAATGAAATATAGAATAGGCCTACAGTAATCACGAATGAATGTTGAAGAGTGGGGACATGATGAGTAATAGAGAAAGAATGTTAGAACGCTGCTGTTGATTGATTTGTTTGTATACTTGCAAAGTAAAAAGTCAGCCATGGAGAAATTCAGAAATAAGATGTCATCTCTTCCACTTATGTGTGCAAATACGTGACTAATAATAGATATATTATGTATATCAGCGGAAGTTGAGACAGATAAGACGATAAAATATTTTGATGGTCTTCAAACAATAATTGTAAACAATATTACGTGAATTTTGAGAGATAATAAGCCTACTTCATCATTCTAGTGCTATACAGGGCTCCAAGGTCCTGTACTGGTTTTTATGCCTACAATTCGTATTTATGGAGAAAAAAACCAATAATGTGATTAAGAACATGACTAATGATCGAAAAATGCAGAAAAAGCATTTAGCACCACAGGCATTTTCACAACCATTGGGCTTAGCAGGGGCTGGCGATCCGTACAGGAACCGGGAGACCTGTATAGCACTCAACGTGTTGCTGTTGAGAGCTGGTGAGTGAATTTTCTTTTAATGTAATCCTTTACTAAACTTAATATCAATACAACTATTTGATTATGATTGAAGTTTACAAACTAATATGAGTTTTGTAGATTGGTTCAACTTTGGCCCAATATGGCTGTTGGGCCAAAGTTACCCCAAGGCATATTTTTTTGTTTATAAGTGGCAGAAATTTTTCTGCCGTTATTTATCCATTCAAGATGCTAAAAACATTGTAGAATATCCATCATAAACTGTTATTAATTACAATTGTATGTTTTGTTACAGGGGAAATGCAGAGAAAGCGGATAAAACCACTTGGGACCAGAAATTATGCTAACTACAAACCAGAAATATTGGATGAGTGTCTTGATGACATTTGCAAGAAAATAAATCCACCAAAAGTTGCCTCAAAGAGGAACCAGTTCGCAGTTCCAGAACTGGATAATTTTGTTAAATAACTTGTTAATCAAGTAAATACAATATTATTTAGCAATTTAACATGTTTCAAGTTCCTTTTATAACAATAAAGTGTGGTTTTCTTAAAGTTGAACAATTTTTTCACTTTTTCCACTTTTTATGTCCAAATCATAAAGTTTTAAAGTAAAAAAAACAAATAAACTTTAAAATTGAATACTTGGAAAGAATCTTGGATGGGGTAACTTTAATCCACTTACTATATGGTACTGAATTTGAAAGGTTTTGATGGATTTGTCCCATCCCCCAATCCCAGGTAACTTTGTCCCAATTTTTATTTTTTTTTTAATCTAGGTTAGGGAAATTATAAGAGACTTGAACTAATGCTTAAATTTGAGGCACATAATCCATTAATAACTGAAAAATTTGAAACACAATTTTCATCACAAATAAATTGCTAAAAACTTGTTTGTTTCACAAAAACTGGGGAAAGTTGGGCCAAAGTTACCCCAACTGACGGTATATAATACAATGGATGAAATAACTTTTTAGTCCATTTTTAAGCCTTATTTGATAGATTTTTGTAATAATAGAGAAGTATTTCAAGTAGAAATTTATCTATGCCACTAAATTAAGTAGCCTAATATTCCTACTAATCTTTCACTGAATGTCCAATGTTGAAGAGTTTTGTGTCTGGATTTGTCAAAATCTTGTTATTGGATATACTCTTAAAGAATCATTTAAAATTAGTGACCAATATTTGGATATTTTATCCAATCTGATAATTCATGATCCAAGTTGAGATTGAAATTAATTTTCCTTGTTTATTAATCACTAAATCAACAAAAAGTTTCTCTACCGTATCAATAGGCTATTATAGGAGAAATATTCATAAGTTATCATGGTTTTTGAGGAAATTTATATGCATAGGCCTACAGTAGGCTGAGTACAGATTACCGTAGAAGTCAGGTTAGGTTCAAGTCATGTTTAAAACTTTACTGTGTTTTGAATTTAATTAGGCTACATAGCCTCTTTGAGGACTCACAAATAACATTCCAGTTCTTTCAATTATTACAAAGAAATAAAAATAGGGTAGAATATATGAGTCGTCTATTTTCAAAACCAGATACATCACTTTTTTTCAAAAATTGCATTAAGTCGTCATGATATTACTCATACAATTCTATACATTGATTGATCTGAGTGTTGAAGATCAAAACCAGCTACATCATAGCTAAATACGGCTTTAAAATGCTGCATCAGTTTCAAAACCAGATAGATTCCACATGTTGACTTTCAAAACCAGATACATCCAGCTTCTCAATAATTCCACTAGAGCACACTAGCGCTGCTCCAACTACACTCAGATGTTACGCGGTTTGTGTGATTGAAAACATTGAGGTTATGGTATTGGATGATTATTTGTGTTTTATTCGTGTGATTATTCATGTTAAATGGTAGACTAGAATGGAGTGTTATCCACAAGAAGTGAACAGCTGTAAAGAAGCAAGAAAAAAACAACAATTTGAAGACTCATGGAAACGGAATATTGCAAAAAAACAAAGGTATGTGCATCAATCAGTTTATGTGGGTTACCACAGTATGCATTTTTCTTATTCAGACAATCTCATAATAATTATTCCATTGCTATTCATTTTATCAACCCATTGAATAGTTTATTTACAAATTAAATCCACTGAGTTGTCTATTTGCCAATTCAAGCTTGAACTAGGTTACTAACTTTTGAATGTGGCAGATCATTGAGTAAGACATTTTTCTACAGATACGGACCACCAGGCCCACCAAAAACCATCACATGCAATCATGGGAGGAAGAAGGCCGCTTACCGCTGTCACGAGATCTCCAAGACAGATCAGCAAATTTTCCACCAAAGATTCTACAAAAATGATCAGCCAGTTTCCCGTATAAAAATAGTTCAGGACTCATTTATTGTTAAATATACAGACGGTTTGAAGCCAACCAAAACAAGGTTAGTTGACAACACAAAAGGAGAAAAATCTATGACAGTGAAATATTTCATTTTCAACAAAACCATGAAACAAAAAATACCAGTTTGCCAAAAAGCATTTTTGGACACTCTACGAATAACTAAAAACCGTGTTGTTGGTGTTGTTGCCAGACATTTCCAGTCAGGGGACATGCCCAATGAGAGAAGAGGGGGTTCTAGGATTCTAAAACAATATGAACTGAAAAAGAAAAATGTGATCAATTTTATTAAAAAATTCAAAGCCCATGAAATGCATTATTGTTGTAGTAAGAGTTCCAGCCATGTTTAATTAAGCTCAAATCTAAACATTGAAAAAATGTGGAGCATGTATGATAAAGAAACGGATGATGAATCATTGAAAGTGAAAGATTCATTTTTCCGACATATTTTTAGAACAAAATTTAATATAGGCTTTGGTAGCCCCCGTACAGATGCATGCTCCACATGCATCAGTCTTGATGAACGGATTCTACATGAAAAAGAGGTTGATTTAAAGCAAAATCTCATTGCACAGAAAAGGGTACATAAGCTGAAAGCAAAGGCATTCTACAACCTTCTAAAAGAAAAATGGGATGACTTGTTAATAGTTAGTTTTGATTGTCAAAAAAATCAGGTTCTTCCCAGGGTCCCCAATCAAAGTGCTTATTATAGTAGGCAATCATACAAGTACAATTTAACAATAGTAGTTGGGGACTCAAATAGCAGTTTAACAAAAGATAATGTTTTCATCTATCACTGGGATGAAACTCAATTTGGTAAGGGTCCCAATGAAATAATCTCTGCAGTACATAATTTTCTATCAGAGTACCATATCCCAGATAAGATTAAGGTTCTTCGTATAATTTCTGATGGATGTGGGGCACAAAACAAGAACTACTACATGATGGGAATGATTAGCTATTGGTTAATGAACACTACTGCGAATATAGAGTCAATAGAATATGTTTTTCCAATAGTAGGCCATTCTTTTCTACCCTCCAACTATGTCTTTGCACTGATTGAAAAAGTAATTAAGAAAAATGATGTAATTATCAAACCAGACGACTACACTGAAATTTTTGCTGAATTTGGGAGAGTTATTCCTCTGGCAGGAATAAATTATGATTGGAAAAAGGTTATGACTGAAATTGTTCGCCCACCTGGCCAATGGAAAATAAAATTTAATCCTTGTAAACGATTCTTTTTTAAAATCAATAGAGGGAAGGATAATGTTCTAATAAAAGGGGAGGTGAACTACAAAGTCCAACTGCAACAGTATTGTAATGTCTGCAAAAATAATAAAAAAATTAGCGATTGCAGCATGCCATCACTAATACAGCCAGCAATAAAAATTGCTCCTTTGAAATTACGTGATGTCACAGCATTGTTGGCAAAGCATTATGGAGATGGTTGGGAGGATATTGAAGCACTTGAGTTCTATAAGAAATGTGTAATGAATAATAATGGAGCTCTGGCAAGTGATGACCAATGTGAAAATGAGGTAGATGATGATTTATTACAAATTTGATTTTTATGACATCTTTTTTGACATTTAATGATACCTGTTGGAGTGAGATTCATCTACATAATTACTAATGATGATTAACATCATAATGACAATGTAAGTTGATGTTTTATTTAATGACAATAATCAAATAAAAATGTATTAGCATTAATGAAAAACTGTGTTTAATTTCATAACCAGATACATCACTATTTTAGTTTCAAAACCAGATACATCCCACATTTAAATTTGAATAATTCAACCAGGAGTGATTTTTATATCAGGATAATAATAATAATAATAATAATTTTATTTCCTTAAAAAACAAACGAAAAACAAAAATGAACAAAACAGCAAGCAAATGTAATGAGTACAAATTAAATTTAAATCCAGTTAGTGTTTAAAGAATTAAAGAATAAAGTTTCAATTTTTTATTTATTTTTATTGGAAATTAACCTACTCAACTATGGGAACCCCATGTGCTAGAGTAGGTGTAAATTTTGGGTGGGGGTGCGAATACTTTGGATAAGTGAGCTCACATTCTGTTAGAAATAATATTTTCTGTGTGATGTCTTCTAGTTGTTATAATCCACTTTTTAACGACGGCTTTGAATTTTCTTGGGTGTTCTATCATCTTGATGTGTGCAGGAAGTAAATTGTGGATTTTTGGTGCTAGGTGGTTGTAGTGTCGTTGATATGTTGCCTTCCTAGCAACGTTTGCGATCAGAAGGTTTCTATTTCTTGTGTTATGACTGTGGTTTCTCCATTGAAAGTTTTCCGGTTTTTTGTGTAGTCTGCAAATGATTTCCAGGGAGTAGAGCTGTCTTGCATCCATCACTCCGAACTCATTGTATAGCTTATCTGATGGGTAGCAAAGTGGTTTCTGCTTAATAATTTTCATTATCAGTTGTACTTTTAAAAGAGGGTCAAGGTGAACGAAGTTTGTCCCTCCCCATCCCACAATCCCATAGGTAATCAAAGACTGGACTAAGGAATAGTACACCATCTTCATACACTTCTCATCTATCAATGTCCTCAGCATTTTAAACTTGTAAATAGTCTTTCTCAACTTTTTGCATAGGTTGTCTATATGATGGTCCCAGTGCAGGAAAGAGTCCAGTATGATAATCACACAAACTATGTATCTTGAGTGTATAATCATGACTGTAAAGGAATAAAATTCACAAAAAATTAATAGGTCTTGAAAATTGTTTTTTACGTTTCCTGAGAAATTTTGATTGTGCAATGTATCTGGTTTTGCAAATAGACGACTCATATTAGGTCTACTTGTTTGCATTTCTAAGCTTGATGCTTCAGCCTGAGTTGATAGATAAAATGAAATAAATCAAATACCATTTTAAAAATTTAAAAGTAATAATGAATTATCAAACTAGAAAAATGTTATTGGTAGGCTACAGTAAGTTATAATACTTTTTTCAAAGTTGATCAATTACCGCATTCAATTGATAAATTATTATAATGAACTTCTTTTGTAGTTGATTGGAGAAGCTTGGACCTAGAAAGCATCACACATTATCCAGTACCTAGATACTTCATTGGGGGAAGAAGAAAATGATGAAAAACAATGTTTGGATTATTAACATGTAAGTACTAACTGTCTGTCTAGGCTACTTGCAATATCTTCCACCTTCTTTTTTATTTCTTTATAATAATTGATAAATTTGTAATTAATATTCCCTTTTTGTCCAGGGCTACTATCAATGTATGTTAATAGATATAAAGCAAAATCAAATTCTTTGATCATAGCACATCATCAAATTCATCTACAATAGCTTGTTCCAAATAATATTCCATGATTCTGTCTGTCTCAGTGACTTAACAGCCCACAAGCTGGTAGCCAGTTTCATATTTACTCCACTATTATACAGTCCATCCAAGCAAAGAAGACACCCTGGCAAGAAAATGAGTTACCTGATCTATTTCCTTGAGCTTGAAAGCACAGTAAATGACTTGAAATTCAAATATGCAATATCTTAATCCTTCTTTTTTATTTCTTTGTAATAATTGAGAGAATATTACATAGGTACTGGTATTGTATTTGTGGGTTCTCAGGTGGGCTATGTAAGTTGTCAGATAGGCCTACAGAGCACATTAATGTTTCAAAAATAACTTCAACACTTGACACTTAAATACTAACCGTTTGCATGCAAATTCCCTCAAAAGCATAATTTTTATATTTCTCCTACAAGAATGCTATGAAAACTGAACTAGAAAACTTTAACTAGAAAAATGTTATTGGTGCCCCATGGTGTTATTGATGTTGTAAAATGTCAACTTTTTCCCATTGTGGATCAATTATTTCATTGATAACTTATAAGCTTAATGATCATCTTTTTGCAGTTACTCTGGAGCCTGCTTGGACCCTGAAAAGCATTACACATTATCAAGTAGCCTACTTCATTGGAGGGAGAAAATATAATGTGTCCAATAGTCCAAATTTTGCACCAAACAAATCACCATTGCCAGCAAGGTTAAACAACAGGTCAGTTTTTCAAGTTTCTTTCTCAAATAATGCAACTTAAAATTTTTTAATGACAATTGTACAGAAAAACTACCTACGCCTTGTTCGTCTGAGTGGGGTAAACTTTCTTCATGTCATTGGAAAGAGAATTCAATTCTCCAGGGGGTGGACTTTTTAATTTTTGATTTTTAGTTTATTTTAATAATTACTGTAGAATTAATCAGCTATAAAAGTATTGAACTCTAATTATTGAAATAGACTTGAAATAAAAAAGTGAAAAATCAACCCCCTGTAGAATTAAATTCGCCTTTCAATGATATAAAGAACGTGAAATTCTGACCATAGAGGCTCTCTATATCTGCTCCAAGAGATTGATAAAAATTACATTGCTCTTATGGGGCTTTTCTACCGTTGGGCAGTTTGCTGTCCACCACCACCCACCCTTAAAGGTGACACTATTTTCTTCTATAGAATGTAGTTTCTGTTCATCTACAATAGCATGTTTTAAAAAGGGTTACAATGATTATGATATATGATTCTAGAAATATGGTATATAATCATTGTAGATAAGCCTATATATAATAATTTTATTATCTCACTAGTGTCATGATAGATGGATAGATAGATAAATGTCTTTATTTTACACTTTGTACATTACATAAAGTGTTGTGGGCAAAGTTGAGACACAAGAGCCACTTAACCCACAATGATGATGATGAGTTTGGAAATGTTTGAATCTTACATTTGGAAATATTTGAATCTGTCTGAGCAGATTTTACACGTTGCGTGCCACCAAGTATTAATTTTCCTGGTGAAATAAAATCTTAATTTTGGGGGAATTTTTATTCTATATTATATTTTTAATCATTGCATTGTAGAAATTCAATTATTTTAAATTATTATTTAAATTTTTTAAATAATGCTTTTCCTATGGAATAGAAGATTTTGATTTGATTTGTTGGTTGTGTTGCAGAGCGCGTGTGATGGAGGCGGTGATGTCACTCGGAGGTGGCCACTCCCCACCAACTGCTGGCCGCCGTGCAACGCTTCTCCTCCACCACTCCCACCACCCCTTCTGCGCGCGCCGACCACAAGCAGGCACTTCTGCTCTGGGTCAGGAACGCCCGCGCTTAGGGAGCGCATTGTCCAGGAGACCGGCTCTGAGGTAACGACCTATATTCGTTCTTGTTCTTTTACAAGATTGGCATTTATAATGGGCGTAGTGAATTGGAATGCGCTCCTCTTGAACCTTTACACTTGGAAAATGTATAATTCAATTTTCTCTGATAATCTTTTGTAACAATTGGGAGGTAATGAATTGGAGCCTCCACCAAAATGTAATGAATTGGTTAATGAATTTCAATTGCTCCACCAAAATGTAACAAATGTGAGGTAATGATGCTTCCAATCTAATAGAATGGATCATAAGAGTTTTGTGTTTCAATTTTTAGTGGCTAGTGCCTCTACTCGATGTTTGGTGAGGGCACTACCATGAATTATTGGATCTTGAATATTGTGGATAATTGAATGAATTAATCCCTGGATTCCTCCAAATCTTTGGGTTTTGATCAATTCATTCAATTACATCACAGGAACGCCTCCACCAGTGTTTTTTTATGAAAAAAAAACACAAAAACTTGGGAATTTTGATTGAATAATTTTTGTTCTACACAAGGTGTTTGAATTTCCAGAAAGAGGATGAAAATGATAGAGTTAGAATTGAAAATGAAATTTGGTTTTTATTGACAATGAATAAAATAATTAATTGTTATTGATTTTTTGACAAATATTGAGAATATTTAACAGTACAGAAACTTTTAAAAATGAAATATAAAATAGTAGAAAAACAGTTTGTTGAAGGTTAAACAAAAATAAATCTAATTTAAATAATTATACCCTTTCTTTCGAAACCATGGTTTATAATTAATTATTTAAAATAGAATAGATTTGAAATAAAGAAGTTGGACAGAGTTTTATTTGGAGAGTTATACCCTTCCTTTCGAAACCGTGGTTTATAATTAACAATCCAAATAAAAAAAAAAAAAAATGAGGAAAGCGTTCTATTATTATTATTATTATTAAAGATGTGACTGTTTAAAAGAGTGATGATGAATTTTGAGAATAAATTAATAATAAAAAGGACTTACAGAAATGAAAATGACTCTCCTGGGTAAACCAGGACTCGTGGTCGATACCGCAGCTGAACAAGAAGTGATCAGCTTTGGTGGGAATAAAAATTTTGTTCACGCAAATGCTGAGTTTGTACTCAGTTCTTAGCCAATGGCTTGAAAGCCTTGCTAAGACTTTTAATTGAATAGAACGTTTTTCTTTCTTGCTTTGCAGTTTTATTTTGGAAATGAATTTGTTATTATATATTATATTGTTTGAATAAATTCTACAAAACTGTATTTTAATAAAAATTTATAATTAAATTATTTTCATTGATAGGGATCTGTCACTATTGTGACACTATAAGATACTGCAGTCAATATGAATAATACTCAGCAGAAAAGGTAATAAAATTTGACATAAAATTTTGTTCATAAATAACGACGCTATCTGCTCCAAGATATTGCTGAAAATGACATTGCTCTTATGGGCAGGGTTGCCAACCGTCCCGATTTTTGCTGTTTTGTCCTGTGTCCAGACGTAATGTATGTTGGGACGCTAAATGTCCTGATTTTTTCAAGAAAAAATCAACAATGAAATTTTAGTTCAGGCGTATGCGATTTACAAAGTATGACTTCAAACTTCAAGTCAACTACTTTGATACAAGCAACAAAGCAGGTTGACCACTAAAAAGGTAAAGTTTAAGTTGTCAGGTTGTCAGTACTGGTGTCACCAGTAAGCCAAGACCAACAGGAGAGTCTAGATATCACAAATTTCCTCCTTCCAGCTGGGCGTTCCAGGTTCGAAACCATTTCTGTTCCATGTTTGGAGATGAGATTTTTAAAAATATCGATAGTATTATTATTATCACAACCAAAACCGATAGTCAATCATGTTCTCATGTATCAGTATGATAATACTGTAATGATAATTTGATTGGCTTTTATTATACCATGTATCTGTAGTAATATTATATAATTATCAAAAGTTCACTATAATTTTATTCAAGAACAATGATAAATAGAATGTCATAGTCAAATTAAATTTGAATTTAGGTTTGGAAATATAGCTATCCTCAACTTTACCCAGTTCTGAAGTAAATTGTTGAAGTTTTCCAATTGAGAACCGAACTTTTCGACATTAATTTAATTGAATACGGTACCATATATTCTCCATTACTTGGCTTTTATTTATGTTGTATCAACCATCAAGTGTGTTATTTGGATTTTAATTGCCCTAATTAACAGGTTTCATGATTGGTTACTGTTGTCACAACAGTGTTGTGTTGTAGACAAAATAGACCTTCAAAAATCTTGAAACATTACTACATTGAAACCACAGCCTGCAGTAGGCTACACATGATGAGAAGGTGGAGTCGGCCAGTATTGAGCCAAGTGTACAAATAATTTGCTAAAAACATACAATCTGAGAATTCTAATGAATCAAACGTAAATTTGAGAAAATTCTCAGTCTACCATTTGCACGGTCAGCCTACTAGGTTAGATAGAAGATGCATTACTATTGATATTCATACATTACTCAGTAGTAACTCAATTACTCAAAATTCATTATAAATTATAATTATTATCAATTCATTATTCTAAACATTATCAATCCAATTATCAACATTAAACAAGTGTAGGTTACAAAACTTTAGCTGCTAAAACAAAACAAAACAAGCGTGGTTATCAAACTGAGCTGCACAGAACAGGGAACAAGACATTGAATGAGAATGAGGAACACGTCAACATGAGGAGGAAATTTGTGATATTTATCCATTCCTAGACCAACTAGAAGGAGAAGACCTCAACATATAAGAAGAATATGGCCGTGATGATTCAAATTAACATGGGATTTCCAACTCCACTCAAACCATTGCGGCCATCTTCTTTTTTAGGTTGTGGTCCTTCTAGTTGGTCTTGAGTAAACAACCCAGTAGACACCAGGACATTCTCCATGTGTCTATATTATTATTATTGTTTGGTGTTGAAGCTTGAAGGTTAGAATTCACAAATTTGCTGCAATTTGAATCAATGCATTTATGAACAGTGAGTAAAAGTAAAAGAGTTTGTTTTCACATTCTCCATGTGTCAGTCAATGTTATTGTTATTTGGTGTTGAAGGTTAGAATTCACAATTTAGCTGCAAATTGAATTTTCAATGCATTAATGAACTGTGATTGAAGGTAAAATGGTTTGGGTTAGTTTACACATTCTTCATGTGTCAATTTAATTTTTGTTTGGTGTTTGATGGAGGTTAAAATTCACAAATTGGCTACAATTTGAATCAATGCATTTATGAACTGTGATTGAAAGTAAAATGGTTTGGGTTAGTTTACACATTCTCCATGTGTCAATGTAATTGTTGTTTGGTGTTGGAGGTTGAAATTCACGAATTGGCTGCAATTTGAATCAATGCATATTTATGAACTGTGAGTAAAAGTAAAAGGATTTGTTTTTATAAGTATTGGAACAATTTATGAACTTTGGAGATAGAACTGATTGAACTCTAATTTCTATTTTATTACTTGATTGTCAATTATTATTATGAAAAACAGTTCTGAAGACTCAGAAAGTGATGATTTTGGCCCATCCACTTCAAAGACTCCCCAAAAAATCAAACAATTATGTAAATTTCGGGATAATTGGAAAAAGACTTACCAGTGGCTTGAAAGAGGGAACACAGACTTGAATGCTAGGTGCAATGTGTGTAAGAAAGACTTTTCAATAAGTCATGGAGGTTTGAGTGATGTGAAACACCATGATAGAGGAGCAGAACATAGAAGAAGGATTACAGCTGGAGTGCATTCCCAAATGGTGAGTAATTTTTTTATTAAGCCTAATACTCAAGAGGCTGATTTGGTGACCTTGGCTGAACTAACCAGTACTTTCCATTGTGTTAAGCACAATTCTTCTTATAATGCTCAGGATTGTGCAAATAAATTATTACTATATCTTCTTCCTGATTCTGTCATTGCAAAAAAAGTATGTTGTGGTAGAACAAAATCCAAGGCAATTGTCAAAGAAGTGCTAGGGCCTCTGGCAGAAAAATGTGTTCTAGATCAATTAAAATCAACTGATAGTGTGTATTTTAGTGTGATGACTGACACATCAAATAAAGGAAACCGGAAGATGAATCCTGTTTGTATCCAATTTTTCTCACTTGATAAAGGATGTCAAACCAAACTATTGGACTTTTTGAGTGTCCCTTTGAAACATCAGATGCAATCAGTGATAATATTTTGAAAACTTTGGAAAAATTTGAGCTCAATATTGAAAATGTTACTGCTTTCAGTGCAGATAATACAAATGCCAACTTTGGCATCAAAAGATCTGCATATACTTTACTAAAGGAAAAAATTCCCAACCTCTTGAAAGCTGTATGTCTAGCACATGTGCTTAATAATACTTTTAAGTTTGCTCTGCATAAGTTGAACTTCGATGTTGAAGGAGTTGTGCTCAAATTATATAGTCATTTTCAAGGCTCAGCTCTTAAGAGAGGGTCTTAGAGATTTCATTGACTGTTGTGAGCTTGAATGGCAGGAGTTGACCAGACATGTTCCAACTAGATGGTTAAGTTTAGGACCAGCAGTTGAAAAAATTTTAAAAGTCTACCCTGCACTGATGACATATTTTCTATCTGAAGACTGTGTATTTTCAAATTCACTAAGAGCAGGGCCGGATTTAAGAGTGTGCCGCCTATAGGCTAAATGTTAATTTGCCGCCTCCTTGAGGCTTATACTTTGCTTATTCCAAGTCGTTATGGGTTGAGGGTGATACGGGGGTAAGCGGCAGTCAGCGCCAAATCAGTAGTAAGATAGTAGGATATATTAATATAGATGGGCATGTAACAAGAAATATCTCGTGGACTTAATAGCAGTAGCGGATCCAGGGCATGATTTCGGGGGGGGGTCAAGGAGGATCATGTGGGAACCTTATGCAAGGTATTTATACAATCTAGAGTTTTAAAACTGATCATTTTTTGTAATTTAAATCTATAGTTTTAATTGGATTTATTCATTAAATATACAGTGCTTCAGGAGAAATGAGCAATACTTCTCAGGGAGATTCCTTACACCAAGTAGAGAAGAAAGTTCCATGAGAATCACCCCAAAAACGCTTTGTTATCGAGATAACAATGGCGGAAAATTGACATTTTTTCAAAAAATATTAATTCTCCAAGGCTTTTTCGGTTTTACAATTATTAAATCCTATCAGAATTATCAAATTTTAAAATTATTATGTAGAATTAGCTGTGGAATTCAATGAAACCTGTTAGAAGTTTATAACTCCAATGGTTGTTGAGATAGTTGGGAAAAAATGCTGAAAAACACCATTTCTCAACAATCAAGGGCAGTGGCGTAGCCAGGATTCGATTTCGGGGGGGGTCCAAAGCCAATGATGGATGGGGGTTTGGGGGGACCTCCCCAAAAAGTGGGGTCGGGGGTCACCCCCGTGAAAATTTTAAAATTATGTAGTACAAAATACTGTTTTAGAGCTCCTTTTAATTAATACGAAATTGGAGATAGAAGAGGTTTTGGGCGATAGCCTGCTTTTTATTTCCTCATCTTGTATATTTTTGTACATGAAATAGATAAATAAATAAATTTACCTTATATGGTTCAATCCTCAACATTATTTAATCTGGTTAGTTCAGGAAACTTTTAGGCAAATTTCTGTGTTCAAAATAGCATTGTAAAACAAAATTATCAAAGAGAAATTAATAATTAAGATTCACCCTTTATACAGCTCAATCCTCAACAATCGGAATATTTTGAGCATCTGTTGTTCCTGAGCATCAAGAGTTCTGTTATGTGTGCGATTTTCTTTGAAGATTATTATAGTGACTAATTGATTATCCAGAGTATTATTTATTCACTTCAACCATTTCAACCCCCAGCAATGAGCTTTTCTTAACATCACTTGCTCAGTTCAGGGGGGCATTTTCAGTACAAGATTTTAGAGCTCTACATCATTATATAGCTCCATTTTTTAAGATAAATTAATAATACAGATGCAGGCTTTATGCAATTTAACCCTAAACAATCTGCACTTTTTGGACATGACTTGGTCAGTTGACAAAGAAGTAAGACAAAAGTTTGCTCCAAGTGGGAAAACTGAGTGGAAGTTTTGGACCCCCTGGACCCCCCCCCTCCCATCTAGCTACGCTTCTGGAACCCATGTTCTCAAATAGAAATTTTTTCATTATTCTGATGTATAAGGAATCAGCCTGAGAAGTTCAGTGAACACTTATAAACACTCTATGTGGACTGTGTCAATTTCAGATTCAATGAGAGTTGAATCTATGAGAGACTGTATCAATGAGAGATTCCCTCGTCTCTCATTCAGGGGAGGGTAGGGGGGTCCGGACCCCCTGGACCCCTGGCTACACTATACTGCTTTATGCACTTCAACTATTCCAACCCCCAGCAATGAGCTTTTTTAATACCATTTGATCAGTTCAGGGGGTATTATCAGGGCATTTTCATTGCAAAATTGTAAGTAAAGCTTTACATCATAATAGAGCTCCATTTTTCAAGATAAAGTTAAAATACAGATGCGGGCTTTATGCATTTCAACTTTTGACAAAAGTTTGCTCCAAGTGAGAAAACTGAGTTGGCAGTGGAAGTTGGACCCCCCCCCTCCTCTCTAGATACGCTACTGGAACCCATTTTCATAGAAATTTTTCCATTATTCTTAAGTAGGGAATCAGCCTGAGAAGTTCAGTGTACATTACTGTTATGAACACTCTGTGTGGACTGCATCAATATTTCTTAGTCGTCTCTTATTAAGAGGAACAGAGTTCAAACATGAAGGTTTGCCCAAAATTTCGGGGGAGGTCCGGACCCCCTGGACCCCCCCCTGGCTACGCTACTGATCAAGGGTATAACTGGCTATGAAATCATAAATTTGGATTTTTAATAAATGGAAGTTGAAGAGAACCCAATTCTAAAGCAAAAGTTGACAGGTGGTGATTGTGTAAATCCCAAATCTCAGAAATCGTGATCAAAAAGTAGACAAAACCTAGCACAAGTGGAAATCAGTGTTTAGTGGCGATTTTTTTATTTTTTTATCGAAAATAAACCCAAATAGAGCCTCGAAAAAATAATATTTTTTGAGAAATGTCAATTTTTCACCATTGTTATCACATTGTATCTTGGTAATGAAGCGTTTTTAGGGGTGAGTCTCATGGAACGTTTTTCTCTACTTGGTGTAAGGAATTAGCCTGGAAAGTATTACACATTCCTCCTTAAACATTCTGTATAAACTTCTCTTGTATGTGGCCAGGGGCATTTGTTATCCTCAATTTAGAAATAAGGACACAATTTTTTTGTCCTCGGATTCTCAGAGGGGGGGGGTGTAACTTCCCCCTGTTCCTCCCCCCTTGGATCCGCCACTACTTAATATTACGGTGCAATTAGTTGAAAAAAGACCGAACCTCAACATCCAAAGAGGAAGGACGATTCCTATGTCAACTTGTTCTATACAATCCCTTTATTTTTTGGTAGAAAGTTACACCCTTTTGAGCGTCGGGTTTTTGGGGGAGGGGAGTGAAAGGTGCAAAATTTCAGTTTTTTGTCACGAGTCGAATCAAGAGACGGACGAAATAATTTCATGCATGTTTTTTCTAGAGAACAAAATTTCGAAGAGATTGAGACCAATTACATCTCTGTATCATTAAAGGTTTCCAAGTTACAATTTTTTGAAAACTCCATATTTTTTCACAGGAACTATTTCGTTACTTTGGAAGTTAGTAGCTTTGAATTAGAAACACTTGCATCCGTATTTCAAAATCCCTCTTGGCAAAATTCATTCCTCTTTAATTTGAGACCAAATTTACACTTCTATGTTCAGTGGTTCATGTGCTACAGAGATTAAAACAAAACTTACACACCCAAATACCCCTAAATTACTTTTTATCATACAAAAGGAGCTGTATAGAACAAGTTGGCATAGGAATCGTCCTTTCTCTTTGGATGTTGAGGTTCGAGTCTAATTGCACCGTACTATTAGTGTATTCAGAGGTCAAACCGATTTTGTAATGCACTAAATTAATATATAGGCAACTACGTTCTAAGAATTACTAGTAGGTCATGTTTTTCAAAGTAAATTCAGAAATCGTTGAGAAACTGTAATTTATTTTTTAAAATTATTTTAAAAATTTTTAATTTTTTTTAAATTTGCCGCCTTGAAAATTTGCTGCTCTAGGCTGCAGCCTACTCAGCCTATTTAGAAATACGGCCTTGACTAAGAGAGTTGCTCTCCCTGACTGGATTTGAAGATGAGGACAAAATTGATGACCTTCAGTATTCAAAAACTTCATCTTTGTATTTACAAATGTGTGTTCCCTCTTTGAAAAATCAAATATGCTCCTACAAAGATCTGACACCACTGCGACAGAACTCTTTGAAATGATGAATTCACTATTGGAACAATTGAATAGAAGGATTGAAGAGAATTTCTATGGTTCCTACATGAGACAGGCAAGGAATCATGCCAATTCAGAAGTCAATGAAGAAGCTATAAAAGACTTCAGAATATTCTATGAGAATGCTTGCTCATATTTGAAAAGTCATTTTGATTTTTCAGAGAAAAATCCATTTAAAAGCTTTTCTAATTTGTCCTTAAAAAAAGAGGTGACGTTTGACCAGATAATGGAAGCTGTTGCAGCATTAGGCATGTCTGAAAAAGTTTCTGAGGATGGATTGTTTGATGAGTACAGTATTGTGAAATCATCTTTGCTGGATGTTATCAACTCACATTTTTCTGTTGAAAAGAAATGGATAAGCCTTTTCAAAAGTGTCCAGAATGTGAATAAGATGGTTGAGTTGCGGAAAGTTGTTTCATATGCACTGAGCATTCCTCCCTCAAATGCATATCTTGAGTTTTTTCTCATATGACCATGAAATGGACTAAGACTAGAAATTTGTGCTCTGTAAATCTAATAAGAGCAGAACTTTTAATATCTTTGAACATGGAAATGACATGTGCAGAGTTCATCTCTTATTACAAGAGTGACAAGAAGCTCCTGGCTGCTGCTAGGTCACAGAAGAAATATGAGTGGAAGAAAGATTAATGTTGGATATTGATGACTATATCACACAACCCAGTAAGTGTGTGTATTATAATGTAAATAATGAAAAAAGAAATTATTGTAAATATTGAAAGGAGAAATATGACTTGAAGAAAGATTAAAGTTGGAAAATGATGGCTTTATCACACAACCCACAACCCAGTAAAAGTGTGTATAATATTGTAAATATTGAAAGAAGAAATTATTGTAGATATTGAAAGAAGAAATTATTGTAAATATTGAAAGAAGAAATATGACTTGAAGAAAGGTTGGAAAATGATGGCTTTATCACACAACCCAGTAAAAGTGTGTATAATATTGTTAGTATTGAAAAAAGAAATTATTGTAGGTATTGAAAAAAGAAATTATTGTAAATATTGAGAGAAGAAATATGACTTAAAGAAAGATTAAAGTTGGAAGATGATGGCTATATAACACAACACAGTAAAAGTGTGTATAATATTGTTAGTATTGAAAAAAGAAATTATTGTAGGTATTGAAAAAAGAAAATATTGTAAATATTGAAAGAAGAAATATGACTTAAAGAAAGATTAAAGTTGGAAAATGATGGCTATATAACACAACACACAACCCAGTAAAAGTGTGTATAATATTGAAAAAAATTGTAAATATTGAAAGAAGAAATATGACTTGAAGAAAGATTAAAGTTGGAAAATGATGGCTATATAACACAACACACAACCCAGTAAAAGTGTGTATAATATAAAAAAAATTGTAAATATTGAAAGAAGAAATATGACTTGAAGAAGGATTAAAGTTGGAAAATGATGGCTATATAACACAACATACAACCCAGTAAAAGTGTGTATAATATTTAAAAAAATGTAAATATTGAAAGAAGAAATATGACGAAGAAAGATTAAAGTTGGAAAATGATGGCTATATAACACAACACACAACCCAGTAAAAGTGTGTATAATATTGAAAAAAATTGTAAATATTGAAAGAAGAAATATGACTTGAAGAAAGATTAAAGTTGGAAAATGATGGCTATATAACACAACACACAACCCAGTAAAAGTGTGTATAATATTGAAAAAAATTGTAAATATTGAAAGAAGAAATATGACTTGAAGAAAGATTAAAGTTGGAAAATGATGGCTATATAACACAACACACAACCCAGTAAAAGTGTGTATAATATTGAAAAAATTGTAAATATTGAAAGAAGAAATATGACTTGAAGAAAGATTAAAGTTGGAAAATGATGGCTATATAACACAACACACCAGTAAAAGTGTGTATAATATTGAAAAAATTGTAAATATTGAAAGAAGAAATTATTGTAAATATTGAAAGAAGAAATGACTAGAAAAAAGATTATTGTTGGCATATTATGGCTATATCACACAACCCAGTAAAAGTATGTATAATATTGTGAATATTGAAAAAATTGTAAATGTTCTGAATATCTGATTTGAATAACAGCAGAACCACACCACACCCTTGATTAATTGGTTGGTTGGTTGGGAAGGGTGGGTGGAACTCAAATTGCAGCCACCTCCTCGTGGTGAGTTCTGGGTAATTTTGTTGGAGAAAATTAGCAAAGAGCTGCTTAAAATTTATTAATATGTACTAATAACATGACAAACATTATTCAATTGTCATTATGTAAAATAAGATCTTAATTAAAAATGTTATGAATATTTGGGTCAGAAATAGTACAGGCACAGCACTCAGCCTAGTTTTTTTCCCTGTTAATAATAATATGAATATATGATTATAATGTTTATTGTATAGTAAATTGAATAATATGGATTGAACAAAATGTGTAACATAGTACTGAATATGATATGTTAATAAGAATATTATGGAATCCTTTTTTGTCCTGTAAGGGAGTGAGGAGGTTAGAATAAAATTGATGGTTTATAAATCCTTAAAAAATACAAAAAATACTTCCCCTTGAAAAAACTAATTAAATTAACAATTGAACTAGAGAAGAAAAACAACAAATGTTTAGCAATCACCAAAATTATAATTAAAACACACGATACACAATGAATATTCCCAGACACTTTCATACTTTACTTTGACTCTCAAACTGAAAAAACTAAACCCCCAATTTCACTTCTAACAATTTTAAAACTTTAATTTGAATTAGAATAAAAGATCAAATAACTTTGAAGCAAATCACAATGTTTATTGGATATCTAAATCTTGACAACTTTGCCCCTCTGAAGGGAACCCCCCCCTTCAGAGAGCCGAGGGCTTTTCACTCTACATATTGATGTTTACAGCTCCATGTATCAAATCGAACTCCTCAATTAGCACTGGAGATCATTCCCCCTCCTACCACTCTACGCGTGGAGTCAGGACTAATTCCCAACGAAAACTCCAAGGGTCATTCTCCCATTGGTACACTTCCAAATAAGGTAGCATTTTTGGTTACAAAAGTGAAACCAATACTTGGGAATGCACCAACAACAATAATTTTGACAACTAAGCTTCAGCAAGTTAGCAATTTTCTATACAATGTTACCAATTCTAATCAAAACCAAAGTTCATGTGAAAATTTTGCTTAAATCTAAAAGTTCATCAACCTGAAAAATAATTTATTACATGCACACAAAAATAAAACTTAAATAATAGCTCAATTTTCACCATATTACATTTGAAAATGCCAATTGAAAGTAGAAAGTATATTTCTAAATTATACACGTACTTAAACTTAATTCTATGTAATTAACAGAAGGATATTGAATTTTTGTTTCAGCAGCTAAATGGAAATAAACGGGTGTCAAATAATGTCCACTGTCATATTCAGGATTTGCAAGGAAAATTGCACCAGAAGATTTCTTTTGGGATTTAATGCTGTATGTTTCTAATTCCTTCTTTTTCTTGTAAAATAGTTATCTTGAAGTTTGTTAAAATCTTCTCTTCTACATAAAAAGTGTAAAAATTTGGTATTTATTGCAGTTTTTTTAATTTATATTTAGTTAAATTAAAGAATATTATGCTATAAACTGTCTCCTTATTTTCCAAGTTATTATTGTTTTTTCTTATTATTTAAATAGATAATCATTATTGCCAGTCTAGAATATGATTTTATCCTTTTTAAAGTGAGCTATCTATAAATAAATTCTTTGTAATATAATGAATAATAAAATATTCAATTATTCGTTTCATCCAATAAAAGTGATCATTAATCAAAATGTGAGGTGCCAAATTTGAATGATGAAACAGATAATCTTGCAGAAGGAAACTGTTAAATTACCCTACTGGAGTGGAGGCCTTTCATGTTTCACAATAGATATTTGTGCAACTTGTGCGCAAAACTGGTGATTGCCAAATGAGATAGAGAATGGCCGTACAAAGCAAAGCTGAGTTTGGCCATCTATTGAGTTTGGCAAACCTTTTGCACACCAGTTGCACACAATATTTTTCCCAACACTATATCATAAAAGTTCTAAAACAATAATAATTGAAGCATTTTGAATAGCGGGTATTAGGCTATATGATAATAGTTCTATGACATATTTCTATTACTGAACATCTGTGATGATAAAATATTATCGTGTAATTGACCAACTATTATCAATGATCATATTCTATGTGTCATATGTTCTCCTATAGAGAACATATTATAATATATTTGATAATAGATGTATTACATAGAACTATAATTATTATCGTGTAATGCCAGACCAAGGAGAGATTAGCCTAACAATAGATTAAGGGTGAATTTCACCAAAACCAAAGTAACTGTAGTTTTCGGAATTGTGGTTCCCAACTTACTGATAGTTTTAAATGACGGATTTCACCAGCACAAACTGAACTGTGGTTCCAAAAACGTAAGTTTTCGGGAATTAAAGAGGCAGTGGACTGGCTTGACGCTTGGAACTAGGAACAAAATGCCTAGAAACGTCATTTTTATAACCTCAAAAGTCAAAACTTTGTCTTGGTTTGGTGGATCCATCACACTTGTGTTTTCTGTTTTGTTTGGTTGTATTTGTTTTATTGATAGTTTTATCAGTTGAATCTTCCCATTCAACAACATTCTTATTTGTTGATTTGTGTCATAAGACTTTATTAGTTAGTTTAATTGAAACTTCATTACTTATCAAACATTAAATTCATTGTTCAAAAACTTGAATCAGCTCTCACAAATATTGAGAATTTGCTTCTCCTAAAAGTGTTTTAAAAATAAATTATTGAGTGCAAGAAGATGGAAACTATTCCTAATTGATGACTCCAATATCAAATGAATAAAATTTATCAAATATGCATGTCCCAAACCTCTCAATGACCTAGCATGAACTTGACTTGTCAACTAGTATAATAAGCTCCTAATATTGGCATTAATTGAAATACTACAGGCAGTTTTAGAATAAGAAGACCATTTTTAAAGTTTTATGAGGAATATTTGTAGATTTTGATATTTCCTATAATGAAGCCTTTTTAATTATATCATTATTCTAGGTAGGTACCATAGCAAATTACAGTAGAACTTATTCATAATAATTCGTTGTTCATGGCTCTGTAATAGAACTTCATTACAAATTATCAAAGCTATGAATCATGTAGTTTTTTCAAGTTCTATTTTAGTTCAATTTCAGTAGTACCTAGTCCAAAAATGACATTCCATTCCTTTTTCTATATTAGAATTGAAAAACCATTGTTTGAAAGATGCTTCTTTTTGAAGTAAGCTCAACTTAATTCATAACATTTGGAGATGAGTGCAAGAAGACAATTCTAGTTTGAAAATTTATTTATGCAATAAGAACCAAGAAAAGTAGCAATAAAAAAGATGAAGCCTAAACAGGTTTCATTAGGATTAGATTTGTATGACACAGTCCAATATCTGTTGTTATGTTCAGTTCCAATATTATTTTGATAGGTAGGCCTACTAAATAATTAATAAAAGTATTCAACCCTTATTGCATATAAACATATTATAGCCTAGTCCATAGATAAAATACTCCCCGGTTCTTTCCCGTTATTACAAAAGACAAAATTGAATAATAGTTACCATATTTAGGTTCACGGCAAATAGAGAGTAGGTACCTAGTCTATTTACCTTGATTAGGCTCGTTATTATGCCATCAGCCGAAGTTTATGATGAATCAACTCACCAAAGTTATTTAATAATGAAAATCTTTATAATCATTATTTGCTCTCTTATCATCAGACTTCTTTTTTGATAGAGCAAAAAGCAAAGCATGAATATATTGAATAAAAGAGCTTATGTTCTATAGTTCCAATTCAGTAGGCTTTTCAGCCTACAGATTTTTAGATAAGACATCAGGATAGGATTAGGGTTACCATATTGCTTGGGTCAAAAAACTGGACACCTTGTGGCCTTAAGGGGGGGGGAGGTAAGATGAAAACAAATTCACACTTTTAAATGGGATTTTGTGGAACTTATCCATAATTATAATCGAAAAGTATGATATTTTAAATAAACTTTGTGGATCTGACGACTTTTGTTTTCACTTTCACTCCAGCCCAGTCAATATTGGTTCAAAATATATTGATTTGGTCTCAAATTGATCAGAATGTTTTCTACGATTGAGACCAAATCAATTATTTTTCAACCAATATTGACCAAGCAGGAGTCATTTTATCATTTTGCCAGAGGGTCTTCTTTGCTTGTACAGACTATACCACTCTTTACATAACGGGAAAAGACATTGGCACTACAACTCTTACGACACAATAATTATGATAAATCAGTAAAAAGTATGATTTACTGTATGTTTGTTGCCCATTTCCGTGAAAACCCAGACAAATAAGGGATTTCTGAAAAATCTGCCCGGACATTTTCAAATGACCAAAAAACCGGACATGTCCAGGGAAAAGAGGACATATGGTAGGTAACCTTACGGATAGGCTATATAGTAATGTAATCCACATCATCCAAATTACTAGTGGACATTACCAGTAGGTATTTATGTAAACAGTAGACCCATGGATACTAGAATACATGATTCTCTAGTAGGCTATATAGAATATTTGAGTAGACGTGTAGACCTTAGCCTACTCAGTAACAGAGTAGCCTAATCTTTGAAATGGAAGCAGTAAGCCTACTCTGCATCCATATTAATTGCATTTAAATTAATGCTGAAATATCTTATTCTCTACCATAATAATATTCTTCCTTGTTATTCTCTACAAGTCAAGTCAATAGGCTATAACAGAAAGTTATTGGTTCTCTGATATCTACTTCAGAGGGTAGCCTACCGGTAACTGATTGTTCTATCATCCATTCATTAATTAAAACATTCTTGTATATAAAACGACACAGAGGTGCCCATCCCTCCCATGGACAGAAGCGCAAATCCCCCCCATTTTCAATTGCTTCAACCCCCCAAATTTGAATTCGGTAACCTGTCCTCTCACAATATAAGTTCTATTAGCAATTGGAACCAAATAATATAATCCTAATATAATTAAGATGAATTTTGAAGAATTCCAAAGAGTGAAAAGACGTTCAACAGTCTACAAATAGAAGAAAACATATATTTTCCCATACCATATTAAGTCTCCTCAAATGAATTTTTGATGTACAAAAATAAAAGAAGTCCTTCAAAGGATCTTTCATTGATAGGCTATATTTTTCACTTTGCCATTGATTCAATGCGTCTCCATCAATTGTTCTGTTTTGCTTTCAGCTAGGTTACAAAATATTGGTATCAAGCAGACATAATTTAAATTAAGGTTCATAGGATCTATAAAATTGACAAAGTTTGGAATTAGATACAATCATGATTTATTGATATGCAACTGTCACAAAATGGAGTAGATAGTGAATCATTTATATAATTCTTTTTTGTTGAAAAATTATTGATGTAGTCAGTGCTTGATTTTTTAAATTAAAAATTCCATTACGGAGGCAGGAGGGGGGTCAGGGGGCCCTCCCCCCCAAAAAAAAAATTTCAACTCTCTAATACCCGTTCTTAGAGTAATTTTAGAGCTCTTAGTTGTGTGTTTTTACCATCATTTTTCCATATTTTTATTAGAAAATTAGAATGATTCACTCTCCCTACCGCCAAGATACTACTAATATTACTAGATACCGCCAAGATTAAGCCCTGGTTGTAGGTTGTAGTAAACTTATAATCATCATACAAATTTATTTTATCAAGTTCAAAAGTTTCTCCATAATGTATTATATTTTTCAATTAAATAAAATTTCGAGGATTTTCCTCCCAAGTTACACATTTATTTTATTCACCCATTCACTTTTCATTCATTCAGATACCCTGGTGATGATGAGTGGGTGAGTAATACTTGGGCTTACAGATGTTTCTGAGTAGAAAATAAGGTGATAGAACAGAGGTGAGGTGGAAGTTTAAGGGTGATGTTAAACAAACAAATGAATGAAAAGACTTTTACCCCCCAAAAAAAGATAAAATTCAATAAGAAAATCGTCCTTGATCATTCCAAATAAGTCTAATATGAATTTTCGACAAGTTCCAAAGTTTTCTGAAATCATGTTTTAATATAGTATACCTAACATATCGCCCTAAGCTCAGGACATTACCAGTAGGAGACTCTTCAAGGATAATAAACTAGAATAAGGACACCCGTGACTTTTGTAAAATTTGACTGATCTTGACAAACCAAAGTTTGTTATTCTCAGCTCATGAAGGCGTTTGAAATGCATATATAATTTGTTTAATTTCATCAAAATTTAAGAATTTCACTATCTTGAGTACATTTCTATGTACCAAGAAAAGGCTGCCATTATTTGTGTTGAAATGTGGCCATCTTGGAAGCCATAGTTGGGGGAAAGTCGCATTTGAGCTCAAATTGTAGAATATAATCTTCTAAGGCTTATTGTAAAAAATAAGGCTTATTGTAAAACTCATAAAATATACGGTGAAAAAAGAATTCCCCCATAAAAATAGAATTAATTTTTTTTAATAATTTCATTTCGGGGTGGATTTTTTATGAGTGTTAATAGTGAATGAATATAACACAAAAAGCCATTTAGGCCATTGAGGGCTGATTTTAAAAAAATCCCCCCAAAGACTGAGAAGTATGAACAGATAATTGAATAAGATATTATAGGAAAAAATTAACAAGTGTTGAATATTTAATATGAAAAACTTTTTGAGCTTAATTTAAAAAATAAACTCCCGAAACTGATAAGATAGAGCCTTAACTGAAAATGGAACTCATCCGAAAATAGACTAGCTAAATTTTAGAAGAATATTGAATGAATATAAGAAAAATAATTTTGGGGATAGTCATGAAGAATCCCCCCACCCAATTTAAAAAATAAAAGCTAAAAATACAATCCCCTAACAATGTTAGAATTGAATATGAGAAATAGAATCTTCTAGTGCTTGAATATAACACAAAAAACATTCTAGGGCTAATGATGAAAAATCCCCCCCAACTTATACAAAATTAGCTAAAAAATAGAATCCCCCCCAAAAATCGCAGAAGCGCATTTGCGCTGCTGAACCCCCCTCTGGGCACCCCTGAAACAACATGCTAATCACAAGAAAAGTTCTGTCTAATATCTTGAAATTCTCACATTACGGTTGGCCGTAGTTTTGTTAGGATAGACTACCGTACCGGAAAGAAAGAAACTTCAAATCAAACAACATAATCTCACTTCTGCTCAATTAAATTTGCTGATATTCAACTTACTTTTGAAACAAATAACCTTTCCTTTCACGGCAAATGACTTTTCTGTTTTTGCTTACAAACACCAATGCATAAAACCTCTCTTCCTAGCATTATTGGTTGTTTCATAACAGTACGGTATCGTAACAATATTATACTTCAATTCAAATAGTACTCTACTTAATTCAGCTCGGGTTGACTGAATAATCAATGAAGCAATATACTAGAATACAAATGCATGTACTATATAGTTTAATGACTGATTAATTGAACAAAAAATAGCCTCGATTAATCTATTTTGTACGATAGCCCAGGCCTGCATTAGTATTAGTAAACATTTCAGTCTTCAGATAGACCCTAACCTAAATAGCTTTTAGGTTAGAAACTGTAGTTTTCGATGGCTGACTGACCAAAATCGGTGAGTTAGTTTTGAACGGAGTTTTCAAGGTCACGTGACCTTAACCAGGTGTGGTGAAATCTGATTTTGTCAGTTACGGGCTAACTGTCAGTTTTGATACAACTAACTGTAGTTTTAGTTTTTGGTGAAATCGGGCCTAAGAGCATTTGGAGTACCGTAGGCCAATGCTACACATTGAAACTTTGCTTTATAAATTAATGGCATTAATGGATTAATTATTACATTTTTGCGTAATCTAACTACCAGTATAATCAATTTTAGCAGTCCAGAAACGTTTAATTTATTGATAAAATTTGTACAATCAATTTTGATTATATAAGAAGGTGTTAAAGTTTGATTCTTCTCGCTACTTTTGGTGCAATTCCCAGCTAAAAGCAGTACAACTGCCAATTATTTATTTTCAGCTAAACGCAGTACTATCACCAGAGTAGAATTTTGTTCAAAAAAGTTTGATTTGTATTATTATGCAACAGATAATCAAAGCAAACATTCTAATTATATTATTATTTTGAAACAATTGTAAATAACTTATCAATATCAACACAGAGCAGTAACTTTCGACTATAATCAAGACTCCGCCATTTCTATTCCTCAACAACAGGCGACGAGTTGACAGATGATTACTGTAATCAACTGGACTAAATTGGGCAGATAATTCTCAAAAGAAAGATTTAGTCAAATTATGCTCTAACAAAATTTGTATTTAATACAATAAATTTTAGCGCCTAATAACAGTTTTTGCCATAAATGTTATTGTTATGATGAATCTAACGTTATTGGATTCTGGTGAAATCGGCTCTTAGACGTTCCAAGTTCAATGAATTTGGAATTGGAATTTGGGCCGTGCGCAAAGCACAAAATGGAATTTGGGCCGTGTGCAAAGCAAGTGTTTTGCGCACGGCGTTCCAGAATCAACTGTTTTGCAAATCGTTCCAAGTTCTGGAATGAGATGTTTTGTGATTGAGTGTTGGGAAAACAAATTTTCAATGCACTTGCTACACTTGTAAAAAATCTTTTTCGGTAATATAACCCATATACCAGTGAATATTAACACAAAGCAGCTCGTTGTGGATCAAGAAACCACCTTCTTCTTGATAAAGAAGATTGTAAACTCCAATACTTGAATATAGTTTCAAGAATGGTTTGAACGTGATATTATTTATTCAATAGTGTTTTGACAATTTTAGGTTGTTAGTGTTAATAATGTGAATGAATTCAACTAGTCTAGTATTAGAGCTTATCATTGTATAGATATAGTGTACAATATTTTATGAAACAGTAGAGTGTAGTATGTATTTCAATTTACTACTTATAGTGAATGCTCTATACGGTTTTAGCACCTCCGTTAATCACTGGTGGCTCTTGCCCATGAAATAGGTGAAGTGCTGTACAGTAAAAGATACGGGCACTTCACCTGTTTCGTGGGTACAAACCGCCAGTGCTGTTAATTAATTCACATTGTCAATTTGTCAACCTATATTTGAAAAACGATTATTGGAGAAAGATTTGAATAGAATAGAATTTGAGATAGAAACGACTTCTTAAACTATTCAGTCTAATAACCAGTACGGTACTAAGATTGATTTATTGTTCAATATCCAGAAAATATTGATTGGTGGAACGGTAAAGGACTGGTGATGATCAATTGAATTTTCTAAGGATTCGAGGCTAGTGACTTTTTATAGTGGGATGATTATTACAATTAACAGTTTAAATTTACAGTTTGAAGTTTAAATTGATTTTTGCCTTTCTTAATAGAAATGTAATGAGTATTTTCGTAGGTTTAATCATTATATAATGGAGATATTTTACAAAAATTGAAGTAATCAGGCTTACAAAAACCAAGTGATGATGTTATTAGCAATTTAAAAATATATCTTGCAATGAAAATTCCCAGATAGCACACAAAGTGAAAATCACGTTTTTTTCACGTGCAAAAGAAGTGAAAAGGTGAAAAGTTAAAATTGAATGGTCTTTTTCACGTATAATTCACGTGAAAAAAGTGAAAGTGGAAAACTAGTGAAATTAATAACGTGATATTCACGTAGAAAAGGTGAAAGTGGAAAAATAGTGAAATTGATAACATGAAATTATTGTGAAAAAATGATGAAATCTGAATAATGATTTTCACCTTTTTTCATATGAAATATCATAGCCTATGTATTATATGTGATTTTTATGAAATACATACTACATATATACATTTATATCACAATGATTAATATTTGATCATAGTTATTTGTTTCATTTTTCAATTCAATATATGAAATGACCCCTTATTTCGTAATTTTACATTACATATAAATTTATATCAATAAAATGTAAGCTCAACATCAAATTAAACACTAATAATAAAGGTTTGAAAAATAATCTTGATACTTAGAAGAGATAATAATATTTTTATTTGGTAAACTATCAAAAATTCATCATCCTAAAATGTTGTCTTGAAAAATTTTACCAAGTCATTTATAACCAGCAGAAAACGCTAATAGCTCGAAAACAGTGCGTGTGACATTGATTTTCCATAGAAAGAAAAATACTTAGAATTTAATTCTACATCTGGTTCATTGTTCAAAAAGTGATATTTCGCGAAAAAAATTTTACTTGAAAATTTTTCAAAGTTATTGAATCAGCGCGAAACGCTAAATAGCTCGAAAACGGTGTGTGTGACATTGATTTTTCATAAAAAGAAAAATGCTTAGAATTTAATTCTATATCTGGTTCCTTGTTCAAAAAGTGATATTTCGCTAAATAAAACTTTACTTGAAAATTTTTCAAAGTTATTGAATCAGCGCGAAACGCTAAATAGCTCGAAAACGGTGTGAGTGACATTGGTTTTTCATAGAAAGAAAAAGGCTTAGAATTTAATTCTACATTTGGTTCAGTGTTCAAAAAGTGATATTTCGCGAAAAAAATTTGATTGAAAATTTTTCTGTCATTTATAATCAGCGCAAAACGCTAAATAGCTCGAAAACGGTGCATCTGACATAATTTTTTCATGAGAAGAAAAATGCTTAGAATTTGATTCTTCGTCTGGTTCAGTGCTCAAAAAGTTATATTTCGAGAAAAAAATTTTAATTTAAATTTTTACTGGCCTGCTTAAAAAACGCCAGCAATAATTTTGGCCCTGGTTGGAGAAGGAGAGGTGGGGGAGTTCTACAAAAATTCAGGAACGTTCTCTTCACACAAGTATCTTTCCCCTAAATTTTCAAATCAATCAGTCCGTAACCAATAAAATTATTGAAATTTTTCAAATTAAATGTGGGTAAGCCATCATGAGAGACGAATTTTTGTATCACCCACCTAGACAATGAATGAAATTATTTTCTACTCCTCATTTTATTTTTTATAAAACTTATTCATCCATATTTTGGCTTTTCTGTACTCGAGATAATCTTTTTGCAGTTCTTTTATTGTCTGCAAAAACCATTAGGATTTCTCCATGGTACAGTTTGTCTGTAATGGACACTATCTTATGCAATATGCAACTACATTATATAAAATTATTAACAAACTTCATCAAGATGTCTTCTTGTGCTTTATCAGTTCCATGTTGTTGTTATTTTGAAGAATGTATTATTTTATTCTACTATTAACTATTAAATTGAGAAGTGCGCAAGTTTTCAAAATTCGCCCAACTATAAGGCCGGGCGTATGCTGAGACGCATTCATGAACACGCACGCAAGCCAGCCAATCACAGCTCTTGTTGAGGACAAGATAAGAACTGTGATTGGCTTGCGTGCGTTTGCCAGAATGCGTCCCAGCATACGCCCGGCCTTCTTTTTGATACGCAGTCGATACTAATGATCGATTATCGATTTCTTTTCTTAGTTCATTTTCGTGGTTTTCATTAGTGTTGAAACAATACAGTGGATTTATCTCAATAAGTTTGGTAAGTACAAGTAGGTACATTTATTGTAGTAATAATAACCATTGATAAAATCCTATAATTAATTAATTATTCAAGACATGTTTACATTTGATTTGATTAACTCTACTTTCTGTCCAAGATTAATGTATAGGTTATGTAACTGAAATTTAGTTTAGGCCTACTGCACTGAATTTGAATTTTAATTGATAAATTCAATTCACTGTAAAATTCATTTTTATGACGGTGGTCATTTTCTGAGAGTGGGCTTCTCAATTTAGAAGTAACATAATCCATGTATCCATCCAAGGAATTAAATGACTGTCTTATCCTCTTATGACCAAGGCCTTAATAATTCATATATTTGCCAATCTGTTTTATAATTATTACATGTTGCAAATTATAAATACACAGAGTTGGTAAGGAAGGCATGTTCTACAAAATATGTTTGCAAATATTTGAACCCCATAAAGTACAGCCAGTTTCCATTGTGAGTCCGATCACACTAGACGTCAAAACTGCAATCGGAAGAGAGTAGAAAGTAGAAACAAAGCGAAGTGCTATGCATTATTTTCTGGCATTCCATATGTAGCCTTACTTATATGGGTTGTAGATTTTTTTGTTTTTTCAATGGCTCAACAGCTCTATGAAGGGCCTGGCCTACCAACTGGTTGCCAGTTTCATATTTAATCCACTATAGCCTACAGTCCGTCCAAGCAAAGAAGACACTCTGGTAAGACGGGAAAACAATCCCAGCAAGACCAATACCGGCCCAAGAGCCATAAATTCTCAAATAGAACCGTCAGTCCCCAAACCAATACTGACCGAGCCGAAGCCACCCACCAGGATGCCCTCCCCACCCAGACAGGTCATACAGCAAACAAATATTCAATATTCATCAATCAGGATGTAGGTAATTTTTGTTTAGCACTTCGATCCTCAACCATAAGCCAGTTTCCGTAACCAAGTGACGGTGCAGAACACCTCTGAATAAATCCAATTTATCAGTTAGAGTGTAATGCATCAATTAGGTACTCTTCCAGTGTTTTTTTTCAAAGGGTTGTAGTTGTAGATTACTCAATTCAATTTTCAACTCACAAAGGAATAGAGGAGATTTTTTAAGAAATGCATTCTTGAAACATTGTGGAATATTTCATGTAATGAAGTGTGTATAATGACATTTTTCAAATGTAATTGATGAACTCAATCAATGATGTACATGTAATTGATGAATTGTTGATAATTCACTTTTGAACTATTATTGACTACACTGCAGTTTCAATTCTTTTAATATTAGTCATAAAAACTAGTATTTAGAAAGTATATGGAGTGCAGTGTCATCAATAATTATTCAAACAACTTGAATAGTAGAATGGATGGATTAATTAATTTGGAATCCAAAACATATAGCTGATTTTTTTCTATAAGTTATATCAACTGTTATGGTCAATTTTCATACTATCAGGTGAATTTATTAATACTATTTTGCATTAGATTTTGAGAAATGAAGTAATGGCTTGTAATTTCATTTCAGATCAACTTTCTCTTGCGCCTTGGTGGGGCTGACATGAAGAAGAGTCCTGCATCACTTTATGGTTTATGAGATTGCCAGTAAATTCTGTTGGGTTGACCAGAATGGAAAACGTGCCCTCAGTTGTCTGGGAATAAAATTCGTAATTTTCAGTAAGTACCTTCAATTCAAATTCTCAATAATATTTGTTCTAAAAATTGGAAGTTTCCTGTGATAGCTTTCAAATTAATTTTGTGATTCTTCACATTTTCTTTTCTTCAAGTACATGAACTGCTTTACTATTATTATATCTCTTGGAAGAGTAAACATTTATTGTTATCATCAACTTGCAAAATGTTAATTCAAGATCTGCACAAGCATAGAATGAATCATTGCTATACCTTGTAATTTTTCCCTTCTTTGGGAGATTGGCTGTCGTTAGTAAAGATAGTCAGTCGTTTCCCATCTCTGGAGGAATATCAACTGTTGCATTACATTCTAACTGATTAACTGCATGTTATTCAGAGGTGTTCTGTGCCGTCATATGGTTACAAAAACTGGCTTATGGTTGAGAGAATCAACGTGCTAACTCACCTCTATCCTGGTTGATGATTTTTCGCCTGCTGTATGGTCTGTCCGGGCGGGGAGGATATTCAAGTGGTGTGGGAGGTGGCTTTGGCTCAGACAGTGTTGGTTTGGGGACTGTGGGTTCTGTTTGAGAATTTATGGCTTTTGGGCCGGTATTGCCCAGTCTTGAGTCATTTTCCCATATGCCGGGGTGTCTTCATTGCTTGGATGAACTGTACAGTGGAGTGAATATGAAACTGGCAACCAGCTGATAGAACTAGGCCCTTCATGGGCTGTTGAGCCATTGATAAACAAACCTAGTAATTTAGTTTCTCTTCCATTAAATAAAACAAATGGACATGGCCTGTTACATAATTTTCCAATCTTAGGCCTAATATTTTATTTTATAATTATTTTTGACCAGACCTATATTTTACTTGCTTAACACCACTCCATATTGAAATTCTAACATTTCAAGTTGCTATTGGACATTTTCTGATTATTTTCATGTATCATTAAATAACTGTGTGTATACTTTTTTTCAATTACAGCCTTTCAATATCCAATGATTATTCCAAAATAATTCCTGTATAAATTATCATGTCTGTATAACCTATTATATATCAAATTTTATCAATAAAGGTGCGTTTTGGTGAAAGCAATTATTGCTGGATTTTGGGTTGCATTTGATAGCAAAATGGCTGGTAATCCTATGCTCCAATAATGTATGGGAGCAGTCAGCCATATTATTGAACACAACCAAGATTGTTAATCAGCTTCAATCAAAACCAACCTTATAGTAGCAGTGATGAAGTAATATTATTCTCGTTATTTTACTTCATTTAAACTGATGTATTTTATTCTGAAGGAAATTTCTGTTGATTGTCCACTGATCATCAAACATCAAGAAGACTGAGTATTGTTTCCCATATTAATATAATGATGAACTATTTGATTTTGAGCAATTTATCCTTGAAGTATCTGTTATTGCAGTGAATTTACAACCGAGTTATCAAAAAGTATCAGGATCAATTACTATTTAAAATTGTTTGCTTTTTAGTAACTATCTTTTTATTGACTTTTATTGTTTTTCCCAATTAGGAGCTGTTATAAATTTTCATCTTAATGGAACAGAGAAAGAGTTAGAGCAAGTCACAAAAGATTGGTTGAGGCTATCCAAGAATAGACAGCTGAGCAGGGATAAAGCAAGGTATGTATTAGTATATTTTGCACCTATTACTAGGTCTGAAACTGTTTTTTTCACTCTTGACAAGTCTAGAAATTGCCTATGCAGAATTTTTTTGGATAATTCAAACTATTCAAATAATTTTTTATGCATTATTGATATGGTCCATGCGTGCTGAGAAAAACATTTCTCACCCAGCTCCGTCCACTGCAAATTCAAGAGTTAGGTCCTACAGATTGAGGGTTGAGCGCATGGCTAACCACCCTGCCCTGTAAAAACTCAATTGTTATAAAAACTAGAAATGCCTCGGAAACGGACCGGAATAAAAGAAGTAATTAACAGATACCTTATGACAGAATTAGGATGACAGAAAACAAAAGACAATCAGAAGGGACAGACATCTATTTCTTGCCTTCTGAACAGCAGGAAACTTTTCTACTAATAAATGAACATAATATCTTATTTATTATATTTCACCGTCTCATGTCTGCTTCCCATTCTGGGTGAAATGGGCCCAATAAACTTAATTACTGAATTAATAAGATTATCATTTGAAAGAAACTGATCGTGGCTCATGAAAAACTGAAAAACGGTGCTCATGGCACCGATTGCTTAATTCCTCATTCCAATTTAGTCCTCTAATTTGAACTATTTATCTTTTATATGATAGAGAGGTGGTGTTTGTGCAAAATGCAAGCTTGGATTTTGCCAGGCATCTGGAAGAACAGTACCTAATATTCTCAATATACAAATTTTGTATAGCTTAAGATAATATTGATATTTTTCAAGTTCAAATTTCAATTTAATTTCTAGATTTCTCGAAATTGATGCTGGAAGTACATGAACATTGCAATAATTTCAATTAGCTTTCAAAATCTGCCTCAAAGAAATTTTGAGACCCCGTGTAGTACATACATTATTTGGGTACCTGTTATTATTTTAATCAACATACACCTGGGAGATTCTTATAATTAAGCTCTTTAAATTGATACAATTCTTTTATAAACATTCAACAGTAGCCCAAGTCAATCATAATAGAATGTACAGGGTGATTAAAAAAGAGTGTTGGTTTTAATATATCAAATTAGGAGGTTTATTTAAACCAAAAACATAAAATCAATACATGAACGCATGTTCATTTGATTTTCTGATATAATGCATGAAAAATTATATCATGCACATGTCCTCATCTACTGCACTGGCATGCATTAACTCTGTCCATGACATTCACTACCATAGTATGGTAGTGCAGACTGGAAAGATGGGAAAATGACTCAATAATGGTTCAAAAGTTCCAAATCTGGTCTCTAACTTTAGAGCAGAATGTTTACTTTATACAATTTCGGACAAAATTCATAATTTTTGAACTGATATTGACTGGGCTGGAGTCCGGTCTTCCCAGATGTCTTCTTTGCTCGACCAGACTGTAATAGTGAATTACATGGACAGTTTTGATGCGTGCCAGCGCAGTAGAGGAGGACACATGCATGATATCATGTCTCATGCATTAAATAAGAAAGTCAGATGAATATGTTCATGTATTATTCACTTTAAGAAATACTTTAAAAGTTTTAAAAGGTATTTGATTTTTTCATTTTATTTATCATTTATTTTAAATAGCCCTAAGTTTAAAGTTTAATTATCACTTTATGTTTTTTTGTTTAAATAAACCTCCTAATTTGATACATTGAAACCGACGCTCTTTTTGAATCACTCTATAGTAAATATTTTAATGAATTGAGAGGGATTGTTATTAAAACTGCTATGTCAAGTCTTTGTCTTCTAGTCTAGACTTTCAAGTTTTGAATTTTATTGAGTGGGAGTTTCTGGAGAAATACACTCAAATAATTCTTCCCAATTCTCCATACAAGAAAAAGTCTGAAATACAACTTATTTATAAGTCAACTTTTGTTTCCATTTTTTATAGGAGCTATGCTGATTCAATTCGCAGATACCAAAGAGAAATATATTGAAGGAGTCATCAAAGACTGGCTGAAATCTTGAAGAATCACAGCTTGCTAGTAGAGCAAGCAAATAGAGCAATTTATTGGTGAATCTTGTACATATATAATTATAAGCTGTCTCCTAACTATTATTGGTTTAGTTTTGTAAATTTTGTATTAACATGTTGTATTTGGTTTAAAATCATTGGTTTAAAACTATATCATTTAACAAAAATTTGTTTTTATACTTAATAATGTATTTTGATAAATTTTTCAAGTACAGTTGTCTTACAGTCATCACATTAAATTCCTCAAAAAACAGATTTGTTGGGTGCAACAACACTTTTGGGTGTAAATAATACACTTTTAAGTGATAAATGAGTTATTTAAATTGCAATCAAAAGCACCACCCCAGATTGTGTAGTAATACATTTCTTAAATTATAATGAAATTACAAAATAAAGCTGTGAATGTCATACAATGTGTATTTGAATTAATTAGATAAATAAAGATCAATATTTCTATTCATCATCTCTTATTTTTTTATTCTTTCAACTTTTCTCCAGTATAACTGAATAGTGGCTATTTGTGTGGAATAAAATTTTGGACAATTTTTTCCAAAAAAATTGATAAAAGTGAAAAATTGTGCCCTTTGTACTAGAAAAATAGGGCTTTTTCAAGTGAATTTCTGGTCTTCTTCATGTGAAATTTTAGTAATAAAACGTTATAATTTGATGAAAATCAAGTGATTAAATGGTATAAAATGTTATAATTTGATGAAAATTAAGTGATTAAATGGTATAAAATGTTATAATTTGGTGAAAATTAAGTGATAAAATGGTATAAAATGTTATAATTTGGTAATGAAAAAACGTTATATTCACGTATTTTTTTCACGTTTCAATAACGTGAAAAAAAGTTCCATTTATACGCGTAATTCACGTGTTTTTCTCGGTATTTATACCATTATTTTTCGTGAAAATAACCTGAAAATGTTAAAGTGAAAACGTGATTTTCACGTGATTATAACGTTTGTGTGCTATCTGGGTTATTATACTATTGCTGTATATAGATGAAAATAGCTTGTAGAATCAACAAGCTATATTTTATCAGCAAGTTTTAACAGTGTCAAGAAGTTATAACAGCCAGGGGTTGATTGTGACTTTACACACAGGTATATCTAAAAGAGAGAGAGAGAGAGAGAGAGAGAGAGTGAGTGAGGAATGTAGAGTAAATAATTCTAGTTTTTATTGAAAATATTTAAAAAAATCTAGTAGAAATACACAACAAGAAGCTTCAAAATAAATATAAAAACAAGTATTGATGTATTTAAATCTTTTTCCCGGGAAGGACCAGAACTTTAAATTTTACAATAATTTAAGCACTGGACAGTTATCTGTTATCAACATAAGAGGCTGAAATCATTAACCAAAATCACCCAATCAACTGGGTTCTGTCACGTGACTCAGGGTCGCTTTCTCCAAGATGGTTTAATTATTAAACTCGTTTAACTGAAGGTTTAAACTAAAAGTCCTTTTCCCCACACTTCATTGACAGTTTAAATGCCCTGAAAGTTAAACCAGCTGGTCACCTGGTTTTAACAGGAATTTTTGGTTTAACCAACAAGCAAAAGCAAACATAACCTCAAACCATACATAACCTGGATAAGTGTTTACTTCAACTGTCAATGAAATAATTGGTTGAAAATGCGTCATAATAATTGATTAGTGAGTAACAGTAAATTTTTAGTGTGTAAATTTTTTCAATAGTTAATTTTAGTATGTGTATGTTTTAGTGAGTGATAAAGATGGAAGAATTGATGGATGTTCTTGATTTTGGAGATGAGTTTTTAGAACTTGAGCGACCACGGACCAGAGGCCCAACTAGATTGAGAAATAGGGTGGATCATTTCAATTTTTGGGATGATGGGGACTTTTTTATGATAAAAAATCCTATTGTTTAGGATGACAAAAAACACAGCCAGTATGGTTCTAGATATGATAAAAGACAGTATAAAATCTAAAACTACAAAAAATCAAGCTTTATCTCCAGAATTGAAATTTCTGACAGCTTTGCGGTTTTATGCTGGTGGTAGTTTTCTTATAGGTGTTGGTGACCTCAGTGGAATTCACTTTTCCACTGCCAGTAAAGTGGTTAAAGAAGTTTTGGAAGCTCTTGTAAGATTACTTCCAAATATAGTTTGCTTGCCTGCAAGAGATGAACTAAATCAAATTAAGCAAGGGCTTTTTGAAAAGGCCCACTTCTCCAATTGTATAGGGGCAATTGATTGTAGCCATGTGAAGATTAGTTCTCCAGGTGGGCCTGCTCCAGAACTATTTTGTAATAGAAAAGGTGTTTTTTCTCTGAATGTGCAAGCCGTGTATGATGCAAATTTTTTTTTCACCAATATGGTTGCAAGGTGGCCTGGATCAACGCATGACTCACATATATTCAATTCGAGTAGATTAAAGAGAGAATTAGAGCAGGGGGTATATGGGAATGGTGTTCTGGTGGGTGACAGTGGTTATGGCAGTAAGAACTATTTACTAACTCCTCTGGACAATGTGGGATCCAAAGCAGAGAGCCTGTATCAGGAATCCCAAGTCCAAACCAGAAACCCAATTGAAAGGACATTTGGGGTGTGGAAAAAAAGATTTCCAATTTTAGTGCTAGGCCTGAGATTAAAAATAGAGACAACGCAATGTGTAATTGCTGCTACTGCTGTGCTCCATAATATATGCATCAAACAGAAGGAAGAAGTTCCTCCTGTAACGGAAGAAGAACTTCAAGTAATTGAAGCCCTTCAAGATTTAGGTGGTGAAGAAAATGCTGCTTGTCAAAGAATAAATGGCAGATTCAATGCATTTGATCCAAATAAGTTCACTAGAAATAAGCTTATTAATGAGTATTTTAATGGGATGTTATAGCCCAAGCTAATCATTAGGTACTCTTGTGGTGTTGTCTTCAATTTACTTAATTTTTCAATTTAATAAATATTATAGCCATATTATAATCTAAATCAGAGTTGTGATTTTCTCCTTTACTTAGTCTAGTTTATAAGCAAGACTCATATTGATTATGGGAAATTATCAGCAAAAAATAATTGCTATTTAACTGAGCCATGAAGGCTACTCTTGATCACAAGTTTATTATGCAGCACTAATCATGCTGAGTTAATAACAATTTTTCACCGATGTATTACTAGTAAATAATATGAAGATAAATTTATCAATTATTACGGTATTTTCATTCAATTGAACAATTATGTTTGTATGGAATTTCAATCTTCAGGCTACTATTGTGTTTAAGGTGGGTAGGCTATAGCTGGCGCCGAAAACTTAGATGGTTTTGTCTATCGCTTGTACCAGGTTACATCAGCTTATAGAACGTAGCCTACAAGGAGCAGAATACCGCCCATCTTTTTGGCGTCAGCTAAACATACGCACCGCACAAACTTGGTAGATTTTGTTGCAAAAGACACATTTGTGGCACAAATTTCATCTGTATCCACATTAAGAGACTTCAATTTATCAAGTTAGCAGCATGTTTGGATTACCTACCTGAATTTTAACCTTACCTTTGAATTATAACCTCATTTTCCACTGAAGCCAGCAGAGCCAAATATGTTGTGCCAGTGTATTGAAGATATAAATCACAATCATTGAGAAATCCAAATGAACTATGTGCTTGTATCAACATCATTTTATTGAATTCATTTCAACATTATAGTTGACAGGATACTTACTGTTTTCACTCACACCTGAGTGATATTGTATGAGATTGTCAATTGAAAATCTCATTTTTTATCACAGATTTTGGATAAGTAATTTATAAAAACACTTGGAAATTGTCAAACTGTCTTGTTCATTGGCATAAAAACACACAAGAAATTCATGTATTGCACCTTTGTACCATCCTATTGAAACATGTAGCCTAGGGCTAGTAGGCTTATGTATTTTTTCTACAACTGCGTGTAAAACAAGATTTTACGAGCTGAATTCTCCTCGTAAAGTAGCCCATTTCTGAGGAGAATTTTCATTACACTCACTAACCATCTGCGCATGCATAGTAGAATTACTTTACGCTTGCTAAGCAACTGTGCATGAGCGGTAGAGTTACTTTACGCTTGCTAATCAGCTGATCATGGCTTGCCAAAAGTAGGTCAGGTGGAGTCATAACATAACCTAACAAAAGTCGACAATGTCTAATTGTACCTGTACCGGTAATTACACAAGAGTAATTTAATAGTTTGCAGTATTTGAGGACTGAAAAAACTGTAGATTAACAGGTTCGTGAAGTTGTAGAAAAAATATTGTATGTAATTTGCACGTAATGCTTCTTTATCACTCTTGCAAAATTATCACGCTCTGCTATGCGTTGCATGATAACTGTTTTGCACAAGCAATTAAGTTACGCATTACGCTCTTAATACATAAATAGCTATTAAACCAATATTATTAAGTTACATTATTTGACAAGTTCCAAGTGTTTTTATCACATATGGTAAGATGAATCATTATAAAAATATCTTGTCAGACACTGTGTCAAAGGTTACAGTTATTAGGTACTTGAATTTATTTAAAAATTGCACAAGCTGAGAAGACACTTGAGTAGTGAGATGTTTATACTTTTCATAACAAGAGTAACAAAAACTTTTGTTCAAGTTATTACTATACCCAATGAGCAGAAAAATATTTTTAGATATTATTCAAATATCATCCAATATTGCAAAAAATATTTATAAGTATATATGTTATTTATATTGTTTAAATATTTGTTCAATATGTTGAAATGTTGAGTTTTCAATATTGTATTTTAAATATTTGTACAATATGATGAAATATTTAGTTTACAAATATTTGTTTTTAAATATTTGTCCAATATGTTAAAATATATTTTTTAAATATTGTCTTACAAATATTTGTACAATATACTGAAATATTATTTTCCTCAATATTGTTTTTTTTCATTAATTCAAATATGTTTGCAATAATGTGAAACATATTGGAAAACAATATTTTCAAAAACTTATCTTTTAAATATGTAGTAGATATTGAAAAACAATAAATTGACAAATAAATGAAAAATCAAAATTTAATGATATCAAAATTTTGAACACAGAAATTTGTCAGTAAGTTCAAATGTTCCCCAGACTTTTTTCTGTTATATCCATTATAAGAGAGATAGATGACAATTAAATTTTAAAGTGGGGGTAGAAATGTATTTTTGAAAAATCCTACAACAGTAATTGATGGAGCACCTTTGGATAGACCTTCCCTTTAAAAAAGGAAATGATTAGATCATCAATAGCTGAGATAAAATATTGAAGTGGCAATATTGAGGAAACAATATTCTCACAATATTCCAAAAATATTGTGAATTATTACCCATAACGCTATTTTATATCCAAGCATACGCAGTAGGCTATAGCACAGCTTGCTGGGCTCCTGCTCCTCTTCCCCTCCCATAATTTGAAGTCTGCCATTGTTGATGCTTCTGACCCACTGTTGTTGTGTTGTGATATTGATATCAATGGATTTTTGGTGTAAGTCCTAATGGTAAGTGAATATTGTTTTATTTTATTAGTTGTACCAGTAATTATCATGAGGAATGTGCTTACATTGGAGGCAAATTCCTAAATACTTTTATATCAGAACGATTTGATCACAACCAAAAGAAACATTCTGTCTGATCCACTTTTACTTCAAGTTTGGATCTTTTTCTATAATCACTTTGACAAGTTTGTTAGGTAAAAAATTGGAAACTCTGAACCCCTTTCCAGAACATTTATTATTCAAATCCTGAATTTTTGGGCACAGAAGTAATTGTCATAAAATCTTTGGATGTAACTTGGTATTAATGCATTTCAAAGCATGGGAAAGTTAGTGACGCAAAACTTTCAAGCCCTCTCTAGTAATTCTCACTAATATAAATTGTAACCGAGCTATCAAGGGAAATATGTAGCTCAACTGCTCAAGTAATCAACTGTACCTAGTGAATTTTTTACAATTCATTAATTTATGTTGGTGTACTTTTATCATCTCCAGCAACCCAACGCCTATATTCAAACATAACTGGACTTTCTAACCTTTTAATGCACAAAATGCTTCTCTTGGTATTATCAATGATTTTTTTGTCTGCGGGTGATGCCAACATGAGCTCTAAGGCCGGGTAGTCCAGGCGCTGACTTACATTGAGCATGCACGAGAGAGGTAGAGAATTTGACTTCGGATTATTGTTTAGGGGTGTCTAGTGTATATGAAACCCGATGTCGTCATGTCTTAGGGTGGTCGACAACCTGGGGGGAGGGGGTAAGTTGTAAAAAACGGGCGCTCATAAAAACGCCTGTCCTGGGGTTACTATTCATAGTACAGCTTTGGACTTATTTTTAAAATTTGCAATATATATTTGGCTTTGATAATGGCCCTCTTAAATTTTGGGGTAAACTGCATATTTTTTCCGTAAAAAAATAAAATATCTAAAAAAATTCATTTTTTGGTTCTGAATTTTTTCTTATTTCTCAAATATTGAAGTTGTAAGATGACTTAGTGGAAAAGTGGTTCCTATAAACGTTGTGGGCCTTTTCTTTCTGAATCCATTGATGTATATATTGATGTGGTTACGATCGTGAATGCGGCTGTGGGAGGGGGATAAGGCGCATTACGTTGCGCCGCGGTCCCCAACCTGTTAAACACCCGCAGTAGGCATACCTATTGCGACTCTTCTACAAGCGTATGTCTTCAAATAATGTATTTTGATACTGTATTCTTATGTTTTTTCAGTCGCTGAATTCGATTTTCGAACTTTCATGCTCGTAGAACAGCTAATTCTCATCGTATTTCCAAATTAAGACAAAAAAGTTTAATTTCAACTAGTTTTCAAGGGTTGAAAATCTTTCTGTTACCTTTATCTACTAGCTTACGATATTTTCACCAGTAACTAATAATTTAAGTGCCAATTCGACTCTATGACGGAGTTTGCAGGAATAGATATCCCAGAAATAAATATTAAAATATTTTCAACTTACTATTTTTATTGTTCTTTTACAATTCAGCAGTCATTTACAATTTTTTATTCATAGAATATATCTATAACTTGATTGGAAATGTCTCTTATGAATATACAACCATATAACAATACAACAATCATCGAAAGGCCAATATATTGATAAATAAATTCCTCATCAAACACTATAAAGATCTGATTCTATCTTTGCAAATTCTTTGATAAATTGTAATCCGAATCAGAATTCATTCTAATTACTGAATAATATCGTACCTGTGAAAAATATAGCTGTGTCGTTTCTTCAAGTACTAATGATATAGCTAGAGATGGATTGCACCAACTCAGGTACAATGTAGCCAAATATATATTGCAAATTTTAATAATAAATCCAAAGCTCTGCTATGAATAGTAACCCAAGGACAGGCGTTTTTATGAGCGCCCGGTTTTTACAACTTACCCCCTCCCCCAGGTTGTCGACCACCCTAGGACATGACGACATTGGGTTTCATATACACTAGACACCCCTAAACAATAAACCGAAGTCAAATTCTCTACCTCTCTCGTGCATGCTCAATGTAAGCCAGCGCCTGGACTAGGGCGTGTGCTGGGACGCACTTGAAGCAGCCCACGCGTACAAGCCAATCACAGCTCATATTGATGACAAGAAAAGATCTGTGATTGGCTAATTCGCGTGGAATGCGTTATATGCGTCCCAGCAAACGCCTGGCCAAATGCTTGCTCGTGGCGTAATGGGAGGGATTATAATGAGAGACGACAAATATGTTCTAAGTAGCCTAGTCGGGGACCGACGGCTTATTGTCTTCTCTAAAAGACTGGTTGGTCGTATCTATGTGATTGTGTTGTGGTCAAAGAATTTTTCCACGGTCAAGAATCGAACTCGGGTCCTGTTGGTTACAAGACAGCGCATTATCACTTACTCCAACACAAGCCACTCAGGAGCATCTTAACAGTCAACAAGTCTCGACCATTTCTTATTGTATTAGGATCAGCAACAACACAAAACCAAAATTTTGAGAAGTTCTAACAAGTTTGAAAGTAAGTTACCATATAGTTGATAGGCTTATAATTCTATAGGCTTATAGAGAAAGAGGATATGCTGAATAAGTTACTGAACATTTCCCCCATCAAACTTAGTGATAGGGTCTTATAGAAAGAAAATGCAAAACCAATGTTTAGTATATTAGTGTAGCCTATACTGTATTTTGCCTAAAAGCTGATGTTTTCTTTTCTTTTTCATCTCTTCAGTACACCTCCACCATATTTGTGTGATAGAAATTAGAAGAATGTAATTTAGGCCTAATGCGTCAATTACTGATTTGTTACTTGTAATAATTATATCATAATTTGTCTTTTGTTGTAGCTGCTACGGAATGCTGTTGATTGGGGTGTGAAAAATGCAAAGTGGAGACCCAAGGCAAAAACTATCAGATTGTAAGTGTTGATTTTTCTAATAACTTATGGCCAAGTTACAATAATTGAGTAGGATTGATTTTATCTAAACAAATCTAAGATTGCATGTAAAAAAAGGATAACTTAATTACTGCATGAGTAGTATTTTAAATAGGCCCAATTCAAAATCTTGATCAAACAAATACTGTAGATCCAGCAATTAACTTATTTACTTACACATAAGAGCTCCCTCCTTTGGGAAATTGGCTGTTGTTAGAAAGTCGTAATTGTAGTCAGTCGTTTCCCGTCTCTGGATGAATAGTAATTTTTGCATTTCACTCCAACTTATTAACATTAGACATGTTATTTAGAGGTGTTCAGCGCCTTCACTTGGTTGTGAAGACTGGTTTATGGTTGAGAGGATCAACGTGCTAACCACGCGTTACCTCTATCCTGGTTGAAGATTATTATTTGCTTGCTCTTGACGGGCGGGGAGGGGGGATGGCTTCGGCTCGGTCAGTGTTGGTTCGGTGACTGTAGGTTCTATCTGAGAATTTATTACTTTTAGGCCGATATTGGCGAGCTGTGGTAGTTTTCCCGTCTTTCCGGGGTGTCTTTTTAGCTAGAACGGACTGTATGATGGAGTGAGTATGAAACTGGCAACCAGCTGGTACGCCTAGGCCCTTCATAGGGCTGTTGAGCCATTGACCAACAATATAATAAGATAACTAGAAGTGTAATTTAGTAACTTACATTTTTTCTAAAAGAATGACATAAAACAAGCAAAACAGTTTGGTGCATCAGAGTGTATGACATTGACATTGTATGAGATAGGGTATTATAACATCATTGGATCTCAACCAGACAAAGTCCCCTGCCTTTGAGTTTTTTTTAAACATAGGCTAATTATGTTCAAGAATATTCAACATATTAAATTGTATTTATTCTCAATAAGAATAACACTGGGCTTTCAATAAGTAGGCCTACTTCAACACAAGAAACATGTTTTTTATCTTTGCAAGTACAGTATTGTACTTGACATTAAATAAAATTTTGAATTTATGAATTTTATGGTTTTCAATAATAGAATGCATAGAAATCAAGAAGCTGTATGATTTTTCCAATTGACTGTGAAAAATTTAAATATCAATAGGCTATGCTTTATTAGCGTTTCTATCACTGGCGGCTTGGGCCCACAAAACAGGTGAAGTGCCTGTATCTTTTACTATACAGCACTTCACTGAGTGGCCGCACATTTGGCGATTTTTCTCCACCCTATTTCACCCAAAAGGATGGAACATGTGCTTTTTAAATGTAGACGCGCAGACTAGACTTGGTTGCAGAAAAATCGCCCTATGAAATAGAACCTGTCCTATTTTCAGACGAGGACGATTAAAATGGAACATAGGCTTTTGCATACAACCCCGCAGACTGGCTGAGAAAAATCACCAGAGCCCATTCGTCACGCCTAGTTAGTGATGGGGGAGGGTCACGAGCCTTTGTTTGCCTGCGTATTGTTTCCTCATATCAAAAAATTCCAATCGTATATTTCAAGATATTCCTATTTTTTTCAATACTATAATAATCTATTCGCCTTACTGACTATAGAAGTTTGAATTTTTTTCTATGACCAAAATTAAGATTTTTTCTGTAGCCTATAGTTTAGCTATATAATACAATTTCATACACATTTGTTAGTATATTTCAAATGATTCTAATTGATCAAATACAAGGATATTTATTGTTGATATAGGAACAATGATTTATGCTTTCTAGGATAAACATAATAGTTTTGGAAACAATTATCAAATAACAATCAACAAACATGCAGTCATAATAATTTCAAAAATAGCTGTGCTGTAAAAAGTAATATTAATTCTGAAGTTATTATCATTCAAGCATTTATAATTTTCAACTGAACAATTAGAAATGGTTTAGGGAAGTAACTATAAGTTATTTAGAAGACAATAGGCTAGTGGAATCAGAAATATGTCACTCGGAAGAACAAAGAAGGTATAGAATAGCAGAAGCAAACCCTCGGGAATTTCCAGTTATTGTATTGGGTATTCCAAGTCTATAAAATAATAGACTATGGAAATTTTTCGAAATGACGCACAGGCCCACAAGATTATGTAGCGATTCGAACGAGTAGCGATTCGACCAATGCCCAAATGAGTAGTGTTTCCCCCAATGGGTTTTCACGCTCCTGTGAGCATTACAAACGAGTAGTCTTTCAACCGATTTCTACCTGACTCTAGACACCCTTCATTGTCAGAGAAAGCTCAGATATAGGCAGAAGTTGAATAAACTAAAAATAAATAAATGTGTAACTAAGAATAGAAATTATGAATGAATGAGACAATGAGTCTCAAAAGTTCCCATAATAACAACAAAAGATCGGAGTTGTCTTCCTTCCTTTAGAGACCCTTCTCTTATTGGCTAATCAACAGGGTATTCCCAGTTTCTAGAAAAACCCGGAAATCACTATGAAATTGTCATCGCAATGTATCAGGAGTCATGGAACATATTTTATAGTGGTCAGTTGTAAAAGTTCCACTGAGCGTGCAACATGGAACTATTCACCACGAAAAGAGGGAAACCGTGTTTGATTAATGAAGGATATAGGTACTATAAAAAAATGAATTAAAAAGTGGGAAAGTGAAATGGGTATGCATAAAAGAAAAATGCAATGGGAAAGTGTTTACTAGGGATGAAGAAGTGACAAAACAATTAGAACATTCTTGCATACCAGATGTAGCAGAAATCGATGTTTTCCGTGCAGTTGAGAAGACGAAAAAACGTGCCTGTGAAGACTGTGACACGTCAATCTCCAAGGTAAGATTATATTTGAATAAGACCATTTTTACGCCGATGGAATGGCCGATAGGAATCATGATATATTCCTATGTATGCTACAATATTAAACATTTGAGAATAATAGGCAAGTGAAGATGAACCCTACTGTGTGATTTGATGAACAAAGCGAATAAGTTTGAATAGAATTTGCAGGCAAGCAATAGTCAAATCAATCTAATGTAATAATGGTTAGAATAAAGTGCGTTGTGGAAAATAATAATTGAGGATTTAAAATCTATCTTTGACAACTTCGGGGATTCCCTTCGGAAAGAATAGAACTAAGCTGATTCCCATTCAGTAATTGAAGTGTACTATTTTTAGCATGTGAATGACAGTAGAGTAGTAGAGTGATTTGTAAGCTAAGTCATTGTTACAGATATATCTATGTTCATGTCATAGTCATGTTCATAGTCAATGCTTGAAGTTCTATTATTTTCTTCCTGAACGTTTCTATTATGTGGGCCTGTCATGTCAATGCAGATATTCTTCTTTTTGTTATTTGTTATTTGGACGAATCACTACTCTTTCAGGTATACGGTCCCAAACTACCTGACCAAATAGGTGGAAACTTTACTTGTTTGAAAAGTTACTTGTCCTAAACACTACGACACCGGCCCACAATTGTCTATCAGGGAGTGTTTGTCAGGTAAATTTAGTTTCTATTCATAATGGTGAACCTGTAGTCCGGCATTTAGCTTCAGTTGCTTCTGGTTACTCGTCTTCCAAAGTGCTCTCTGCTCTGCATATTGAATCATCATGCCATTGAATATAAAAAATGCCATTGGAGGTAGACATAGACAAATTTATCGCGGCGGTGGAGAAGAGGCCAGTATCCAGTAATCTATAAGAATCGACTGCTGAAAGAATATTCTGATCGTAATGTGAAGAATATTTTATGGGGGAGATTTGTAAGGAAGTTGTGTTGAACTGGGTGGAGATGACCGATAAGGAGAAAGATACAAACAGTGAATGAATATTCTTGTATAACTCCACCGCTACCTTAGGCTGGCCGCACATTTGGCGATTTTTCTCCACCCTATTTCACCCAAAAGGATGGAACATGTGCTTTTTAAATGTAGACGCGCAGACTAGACTTGGTTGCAGAAAAATCGCCCTAGAAAATAGAACCTGTCCTATTTTCAGAGGTGGACGATTAAAATGGAACATAGGCTTTTGCATACAACCCCGCAGACTGGCTGAGAAAAATCACCAGAGCCCATTCGTCACGCCTAGTTAGTGATGGGGGAGGGTCACGAGCCTTTGTTTGGCCTTAGTTTGCCTGCGTATTGTTTCCTCATATCAAAAAATTCCAATCGTATATTTCGAGATATTCCTATTTTTTCAAGACTATAATAATCTATTCGCCTTACTGACTCTATAGAAGTTTGAATTTTTTTTCTATGACCAAAATTAAGATTTTTTTCTGTAGCCTATAGTTTAGCTATATAATACAATTTCATACACATTTGTTAGTATATTTCAAATGATTCTAATTAATCACATACAAGGATATTTATTGTTGATATAGGAACAATGATTTATGCTTTCTAGGATAAACATAATAGTTTTGGAAACATATCAAATAACAATCAACAACCATGCAGTCATAATAATTTCAAAAATAGCTGTGCCGTGAAAAGTAATTATTGTGAAGTTATTATCATTCAAGCATTTATAATTTTCAACTGAACAATTAGAAATGGTTTAGTGAATAATAATAATAATAATAATATTCGTGTGACCTGGCTGGCTCAGGTCTGGTGTCAGAGTTTTCAGGTCGCTCCTGATCAATTTCAGGGCCTCTGACATGACTTTACAACTGTTTTTAGGCAGCCGGGACCGACGGCTTAACGTGTCCATCCGAAACACGGGAGAGTGGCCTGAGAAAAATTCCTGGTCTGACCTGGGTTTGAACCCGGGACCTTTGGGTTGCAACGCCAGCGCTCTACCCACTCAGCTACGCCACCCCCTGGTTTAGTGAAGTAACTATGAGTTATTTAGAAGACAATAGGCTAGTGGAATCAGAAATATGTCACTCGGAACAAAGAAGGTATAGAATAGCAGAAGCAAACCCTCGGGAATTTCCAGTTATCGTATCGGGTATTCCAAGTCTATAAAATAATAGACTATGGAAATTTTTCAAAATGACGCACAGGCCCACAATTGTCTATCAGGGAGTGTTTGTCAGGTAAATTTAGTTTCTATTCATAATGATGAACCTGTAGTCCTGCATTTAGCTTCAGTTGCTTCTGGTTACTCGTCTTCCAAAGTGCTCTCTGCTCTGCATATTGAATCATCATGCCATTGAATATAAAAAATGCCATTGGAGGTAGACATATACAAATTTATTGCGGCGGTGGAGAAGAGGCCAGTATCCAGTAATCTATAATAATCGACTGCTGAAAGAATATTCTGATCGTAATGTGAAGAATATTTTATGGGGGGAGATTTGCAAGGAAGTTGTGTTGAACTGGGTGGAGATGACCGATAAGGAGAAAGATACAAACAGTGAATGAATATTCTTGTATAACTCCACCGCTACCTTAGAATATATTAGAGAAAAATAGATCTGCGGTATTGCCTAGAATATTATCAAATCGTGAAACTTAATTGATAGGAAACAGTAGTGTAGCCAGAAAATAGTCATTTTTTAGGTAAATTATAATACATTTGAAAAAAAAAATGTAGTAGTTTGTATTAAAATAAGTGCAGTCACACATGTTCTCTCAACGAGATCCATCTTCAAACTGGAACTGGTCAGGTACTACCCAGCTCACAGGTGTGGTGACTTGTGAAACAATAGACAGAAAGAGGATTCTGAAAGGAATCCATTCTCAGAAATTCATTGTTTGGAAACGTTGCTGGTTTCACAATCGCCAAGTGTGCGGACCAAAAGCGATGACCATAATTTCACGGTCATTAGCAAACATTTTCGGGTGAGAAAAAATCGCTAGTGTGCGCCCAGCCTTAGAATATATTAGAGAAAAATAGATCTGCGGTATTGCCTAGAATATTATCAAATCGTGAAACTTAATTGATAGGAAACAGTAGTGTAGCCAGAAAAATAGTCATTTTTTTAGGTAAATTATAATACATTTAAAAAAAATGTAGTAGTTTGTATTAAAATAAGTGCAGTCACACATGCTCTCTCAACGAGATCCATCTTCAAACTGGAACTGGTGAGGTACTACCCAGCTCACAGGTGTGGTGACTTGTGAAACAACAGACAGAAAGAGGATTCTGAAAGGAATCCATTCTCAGAATTTCATTGTTTGGAAACGTTGCTGGTTTCACAATCGCCAAGTGTGCGGACCAAAAGCGACGACCATAATTTCACGGTCATTAGCAAACATTTTCGGGTGAGAAAAATCGCTAGTGTGCGCCCAGCCTTATTGTATGGGCACGAACCGCCAGTGGTTTCTAGTTGTTATAGCACTAGTGAACTAATTGTTTGAAATATTAAAATGAAGTCGCCCTATCAACTTCCTGCTCCAATTATACCAACTTCTGGATTACACATGTGTTTCGATAATAACATTTATTGTGTTCTTCAATATTCCGGTTTTTCATTGTATCTATTTTCTATTTTTTCAGGTCAGGAAAGAAAACTGTAGCTGAAGATGTCCAACAGGAGGAAAAACGGAGGTTCATATTTCTCTACATTCGTTCTTGAAATAGTTTCCATACAGAGGTGATTCCATATAGTATAGAGAACAATTCCTTTGTACCATTTATTAACAGGACATTTTTTAGTAGTGATAGGAAACTAACCACTAATTCTTGAACATTTGTAAAGTGCTGCTCTCATTATTTTTAAAAGTGAATTATTATGTGTTCTGAATGATGAATCACATATCAACATAAAATACAGAGTGTTTCAAAGTGTAAAGTTATATTGAAAGTTATAAACATTTATGTGTTTTTTATTTTGTAAATTTATTAACCTCATTAGCTAATGTCTCACAAACAGTGAGTCATTCTATTGATAATACAAAGTCTATTTTGATGAATTTTTTAAAAATTATTTTGCTGATAATTCATATGGAGATACTTCTGCAAACTTAAATAGTTTTGATTATGTATGATGAAAATATTGATTTTGAGGTTGAACAATAAAAGTTTTATCATTTTCTACTCTGATTCATTATTCATTTGCATGTGGTACCTGTTGAAGGTTATATCGGTGAAGAAATAAAGTATTACGATTATTTGAACATTATTACTGATTTTATTTTTACTTTAAAGTCAAACCAATACATTGAACTCAAACGTTTTACTTAAGGCATGTTACACACACTTCACAGAGACAGAGTACAGTACAGAGAGTTTTGGCGCGCGGCTCAGTTGCCAGTGCCTTGCCAATCACACATATTATTATTTAGTCTATTTCATTGTCAATCAACACACCCCCTCAATGAAATAACCCAAAAAAATTTATCAATCAAAAAACAAAGTAAGTTATAGGAAAACTAACATAGTTCAAAACATCTTAATTATTAAAAAATATTATTTCTAAACTTGACAAAAAGTTCCTTTCCCAAGGGTTTTGTGAAAATGTCAGCAATCTGATCTGAGGATTTTAAATACTCAACTTGAATAACACCTTCAGAAATTTTCTCTCTTACAAAATGATACCTTATATCTACATGTTTCATTCTTTTATGATTCTCAGGATTATGAGCTATTTTGATAGCAGACTGATTGTCTTCAAACAACAAAATACAAGTTTTCTTATTTTCAACAACACAAAAATCAATTAAAATTCCTTTTATCCAACAAGCCTCGCTTGCAGCTTGGCTCAAAGCAACATACTCAGCTTCTGTGCTTGATAATGAAACACTCTGTTGCTTCTTGGTACACCAAGAAATAGTATTACCAAATACCTTGAAGCAATAACCTGAGGTTGATCTTCTCTCTAAATCACCACCCCAGTTTGCATCTACATAGCCTACAATCATATCATCATTCAATTCTCTCTTATATACTAGCTCTAAATCTAAAGTACATTTTACATATCTCAATACACGTTTTAAATTTTTATACAACATTTCACTGGCACAACTTTGGAATCGACTCAAGGAAAGATACAGTACAACACAAATCAGGTCTAGATCCTACAACAGCATACATAAGACAACCAATTAGTCTACGACATTTCTTTTCTATTTCTACAGACTCTGACTTATCTCTAGTCAATAATTCAAAGTTGAAATTTTTATCCATGGGAGTGTCCATTGGCTTACAATCCTGCATGTTGAACTTTTCCAATACATGCTTGAGATACTCCTTCTGACTAATAACAGTTACCCCCTTCTCAATATCCTGTTTGACATTAATTCCCAAGAAATTAGAAACTAAGCCCAAGTCTTTCATCTTGAAATTTTCTTGTAAGACTGATTTCAATCTTGAAACATCATTCTCATCTGAACCAAAAATAAGTAAGTCATCTACATACAATAATAGAAATACCTTTTTACCCTCCACAATTTTAGAATACAAGCAATAATCATTTTTAGACCTAGTAAAATTGTTCATTTTCATTACAGAATCAAATTTAGAATTCCAATCTTTTGGAGATTTCTTCAGACCATAAATTGACTTCTTAAGTTTACAAACCTTATTCCTAAATCCTTCTACTCCCTCTGGTAATGACATATAAACGTCTTCTTTGATATCACCATTAAGGAAAGCATTTTTCACATCCATCTGATATACAGGAAACCCTAATTTATTTGCAACACTCATGAAAATCCGAAAAGTTGGCAATTTGGCTACAGGGGCATAAATGTCATTTAAATCTATGCTATCCTTTTGTTGAAACCCCCTAGCAACTAATCTAGCCTTGTACTGAATGTTACCCTTCTCATCATTTTTAATTTTAAATACCCATTTGCTATCAATAACTTCTTTGTTTTCTGGTACAGTATCTACCTCTGTCCAAGTATTATTCTCTTTCAAAGCATTTAGTTCAGTTTTTACTGCCTCCAACCACTTTACAGAATTGTTTGATTTCATAGCTTCAGAAAATGTAAGAGGCTCATCTACTTGTAGACTAAGATAACTGGTTTCATAGTCTTTCAACCACACTGGTTTTTTAATCACTCTTTTCTCTCTCCCTCTTATTTCATTATTTTCATCCATCATTTCTTCTCCACTTTCTTCATTTACTTCTACTTCATTGATTCCATCTTCAATATCATATGTTTCAATCTCAATACCCTCAGCTTCACTTGTATCAGTTTCTTCTCATTATTTTCAATTTCTTCAACTTCATTTATTTCAGTTTCTTGTACTCCATCATTTTCAATTTCTTCAAATACATTGTTTCGGATCATTACCTTTTGCGATTCCCTCAATGTCAAAGCCTTGATTTATCTTGAATACTTTGGGGTCAGAATACTTTTCACCTTGGTTAGATTGCTCAACATTTGAAAAAATTACATCCCTAGAAACAATTATTTTCCTCTTATCAGCATCCCACAACCGATAACCATTTTGCAAATATCCTACAAATGTTAGCTTCTTGGTTCTACTGTCAAGTTTCTTAAGATTACCTGCAACATGACTGTATGCTATACTTCCAAAAATTTGTAGTCTTGATAGATCTGGTTTTTTACCGTACCACTTTTCAGCTGGAGTACAATGAAGAGTACATGTTGGGCTTCTGTTAACAATATAAGCTGCTGTCCTTACAGCCTCACCCCACATTTCCTTTTTCAATCCTGAATCAAACAAAAGTGCCCTAACCTTTTCTAGCATTGTCCTATTGATTCTTTCTGCCTTTCCATTTAATTCTGGAGTGTATGGAATGGTGAAATCCATGAAAATCCCTCTATTTTGACACCAATCCTTGATTTTATTACTAGAATATTCCCCACCATTATCACACCGAAATTTTGAAATTTTTGAATGCCATTTTGCCTCTACTTCAGCTACAAATTGTTTCATTACATCAAATACCTCACTTTTATTTTGAATAAGAAATACCATGACAAAATGTGTGAAATCATCTAGAAAAGTAACCATGTATTTTTTATTGTCCCAACTTACCGGGGTAATAGGCCCACAAACATCAGTATGTACTATTTCAAGGGGTCTTGTTGCCCTTTCCCTGACTGTTTTAAAAGGTTGCCTTGTTTGGCGAGCAGACAAGCATATTTCACATGAGTTTTTGGAAAAGTCATCAATTTTAGTTTTAATATTCATTCCCTCACTAAGATTTATGAGCTTTTTCATGTTATCTACACCAAGGTGGCCTAGCTTCCTATGCCATAATTCTACTTCATTAGACTCATTAGACTTAGGTGAAATAGTGCTAAGTTATATTCATCAATCATATCCACGTAGCCTACTATTTTAAACACTATATACATCAATCATATCCACGTAGCCTACTATTTTAAACACTATATACATCAATCATATCCACGTAGCCTACTATTTTAAACACTATATACATCAATCATATCCACGTAGCCTACAATTTTAAACACTATATACATCAATCATATCCACGTAGCCTACTATTTTAAACACTTTATACATCAATCATATCCACGTAGCCTACTATTTTAAACACTATATAGGTACATAAATTATTAATACTTTATCATAAAAGAAGATTTGTATTTCACAGTAAATTTTGTAAATCACATACTTTTTTGGCTCAGTGAAATGCATCCCACTTCATTGTGCCAAAAAAGTAAGTGATTTACAAAATTTACTGTGAAATACAAGCCGTCTTTTATCATAAAGTTTTAATAAGTATATCGTTATGGAAAGCAACATCGATTTCAATCTATTCACATCAAAGGACACTGATGCCGGGTTTTTTCAAGTACACTCGCACTTGAGGGATCACCAAATTTTGATAGAAAAGCTGACATTTTAACTGTTAAATGTAAACTTGAGGGTCCCTCAAGTTGGAGTGTGCTTCGAAAAACCTGGCATGAATACGCAAATGATGTTGATATTCCTACGGTGACCGTTTTGCAAGGCAATTTTTAGACGTTCGCCATAAAAATTGGATAATATTGATCGCAAAAGTTATTGCAGAGCGGACACCGTAGTAATAGCCCCATAACATTGCGGTTCATTTGTGCACATGGGGTGCACATGCACACGTGCCCGCAGGGTATCGCCACCTGGTTTGATTCCTCTTGGAGGCAGATTACGCAGTGGTTGATTGGCCGCTGCTGAATGACTGGCACAGGCGCTGCGGGTTGACGGTTAGCATCTGGCTGACGCACAGCAGCTGGCCGCTGGTCAGCTACTGGCTCATCAGCCTCTACCTCCTCCTCATCCGCCACTCCAAAGAGCAGCCACTCTGCCTCGTTGTGCGGGTCGTACTCCACTGGCACCGCTTCACGAGGATCAACCGCATCCAAGATGTTGTCCGCGCAGTGTGACAGTTTTTGTAGGAATCTAATGAGCGTGTACTCGTTTGTAACCAACTTGAACGTCGCCTGTCGAATTTTATGGGTGTTTGTCACTTCTCTCCTGCTGCGTGCACGGCGAACTTCGATCCCGTAGTCGCCGTCCATGCTGCGCATATCAATGTAAGCCTCCTGCTCTTTCAACTGCAGTTGTCCTGAAAGCATTATTGGCAATAATGGAGTTTTATAGGATAGGATCAAAGTATTTTTCGAAAGAATAAGTAAATTCATTATTCATTATTATTATTATTTTGTGTGAAATCATGTGTTGGCAGAGTTGGCAGCCAATTCTACTGTCGAGTCTGCGAGAAACAGCCTCCTATCTGGCTGCCCATTAATACTAAGCAAGCATTTTAAATCTTTATTCTAAAGTTTCTATCGCCCTTGGCCACAGTCACGTTAGACTACTTCCACATAAGTGTAGGCTACTATCATGTATTGAGCTAAGGTGTAGAGAATAGTAGAGGTGAGCCAGAGTGAAACAGCTGGCTGGGAAAGTTATGATTCCAACGTCACTGAGTTCCTCTAGTCGAAAATTTTAGCAGATGAAATCTAGACTTTTATAAACTCTTAAGCCATCCCCCTCCCCCCCATCAACAGAAATCTTGTTGTTAGCAATCAAGAAATAAAGATAGAGAAATAGGTAATAACAAATTCAGCCCACTTACTTATGAAGCTCCACACATTCAGATTCACTCCGAATGCGCTTAACAATCTGGAGTGGAAGCTTTCCAAATCATTATTGGTGCGCCTTGCTGAATTGAATGTGGAAATAGTTTCTGGCCCAATGATATTGAGCCAGAAACGGCGGAAGTAGTTCGTTACTTCCATCATATTTCCACCAATTCCGCCCTCTCTCATATATAGAAGGATGGCTTCTAGGCCATCCTCAATGGAGCTGGTGGGAATCTCGTTCCCGTGAGGAGGTCCAGCTCGCGCAGGCAAATGTGGCAGGGCCATTACCATTTTCACCACTTTTCTGGCTTCCACATTCTGCCTGCATAGTGGTTGTAAGCCATGTGTGATCACATATTTCCATACGTTCTGAAACAACATTTATGCATTCAATTTTCATAAACGAGCGTTTCATGGCTCAATTATTACATTGTAACCATTTAAATAAGGTTTTCATTACAAAAGAGTTTTTAAAACTTGTTGCAGAATAAGCTCATTGTACAGAGAAACTTATTTAAGGATGAATCTGTCGAACTTCTCATGCTGATTCATCACACTAAATAGTATAAAACGTTCCATTGAACTTACACTAAGAAATGCTTTGCTATTGAAATAATAGTGGGAGAAGATTAAACATTTAAAGTGGATAATAAAGAAGAATACAAGTTTTGTCAATTTCGAAAAGTTGTTTGAATATATACAACATTTGTGCTCAATCATTCACCTTATTAAAGGTGAATCATTCAATCAATCATTCACCTTAATGAAGATATTCATTCCATCAAATATAAAATTTTCATCATTTGGTTGGCCCAATTACCTGACACTCACCTGACAAAAGTGGAACCAGCACCCCTGGTGTCTGGCTCCTGGAAATATTCTTTTAACGGCCCTCACTAATGGCAGTTCAAAGTCAGTTGTAACAACATCCACCTGCCAAGTAATCAGCTCTTCTCTCACGAAACGCAATACCTTCATGTAGCTTTCCAGATTTTTCGACTTCATAAAAAAGAAAGCTACTGGAAATGCCTGAAGAAAAAATTTACAATGTTAGTTTTTTTATAAACAAATATAAGAATTTATTCACTAATCACACTACTCCCTACAACATACGTGCAGAGAATACAAACAGATATAAAATAAATCTCATTAAGCTCACCATTTGTAGACATCAACTCCTTCAATCAACTCCATCAATTACTCAATCAACAAGATACCTGAAGACTTTGTAAGATCAAAAATAAGTGGAAAACTACACAAATCTATTCAAGCATGGATAGATAGAAATATTTTCTTCAAACTCATCATCTAATAATTTATCGTTGAAGTTTATTATAAGTTATGTAATCAAATCTATAGTTTCAAATTGAATTGTTTTGATGATTCAAATAAAAAAGTTACAATGCTCTGTTTGAAATTTACAAGTTTGTAAGTTGTTTCCTTTGAAATAAAAATAGAATAGTAGTAATAATGATCATGATCTTCAGTTCAGTGTTTTAATCAATCGTAATTGCCAAGTTGATTACTCAAATGATTCAGCTTTACAGCTATTCTTGATTATCTACTTGCTCATTATCTCTCCAAAATTTATTCTTGAATTCGGACTATTTTTCATTGTACTTTGTGACAACCTTTACTACTCTATTTATACTGTGCTAACTGCCAACTCTCAAGTTTTCTTTTTGGCACTGCCAAAATATTTATATAAAAATTGCAAAATTTTTTTGTATTCCATATAGAATATAGGCTATAATACAGTTTTCACGATGACTAATAGAAACTTTTTTCAATTATCCAAGAAAAGCGAAGCATGTCATGGTGAAATTGAGGTATTTATTATTATGTAATTATTTTTCTATAATTACTGGCCATAACACGCCACATATTTTGGATTATATCTCGGCTCACAGGCCACTTAGAGTTCTGGTTTTTACTAGTTGATTGGTCCCATCCGACACTACAAATTGAGCTAAGTTTTCATTGGATTCGATGTTAATTAGATTTTTAATTGAATAAATAAAATTTGGAATGAGACAATTTGAATGTATTTACGTGAGTATTAGTGGATCAGGTGCTAAGTGGATTCCACCACTTAAAAGTTTCAAAAGTATGTGTTTATCAGCTGTACGCAAGATAAGAAAATTAAACTTAGGGATATTTAAAGTATATGTTATTTTAATTTTTCGCCTTTCAACTCCAAAGTCTCTGTTCGTCTCAACAAGTTTCAACTCGCTTCTGGATTATTTCGTTCAAAATTTTAGAATTCGGTCATAATTTTAAATGAAAAATAAAAAGATAAAAATGACAGTAATTTAAAAAATATATCACTTTTTAAAAACACTAAGAAGAAGAAAATAACTTTCTTGATCACACTATTGGTTAATAGGAATTCTCTCTCTTATACCTCTGGAAAAAGTATTCAAATACAACTCAAAAAAAGTGTGGCTCAAAACTAGAATTTTAAAAGTATTTATTGATTGAATATTTCTACTTAATTAAGCTTAATTTGAATTCAGCCAAACGTTTTTCGTTTGAAAAACAGACAAAAGCAAATATGAGTCGAAGCATATTATACAGATTTCGATTTATCTACATAAATAAAATATATTGTAGGTACCATTATATATAATGCCAGTATTTATTATAGGGTCTGGAACAAGTTTACAAATTATTTTACAAACTGTATTTGATAATAATATAAGTTGGTTATTTATTTACTTGAAATGATGATACATCATTGTGGGCATCAGGAATCAATCCCATTATTGCCCTCATAACACAAAAACCTAATTACAGAAAACTAAATTGGTAAAATACAAAATTAAAGTTAGTTATAGAAAAGTTAACATAATTTTGTAAGCATATCCCACTCCCACATAACTAAATTAGATAAAAATCAGTAATGATTAACAAAAGAATGGAAGAGAAAAAAAGTAAATTAGGATTAGCAAACATACAAAATATTTAGAGAAATAAAATAGTAGCAATAGAGAAAACAAGTTAGTGAATTGTAGTAGGTAAGTAATTGATTAGTATAAGGAAGAACAACTGGCATTTCAAGCCTAGAAGAGAACATGTTCAAAATAACTATAAATTCAGTATATATTTATTTTATATAGGCCTATATATATTAACATAAACATATATATGAAATTGAAGAAAATCATATAGCATACAATCCTCTTAAATCCCACCTGGAAACACCGTCCAACACAAACAAATCAATCACATTATTAAGCCCATTAGCCGATAAGTTATAATATACCACTTTATACAAGGAGGTCCCTTGACTTTATATTATAAGGCATTGAACGTTATATAGGCTCATTGAATACATTTCTATTTACAGAGTTTAATGATAATTTATTATTATTCCTTTTCACAAATCCTCTGTTTAGAGTCCTTGTATAATATATTATAGAAAGTGATATGCTACTAATGTAATTATATAAATGCAAATATTTTCCCACTCCTATCAATAATAATTTAAAGAAGGCTCACCACTTGAATAAAATACTTAATTTTATATTCTAAATTCATTGTCAAAGAAACTTACAACATGATAAGTAGGCCATAACCATCTATCAATTTTCAGACCTTAATGTACAAAACAAGATGGCGGCAATATGGGCCTAGCCAAGTGTAATAGCAATAGTTCAAGTTGCTATTCCTTTAGAAGTAATAAGACAGAAATAGCATATTTTTTATTGTTGAACATTATGATATTAATATAATATAATTAATATTCCAATACAAAAATAATAATCATCACAATATGATAACTTCAAACTAGAATCTGATTTAATATTCTATGTGAAAAATAGAAATTCAAGACACCTCAAATCTCCAATCAGTTTTTTCCAACATGTTTGTGGCCTACTTCACTTGCTGCTCATTTCAACTTTCTTCCTGAACCTTTCCCCCAATATTTCCAGTTTCTTTTTCCTTTTGGCTTGCAAGTTTGAGATATCTTCAATTGTCTTCTTCACACTCCATCCAAAAAAAATGTAATTTCAACTTCTCAAAACTTGTTTTTTAGAGTGTTATTTAAGCTTTCAGTTGTGTATATTTTTACCATTACTTCACACATATCTTAGATCTAAACTTTGAGAAAAAATATAATTATTTAGCTCTTACGCCTCCCCACCCTCTCAGAGTGTAGGCCTAGCTCGGTTCTGAGTGCTGTAGGCCCTACAGTATTGTAGGCTGCTGTAGTCACAAATTAAGCACTGTTTTCAACCTCAATCATTTGATATTTTAAAGCTAACTGGTACACAAGGCAGATCACTGATTTCATTTTCAATAAAAAGTACATCTTTTTTTACTCTTAAGCACTGTCTTTCACTTTTATAAAAAAGCACATAGGCTTGTTGGTTGGAATTGAAGGAAATGCATCACTTCTCTTTGCACTCCAATCAGTTAATCGTCTATGACAAGGAAAACGTCTTCCTTGATAATAAAACGGTCTTCAAAATGATTAATTCAAACTGTCTTTCACTTCAAAATTTTGATGAAAACTTTTCTAACCAATATGTCCATTGGAGAGTTTGTTTTCAGGAAACCTGAAAATAGAAATATAAATTCAATTACCATACTTGTATATTCATTAATCATAAAACACAACACACAGACGACCCATTTGTAATCAATTATGCCATATTATTTAACATAAAACAAGACGAATCGTGAGTGTAATCAATTATTGTCAACTTGGTAAACATTCAGTAGGCCTACTTATGAAATGTTCCAAAAATTATTTTATAAAACATATGATTTTTTTTTGGTCATCATAACCAAAACGCTATGAAATCATGAATTTGGAGTAGGGCAATTACGTATCCGCCATTTTCCATACAATCGATAGGTACATTAAGGTCTGAGAATTGATAGATGGTTATGGAGTAGGCCTATAATGAAAAATGAAAATGGCATTTTGTTGGTGGTATTTTAGTTATGTTAACAATGTTGAAATTGAAAAAAATAAATCCTACTACAAATTGATTCATAGTAAAAATTCAAATAATTGAATATTTATTATAGGTTACAGTACTATCCCGTATTTATTTATGATGTTATATAAATTTGAATTATACATTAGGCCTACTTTGTTGATAGTTTTTTTATTTATTACTTTCATTCAAAATGCTTCATTCTAATAGGCTTATATTATTATAAATTTACCTGATAACCATACCTTTCTCATGATCAGAGATTCCACTATTTATGTTAATTAATTTCGCATTCCTCATTATAACATTTATTGAAACATTTGATAAAATCACTACACTTGGTTGAAGCGCCGGCCATGTTAATATGTTTCAAAATCAAAAGCCATTTTCACCTAACACTATCATAAATTAAATTGGTACCAAGATTATCATGATTAGAATTAAAATGACAATCATTATCTTATAATTTATAGAATAAAATACCGGTATTATTTATTACTCATTCTTTTATTATAAAGTCAACACAATAGGTCTATTATTGACCAATTATATTCAAGCATATTCTATTATATTCATTAATTCTTTGTATCTCTTGTTGGATTTTGTTTCATACAATCAACTTGGGCTTCATAATAATTATTTTGTACACTGTAATAATAATTGTAAAGAGTATTAAATATTTTTGATACCAGAGTATAAAAATAATGTCAGGTCTGCAAGAAGTTGATGAATTATTTAAAATATTATCTGATAACAATACTATTATTGAATTAATTTATCATACAGCTTAAAGAAAATTGCAAAAAACTATATAAATCAATAATTGGGTGAAACACGCTATAGCTGAGCATAAGATAAAGATGAACAGCAAAAGTTGGTTGACAAAAATAATACTCATAAGCATGTAGTTATAATTTGAATATATATTGAAGGAATCTTCAGTGTTTTAATGTAAATAATATTACTTTTGAAGTTTGATTGAATTTGGTAAGTAAAATAAAGTTTTATAATAAATGTGAATAATGATTTATGCGATTTGAATTCTGGTACACAAGATGGCGGTCAACCATGCTAATGCCTTTTTGATCAACGTTTGCCAACGATAACTTATTTTAAAAAAGACAGTTTCAATTCTTTTGCGATTCTTTCATCAAAATGGAAATGATAATTAAGTAATTGTCGAAAAACAATAATTTGACTAAATTTTCCATTTTTAGAATGAATACGATGCTGGAAAACTGTTAATAAACCGTGTACTGAAAATATAGGAAAGAGATGCTGTTAAAAAAGATTTGATCAAGATATTTTGGATTATTCTAAATAGATTATTATACATTATTATGTAGAATTACTCAAATTTTGACAATATTGTATGGGAATGGGAATATTCGTCTTTGTTTTAGACCACTTTGCTTTAGACCAGTTAAAAACTTAGGCCAGTTTGTTGCACACCGTGAAAAATCATGATGCAGAGAAGAAAGATAATGAATTCATTCTTATTAAACAACCAACTAAAATAAAAAGAAAGGGATTAATATCCCAATCGATAATTTTCACTCATTCCACCAATATAATAGAATATAAGCCAATATTCAAGAAACAATATTACTGCTTCAGAGATTAGGTTCGTTGTGTCGTGTCATTGCTGAAGTGGCTTGTCCAGCCTATCGGTGGCCACCCTTTTCTATGTAGGTCGTACAGAAGAAAGGTCTACCAGGATCTTTCCCTCCCTATTTATCATTGTCTCAAGACAAATTGTTTTGGGATCAACATTATTCACCAATAATTATAATTATAAGATGTGCCGTAAAAACGGGGGTGAATAGGATCACTTTTGACAACAGTTTACAAAAGCAGAACCACTATAGATTAAAATATATATATTTTTTTTTAATTTCTGAGTCTTTCCTTGTACTTCACAACACATCTATCAGTTAATGGTTTTAGACTACAAGGTGTGGTAGAAAAAAAAAATAAAATGAGCTCTGATCCTATTGGTCCAATAGACAGGGTAAATAGGATCACATGTATAAAACTCGTGATTTAACCTATCAAGTCGTGGGACCAATAGGATAGCTATTTGTGGTTTTCCAAGAAACTATAATACATGATATACATCTTTCTCCCTGATCTTTCCACATAAATTTCATATTTATTGACATCCCAGAAATACTCTTGCAACTGTGCAATAAACCTTTTTTTCATTTTTGTTAGTTTTGGAATTTCTACAACAACAGTCATTTATATTGATTACAAAAAGGTTGAATTGGGTGAATTGATTAGAGGAGAAACCGGTGATATCATATATACATTCTTAGTAGTTTCTTCACCATCAATTTCAAAAATTATCTGATCTTCTTCTTCATGATCCTATCGTCACCCTAAACTTTTCGAAATTCCTGCAAGAAACTATAAAATAATTAATAAAAAAAAAAATACAATTAACTCATAAATTAAAAAACAAATTGATGGAAATGTTTCTTGATAGGTTCTGTTTGTGTCAGGTGAGAATAATAAACCTCTCAACTAACACCCTCACTGTCCTACACTTGAGGTTTTGTAGATTATGAAAACCAGCTGATTAATTAACATCTGTTTGAAGCTCCTAATTCCAAACATTGTTACCAATTATAATTCAATATCTGATAACAATTTAGATTCAGTGAATGTATTATTATTTAAATGGTTTAAAAAAATCAAGTTTATATTGAATGCATAATTTATAAATAATTTTAAAATTTTTTGGTTGATATTTTACAAAATTGAATAAATATTTTTTCCATAAATAAAGTTTGCTTCAAAACAATAATTGCTCAATATTGATAAAATTTTGGCACAGTATTTTGAAATATTGACATCATTTTGTATAAATACTTATAAATATTTTATCAATATTGTGGATATCCTCAGAAACAGTTAAAAAAATATGTACAAAATATATGCTTGATATTTTACAATATTGGATAAATATTTTCCCATATATAACATTTGTTTCAAACAATACATCATTTATCAATATTTTGATAAAAATTTTTGGTAAAAGCTATTTTGCAATATTGACATCATTTTGTATATATATTTATAAATATACATTGAATATTGTAGACATCTCCTTAAACAGTTCAAAAAATATGTACGTAAAATAAATGCTTGATATTTGCTACAATATTGGATAAATATTTTTCCATATATAACATTAGTTTCAAAACAATAATTTATTAATATTGATAAAATTTTTTGATATATTTTTTCAATAATGCAAACATATTGAATCAATATATTTTGCAATATTGCCCAAATATTTTTTCTGCTCATTAGTAAGGAATGAGCTGGAGAAGACAGTGGCAGTCAAATTTGTGTAATTCAATGATTTGGTATTGAAATAGAGCTTCTAGGACCTGACACCTCAAAGTTGGGTGCAGTTATCTGCTCCTTGTAACTCCTTAACAGCTGTCATCATTAAGCTAAGCCTAGATTATGTTAATGAAAGGAAGAGACAAACAATATAGACACTTTGCGTCAGTAGTAAGTGGGCAGATTACATCAGCTATGGAAACCGCCAAACTTTGTGGCAAACAGCTAGTCTATACTGTCACAAAACTAGATAATATGAAATATATTTCTGTTCAGAAGGCTACAGTAAGTTACATAATATACACTTTCACATACTTAGTCGAATATTTTTTTAGTAAGTACTATTGTTATTCTAGTCTTTAGACTGATGAGCAAATTTTATCTAAATAATTTAGGTAGCTCAACACGCACTAGCTCAATTTTATACACTTCTTTGAATTATTCTTCAAGACACTGCACAGTTCGAGTTTTCTAGATTTGGATATTCATAACACCATAAAATAGCCTAGTATAAAAATAATTCAAAAAGTGAAAAATTAACCAGGCAGTAAGTCAAGTGGAAAGATGATAGATGAGCAGTTGAGCACTTTAGCTCAGATAAAAGCAATTTGTTATTAATATATAACTAATTTATTTGAAATTAATATTATTGAAAAGAACGTAATTTAAACCTAAATCATTTACATTAGTCTTAGGTTAAAAAGTAATCAATTCTTTTTCATTGATTTGCAGTTTGAGAAGTTTCATCTTCATATTGTGCCTCCTCTTCGATGCACTTTATTCTTATTTGGTGTTCAGCTACTAATTGCTGTTCCCAGCTGCTCTTGAAAATTTTCAACTGTCTTTCGGCAACTTTTTTTGTATCACAATCAACTCAATTCTTTGAATTAGATAAATCTTCAATTTGCCTTGAAGCACGAGTTTCTTTATCAAAGATAGGCTTCTTTTTTGTTGCTAAGGTAAGAGGGATGAAGTTTTTATTCTTCAACATCCGAATTGAAAGTCTCCTGCCTTAGCACAACCACCATTCAACTCAAAATCACTACTCTCACCGTCATTGCTGAGTCCCCATCAAATTTTTTTTTTCAAGTTCAGGCAATTCACCCCGGTTATCACATCTCACATAAGCCTTTATCACTGGAATGTCTTCCACATTGATCAAGACATCTATGGAGAAGAAGGTCTAGATGTATTGAAGCTGCGTAGTCTTGCAATCATCGTAGTCAGAGTCAAAAACCGATTGCAAACCGTCAATTTCAGTGTTACATTCCCTAGTAACTCCTTCACTTTCAAATCAGTGATTGGAAATTGGTTTTACTAGTTCCACCCCCCAGTCCACAGGATGTATGTTTTCTCCTCGGCCCACTTTTTTTGACGTTTTCTTCAAGTTTTCATACTTGTTTTGCAATATTTTACTGTCTCTGTACACTACACCACTTTGTTGGTTGAATTTATTAGCCAACTCCAACCAAACACTTTCTTTCTCTTTATGCATTACTTTGTTGGTCACCTTACTTTCTAGAATGTCCTTATAACAACTCACTAGTTCTAATAATAAATCTATTTCTATTTTCTGAAAGTTTTTACTTCTTCTTTCAGCTGTCTTTTTTATCTGATTGGATAAGCTTGAACACATATTTTTGGAGTCCATTTTCACAATGTACACACTACACAGTTGATTTCAAAACACAACAGCAAGTCACCAACCCTTCAAAATATAGTGAACATAACCTAAAAGCATCAATGCGTCTTGCACACAGCCTACAAAATATTATAACATGGCTGCCAACAGTTGTATTTCCAGTTTAAACTAAACGACCGCACAGAAATCATGGGGAAAGTCAATACCAGTTAAACCCTCAAAGTTAATCAAGTTTAGAGTTAATTGGGTTTAGTTTAAACCATCTTTAGAGAAAGTGACCCTCAGTATGCTAACATAACCTTGCAGCCATTTCCATTGCCATTTTCCACGCAGCTTCACACACATTGTTTAGCATAACAGTGTACAGTATCATGGAAGACAACGCTGTGCTACTAGCTGGCATTAGTTGTTCCTGCATTTTACTTTCAAAAAATGCAAAATCACATAGAAGAAGACAAATATGGGTGAGCAAGTTTTTGGCTAAAAGGGACAATTGTTTGTTGAGGGACATAGAAGAAAGTCAAGATCTTCTTTTTAGAAATTTTACTTGCATGAGTAGAGAAAATTTCTACAACCTTTTGGAGCTGATTAGGCCAAAAATAGTGAAATAGGACACATTCTTCAGGACTTCTGTGCCCTCTGAAATTACGCTGGCAATTAGTACTACCTAGCTTCAGGGGACTTGTTCACCTCTCTGAAGTTCCTGTTTTGGGTGTCGAAACAGCTAATATCTTCCATGATGCCAGAAATCCTGAAGGCAATCATCGGTGCACTGCACAGACATGTCAAGGTCAGTATGAATATTGTTATTTTCATGAATACCATAATTTATATTAGGCTTCATTCTTAATATCATTGAAATGCCCCAATAAGGCATTCTAGCAATTGACAGTGTGCCTGTCTGAATATAAGTTACCGAACTTGTACATTAATAATGTACTCTATTCAACACAAATATTTACACAAGTGGAGAAAATTTTTTGACCACAGCACAATCACATAGATACGACCACCCCGTCTTTTGGAGGAGGTGATAAGCCATCAGTCCCGACTACCTAAAAAATAGTCGTCATCTATCATCCATTTCATTACCCACGCACAAGCCTATGAGCTCATGTGGGCTTCACCCTCACAAACTGAACTGAACTGATTTAAATAAATCTCAGAAGCATAACCTTTTAAATGTTTTTTTTTAAATATTTTTTATGACATGTTTTAACTATTTAGTCATTTTCAAAAACGTAACTTAACAAATCAACAATAATATCAATCAATTCTGAAAAAATATTTTAAACAGTATAGTAGGCCTACTGAGATATTTAATAATTATAGATATTATGAATAATTTCAATTCTGAAAGAACATATAAAACAAATAGAAGACCATCTATTTGAAAATACTTTTTATTATTGATAGAAATACTGTAAAATATATAATAGCTCAACTCACAAGTTGAAATTGCACCATTTAAATTGAACAATCATTACATATAGGTCCCACACAGAATTGTGGGACACGTACAACAAAAATTACAACAACAAGACTTATGCTTATGCTGCCCTTGCAGCGTTATATGAGTTAAACATCAAATCTGTTAAATCAAAAATAAAGAACTTAAGGTCATACTACTAGAAAGAGTCACAAAGGGTATCATCAAAGAAAAGTGGCTCTGGAGCAGCCATATTGATCCACAAATACAACAAGGGCGTTAAATTGGTGACTACTTGTCGCGCCAAAAACAGTATTATTTTTATTACAAAGTTTTAATGTTTTTTCAATCAATAAATTTATTTGTTAGCACTGAAACTGTCATCAACTTCGAACATGTCACTTTCATCATTGTCGCTAATGCTGGCCCCTGTTATCTTGCTATTATTTTTTAATTGTTTCATTTCTAATTTAAAGAGTACGTTTTGGATTTGTTTTCTTGCAATAGCTTGATTTTCTGGGTAACGTCGTCGCATTTGCCTGGCCACCAATTGCCCAAAGTGTCCACAGTCATCATCTTTAGCTTGCAGATGCTTCGCCGCTACTTCAAGAAACTGATAGGCTCTCTCCTCCTTGTCCTTGTCTGGTTTTCTTTTCAAATTCCTTGACCGCTTGAGTGGTCTAGGAGTGTGAGAAGCAAGTCCTTCTTCAACTTCATTTTCCTCTTCCATAACTTCCAGATAATCAACAGGAGCATCAAGATGAGCTGCTGGTGACAGATTTCGATCATTTGTTGTGTGGATTTCTTCCTGAAACAATTCAATTTTCCATACGGTATTGATATTAGCCTATTGATTATATAAAAAAAAACTTTTCTTTCAGATTCCTGCTGACAGCAATGGATGGGAAAAAGTAGCTCACGATTTCAATAAGAAATAGAATTTCCCTCACTGTATAGGCACTCTTGATGGAAAGCACATACAAATTTTGCGTCCCGAAAATACGGTCGCTGATTACTTCAATTATAAAGGGACGCATAGCATTGTTCTGATGGCTCTGGTAGATGCGGACTACAACTTTTTGTACGTCAACGTAGGTAAGTAGGCTACCTGTTACCTCATGTCTGTCATTCGTTATAGTTTGATTTTCTGAGGTGGTTATGAAACTAACATTGGAAAGGTTTTAAGGAGGCTATGAGAATAAATTAGAATGTTTATTATATATCCATCTGACGCTTTCTTAGTGAGTGAGAACTCATTAATGTAACCCTTTTGAATAAAAAATATTTGATTTGATTTAGGTTGCCAGGGAAGAATTTCAGATGGAGGCGTTTTCAAAAACACATCATTCTACAAAAAAATGATAGCAAACGACCTCAATATTCCTGGCGAGGAACCTTTATCTGGTCGTACTCATCCGGTTCCTTACTTCATCCTCGCTGACAATGCTTTCCCTTTGACAGAGAATATTATGAAGCCCTATGTAACAGATTTACATCGGGGGGTCTCCAGAAAGGAACTACAATTATAGGTTTGTACAATTTTTAGAGCTATTGTGGAACTGAATGATATTATGCGCGAACATGGAGATAAGTGCACAGAAATTGATAGAAATTATTTCTAATTTTTGAAGTTATTTTTTTATTAAAAGTATTAACAATATCAAATTTTTTGAAAACATAAATTGAACCATTAGATGGGGCCATTCTAGGTTCAAAGATTTGTATTTAAAATTGTGTGGTGATTGAAAGTTATTGTATTGTGCGAAGAAATTGAAGTGAATTCCATTAATAATTTTTATATAATTACAGGCATTCAAGGGCGAGAGTGGCTGTCGAGAATGCTTTTGTCGTTATGTCCGCAGTATTTAGAATTTTTCAAAAACCGATTGAAGTGAAGGTGGAAAGTACTGTGGTTGACATAGTGCTTGCATGCACATTCCTGCATAATTTCTTACGTGCTCAACCTGATGGGCATAGATACTACACTCCACCAGGTTCGTATAGGTGTTATTGGTCTCTTTACCATTAGAGTAAATTCATTATAAGTCTATTATATTGTGATACTCGAATTAAAGTTTTCAGCAATTTTTTTTTCACTTTCAATTTAATAGATTCCATTTTAATTTTAAGGTACTTTTGACCGAGTAAATCCTGAGACGGGAGAATTGATTACGGGTAGTTGGAGGGATGAAACATCTGGGGACACCGGCATGAGACCTCTGCAAACTTTCTCCAGAAACATGCCTCAAAGAGCCAAAGTCATCCGAAGTGAATTCAAGGAGTACTTCTCCACAAGGTAATATTGTAGAACTATAATTGCATAATGATTTTAAACAAAACTATACCGTATGCTCACTACCAGGAATGAATTAGACACAAAAGGATGCTAAATGTAATTGTTATCTCAAATAGTTATAAGTTGAAATAGTACTGTTGAATGTTATTTTCAACTCATGCATTTAAATTTTCAAATAAATTGCATTTTAAACAATATTCTGAGTTACACATTCTATTAGTTTAATTTTTATTTAAAATAAGGATTTAGTCTTAAAAAATATATATCTACAAAGTTGCGTTGGGTTATCCGTTTGAGTTGGCATTCATTCGCATTTTTTTTATTGTAGGCTATATCTTCTAAAACAAATGTTAGGCCTAAAATACATTATTTTATTTGGTTACAGCTTTGGAGCAATGGAAAGATAATCCTGATTAAGAAACGTGCAAGATCAGACAAAATAAAAGTTTGAACTAGCTCGTCAAACATTTGTGAGTATGTCTAACATTTGAAAGCTAGTTGTATTGTACATGTAATTTTCATGTGAATTCAATGTTATTAGAATTTCACTTGAACTATTTCACACGACACTGCAGTCAAATAGTGTCGTGTAAAATATTTACTAGCAGTTCGTGGTGGAGAACAAAATAGATGAGTGTTATTAGAATTATTAATATTTAAAATTGAAAGAGAAGTATTACAGGCTAAGCCTGGTTTTTTCTATTTTGGATTATAATATCTATTGTTATAATTCATTGTAGTACCTGTTTGTAAATTAATTCTGGTTGAAATTATAATGAGATTAAATTCTCAATTAGACCCACATTCAATTATATTGTCAATCAAATTTGAAAATTTTCCAGCACAATCATATAAAATGAGAAAATAGATGTAAGAAGATAAATGACAAAAAAATCAATGTTGGTGTTGATATTTTTGGAATAATGTACAGTGTTGTAAAGATAGAAGTTGTTCCTATCTTGATTTACTATTCACCTCTGCTGCATAGTGGAGTGAATATGAAACTGGCAACCATCTGATAGGCCTAGGCCCTTCATGGGCTGTTGAGCCATTGGAAAAAAATGTAAAACGCCTGGTATCTTGATAATTGTCAATGGAGAGTTATTTAAGAGAATTGCTTTAGAATAATAATAATAATATTATTATAATTTTTCTGGAAGAGATACCGGAGGAAACAGATTATTTATTAGAAACAGATTAAACAATATAGAATTTTAATATTTGAGAGTGGAAGTAGGTGTCAAATTGAATTTATTTTCCGTGGCACCCATTATATAAAATATGTGTTGAGAATATATTCTATTAGTGTTTTATGGCATTTATTGATATCAACTTTTAATTTTTGTTTTGTTTCATGTACCCCAGAAAAGCCATTTTAATGTGGCGGTGGTGATAATGGTCAACAGTTGGAACAGTTGGCGTACAAGACTGCTTGCACAAATTGAGCAACAATGAGCTGGGTGGCGCCCTTGCAATTCTAGCAGATAATACAGCTTTTAGCTGGGGGACTCTTAGTGTCTCTTAGCCTCTGCATGCCATCATTATGAGGGACTAATGTGCAAGTGGGTGTATGAAGCTCTGTGGTCAATGATATGGTAAAATATAAAATTGAGAGATAAACAAAGCAGGTGAAAATGGTAAATAATTAAGAATTGTAAACGAAGCAAATGATGGTGGATTTTTGTGCAAGACCAGCCTTCAATTTTATTAAAAAATATTATTTATATCAAGTCATATTTATTCATTAATTTGAATAGTTGTTATTTATTACCAGTAATTTATTATCAGTGGCGTCAGGGCCGGACCTATAAATTTTTCTAGGGGGGGGGCAAGCTTTAATTTTTGCGCCCCTGGGGCAAGCTCCAATTTTTGCGCCATTCGCCCCCCTACATAAGACTTGCCGTTTTCGACCGTTTACAGAAAAAGGATATGAGACCTATATATATATTGATACGTATACAACTATACATGGTTGAAATAAAACTTGAGTTGAATTAGAAGACATTTTCAATTCAATAACTGCCATTGAATATTCTCATCCATTGCAAACATACACATGGTGTTTCTGAAAAATAAAAAAACCGTAAAATTTCGTGAGGTGTTTTCTCAAATCGGAATAACAGAGGAGGAAGTTTCAGTGGACATAGAATCGAAAGTTCTTTGTTCCAAGATAATGAGTACGGTGAATTTTACAATTTTCTTAAAACTTTCAATTCTTTGATTTTGTAGCGGACTAATGGGAGTCAGCTTACTTGAGTGATCAATGCTCATGTAAATTATGTAAGAAATTGGATGAACCAGCTAGAAGCTTCCAACTTTGATTATTATTGAGATAATGGCACAATTATGCTAAAAAGCTATATTTTTTCAATTTTAGGGGAATAGACATGGTATTTTAAATAATGTAATGTAGATATAATTTAATTTTGAATAGAAATTGTTCAGTGATTTTTTCGTCTAGAATGCACTCAAACCTCACGTCTAAAATGCATTCAAAGGCGACAGAACAGCAATCTTTGCAATAAAGCTTTTTTGTCTCCTTTATATTGTGATTTGTTAGGTATGAATGCTTTTAAACAAGAATAGTTATTGAATATTTTTTTTAGAATCAAATCCCCTACAGTCTAAATCCAAAATATAAGATTTAAAAAGAACGGATTAACTAGTATAGTCTGTCCATCCAAAGAAGACATTGTGGAAAGATGGGAAAATAACTCCAGCTCGACCAATTTGGTTGAAAAATTATAATAAATTGTAATCTGAAATTGTAGGAAACATCTTGCTCTACAATATGAGACCAAAATTACTTTTTAATATTGATCGAGTCATTCTCCCATCTTGCCAGCCAGCATTTATTCTTTGCTTGTATAGACTGTATTGTTTTTTTTTTTTGGTTTTTTTTTAGGGTGATGCCCACATGGGCTCTTGGGCCTGTGCGTGGGTAATGGGAAGGATGATGATGAGAGATGAATGGACCTACTGCTTTAGGTGGGTTCCAAACCACCAGGAAGCGATTTTTGAGGCTCATGAATTGAATTCAGAGGAACCGGTCACCGTTACTACAGTGGTGGTAGAGGCACGTCGCTTATCTAATCTCACCGATTAGACGCTCTCTACCACTGGGACAAACCGCTTCCCGAGCGGATTGTGGTATCCTAAATCCCTTTGAAGTTAACAAATTGAGTTTTTTAGCATATTTTTCCGATTTATCCAATAACCAAAGTTAAAAACCTCTCTTCACTGGTTTCATTTAATTTTTAGCTAATTTTACAAGATAATCGATCACTCATGTGGCTAGCACAATCTATAAGGAGTAATATGTGATATCTTTCGCCATTATTACGTATCTTGGTAAGAAAGCATTTAAAGGGGCATGTTACCGAAACGTTCTTTTTTATTTTGATGTGAGGAAACCTCTCACAAAGCTCTATGGTCATTTGGTCTATTCCAGAAACGTTCTGTTTACTCATGAATAATATGAGAAAATCTTAATCGTGTCTAATTCTTCAAGAGCAAAAAGTGATTGTCCATATGTGTTGTATTTTTATAACTTCCAATTAATGAATATTTCTATTAGCGCAAATGGTCATTTAGGCGCCCTTCTGCGTGGATTGCTCTAATAAATTTCCCAATTTTAAATTGAGGGGGGTTGGAGAAAAGTTTATACATTATGATACTACAGAGAAAGAATTAAGTTCAATATACTTTTTATGTTGAAGTTACTATATTTATTGGGATCGAATGAGTGGATTATTTTCCTTCAATGCAGTAGGTACCTAATTACAAAACAACGTAAACAAACAGTTGGAAATTCAGTGATATACAGAAGTAAGTGATGAATGTGTATAAGTCAATTTTTCAATTACAGTATTTGATAACTTCTAATTCATTGAAAAAATGAACTCTCAATTATTATGCACATCTTTAGTTGTTTCTATCCAAGGTGCATATAATACACACCTGTACCAGAAGACAGGGGCAAAAATTAATAGGCTAGAGACAAAAGTTCTTGAAGATAATTCAATACTATACAAAAGATAATATACAAAATTTGTTATCAAGTTTCAATATTGTACCAGGAATATGGAAAGTAGCCGAAGTTATAATGTTGCTCAAGCCAGGAAAAGAACCACATGAAGTAGCTTCATACCGGCCGATTTCATTATTACCTGTGTTATCAAAGCTGTTTGGAAGAATATTGTTGCGTAGGCTCAAGCCAATAATCGAGAGTAAGCAATTAATTCCTGATGATCAGTTTGGTTTCAGAGAAAAGCACTCCACAATCGACCAAGTACATAGGATAGTTAATTTGATAGAGAAGAGCTTAGAAGAAAAAAAGGTTTGTGCAGCAGCTTTCCTCGACATAGGGCAAGCTTTTGACAAAGTATGGCATGAAGGTCTTCTATACAAACTGAAAAAAATGCTTCCTAAGCAATTCACAGAAATTTTGCAATCATATTTGACTGGAAGGTACTTCAGAGTCAAACAAGGAGATTCATATTCTGAGCTGAGAGAGGTAAAAGCAGGAGTACCACAAGGAAGTGCTTTGGGGCCAGTACTCTACCTTTTATTTACGAGTGATATTCCAACTATGGAGGAGAATACCACAGCCACATTTGCAGACGACACCGCCCTACTAGCAGTCGACAGCAGTGTTCATATTGTGACAGAAAAGCTCCAAAGATCTGTTGACAAAATTCAAGTCTGGACCAGAAAGTGGAGGATGAAACTCAATGAGGGCAAGTCAATCCATGTTAACTTCACCAACAAGAGAGTTGAGTACTATCCAATTAGTATAAATGGAATCAATATACCACATGCAAATTCTGCTAAATATCTATGCATGACTCTTGATGCTAAGCTTCGCTGGAAAGAGCATGTCAAGAAGAAAAAAGAAGAACTCAGCATAAAATACAAGAAATACTACTGGCTTATTGGAAGAAACTCATCACTTTCAATACCAAACAAAGTGCTCCTGTACAAACAAATCTTCAAACCTGTTTGGACCTATGGCATTCAACTATGGGGCTGCACCAAACAGAGCAACATCACCATCATACAGGGATTCCAGAATAAGGTGCTCAGAAACATCGTTGATGCTCCCTGGTACGTGCGGAACAGCGACATCCATAGAGATCTGGGAGTCAACCTGGTATCCAGTGAAATACAACGGTATGCAGAAAGTCATGAAGTACGGCTCCACCAACACAACAACGTCGAGGCAATCCAGCTGCTGGACAATGAAGGATTGGCGCGGAGGCTCAAAAGAAGGAAACCATTTAAACTAGTGTAGTGCAAGTGGTGTTCAGTGAAAAAAAGCAGAGCAGTGTTTGAGTGAAACATAGCTTAAGTAGTACAGTCAATAGGTGTACATAATATTTTTTATTATCAGTAAGAAATTCTATTGAGAATTTCACTGTATTTAATTTATGATTAGCAAAATAGGTTAGAAAAAATTTGCTCATTAGTCTCAAGACTAGATAGCAATAGTACTTACAGAAAGAAAAAAAGTTTCAATATTATTTGCTCCAAGATTTGCCATAAATTGTCATTGAATTATATTCTATGATTTTTCAAGTCCTAAAATATTTTAAAAAAAAGGCGACTTCAGCCCACGATTTTACGCCTCCTTAACTCGACGCCCGGGGCACGTGACCCCTTGCCCCCCCCCCCCCCACAGGATCCGGCCCTGAGTGGCGTCATGGCATTCTTTGCAGTGGCGGAACGGCCCTTTAGCATGAATTACCAGTTAGAGGGGGATGTTGAAGATGGGGTCCAAGAAACAAATCCCAGAGAAATGTAGAAAAATTACCTCTTCTTGACAATCATTTATGAAATGAAATATGTTTATTTATAATAGAATTTTTTGCATTTTGCAATTCGTAGTTCATTGGACCAAAGCTTTAGTACGAATTGGGCAAGATTACAAATTATTGAAGCTATTAATACTATGGAAAATTATTTCAAGGGACTGAGCTTTCACTAAGAGTTGTAGAGAACTACGAATAATCGAAGTTTTACTGTATTAAAAAATTATGATTACTTACTGTTGAATCTTGATCGAACAATTCCTCCTGCTCCATCGAATCCTTCGTAAATTCTGGAGATATTGAATCAGAGATGAATCTCATCGCGTCAAAGGCAAACCATGTTGATTGATAACTGACGGCTGCTCCAGAGCCACTTTTCTTCGATGATATTTTTTGCAACTCTTTCGAGTAGTATGACCTTAAGTTCTTTATTTTTGATTTAACAGATTTGATGTTCAACTCATATTTAGCCGCAAGGGCAGCGTAAGCATCATTCTTCAGAGTCTTGCTTGTGTAATTTTTGTCGCACGTGTCCCACAATTCTGTGTGGGACCTATAATCCTCTATGAAGTCGAGCATTTGCTCGTTTTTTCTAAAACTCATCTCTTCTAAGTGGTGAGTTACAGGATCAAGGATCAGGATTAGGATTTGAGGTTGGATTTCTGGAAAGGAAAATGATAGTTTGAGAAATCTGCAAAATGGTTATTTATTAATTACAAACATAATATTACATATTCTCATAGAAATTGAATACAGTATGTTAGAACTTGGTAATATTTGAGAAATCACAAGAAAATACAATCAGACATTAGATGTTCACTTCACCCAGAAAACACGTATAATGTAGCTTACCACCAAAATTATAAATGTAATCAAATGATCTTATAGAAATGATAAGATATTAATCAAGATCTTGAAATTTTCCTTTTAAACAACCGAATTCTTGATTTTCGATCCTTTTGCAAAGCTAAATAGGCTATATCCCTTACAACTCTGAAAATTCCGGCTGGATGTTGCTTCTTAAAACGTCTTGTAGTCGAACCAAAAGTTTTGGTCCAAGACAACTTGGATAAACTCAAATTAACTCAAATAAAGTAGACTAAAATAATTCAACTAACCAAAACTGACTAATTATGTAATTTTATAATGATTTTATCTAATTTGAATGATACTTGAACTTACTTTCTTGACACTTGAACGGCAATCAAAATAAATAGTAGAACATAACCTTCAACATGGAAGCCGCAGACAAAAAGCCGCAAGACGAAAGCCCAGCTTCAATTTTCAAGCGTTCTGACAAAATGACATTGTTGCGAGACAGCATGCTGGAAATTTGGTTTGAAGACTCCGCGCATGCGCAGTACGATGCTCAGTTTTATGACTCCATCGAAAACATTACCGCAACTCAAAATAAATTATTTATTAATCAGCTATTTTATACTTGATTTTCGATTGGAATTAGAAGAATATTGCGTTTCATCCCGATTTGGTATCATATTAGCTTGCTAAATAACAGCTTTATGGAAAAAAGAGAAGAGCACGCTCGCAGCATGCTGCTTGCGGCTTGCGCTTTTCGATTTTGTTGCTACGTGTGGCGTGCTGCTGGCTGAAACCAGCATGCCGAAAGTCGCAAAGATGTGGACACAGTGATTGGGTGGTACTAAAACAATAATTTATTGATCACGTAAGGGCTAAGGAAAAATATGAAAAACAAAGTAAGAGAAACTTGGAAATTGAATGAGAATTAATCAATTTTACTATAACTTTATTCTATATTTATATTGATAATGGAAATAATGGATAGAAAGAATAATAATAAAAAGAATGGATTATAAAAAAATGAGATTTTTAGAAATAGATTTTAGTAATTTAGATTTAGGTTAAATTATTAAAAGCGTATGTAAACACAAAAAACTTCCAGAAAATCATAAAATTCTACAAATCATGAATGCAGCTGACCGATGATTCAGCCAGCTGACTAAATTTTCATGAAGCCACAAAAAACCGTGCAACCAACTCATCCAACCGATTCGGTATCAAGTGGTTGGATGGTTTGGTTTGGCATCACCAGTGTATGGGCTGCATTAGCTACAGTGTCAGCTGATGGGAGAAATTTGCCCCCATTCATCGTGTACAAAGGTGTCTCTGTCCAGTCTGGCTGAGTTTCCCCCAATCCATATCCTGGAACTTTGAACTCAGCCTCAAGCAATGGGTGGATGGAGGAACCTCAGTTCTTTGAATGGTTTGGCAATGGGTTTGTGCACCATGTTACAAGCCTGAGGGTCAGTAAAAACTGCCCTGATCAGAAAGCCATTTTGCTGTATGATGGTCATGCAAGTGATATTAGTTATAGAATAATCAAAACGGCAATGGAAAACAAAATCGAACTCATAAAGATGCCAAGTCATCTTACAGATAAAATACAGCCACTGGATAAATGTGTTTTTGTGCCGGTAAAAAACTGTTGGGAAAAAATTAATTAGTTTTGGGAAAAAACAGATTGAGAAGCAAGGGAACTGTCGACTTTCTAAGTCAGAATTTGCCACCCTTATTGGTGGAGTGTGGGAAGAAGCAATGCTAAGTAAAAAAATTGTTTCAGGCTTTACCTCTACTGGATTATTTCCAGTCAATGCTTGTAAATTCCCTGAAAGTGCCTTTAACTACTCTGACTACAGGGGAGGTACTTGCTAAAGTTGAAGAAACCGAAGATAAAAAGGAACTTGAGAATAAAATCAAGGAAGAAAAGAAGCTCCAAAAAATTAAAAATAAAGGTGAAACAAAAAAAAACAAAATTTGAAAAGAGAACTTGATTTTGATAGCAAAAATCAGAAGTCAAAGAAAAAGGAAGATGAAATAACTGAAGACATTTCAGACAATGACCTTGAGGCTCTAAATATATCAGTTATAAGAGAGAACACTATTGAAGTGGAATATGAAGAGCCAAGTTGGATAAAATTGATACCGGGAACATTTATTTTGGTAGATTATATTGGAGGTTCCAGGAATACAACCCACTACAAGTATATATGCTGTATTCAAGATAAAGATGATGATGATGGAGAGATACGCATTGCAGGGTACAGGAGGTTTGATGAAATATCTACTCAGTTTATTGTCAAGGACAATGATGTCAGTATCATTAATTTTGATCAAATTTTAGCTATTTTACCTGAACCTGTCTTTAAAGAGGTTAATAGAAAAGTAGTCTTTGAATTTAAGGGGCTTGTATCAGTTTATGAAAAGTAAAAGACTCTGTAACTGAAATTAATAGTAATGTGTAAGGATTTAAAGGATTTTTTAAGTCTTAGTTTTTCTGTAACAATGTGAATAGTCACTGATAATATTAGGTTTAACTTAAATTTAGGCTAAGGGGTGTGTATCAATCAGTTCATGAAAAGTAAAAGACTCTATAACTGAAATGTATAGTAACTTAATGTGTAATGGTTTAAAGGATTTTCTAAGTCTTAGATTCTTTGTGACAATGATAATAGTCACTGATGATTATGTTTAACTTTGAATTTGAATTTAGGCTAAAGGAGAGTGTATCAGTTTATGAAAAGTAAAAGACTCTGTAACTGAAATAAATAGTAATGTGTAAGGGTTTAAAGGATTTTTTTAATTTTTAAGTCTTAGTTTCTTTGTAACAATGTGAATAGTCACTGATAATATCTATGTTTAACTTTGAGCAACTTCCTCATGATGGTGTAAACTCTTTTTATATGGCTTAATAAAATTAATTTAACTCATATAGGCTAGTAGTTTTAATCAATTTTCCAACTATTTAATGGTTTTGGGGTGATTGTGAACACCTGCTTTGGGGTAATTGTGAACATTGTTTCAGCTGATAAATGTTTATGACTATCAATAGAAAGTGGTTTGAGATGTATTTCCTCAAAATCTGGATTGTGGGTCAAAATTAAAAAAAAAAGATATCTGTTCACAATTACCCCAACGGTGTTGGGGTAATTGTAAATTGCATTTATTTACCTCTAAAAATTATGGATTTTAGTTTGTTTTGCATGTAAAATGATGAATAGGGGTTAAATATTACCTTAACAATCAGTCAAGTTTGCCCCATTACAAAACACAGTCAACACAAATATTTATACCTGAAACTTACGAAAAGTGTTCACAATTACCCCAGTCAACCCTACTTACCTAAAAAGTACTTACTCACGTTTGCATCACATCAAGGTCTAGAAACTATTTCTTCAAATCGCAAAAAAATTGCAAAATAAACATAAGTCACGACTACATGCTTTTTCTCTCCAGCTAATAAAGAAGACAAATGCGTTGTTCAGCAAAACCATTTATTCAGCTCGAGTACCTACCTACAGTTCCTTTATTATTATTATTTTTTTGTCACTTTGCTCAAATTCAATTACTTTTTCCAATTCCAAATTCATTGAACTCGAAACGTCTGAGAGCCGATTTCACCAGAATCCAATAATGTTAGATTCATCATAACAATAACATTTATGGCAAAAACTGTTATTAGGCGCTAAAATTTATTGTATTGAATACAAATTTTGTTAGAGCGTAATTTGACTAAATCTTTCTCTTGAGAATTATCTGCCCAATTTAGTCCAGTTGATTACAGTCATCTGTCGACTCGTCGCCTGTCGTTGAGGAATAGAAATGGCGGAGTTTTGATTATTAGTCGTAAGTTAACTGCTCTGTGTTGATATTGATTAAGTTATTTACAATTGTTTCGAAATAATAATATAATTAGAATGTTTGCTTTGATTATCTGTTGCATAATAATACAAATCAAACTTATTTAAAACGCTTTTTGAACATAATTATATACTCTGGTGATAGTACTGCGTTTAGCTGGAAAGAAATTGGCCGTTGTACTGCTTTTAGCTGGGAATCGCACCAAAAGTAGCGAGAAGAATCAAACTTTAACACGTTCTTACGTAATCAAAATTTATCGTACAAATTTTATCAATAAATTAAACGTTTCTGGACTGCTCAAATCGATTATACTGGTATTTAGATTACGCAAAAATGTAAGAATTAATCCATTAATTTATTATGCAAAGTTTCAATGTGTAGCATTGGCCTACGGTACTCTAAATGCTCTTAGTCTATTGTTAGGCTAATGTCTCGTTGGTCTGGCATTACACGATAATAATTATAGTTCTATGTCATACATCTATTATCAAATATATTATAATATGTTCTCTATAGGAGAACATATTACACAGAGAATACGATCATTGATGATAGTTGGTCAATTACACGATAATATTTTATTTTCACAGATGTTCGGTAATAGAAATATGTCATAGAAGTATTATCATATAGCCTAATACCCGCTATTCAAAATGCGTGAATTATTATTGTTTTAGAACTTTTATGATATAGAGTGTTGGGAAAAATATTGTGTGCAACTGGTGTGCAAAAGGTTTGCCAAACTCGATAGATGGCCGAACTCAGCTTTGCTTTGTTTGGCCATTCTCTATCTCGTTTGGCAATCACCGGTTTTGCGCACAAGTTGCACAAATATCTATTTCAAACAACTGACATAAACTAAATACGGTATATCAATTCATCATAATTACATTGTAGTCATGTACAGGTACAGCCAACGAGAATAGCGAATATAGAAATATTCTATATTCATATTTATATATACTATATAAATATTTCATATTCTATTCTCTCTGCGTACAGCAGGAAAAGAGACATTTGGATAAATACAAGTATTACGGACCATATTATTTTTTCTTTTGAAAACAATTCTCGCCTTGCTGAATTGTGAACTCCTATCATATAAGTTACTCTCATAATAATTATAATAATAGTATCCACTGTGGTAACAGTAATTTAACAAAGTGAAACCGATTAAGTTTAGTCTTACTTACTCTGTAGCAAGGTTATTCCGATTTTTGGGAATTTAAAAATTGGCGAGGCAACCCAGGAAATGACGTAGTTCAGATCAACAACATATGATACTTTACACTAGAAAATATTAGCGCATGCGCACTGTACAATAATTTCTGATCTGAACAAAGCAAATTCTTCTCTCCCCTCCAGTTCTCTATTCTGCTCTTTTTTAATTCAAAAAAATTCATCGAAAAATGGCGGATAATATGCCAAAAATGGTGTTTTTCAAGATTTTCTCTAAAACGGCTCTAACGATTTTTTTGAAACTCATACCAAAAATAGCCCTATATAAGCCCTATCGACTGTCAAAAATCTCGTTCCTGGCAAAATCGCATAAGATCCGCAGCATTTTTGAGAAAAATGGATTTTGCAATATTTAGATTCCTAATTAACCGATTGACTTGAAATTTGGAACTAAAGGTTCTTATACCATCAGGACCCGACACTAAGAAATTCAAAAAAATTCATCAAAAAATGGCGGAAAAAATGGCGAATAATATGCCAAAAATTGTGTTTTTCAAGATTTTCTCGAAAACGGCTCCAACGATTTTTTTGAAACTCGTACCAAAAATAGCCCTATATAAGCCCTATCGACTGCCATGAGTCTCGTTCCTGGCAAAATCGCAGAAGATCCGCAGCATTGTTGAGAAAAATGGATTTTGTAATATTTCTATCTCGATTTACTCAAAAAAATTTCAAACTATTTTCTTTAAACTGACACCCTATATAGTCATTAATAAGCAATAATCAACTGTCCCCTTTGTGTAAGATTAGCAGGTGCGCCACCCCAGACTTGAAAAGTTGAGTAGTTTGTAGATAGGCAACCCGCACTACATGAATCTGTATATAGGCAACCCGCACTACATGGCTCGGTAAGTGGAGTTTGAGCAACGCGGGCAGCGTGCTTGCCGCTCGTGTGCAAAAATTGTATCAATGCCATTCCGCCAAACTGTCAAACTCGCAATCAAAGCAATCCATATCAGGATTTAAAGAAGACAAAAATCACATTTGGAAAAAGTATTGGTGTTTCTTAATAAATTTCTGGTAAAATACCAGAGTATGATCCTTTATCGATTCCACCTCTTTGAACCGATATATTGAACTAGGTACCAAAAAATCTACTTTCATTCAAAATCCAAGTCAATTCAGCTAAAATCTAGCCGAAGCGCCGACAGGTGCGAGTCATCATGGGCTTGTGAAAATTTCAAATCGCACACACGATTAGCTGATGACTAGGTATGGATAATGGATAGCCTACTCGTATTAGGCTGAGCAAATGTGAATGGCAAGGAAAGTTGTGTGAGTGTACCACACCAGATTTTTTAGTAACCTTGCTCTGTAGTAATAGAATTAAAACCAATTAGAAGTATTAGTAGAATTTGAATAGGTCGAATGCAAGAAATAAAATGACTTCAATATCCGATAAAAATAACTTCCTCAATTTTTATTATTTCTGAGCAATCGCGGGGATTCCTGATTTTTGGACGCTGAATTCAAATCTGAAATCCTAACTGTTCTATCTCTATTGTTACGCGTTTTAGAGTTTTGTATAATTCTAATTTGTGCCACGGTAACATTTTTTGCCGTTTCCATTCCCCAGGATACATGTTGTGAGAACGAGTTGCAAAACACATTGGTCTCCAACATGTTGCACGGCGCAACGAGTTGTGCAACACTTTTCAGACCGTTTCTATTCGTACAATTTCATGCAACACTGTTGCTTAACACGTTCACGACATTTTTTCTTGTGCTAACGGAAACGGGGCTTAAGAGTTGATTTCTGAGAGAATGATTTATTACAAAATTCACAGCTGTAAGATCTTTCTCCAGTATGGGTATTTAAATGTGACGTGTAATTAGATTTGTGAATGAACGGTTTATCACAGATCTCACACTTGAAAAGTTCTTCCACAGTGTGTACATTGTACAAGTAATGCTTGGTGAGATGGGATTTCTGAATGTATGATCTATTGCAAAACTTACGGTTCAAAACCCGATTGCAAAACTTAGAGTAAGATCTCTCTCCAGTATGTGTACGTGACGAATGTATTGTGAGATTTGATTTCCGATCGAATGTCTTATCGCGAAATTCACAGCTGTAAAGGTTTTCCCCAGTATTTACAACTACATTGTTTATGTCAGCAGAAATATATAGTTTCTCTTCAATCACTACACCTGGCTTAATCATAATAGGTCCGAATGGACGTAGATTATTGTTAATTGAACATAGATCAACTAAGTTGTCTGGACTATTGTACTTATCTTCAATGCTACCTTGATCTGGATCTAGTTCATGAGTTAACACACCATCCTTATCGCTGCTTCCACTATTATGCCCTTGATGTCGTAATTCCACTATAAGTCTGGAGTTGTCTGGTGTACGAGCATCCCTGTTTTTTAGTTGGGTCTGGTCAGGACTAGACTGACTATGACTATTGCTTCCATACTCTTCTTCCTGTAAGAAAGAGGTTTTAAATAATAGAGAACAAGAGAAAATTTTGACATGAGTAATGGAATTGAATTCAATATCAATCAGAAAATATCAATAAAAATACTTTCATTAATCGGAAAACAGATTTTTTTTTCAATTATTCATGAAAATAAGAATCATCTTCTTTAGTAGGCTGGCATAGAGGCTAGAAAAATATCGGGCACATGTTTTAGATACATTTCAGAATAGCAGAAGATTTTAGATACAATAACTTATAAATTATATCTATATTATACTTTGTTTTTAGGGTTACTAATGTATAATAAATCAATAAATAGTGAAATTCACTTCAAAAGGGCACATTTCACTATTTATTGATTTATTCAAATAGTGGCCCTAATAACAAAGTGATAGTAAACATTTATCACATAGTTATGCGAATAGAGTTGTGATGGCTAGATAACACAGCTAGAGCCACGCAGCTCGAACCCCGCGGCTCGAGCTGTTGCTTGGGAATGCTACTTTTAGTTAGTTTTTTAAATTGTTATGCAGTAGGTGATTTTAAAATTTGTACACCAAAATTAGATTAGATTTGAAGGTTTTCGTACAGTTACCACACACTGAAATACTGAATTTTTGTAAGTTTTATCTTAGCATAAGTTGAATTTCAATTGTTGACCTGCATTACAAATAAATGACATTGGTTTACTATGGATCTTTATGTTAAATAAAAAACATTCAATAGAGAATAAAAATATTTTAGCTAAAAAATAATAATATTTTTACAAAACTTGTCTTGCTGGCCCAATTTTCGTTCCTCTTGTAATTTCTAGCTCAGTTGTTCACAGCCCCACCCCGCATTGCGGGCCCGGCTGTTACGCCATTGTTGATGAGGAATTTCGTTTTACATAACGGAAATATATAATTATTGCACATGCGACCGCTTGTGAATTGGGCTGATCATGATGACAAAACCTCTAAGGAGGTCTATAGGTCCAAAAACTCCGTGAACGGAGTATAGGTAAAACTATAGAGACTATATAATAATTATAACTATGTGATAATACAGTCTCTATAGGTAAAACTGTACATGAATTAAAGGGGAAAGACTTTTCTGTTTCTCTGATAGCGGCTGTTCTATTGAATGCAAACAAGAGGTCATTTTCAGCATGTTTATGTCCAGTGGCGTAACGTTCCCACAACGGGCCCTCCCGCAAAAACAAAAAATTCCGGGCCCCTTCTTCTGAAATTATACCCCCTTTTTCTATCCCCCCCTATTCTCAACCCCCCACTCACTTAATTTCAATCATTTAACTTTCTAAAAATTTAAACGTAGCCTACATTTTTCATGTTTGAAAAACATAGGCTAGCTATTTAGAAAAAAATCCATTCAAATACAATATTCATGATTATGAAGAATCTTGTACTGCGATTTGATTGGAACTGAATTGGAATCGCGAATGAAATAATGCATTGAGTGGGCTATATTTATTTTATCATACATTTCAATATTATAATGTTGACTCTGCCACACACTATACGCTCAGGAGTTCAATGGGAAAATACTTTATTTCCCCTAATGCTTACCCAAAGAAAGAAATAGAAAGATAACGAGCTACTCTAACAACCACTTTCATGTTTTTTGTTTCCTGAGTCTAGTCGACTGAGTCTGGAGTCTGGACACCGGAAGTCTCAATTTTAACGATTTGAAAACAATATTCCTAATTCTGCAATAATAATATAAGCTCACTACCAACAGAAAATTGAACAATGAAAAGTAGATTTAATCAACACTTAGCCACCAGCATTGTTTTGTTGATACATAGCCTAATTTCTTTTTAGATTAATAATCAGAATACATGCGTGCTCATTGCTGTATTTGCCAAAATAGAGATCATGTTTCTCTTGATAAATCTTTACTTCAATTTTATTTATTTATAAATGATGTAATATATCATTTCGGGCTCCCCTAGGCCCCTAGGAGTACAAGTAATTAATTTTTCAGGTTACCTATAATTATTACAGTATATCCGGGCCCAAGTCCGGGCCCCCCAGAGCCCCGGGCCCCCCCGCGCCGCGGGGGTGTACGTTACGCCACTGTTTATGTCATGATGTGCTCACAAATCTCACCCGCTTCGAATCAAACTTAGTATTGAATACTGTATATCTATTCAAGTAACAATAGAGTACCGTATTGAATAGATCTATTCAAGTAATGTGAGTCTTACTTGAAAATACTTGAGGTCGTTGCCAAGGACTGGGGTTCCCAGAACGGCAGTGCCATGTCCACCATATTGACAAAAGTTCTTCACCATTTGATCCATCTTCTGTGCTACTGTATTCTTCCATCTGAAATACAATAAATGATCGAAATTCAATACTATCTCAATTAGCCTATTATTGGGGGTAGGCCTATAGTAAACACAGGAAAGGGAAAAATGATTTGGAAAATGACATAAATTTGCCAAATACAACCTTGGCCTATTAAATCATTAATTTTGCCAGTATTGTTGCATAAGGGTTTTTGGTTGAACAGCTTAGGATGAAAGAGAGTAGGCTAACTTATTGAATTGAAAACATCTTTATTCATTAAAATGTACAGGTACATCCAGAATAGTGTCATAAGCGTTACAAAAATACTACAAAATGAGACAGCAAAAAACTAAATCAAAATAAAGTACAGTCATGAATATCCAATAAAAGATGTCAATATTTTTATACGTTAGATATTACCAGAACAGGAAAAGTAATACAATACAAACAATATTAAACTCATAAGCCACCAGTAGGCCTATGCTCTGTGAAATCTTGTAGGGAATACGGAGAGTGATATAAAATATTCCTCAAGTTTTATTCTAAATTTCTTTACATCCTCTATTGACTGTAATTGTAGAGGCAACAATGTGAAGTGTTTCCTCCCCATGTATTGTGTTCTTTTCTAAATTCTAATCTACCTGTCTTTCCGCTATCCTCCCGTTTCTAGTATGATAGCCATACATCTCATTTCGTAGTTCTACAGCGTAACTCTTAAACTTAGCATGCATATTGCATAATCACATAGATATGCGTTTCAGAGGATCACAAGGGGAAGTATAAAATAATGAAGGAAGTACAAGAGTTAGTCGTTGTGAGACAGATAAAATACCAAAAAGTTACTGAAGAAACTATAGTCATTGAAATATTTGAGCTTACAACAAACGTGGGCTATTGTAATCATTACAAACCAAGACCCAATAGGGTCTTATATCTATATCATGGGAGCACTTCTTTCTTAATACCCACAAACAACGGGGCCAGTATTACACGATAATTGTTCTATTATCATAGTTGATCATATGGAAAGATATGAAAATACGAAATCATATTTTCATCTCTTTTCATATGATCAACAATGAGCATAGAACTATTATCGTGTAATACTGGCCTAATACGGATAATATCTAACCTAATCAATAAAACAAAAAAACAAAAACAGTACCAAGGACAAGTTAATGCTACTATTTTACTTATTAAACATGAAGTAGACCTAAATATCTAAGTTAACAGTATCTAACCTAAATAAAACTCAAGTAGTTAGTTTCAAGATTTGTTGGTAACTTAGCCTATTCGAAAAAGTGCTCCCTGATATCCTGAGAACTTACAACCTGACTCAGTTGAATAATTATTGATAATTTGATAGAAAATAAACCAGTAGTCCACATGTGAGGATGATAAGGCAGCATAATCTTGAACTAAAATTCAAATATACTGAGCGCAAAATGACATATTTTTGATGAGATTGAGTAAGCTAACCTTGCTCAGGGTGTCTAGCAATTTGCATGAATGAAATTCAAGACTTTTTCCTGACTTTTTTCAAGACAAAGTTGGAGTTTCTCAATAAGCTTTTAAACGTTGCAACTCGTTATATAGCATATGATTCTATCATCTAATGATTTTATGTCTAAAAAAATACCACCCTATGTCTTAAAATAGGGTATATTTTAATATATAAAAAAACCATACTAATAACATTTTTATGTTTATATATGTTTGGGTGGCTCGTTGGAGGAGTGATAAAGCGCCGGTCTGATAACCAGGTGGACCCTGGTTCGAATCCCAAGCGGAGAACAATTTTTGACCACAGCACAATCACATAGATACGACCACCCCGTCTTTCGGAGGAGACGATAAGCCGTCGGTCCCGACTACCTAAAAAGTAGTCGTCATCTATCATCCATTTCATTACCCACGCACAAGCCTATGAGCTTATGTGGGCTTCACCCTCATAAACAAATTAACAAATTAAATTAATACAGGATGTTTCAGGAGGAATGTGCAATACTTCTCAGGCTGATTCCTGACACCAAGAAGACAAAAAAGTTCCATGGGACCAACCACCAAAAACGCTTTCTTACCAAGATAACAATGGCAAAAAATTGAGATTTTTCAAAATATATTAATTTTTCTAATTTTTAAGAGGTTTTATTGAGGTTCTAAAATAAGCAATTCCTATGTAAAATTAGCTAAAGTTTCTAACTTTAACGTTTACTGAGATAATTGAGAAATATGTTAAAAAACGCAATTTTTCAACAATCAGGGTTACAACTGGATAAGGAATTATAAATTTTTTATTTTTTATAAATGGAAGTCGGATTTTAAAGAAAAAGTTGAAGAAAAGAAAAAGAAATGGCAGCGATTGTGTAAATCTTACCCAAATCTCAGAAATAGCGATCAAAAATCGCAAAATCGCTACTAAATACAAAATTATAACTTGTGCTGTTTTGTCAATTTTGCGATTTTTGATCGCTATTTCTGAGATCTGGGTAAGATTTACACAATCGCTGTCATTTAAATTTTTCTTTAGAATCCGACTCTCTTCAATTTTCATTAATAAAAAATACAAATTTATAATTCCTTATTCAGTTATAACCCTTATTTTTGAAAAGTTGTGTTTTTAGCATATTTTTAACATTATATCAATAACTGATAAAGTTACAAACTTCAAAATGGTTTCATTGGATTCCTCAGCTAATTTTACATAGGAATTGCTTATTTTAGAACCTCAGTATAAAGCCTATAGAAAATTAGAAAAATTAATATTTTCTGAAAAATCTCAATTTTCCTCCATTGTTATCTTGGTAAAAAAGCGTTTTTGGGGGTTGGTCCCATGAGACTTTTTTGTCCACTTGGTGTGAGGAATCAGCCTGAGAAGTATTACACATTCCTCCTGAAACACTCTGTATAGTACGGTGCAATTAGACTCAAACCTCAACATCCAAAATTGGTCTCTTTCTCTTCCAAATTTTATTCTCTAGAAAACCCATTCATGAAACTTGCTTGTCCGACGCTTGGTTTGGCACCAAGTCACGAAAAACCGAACTTTTGCATCTTTCAACTTTGGAAGTGGTATCAATCTCTTTGTTTTGACCTGGAGAAAAAGAATATCGGTGGTCATAAGCTCTCCGAGGGGTGCGTCACCTGTAATTCAAGATGGCGTCCGAGAATTTAAGAGTTTCACTGTTTTGGCCATAACTCAGCCATTTTTTAAGATATCCTTTCAATTTTTCTCTCATTTATTTATTTATTTATATATGTACAGATTTTTGTTAACAAGATAACTCCCAAAGGGCTTGTCGGAGAGCGACCAAATTTTGCACAAAAATCATCAGTGTTAATATCTCGGTCAAGTTCGTTAACCAGCCAAATTGGTCCAAGGGCAGGGGGTGAAAATTTTGAAAAATCACTACTAATCGACCAATAACTTGATCGTTTTAAAAATTGGTGTGTATAATACCCTTATTATGCCCTACAATGTGAGCCATCAACGAAAAAAATTCAATAAAAAATGGCGGAGAAAATGGCAAATAATATGCCAAAAATTGTGTTTTCCATGAGTTTTTCAAAAACGGCACCTTTGAATTCATACCCTGAATTGCTCATTATAAGTCATATGATTTGAGCCATCATAGAATTGCATTTGAAATGCACTCTTTCCGACCGCCAGCTGCTGGAGCGAATTTTTTTAACCATAATATTGATGATGATAGCCTATTCGCTATGAGCATTATCCAGCGCTATTAACCAGCCAAATTGGTCCAAGGGCAGGGGGTGAAAATTTTGAAAAATCACTACTAATCGACCAATAACTTGATCGTTTTAAAAATTGGTGTGTATAATACCCTTATTATGCCCTACAATGTGAGCCATCAACGAAAAAAATTCAATAAAAAATGGCGGAGAAAATGGCAAATAATATGCCAAAAATTGTGTTTTCCATGAGTTTTTCAAAAACGGCACCTTTGAATTCATACCCTGAATTGCTCATTATAAGTCATATGATTTGAGCCATCATAGAATTGCATTTGAAATGCACTCTTTCCGACCGCCAGCTGCTGGAGCGAATTTTTTTTAACCATAATATTGATGATGATAGCCTATTCGCTATGAGCATCTACCGTGCTGCGGCTCTGGTGGATTATTGTGTGTACTTTTATACGCGTTTTAGCATACAAAGCATAGCGCTAAATGGGAAAAACGCATTTATAATTAGAATGGAATTATTTGCTGCTTCATGCATTTCTCAGTAATTAGAACATGATATTTAGGATAGGAATGTTAGTTATTGATAGTATTATAGCTCATTATATTAGAAAAATCCTAGTTTTCAAGTATTTGAGAGCAGACAACCACAAACAGATGTATTTGAGAGTCGACAAAAACTTGGAGATAACAGCTGATTAGTTATCTTACATGAAAATGAAAAATTGGCGCAAGCTCACATTTATTTGAAAAATTGAATGATATGAATATTCCTTATTAAAACATAATTAATAGAGTTTTTGCGTTGATAAAAACAGCTTATTAGATTAACTAACATAAAAACTATTAATGTACATTACCTGATGTACAGGTTAGAATGGAGCACTCCATGGTCCTACTTGATCGACAAATTCTTTTGCACGTAAACAAAACAATAAGGTTAGCTTCACCTATCAATATTTATTCAATGCAGTGAACCATTCTTTCTATTGATGAAACTTATGTATGGCAACTGGAAAAGTGTAGAACTTGAAATTTCCATTGCGTGTTTTATTTTTACAATCCGGAACACAACAAATTCTCCAGGACATTATTTTAGGTTTAGCCCTATCTCCTCCAATGTTAATTCTCTCGATTTTTTGCTGAAATGATCCGCCAATAGCGCCTCGGTCACCAAAAATATCCTTTCCACACACTTGCACACAGCGAATAGGACCAATTCAATACTAAGGGCCAAATTCACCAAAATCATATTATAGAACTAGCATTACAGTATCTCAAGTTATCAGCCGGTTACCAAATTCAAATGATCATCTGTGGATTAGGAATGAAATGGAATTCACCATGCCAAAAAAGGCGAGTTTATGAAATCTCCGGATATCTCAGATCTCAAGCGTATTGAAATGGCAGTGAAAATGCGTGTGTTTCTCTGAATTTTATTTATTTTAACCAAAAAATGATATTTTTGTTGATGTTGAAGTGAGTCTTCAAGAGTGCTGAAAGAGATTTGAATAATTTTGTTTTTATTTGACATTTTATTCAGAAATAGAAGCCTATTTGAATTGAAGATTTGAGAAGAAACTTTTTATTGTATTTGAAACTATTCTAAACAATTTTATATGTTGAAGTGAAGTGGAAAATGTATATTACACTTCACTATAAACAATACACTTCACTATAAATATTTGGGAACACCGTTATTTGAGCGTTTTGTTTCTCTTCCTAATCATAATATTATTGTTATTTCTTTTGTATTTATGAATAAATCAATACATGAAATTTCCAATGGATTAGCATTATTTGTAGGATAGTAATTATTTCATACACGTAGATACATTTCTGATATTTTCTGAGAATTTCGTTATCCCAATTCATACACAATATATAAAGAGAAGTATAAAATCTATTCTATAGTATCACTGTATTACAAATGAATCTTCTGATGTATAATAACAAACTCCTATATACTGAACTAATTACTGTATTTATTAATATTCTACTCAAGTTTGAGTTGGAAATTACATAGGATTGCTTGAACCATGACAATAAAAGGTTGAGTGGTAGAAAGGACTTCCTAGTCCTAACTCCGCCTGATAAAGAATATTTTCATCTCATTTTATTTCAATAGAATGTTGAATAATTGGAATCTTGTGGTACAATTTCTGAAAGGAAAATTGCACCGAAATGAAAATTGCAATTCTACGGTCATAGAATCATGTAATCTAATAGACTTGATATCAATCAATAGGACAATAATATAATTATAAAGCAATCAAATTTCTGAATTGAATTTTTGTGAAGGAACAGTGGCATTATAGGAATTACTAGAATAAGTCACATCACTTTTATTCTGCAATTTTTATAGAAGAGGAATGTTTATCAAATGAGGGATATATGAAAATACAATTGTAATGTCCTTCAGACTATAATATTTGTCAATCCTGTCAATGGTGTACCTTATTTGTTCCTATGAGCTTCAAAACTCATAGATCGTGATAAAAATTTATGTTCTGAAAATAATCTTCAACGGTTGAAATACTTCAATTTTTCTGAAAATTCTCAGTTGTATTACAACTTAATTCCATAAAGACAAATTACCAAGAAGTAATTCACTTCACAAATCCACAAAACTGTAATCAACATTAATATCTGACAAGATTATTTTGAGAAAATTATGATAATGTTATCTGAAATTCATACATTTTCTTCAAAATTTGAATAAAAAATATTAAATGTTATTCACGTTTTGTGATTGAACAAATAATTTCACCTCAAATTATATAATAATCATGTAATATTATTATAATATTTTATCTATGGGTGTATTGAAAAATTCCTATTTCAGTTTTACAATTGAAATCGAAATGACTATCATTTCAAAACTGAATCTCAGAACCGTGTTGTAATGAACGTTTTTCGATACAGGAGGAACTTTTTGATATAGTCCAAATTCCACTTTATGATACATTCCTTGTTTTGTTTCGAAATCAGGTGATAAAAAGTAAACAGTGTTCAACTAACCTCAAAATCAAAACTGCGACTGGCATTGAGTAGCCTACCAGTATTTTTTGTCAATATTTCAATTGACATATTTGAATATTTAACTAATGTAAATAGTCCAAAGTTTAAATAGTTTAATATACTACTAACTTTGTTAGTGAATATGTTGATAACTTTCACTTTTACAACAACTCTCACGATTTTGTTACTTGTTGAATGCGTTTGGTGGTTCTGACTGATATGTTATTTTTAACATATTTAACAAGTAATAACTTGATTATCATAACAGTTCAAGTAGGAAAAAGATAAAAGAAGTTAAATAAACGACGGTATGTTGATTTTTATAATAGCATACACTTGCAGATAGCATGATACTGGTGGTCTATAGCTTGATACTGATAACTACACTGGTGGTCGTAGATAAAATAGTGTATGCAACGGTTGTATTAGGCCTTTATAGCATTCGTGAGATATTTAGAACACTCGCTTCGCTCGTGGCTCTAACTTACATCTCACCTCATGCTATAAAGGCTCCCATTATACAACCGTTACATAAACTACTATTAAAGCCTGCCGGATTTAACGTATTTTTTATGCAAGGCGCTATATATGCAATCCCGCATTACATTAAAAACTCTCGTTACGATCACTAACCCACCAAAATCGGCCAGTTATTTTGAATCTTCAGTTACAAGAAAACTGTTCGTTACTGGCTGTGGTGAATTCAACTTTTGAAAATTTTTTGCTCGGTTAGAGCCAGCTGACTCTAAGGGCCAAATTCACCAAAATCATACAGAACTAGCATTACAGTATCTTCAGTTATCAGCCGGTTACAAAATTCAACGGTCATCTGTGGGTTAGGCTGCTATTACATGATAATAGTTCTATGTCATACATCTATTATCAAAGATATTATAATATGTTCTCTATAGGAGAACATATGATCATTTATAATATTTGGTTCATTACACGGTAATATTTCATCATCACAGATGTTTGATAATAGAAATATGTCATAAAACTATTATCGTGTGATACCCGCCTTAGGCCGCTATTACACGATGATAGTTCTATGATCATAGTTGATCATATGGAAAGAGATGAAAATACGAAATCATATTTTTGTCTCTTTCCATATGATCTATAGCATATAAATTATTACAATGATTTATTATTCACTATCAGATTCTGAACAGCTTAGCAATATTTATAATTTCATACTTCCTGCCACAATCATAAACAAAAGAGAATCAATTATGGTGAACTGAAAAAGGATTTCTCCCGCCAGGGAGAAAAAAATTTCCCGAGAAAGTACTCTAAAACTATATTTTTAAGTGTTTTGAGCACCATTATTAGTTTCATTATTTGTAAACATAAATTCCATTATTTTTAAACATACTGTATATAATTATTTATCACTTATTATAAAGTATGCTGTATGTATAATATGTGATTGTAATTAATTGCCGCCAATGGATACGACAATTTTATTGGTTATAGGAAAAGGAATCAGTATAGGTATAAATAACTATTCGTCATAATTTCCAACAAAATTTAATCATTCATATCATTTTACAGAAAAACATCAACAGTTAATAACCATGAGAAATTCAACATATAATTATAAAAGTCGTCAAAATGGAAAATAATTTGGAAAAACAACATCATTTTGAGATTTTGATAAAATTTATTTTAAATTTGCAAAAGATTTACCATAAATGGCAAGTGCAATGCTGATATAGTTCATTCATTATTTCTGAACGGTAAATTTGTGTAAATTGTTGGTCCCAAATAAAAGATATGATTGGGGTTTTTGTTGCTTCGAATTATATATTGTACAGTTCTTTGAAAGTCTGCTCCAAGTATAATTATTCAATTATTGATGACATCATATAATACAACTGTGAACTGTTCCAAATAAACAATAATGAGGGCTAGGCCTACACTGTAGGCTACTATAGAAGTATGTACTACCAGTATATTAGTGCAGGCTTATATGATTGAAATGCTTTTGACAAAGTAAAAGTACAATAGATTTGATATTATACCTAATACATTGCATATAACTTACCGTACCGTACCCGAATGAAACCTGTCTTATAAATTAGTGGGTATTCAAATAGGGTCTAGCCTATACCAAAAATATTTATTACAAATTCAAAAACTACTATCGCCTATCGGTAGGCCTATCGCCTATATTCTAATTCACTTGATACCGGTATTTGCGATGCAGATGCAGGTACTACCGTAGACTAATCATGTGAATAAATGCTTAGTTTGTGGTACTACAGAACAAAGGAAGAAATAAATTAATTTTTAAAGTTACAAATTAGAATAAAAACACCACCTTTATGCAAACAAGGTACCCAACTAATTGAGTGTAAGTTGTAGCATTCAGTATGGCTACAGCTACAATTATCTATCTTACAGAAAAAAAAAACACAAAACATTTATCAAAGTTCCATTATTATTAATATTGTTTGTATTATAAATTTTATATTATCATGTTATATCCTTCACTATAATTGTTGTAGTTACTAGGAAAATCATTCTATCAATATATATTCAATCAAATAAACTTCCCACATTTTTAAACTTTCCTTCTTTTCCTTATCTGACAATGCCATATAAAAATACGTTACCAAAAATATACTGTGAACATCTTCAATTACCATAAAAAATAATAATAAAATACCACCATTGTTCCAACCTTCCAACGATAACTTCCTAAATCACCTTCTACCAGTCTACGGTACAACTTATTGTAAAACAAAATCTTTTCTAAAAAAAAAATTAATAACATTGCGATTTTTTGTATTTTATCTATGAATTCTTATCCCTGGAGTTATTGTAGAGGAGTTACAAAAATAAAGTACGCTATCATGAATGTTGAAGAGTAGGCTAATAAGCCATTAAAAAATCGAGGAACAAAAGAAAAGTAATCCGTACATGCAGAAAAATATATTTTATTGCCTAATTATCTTCGGTTGATAGCCTAATATTATCAATTGATTGATAGTAAAAGAATATTCTTGAAAATTATTGCTGTAACTTCATGCATATCATTATATAATAGAGTAGTTCATTACACTTGATTGAAAAGATAGTCATCTTTCACAATAGGTACCGTAATAGTTTTATTGGTGTTGCTGCGGTGACAAAATAATTTCCCGTTGAGGATTTCTATTCCAGTATTTGATTAGATTAAACATTTTTTCTATCATCCGCTACTAGTTTTCTTATGATTTTGCTCGTGAGAATGATTCAAAAATACTTTCTTGTTTCAAAAAACAAAACACAGGCTTCTATATGAAAAGTAGGCTTAAATAATAGGTTTCGGGTTTTTTTATTCCTCAACCATTAACTGTTAAAATACAAATATTCTATTCTCATGGACACACTCACAATTTAGTACCTTTCTATTTACCGGGTACTACCTTTTTAAAACATTTTTATTTACTAGTTACAGTATTTACTGTTGAAAATTTGAGATTTTATTTGATAATAAATGCATTGAATTGTATCGTTTGTTTGTTGTAAAATAAGAAATACGAATGATAATTATATGACTCAAGTAATGTGCATTACTGTGTTCTTGAGAATATATGGGTTACCGTAAGTTACTACTTCAATATAGGTACTGTTCATGGCATAATAAATTAATAATGAACTATTACATATTAATGGACTCTGAAATTAATCTGTACATTGATACAAAATTTCATTTTTGGAATTCTTCACTTTCTGGTTTGGAAAAAACTTTCTGGTTTTTCAATTCAGAAATAACCATCTCATGAAGGTCATTAGGAGTAATGAATTTTACTAAACATTGAAGTTTTTTGTGGTTTCGACAATAACATTGAATACCGTAAGTTACCTAACTTTCTTCTGATTTTTGTCAACACTTTAAAAAAAAAATTGAATTCATTTCATCCACACGACCACGCTTTTATCGATTATAAACTGACTCAGTTTGATGGTGCAGGCCTATTCTCAAAATCTTCACTTATTGAGATTGGAAAGAATTATTTGAAGTTAATTACATCTTGAGGTATCTAGCATACTTATTGTAAGTACGGTACTCTCAAACCCCCTCAATGGTATGCTTCTGAGTCAGAGGTTCGCAAACTTCTCTTTCACCCATCCCATGGCCTATTCATTTCAGTGTCACTACATGTAGTTGTAGTTTTAGTAGACATGCAATGATGGCGAATCTGACACTAAAATATTAATTTAAATTTTATTTTCAAATGTGAAAATTTCTGGCACTAAATTTCAGGTTGCGGCGTCCCAGAACACAATCTATTATATTCTTGGTTTTTACACTTGAAATATTGTGTAAGGTGCGTAACTTAATTTTATGTAGCATACCGGTACTTCAACGATTAAGAGCAGTGAAAGAGTAATAGAATATAATTTTTCAATGTAGCCCTAAATAGTAAAGTAGCAGTAAAGAGTAAAATTTCTTGTTATGTCAGAATAGGCTAGCACTTAACTTAAATCTATCAAGAAAATGTTATTGGGCCACATGACAATAATTGTTAGGCCTACCAATAATAAAAAAACAAAAAACAGTTAATTTCAAGGATTATTAAGAATTTCTTTTTCTTCACTAATTTCCGCAAATTTTCCACTTCTACTTTCTATCCCCCCATAATAATCCTTGCCTGAACAATGAAAATGTTGACCTAGATAAAGATACATAATATATTGCAGGCATCAATTAATGAGTAAATTTCTATTGACTCTTCCATTCTCTTCTGATCACTGTGAATCAATATTATTAAGTTTCAATGCATAAGTACAATATGGTACGTTCGATCACAGTTCCTCTTCAATTTTGGTTTTGGAAGTTGAAAGAATGAAATGTATCCTGTATGTTACGGTACATAATTTTATCAAGAACAAGAAATTATCAGTGGACGGAAAGTTACTTGGGAGGTGGATATAGTATAACAATTATAGTTTATATATTTTTTTATACTGGATATCATTAGTAATAATTTGAGGGGATAGCTTATCTTATACACATGGATTAATAAAATTAATGAGAAAGTGGCCTATTTACTGTGTATTAGAGTCATAGGTAACAATTACGAGTAAGTTACCTATATAAAAATCTTAATGTTGGAACTTAATGTTGGTGCTCACTTCCAATATTATATTTCCTAAGTGGACTATAATTATTCTGTCCTGGTGAATTGCCTTTTTCTGCCCATAAATATTATGATAACATAACACGACAGTAGCCTCAATTAATATGAAAGAGTAAAAAGTCTTTATATAAAAAATGAGTTAGCTTAATAGAAAAATATGAAGGGATGGAAAAGTTGAAAATTAATAAAGTTTATACGAAAACAGAAAATGTATATTTCATTAAACATAAAACTAGGAGTAGATTGGTCGATGATAATGCTCTAGAAAAAGGTCTTTAGTCTGTATGTCAAAATAAAATGTATTTGTCGTAAAAATAACACCCAATGGAATTAATGTGCTATTTATCTCTGCTAACTTACAGTTCAGCCGAATATTCTTTAACATTGGATGCTTTGAATATGATTTTTTTTTTGAAAATTAAAATTGAAAATCTTGATATAATTCTCACAAAATTAATAACAAATAAAAGTTAATTCCTTATGAAATCTAACAGCCATCAGTAAGATCACTAAAATCCATAAAGTATTCTGCACTCACATGAAATATTATATTATTAACATTGTAATACAATCACAATAGGCTGAACAAACATCATAATCTTCAATTCTCCACAGCATATTCATCTCTCTAAAAATTCGTATACACTCTAAAATCTTCATTTGTCCTCTTATAGATGTGTGCATCATTAACAAGACCATCAATATATTATTTGATGTAATTTCATCTGGTAGTATTTTCCTCTATTGAACTAGTATTTTCTTGATGAATAGTGGGACATTTAAAAATATTGAATTTTATTTTATCTTTTATTTATGAATTGAATTTTACATGATTCATTTACATAGGTAATAAATAGAACAATATTTTAATTTACGAACAATTTAAGCTATTATGACTTTAACTTCAACATAAAAAATAGAATACTCTAGTCACTATAGTTTATAACTTTTCTTACAGCTATTAGGTAGGTGATTCCACAAAATTTCTATCAATGTACTTTGTGTTATTAGTTTTATTTTTTCATGACTTTCAACAATTTTATGAAATCATTCAAGCGCTAATCCTTCTCGATTTCTTGTTATTGAGGATTAGCTATAAGCACACAATGAATAAGGTATTTTTCTCATTTGATTTGTGCAAATTATTATGATGTAATAAATCTTCAAATATAGTAGAAGACATAGGAATCAGCAAAGGAGATTCGGTTATAGGTATGCCAAGGAGTGTGTCGGTTGTCGATGCTCAGTTCTTTTGGGACAGTCTGAAAGCAGTCGACAAGAGCAAAACGGCTCAGCCGAGGTCGCTCTTCACCCGATTTATAATATGCTCTCGCAGAACGTTTCCAGACTGTCCTGATTGAGATAAGCATTTTTAATATTCATTCGCCAACCGTCAGTTATGTTGGCGTCTACTACATGTAATCTACTGATGACGAGCATGCACCGGAGTCTGGTCCTCTGGAGTGGGAGTTTCAATTTTTACACCCTTTAGGTGATCGTTGAATTGCTGCGTGTACTTTGGCCCGATGGCTCCCGGAGTTTGAAGTCTCACTTTTTCCGGATCGGTGGTTGTCTCATCGGATCTCATCAGGAACAGCACTCCGAAATTCAGTTGTGGTATGTCGTAGAATATTGTCAGCGTCAGCATTGTAAAGGTCAGACCAATCAGCAAGTATCCTGCAAGAAATAAATTATTTGAAACCTCTGCTGGGATTTTTTCACATTGCTACAAAATAATATTTTCTGTTCATAATCATGTTAAACTAGTTTCTATGTGCATAGTAGGCTAAAATACTGTACTGTATTGTTTTTATGAATAAATTAAAAATTCCAAATGCTAACCTACATTTTGGACTGTAACATATTATAAATTTGGAAGATAGAATATTACAAGAATTACCTTAGTATTTTATCTCTCAATTCCAGTGTCATTTGTAACATAAATAAATAAATAATGATTTCATCTTATTTATTTATTTTTGATTGAATAATAAAATATTTTGAAACTATTCTTTCTGGATAGTAGGCTACAGTATAGCATTTATTTATCCTAATAAAGCTTTGATCCATAAATCAGGCAAGTCCCTACCTTATTATACATCGACATAGAATGACTACACGGCATTTCAATAAAGATTAATGAGGAGATTATTGCAGAGAGACATTGTGGTCTTTGCCTGTTATTGTTAATCCACAGAATTGTACTTATTGGCATAATATTTGTGCATGTGCGATACCGTACTTTTGAAATAGGCCTACTCTTATATGAAATACTAATTAACTCAAGAATAACTCATGCAATTCAAATTCCGAAGTCATTTTAAAAAAGTACAGGAAAATTCAATGTTTCTATTCATGTGTAAGTCGATTTGCCAGTGCCAAAGTTAAAAAATGGTTACTTTTCAGGGTTCTAGATTATTTTCAAGAGATTAATATATGTTTTCTTGACGAAAACCTTTCTTTTTTATGCAAGCTTCCAAATGTGACCAAATTGATTTATAGCAGCTTGAAATAACTGATATTAAAAGTTCCTAAGGCCTGCTGTAGACGGGGTAAGTATAGTAGCGGCCAGTTGAAAATCTGTAGCCAGTCACATTCTTTGTCTTGTCCCTGAGGTAAAAAACAAGAGCTGTGATCAGTTACAGTTGTTCGACTGGCCACCACTACTTACCCCGTCTACAGCAGGCTCAAGAAAAGCTGACCAGCTCTGTTACTTAGTAGACAAGACAAAGAATGTGACTGGATAAGAATGAGATTTTCAATACATAACTTATATCTGGTTTGAGAAGAGTTGAAGATAGCGCCCCCTTTTATTCATTCTCACCTGTTGTAGCTACTTTATAGAAGGGACGATACGGTTGGTTGGGGAAGTCTCCGGGAATGTAATCGCCCAGACCGACTGTTGTCAGCGATATGAAGCAGTAGTAGAAGGAGTCCAGATAGTCCCACTCGGGCTCAAGGTAGGCGAATACGGCGGCTGGAAGGAGGTAGAGCAGGGTGATGACAAGAGTGGCAATGAGCGAGAGGTGCAGGAGACGAATGTTGAACGGCGGGTAGAGGTGACCGAGGCGACTGTTGAGAAACTGCAGGAGAATAGTGGTGGGCACCATCAGCCTCTCCACCAGCGCTGTTAGCAGCACCAGTGTCAAGGGGATGCCCAGCATTGCGTAGATCACGCAGAAGATTTTCCCGCCTTTCGACAGTGGAGTCACGTGACCGTAACCTGCAAAAAATTAGAAACGTATTTAATATAAAAATAATAACTTTTAGAGTACGAGTATCCAGATAAGCTGAAGATGTGGCTCAGTGCCATGAAACGTGTTCTACCGCAGCAATAAAATCGTGAGTAGTCTACTGTTGTTAAAGTGAAAGTTATTAACATATTTATTAAGTTATAAGTCTGTAATTGATAATCCAAATTTCCTTTGATAGCTATACATAGAAGCTATACAGTGATAGCTACTGATAGCTCTACAGTGCATAGAAGAGTATCATTTAACGAATTGCCCAAGGTAATTAGAATAAGTTATTTAATTACTATTGGCTATTCTAATTACTTTGAAATTTTCTACATATCTATTCAGTACCTGATACATTGAATATTTGCAGTAGCAGAAGTCCTTAGTTCTATTTATATAGCTATCATTGGAAATTCGAATAAATTATTATTATTATTATACTTCAGCAGTTGGTAAAACTGCAATATTTAATATATAATTCAACCATGAATAAGAATACTAGATATAGTCAGTACATTTTAATGAACATTATCAAAATTGAATAATAATAAAATATTTTTTAAAATAATATAACTATTTATTCTCATGCACTGGAAAACAAATAGAATGATTGATAAGGTTTGTTTTCAATTATTTTATAAACAAAACAAAAATTTTTCTCATGGAGAACTATAAGGATAATATTCCTTTTGAAAGTCAGGCCCATCTTGTATTTTGTATTATTTCACAATTATTATTCATTTCCATTCGAAAGTTTTTCAATATTTCAAGTTTCTAAAATTAGTTTAATAATTTTCGTTCTGGAGAACATCAGTGCTTTGAATTTATAAACTATTTATTGTGCTGGAACTGCTTAACTTACATTAAAGATAAAAAATATTTCTAAATTATTTTGGAACGGTTATTTTTTTGTGGATAGTGTTCAAAAAGAGATTACTTGAACTTGGACTTGAGACTAATAGTAAGGCAATGCTTGTTTTTCCACTTCTGATAATTTTATGATTATGTGATCTGTAGGCTTATTGTATAAATTTTTTCATAACTAAATGTTAGTAATAAACGGTCATATCTCATCATGACTATCCCTCTCATTACCGACGCACAAGCCCAAGAGCTCATGTGGGTATCACCCTGAAAAAACCAGACATATTCAATGTTCATAATAAAAATGCTATGATAAATTCCGTTACCAGCAATATTATTCGATTTCTAGGATGCTCAATCTCCTTCAAGTAAGTTCAGCTCAAATATTCCAATTTGACTTTAGATTCAAATTTACTATAATATTATTGAGTATTGTGGTTTATTTTACCAATAGTTGTCACAACAGTACTGGAGAAGAACAGTGACTGTCCAAAGCTCCAATTTGGCTCACTGGTCACATTTCCCATGGCCGAGACTCCCCTGTTGCTGGCTGTTACCACCTCCACTATTAGAGATTCTAGGTCTTCATCTGCAAAAATATAAAACATTGATTCTATTGTAAAGAACGAATTGAATTGTTTTTGGAATAAACTCAAATAACTTCATCAACATTGAATTTGAATGAATGTTTGTGTGTGATGGAAAAATTATGTCAAAAGACGTCTTTTTCTCCACCTTGTATTAAGAGTTGAGGATGGGTGCTCTAGCAAACACAGTATTCATCCAGTTGGACGTATGTAACTTACACACATTCAAACAAATTTGAAATTAGAAATTTTTGCATGAAATTAGAATATAAAGACATCTACAGGATTAAGAACAATTTTAATCTAAACAATCAATCAACTGAAAAATTATTAACTAATAATAATTATAAATATTATCTGATGCTAAACAATTAGTCAATTGACTAAAAACAATTAATCAATTCATTATTTGTACATGTTGGTATGCCAGCATGGTAACTGCAGACTGCTAATAAGTTGTGCTACTTTAAAGTCATTTTTAAATAATTATTATCATTTTCTTATAATTAGTAATGAGGCTTTTTCATTTTTGTTTTATTCTTTGTTATAGGCCTAGAACTACATCGATGAAATACCAAGCTCTCAAATTATCAGTGGCAGTAGTAATACTCGAGTGTGGTCTATTCCCAATTTGTTTGATTTTTTCGACAATCGAATATTTTTTCGATGTGAAATATTCTGTGAATTGAACTATTCAGGTATTCTTGAATTATAGAATATTTAAATTATGAATTTATTAATCTTTCTGAGTGAACCATTCCATGTCATGGAACAAATTATGTTTGTTTGAATTATGCATCTCCAAAATAGACATGATGGATGATTTCGTAGTTTTAGCATTCTCATTTTTCCTAAATTGATTATGAAATTCGAGTGCAATCTTTTGAAAGCAATGTAATACAATTTCTGAATAAGTTTGATATTATTCAATAAATTCCATAATAATTACATATAAACTGATAGATAATAATAATCATTGTCTTTCAGTTTTTGCTGTTACTTGTTTATGCTCTATCAAATATTGCATCGCATGGTTGCTTGACCTGTAGCCCGCTATTCGTTCAATTGTGTATTGCTATATTATATTTTTAGTTCTTGAAATATTTCCAATCTGTGATGTGGAACAAGACTCTCAACATAATCTTCTAATATTGTAGGCCTATATTACATCATTTGTTAATATTACAGTGTGCCAAAGAGACTCATACATTTATATTTTTTCTATTGATTCGAATTGGAATTTTCCATTCCAAATATTTTTTGTAGCATTACTTATATGAGAGAATAATTCTCTCTAGAAAACTTTAGTGTACAATAACTATGTTTTCAAAAAGCTTCTAATTTTAATTTTTCAATACAAAAATTTGAGTCTACTTTTCTAAATGTAACGTGGGGGTTACGTTACATTTAGAAAAGTACTACTAGCCTACTACTATATGACTCATTGTGTTTAAAGATTGAGAAATAAATTATAAGTTGAATTCCGGTAAAATACTGAAGCTAGCAAATGTGGGTGTGAAAAATATACTTCAATCGACAATATTATTAAAGAGCTGGTAGAGCTCCACTGTATTTTCTATAATTTCAAAATTTTCTAAATTTTATTCACAATAATTACATTAGTTTGCTAATTCCAAGCATATTGTTGTACTCAATTGCAATTTAGAAGTATTTATTGTTTAATATAGGAGAGCTTTTTGATTTTTATTGTCGATTGAAGTATATTTTTTCACACCATTGGCGGCTCGTACCCACAAAACAGGTGAGATGCTCGTATCTTTTACGTATAGCACTTCACCTATTTCGTGGGCACGAGCCGCCAGTGTTCACACCCTCATTTGCAAGCTTCGGTATGTTACTGGCATTCAACTTAATATCTTGTTCAATCTGCAATGCTTCTCAATCTTCAATTATCAATGTTGACCAAGTTTTAATTATCAATCCACTAAACTGAATGAAAAAAATTGTGTAGAAGACATTACTCTAACATTGAAATTGATTGAGTCATCTTTACTATTTTTCCGGCTGTCGATCGATGCTTGATTGGCAGCAAGGTTTTTGCCCTTGACTAATAGCCAGAGCCGAAAAAGGGGTGAGCACTAAGCAAGTAAAGAGAGAGATGAAAGAAAAAGAGAGTGAGAAAGAGTGAGGGGAGAGCTCTGAGCAAGTAAAGACAGAGAGAGTGAAAGAGAGAGCTGGATGAAGCAAAGTGGGATCAGCAAAAAATAGCGTCTAATGAAGCGTCGTCGTTAACTATATGGTGGCAGCCAGCTCCAGCCTCTAGGGTCGGATTGACGTTTTTCCTATTACTTATGGCGCCTTCCTCAGTCTGGATAAGCGTCCTAACTCAACACTGCTCTCTAGTTTTTCCACTTCCATCAACTTGGCACTAATAGCTGATCTCTTCATTGGCTTGCGTCATTTCCTCATCGTGTCCATATACTCTAACCTCATCTGCTGAATTTTCCACGTTTGTTTACTTTCATGTAAATTTTTTTATCTATGTAAACTTTACTTTAGCTTATTATACAACACCATACTTATTTTTTTTACAAAAAATCGCCATTTATCACTTTTTACTCCATAACTGGTCATTTGAGGTTTAACAATAATCCTAAAAAATTGATTGAGAGCTCTTCAAAATACCTATACTAGTAGGTTGATGGAATGTTAATAAAAACGTTTGTAATTACTGTATTTTATCCAATTTGTCCAACCGATTATATTATTAATGCTTCCATTTTCCTTCAATCACGAACTTCTTTTATTTATCTTGTGTTGAAAAGGGATTTGGGTTCTGAGACCACTATATTATAGGAATCATGGGGATTAATAAAGTCAATAGCAAGATTCCAATATTAATCAACATTATTTAAGATTTTGATTCATCTTATTCAATAAACTGTCAAATTAACTTGAAAATCAATATGAAGTGCGGTAATCTAAGTTCAATTCAAACTTGAAATTCTTTGTTCTTCATCTACACACATAGCCTGAGTTTGAACGATTCAAGATTGCACAGTTATTAAAAGCGGACTTTATCGCAGGTTGAGAATTAAATGAGCAGTTGAGCAACAAATAATAAGTTAAATAATCCCGACACGAGCTCAAACATTTCCACTGTTAAATTCATAAAACCAGCAAATACTATTCTCATCCACAACACATAAAGCAAATCCAAAAGTGTCAAACACTGCAGTCTGAAATTATTCGTTTGCTAGATATTCAAGCTGCAAATAACGCTAAAACCACCAAAGTTAAAAACTCACAAACTGCAGTTGAAACTCATCAGTTGCATAAATTGAAAATTCACAATAATATCGTTGGTGTCTGCGGCTCACATAATAAACAGTGCAGCCTTGCCTCTCTACTAACAGTGGAGCTTTATTTCAATTCCTCGCGTGGCTTTGGACCACACGTTTTAATTTCCGTACCATTGACGTGCCGTCTAGCCACTGGAATAAAAAATTCCAGTAGGCACTGCGCGTTCCATTGCATTTTATTTTCAGTCGAAACTTGCGGTCGTATTCGAATTGTGTCATTTGTGAATCCAGACACTGTATTAAAAATTAATACAAAACTCATCAATCGGGAAAAATTGGAGTGTTATTCAAAGAAGAGTGTTTTCTACATAAAATAACCACAATGTAAATAATATATTTTCACTTACTAATAAAATATTTTCATTTCAAAACAATATTGGTTCTAACCAAGAACTCTTCTATAGAAGGACCACTTCTCAGAGCAATGATACTTACTTACTGCCATGGCCATACATATCTGAGTAGATATTTAGCCGCACCAACAAAGCCCCTCCACCTCTCCCGATTTCCTGCGTCTTCTTCAGTTACTCCAATTCTCTCCATATCGGCCTTCACTTGACTCCACCATTTTCGTCGCGGTCTTCCTACCGGTCGTCGTCCTTCGGGATTGCTTTTTAAAACTTTACTGAGATTGTTGCTATCCGTTCTTCTCAAAACATGCCCAGCCCATCTAATTCTTCTACACTTGAATTCACTTACTACATCTGGTTCCCTGTAAATGTCTCTAAGTTCTCTGTTATGTCTTTTCCTCCATTCTCCTCCCTCATTTACAGGTCCATAGATTTTTCTAAGAATCTTGTTTTCAAATACAATCAATTTCTTTTCCTCTCTTTTATCTAATTTCCATGTCTCCGCTCCATATAGCAATATTAGACTGATAATCGTTTTATAAATTTTAATTTTCGTTGTATGTGATAGCAATTTCGAAGACAAGAGTTTGTTACATGCATAGAAACATCTGTTTGCAAGGTTAAGCCTATTTTGTATTTCTGTTACTTCTGTGTTTTGTTCAGAAATGACGACGCCTAGATACTTAAAAGAGTCCACTTTTTCAAAATAATGGTCATTCATTTGAAGAGGGCTTGGGTCTCTGTTGTCTCGATTTCTTGTGAAATGCATATATTTTGTTTTTGCATTATTTACTCTCAATCCTATTTTTCCTGCTTCCTCCATAAAAACTTGTGTTAATTGACTTAAGTCATCTATTCTTCCTGCAAAAATTACCAAATCGTCAGCAAATGCTAGTGTTTTAATTACAGATCCAATTCTTATGCCTTCATTCCTACTTGGAATTTTTTGGAGTGCTTCTTCGATTGCTATATTAAAGAGAATTGGAGAGAGCCCATCTCCCTGTCTTACTCCTGAATTTATCCTAAAGGGTTCAGAGACTTGTCCATTTACTCGTACCGAGCATGTGGCTTCTGTTATACTTGCCCTGGCCAGGTTTACTAGTTTTTTTGGAATTCCAAACTTCTCCATCTTTATCCACAATTTCTTTCTGTTTATACTATCGTAAGCTTTTTGAAAATCAATGAATATAGTAAAAAATTCCTTATTGAATTCCCAGTACTTTGATATGATTTCTTTCAGAATGAATATTTGACTTGTTGTGGATCTGCCTTTCATGAAACCTGCTTGGTGATCTAGGATTATTTCATTTGTGTATTTCTCAATTCGATTCAGGACTTTTTTGGATAAAACTTTATAGGGGATGCTCAGGAGAGAAATTCTTCTAAAGTTGCCATATTCATCTTTCTCTCCTTTTTTGTGTATGGGAACAACTATTGCCTCCTGCCATTCCTTTGGCATCATTTCTTTTTCCCATATTATCTTTATTAACTCCCACAGCTTATCTATTATTACCTTTCCTCCCTTCTTTATAAATTCGGCTGAAATTCCATCCTTCTCTGGAGCTTTATTGTTTTTCAGAGCTTTGACTGCAGCTTCAACTTCTTCTCTGGATGGTATTTCTACGTCTGGTTGTACATTACAGTAGGTCTCATCATTGTTTCCGTCTACAGCCATGTCCACATCTTCCACGTTCAACAGTTCATAGAAATATTCTCTCCATCTTTCAAGCACTTTCTGGTTTTCAGTTAATACCACTCCCTCTTTGTCCTTGACCCCATACGGATTTGGTGTGAATCCTTTCTTGAAAAACCTTATTTTTCTATAGAAGTCACGTGCATTATTTGTTGAACGATCTTGTTCTGCCTTCTCTATTAAGCTATTTACAAATATTAGTTTTTTCCTTCTTTGTCTTATTCGTTTCTCTATTTGCTTCAATGTACCTGTCTTTATTCTCTGCTGTATCACTATTTATCCAGATCCTTTTCCTTTCCTTTCGTTCCATTACTTTCTGCTCACATTCCTCATCAAACCAGGGTTTCTTTTTCACTCTTCTCTTTTCTCCACAGATTTCCTTGGCTGTTTCTATTACATTTTTCTTGAGATTGTTCCACTTAGGTACTATTAATGTCATTCTCTTCTATTTGGAGATCTTGCGAGATTTGAAATCTATTTTCTAGTTTCAGCTCGAATTCTCTATTCAATTGTTTGTCCTCTAGCTTTCATTCTTTCTTTTTTTCTTTTCTGGATTGCAATTTTTTGTGCTACTTTCACCAGAACTAATGAGTGGTCCGTTCCACATTCTGCTCCCCTTACACTTCTTACGTCTGTTATGCTGCTCTTGTGACGTTGATCTACCAGAACATGGTCGGTTTGGTTTCTTGTAAGCTCGTTTGGAGACGTCCACGTGTATTTATGTATGTCTTCCCTTGGGAACATGGTGCTAGAAATTTTTAGGTTGTTTGCTAGGGCAAAACTTGAAAGTCGAGTTCCATTGTCATTTGAATCCTAGTGTAGGCTCTCCTTTCCAATAGCTGGTCTCCAAATGTCCTCCCTACCTACTTTGGCGTTAGCATCTCCTAAAATAATTTTGATATCATAGCTCGGTAACTTTTCCACCTGTTCTTCTAGCTGCTTGCAAAAAAGATCATTTGTATCATCCTCTGCTTCTTCTGTGGGCGCATAGAAACTGATGATAGAAATATTTTTAAATTTTCCTCTTAGCCTAATATTGCATATTCTTTCACCTTTGGCTTCAAAGCTTTTCACAGAATCTAATATTTTTCTATTTACAGCAAATCCTACTCCACTATAGTATTTATTTCCTTCACTTCCACTATAATATATGAAATATTTCCCGGCATTGATCCTTCCTGCCAAAGGCCATCTTGTTTCTTGCAAGGCCACTACATCCATTTTGTATTTTCGAGTTCCTGAGCTAATATGTCGCTGGCTCCAGGTATCGCTAAGCTTCTCACATTCCATGTTTCGAGTCTCAGTTTTTTTGGGCAATTCCTGTTCATTATCCGATTAATCCGTCAGACCGTCCGGTTTCCGAGGCTGTTTGTTGGCGATTCTCAGAGCAATGATGCTTGAATGTATTAAATAGGCTTTTGGAGAGATTGATTTGAAAGAACTTGTCATCAGTGATCGATTTTTTATAATACTATATTAAAATAAAATTAATCTGCCTCGGCCTAGAAACTTTTTATTAAGAACATTGTTAGGCTACATAAAAGTAAATTTTTAAGGATACTCGCCAGGAATTGCCACAAAAATCTCCTTTCAGGTTAATGATGAGTAGGCTACTCATATCTGAAGAAAGAGTGTGAAACACTTATATCAATTCATCAACAAAAAAAAGGGGATGCTTTCACACATCACACTAGATGAAACATATATGGAGTATAGCCGATAAGTTGTATCTATATAGAGTGCATTGTAGTCTACTTCTATTTTCTACTAGGTATTAGGATCTAGTTTCATCACCTACTGTAGCCTACTGCAACCAAATTGCATCCAAACCTGTCTTACTGGTTTCTGAGTTATGAATATTGATAACTTTGTTATCGGGGGAAGCCTTTTAGGAATAGTCCAGCGAAAAAAGCATTATAGAGTGCATGAAATATGCCTCAATTTTTGAATTTTTGTCCGCGGGGATTTGTTTAGACTAGTTAGGAGGTTAACATACTAAAAGTCCTGGGGGGTGAGTATAGGTCGGGAGGGGGGTAGAAGGTACAATTTTTTAGTTTTTCGCATAAAACCCGAAAACGGTTGATCCTAGAGAAAAGTGCTCTGAATAGAAATTAAAGAGGACTAAAATCTGCGTCGATTAAAAAAAAAACGGAAATTGGCTGGATAGAAAATTTTTTACATTTGATCAGAACTCCCATTTTTTAAAAAAATCCCCAAAAATTGTCCTAAGTGCTTTTAAATGTTATGTAACTCATAGAGTACCAATAAATCCACTACCCCCTCACCCTAAAAGTTGTCGAGCATGGGAATTAGAGTCCAAATAACATATCATTATTGATATTCGACCAATTTTTGGAAGTTTAACAATCACTTTTCCAAGAATGGAATTCCTTCAAATTCAGTTACAGGTGGTTTAAGGACCCGCGGCTTCATTGTGATAGTTCTGAATTTCAATGAGAAGACATGTAAAATTTGATATAGGTAATTGTATCAATATAAGGATCAGACTATCGATTACGACATCAGAATATCGATTTCCAGTTATTTAGGAACCTCGTTTACTGGACTAGAATAGGTACGTTTGTTGGGAACGAGATTTCGTCATTACTACGTATTGGAACTCATTGCTAATATTCAAAGTAAAGTGAATGATATAAATCATAGAGTATTCTATTGAATTAATGAATGCTGAGAAGAAGAGAGGATCAAAGGTTATCAGACGGGCTGAATTTGTGAACTTTCGTAGTAGTCATTCATCAGTGACGATGGAAATTGTTACAAGATACCATACTCTATGCTCATTATCCAACTGATAAGCTGCTCTGTGGTAGTAGAAGTCAGAGTTTAGAATAGCAGTGATGTGTAGTAGCCTATATACAGAATTTAGAATGAAAATTTCTATTCTCTCAGGTATTAGTAGTATAGATTAGTAATATCCGTACTCGTATGCTTAATGTATTGGTTATTACATAATTTACAGTTATTACTAGTAACTAGTAACGAAGCTATTACTATAAATTCATTATTTTTCCTTCGTTTAAACTCTCTCTTGTCATCCTCCCTTCCTCTTTATCGATATTTTGGCGATCTAAATTGAGCTTTTCATGTATTATGATCGAGATAAGTCCATGCTATTTTAAATGACACCAACCAAATATAATCTTCAAGATTTAAGAATAGATCAGAGTTAAAACTCTGTCATTGTCACCCTTTACCAATTTGAATAAATTAATCCAATCGGAGTCACGAGTCTATTGTAATAAAAAAAGGGTACTTCGAATTTAATTATTTGAAAGTTTTAACGAATACAGTAGCCCTAAGAGAAAATAAATATTCGAAAAAGTATTATAATCATCACATTCTGTCATAGTGTCAATAAGGATAGGAATAACGAATATAAATATCAAGTCAGAGTAAGAGGAATTGAAGCTACAGAGATGGAAAATTATATCTGAGAGTGTGAAATATCTAATTTCGACTCAATTTCCAAGCTTAATATACAAGCGGTATACGAAATCTCTAATTTCAAAACGAGCGATTGCAATCTGCATCTCATTATTACTGAAACAGGTAGGCTCATCTGATTACTCTGCCTGTAATGATTGCATTACTAATAGAATGATCTGTTTTCAATTTAGGCTACAATCTAGGCCTAATGAGAACAAAAAGTCGATATTGTAAAATTCCACTTACTGTTCAAGACCTTAATTATTCATTTGATGCAATTCTAATTTGGAATTATATTTCATTCATTGTTTCATACGGTACTCATTCATATTTCATTTCTATTCAATTTTATTCAAGCTAATTCGAGGTTTTTGTTCTAATTACGGAGAGGTTTCACAATATAAACATTTATTTACAGTGTTATGTGTACAACTGCAGTAGAAATACACATTCAATGTAGGTACATGAATAATATTGATTCTAGATTGATTATATAACTCAATATTGTAATGCATTTGATACACTCTGACGGTATAGAGACTCGATACCGGAGATACACACAGGAATAGAGCTCGTTTTTGGAAGGAAGCCCGGAAGGTTGACATGATTATGTAATCTAGCCTACCAACGAACAAACTTGTCTGGAAGTTCCAAAGCACTACAGTCAAGGTTACTCGTGTTTCGTGGTTCGTGTCATTGACTGTCTAGTTTCAATACTAGTCTGAGTGTATAAATATTAGTATTGTTTCTAGTTATATCATGGAGCATTTAAATAAATATTATTTATTTATTTCTTATGTAGTACAGTAGTGAAGCAATTTATTGATAAAATCCAGCATTATTATTATTATTATTTCTCGATTACAATTTTACTCCCTTGGAAAAGTTACTCAAAGAGTTCAATAGCATTGAACCCCTATTAACCCAAATAATTGAACTTAAATAGTAGACTCTATAATTCCAAAAATAAGGATACAGAGAGGTCAAAATACTGGATAATGTGAACAGTAAACTATATTTTTTCTTACATAATAAACTATAAACTACTAGTGACATTATTAAACTACATGTGTCAACTTTTTGACTACAAATGTGGAGTAGACTATTGAAACTATGCCTACGACTTTCTTGTTGGGGCACTATACATATCGCATTCGCCTTGGTCACATTATTTATTCTGGATACCCATTCGAATACAGTCCAAAGTGTTTGTGAATTGACATCACAAGCACATAGCAACAATTGACATCAAGGATAGAGCAGACAGACTCACCATATCGGGGTAGACTATTTTACTACATATACTGCTAATATCATATCCTAATGTTGTTAGAAGTATCTATACATTATAGATTCCGAACAAGAAATTCGAATTCGAGGAAAAGATTAGGAATTCACTTCACACTGCTCATATAGTTTACTAAATGTTGAGCTGCAATTAATGTAGGCCTACGATAAATAAGTACTATCATTGAAGAACGAAATGTTTATTTAACGGAATGTTAATGAGGAAGGCATTAGTTATGACTCGGGAGGATGTATGGAAATTTGTTTGACAGTTCAGATCTTATCAATGTTTTGCGAGTGTTTAAATTGATTTAATTTCTTCTCACATCCTTATCAGACCAGCAACGACTTCAGGTAGGAGTGAGAAGTACTCTGAGCAGCAATCGGTCAATGAACCTTTGTTTACAGTTTGTTATTACGGGCTTTCAGTTTATAGTTACGTTACGAGTGTTTATATTATATTGTTTATGATATTTTTACTATTGTATATATTCTCATTCACGGAATATACCAATAATATTATAATCTTTCTGGGTTTATTGGTGGTATGGTTCGTTTAGTTTAGCTGCTAGTAAATCTATATTTACATTTATGCATAGTTTGTTTTAATTTGCGGGTAACCTTCGATTATTGTATTCTATCTAGTATCAACCTTGTGAGGAAGTATATGCCTAGCTATAATTTGGCCTATTATATTAAATAGCCTAGAATGTTATTCATTTCATAAAATAAATAGAATGTTTGAATATTTATATCATTGAACTATTCATAGTTCAATGAATTTATAATTCATAATATCTAAGAACATTTAACCAACCATTGAATTATATTTTGGAAAAATGAAATTGAATTGAATATTGTAAAAAATGAATAGATATTACCTAATACATTTTGAGCAATAGTAGAAGATTCTCTTCATAAAACCATAGACTAACTATAAGAATAGTTTATCCACTAAAACTATCAACAATAACAGATTCAAATGTAAAAATTATTTCAGATCGTGACTTATCTGTATTGCATTGTCGTATATTGATGTAATTTAATGAAAATATAATATATCACTTCACAATACAATAACTATATCCAGTGTAGCCAATTATTATTGACTTAACTGATACCATTCATGGATTCATATTTTTCTTATCTTCTTGAAATAGAAACAATTCATATGATAATGCATAGAATTGAACAATGGAGTCAAGAATGGAAATTGATAACATTATCTGAAACGACTGTCATGAACTGTTATTACCTTGAAACTTGAAATAGCAGTGAAGCTTTCAAGAATGTATTTAATTGTTATTATATGAAATGTGTTATTGAATTTGTGTTGCTATGAATGCATCATGGATAAGAATCGAAGATTTGTTACGTTAAATTTTTTAGTAAAAATAAGAATTTTATCCTATTGAATTATCTCACTAAGAACACATTGAATTGAGTTTTTGAGAAATTGAACTAATGTGTGTTTTTTACAGTCAGATGCATTTCATGCAGTATGGTATAGTCTGATCGAGTAAAGAAGACATTCTGGCAAGATGGAAAAATTACTCCAGCTTAGTCAATATTGGTTCAGGAATGATAAATTTTGTCTTAAATTGTAGAAAACATTCTGCTCAACCAATATTGACCGAGCTGGAGTCATTTTTACATCTTGCCTAAATGTCTTCGTTGCTCGACCACACTATAACAGAAACGAATGCCAACGAATGTAAGTCGCAATAAGGAAATTACCTACTTCACGCGAGTCTTCTGTGACTCTCAGAGTAAAACCAGTTTGGAAATTCAGAATTCATTTACTAACAGAAAAACAACAACAACTTCACCGCTCTACCCATCAATTATCTTATGACTTCTTGTTACACTTGTTTCGATCAGAATCCCAGACACCGTTTAGGCTAGCCAAGGATACATTACATAATTCTTATAAAAAGTATATAGGCCTGATAATAAAAATATTCAGCGCTCAAATGAATAATAGTGGTGCGCCTGGTGCGATTTCGAAAATTTAGTCAGCTCCCAAATCATTCTAGTACGGGTAAAGAAACGCGAGTAAAACCAACCAAGTGCAATCATGTGTATGTGCAACCAAGAGTAAACCAAACTAACATGTTAATGACCCATTACCCATGCACAAGTGAATTTAAATACTTATATGGGCATCATCCACAGCAAAAAAAAAAAAATGATATAGGTATTTAATCTGTCATTAATACGAGAATGAAAATAATTAATAAAAAAATAATATGCACATGGCTTTCGTGGTGGAGATATATTAATAAGGGTAGGTTCCACTTTTCTTGGATACATATTCTGGTCACCCATCCGAAAGTAGTTCATAGTGTTTGTGACTTGACAATCACATAGCAACTGCTCTCATCGAACAGCCAAACATATGGAATTAATTCCATAAACCTTTAAAGTATGTTAATTATATATATATATATATATATATATATATATATATATATATTGTGTTACTTTGAGGAGAGACTATACATGCGAGTGAACATGAACATGAAGCGATAAACGAATAAACATAATACGAAACAATAATGAACTACTAATTAGTAACTATAACTAAGTACTAAAATAAGTTAAAATGTACATAGCATTGTAGTACGTAATTCATCATATATTATTGAATACATTTATTTAAATATTTATCCGAAAAATGATTGGAAACCCATTTGTGTTGTTTATTTTAACGCGGCTGAAGATTTGGGAAAAACAAAACCTGTTTAGAACGGAGAACCAACCTGATACACACGGATTCCGCTGCAGAAACGCATGTTTGGCGCGCATCAAATTTTCCATGGTTTGTCTTTCGATGGGCGACTCGAGCGAGGCGAAGATGACTCCGCCGGCCGCCAGGTACACGACATAGAACACGACATAGAGGATGAGGAGACCCGAGCTACGACGGATACCCAGGACACGCCGCAAGCGGGCTCGCTTTTCAGGCATTCCTCGCACATCGCGCACACACAATCATCTAAATGAACAGGAGGACGCGGACGCAGACCGAGACCATGGCTCCCGCGGGCAAGAGGGCGCCACTTTCGGGAGGAATGCTCCGTTGCATGGCTTGATACACAGGCTGCAGTTATGTATCACCGTTATCGGGGATGGGAGGGATAGGAAAATAATTTTACACAACAATATTATTGTAATTATTATATTTAAAATTATATTTTATTTACAGTACCCACAGAAATTTTCAGGTTGTAATTTATTTTTATAAGGTTATCCCACCAGGAGGGAAGGTTTAGTAGAAGTGTACTGTGCTCATCAAAAATTTCTCAGGTGATGATTAAGGGGAATTTTCAGAGATATTACAATGAAGAGAGGAGGTTTCAGTGAACCGTACATTTTGTGAGAAAGGATATCATTCCTGATTATTATACTCCCACATTAAAATTTTGTGTGTCGATTAACAATTTTTCATTCCAATATTTTCCGATGCTATAGATAATATTGTGACTACAATTAAGATTATTCCTCTCTTAAATTGTAGATGGAAATACAATATCATTTTCATTAAGCATTTTAATATCAATTAAAGTTTAATTGTGCAAAATCTTTTTGCTTATTATTTTGTTCAGTTTTGAATTTGAGTAAATTAGTATCTGATAACTGATCAGTATCAGTAAAACTGATACTACCCGATATTGAGTAAAATCTGATTATTCCATCAAGCAGCTTCTAACTACAAACTACTTCAAGTCCACGAGAACTTAATTTTTATATTACGTGAAGAGGGGAACCGATTTCCCCTTGACCCCTTCCACAATTTGTGGCATCAACAGAATAAAGGAAAGACGGATGGAGGAAGTGTGCACGAGTAGTGGGAGAGATAAGTGAAGGATAAAAAAGTATCGGATCTTTCTCTCAGAAAGAGATCTATTTAAAATAAAATATCTTGCTGACTTTAGTATACCGGTGTAATAAGATACGGAGGTTTGTTGAAACAATAGTAGAACTTACACTTGAAGTTTTTTTTATCAAACACGGACTGACAGAATGATGGACTGATAAGCTCTTAATCTTTATAATATCTAAGTGATTTAAGAAAATGTTCTATTAAACTGGAAATGAACATGAAAATATTTACTTTATCAAAAGACCATAAAATACTTCTGGGTTCGGTACTCTTGGAGTATCTCAACGACGTTACTGTCGTATGTATGCCTGCTCCAATTTCAACAGATCACCAATGAATTGTACTCGAATTCGATTTCTTCATTTCTTTTGTCTGGCATTAGATGACCTTGATGACGTTGACTTTGCCCACTTTTTAAACTTTTCTAGAACGTCTCTGCGAACGTTAGCGCTAACGAGATGAAGCAGTCCAAGCTTTTTAGCATTTTTGCAAGGTTGACCAGTGATTTCAATGGATGCAACAGAGTTGCCTATAGGTAGGCCTATCTGGAGTCACTGTATTGATGCCAATATCATAAATTTAAAATCCTATACTCTTACTTGTTTCAATGAAGTAGTGCAGTATGTATGTATCACAGACGTTTTTAGACGTCATAAAGCTGCAGCTATGCAAGAATAATTTTATTTTATTGAATTATCTAAACTATAAATTATTTTTTCTAGGATTTGATAGATGAGAAGAATAACTTTTCAATGGTGAGATTCAGAATAGATATTTTGAGTAACTCATGTATAATTATATACTCTTATTTGATACATATTATTATAAAAATCTTCTTACTAGATCAGTAAATTATCCAGGAATTATCATTGCATGACGTGATATATTATAGACTATGAATCCTTTCTCGATTGATTGAGGTTCGAATCTTTATTTACCATTTCTATATTGATGTGAAACTATGAGCCATGCAACTAAACGTAAAATAAAATTATTTTTAACAAGACTCTTCTTTGAAAACTTTTCATGATAGCCTACGAGAGCATTATTTCCCTAAGGCCATTATTTGCTGAGGCCGCACTGCCGGTTGGTAGAGCCTGGTGGGTGGAGGGTAGTTGGTAAATCTATAGAACATACACACCATCCACAGTAATACATTGTATGAACCCAGATAGCACAAAAAGCTGGAATCAAGCTGGTTTCCTGCTGGAATTTTCAATTTAACAAACTGGATTCAAGCTTGAAATTTACAGCCATTAAGCTGTAATAAAGCTGAATTCAAGTTAGGAAGTTACCACGTTTCAAGCTGTTTACAAAGCTTGGAAGTTCATGCTGGAATCAAGTTAAATGACCCAAGTTTGAGAACTCAAGCTGGAATTAAGTTTATTGATCCAAGCTTGATAGTTCAAGCTGGAATCAAGTTGAATCAACAAGAGCTGGATTTAAGCTTGGAACATACAGTCTTTAAGCTGTAATACAGCTGAATTCAAGTTAAAAAGTTACCACGTTTCAAGCTGTTTTCAAAGCTTGAAAGTTCAAGCTGGAATCAAGTCTAATCATACAAGCTTGATAGATCCAGTTGGAGAAAAGCTGTTATTATATTATTAAACACAAAATTTTGACCAATTATGGATAAGGAAAAGAATACAAAAGAGAATACAGTGAACAAAATGTTGATATATATTGGAAGAAAAATACAAATCTGACAAACAAAAATGAATTGTTCTGTCCGTCCGCCTATTTCACATTGTTAAACATAACATTTATTTGAAAGCTGCATGATGTATTCCTGTATGTATTTTTTGATGACAAAATTTAATTTCTTTTCTTAGAATAGTATTATCGACCATAAAGCACCGCTGCATCCCCAACGTCAACAATGATTACTTGTTACACTAATCGAGTGGTCCTGAAAGAAAAAATAACAAATCATAATAAAGTACATGATTATACATTTCAAATATCACAGTAATTTTGGATAAGAAAGAGGAGAGGAATATAGCGAGCAAAGTATATAGAAATCAAAATATAAATAGGCTAACTACAACCGAACAAGAAGAAATAATTTAGTATTCAACTTTGTCATCAATCAATATTTGAAATTTATGAAGCAAAATTAAAATAAACTTACTATATAGTGTAGGTCACATTATTATATCTTTAGAAGTGAAATTTTTTCAGAATAATATTGAATATTGCTTTCAAAAGTATGAAAATTGCAGTCATCGCAATCGGATATTGATATTCAACCAGTTAAATTGACTCAAATAGTAGTTATATGGCTGAAATTTGTTCCACAAAATGGATTCAGGTAAAAACTAACCTTCAACAATAGAATTATTTTTCTTTGCATATTTTTTATTATATATAAAAAAGTAATAATGCTACAAATTTAGTTTTGATCTCAATGGATTTTTCGTGCTATTTTACATAAGATTTGATCATTTTTACACGTAATTATTGTCACATTCAAATACTTAACCTATATTGACATACTAAAAGTAGTAACTTTGAAGGGCTATAACTTTCTTATTTGATACCCGGCTGCAAGTTTTGATACCAGAAATCGACTCAAAATGAAATTTTAAATCTAAAAATGTATAAATTGTCCCTGTAAAGTGGGGACTCTAAGTCCAATTTAAACCTAGGCCTATTATAGTAGCCATTATAGCTGATGGATTGATAGGCATAGGCTAAAGAAAATTTAGGGTTAACATCTAACTTGTATAATTTAAGTTATTTGGGATGTAAATCCCAACTTGGAATTCATTTACTTTTGGACAATACTAAAATTATATCCCATGTACAATGAAATCAAATGATCGTATTCCACTTACCTTTGCGTGTTTATAAATAATGTAAAGTTTTCGTAATAGAAAATCCATAAGTTGGTTGATCAAAATAAATGATGCAAAAATGAATTTGGTAAACATATGCTTCAAAGTTGAAAGTTGACACAGCGCTACTCGTGGTAGTTAAATGAACTATGTTAGTCACGTGATAGTGCAAAGGATTTTGTCTCCAGAAAGACAGCTTGAAACAAGCTGGACTGTAGCTGGATCATTCAATGCTGATTATTTAAAATTAAAAAATTTAGCTTGTTGCAAGCTCAAAACTTCCAGCTAGATTACTTACAGCCTGAACCAAGCTAGTTTGATCAAACTGTGAATTCCAATTCAAACCCCACTAAATTTACAGCTTGAAATAAGCTGGACTGTAGCTGGAACATTAAAGGCTGATTTTAAGATTGAAAATTACAGCTTTTTTACAAGTTTGAAACTTACAACTTGATCACTCACAGCCTGTTACAAGTTAAAATCAAGCTGATATGATCAAACTGTAACTTTCAATTCAAAATCCACGAAATTTTAAGCTTGAAATAAGCTTATGTGCTATCTGGGAATGGTATGACGTCAAACTGTTTTTTGAGGTTATGTTGTCCATATTTAAGAATTTCAAGATGGCGGCTGAACACATATCATTCATACGATGTATTACTGTGGATGGTGTGTATGTTCTATAGATTTACCAACTAACCTCCACCCTCCACGCTCTACCCACCGGCAGTGCGGCCTCAGCCTAAGAGGCATCTTGAGAGTAACTCTAAACTAACTAATTAAAAAGTTTCAAACAACAGAAACTTTCTCAATTTTATTCGAAGAAGTAGATCAAACGAACATTGTAATTTTTATCGGAATAATTTAATTACTTTGAAATCAACACCTGTGGGAGAATCGGGGTGTAGTGTCGAAAGAATTGGTCGTCCTTGGTTAACTCAATGATCTGTGGACGACTATAAGAAAGCGATCTCTATAATTCATGCATTAAGGTAACATCGGAAGATCTATACAATATGGTCGAATACTTTCAAGATGGATTGTTCTTATTGAAATACTAGCCGGCAGGCTCGCCTCTTCTTCGCCTCTTCTCGCTTCGCTCACCTGCAAAACCTCTGTCAGTGTCAGCTGAGACAAACAGGCTCGCTTCGCTCGCCTGAAAATTCCGTTCATAAGGGATTCGAAATTTATTGAACACAGTATTTCTAGACTTAATCTGGACCTGTTCACCAAATTTCGACATTTTCTGCCAATTTGTTCTCGAAGAATCTAAGTAAAACTCCGAAAAATAGTAAAACGCTAATATTAAGCATAACCTTGGGAAGTATATCGGACAGAGTTTGAAACTTGATTCAATATTTTCTAAATTAGTTCATCTATAATCTCGCTGAACCATTGAATTTACACTAAGGATTGGTCGTATCAAGGCGGAAGATATGTAACCTGCAATACATTTACAATCTTGAAAAGTGATTCTAGACCTTATCAGAACCTGCCCACCAAATATCAACATTTTCTACCGGTCAGTTCTCGAAAAAAATTAAAAAATGCTGAAAAACTATAGAAAAACTAAAATATTGGGCGTATCCTTATGAAGTTTCAAAAATCCTTTTTTAGCGCGCGTCTGAACGTCCAACTGAACATGCCTGCCAAATTTGAACGCATTCGGTTCAGTGGATTTTCAGTTCTAGTGATGAGTGAATGAATGAATGAATGAATCAGTGCCATTTCGCTTTTATGTATAGAGATGATTGAAAATTCGAGACTCCACCCTTATTTTGGTTCATCCACCCCAAGCAATGGAGTATCTCACTTTTTGTATCAATCTGAGCACTCTTCTTAATTAATTCAGCAAACGTATCAAATATTGTTCCCAATAACCTCTCTCAAATGTGTCCAACCAATAAATCCATTATAAATTGCCTAATGGTATTTTATTCTGGGATAGAGGAGAATCATATCTTCTTCCACTACGATGCACGGCATTTTCTTGACACCGTAGGCTCAAAGTCCAACGCCGTATGACGCATTAAGGCCGTCTTCCTTCTCTCTCTATCATTCTCCATCTGATATCTCTCAGCTTTCTTCGTCTATTATCATTTCCCACAACACAATTTGTCAACAATCACTAGACAATAAATACTAGACTGATTTCAAATCTGCCGGGTACATAGTTTCGATTATTTAGTTCTTTCATAGTGCTTCCTATAGGTCCACTTTGTGTCAAGATTATCGACCCAACATTCAAGACACTAGTCTAAAGTTCTGTGGTAACACGTGATTTAGATAACTGTTTCCTCATAAATGTGATTTTTCAAAACGTGTCTGTCAAAAAAATTGTTGACAAACCTTCCATCAGGAGTTTTAACGCATTGTTTTGATTTGATTGTTGTTATCCTATTGCTTTCAAGTTAAATTCACCAAGCTACTGTTCTCGTAAGCTTTAATAAGAATTTGAAAAACGTTTATAATTTTTTTTTCATGGGTTCGATGTTAACTAATTTATTGATAAAGGCATCGGTCATTCCATAATCGGAGTCATTTCAAAGTACGAGAAAGAATGGTCATGATAATATACATGATATCTATTCAGTTGAATTATATTCAAATACAGTGATTCTTATACAGGGTGTTTCAGGAGGAATGTGCAATACTTCTCAGGCTGATTCTTCACACCAAGTAGACAAAAAAGTTCCATGGGATCAACCCCCAAAAACGCTTTGTTACCGAGATAACAATGGCGGAAAATTGAGATTTTTCAAAATATATTAATTTTACTAATTTTTTAGAGGTTTTAGTGAGGTTCTAAAATAATCAATTCCTATGTGAGATAAGCTAAGGAATTCAATGTAACCAGTTCCAAGTTTGTAACTTTAACGGTTATTGAGATAATTGGAAAAATATGCTAGAAAACACAATTTTTTTAACAATAAGGGTTATAACTGGGTAAGGAATCATAAAATTGTATTTTTTATTAATGGAAGTTGAAGAGAGTCGGATTCTAAAGAAAAAGTTGAATGGCGGCGATTGTGTAAATCTTACCCAAATTTCAGAAATGGCGATCAAAAATCGCAAAATTGACAAAACATAGCACAATTGATGAATTTGTGTTTAGTAGCGATTTTGCGATTTTTGATAGCTATTTTTGAGATTTGGGTAAGATTTATACAATCGCCGCCATTCAACTTTTTCTTTAGAATCCGACTCTCTTTAACTTCCATTAATAAAGAATACATTTTTATGATTCCTTATCCATTTATAACCCTTATTGTTGAAAAATGGCGTTTTCTAGCATATTTTCCCAATTATCTCAATAACCGTTCAAGTTACAAACTTGGAACGGGTTTCATAGTATTCATCAGCTAATTTTACATAGGAATTGATTATTTTAGCACCTCACTAAAGCCTCTAAAAAATTAGAATAATTAATATATTTGGAAAAATATCAATTTTTCGCCATTGTTATCTCGGTAACAAAGCGTTTTGGGGGGTTGGTCCCATGGAACTTTTTTGTCTACTTGGTGTAAGGAATTAGCCTGAGAAATATTGCACATTCCTTCTGAAACACTCTGTATAGTCACAGTAGGCTGATATATTTCAATAGTCTAGCAAAAATCATGTCATTTTTAAAATTTTAAAATTGTAATTCCCCTGAAAGCTTTCCCAGTGTTATTATTCTTCAACGATCAATCCAATTTTGTAAAAACTGAAATGAGTACAGTATTAAAAATATTCGAATATTATCAGCATCATACGAGTATCATCATATTTCTAACATTTCACATTCATAATTTACTTTGCATTAAACACCATTACTATCAGATTTCTTATGGTTTCCAGGTATTTCTTAATAACAATCCTTTTAATCCAGTTCATGAGTGAATAGAGTAGGTAAGTTTTTCCTAACAGAAAATAATCGAGTCTATCAAATAATCGGATTAACACAAACTTTTGTAGAATGGGGATAGAATTGACCCGATTTGAGAATGGTGAGAGTATTTAAATTTCTCTGACCTCTGACAAACTTCTTAGTGTTTTGATATTGAAGGTGTTAACAAGATTGACGTCATCAAGACTTTGATTTCGACTCAAACTAGAAATGAGAAACATTTGTTGATGTTTTCAATTGATCGCAATCCAAAGTCTTCGACTTGTTAATTAAGTACAAGGTTGAGGAATTCAAATTTCCAAAGTTGATGAATTTCTCGAGAAGTTCATTTAGCACTTGGGGAAAGTTTCCGGCTCATCAGTTTATTAATCAAATTTTCGGGAGCAATTCATGCGTAACTTTGACGGTGACTTGAGCAGGTAGCAAGTTTTGTTTCAACTTCCAAGTTTAGTTACTTCGGGCTGTAATATTGCTTGCTGACATGAATTCATGTTCACGTTTCAACGAAATATGATCTGTATTTCATACATGTTGTATGGATGTTGTGTGGATTGTACTTTTCCCCAATAAAGTGTAATACAGGGTGTTTCAGGAGGAATGTGCAATACTTCTCAGGCTGATTCCTTACACCAAGTAGACAAAATGTTCCATGGGATCAACACCCAAAAACGCTTTGTTACCGAGATTACAATGGCGGAAAATTGAGATTTTTCAAAACAAAGCGTTATTTCGGAATTAAAGCTTTTTTGGGGGTTGGTCCCATGGAACGTTTTTGTCTACTTGGTGCAAGGAATCAGCCTGAGAAGTATTGAAACACCCTGTATAAGTGGAAGTTGAGATATTTTCCAGAAGTTAAAGCTGGTTTGAACGGAATAGGCGGTCGGCGAATGGCAGTTTATCAATGCTCAGCATTGTCAGGATGGACTGAAAGCGGCCTGCGAGAGAGAAACTTTTCCTGAGGTCGCTCTCCACTCGATATGCCTTTGCAGACCGCTCGCCGAATGATAGAGCTGAGCATCAATAACAGTCATTCACCAACCGCCAGTTACATCATAGCCAGTTTCTATTGAAGGAAGCTATGGTTTCATTCACACCAGCTCATTCCCTCATTTACTCATTACTAAAGTTCCATTAACTCATTTCCTAAATTCATTGAAAAGGTTCATCGAACTTGGAGGAGGTTAGATGACTCATAGTCAAACCGCAATAGTTAGATCATGAGGTAATGATTAGATACGAAAGAGCCCAAATAGAAAATAATATTAAGGATATAATTTACTCATCACTCATCATCAAAGAAGCAGATAAGCGTCAAATAGTATATAGACATTGTGGAATTGCATTTCAGTAGAGGCCAATTGAGCCGAAAATGAGATAGAAACTCAATAATCAGTGGCAACCTGATAACAAAGATAAGAGTACCGTACTCACCTGTAACTTACATTTCCTAAAAATTTAATTATTAATTGTTTAAAATAGTATAAATTTGGTATTCTTCTAGGAATAATAGCGAGCCAAACATAGCCCTCAATTAAAATCATTGTTTACGTAATTCAAGATTGCCTAATTGTTAAGACCGGCAAATTGATCAGCTGTCACTGGCACGCCGAAAATATTATATTATATTATAAGATATTATTGTAATCCTCTCTCAAATAGTATTTTCTAATTAATTCTCTCAGCAAACAATTAATTTTTTTTATTAATCCTCTTGTAAATTTAAATTGACTCTCTTAAAAATTACATCCCCCACCCGTTCTAGGAACTTCTAGAAGTTCTGAGAAGAAGTAATGTACTTCCTGAAAAGGGTTTTAACCACTCTCTCTCGGGCGGACAAAGAGAAGCGGTCAAAAAGTGATTGAATATGAATATATATATGATAATAGATATAGCCTATACGATAATAGGCTGTGAATATATTTGTGAAATTTAAGTGTCAAGTGCGAATATGCTCTACCGGCTGAGAAAAATCCGAGGCGAACTGACTTCAAATGGTGATATCTTCCTAACCAAGGAAGACAAAGGTTAGTGAAAATAATCATTTTTATAACATACATACTATAATAGACATAATAGTTCGTGAGGTAGAACTCCAATAGACTAAGTTTATGCAATCAGAAAAATAATAATATGTACAACCAGCGTATAATACAATTATTATGGCACATATTATAATGACACACAATTAAGTATGGAAATTATTACAGGAGAGCAAGGAAGAAATTTTTCATTTTGAAGTTGAAAGGATAATACAAGTATTATATGTAGAATTGTTCTATCTAAGAATATAATAATTTCAAGGATGTAAAGTAATAATTTATAATTTCCTACTAAACAAGGTTATGTCGGCGAGGTGAAACACCTTTAGGTCTCTCCACCAAATAAAGCCATAAGCTAATAATAATAAGGATAAGCGCCTCTGTCTCCTGATCAAGTTCGAGATAATAGGCTGCTTGGTGGAAAGTATTTTGGTAGGCGAACTATTTTGTATAGATGAGGGTTGTATTATTATATAATGAGAATTCAAGTAATTTTTCAAAGGTACTTGAATTCTTACTTAATTATAATTGCATCAATGATAGCCATAGATAATATTTGTTCATTCGCATTTGAAAAAACTACAAATAGTCGAAGCATGTAATGCATTAATAAAAAATAATTGGAAAGGGTACTGTGATTATTATTTAAAATAAGAAAAAGCAATAAAAGTAGCCCTCAGATGAAGGAAATAATAAATTGAATATAAGAATTACATAATTATGTAGGGTAAGGTGAGGGATAGATGTCAGAGCAAAATTATCTCCATATTAATTATTACGACTAAGAATAAAAAAATCAATTCTTTGATTGAAAATAGCACAAGTAGTCTATCAGCAAAGCGACTCTCATCCGAAGTTTATTCAAGTTTATTTCTGACAGAATCAAGCAACCGAACTGTATTCGGAGCTATTCCTCGCAAGGAGCACACAACTCACGACTCTCCTGAGATTACGGCATCCTGATGAAAAGTAATTGAATCCTCCACGATTTCCCCGCCCAATTTTTCGAGCCCGGCAACCAATAAATAGCAGGTTGCATCGATCGAATTCATTGACGTAATCCTCTAAACTCACTGACGTGCACTGTTGCTTGATACACGACTTGGAATCAAATTACTGTATCACACAGACAAATTTATCTTGTACACGGAATTTTTTTGGATAAAATTTATGTTTGTTCTTAATTGGACTTTAACGCTTTCTTCAACTATGAACTATTTTCTATTTAACTTATTTTGTTATTCATATTGCACTCAAATGATCTATTTATCATGTTACTATACTAGTCCACATTTTTCAAGCCAGTTTCATTAGAAATACATTTATCTACTTCCGTATATGAGCGGCACAAAAATACAGGAATATCTGTAAGAATAGGCTATAGGAATGTATGAAAAATAGTTTTTATCACGAACATTTTCGGAAATGATTCTTTCCCATTCTTATGAGAGATACTTCATTAGGTATTCTAGTTCTGAGAGAATATTACAACCCTAACATAAGACCAGTTCAATTTATGAAATTTCTGCTCGTTTTTATAGGACACTTCAAATTGGAGCTCCATCATTCTAACAAAGTAACAACTTTGTTACCTAACGGCGATATTCTTTCCATGTTTATGTTCCATAGTTAGTTGTTTAAGAACATTATTATAATCATTAATAGAAATTAAACAGAATTCTATAGTCCAACTCATAATTGTAAGGTATGACTCCACTTCTTTCATTTGTATTCGAAGGGTTAATAATTGATTACATTTTAATTATATTATTATAACACACACGCATGCTTGAAATATCAGAAACAATAAAAAGTAATCCAGTTTATAGTTGGTTAGTCTATCAAAAAAATAAAGTAAACCATGGCGAGGAAGGTTCGTTTCCTTTATTCTCTTGCATTCATTTTGTGGAAAACGAAAGAAGTGTGGAGAACAAAAGAAGTACCTGGATCTGGGCAGCCATAAATCCTAAAGCAGCAGCTTATAGCGAGCCTGGATTACGTCATCAAGCGAACTCAACACTTTTTCCTGGTCCAGCAGAAGAATGGAATTCTTTTTTCGCCAAACTTCCCTCAAACAGTTCCACTCCACAAACGAGTCGAGAAGCTCACGAACTGCGATAACTCGAAACTACTTTTAATTATTTGCACTTATCTCGAATGAGAAACTCGGGAATTCATCGAGGAAATGTCTTTTCCCTGGCGTAAGCTCAAACATGTTTCCAAGAAGACATGGAAGTTCTTCTTATCTCCTGCTTGTTGCATTTAGAATTTTAAACGGTTCAATTTTGTGAAAATCTTCAGCAAAAGGAAGGAAATTAATGTTTGTTCCACTTCCTTGGAGTATTATAGAGAGTAAAAAGGCTGCTCATATTATGAAGTTGAAATAAATGTTTAGTTTCCAGTTAATTCCAAGAACTTGGATTTTTAATAAATTGTAGATGATTGTAAAATTTATAGCTTTTTCACAAGAGTCAGGTTATACGAACAAGAAAACAGCATTGTATACGTCTTCAGTACACGCTTCTATTCTCAATAACTGATGATCAATCCATGCTGATAATCATTAACTCTACCTATAACGTTTGAGCTCGCAATTTTGCTTTCATAGATGATTGGTCCTCTGCTTATGAAAATCAACTCGAGCTCCACCTAATAACAATTGAATGCTCCCCCCATCCGCATTGCCTGTATTCCAGGATTTAATTTCGATCTGATAGGCTCTCATCTCTGGGTGCTTTCTCTCTGAATCTCTACATTACACATTACGTTGTACCTATATCTTGTGCTGAATATCATTATACCTATTTACCTTCTAGAACAAAGCGTACGAACTGAGTGGTGTGTCAACCCCAGCTGATACTGTGGAACAATGCATGAAAGCTTCAACCCTGTCTTGGTGATAACAAATTATTGGTTTAGCTTTCCCTACTCAACAATGGATAACAAAAACAGTCCACTTGTCAAATACTGGGTTTCAAGAGAAAAACGTAATTAGTTTGTCCTGTCAATCAAAATTTTATTTTTCTATCTAGTTCGGGGATGTTGCTTATTTGGAATTATTTAGTACCTTGGAGTAAGAATTCTGTGTTATTCTCAGTGAAATGTGAATATTTTGATTTAATGTATTATATTCCAATTTATAGGCTGTTGAGCATGATGAACACGTATCTTTAATGATTGACTTCAATAAAACTCAATTCCATTTTATAGACTAGACAATTTATGAATACAGTAATTCGAACTCTAAACGTTGACAAATGAACCTCGTATTGAACGTTCGTATTTCGATGTTAATCACAGCTCATAGACACAATGAAAAAGCAGATTTACTGTAACAATCAAGTCCTACATGATGCTAGAAAAGGTATATGAATAGAACGTGAACTCAGGCTTAACTAATCAAGTTTTGAAAACTAGATATTGGAGATCTTATCTAAAATCCAACTCAACTCGTCCAGTTTCAAACTCAATTAATTTCTCGTTCTTGAACAAAAATTAAACTTCAATTTTCTACGAACTACGAATCATAATCAAGAATTAGTCTCAATTCCAAGAGTGGAGTACCTACCTTCTATAAATAGATTACTTTCTTTTTGCTTGAAGCACTTGAACATAAATGAACCCTACAGTAATATCAAGTGATTCTGAAAGTTCTCAATGTTTATCCAGTAAAATAAACAGGGACTTGATTAGATCCTCTCTCAAAGTTGAATTCACTTATTCGAAGCTTTAACAGGCACATAGGTCCTTGTCAAGTCTTAAATTGAAGTAATGTTCATGATTCTAGAAAGTTCAGGTTCCAGGATATAATCCAGTGCAGGAATCAGCCAAATTTAAGGTAAGTTGAAATACATTCCAAAGTTTACATTCAGATATATAGAAATACATTCAAATCACTTGTAATTAAGTTTTACCCAACATTTTGAACGCGTAGGAGTTTAATTTAGTAGAGATGGCAAGAGTCAGACTGGAAGAATCCTGAAAGATAAAAACAGCAACGAGCTAAAATAAACTAATCTAAAGCTGAAGTTATATTTACATTCAAATCACCTCCCAGCAAAATTCCTTACAGAATCTTGAGTGGGTGTATTATATATGTGAGAAGTGAAAAGATGATGGAATCAAGAATTTGTTATAGAGATAGAAGACCTGGGGAGCTGAGAACTAGAATCTCCAATAAAGTTCGTGAATCGTCGATCGGCAAAGAAGAGAGTAACTGACTGAAGCAGAATGTATTGTAGAAATTGCTCCGACCAATAGGGATGGAGGAATTTCTCAATTTCGTTTCTTAGAGGCTACGTCTGAGCCAAAGGGTTCACTTCAAATTCAAGCTGGAAAATGCTGAATCAATATTTTGTATCAAGAACAAGAGCAGAAATAATTCCGAGAAGAACAAAAGAGAAGTGTATTCAGCATTTTTGTTACATTTCTAATAGTGGCTGGGAATTTATCATGCAATGTTTTTCTTGGCTGATTTCGGAGACCAAAATCTGGACTTGTTATAAGGATGATAAGGTCTACAGTCTTGAAAAGGATTCAAAATAACTAAAAGTGATTTTGAAAGCTCTAGTTTGGTTTAACGAGTTCTTGAAAATACGTACATGTTAAACTGCGTGATGTAAAAACTGAGTGATGAAGAGAAGATAGTTCATAATTGATAGATTTGTTCATGTTCTTACCATGAAGAAGTTTTTATTTATAATAGACATAATATTCTACTTTTAGAAGTCTACAATTTATAGCAGTGAAGAGGAAGTACAACTACTATATATTCACTGACAATAGTAAACGCTCACTACCAATAGTGGACACATTCTAGCTGAATCAACTATCATTATGGACGGATTTTCCACCCCAAGAACTTCTAATGCAGTTCAATTCGCTTCATCAAGAAACGTAATTGAGCCGTAATTGATCAATCATATACTTCTATCCGCTATACACTGAAACCATCAAGCACTGAATTCATACCTCCTACTCACCTGGATGAACATCAAAACTTTATCTCATTAAAGTTTTACACTCCATATCTCATGAGATAAATTGATTTCTATCTCAACATCATTTAGTGACCATTACTACAGTTAAAGCTCCCTGTCTTATTTTTTCAGAACTTTTTTGCACGATAAAAATTAAAGCGTTTCCTAATAAGTGTTTTAAACTATCGCTTAGTTAGGGAGGAGTTATAATCTCCCTTATTAGACCATTTCTATTCGAATATTTCTGCTTTGAAGCCTTACTATATTTAACCGAAAATTTTAGAAATATCATAAGGTAATCCCATTTTAAGCTGTGCTCTCTTTGCTATGTTGAACTTGACACAAATATCAAAGTGTAGTCGCATTTTTCTCTGGATTCTTATCATTCCCCGGTGTGCAATTTAACTCGGAAAATATTTTAGTGAATCAAGAATATTTCAAAGATATTAGATCCTAGTATTCAGAGATATTAGATTTTTCTCAGATCATCCGGTGCTATTTGAGCTCATCAGAAATGTGCCAAGCTGAGTGGGTAGCGAGCTCTAGTTTTCATCCTCAATTGATATTCCTGTCACGCTCTGGATTGTTGCGGAGAGTAACAGGAATAGAGAGATTGTAATGAGTTTGCACCGTGAAACTCTCTCTACGTGTTTCTCGATTTCTGCTCAGTCTTAGCAGCAATTTGGACAAACCCTGTAGTGCTCCTTTTCTCCCAGTTACAGGCAGCGATTGAGACAGAAATGGTTACTTCTCTCTCTTTTATCTTCAAAAATTCAGACAAAGCTTCGTACTTCTTCCCTCTCAATCTAGTTACATTTAATGAGAAGTTTCTCTCCTCTCTTGATCTCATGAAATTGATAAAGCGGTAGTAGATAGTTTTAGGTGAGGGAATTGAGGAAGAAAACGTTGTTGAATAATCCGAATTTAATGAGAATGAGAGTTTTTTATCAGATCTCAGGAGATTGAGTCATGTCTATTCCATGTGTTTATGATATTCCTCTAGCCTGGACTCACTGAAGCTTGGGAAAATCGTAGAATTCATCAATTGGGAGGATAACTGAAGATTGAATAGATAAGATTTATAACAATAAGATTGAATCAAGAGCCAGTTTGAGGTGAATGTCTCAAATTATTATATACGGAGACAGAAACTAATGTTCAAAACGTCTTTTTCCCAATTTTTCATACTTATTCATTTTTATTCAAATCGACTAACCGGATATTCTAATTTCCTGTTTGCAGATGAAAGTGAAGATACTGATTTGTTGGAAGCTCAGTATAATAATGAAAGATTTAAGTAGTGTGATGTAGTATTAATCAATATTCCTTGCAATGGATAAGTCCATTATTGTTATATTTATTATTATTATTATTATTATTATTATTATTATTATTATTATTATTATTATTATTATTATTATTATTATTATTATTATTATTATTATCCGAGCTTCGAAAGATTATTCCATTGAGAGTTCTTGAAATCAATTCAATTCTCATGTGAAGTCTTGTGAGACATGTGGCATAATGAAGAATAGTTTAATGGAAGGAATAGAATTGTTCACTCCATGATATTAAGATCTTAGGGATTGAGATTTGAGCAGTATGACAACAGAACGAAGTCAAGAAAGGTTGGAGTGAAATTAAGGGAGACGAGATAATGATTTACGTCATTGGAGACTCTATGAAGTAGAATAGAAAAAGGTAGAAAATAATCATGAAGGGATTGTGGAGGTAAAGGGAGAAGGAGAATAGGGGGATTAGGCAAGGATGAGGATATTGGGTGATGCGGTAAGGGAAAGGAGATAGAAAAGACATAGGACAGCGAGTGACAGTGAGTATCTGAATTGTACTTTTCACAAGTACTCTCAAGTCGGATCCAGACAAGTACTAGAGGCCCTTCCACAATCCTCAATGAGAGGCTTCAAGCGATACCATTCCAGGAGCGCTCAGTTATCAAGAAGTCTGTGTAGGAAGTTTGCTTTTCATCCCAGGGTTCGTTTTTTCAATCGATAGAGATTTAATTTTCAGTGAATGTTCAGTTTAATATCACCCATCAAAATAATTATTATAGTATCAGATTAGAGCTCATACTCGTAATCAGAACAATGTTTAACTGGTGAAGGAAGTGGAATAAAAATATGAAATGTCTCATCACAGATTTTTCTATTGTTCGAACAGTGTGAGAATCCAATAAACAGTCATGGTCATATAAATATGACTTAGTGAAGGAGTTTTCACACATTTATCAAGTTCAATAAACTTTATGATAATGACAATTAATAATTTATCGTCAACAACGGGCTCAAAATGAAACATTTCCAGCATCTCAATAGCCCTGATATCCGAATAGATTTTAATAGTATATTATTTTCCAATAACTCTTCAAAACTACATTTTTCATTAATTCTTCGGGATAGAGATAATAACATAATTTTATGGCTATGCCTGTTTTTTTCTATCCTTAACGTTTTATAATTATTGGGTATTTGTCTCTGAATGAATGAAATTAATATTTTGTAATGATGATCATGCTCTCTTAAAATGTTATCTCCCATATCTTGAATGTTCAAAAAGTTTAAACAAATAATAGGTAGTCAACTTGTAGAATTCATACGTTGAAATTATCATTGATAATGGATTGATGAAGCCATAGTGAATCTGCTACTATCGACCGTATTCTTAATATAATACTAGTCATCCATCGCCTCTAATTTTTGAATAGACCACCATCAGAGCATCCTTACATTGATTGGTTATTAATTAAAGGAAGCATATACAGTACAGTATTTACACTGATTTTTCTCAAATTATGTTTGAATATGTTATTTTTCTCTTAAAGCTCTTATTTGAAACTCATAATTGAGATGAGTGAGTCCTCAATCCTTCTGAGTTGATCAAATATACAATCCATTCAGTTCATTCAGTTCTTTGGCCTGGGTGTTGAGATTTTATGTGATCTGATATTATACATACATTGACTTAATAATATACAATTAATCAATTAATAATATGTCCATCAATCAAACTATTATCTCCATCAATCGTTAAAATGATATTGGTATCCATTCTACTCCATATAATACATATATCTCCAGTTTCGAATCGGAACATACTTCAACTACTGTATTAATTCATAATTGAACATTTGTGACGTTTTTCACAATAATAATTCCATTAATTCTATTTAAACTGTTTCCTCTTCACTTCCATAAATCGAGAAATCAATCTATTATCTCCAGCACATCACAATGAAGGAAAGGGTGCTTGCTAAAAATAATGTAACAATGTTTGCTTGTAACAATTCAATCAATAACTGACTTAATTTCCATTATTTTGGAGCAGAGCGTGATTGAATAACTCATCAATATGAAGAATGCTTCGAACATGTTTGATGAGCTTAGTTGATGAGATGAATGTTTCCAATTAATCAGATTAATTTTAGCGGAAAATGCTGGCCCTTCACAAAATCAATTAAAAAAGTATTTGATTTTGATGGCGCTTAGCTTTATGAAGCATTGCAGTACAGGAAAATGATCACCAGGAACCTATTACTATAGATTTTATTAACTTTGTTGTCTGGTTTTCATTCTCATCCAAAAACCGAAGGATGAGGAAAAATTAACTTCGAGGATTAAAAGGGCTTCAGTTACTTTATCAATAATATTCATGATTTATAAATTTTTTGAAAACTTTTCAAATTATTTAATGGATTACTCTCTTATGGTATAGACATTTCCTCTCCGAGTTGAATATAAATGGAATAAATATGAAAATTTAAAAAATGGCGAATTAGTACATTATTACTGAAGGTTATTTTGCGCTTGGTCAGAACTTTATTAATAATTTCATCATTTGTTCTTTGTTCTCTGTCAATTTCTCTTTCTAATTTGATTCTAATCTCTTCATCTTATTAAAACTGTTGAGACGTATTAATTTATACAATAATAAGTTGGCTGGAGAGATTGAAGTGTTCATAGCTTATTATTTTATCGATCTTCTATAATGAAACTTATTGCATACATGAATATGCAGCCTACTCTCAATAATTTGAGAGTAGGTATTCACACAGTGACTCTGACAATGTTACTTCAAATCTCATCCTGATTGAATTGAAAGTTCTATTCAATATGAATACTGTATTACCGAAACATCATCTTCAAAATTCTACAAAAAAGGATGTAGAACCTCATCACTTCGACTTGGCATGAGGACCAAACGTAATATGCTGTGAAAAGAACGCTCTGGAAATTTTGTATGTAAAAAAAACTCCGCCATCGAGTTGCAAGCTGAAGTTTGATAATCCAGTCAGAAACAAGAGAACTTTTGGCCATCATTACCATCGGCAAACAAGAGGCGGCCAACTTCAATGAAACCATCCAAACTTCAACCAAAACTACCCAACCGGGATGCATTATTCGACTTGTAAACCCAAAGCTGTGTTTCAGCTTTCGCCAGTAGGTACTATGTTGACAGTGGTAACTTTCTCACATTGCACTATTCCAGCACTTACTGGCTGCTTCCACAACTCATGATAAATGACTGAATCAAGGTTGAAATGGGATTTCACTATTCCTTCGGCACTGACAGCGCAACAGTGCAAGATCGATGAAAGGCTGCTTATGCTATGCTTTCAACAAAATTACTGTTTCTATCCTCATGCAAGTAGACTAGAGAAGCATGCAGCCTTCAAGTTTTGGCTAAAAGTGATGTTTCAGAGAAAAAAGTTTCAGTAAACGCAATGTCAACGTATTGGATTATTAATTCGTCAGTAAATAAGAACAAAAAAATCCCTGATGCTACAATTCGAGTATACAAACAACCTGCAATTTACGGTTTGAAAGTGATGGTAACCTATTCCATTATTCACCAGAGGATGCCAACAATTAACGGTTTAATCGAATACAATATTGAAGGTTTTATAGTTGAGTGAGCGGTGAGAGCGGTTTTATGGCAATGGAAAGGATCGTGAGGACGAACACTCAAGAGTCGAGACCGCTCTTGAATGGGTGACCAGAATTTAGCAGGATAAGGCAAGGTGGAACCTACCCGTAAAGATCTCCCCACCAATGAAAAGTCATACAAATATTTTTTATTACATGGTTTACATTCATTAATTATTTCTATTGCAATAACCTTAATGAAAACCAGAACCTATTAAATTTATGTATTCGTAACTTTCGCAAAAATACACTATCTCTGAACTGAGTTCAACCGAAAGTATTGGAAACCTGGTTGTCGAATTCACCGTGTAGATCCACAGTTACACTATATGAGATTTTTACAGAAATTAATTCAATTAAAAATAGTTTTCTTCTTTCTGATACAATAGAGCAACAAGGTCTCAATCAAGCTGATGAATTCAATGAAAAGTAGGAAATCGTTAAGAAAGTCTTGAATGGATAAATTTAATCATTTATTATCAACTTACTACTGCAGAGTATTGCAGATTCCAAATGACATTATTAGTGCTCGGCGCCGACAGGATAGTTGGTGAGCGGTCTGCGTGAGCATATCGGGCCAAATGCGACCTTAGCTCAACCATTGAGCTCTTAGAGGCCGCTTTTAAACTCTCTTGACAGAACTTAACATAACACAATAATATACCTTCACCATTCCATTTCCGAACTTAGCTGGATTCTGCATTAAATTCCCTTTCCTAAACTTGAAACCTATTTAAGTATTGTCCAATGTAGTAGACGTTTTTTGCATTGTTGATTGGAATATTCTGGTAGTTGTTCACATACTCACTGTTTCCATTGAGCATTGAATGAATATTGTACCAAATGAATATTGGTTATCAATGAATGTCAACAAAATCACTACTGAATTTTCATTGAACTGGAAAGTGGAAGCTTCGGCATTTTTAACCTTTTAGTGCTTTTCATTTGAAAAAATGCACTATTGGTCTTGACCGGATAATCGCAAATATATGATGTGATTTATTTTTTACACGTCTCCGAGCCCCCTGAACACGAATCCGATGTCCGTTCAAATTCATATATATATATATATATATGTACAGATTCTTGTTAACACGATAACTCCCGAAGGGCTTGTCGGAGAGCGACCAAATTTTGCACAAAAATCATTGGTGTTAATATCTCGGTCAAGTTCGTTAACCAGCCAAATTGGTTCAAGGGTAGGGGAAGAAATTAGAAGATGAAAGTTTTGAAAAATCACTACAAATCGACCAATAACTTGATCGTTTTGAAAATTGGTGTGTACAATACCCTTATCATGCCCTACAATTTGAACCATCAACGAAAAAAATCCAATCAAAAATGGCGGTGAAAATGACGAATAATATGCCAAAAATTGTGTTTTCCATGGGTTTTTCGAAAACGGCACCTTTGAATATTCATACCCTGAATAGCTCATTATAAGTCATATGATTTGAGCCATCATTTGAAATGTACTCTTTCCGACCGCCTGCTGCCGGAGCGAACTTTTTTAATATTCTATTTTACTGGAATGTCATGAATTATTTTGTCTGATATTGTGACTTCCTGAGCGCCCGTCTGGTTAAATTCATGATTGAATTGAATTTCAAAATCATTCACAATCACAAACAAAAGGTTAGTGAATTATCATTCATTTTGTTGAGAACCGTACTTATTAATAATGACATATGAAATCATATTGATTCAAGTATTTTGTTGAGAATAAAGAGGAGCATTCGAGAGACTAGTGGAGTGGTACAGGTACACCCAGATGCACTCGGAAACCCCTGAAAAGCAATTCAAAACTTATAATGATTGACAGCAATATTGATATCCAACCAGATATGACGTGTCAGTGGTTTCAAGCTTCAATGCCAGCCAGCTCTATTGGAAATTCAGTGGATTTCCCCGCGGTTCTGAGGGTATCATCCTCTGTCAATCAAATAGAATAATCTAGTAATATATCTAGTGGAAATCTTTATAATTATTATCATTTTTTTAAACGCGAGATCTTTGATTATACTTATCGTAGGTATTTTAATCATGAAGTTATTTATGTATTTCTTCGTTGTTCCCTCTTCGTGAAATAACATCTATTTATTTCGTTATGAACAATTCAAACTTGTTAAGAGACCTCTCAACTACAAACTTCGACCATATACTCTCAACTAAGAGTAGCATTGTCTTGCAATACTAAGCAATACTGAGCTGAGCAATGCTCAAGTAACAACTATTACAATATGACACTGTATCTCTATAACATCAACCAAAACACATTTAAGTAAGCATTCTTGCTCTTAGCACCGAGCTTTGTTGTAAACTCCCCAATGCCATATAATTGAGCATGTAACTTCATACATGTATCAAGTTCCTTGCTGTAACGTTTGTTAGCACTTTTCAACTTGGCGCGCTAACTTCAATCTCATTACAGTTCTGTATAATACAAACATACGGAGTGGATTCGAAACTTCTGAAACACGAAATTGGTGTATTGCTACCGACTTTCAGCCTGAACTTCAGCCTTCTCAAACTTCCACCTTACAGCAATTTACGGCTTCCAGACCCTCACTCTGTTTATCGGAAATCGATAGACAAGCGCTTAGTATAACTGTATTCACTGCTTCACCTCACTATATTCCTCACTCCTGTATTTTTATTTATCTGTATACTTTTGACGACCTGAAGCAGGGTACAGTATTTTAGTGCATTCAGTATACACATTACACAGCATTGGTATACATCCATCTCTTAGGCAGTAAACAGTATCTTCCTACTACCCAGTGTGAGTTTCAGATGAAAGGAGAACGTAGAAGTTCTAGTGAAACACTAGAATGATTGGGTGTAAACGTTTTCGAATAAGCATCATAGGCTCATGCGTTCATAGCGTTTGAAGTTCCACGTGTAAATTTACTGTATATTGTAAAAAAATATAAGATGAATCTAGAGAAAAGGAATATGATTTATAAAAGACATTTCAGGTTATTGTGACTATCTGACTGATTTATTAATGGAGTTCCATTGTTCATTGTCTACCTTTCAGTAGCCTCTCAAACGGGAGGGCTCATAACATGAGTTGAATAATAGGTCTAATTATATTATGATTGCAGGATTAGCTTCAAGTCTCAGAGGTGATAAAAATCCCATATTTTCATTAATCATTATGAAATAATAAATTTCATAAATAAAAATTAAAAATAAAACTAATAAATTAAAAATTATCAATATGGTGTTCCAATATTAAAAGATGGTCTATTGAAAATGTACTTTTACATTTGAAAATGTACTGAAAATGTACTTAACTTCGAGGTGATCTCTTCAAAGGGTTCAGAAATTGAGACTGATTATATTGGAGAATTCTTGAGAAGGAACATCCATTTTAATTTTAAAAAAAATTTAGGCGTCCAGTCAACATGTTCGGATAACTTATAACCTATCCTCATAACGTGAACACTTATAACGGTCTAACGTCACCACTTTCAGGTCTTTCAGTTAAATATCGGCTACTATTCTATGAATATCTTTAGTTCAAACTGTCAAGTGCAATTTCATCATGATGTCTTCGTATTGCTGTTGTTTGATAGACTCACAAGTTCAACTTACAAGCTTCTTTGGGGTTTTCAATAGAGCTAGAAATCTTTCTAGACGGTTGTCTGAAATGAGATCGCTTTTCAGCCAAGAGCCTGGCGGTGAAGGATGCTTCTACTGGTAATTTGTCTGCTTTAAAAAAGTTTTTACTACACCATAAAGAAACTTGGAGAGAGGAAAATTGATCATGTTCGAGAATCTAATATTGTGAACTTAGCACACTGCACTGGTGACTGGTCTAATCTAAACATTACCTTAATGAGTTTTCTGATAAAATTGATGTCAATGAATAGCTATTGCCGGAACCAATAATCTTAATGTATTTCTATGAAATTATTATTTATTGAATAGACTATAATTATAAGCTACTGAATAGAATAACAGGTAGAATTCTTTCTAGAGCTGATGTATTTGGGAAAGTATGAATAATTTTGTAATTGTGAAAAAATAAGATAAATGAGAACAGTCAATTACTGTATCCCAGAAAGTATGATTTCTTTTTGAGATTATGAGAATAATAATTCAGAATATTTATTGATAATCGAGAAAAAATTTAATACCCGAGAAACAATTGTTACTTTATCTTGTCCAAAAGATAACAATTTTTCATTTATACAATACTAGCCGGCAAGCTCGCTTCGCTCGCCTTCTTCGCCTAGCCAGGGGGGTCCGCCCCCTGGACTCCCGACAGTATCGGCAGTGTGAGTCAAACAGGCTCGCTTCGCTCGCCTGCAAATTCCGTTCAGAAGGAATTCGAAATTTATTGAATACAGCATTTGTAGACCTAATCTGGACTTGTTTACCAAATTTCAGCATTTTCTGCCAATTTGTTCTCGAAAAATCTAAGTAAATCTCCGAAAAATAGAAAAACGCTAATGTCAAACGTAACATTGGGAAGTATATCGGACTCAGTTTGAAACTTGATTCAATATCTTCTAAATTAGTCCATCTTTAATCTCGCTGAACCATTGAATTTACAGAAAGGATGGGTCGTATCAAGGCGAAAGATATGCAACCCGCAATACATTTACAATTTTGAAAAAGTGATTACTGGTGTACTCTTAAACAGATTTCAAAAATATTTCAACACAACATTTCTAGACCTTATAAGAACCTGCCCACCAAATATCAACATTTTCTACTGATTGGTTCTCGAAAAAAATGAGAAAACGCTGAAAAACTATAGAAAAACTCAAATATTTGGCGTATCCTTATGAAGTTTCAAAAATCCTTTCTAAGCGCGCGTCTAAACGTCCAACTGAACATGCCTATCAAATTTGAACGCATTCGGTTCAGTGGATTTTTAGTTCTGGTGATGAATGAATGAATGAATGAATCAGTGCCATTTTGCTTTTATATAAAGAGATTTGATGACTTCACAATTACAATTCACTTTTCTCAATAAATTATGGAATCTTCTCGGATACAATTGACAGTTCTCATTTACATGTGATATTCTCTTATAAACAAATTTCTATACTCAATTGATGGTTCTCATCGGATTGATAATTTCTTAAGTACATCTGGAAAATGTGTGGTGTAACGATTACTTATACTCATCCATAGCCGACTATCACGAACCTGCAACAAAGAAATTCTATTGTGAAAAAATTGATAGATTTACATTCGCTTTAAATCTCTAACCTACAATTTTATATCTTTTCGCTCTCTTTTCTAGGTTACTGTATTCAGAACAGTTCAATAGGTCCATACAATGGGCCAATACGAGTAACTCCTAAAAATGTGTTGAATGAGTTTTTCCTTCCTGATCAACTGAATTGAATTGGATATTCACTTAGATTTTGATCATAGCAATGTAGAGAGCATTGATAGAAGCCTATTAATTGAAAGATGAAGATGACAATAATTCGAATCAAACTAATGATGTTTTCCAGATGAAACCTCTGATTAATGATTTCAGAATTAGAGTATAGTATGTATCCAATTTGCAGACATTCCAACTCTCATTCCAGTGCAATAGTTACGGACTATAGTGGATGAAGAATTTCTATATTTATTTTTCTTAAGGCTACTGTACTTATCAAAGTTTTCAATGAAGTAGAACCCTTTTCTTGGATGGAGAATTATACACAGTTGATTTAGGCTATTTAGTTTAAAAGTAAAGTTATCCCCAGTGACTTCAAATCTCTTAGGTAATATAATGGGTTTCCATCGGCCAGAGTATGTAGTGACCAATTATTTGACAAAAATTATCAAATGAGTAGTTCTGTATATAATACTGTACTTGTTACTGAGCCGCTGCAGCTTTCAATAACACACTGTCACTCAATTCTCTCCTGCTAAGGTACAAAGCTACAGCAGCAGCAGGAAAGCCCTCACAAAGGAATCAGACCGACATGCTGATAGTAACAGCATCTTGTGGGGGTGAACTGTTTCTCTTTGCTGTGGTCACGTGACACTATTATGTGGTACGTCAGGGCACACTCTCGCCTCTCATTGACTTACCATGCAACACAAATTGCATGCACAATTGCCGACCGTGACATAAGCTAGTGGTTGTTTAAGCTCTAGATTCATTGCATGGCTTCTGTAGTGGCTTTCCTCTTGTCATGGAGTGCTTTGTTTCAACAGTATTGTTCAACAATTGTGTTGAATCTTGAATGGTAACTCCTTTGAATGAGCACATTCGTCGAATAAAGAATATTCTTATTTCATATTTTTTCAAATAAGTCATAATTCATTTCTAATTATTATAACCTTTTAATATTTATCCACGTTTTCAACTCCTTCAATTATTATACCCATGCAGAGCCAAGGAACCTTTCTAAGCACAATTCTTAGGGAAAAAGCTTAGTAGCCTAAATCTGAAATATAGCAAAGACCTCTCAGAAGAATTCCACGATATGCAGTCATGAATCTAGAAATTAACAACGGAATATAATCATATAATATGGTTTCATATCAATGAAATATAATATAGAACGATACATGATATACAACGGAATATAGGGTGTTCAACTTAAAAGAGGCCCTTGGTTACTTGGTTAAACTAATTGACAACCTCTTTCAAGTTTAACAGCCTAAATAATATTATATTAGGTATCCATGATGAAATTCAAAAATTTTATATAATTCTGATAGTGATATGAAACTTATTCCAAACAGCAACTTTTCAATCCTGGAAAAGAGAATCTGTCACACATTGCCTAGGCTGTGAACATAACGTGAAACATTAATTCTGAATAGATGATGCCAATTACTCGTGAACAATAATTTTGAATCTTCTCATAGCTTGAATAACCGATAATATAGCTTGAATGATTCCCGGTAAACTAGAGGAAAAAAGATCGATATTCTGTAACACAGTTACGTGAGGAGGTTCACGCCACCGAAATGGGTGCTTTTGTATTCATCCGTTGAGCTGAAAATTGCTATGGTCTGTCCAAGAAAAGAAAACCCTCTGGCAAGATGAGAAAATGGTTCAAACACGGTCAATATTGGTTCAAAAATTATACCTTTGGTCTAGAATTGTAGATCAGAATGTTTCCTACGGTTGAGACCGAATCAATAATTTCTGTATCAATATTGACCGAGCTGGAGTCATTTTCTCATCTTGCCAGAGGGTCTTCTCTGCTTAGATGAATAATATCAGACAAGAGTATTCAACAGGCGAATGCATTGTGTTTGCGCATTGCTGTGGTGTTGAGCGAGGTTCATCAGTAAAGTTACGTGCATTGTGCGGTGATGGGGTCGATAACGATAACTGTTATAACAGTTACTGTTCACGTTCGGGCATTGCACACTCTAGGCTGGCAAACTGATACTCAAGCTCATCATAGAGTTTGTCTAATGAATCTGAGGAAATCGATACAGCTGAATACCCTCCTGTGAAAGCGAGGAGAGTCTCCAGGAGAGCGTATTCCAGGAGAAAGGATACCAGGAGGGTAGATTCCAGGGGAGTGGAGATAACAGCTATCTGGAACATTCTTGTGTGAGGGGTGAGAACGTATAATTAATATGATTAGTTCATGTTAGTAGATACGAGATTAATAATTTGGAAGGTGAAAGGGACCGAGATTCACATCATCACAAAGCAATATCTTACTTTTACATTATCAATTTATCTTATGTAGATCATTATTGTAAAATAGTGCACGTTTTATTCTCTTGTTTTTGTTCTTGAACAAAGTTTTCATACTAAATAACTCAAAGGCCATTTACCCAGTGTTACGCTTTTCAAGGTTTCAGTTATAGCACCAGTATCAGTGTGACAGTAGAAGTCATTATTACTGAAACACAAAGGTGATTGTAATCACCCTTACATGAGTAATTTGGACAGTGCACGATTTTTTTTAGAATATTTTTCAGTGGCTATTATAAGTACATATTATATTATTAATTGATTAAGCTATAATATCAAGAAATTGGAGAGAATAATCTTCAATGTTGAGAGAATTCACCAATCTTCTTAAATATTGTGAGTTTCCACTTGCTGTACATCACAAAACAACTGTAAAAATTTCTCACATCTCAAATTATAATTCAATGAATCGAATTAACTTAGAATTACACATTCCTCGTAAAAATTAGTTGTTAAAGAAGATTATGTAATGATTCTTTGGTAGATAGATAATCGACTTAATTATTTTTACTTTGTACATTTCAAAAAGTGCTAGAGTGAGAGATGTGATTCATGGAATTCAATACTGAATCTCCGAATAGAACATGAACAGCAAGATACAGTCAAAAGAATTGAACATTGAACTTTATTTCAAAAAGAGACACGAAATTTTCTGCTCCGCGAGATGTTTTTGCGTAAACGAGATTCTTTCTAATGATCTTGCAATGTGAATTCTCTACAATAATGGAAGAGTGGATTTCGTATTCGTTAAAGCATCCACCGTCAATAAATTGAGCAATTTTGTATTTTTTTCTCAGCGAGCGCAGTTCATTGAATCTGAGCCTGGTTTCTCCTTGAAGCGTTTTAAAGCTTGAAGACTGGGCTCGACTTGATACAACCTCTGGTAATGTTTTACTCAATTCCGTAGCCTACTTCTTCACAAAGTGAAAAAGTATTTCTTCCTTTTTTTCACGAATAATTTCTTTCGGTACTCTGACAGTTTTTCCTTACGCAATCACTTTCAATGAGAGAGAGAGAGAGAAATTCGTTGAATTTCGTTAAGAAAAGAATAGAGATATGAAATAAAGTAGAGAAAATCTACCGTTTGACGGGGGATCGGAAATGGAAGAGCACTAAGCACTAACAAGGGTTGAAGCAACGTTCTTATCAGTTCGAAAATCGATAAATCAATTGGGAAATACTCCATCATCAACATAATTATTTCAGTTGAAGCCTTCCGCTGACAGCTAAATCTTTTCATGATCTGTTTGATCAGAATCTTGTTAAGTTTCAACTTCATTTTTTAACATGTATGGGGAACAATATTCCAAAAATGGGAAAATTAATTCTAGGAATAAACAACGGGAACATGAATGAGTATTAACAACTTCTCTCTGTAAATTTATTATGATGGGTTATTATAAATAGATTGATAAACTGAAAAAAAAACTTTTTCGTATCATGAACATTTTGTATACCGTGGCTCACCTCAGTAGAATAGGTCAATCTACAATGCACGCTTAGGCTTTCACAACGTACATAAATCATGTGTACTATTATGTTGAAGATGAACATAACGTAGAAATATTTAACCCTTCTCATACCAAATCTACTAATACATCATACATGACGGTGTATGCTCATACTCACACCCTTATTGATCGAGCTGCATTGGCATTTATTTCACATCACAATTTTATGAGCCGACTATGGAAGGAAGCCTTTTGATATATAAATGCAAGGAGACCCGAGAGACGAGCAAAAGAAATTCGTATCGTTCAAAGGAGACTGTCGAGTACCAACCCGGTAGCAGGTGTTTTATGCATACATTTTCTCAACCTTCATTCAAGTCGTTTGACGAAAATTCCCAAAAGGAATTGCGGTCCTTTGAATTTGCAGTTTAGTACGGTAGCACAAGAACACTTCTGGATGGTTCCATTGTAGTTCTAGAATGTTCATATTTGAATGCCACAGCTGGCTGCAGAATGTTCTTTCTTATTGGATATGACGAAGGGATTATGTTGAATTTGTAAAACAAGAAGACCTTGTGAAATGATAATGTATTTTTTCAAGTCCTTTCTCATGTTCAATTCAAGTCGTTGGTAGTAATTATTCATAAAAGCTCATAGTGAACAGGAACGCAGGATTGCAGGGTTTAGTTCTTGGAAAATGTTATTCTTGGAATTGCTAGGTATATTGTGAGATATTTCATCCATATCAATAACAACACTTCTGATTTTTGGGGGTCTCCCCTCTCCACGACCACTCCCTTGTATCTTCTCTGAAAGTGATCTCGATTTGGTTTTATCCAAACAAGAAATATACAAAGAAGCCTCTCTTTAAAAATAATTTGACAGGTAATTGACGGCTCATTCGGATTCGCTAGACACATTTTCAAGTCAGTACTGGGAGGAAAACTTGAAAATATAAAAATAGTTTCCATCTACTCTTTGCTCCATTAAATTTCTATTTTTGTTTCTTTCCAGTATTGCAGACTAGAGATTTTATTTCTAGTTCAATCCAGTTAAATAGTAAGTACAGAATGATGATTCATTGATTTATAATTGAAAGCAATTGATTACTTGCTATTGTCAGGAAGTACTCTGAAAGGGCCAAAATAAGACATCGTTAGGACTAAAGACTGTCTATGTTTCTCCAAGAAATAGTAGTTAGACCTAGACACGGAAATTAATAGATTGCTTCCTTGAATGTTGTTCTTCCCTTTACTCTTGCATCTACTCGTATTATTTTGAAATTCAAACTCAATTAAATTCAACACAAAAATCAACTACATTGTTCCAGTTCTGATTCATCGTGTAACTGAAAGAGATAGGCTACAGGAGAAAACTTTTCCAATAAGAGGTTAAAGTTAAAGTGATCCATCATTTAGGGTCCCCATTTTAAAATCGTTCATATAGGTGGTAGGAAGATGAACATAGAGTTACTTAATATGGAGTTGCTTTTTTGTACATAATACTCCATACCGGGTTGTAGTGTTCAATCTTTTTCCAATTTTACTCAACTGAAACGTGCGTACGTTATTTCTTCTCCCCTACCCAACTCGTGGTGGAAGCATAGCAATGTCATAGGAGTGGATAGTGATGGATGAATCAATTAAGCTACGTCAACAGTGCATGATTTATTTCCGTGTCATATTTTCCGAATCGGGTAAATTGAGAGATGCGAATATTATTGAGTTATTTCAAACCAGCCGTGCCATCCTGCGACACGAAAAATGAGCAAACATTTCGTAACTCGTAATTCATGACATTGACATTTTGACGCCGTTCGAATATTGCGGGGGTTGTTTAAGCTGCTTGAATTCGATAAAATACACAATTTGTTAGAGTTTTCACAATTCACATTGATTGCTTGTTTAATAATAATTCAACTGGATCACCACTACCATGATCAAAAAGCCTCTTCCAATCAGACACAAGACGAGCACTTTTATTTTGAATAAAATTATTAAGCATTGCTAATGGCTGATCAATAAAGTTATAAATTTTTGTAGAGGCATTCATTTTGTTTGACATATATTATACATGTAGTGGTTTCAGCAAGTATTCTTGCGAGCTAGCTCCCCAATAACCAACAAGTAAGACCCGTTTCACAAAATACGGTTTTGGTTCTTACGGTTTTTTGCCGTACGTCCAAGTTCTATTGGGCCGGTATTGGCCGGGTTGGAGTAGTTTTCCCGGTCTTGCCGGGGTGTCTTCTTTGCTTGCACGGGCTGTATAGTGGAGTGAATATGAAACTGGCAACCAGCTGGTAGGCCTAGCCCTTCATGGGCTGTTAATAATGGGCTGTTGAGCCAGACAGACCAAGTTTTATTGGTTTGATGGAAATTTACAAATACTCAATCGTGGAATAAATACGGCAAACTTCCGTATAGCAGCCTTCCACGGTGGACAAGAACCATAATCATGATTCTGATATTTATTTGTATTATTTAAAGTTATAATTTCTGTTCATCATTACTTTTATTATTGCTGATCATCAAACTAAAATAAGTAACCATATTTTTTATCATGTTTTAAATATTGTATCCTGGGGCCCATTTCACGAATATCAAAAGTTACAATTTCATCATCTGAGAATCAGTTAACTCTGAATTAACTTGAAGCATATACACATTTTGAATGTTTTTGAAATTTATTTGAACATTTTAATCCATACTTCATATCCATACAATGATTGTGAGATGAGCTATGACAATGGCATTAAATGAGAGAATGTTAGTGTATTATCAATTCAGAAATGAACATTTTTGTTTCTTCCACAACGTTTTTATTTCAAAATGAGAAGAAAGACAGTGGAAGAAAATGTTATTTTTGTTAAAAAATTATTTGTAAACAAATGATCCAGCAGAATTTTCAAAATTATCACAGATTTCTACACTTCACAGATTTCACAAGCCTCAAATGCTATAAAAGACTATAGGCAGCATTGCTTAAATTTTCTCACTTGTACTCACCAACTGTCTCTCACTTCTACTCTTCCTCTGTTGCTCTTGAATACTCTCACTAATTTTGAGAAATTGTTTCTTTTTTTTCTCTTTCTAGTTTCTTTAATTTTCAACTTATCGCTCTCCTTTGATAATCCACTCTCCTTTTCCTTCCCGTCCGGTTAGGTAGAAGTTGATACTATTCCGACAACAGATGCTGCAAAACTTCATTGTCGAATAAGAAAGTGCTGACACCGGGACAAAACACCATGGAGCTTACACATGGGAAATCACAACTTGTCATAATAGCCTTCTCTAGCAGAGCTGGCAGTACTGTAATGTTATAACCCCAAACTCATAAACTAGATTTTATTCTGTCATAAAAGGCGACAATTTCAACGCTGTGTATTTGGCTGGAATTTATTTCGAAATCAAATTGCTATAAAAAATGTCACTGCAAGCTTCCAAAGATTTACTACAAGATTCATATTCCAGAGGAATAATCAAGGGGAATACTTTGAAGTTTGATTATTCTCAAGAATAATTAATGCATAAAATGGTTTCAGAGATAAGATTAATTGAAACAAGAGGGAAAATCCTCGCAAGAAATGGAATCTCTGACGCTTGGAGGTTGAGAAAAACGTGGAGAAATAAATCGAGTGGAGGTATGATAGGAGATATATAAGAAACATAATCCAGTTTCCCACCAAAAGCTTCATTTTAAGTGGCTTCTGTTATAATTATTCATAGAAAAGTTGAGATGGAGCTGATGTTCGGAACAACTAAGGGTTTCATTTTAAAAATTATTCAAACATTCAAGTTTTAAGTGGTTATTTCTTGTCAAAACAATATTATAAGAATCTACAAGCAAAACATTCAATCTCGCAATTTAAATTGAAAATGCTTCTAACTTTTTATAGTAGTAGATAAGTTATTCAGCGTAATTGGTTCTAGAGATTAGATATAATCTTTCTTGAACGTAAAATTATAATCTCGAGACTTAAAAAATGTGATATTCACAAGTTCTAATGCCTTTCTAGCTGGGAACGGAACAATTTTTTGAAATTAAATTAGTCAAAATATGATGAATTCCAACACTCTGCGTCCCCCCGTATATCTGTAATTCGAGGAGGAAAGCTATATATTACATAATAGGCCTACTCCAGAAAAATATTATAAAAATAAAATAATTTTGAATTGAATATTCTCTTTGTATTATGCAAAAGTAGTTATTCAAGTTCAAAATTACGATGTTGAGAATATTTGAAGCCTGAAAAACCTATATACTGTAGATATGTCGCTGTAGGAAGAAAAAGATGAATGAAAGAAATGTCAGGGAATTGTTATTAATCATTCTGAGAGCAATTTATCATTCCCATTCACCCATTCCACCACAGTTATCATTCTCCTTACTTTTATCGTTCTTTTTTCAACCCCTTTTCCCTAATCCACTATCCTTATATTTATATAGCTTGTTTGATTGGGTATAATTGGCTGAATGAATGAAAAGATTGGTTTCATGGAGTAGAATGACTTTTTTCTTACGTGGCGAAGTTTGGACTGTGATTTCCACCACACCCCTCAACCAAGATATTGGCGAGAGGATAATGAAAAAAAATCAAGTTGGATTAGAAAAAAAATGAACTAGTAATTGCAATATCATTGAAACCGTCATCGAGAGAAAGAAGCTGAATTCAGGCAATTTCGATTTTCAAGGTTATTACAGAACTGGATGGAATTTGAATTCCTGTTTTCAAACAATAATATGCTGGAAACTGAGTAGGATTTAAAAATAACATTGCTGGAGTATTCCGAGCCCATTTGTATTCCATGAATGTTGAAAGAGCAAAGTGCTTCTAAAGATGCGTGGGACTGAGTTTCGTGGGTGAAATGTTGAAGTTCACTTGAAATATTAACTGGATACATTCAGTAGAGTCACTTTGGCAGTAGTACGAGCTCAATATCGCATCACAAAAACACTGCAACCGGCGGGAGGAAATTCCTTCAAATATATAATATGATATTAATATAGCCTAGCACCATACTAATAATTATCTTGATCAGTTATAAAAACACCGCAAGAGACAGAATGTTAATCCTTCCAGAAATTTCTTTGAATTTCATTCATCACCTCCATAGTTCGTGGGATAAGTGGAAGAGGGGGCTCTTGTGCCTCAACTTCGCTCACAACACTTTATGAAATGTACTAGTGGAAAAATAAAGGTATTTATCTATCTATCCTCATAAAATAATTGAGCTCACATTATTTCAATATTATTCTGCAATAAAAATGATAATAACTTTGATTGTTTGAGATTTGGCATGCAAATATGAATGAAGAATTTGACTAATATGAATGAAGAGTTTGACTAATATGAATTTTATTGAAGCCTTCTGCAAGACGTTACTGATAACTCCTGCGTCAGTTTTCACGACTAACTCAATTGGTAGTTAATTCGAAGTCGGCCTCTTGTCTTAATTACAAAAGAGTTAGTTTGCAGCTTCCTTCATTCTAAGCCGAGCCATTAACTGACAAATGGCTTCCAGTTTCTAGAATGTGACCACTGAACTTGTGTACTTGAGATGAGAGAGTAGCGAACAGACCTTTTACAGTAATTATCTATGGTACAAGAGCAGTAAGTTACAGCACGCAGAAAGTAGTCACAAGGACACAACTTCAGTGGTCATATTCTTTAGAAACTGCGAAAGGTGTAAATCAATCTAGTGTGGAATAGAACAAAAACATGATGTTGTGACCAAACTTTATGATTATTTAAAAAAATAAAAATATTCTTTATTAGGCGGAATTAGGACCTTTCTACCACTCAACCTTGAAATAATTACGATTATGAGAACTCAATAAAAACCTTAATAACTGACCCTTCAACTCATGTTATGCTGCTATACTATTTTAAAAGTAGGGATCAAGTATCAATATAATAAGGAAATGCTTTTTGTCAATATTGATTTGAGATTGTATTGACTTTAACTCCGAGGGAATTAATTTAAAATGCATATTACATGCGTGATCTGCAAAGTTAAAAGTTTTGTCAAGTGTAATTATTGGTCTTTAAAGAATATGTTATATTTTAATTACTAGTAGGCCTATACAGTAGTAAATTGTGTAGGTAATACTATTCTATATAGATGAATATTATTGAATTCTTTGGTTTTCAACCTCATCACCTTCTACTACAGAATTTGTCATTCATTTGAAAAGTATCATTAGAATGAAATGAAAAGGGTTCTAATTCCGATTTTTGTTTGCGCTTTCTCAAAAAGCGTGAAATGTGTTTTCTCCAGTTATACTCAAGACAATAGTTTCCAGACGATGTTTGAAAAAAGCAAGATATAATCCTTGCTCTGATGAGGAAAGATGGAACATGGTACGTATAATCCTTGTGAACCGCTCCAACATCAGCTACCCTAATCTAGATGTAGGGACCAGATTAGAAGGATTTTGTCCAGCAGCTGAGAACAAAACGGATACCGAGCAGATGGTGCAAGATCATTTCTAAGCTTCCCAGGATATATTGAAGAAGCTGCACTCCAGATCCGTGTGCTAACTCCTCCATAAATCTTATTATCGAGAGAATGTTCTTGCTCTTATTAGTATTGATTATGTTGTTTCCCCATTGGAATTGTTCATAATATAGGAACAAGCATTGATAATAGTCCTCATATCTAGAATGAAATTTCAAACATGAATATCAATAGTTTTGATTCATCAACTGTCATTTACTTGATGAACAAATGAATAATTCACTGGCGGCTCGTGCCCACGAAACAAGTGAAGTGCTGTACAGTAAAAGTACAGTGGATTATGAAAATATGATTTCGCATCTTATACTCATTAATTCTATTTTTTATACGATGAATAGCCTATAGGCCTCACATGGAACTGCCAAAGAGACCATAGGAGAAGAACCAATAGCGAGAAATAAAGGGTGGTTTGATGGTGATTGTGAGGAAGCAATAAGGGGAAGAGATGATGCTAGAAAAAAGATGTTGCAGAGAGATACAAGAGGTGCTAGAGCATACTACAATTAATTAAGAAGGAGAACAAAATCAATCCTAAGGTCAAGAAAGAGAGAAGCAATGAAGCAAAAGATTCTACACCTAGAAACAATGAGAGAAACTAGTCAGAGCAGAAAATTGTACAGAGAAGTGAATTGGTTCAGGAAAGGGTTTCAAGCTCAGATCAATGGATGTAAAGATAAAAATGGAATTGTTGTTAATAATGAGATGGTTCTAGAGAGGTGGACCGAACACTTTCAGGAGGTGCTGAATAAGAGAGAAGAAGATCAGCCAAGACAGAGGTTTGAGATCCCACATGTTACACGTGAAGATGATGTAACCACCGAACCCACTATTGTAGAATTAGAGAGAGCAATAGCAACTCTAAAAATAATGAAGCTCCTGGTGAGGATGGCATACTTGGCGAGATGATCAAGAGTGGTGGAGACAGATTGAAGAGAGATCTATGATTTGATTCTGATGGTATGAATTGAATTGAATTGAATAATTGCCTTTATTAGGGCGGAGTTAGGACTCTTGGTCCTCTCTACCACACAACCCTTTACAATAATAAAATTCTTACATATATTTCATATAATAAATAGCAAAATAAGATAAAAAGAAAATAAATAACAGAATACACTTGAGAAATAAAAATGTAACACAAGACTTCAACTCTATGTTATTATAATAATTAGTAAAACAATGCTTTTAATATTCATTTTAATAATCATTCACACACACACACTTCCTAGAAATGTGAATATAAAATAATATAAATGAAACAATATAACTAAGCCCACAATACTAAAATTTGGAACCACTTGCCTAAAATTTGAAAAAAAATTATATAATCAAATTAAAAATGTCAAGAATAGTTCCATAAGCTCTATCAGCCCACACCTAAGCCACACCACCCGCCCGCAGCCAGTTCAATATATCTCTCGTATGGAGAGAGGAAAGAATGCCGCAGGATTGGAAAACAAGCATAATCTGTCCAATCCTCAAAAAAGGAGATAAAATGATATGTGAAAACTATAGAGGCATCTCTCTGCTTAGCATAGTATATAAAGCATCCACAAATATTCTTCTTCAACGGCTGACTCCATTTGCAGAAGCAGTGCTTGGTGACTACCAGGGTGGATTTAGAAGAGGCAGAAGTATAATAGACCAGATTTTCACATTGAGGCAGGCAATAGAAAAGTGTATAGAGCACGATATATGTCTTCACATGCTGTTCGTGGATTATAAAAGAGCATTTGACATTTTATACAGGAGGAAGCTGTTGGAAGAATTGAGCAAGAATAATATACCATCGAAATTAATCAGGCTAGTGGCAGCTACCCTAAATGAAACCTACTCTAGAGTACGGATAGGTAAGACGATTGGTAGGCATTTCCCTGTAAAGTATGGAGTGAGACAAGGGGATGGTCTGTCAGCACTATTGTTCAACTTGGCTCTCCATGAAGCAGTTCGAGATATCACACATGGAAGTACCATAGTGAACAGATTGTGGCAGGTTTGTGGATATGCTGATGATCTGGTCATAATAGCCAGGACAGTGCCAGCCTTGAAAGAAGCCTTTACAATGTTAGCTAACAACAGTATGCCAATGGGATTAGAGATTAACGAGGCAAAAACAAAATATCTAAGAGTTTCACCATCAGTGGGCAGATAGATAGATAGATACAAGAGACATGAATATTGGACCATACACATTTCAGCAAGTGAATGACTTTGTATAACTAGGAACACTAGTGACATGTAGTGGAAAAGTCTCAGCAGAGATAAGCAATAGAATCATGGCAGGTGATGAGTATGATCAAACAGATCATACTATGCTGGCATAAAATTATTCAAGTCTCGACTTCTATCAAGAGCCACAAAATTACTTCTCTACAAAGCATTGGTTAGGCCTGTGGTCTGTTATGGATCTGAGACATGGGTACTTACTGCTGGAGATATACAAAGATTGAGAGTGTTTGGAAGAAAGGTGGTAAGAAGAATTATGGGTCCTGTTTTCGAGAATAAACGATGAAGAGGAAGAAAAATAGTGGAATAGCGCAGTTTTTAAACAATGAAGACATTGTCAGATTTATTAAATCCGGCAAATCCGATGGATGGGACACATGTTAAGAATGGGAGATGAGAGAGTAGCAAAATGTATATGGAAGGAGAAAATGTATAACAGAAGAAGGCAAGGCGGACCAAGAAATAGATGGACAGATGATGTAGAGCGCGATCTAAGGATCCTTGGAATTCGGAACTGGAGGAGGATCAGGCCGAGGATCGTGACAGATGGAGAGGCTATGTGAGGGAGGCCAAGGGTTGTAATGACCTGTAGAGCTGAGGAGTAAGTAAGTAAGTAGCCTATAGGCCTAATGAAATCGAACTCAAACACTATTCATGATCTAATACCGACCTATTGCCAGAATTTTTTTTTTGAAACAATTCGGTAAAATTATCAGGGAGAAGTTTTTATCGGAAACTGGCTTGAGATTGGTCGACAGAGTGTAAGGTGGTAGTCAGCCAACAATAGAATTGAATTTTAGAGGGGCGTTTCATGGCTTGCTTCAATGAGTGAGTTTATAATCAATGAATGAGTTTATGCAGAGGAAATAATTTCTTGTGGATTCAAGTTGTTGGTAGATCAAGTTTCAATCAAATGGTGAAAAAATTATTCTAATAGCCCAATTGAAATTTTTAAAATTCCCGTATGCATCAGCCATCGCGGCGCCCCCTTGACCGTGGCACCCTGTGCAGTCGCACACTCCGTACACCCCACACGAGAGCCCTGGTTATACAATTATTTCCAGAACCTTGAAAAGTAATGTTGAATCTCCAATATAGTTGATTGTTATCATTGAACGTCTCTAGGAACCTTTAATTACTACGTCAATAGTTCTATAAACTATTATCAAACCAAACATCAATTCGATGCAGTGTATTGATGAGATCCGTTGGGCTTCCAATATAGACGTTTGTAATAAGTCTTATCACAACAATGTATCCATTAGATGCGCTTTATTGGGTCAAGTAGTGATTACTTCCTCTGTCAACCAATACAATATAGCTCCTCCAATAGAGCGAAATTGGAAATCCACCACAATAACTTGGTTTATCTTGTCAATAGCAGGCTCTCGATTCAATAATCAAGTTTGAACATTTATCGATCCTAGGAATAATCCCATAACCAAACATTGATGACAGATAACACTAATGTACATGACGATCATGCTACGAGGATTTGTTACTTGTAAGTTGGGAATCTCGAATACTACTTGCGGTTTAAAAACATGAAAGATTAGCCTATAATGATATTTATGAATGAGAAATAATAAGACACTGATATTGTCAATGCCACTAATTTTTACCACAAAAAATTAGTGGTATTGACAATATCAGTGTCTGATTATTGAAAATAACCACAATATCTGATCAAATACAATTAATATTTTTATAAATGATAAATTATAAATAAATTATCATTGTTGTGTCATGAAGTGGTTTTGATAGAGTTGAATATCGATTTCCAATATTGATTATGAATTGAAGTTACAATCCAAACATATTCCATAGTTCTCCATCAATTTTATGTTTTGAAAATTCACGCTCCAAAATAATAGGCCTATGACTAGACCATAGAGTTATAATGTGATTTAGATGAATCAAGACAAAGTGGAAGATATTGGAAAATAACTTCACTATAGTATGAGCGATATAGAATTTCAAGGAATTTTATTCTAGAGTAGGAAAATGCATACAATTGAAGCATGAGAACTTTCAGAGCCATGTTGTTGGAATTGTAGAGAATTGCAACTCTCTCTCACTGCTAAGACGTATAAATAAGAACTCCTTGTTTTTTAATATCTGTTGAAGAATTTAAGATGAAAAAAATTAAACTTTGTAGCTCGAACACATTTTATTCATAATATAAAATGCATGAATTCATTTCTTTTTCATGCATGACTTCATGCTTCTTAATTAGTACGTATCCGTTCAACAAAGTTATGAATTCCATACGTTCAATGTTGATTATAAGTTCATAATCTTCTTGAAAAGCTCCTTCACAGTTGAGAAAAGCTTCATTTCCCTCCCACACATTAACGAGTATCCTGGCATACATTACTACTTATTCGAAGTCACATCCACCAAGGTAGAATTTCTTGAATGGCTTTTTCGAACTGGGAAAATGTTTTGAACGATGAAGAGGATCCATTTGTGAGATGAATTGCTGTTACGAGATTGCGAAGGAAAGGTGGAAAACACGTCAAAATGAATTGCTGGATTCCTACGTAATAATACTACAAGAAGGGAAATTCTCTCCCATAATTACTAAACGTGCTCCATTTTTATCATTTTTTTTTGCATGAAAGAATAACTATGAATTTTTATTAAAAAATTTATTGTATTAACAATGAATTTCTCGAATTCAAATTCTACATTAAATGCACTATTTTATAGTCTGTGCAGCTTTTATTACTGTGTTTTCAATGGGTTGTAACTCACATGAATTAAAATTTGAAGTTTTGGGAAAATTTACAATTTGATCTGCACTAAATATGGCTATATACATCACTACAATGTACATCACTAAACTTCCAATAAGAATATTGTAGGCCAGAATAATGTCAGTGGAACGTGATTCAGAATGTAATTAATATTTTACACATAAAATACATTACAACATACCACAACTCACAATATCACTATCAATTCAAGTTTAGAAAATATTTGTCCTGTAAAACGAGAATAGTTCGTTAAGATAATTAGATATGATTCATTCATCCAACAATATTATTGACAAAATAAAAATTAAGTAGCAGACTTCAACAGGCCTGCATCTGAAATTGTAATTTTCCAATAAATGTTTATTGTTGATTGCCATGCATACACTCCGTCATAGCACATTCGTCAGCTGCTCCTATCCTACAACACTTGCAAAATTTATTTAAACAAACAAAGTGTTGAAAGAATGAGTCTTATGCTCAAAATACATAAGAACACTAATAGAAATGACTAGGACTATATAATTTCATTTGCACCAAGAATTAACATGCAATTAATTAATATAATTAGATGAGTGCATAGGACTCCATCGTTTTGAATGGAAAATTTGAGTTGATGGTTAGTCGGTAGTCTACCAATTTCTGAAGTCGGTGAGTGATGAGGGAGCCAGAGTCCCTGAGGAAGCGTCATCATTGTCTTCAACAATAAGCTCTCTGTGAAGCTGCAGTAAACAATAGGCCAAGTTTCAAAGCTCCGCTCTAAGTCAGTAAAACAATTAGTGGTGAGTGGAGTCGAACTCAAATAAAGTGAACAAGCTGAGACCTACTTTGAACTTCAGTTGTGTGAATGTGGCGGTAAAAGACGTGATGGATGAGAGCTTCTCAATTTATTGCTAGATAATAAAGTTGACGTCTTTCAAATTTGAGAGCGGAATGAGAGCTTCAAAATCCATTTTTGTGTAATGAAGAAAAGGTCTTAGAGGTGACTTCATTTCTTTGTAAATTTTCTATTCTTTGTTTTGCACTCTTGAGTTATTAGATCAAACTAGAGAGACTGTATAGGCTAATCATAATAATTATACAACGATTATACAGTATCTATAGATCAAATCAATTTATAGTTTGAAGAAATGCTTTAAGAAACCAGCTTTCTAATAACTGATAAATAGCAATGAAATCAAGAGTGCATTATTGGAAACACAATCCTTACGTTTGCCATACACTCAAACGTGCATTCAACCATTTTACGCTGATAACATTACAATCAATTCAATTTATAAAAGCTACTTTTAATATTTAATGAAGAAAGTGCATATAATAACTATAGCAAATCATTGATTTGTTCACGCTGATATTCTTCGCGGAATCTACAAATTTCTAGATCAGAACTGATCGAGTATCAAATTAGATTATTGATTGATTAAATTTGATTCTAACTTGATTGTTGAAATTTACTCATTGCATCTAAATATTATCATTGTATTTTAACGTAGTCTTAAAATAAATTTTTCCATTAATCGCTACGTTTCAGCTGATTTCGGCGATTGATGAAAGAAAAACATAATCGAAAATCGAAAATCAAAAAAATCTTAATTCCTCAAATAATTATTGTTACAATGAAAATAATAAAATTGATAAGAGATTTGATTGACTAGGCTATCCCTATGTATTCCTAGATTTTTTTTGTTACAATGCTATAATAACAAATTTGATGGAATAACCCTACGAAGACTATACATTAGTGTAAATCATTACATCAGGATAATAGAACCATTTTTTATTCTGTCAAATCTTAATCCTTCGTAATGGCTGTTTTATAATTACAGATTGTTCCCATAATTGAATATAAGTTCCCTGACTCGAGACGGTATTTGGTACAAGAAAGTTTGAAGATATATAGCAGCAGATAGATAGTATGAGACAAAGATTAATGAGACGGAAGTATTTGGAGGGCAAGTTTACTGTCGGCTGGGAAGATGGATGGCGGCGGATCATCATTGGGACGGACGGATAGACCAGTATAAAACCTTATTTCTTTCTTCTTGTGACGATCATCACGCAGTACAGGACAGGCCTTATAGTGAAACCTATAATTGGAAACTGGGAAAAGTGTCGCTTTGACTGCTCAAACTTTTATCGCTGCACTGCCGCAGGCCCTTCAATGAGATGATACTCTAGCTGCTCTACCATCACGTTTTTTCTTCTTTATTCATCATTTCTTACTTATTTTTCCATTTTTCTTTTCTTCCCCTCATCCACGCCTTCTTCCCCTTTCTATCATTATTTTCTTCTTCTTCTTCTTCTTCTTCTTCTTCTTCTTCTTCTTCTTCTTCTTCTTCTTCTTCTTCTTCTTCTTCTTCTTCTTCTTCTTCTTCTTCTTCTTCTTCTTCTTCTTCTTCTTCTTCTTCTTCTTCTTCTTCTTCTTCTTCTTCTTCTTCTTCTTCTTCTTCTTCTTCTTCTTCTTCTTCTTCTTCTTCTTCTTCTTCTTCTTCTTCTTCTTCTTCTTCTTCTTCTTCTTCAACTTCTATCTCTCTTCCTACTTCTTATTCTCATTCTATCTGTCTTCCTACTTCTACATTTGTCTCCCTTCACCTACTCCTCTTCTGCTAAATTAATATTTTCTTGTTCAATCGAATCGATAGCCTCATTTCGGAAAAAGTGCACTGCCCAACTCACAGAAAGAAAAGTATCTCCATCAATTCCAATATTGAGCCCGGGAAAGGGTTCGACGTGAAATAGATTTCCTCACTTTGAAAAATGATTCCAATTGACGGCTCAATAATTATTAGTGTGGCTCAATTTCTTTTTCCATCAGACCTTTCTCCTTTCTTTTCGAAGCTCTGTTGATAATTATATTCCGAAAGGTTTGTCTATAAGGGCTCAAACGTTTTTTTCTAATATCAACATAAATGGGAATTCAAAAATCTCAATAATATCTATAAAACTCATGATCTATTCAAAATGCTTATGAAATTCAAAATTGCATTCCCAATTTTTTTTAAATGTTTTTGTTAAAGTCAATCTGTAGGAGTAAAAAATGGCACGTCTCCCTGAAAAGGTTATGTAATGCTTATCTCATCAATCACATAAAAAAAACTATCTTATAATTTTTACATTATTTCATTCCCTTATTCATCAATATCTATTCATTAAATGATCAAATAAACCAAGAACAACATTGAACAAGAGCACTAAATAGAGAATAACAAACGGGACACTCAAATAGCACCGGATTCCTACAGAGCTGTGTTTGAATTTATTCATAACTTACAGCCCAAATAACGAAACCGGGTAAGAGCCAAATGGTGAGAGAATTTCGTTTGGAGCTGACGCGAGAGAAAAAGTCATTAAGGTTTTATTGGTGAAACGACGACCCTTCCGAGAGTAATTCCGTGTTGTATCTGCCGCCGTATATCTGGAGCAGTGCAGAGGGTTCCTATGGGTTCCTATACACATACAGTTGGTGCGACTTCATCTGCTCTAGACGTGCGCTTTTGTAAGGACTTGCGTGACTGTGAAATCTACAAGAATTCCACTGAAGTCATTGCCGCCCTGTTCTGTTCTGGTGTCAGTGATATCTTGGAATTACAAAAACAATTGGAATTTCACTCTTGTTATCACCTAACAAGGATTCAAAGAGCTCCTCACTGTTTCTTATCAATTGAGGTCAAAAGCCAGGAATTGGAAAAGCCAGGTTGATAAGAGGAAAAGGTTGAAATAGTTCAGTAAATAGTTCAATACCTTAGTAAATGTCTCTGAATGAACGTAGCATAGAAGAAATATTACGATTACAATACTACCTTCACAACAACTAGAACCACAATCATTGATAATCTATAAGGGAATTCAGCGGCTCAAGTTTTACTAGGAAATATTTTATCAGGAGCTCACAGAGTATGATGTATTATTGACGTAATGTTGAAGGAGAGTCTCAGTGAGAACTCAGAACAATAGGCCTACTTGATTGATTAATTCTTAGTTGCAAACTTCATGGAGAATGAAATCCATTCTACAGTCTTTTCAAATGATTGCATAAAGAGGGACTGATCCAAATCCAGGCTATATAGTTCAATATGATTGTGAGCTTGTATGGATAGCTTTCATACATGTCATTCCCATTAGGTACAAAATGTACGCGGCAGCACCGCAAATGTTATCTATTCAGAAGTCTCCGAATTTATGACGTGGACACCGAATTTCCAAGCCTCATTCAATATAGATAGCCTGAAACGCTGAAACATATTAATTTGTAATAAGACCCAGACTGTTCCATGAATATGTAGGATGGCAGCAGCTTGCTGTGTTCTGAAATTTGATTTTGTCATGTATTGATTTGTACTCTTCTCACTCGGCTGGATGCATTCGTAAGGAAAGTGGAGGAATGTGTTCAATTCAGATATGAGAATTTCATGAGACGGGTATTCAGAAATACGATAGAGCGAAGCAGAAGTTGAATGCTCCGGCAACTTTATGAATGACGTTCTCAATCTACCATGAAATTATTACTCGAAAGCTACTTCACTTGCAGGAGAAGGAAGAACGAGAAGTTAATCTCGTTTGAACATGATAGTGATATGAATATCGGGAAGTATAACGTCTAGGTGTTTCTCTAAAACTTGTATACTAGATAGTATATTAGGGAAATAGCTGAAAACTTTCCAAGCATCCTGATGACAATGATATTAAAATGATCAAGATTAACGTTCAATCAAATATTATCACCAAAGTACATGTTCGTGGGCAGTATGCACCTGTTTTCAATTCAGCATTCAATTACCGTATCCGCTACAGACTGAAAATGTAAATTTTTATTATTTCCGTATCTAACTCTCTCAATCATTCTGTTATTATTATTTCCGAAAATACTAATCAATTTTTCAATTTTATCTCGTGAGGAATATGACATAATAAGTAACTTGTCTGTAAAAGTGAATGATTTATTCTTTAATGAAGGTACTTATTTATCTTGAAGTAACTGAGTAAATGAGTGATGTGATCAGTCAAAACAATAAAATTAGACTTCAGTATTGAAAAGATTGCTGTTTGTCCACCTCAAATCATTATTTGTGAGGTTTGGGCGAGTTTTGGACAGAAAAGATACTGAAAATTCTTTCTTCTCAGAGTTCAATTCTATGCAATATAAATGAGTCTTCAGTTCTAATGTATTAATGTTGATTTCATTAACTGCTAATTAAAAAGGAGGGAGAAGATCAAGTTTTAAAAATGACTGGTTTTGACTTGAACTCAAATCGTCATATTGCTTGCTATAGATTCATCCAGTTATGATGATCATTCATATATATTGTTGAGTGAGCTATGTATTATATTGAGTGAACTATGTATTTTTAGTGATTTCACAATGAACAGTGATGATATAATAATTTCCCTTGCCTACAATGTAAATGACTTCACCTATTGAATTATTCCATGACTAAAACAATCATTAAACCAATTTGACTATAAACAATATACATCCACTGACAATGCCTTCCACGTATCAGTGTCGAATCATTTGTAAATCCCTGAGGAAAAGCCTTGATCTCTGACTAATTTAAATTGTACTCGTAACAGCAGCGCTGAGAGTGCAACATGCTTCGCTTGGGCATTATTAATGATAACATTGGAGTCTCTTGAAAACGCCCATCTGACAAGGGATGTGACTCCTACTGTATAGGGCTGTGGGCCTTATCAATACTCTATTGTTTTCCAAATGTAACAATAGCGCTTCAGTTTAATTATCTAGACTGCATTCAGCAGAAGTCAACTCTGGCCATAACAAACGAACAGTTATTGTCTCTCATTATAAATGAGAAATGTACTTTGCAGCTACCTCGCCTTTATTTATATTCATGAGTGAACAGCTCTCTACCTCCGAACAATATCACGTTAATGGAAGAATATTACCGCCATGAATAATATTTCGCTAAATTTAATGATCAGCCATTCATTATTCTCTTACACTAGAAATAACCATTGACATAAATTACCCTAATACTCTAATAGAAGCCCTAAAAGCCTGTGAAACAGCCTCTCTGGAACAGCAATCATGGTTCATTGATGTGTATGTACTTGGTATTTCGTACTCCACGGAGTGTCAAACTACATTAAAAGGAATGATTACACTCAGCTTCTCCTTAATAATTTGTGAGTAGACTAAGCTTTACATAAGATTGGATGAATGAATAGAATGTATTTCTCCTTATGTATATTCTTTCCTTAGAAAAAAATAAGAAAAGAAGAAGTTACGTATAGAAGGTTGTTTAGAATCGAATTAAAAATAAGGAATAAAAACACTGAATAATCTGTTTTTATTTATAGATACTCATAGTTGATGAACTAGATATTCGAGAAAAAAATGAATGAGAAGGGGTGAATAGACTGAATTTAAATAATTTTCGAATGATTACTGTCAAATCCAATAGTAACTGGAAGGTTATCAACTGAAAGTTCAATATTATTGTAACTATGTACATTGGTAATATCATCAGCCAATAATGTCTTCATTATCCAATCATTCGATGAATACATGACTTTAACAAAATTCAATTAGCAGCTCTCAAGCATAAGGCCAGGCGTATGCTGGGACACACATGTACACACGCACGCAAGCCAGCCAATCACAGCTCCTGCCTTGTCCTCAACAAGAGCTGTGATTGGCTGGCTTGCCTGCGTGTGTACACGTGCCTCCCAGCATACGCCTGGCCTAAAGCTGGGTTTGTTGAGAGGCATCAAAAGTGGAGTGGTGAACTACAATGAATAATGATTTCTTATTCCTAATTGTCATTTTGAAATGTACTATTATTTTTGATGATATTCCTATCTAAATTTCGGAAAAAGACGTTTTGAACTCCATTGTTTGTGTTACACTATTAAGTTAATTTTAATTTCTCAAATGAATAAATAAATAGTCTAATTTGACGCAACAAGTACAAAATATAGAATTGCTATGCAATTCTTGTTACAGTTCTAAATTTCAATGTATACAAAGTCGGAATTCATATGAGATAAAGTCAGTAGAGTTACTTTACCATGGTACTGTCTGTCATACCTACTTGTACATTTTTGTAGGGGGAATTAACAAGGAAGCTTTCTTCGTCAATTCTGCTTCAAGTACCCTAATTCAAGCATTGAACCCTACATGCCTATTATTAATTCTAATAGAACCCCGGTTTCGAAATAGATGAAGAGAGAAAAAGAGAAATAATGAATTCATGAATTAAACAGTCTTTGTTAAAATTCAACCGATCAAATTAGAAGTTTGGGTGATGAGATTATAAAGCAAGCACTAATGATCTCTAACCTCATCAAACAAGCTCAACGTTCTGATGTAAACTTTGTGAGACATTGTCGGTAAGCTGACAGTCATAATTTTTTCAAAGTGAATGTCGGAGATTTATGTGGGCGTTTAAAGCAGCGCATCACGTTCATTAGACCGCGTATAATTGTTTTGACAACTAATTGAAACATCGACAAGCCGAAGGCACCCTTAAAACAGCCGTCGCTGCTATTTTGCGATTGGCTGAAAATCGAAATAGGATGAGACTACCTAAATATATTGATAGAATATCATTGATTTGTGAGAATAATATTCACGAATTTAATAATGAAATATGACTTATTAATAAAATTAAAGATTTTCAAGACAGGTAGGAACACCGAACCGAGCCTGAATCATATTGAGGAAGAACAATATTTGTGTAGTTAGAATTTTTATATCTTCCTGATATTGTAGTGGATGAGGGAAGGATGAAATTCCTTCCTGTTTACGCAGGATGATTTCTATACTTTGTTCGATATTTCAAAGGTGGACTCATGCGTGGTTGCCGGAACTTGACAAATCTCAAATCACAGTCAGGCATCATATCGACTGCTGTTTATCAATCAACATCAATTCAACAGCTAAATTAGCGGAATACTTCAGTGTGAATGGGGCATTTCAAAAAAATTATGTTAACCTGAGTCCACTGAATTATTGAACAAAGTATAGCACAGAGCAGTAACAGCTAAGAGTGACCTTTTCTAACCGAAATAATTATGCACCAGAGATGATCAGTCCAATTTTATTTGTCTGCGGTTTTGGACTTCTAAAATTCTGTTCTCAGCACGAGTTAAAATCTTTCTGATACAATTACTGTTTTTTTTCAAATAATGAGAAAGTTTAAATTACAAAATCAAGTTGACAGTTTGTTCCCAAAATGTTTGAAAAATTTTATAGAATAAGAGAGGAAAAGTGGTGAACCTTCATGTTTTTCGATGGGTACCGTACATTCCATTTTGACTATACGTTGTTTGCTGTTTGAATATAAACTATTTATCCATTTTTTTAAATACTGGGGGCGCTTAATCCTCACCTGGGTTCGTCTTGTAAAGTAATAATACTGTAAAGTTTGTAACGGCGCCTTTCAGCTTACGCGAACCATGATAACTGTTCTAAATGGTTCAAACACTGATAATATAAAAATTATGTTGAGATAATCTGATACTAGCAAGGAAGCACAAACTTCCACAATGAATACAAGTGGACAACTGCAACAAGAAGAAGAGGAAAAAGAATTCCACGTTTCTCATTGACTGGAGTAGCTCAATGTGCAGAGAGTTGAGCCTCGTTACTTATTCAACTTTGGGATGAGCTAAGCAGGCCCATTAAGTGAAGTAGCCTTCTGGCAGCACTTCCTTGTCTGCTTTGTGCTTATATATCCCTTCCATTCATCACTATTGGCTAGCTTTCTTCTTTGAAAAGCCTTTTTATCTGGAAGTCTCTTATTTCAGTATTCTCTCCATACGGGCTTTTCCGAGGTTTATTTAGAAATGGGATCTAGTGCTCCACAAAATAGATGGAATTTTTTCATCGGCTATTGCTAATCTAAAAAACCCTTATCAGTTCAAAATTCTTAAAATGGAAAAGTAATCATAGCACAGACTGGATACTTCCATAGTTTGTGGTCATTATCATGAAAAAAGTGGCTCGCGCCTGCGAAAAAATACAAGCCAATAACCCAACTCAACGACGTCTGTGAAGTCACTGGAAAGTGAGAAAAAACTTCGCTCCGGCAGCTGGCGGTCGGAAAGAGTGCATTTCAAATGCAATTCTATGATGGCTCAAATCATATGACTTATAATGAGCTATTCAGGGTATGAATTGAAAGGTGCCGTTTTCGAAAAACACAACTTTCGGCATATTATTCGCCATTTTCTCCGCCATTTTTGATTGGATTTTTTCCGTTGATGGCTCAAATTGTAGGGCATAATAAGGGTATTATACACACCAATTTTCAAAACGATCAAGTAATTAGTCGATTTGTAGTGGTTTTTTAAAAATTTCATCCCCTAATTTCACCCCCTTCCCTTGGACCAATTTGCCTGGTTAACGAACTTGACCGAGATATTAACACTAATGATTTTTTTGCAAAATTTGGTCGCTCTCCGACAAGGCCTTCGGGAGTTATCGTGTTAACAAGAATCTGTACATATGTAAATATATATAGAGAGATATATGAATTTGAACGGACATCAGATTCGTGTTCTAGGGGCTCGGAAACGTGTAAAAAATATATCACATCATAAATTTTCGATTGTCAGGGCAACAGTGCCAAAGACCAATAGTGCATTTTTTCGAATGAAATGCACTAAAATGGAAAAATACACTTTAGTTGGGTCGCACCACCTGTAATATAGCCTACTCTTTTGAGTCAGGTGATCTAATTGTACGTATTGGGATTGTTCTGATCACGGATGGAATATTTTTGCTTGGCGCATCCACTGTTTCTGAACACCTGATTCTATCTAATTAGCATTATACTAATCCTGAATCACTATTTAATATCTGGTACCGCGCTTCGCTCTGAAGCTGCGGCCGAAATGTTGAATTACATAAATATGTTATTGTAAAAAATCAAAAAGCCTTTTAAAAAACTTTAAAAGTATTAAAACACAGACATGTTTCGGCACATTAGGCCATTATCAATGTCAGATAGACATTGATAATGGCCTATGTTTGTGTTGTGTGTAAATGTCTGTGTTTTAATAATTTTAAAGTTTTTTAAAAGGGTGTTTGATTTTCATTTATTTTTCAATTATTTTAAATAGCCCTAAGTTTTAAAGTTCAGTTTTCAATCAAAGTATCTCCTTGTAAAAAATAAATTCAAAATTGATATGATCACGCCTCTCACAATTTTTTGGCATGAACATGTGTTATAGACTTGGATGTAACTCCATTTACTCCAGCTGGATAGTTTTGGTCAGCTAACAATAACAGCCATTATACTCAGTACTCGGGATTATGCCTGAATGAGGAATATTTAATTCTTTTATTAATCCTGCCAGAGAGTTTTCACGGACATGAGACCTGGTGCAATCTTATTTTTCCATCACGGTTATATAACATTTCAAATTTCGAGAAAATCGTTAGAGCCGTTTTCTAGATTCGTGGTTCCACATACATACAAACATACATACAGAAATTACTCGCTTAAGAGTGGGTGGTAGTGGACGGAAAAATTCAATAATTACAATTCAACCCTTTTTCAGTTAATTAATTATACGATAATTATTAAAATAAACCAAAAATCAAAAAAGTAAAAAGTAACGCCCCTGGAGAATTAAATTCTCTTTTCAATGACATAAAGAATGTGAAATTCTGTCCATAAATAGAGGCAATATCTGCTCCAAGAGATTGATAAAAATTACATTGTTCTTATGGGGCTTGATTTTGCCGTTCGGCAGTTTGCCGTCCACTACCACCCACTCTTAATATAATAGGATATTGAATGATTCACCCTACAAAGACGATCATAATAATACTTGGAGAATAATACTACTCACAAATAGCAAAATTGTACGATCTCCATAACTCTGTGCAGGAATTATTAGATTCCGCGACCCAATGCTCATCCAATAAAAACCACGCAATCTATTCAACTCACGATTCGCAAGGACAAAAAGCAGAATTTGATCTGTCTCTTTTCCATTGTGCACGGAATTGCCCCAGGGAAATTCAAAGATCATGTGAAAAGCAATTTGTTTGGTTGTAGTTGCTTCCTCTTCTGCCTTCTACAATAAAGTAAAATAGGATTCACGATGTAGCATGACCAGTGCTGACATCTAAGAATAATAAATATGAATGATAAATCACTCATGCCTGCTGAAGGAACATCAGTGATATTTCAAACATTTTCTGGACAGTTTAGAGCAAACATAACTTCCACATGTCTACAAATTTAGGTTTTGTTTGATTCGAGCCATTAAAGGTGGGAAATTCTCATTAAGCCCGTCATTCATTTTGAAAATTTAAAATTCCTAAATTTTCATAAATTTAAAATAAGATTAATTTTTAGAGAATTACTTGTGGATATTTATATTCAAGGATTGAAATATTTTGCTTTGATGATGCTACTCATTTTACTCGTACACAGTCATGTAGATGAAATAGCATTCTATCAGGAAATATTAATTCGAACAATCCTATATATGTTTTGGAATGGATTGATTGGAGCATCGCTCAGATTAATGATGAACGATGCTTTCACAAACAAACCGATGCAGTAATCAATTATCCAAATATTATGTGAGCTCCATCAGCGTTCAATGGTCGAAATCTATCGAAATAAATCGTTATCATTTCATGCATGGAGGTTTTTTTTATCAATAGGTCTATACCGTACTCAAATTCATTCTATAGATATCAAACTAGTGTTATTTAATAATTTATTTTAATTCATCAAAATTATATTAATTAATTCATTTACAACTCTTATTATTAAATAAAATATTATATAGCAAGAGTTGTAATTGGCCACAGCTGATCGACTGCGACCGATTATTGCTCCAGTCGCACCAGTAATAATGTACCTTTACATCGCTAGTCATCACATCGGTTTTCGAACTAGGTTTGCACCCTTATAAATAAGACTCATAAATTATGTTCAGAAGATACTCCAATTATAAAGGAACTCATGGAAGGGAGAAGACACTCTAATAGACAGATAAGTTAATGGAAATCCAGAATTCGAATAATTTACGTTCACATTGTAAAACTCCCTAGTCGCACAGTACATAGTCTCATACATAGGAAAGCAAATTATGAAATATATGAGTTCCATCATATGCTATCATCAATTTAACAAATTAATTTGGGTGTGAGAGTTCTCTGGCTCAGAATACATATCCATACATAATAGCTTTTAATCCTACACGAATTCACTGAGCAAGGATTCATGTATGTTCATAATACCGTAGATATAAGTATATACTTAGTATATAATAATAATTATATAGACTTCCATGACTGCATGATAAAGAGTGCGGTATTGTTGTATCAGAGATTATTCCAGGTATTCTATCCTATGTACTGAATTCGGTACTGTGCACTCTAACCAATAGATGATGAGGGCGGGAATTTAGACGCTTCCACTTTCAATCAATTAGCCAGAAATGGAAGAGCTTACCTTATGCATAGATTCCAACGCTGATCAGCATATAGCAGAGCTCTACTAAAGAATGAATATAGTATAGTGAGGGAAAATAGCAGCTGCCAGCTTTTGAGCTGGAATCTATCTCTTTGACTGTGCTTTTAAAATATTTTTATGGAACGGATACATTTTTGGGCAAGCTGAATTGCAAAAAATTACATAATGAAAATTTTTGCTCGTTGCTTGATTTTTATATGGAGGAATTTTATACCCATGCAGACACTTTTCAACTAATCGAGTGTGTTATGGTACTATGATTATGGTATGGCTATGGGAGGAGCCGCGTTACCTGTCCCCTGAGTTTTCTAATTTTGTTGAGCAAATCAATAGAATAGAATAGAATAGAAATATATTTTATTGAACTACAAAAATATTCTGAAATTCGTAATAAATAGATTTTACATTATATATTTTTTTGACATGACCAATTGGTCGTCTGCCAAGTTGAGTTATTTGGTTATTATTAATTTTCACAAATTGAAGAAAAACGAAGAAAAATTTCACGAGAACAATATAAGGAATCAGAAGCGATCATGCATTATACTCTCCTATTAAAAATTTTCTATATTCCTATGCCGTTTTAACAAATCCTATCAAAGCCCTCCAATCACTACCATTCAATAAATCCACTATCCTATCCTCTGTTAAATATCTATCACCCAAATATGCCCTTCTCATCTCCCCCAATACCGGACACCTCCCTATAAAATGCTGTATATCTTCTTCTTCCCTCATGTTGCATAGCGTGCATATAGTTTGGGTTCCCTCCCGTCCTACACTCTTATTCAAATACCATAGTCCTCCTCTCGATCTAAATATGATGGATTTTTCTTTTCGGGTGAAATTTGTTTTCAAATAATTATTGTGATCGGTCAGTGGATTCAAACGAGAGTAAAGCTGATGTAATGTGGATTGTCTAGCACGTGCAATCCACTTCTCTTTACATTCCTCCTTCATTAATTCATTAATACTCTTCAATCTCTGTCTCCAATCTGTCCGACAAATTTGACCGACTCTCTACAGATTGTTAAAACTTAGTATTATCTATAATCATTTATTATTGTCCCCTATCTAATCCATTTGATCACTCTCCCCAATTTAGTTTTGAATTTCGAATCACCTATCATACCATTTTATGGACATTCCATTATCATTATTCCCATCATTCCCACTCATATGAATAATTATTTGTTTTACATAATTAAATAGTATGAAATTTCCAATAAAATAAATACTTAGTACCGTAGTCGTAAAGATCAGAAAAATATTCGCCCATGGTTGAGTGTTAATGGGAGAGATGTCTTTTAACATCCCTCTCCAAGAATGGACATTTATATGTCTAAACTCCGCCATTTTATGTAGATACAGCTCAAATTTATATTACCGTTAGCTTATTGAATCCTACATCTGTCTCATTTTGCAAGTTTTCATAGTATATAATTAGCCAACTTATGCAAACTATAATGTAATTAGTGTAACTTTCATTTATTTTTATTCTTATAGCATAGGATTCGAATTATTGTATTATGTAATCTACATGAATAAAGTGATTGAATCTGAATCTGAATCTGAATCTGAATCTCCATACATTCTGCACGCCTTCCTCCCATTCCGGCAATTCTATTCCATATCTTTCTGCCTGCGCCTTCCAAATCCTGTACCACCCTACCTTCTTTTCAATCATTTCTTGTGCAAGTTTCCTTGGCAATCTATTTGGCTGCAGAGATAATATTTTTAGGATATAGCTGTAATGAAGCTCGTACAAGTAGTGACATAGATTGCACGTATTCGTCTCCAGATAGATAATGTGATTAGGTGTTGACTGCGGAAGAGAGTACAATTTCTTGATGAAGGATCTATGGAGTCGTTCTACATCTTCGAAATTATTGTAACCCCACACTTGTCCTCCATAACTCACAAGAGCTTTTATAACTGCATCAAACATTATCCACTTACTCTCATTTCTTACTTCATTCTGCGTCACGAAAAAATTCCACACATTATTCACAGCGAACTTCGCCACCGCCACACGCTCTCTCACATGCTCACTGGGAGGAATGTCATTTGGGAGGTGAATGTAACGCCCAAATATTTGTAGCTGTTAACTATGCCTATCTGCTCTCGTCCCCAGTACCACCTTTCTTGACTCGCTAATCGCCCTCCCTTTCTGAACACCATTATTTTTGTCTTATCTGAATTTACTCGCAATAATTTTTCAAGCACATAATCATTCTTTGTAATGCTTTGGCTGTGGAAGCAGTTAAAATCAAGCCATCCGCATACAAAAGGCCTTTAATATTCAACTCATCTATCCATATTCCCTCCTCCATACTATCAAAAATGTCGTTCATGAAGAGAGTGAACAATATTGGGGAGAGTAAGCATCCTTGTTTTAATCCGTTATCTGTATTGAAAGCTTCACTCATTCCATCGTCTTTTCCCTGGCTATTTTTGCACCATATGAATGCACGTGTATTCCTATATAATTCCTCAATGATATTCACAAATTTGGTAGATAGCCCTATCTGGTGCAACTTATAAATTAATGCGTGGCGATCTACATTAACGAAAGCGGCCTTGTAATCCACATATAGACAATATACTTTACTTTTCCCTCTCTTTAACTTCAAACTGATAATACTATATAAATTGAATATGTTGTCTATTGTGCTGTACCCCTTCCTGAAACCTGCCTGCTCTTCATTGATCACCCCATGAACTTCTACCCAATTGTTCAATCTATTCAGAAGGACACCTGAAAAAATCTTTGATAATGAATTGATAAATTGTATTCCCCTGTAATTTGTAGCCTCATTTTTATTGCCTTTTTTGTGGATTGGAAAAATAATTGCTTCTGAAAAATTGTCAGGTACCATTCCTGTATCAAATATATAATTATAAAACTCAAGCAATACATTTAAAAATTCATTCGGTGCTGACTTGAAAAATTCGGCTGGTATGCCGTCGGTGCCAGGTGCTTTATTAATTTTAGCCTTACTAAGAACAAGCTTAAGCTCCTCATTTGTTATCCTAGCATCTAGGTTTTCATCTTCTATGAGAGGTGGAGCATATTGTAATTTTTCCGCTTCAACTTTAACAGTAAGTAATCTTTTAAAATGTTTCACCCACTTCTCCACAGCAATCTGACCTGAACATGCAAAGGATGATTTTCTAAATGATTTTACCGATGTCCAAAACTGTTTTGAATCACGCACATTCTCTAGACTCTCTCTAATCTTTTTAAAATATAAGGTCCTTTTCTCTTTACAAATCTGTGAGTATTCTCTATTCTAGTACATTTGTTTTGCTTATTGAGTATTAACTTCTCTAAAAAGTCTCAGGTATGCAAAGCTCTTTTTTCTCGCCTTATCGCACTCCCAGTCAAACCATTTCTGTTAGCCACGCTTATCATCTCTCTTATAAAACCGTGCACTGTTACCAGCCGCCTCTCTAACAATGTTGATAATCTTTTCTGCAGCCTGATTACTATCCAAGGGTAAGATAACGCTACAGCTATTCTGTGATAACTTATTACGGTATTTCGTAATATCCACCTTCGACCAAATTAACTTGGGCAGAAGGGCTAGGCTTTCTCCTTCTGTTTCTGAGATTCCACATTTCAATTTAACTTCTATCGGCATATGGTCTGAAAATCTTTCGGCGAGGACTTCAAAACTACTTACAACTGCCAGTGCACTCATCGTCACACAACAAAAATCTATAACAGAACATCTAACACTTGTTACATATGTAAATTCTCCCTTCTTGTCACCCGTTAACCTTCCATTCAATACACATAAATTGAATTCTTCAAACATATTCATCACTCTTCGACCATTTGTATTAAAAATTTCATCCTTCGAGTTTCGGCTAGCATTGATAACCCAAACACTTTGCATTATCTCCTCAGGTATTACTTGTGCATTTGCTATGCGCCTGTTAAAGTCGCCTATCAGCATCAATTGCTCACCTATCTCTCTGCTTTCCATGTATTTATTAAGCTTATTGAAATCGTCCCTCCAACTCTCTCCTGGGGTCAGATAGACAGGCAAAATATGCATTTTGTTTGAGCTATCATATTTTAATGTTATCACTGACCTTTCATCAAAATGAGTGAATTTACAAATTTCTTTCTCCTTGAATATCGATCAAGCCATCATTACTAGCCATCATTATACCTACCTTAGCCCTACCAAATTCTGCTGTCCTACTTGCTGGCAACCATAATATGCTGTATTCTGGGAAATAGGTTTCTAATCTCCTATCTTTCTCCTCAACAAAAGTTTTACTTAATACTATTATATCATACCCTTTCATGAAATTAATAAAATAGTTTGAACTCACCTTGCTGCTAAGACCCGCAACATTATACCCTAATACACTTAATTCGACTAATTCTTTTACTTGGCAGACGACCTTATCCTATTCATTACATTGTTCATTGAATTGCACATTATTTGATTGTTCATCCTTCTCTTGGATATTTTTCACCATATCTGAACAGTCTCTATCCAGGATATTATTCAATTTCTCGACACCGCATTCATCTCCACATCGTAGACCCTCTTCTTCTCTCCGTGTGAAAAACTGTCCGTCGATAATCAGTTGATCACCCTTTAGTGTAGAAGTACGCGCGCCGCCGATCTTCATCACCTCCTTTTTAAGCAGAAAAAGTCTATTACGCTGCATTCTCGTTTCACGTGAATAGTCCTTATGCACCATGCACCACAAATCCTGTTCCCTTCAGGTTTTTTGTTTTGTCCAGCATTTGTGAGCAAATCAATACGAGCTCTGTTTCAAAAGTATACTATAATGCAGAAAGAAAACAGTATTTACTGGACTGTTTAATTTATCATTTGGTACTGCGTTATTCATGTAAGTGAAAAAACATGGAGGGACGTACATTCATTGCCATTGGTGAAATTCATTCAATACAAGAGGTTGGTGAAATGAAGTAATATAATCTGCCTGTTCCCGGTTATCTTAATGTTAATGTGACAGGCAACAATGAACATTGTTAAGGTTTATTGTATTAACAAGGTGCAAATAATATGATATCTATTTTAAGTAGTTTCCCCCACTTCCCAAAACACAAATTATTAATTATAAATATGTGATTCATTTGAATATTTTATCATGATTTATTAAGGAGGGAATTCATGCTCATCAATACTTCGTTTCTTTTGAAAGAAATTTTAGTTCTGAAGAAATAAGATTAGCTTACTTGATCAGAATTGACTTACAATACAAGATTATCTTGATTTTGATCAGAATTTGTGGCGGATTTAATCCAGAAGAGAAATTCCCTGTCAAAAAGGAAATCTCCTTGATACATTAAACGACTTAACGCTTGAATGGGTTTTGAAGCTTTTCAAATAACTCAACTGAGAGTTCAGTAGATTCTCAGAGTTTCGAGAGACATTTAATTCTTTCCCCAAAAAATCCAACTATATTGCCAAAAACAGTGTTCCTTCTCCTTTACTTTCTTTACTTATACCTTTCAAATTTTGAGTAATATTTTCAAAGTCGACAGTATGAGATAGAAAATTCTTTTTGAACAATCTCTCTTTTGATGTTTTACTTAAAATTTCTCTTATCTTCCTCCAATTTATTTCAGTTTCTTAATTTTCACTACTCTCTTATTTCTATAATCCTTTCAATTTCTCTTTTATTATCATTATAATACGGTTGTTTTCCCTCATAATATTCTTTTACAAATTTCTCTCTATTTAATACTTTCTTCCACCTCTTCTTCTTTCTATCTTCTCAACTATTATATTTCTCTTTTCACCCCTTATCACTCTACCCTTTTGAATCAAAGATGATTTGTCCGTACAGAAATAACGAAACATACAACATTCCTGTGGTTATACAGTACCACCACTTTTTTAAGGTCCTCTTTGACCTTGAGGTATATTCATTTTATGTAGCCAGCAGCCCCCTCTAAATCTACGTCACCATTTAATCCACCCCCACTCAGCCCACTTTATTTTATTCTTTCCCGATCGAAACGAGAAAAGCCGAAAGCCCATTTCACAGAACCTTAGCGCTCGGATTAGAGACACTTCCCAAGTGCCTGTCTGTTTTCGTTTTCGCTTTCTTAACGGGAAAGAAATACAACTCTAGTAGGTGAGATGGAGCGGGATGGAAGGGAGGAGGATGAGGATGGCTAGGAGGATGAAAGGGAGAGAGGGGGTAAAGGTTGAGAGAGAAATGAGAGAACGATTAATGAGAAAGAGATGTTGTAACGGGAGAGGTGAGGATGGAGATGGTGAGGAGAATAAACGAAAAAAAGAAAGAATGCAAAAAGATAGTGGAGGGCAGAGAATTGAGCATTATTTGAAGTAAAAAAGCTAGGAAGATGCGTAGAAAGAATAAAAGTGTTATCATGAGGAGGAGGAGGAGGAGGAGGAGGAGGAGGAGGAGGAGGAGGAGGAGGAGGAGGAGGAGGAGGAGGAGGAGGAGGAGGAGGAGGAGGAGGAGGAGGAGGAGGAGGAGGAGGAGGAGGAGGAGGAGGAGGAGGAGTAGGAGGAGGAGGAGGAGGAGGAGGAGGAGGAAGAGTAAGAAAAGGAGAAGAAGGAGGAGGAGGAGAAGAAGAAAAAGGAGGAGGAGAAGAAGAAAAAGAAGAAAAAGAAGGAGGAGAAGAAAAAGGAGGAGGAGAATTGAGGAAGGCAAGAATCTCTTGAATTATTAGGTTGGTGGTTAAGTAGGTGAAGCAATTAGGAAAGGAATAAGAAGAAAACAGGAGTAGAAGGAAACGAGGAAACGAAGGGAACGGGACAGGAGTAGTAGATATACTGAATAAAAAAGCAAGAGTTTGAAAAAGGTAAAAGAGAAAGGAGGGTAGAACGTAAGTATAAGATGAAAAAATCGTTCCGGCAGCTGGCGGTCGGAAAGAGTGCATTTCAAATGCAATTCTATGATGGCTCAAATCATATGACTTATAATGAGCTATTCAGGGTATGAATTCAAAGGTGCCGTTTTCGAAAAACCTATGAAAACACAATTTTCGGCATATTATTCGCCATTTTCTCCGCCATTTTTTATTGGATTTTTTTGTTGATGGCTCAAATTGTAGGGCATAATAAGGGTATTATACACACCAATTTTGAAAACGATCAAGTCATTGGTCGATTTGTAGTGATTTTTCAAAATTTTCATCCCCTAATTTCACCCCTTTCCCTTGGACCAATTTGGCTGGTTAACGAACTAGACCGAGATGAGATATTAACACTACTGATTTTTGTGCAAAATCTGGTCGCTCTCCGACAAGCCCTTCGGGAGTTATCGTGTTAACAAGAATCTGTACATATATATATATATATATATATATATATATATATATATATATATATATATATATATATAGATAGATATGATAAGATATATATATAGATATATATATACATATATATAGATATATGAATTTGAACGGACATCAGATTCATGTTCTGGGGGCTCGGAAACATGTAAAAAATATATCGCATTATATATTTGCGATTATCCGGTCTAGACCAATAGTGCATTTTTTCAAATGAAATGCACTAAAAGGAAATTAACGGATTTTAACGAAAAATTAGAATGTTTTACCAGAGAAAGGAGAACAAGAAAGGGGAATCAAAGAATAAAAGTGAAATTGAATATAATAGAATACGGGAATGTAGATGAAATGATGAGAATAGAATGAAAAAGTAAACGGAAAGAGAGACGAAAATTGTAAGAACCAAGAGAGGTTTAAAAGAAGAAAAAGAGACAAAAGTTAGGATGGAGATAATGATGAGAGAGAAAATCGAGAAAGAGGATAAAGGACATAAGGTTGCAAAGGAAAAACAATGGAATCTTGTGTGGAAAAAATACGTAAAGGGGAAAAGAGGCCCAATTTACGAGTGCCATTTCAGCATTCGCACACTGTGAACTCTGACTGATGCGAAACAGCTTCTCTTCGTGCCAAGTGGAGTCTCCTGAGCTTTCCGTGTCAAGTGAGTTTTCCCCCACAAAATTCAAGGCCAGCTTTTCGGTTCTACGTCCGAACGTACGTGCAAAACATACAGACAAGACCATTCCAAACAATCCCAACACCAATTCCCTAAAGCTACATTTATTTTGCACATTGCGCCATTGTCATGACAATAATACCCAAACTTTTCAAATTTCAACACCAATCAAATAACATAGAACTTTGTCTCTTGACGCAGGAATGAATCAATTCATTCCTGAATCAATGAATCAATTGGTTCCTGGTTCTGATGCATGCATCATTTAAACTATGAAACAATGCCAGAGTTGTGAAAACAATAGCTATTCATTTTTCATTCCATTATTATGTTCAATGTTCTAAATCGAGACAAGCATCGACAAAAGAGTTACGAGCTATTTAAAATGATTATTTATTCACTAATCAAATGACTTGAATGATGACATCCGTTGAGCGAATTAAAACTCATTATTTTGTTGAAATATTTGATAATATAGTGCAATAAATCAAATAATCTTGTTTTAATGAAGCAAAGCATCATTGATTCAAATCGAAATTTTTTATAACTTTCTCTTCTGTTCGTAAACACAATATATTTGTCAAAAGAACTTCTTCGGTTCTACTACAACTAGAGTTAGTGGGTTTTAGGCTTTAGTTACTTGTGTCAACCACGAGGCTAATTATTTGCCTCTGCAAGTAACGAACGACCTTTGGCTCATCTCCATTTACTAGGCTACAGGATATCTCATCAAAGCTGTCTGCTTCTCATCAAATGTGTGGCTACGGCTATCTCATCTGAGCTACTCCTCCCCCTCTCTTCCCGGTGGTCTGGGCGTTGAGATAACTCATTTACAAGGGACGAATCAACGGGTGATGTAGCAGACTCCAACGAAAGTGGCGGTTAGCGAATGTCTGTTATCAAAGCTCAACTCTGTCAGGACAGTCAGAAAGTGGTCTCTGTGAGCGAAATAGTTTGGCTGAGGTGCTCCTGACTCAATATGCTCTCGCAGACCGCTCGTCGATTGTCATGATAGAGCAGAGCATTAATAACAGACACTCGCCAACCGCCAATTTCATTGGCATCTACTGTATGGCACAGACACCGAGTGAGGGAGAAAGAGTAGATCGTTGATTATTCATAGTAATGACCACGTAGGAAGTTTGCTTCTCATAAGATAAAAAATTGTCAACAAACATAAACTTCCAAACTCAGGGAACTATTACTGTACATCGAAAAGTTAATTTGTTATCCTATGTTCTCAAAATTACACTGAAGTTTGAGTAGTGGATCAATTTGTCTCTACTGTTCATTGTAAGGAAGAGTAGAATTTTACTATTATTAATGCTACAGTATTACCATTATAATAGAATATCGAATTAGAAATTTGCGTGAAAATTATACATATTCTGTTAATAGGTAATTTTCTTCTATAAATTATTCTGAATAAAAAGTTTACTTTACGAAAAATTACACTGAATGCTCCTTATAATTTGGTCAATCATTTTCCATGCAAGAAGAACGAACTTATGTCAAAATCATTGATATAGACCAATGCTTACTGTTGTTTGCAATAATCATCAATAATTGTCAAATATATAATAATGCCATCAATAATTGCCATTAAATATATCGTTATTGATATTTGAATACATTTCTACAAGATAAACATGGAATAATGTATCAAATGAATATGAATAAGTTACATCATTATGCCATGTCAAGTAACGAATAAGAAAACCGCATGGGGATAAACAGTAGAAAGCTTCGTCATCAATCATGTATCCACACGTTGGAAAAGGAGGGAAATGGTTTTTCAACTGGCTATAGATTGTACACATGCATAGAACATTAGGCTAGGTCACGCTTTCAAATCCTTTTGCGTACAGGTATGAGTAATAGTGGTATGAGAGGACCATTTTTGTTTGTAATGGCCTCTGCTCACATCTGCGTTCTCAGTTTGCGCAAAACCACAAGCGGATTTTCCACTGTTTGGAATCAGTGAACTTTTAGTAGAACACAGTTGTGTGCTGAAAAAATTTCTCTGTTCTCCAGGTGCATTCTGAAGGATTGTTGGGTGGTATCCTACTACTGAATTTTGAGTGGATTAGACTTGAATCACCTTCATAATGAATTTTTATAGCCACTCCCGTTAACACTTTTTCGCAATTAATATAATAGGCTAGAGTAGAAACCTTCTTGACATCACAATCACTATCAATGCAGAAGTTGATTGGATTGTCTCTATTTATGATCAAAAGCTGATTTCTGTTAATAAGGAGTAATATTCAGGTTTTTAATATATATATTGCTGATACCCATATTCGCCTTCATACTATGTATTTGAGCATATACTGCAGAATATTCACTTCCTAGGTTTTCAACTCATTCAGGGGTAGATTGAATGTAAAATTCGATAACAATGTAATCTACCTTAACCTACTCTAGAACATGGTACGCCATAGTGGAGTAGGTCAATTTCCACACAGAAAACACTAAAACACGTAAAGACACATTATAAGATGTTTCTGTAGCTAACTATTGTATATACTGTAATTGTAGAGTTTCTAATATTCTGTTATTGATGTAGTAGTTTTAGTTTTTTTGGGAAATAAACTTTTATTAATTAATTAATCTATTTATTTATTTATCTATTTATTTATTTTATCTCCTCTTATGAAGATCATTTTCAACAGATTTTCTAATTGAAAAAAAACTGACAGTGACAGTCATTACAATCACAAACTAATATTGCAATTGACTCTCAACAAACAATCATTGGATTCTAGAGAAGTCTCATTTAACAGGGACATTCACTTTTACATTGAAGGATCGAATCAAGTAAAATTTAAGTGCTAAACTGTCACACTGATATTGCATTTTCCCGGATAAAAATAATACCAACCATTATGATATTCAAGAGAGTTTTATACAACACTATCTGTTTCCATACAGGTTTTCTAGGACTTTTTATCACTATCTTTATTGGAATTTTCTCTTCAACCAGTTATTGTAAACACTAATTTTCGGTGAGTTTTGTATTTGATACAAAGTATTCTACTGCATTTGCTCAATAGCACCTGAACAGCTTTATTCGACCATAATGGAATACATGCGAGTATTAAATTGCTGGATATTAGCAATATTTCAAACGCGCTCACTTGGACGCAGACGGGGCTCACAGAACATTTAACCAGTAAATCATTTTGATACGGCACGTTCAACTACAAATTTCCATTGAATTGAATAGGGCGTTCGAGATTCGCAACTTACGCAGTAAAGGGTGTTACTTTGCAGCAATTGAAATGGCTGTTCTCTTGAGCGATATAAATTGCAGCACATAAAAACACCACTTATCTCTGCCTCTGAGGCTGGCGCTTTCAACCGCATACTAATGGTCTTTTTCCACTTTCAAGGTCTCTGTGAGACACTACCTATTTCAACGTTTTGTTTTCATAATTTCCACTCGAATTTGGTTGGAGCTCGAACTTAATACAAGAGTGTTAATGTACAAGTTGACATGCATACACTCCAAACTACTGATTGTAATCCAAAATGTTTGTGGAGGTCAATTCCCTTCATGATTTCAACTTGAATTTGGAAGTCTAAATCACCACAAGAATGTTCACATGCATTAAATAAAGATAAGATTTTTGAAGACCAGATTCTGTGAATCCAATTCAATTATTTTGTGATTCATTTTTAGTTGCTGATACTACTCAATTTTTTAAATGTATTGGATGCTAAGTAATGTGCATTGAAAGTAGTTGTTTTCGTGAGTTTGACGGGTCATCATCAACATTCAAGTTCATGAGAATGCCCTTAAATGACATTTTGAAGAAAGTGCTTTCAATTCAAAAGACTGTTGTCTATTGAATGTTCATTGTTTTTAAGAGTTGTTTCCGACTTCTACCTTGCATCAAGCGTTGAATAATTTTTCTGATCATAAGATGCAATCAAAATTCTTAAACTTTGCAATTTGCATTGAATTGTATAGCCTTTATAAGTTGTGTTCAGTTGATACCGTTTTTCATAAGTAAAGTTGTCCGGAACTTCATACTTCTTCTGTCATCGCTTTTATTTTTAACTTACTGTCAATCAAGACTTCCTTTAATTATATTCATCCTAACCCCCATCCATATTATACTGTATTATTAACTTACATGATGTCTCTTAATCACTATGACTTGATACACTAAGCATGAATCGAAGTCTATTCTATTTGCGTTAAGATTCTCAAAGTGAAAAAATCATTTTCCTATCTATCAATATACTGTATGTATATGAATCTAATCTAAACTCAAATTTAGCCATCCACCTCCATCGTTGGACCAGTATGATTGGAATTCAAATTCACTACTTCATCCCAGCCAATGCACTTTGGTCAAACGAACGCTTTGTACACAATGTATGCTAAATTTTGAATTTGCATGGCTGCCGAGTGACTCACTTTACTTGACATTCATGTCACCCTCTGCCTGGTGAGCAAGAGGTTGTGTGTGAGATTGTTGGTGGGAGGGGGAGGGTCGATGAGTGGGTAGCGAGACACTAAACCACTACTGATCAATTCGTAACGACCATTTGAATTGTAGTCGGAGAGGTCGAGGGTCGGCTGTCTACCTGTCTAGAATGTTTTGTCATCTGTAGTCGACAGTTCCATTTTCCCAAGTCCTTTCCTTAATCAAGGGCAGCGCGGCTTTCGAGAGCGTTCGAATTCATTGCTAAACAATTCTCTCTCTTCGACTGCTCTTGAACAGAACAGCAGTTAGCACTCATCAACGTGTATCATGTCATGAACAATCAACCTGGCGCATGAAATTTTCTTTTCTCTAGAACAACTTTCTAATTCCCATTGTTCAGATTCCGGGAATAGCTCGAACTAGAAAATCTGACATAGTAGGATTTCGGTTGTTTTGAAGAATCATCTGTCATTTACAGACTTTGAATTTTACACAGCTGGAAAAAATTCAAAAATTATATCTCCGCGCTTAAATACCAACTTCTCCAATGTAACAGAAGTAACTTGGAATGTATCTGTTTCCTCGTCAGCTATAAGCAGATGGATCACAAACGGTGAACTTTTGTAATTGAAACTTGCCAAGAAAATTTTGGTAAGGTTCAGGATCCACTTAAAACATTTATAATTGTTGGATGGAAAATTCGCAATTCTACTTCCTATACTCCAGATTCTGTAATTGATTAAGTAGTTAGTTACAATTCCTTTCCATGTGGAATGGTAATGGATGATAAAAATCATATTCTAAACTCTTGTATTGGGAATTTGATTTAAGTTAGCGAATTATAGCGATCAACTTTCAAGCTATTTTGTGATTAGACCACTATTCCATATACCTTGAGAAATCGTGGAATAGTTAGGCCTACTACCAATAATTGGAAGTTTCAGAAGTTTCCTTGCTTTTCTATACCAAGTTTAGATAAGCTATGTCATAGAACAAAGCGTAAAGGACGTGAAGATGACTAAAGTGAACTTCGATAGAGTGAAACTGAAGTTGAACCAAACATAATCGATACTATGAGTATAATCATAACAGTACTGCGGTACTATGAGTGAATGAGAATCGACAATATAAGTTTAATCATTGCAGTATTGTGTACTATAACCTATATAATATTGAATCAACACAATTTTTCTTCGAAACAATTAAAAATACTGAAATTAAAAATGATGAGAAGTAAAACATAACGATAATATATTTACAATCTATTAATTCGTTGTGAATTAAATTTGAAGTACTAGAGACATAATTATATAGTACGTGATTCATGCCTCAAGTTTCTCAATCATCCAGGTGGACTCACGAATTTGAGAAGGAATACTTGAAACTCCTCAAGATGAAGGTTGATGAATCTTGGGGAAAACGAAATAGATTATCATTGTAAATAGAATTAGTGAATCAGAAGCCCACCATTCTTTTTTGCTTGATTTTCTTTTCAAATAATTAATTGGATAAGGAAATAAGATTGTAGAAGGAATCTTCTCCATGCAGTACGAGTTCTAGTTTTTCTTCATTTTGTGAAAGAATGCGAACCAGGTGTTTTCAGATTGTTTTAATTTTAAATTATCACCATGCTTGGCACTTTGAAAATGAACGAGTTGTGAATCGCTGTTACATATTCATGAAGTGAATAAAGAGAGGGAGAGAAAAGTTTTTCCAAGAGCAAATCTACGCCAGCGGCAGACGCAATCAGCGTTTTCCAACTGATCTTAGGTCGTCCCTTTCTTCCTCCATAAAGCTCTCTGGCCCTTTATAAAGGGATTTTGTCAATTTCAAGTTCTGGCTTTCAAGTCTGCCAGCAGGCTTAGCTGAAAGATTATTTGGATCAAAACGTTCGCTCGAGCCCTGCTGAATGTGTGACTTGGCAATGGATAATTTGACTTGCAGTTTACATTGGTTTGTTGTTTTCAAAGAAAATACACAAGAGAAATGTAGTGATGCGGAAAAGAAAAATCGAATCCGCTTTTATGCACGATTCATAATGAAATTTACAGTAGTAAATTCGTAATAAGAAGAGTATTATGATTAATATGTGGTTGATGCTATTTTTGTTCTATAATACTATAAACTACAATTTATACTATACTACTGTTCTACTAAGCAATCAAATCCTAATTTTGAATCCATACAACGATAAGATTGAGCAGGGATGAATTCTCAATGGAAAACTATAGCAATCCAAATTGGAGAAGAGAAAATGGTTGAAATTGACGGCAGTGTTGGAAATCAATCATGAACTGTGGGAGGGCAATGATTTAGAGAACGGAAAGAAATGAAGGGAGAAAGATAAGAGAAAGGATGATGAAGAAGAACAGAGAACAAATACAAATATCAAGGCGTGTCAATAACGAATGGGATTGGAATTGGGTCACTGTTATGGAAGAAAGTACAAGGAATCGGTTTAGGTATAATGCCTGTTGTAGCCATTCTTGTTGCGAAATAATGTAACCCAAAACTTTGCTTGTTCTTCTTCCATGAAGATAAATTCAATTTGAATCCTATTACAGAAGCCGATAATAGATTTTCTTGAAGTTAGTTATACCTCTGCTTTACATCTATCAATCTCAAATTAAAGCTTAGCAGATTTTGAGGAATATTCGTCATGATTGAAATAAGCTGCATTAGCTGATCATTTGCTTCATTCCAACCGATGTTTAAATGCAATTTATTGAAGAACTAGTTGGGTTCAGAGTGAGTTCCAGTTCGAAGTATGCACATTATTGCAAAAACTGAAGTAGAGATCTAATTCACGTTTTGAGGGTATCAATTCATTTCAAAATTTGAGAGAAACACTTATTTTGAAAGATATATCCGTAAGTCAACCAGGGTTTGGGAGAGATAACCTTAATAGCTCTCTCTAGCTACATTAAGCATGAAAATCAACACTAAACGTCAAACTCAGAAAATCGATCATCTATCAATTTCATGGATATGTGAAAAAATATAACATGTATTCAAGAATAAGGACACTGAAGGCAAGGCATTTAAAAGCTAGCTTTATAAATCCTAGTCCTATCCCAGTATTTCATGAGAGAAAACACGACCCAAGTATTTACTCATATCATGACAAAGCCTTCATCGAAATCCCAAGAGTAATATCTGGAATAGAAGCTTCTGAAGAAACCTATATTCTGGTAACGCTACTTAGCTTTTATCTTGACCCGAGTGGTTGAATAAGTGAAGTGAATGCAAAATTGCCAGACTTTTCTAGAGTTTGTAATTACAAGTTGCATCCATACATGTCCATGTATTCACGATTTGCAACCGATGTTTTCCGAAGAAAATTAGAAAAGCAGATGCGTATAAACATAACAAGAACGTCTTTCATCTTATATCCCCGACCCTGAACAGGGACTAGCATACAATTATCCCTGCATACACCCAATATTCCTCTCACGAGATTGAAAGCGGGAAATACGATTGTAACAAATGACTTTTGAATGTGCGTCCATTTTTGATTTTTCTCATATTCAAGCTCAAAACTCCTCGTGATTTCGAAACCGTTTATGTAATCAGGACAGTCTCTTTGTTCACAACAATAACATGCAACCTCCGCTGGATCAAGATAAGCTGCATGCTATTTGAATGTCAAGCAAAGCAGATTCGAGTCCACAGATGTAAGATAGAATCAAATGATTGTTCCATATGTTTTCTTGTTAGAGAGAAGAAAGAAAAGCTGAATTTTCATTTCATATTTTCCCACTTTGTTCGTGACGTGACCCAAACAGACTTATTTCTTCGATACGCATCGTAATTCAAAAGCATCGCCAACGGGCTGGAAACATATCCATTGTTATTGCATTTTTTGTTTGATCGGTATTTTTGATCGCTATAGAAAATTCTCTTCTAGGAAGAAGAAGATTGCTCCAATAATTTTTGTTTGCAGCAATCATCTGTACAGCAATCCTTTCGACGGAATTCTTTCAACCCTCTACTGAGAAATATTTTGCTTCGTTGATCAAAGGATTCATTCTTCATCTACTCACTCATTCATTCATTTTTCAACATGAAATGCATTGTTGAATGTATAGGAATGTTTCCATACACAAATGATTAGAATGAAACAATAGGGAATGAGGAAAGAACTGATAATTATTGAATGAAAAATTCGAAACTTTTTCTACGCATTTTCAAGCGACCCGGGTGTGGTGGGGTGGGGTACTTTGGAAGTGAAATTCTATAAATTGCTTGTTCTCGATAACATAGCTATGCGATGAGTTCATTTTACTCATTTTTATGTCTCTCCGAGTAGTACTATAACCAGTTTATTAAATTCTATGTCTATCCACAAGCACATCGAAAAGAAAACTTGAGTAACAAGAGTCCTCTTTCCGCTCTTTGTACTTGAACGTTGGTTTACTTGTATGAAAAAGAGTGAGGATATGAGATCCATTGATAATATATAATTTCCAGGAAACAAGATTTCTTGATTATTCGAACTTATAAGGTTTTTCACGGTCTATCTCAAGTTGATATTTCAAGTGATCACTCTGAATCACCTACTTTTGTAATTCTATTCTTTTATTTGAAACGCTATTATATAGAAATTTGAAAAAAATCGGTAAATCCAAGGTAATTAGAATAGAAAGGTAACAGTCATTGTAACCGAGGCCGGGAGAAAACCATGAGTTCTGACGTTATCGGTAGGTCTACCCCAGCTGTGAATTTCCTAACTTTTAGCGCCAGCTAAAGCCTTGCGCAGACCAATGCGTCGCGAATTCGTTGCGGTGGTTCCAAGAATTTGGACTCCGATTTCGAGACGAAGGTTTCGGTGCAAGATATTTGTAACGCTGGGGCACGCACACCAAAGCGAAATAATCGTAACTTAGAGCGCGGGAGTATTTGAGTATATAACCTAACCAACCTAATGTTTCAATAGTAGGGAAGAAGAGATACTGAAATTAACTATAATAATGATGCTGTAATACAATAATAATATCCTGAGTTATGATATAACCTACTAGTAAGGTGCCTAATAACTGCTCAAAAGCTCAATTAGCCTATTAAAGTAAACTGAAACTTACCTGGAACATGGACAGCTTTTCCAATATCACACCAAATCTTGTACTTTTCTCTTATATTCTTGTAATCTTTGTGATTTAAATCATACATAATAAGGTATAATAACAAATCATCATATTTGGTATCTGAAAATAATCTCTAACAATTGCTCAGTGTTGATTTCCAAAGTGCCGAGAGTTCACTTTCTTCCTTTTTAGTTATGTCTGTTTACTTGCAGACGAAAATTAGATTTAGTTCCTGAACGAGCCACAATATTCGCATGCGAAAGGCGACACCAATGCTGCATGCAGCATTTGCTGCGAATATTCGCAAACCGAATATTTCGCAACGCATTGCTCTGCGCTAGCTCATACACCGCAATGGTTTTAAATTTCCGTCCGGCAAGTTCTCAGAATTGAATTCTCACCGCAACAAACCTTCGCAACAAAATCGTGTTGGTGTGCGCCTGGGGTAAAACTGGAAACTGGTTTGCTTAGCAAATGGGGTTCTGATGACGTCAGAACACACGGTTACCTCCCGGCTACGATTGTAATGAATAATACCTTCCTTTTCTAATTACCTTGGTAAATACTACATAATAGGAGAAAGTAATCAATCACATCTGTTTTTTAGAGCTTGGAAATTTTTAATCAGTTCTGATAGAATCGTGATATCGAAACTTCAATGAATTTTTACTTCAATGGAAAACAATGACTCAATTCACAGGGTAAAATCAATACAATACTTTTAGTGGATTAACAATGCTGTTGATGAGAATGTTTGTTGTTGGTTGTAGAATGTTGAAAAGGCATATTGATACTTGACGAGTAGCTAAACGTATTATTATTAATTAACAAACGAAAATGAGTTATAAGAGTACATTAATGAGCACAATGGAAAGAAGATAATGAGTTAATTACAAGAAGAATACGAGGGGAATAATGACAAGCATGATAGTAAAGTAGTGATTTTTCATTAGAATGGTCTATGATATTATTACCCTCGTTATCAGAAAATGTTGAAAGGAAAATACAGTTAGGAAATCTATGATGACGATGATTATAACAAGAAAGAAGGTTTGAAGTTGATAGTGATCAATATCATTATGAAAGACACTCCAAAAGGATTAGAAGAGAGATGGGTATTTAAAAAAAAAAGAGAAAGCTTAATATTTTCTTCCTCTACCATTCGTTGTACATTGCTGTCCAAGTAAGCTGACTCAAAACTTCTCTAATTAATATCGGAGAGTTCATTATCTTCATTATAATAATTAGAAAGAAAGATGTTTCTAATTGAAATTACATTCTCTTCGTTGTTTCCTGTGCTTTAAGAAGTTTTATACTAAAGAGAAAATGAGAAAAATTTTCATTTTCTTGGTCATAATAGCCTATATACAGTGGCGTGAATAGCACCCCCGCAGCCCCCGAAGTGCGGGGGGGGGGGCGCAGGCTTCTGAGGTGCGCCACATTAAAAATGTAATTGGTTGTAAAAAATGGATTTTTTTAAATTCAATTTTCAAAATTAATAATAATTGAATAATTTTCTTATGAATTAATATTTTAAAATATTCTTATATATTTTTTATAAATCGTTCAGACTTGTTTTAATTTTGTAGCTCGATAGTTTAAATTTTGTAAATTTGTGAATAGTGATAGTGATTGAGGATTAAATTAACACAAACTCTATTTATTGAAATTTGGGAATATGTTTTGAATTTCATCGTCTGGATTTCTACCCTAACAAGTCTAATATAATTTATCTTATGAATACATGAATTCAATAAATTCAACAGATTTTTTCCTACTTTCAAGGCCTCTGAGTAGGCATGAGCGCCCCTTATCCCATGTGAGCTTGGAGGGGCTCCTTAAATACTGAGATCCTTCTTCATATAATCGATCTACTTTTGCTCTCGAGTCTGGTGCCCAGAAACTAAGACCAAAAATTCATGAACATAATAAATGAATAAATGTTGAATCGTCATAGCAACGAGTTAACTAGTTGGTGTGTTTATTGTGGCTCAAAATTTTCAAGTTTTTTATGAATAATGAAAAGAATGTTGTAGTCAGCTACTGCATTAGAAAATAATTATTGACCATGGTGCTTTGGATTTTTAATTAATTATCAGGCTAGAAACTCTTGAAAATAAAGTCCTAGAGTACAGTGTTCTTAAAACTTTTCCCCCTGACCCAACTTTTATGATATGATAAACAAGACAGAATATAATTAATTGTGATAGAATGGTCTCGTTAATCACCCATCATCTCTCTTCTCTCCTCTGTCCTGTACTGTTTATAGTACTAATGATCTTGCTATCAAGTAGCAACTGTAACAATAAATAATAAATAAAATTCTAGGCGAACTTTCTGAAGATTTTGTAAGAGCAGAGAAAAGAAAAGAAATGGATATGAAACTGGGAACCAGCTGGTAGGTAGGTCCTTCGTGGGCTGGTGAGCCGAGGACAAACAAAAAAAAATTAGAGGATTGACCGATTGGTGATAGCTTTTTGATCTATACAGTAAACAGTTTGTAGTTTGTATGTAACTTTTTTTGTAATAAATAAATGTTAGCTAAACACGACTCATGTCTACAAGTTCTTTTCATTATAAGCCCATTAAATTATAGTACGTTTACTGCATAGCTCAAACCCAAATATATAAGGTGTAAATTTTAGTTCTGTATAGCCTAATATATTATGGACTATAATATATTCATAATATATTCATTTAACAATATTAATCCAAATAGTAAACTTAATTTCTTTCTGCTTTCAGTTCCTTTTAGGATACTGTAGTAGTTGAACTTTAAAGTAGGCCTAACTGTTTCCGACCTTTACGATCATTTAATCTATAATCACGTCAAAGAACGGCTACTGTCGAGCTCACGTTATTACTATACATTAACACATGCATAAACAAAAAAAGGTAAATTAGATGGGGTTTCCGGTTCGTATCCCGGGGGGGGGGGGAGAAGGGTGCACTCACTCGGCTCACGGGGGGGCGCTTCATGGCTTAGTTACGCCACTGCCTATATACTTTACATGTTAAGCAAAACAAACCTTGAATAAAGATTATCTTTTTTAACGTTTCATTCATCATTGAAGGGAATAATTGAAAGGGAATAATTTATTACAGTTGATTATGTAATCACAGTATGAATAGAATACATTGATTGAAGAGGAAAAGTTCAAAGTCTATTGGTTCTGATAGAGATTTTACAATTCCAAATGTTATTCTAACTTCCAGTAAGATTTGCTTTTGGTGTGGAAATGAGTGTTTTAGAAATATTATCACATGACCTTTATATTATTTTTGATTGTAACAATTCAAGAGAAACAGTTTTATGCTTAAAAAGCCTCTTGTACTCTGATGCGGAATGTCTAAATAAAGATAAAGATATTGTAAAATTTCCTCATCATCAATCAATCAACATCTAACATTTGTCAATAATTATTATTGAAAAGTAGGCTAAAAATTTGACAACCTCTCTTCGAATAAAGGTGACAATTTTTCACCGAGACCACTGCATTAAACATAAAAAGAAGAAACAACTTCTAACCGTATACAGAGCAGGTCGAGTACATAAAATAACGATCTTTTTCAAATCCTGATCCCCAGTCAAGGCTTTTTCGTGGTGAGTATATCGGGGATCGAGCTCGGGCTTCATTTTTCATTCTGGCAACAATGAAAAACGTTGGGTCCTGTATTTTCATCCGCATTCAAACGCAGAGCTCAGATTTTCATTTTTCCCTCCTGGATTTCCATGAATATTGTGAACAGACATTTACACCACTGATGTGTCCAGTTGTTTAAGTGAGATATGCCCTTTTCTAGATACTAGATTGTTCGATTCTGATACGAGTGAAATGCATAATAAAATATGTGAGAAAGGTACAGTAACAATGATGGTAGAAGTTATGATTTGTTTTGCAAGTGAGAGTTGTCTAGAAATAATTTATCTTGAATAATAATATTGAATAAAATAGCAATACTAATTGATACTTCTACATAAAAAATCGTTTGACTCAGTATTGAAATTCAAAATAGAATCTAACTGCTATTGATTATTAAGGGCTAATTATGAATAAAAAACACTCTCATACGAAAAATCTATACGATGTTTTTGATTTATTGATAAATATTCATTGAATTTTTCGTTAAAAGATAATCCTTTAGTGAATTTCAATATATCATGTGAGAATAGCCATCTTAGTGTTTCCTATATCACAGGGCTACTTTTATCACTGTTTTTTATTTCAAATAATAATCACAGTACCCTTTACGAAAAGTTGAAACATGTAGAGCATTAGTAAAAAATAATTGAAAAGGGTACTGTGATTATTATTTAAAATAAAAAACATGTGAGAATATTACAGAAGCTTATAACAATAAACGTATTGCTCAGTGCCGGACTGGCTAGGTTTTGGGCCGTCGGCTATACTCACTCAAGGGCCCCCCTGAGGATAGGTTGTGTTGAGGGGGGGGGTGGTTTTAAGTTGAGTCCTTGAAATTATAAATGAGGGGATAGGGGGGAATGTTTAAAAAAATTTCAATTTTTTTCGTTTGAATTCTTCCATTTAAACAGTTCATATACTATTACTGTCGTAATAGTTATTAATATTTGTGTTATTTACGTAGATTAAGGTAGTAGAGAAAAATATCATACTAAACAGCACAATACCAGTAATTTCACGCACTTGTACTTTGAATTGGGCTAAATATTTCTATTATTTCCAGTTGTTGTGTACCAGAGTTGATCTACGTCTACTTATTTTAAACCACATTTATTATCAATATTTGAAGGGCACGCGGACTAATAGCAAACTAAACCCTTTAAATGAGGGGTTTGGAGATATGAAATGGTACTCTCCAGGAAAGTGGAATATAATAAATCACTGTGAATTTCAAAGATCAAAAGGTTATTGTGCTAGTGATTCTCTTTAATTGAAAATTATTTGTATTGATGTTGTTATAGTCTGCTCAAGCAAAGAAGACATTCTGGCAAATAGGAAAATGACTCCAGCTCGTTCAATATTAATTCAAAAAGTTTAAACGTGGTCTCAAATTGTAGGAAACATTCCGATCTTCAATTCAATTTTAAATTTTTGACAGATATTGACCGATCTGGAGTCATTTTCCCATCTTGCCAGTATGTCTTTTTGCTTGGATGGACTAATGGCATGAGAAGTAACCGATAGTGAGATATTCCATGCTTTCTAAACTGAATGCTGACCAAGGGCGTACTCAGCTAGGAGCGATTTTTTGGAGTATAGAGAGTTATGGAATTCAAGCCAGGGCGGGTAGTTGGCGTAGTTGTGAAAGAGGATAGAAACAGTTCGGGCGGACTCCTCCGGGAAATTTTCCAAAATATTATTGTGAAAAAATCACAAATAAAAATATAACAGTATATCAAGGTATTTTAAAGTAGAATATCTTGATTTTTCTTGAAGTAGTTCAAAGGAATTCATTTTCCTATTTGGAAAGTAGTATTATTGATTCATCAATCAGATGAACTTATCTGAACTGAACGTATAATCTTTTTTAGCTGTAAAATTCATTCGATTGTAAAAACAGGTGAACTGTTTTGATCGGTTGCCTTGATCACTTTCAGGACTCTATTTATCATCCAGTTATAAAAAAGGGGTTCCGGGGGCCTTCCCCCGGGAGATTTTAGTGAAATTAGGCCATTGAAAACTGCATTCAGAGTAGTTGAAGAGCCTACTTCAAAGAGAAGAGAAATTCTTCCTCATCACTTTTTTTGAATTAATTCTCATGTATTCCTCCAAAACTCCACTGACTCTGAATTTGAAATGAACCAATATAGTTATTCTATAATTAAACTTTCATGCTGAACTGCACTATGGATATTTAGTGGTTAATGATAGTTATCTTGATAGATAACAAATATATTCCAACAGTTAGGTCAGTTTCATACTCTGACGGTGTCACTCATAAACAAAAATCGCTTTGTAGACTTTAGTATTCAATCCCCTTCAGGGGAAAATGTTTCAAGAACAATTTAAGTTACTCTAGGACTATATTTTCGTGAGTTTCTACGTTTCTAGCCTCGTAAGTGATTTTAATTGAAAGTACCACGATCAATAATTCTTCTAAATTCAGTAGTTGAGTCAAAAAGTGATATTATAATCAAATAGGAAAAATTTAAATTACGGATAAACCTTTCTTGAATACATTATTTTTGGTACAGGAATTCTATAGAAAACGTTTAATTCAGAGAGTTGAGGGTGTTGACAAGAGAAAACGAATCATAAAACATAATTAAAAAACTTGATGAATATTGAACTTGTACAAAAAACAAGCCATGAAAACATTATGTAGCCAGGTAGAAAAATATCAGTATTAAACTGTACACACTTTGAGTACTTTATTAATAAGTTACCTATAGTCACTTCGACATTTACATTTCACATGTAAATTGTTGTGGGCTCAGTAGGCCTACGTATGTAGTAGATTAGAATGCAGGCCTCTCGGGCCCTAGAGAATGAGAATTGAACAATAGTTTCGATTAGGCCTTAGTTTCGTGATAGGCTACTGAACTCCAATTGGTTGATTGATTATAATATGGAGCAATACGATCTTAGTATTTGAGGGACCCCCTTCAAGTTTACTTGGGACGAAGGGCCCTTATGTCTACTCAGGGGCCTTAAAAGTCTGGAAAAATCCGTCGAATTGTCATAGCATTCATAAGAAAATGATTCACTTGTTATTAAATTTGGAAATTTTGTTTGAAGAAATTTTTTGCAGTCGATTGAATTTTCAACTTTCATGTTGAAGATCTTGGGCCCCTCAGGGCCCCCAGGGCCCAGGGCCGTCGGCGATCGCCGACTAGCCGACCTGGCCAGTCCGGCACTGGTATTGCTCCCTACCTCTCCTTTGAATTCGTTGGGCCCACTATGATTCCTTTTTTTCATTCTAGGGAAATTTTCATACTATCCATTCTGCCTCTAGTACTTGGTTAGTTAAGAGTGATTATTCACATGCTACATCAATTTTTCATCACTGCTGAGTTTTCATGTAGCAAATTTCCGTTCATTTCTAATAAATTCTTGTTCTATCTGTTTCTTTATTTATACTGTGAAAGAAATAAGTATCGAAAAATAATATATTTCATCATTGCTAGTGAAGGAGGTGTGAATGAGTAAGATTTTTATATTGATATTTTAATTGATAGTAATAAATTAAAGACAAGATGTTGTCAAACCACTGATTTTACAATTTCACAACTACTCAAAGAGTGAAAGAAGCTAGTCAAGCTGGACAAGTGAAACGATAAATCAGAGGTTTGACAACATCTTGTCTTTTCATTAATTATGGGATAACTACCACAATATCAATTTCACAACTACTCAAAGATAAAGAGTTAATTGATAGTAGTGATGATTGGACTACCATTTTTTGCATAGATCCACCTCTAAACATATCCTTTCCAACAAATTCCAATAAAACTCTATAATTTAGGTTTGTAGCAAACTCTAGGTCTTCGGTTTAGAATTGAAACCAAAGTTAGAGATTGAATCATTCAATATAATTATATTTATTTTTTTAGTAAAATACTATATTGCTATCTACTTTCGAGACTAATGGGCAATTTTTTTCTCACCTATTAAATCTGTGTCTAAATACAAATGAAAGACTATCAATACAAACTCTTACTGCTCATGTTAACTCTATGTTTGTATTATCTGTACTGAAAGAATGATTTTATTGTTTCACCAATCATTGGATACAGTTTTCATTATTTATTTATTTTTTTAGGATGTTGACTCACCTCTCACACAGGAGTTGAGTTGGAGAAACTTGGAGCGATGTTTGCGCAACTCCTTAATGCGAAACTCCTCTTCGGGAGACTCGATGGCTGAAAAAATGGCGGCTCCGGCGAGCAGAAAGAGCGCGTAGAAGAAGAGCAGGCCGAAGAGACGCAGAGTGGAAGGCCTAAGGCCCCCGGGAGCGGCGTGCACCCGCATCGTGCCACCTTCAACGCGCTACTGCCGCCCCCGAGTGCCACCTCCACACGGCGCAAGATTCTTTGCCACCCTCCAAATGCCGCCTCCACTGCCCCCGGCATCACTCGCCGTGTTCCGGACCTCCCTCACCGGGCCCCATGTTGCCCAAATTTCCAAACGATTGATCTGCCACTTCCTCTTGCTCGCTCTGACACCCTGCCACCATCGCCGCTCTCTGATTTCCAAAAGTAATCAAATTTCTCTCTATTTTGCTAGCTAGATTCTTTTACTTCACTCAATCCATGTATAACCAATATCTATTTATATATAAGTTAGTATTGTTGGTCTTCTTATAGGTTTAGTTGCAAAAGCCTTTTCGTCTGACATATGAATAAATCTAAAATCATGAATAATACTAAGTTAGTCGAAGCAAAGACAACCTACTTATTTCATGGAGAGTATTATTGGTTGAAGTGTAGTTGGTTTATGGTCGAAGAAAAAAGAAGAAATTGCTCTTTTTGTACTGTGTATGTATAGGAAATAGCTGCCGCTTTTTGATTGTGAGGTAATGTCATCTCTAAGACAGTATGGTAGATTGCACTCATTGTACTACATTCAGGTGTTTTGGCGCCCTGTGCGAGATTTCTGCAGCCCCCCCCCCTTTCAATATTGCATGTTGTGTGGGAATAAGAATTACAGGGACTTGCTTATTGAAATGTATTGTTTTGTATTTTCATTTATTATTTTGTATTCTCATGTATTCTTTTGTATTAGAACGTATTCATATACTTGATTAGCAAAATTGTAGCAGAAATTAATAAGAAATAAGTAGGCTATAGGCTTTTTATGGGTTCATTGAGCAAAACTTTATCATTCTATTAATAGTACTTTCCTCTCTCTGGTACTGATATCAGTTTCCTATCAAAATCCGATGGTGAAATATAAAAGTCAATTTCCGGTGATAAAAGGTTGGCAACTTCGGTGCATCTTGCAACAGGTGAGATATCACTTTTAGTGGATGGCTTGAAAGACCTTTGCCTCCTGAATGCATGAGCCGGAACAACTATACCAATACTCTCAGCTGAGTATCCTTGGACTCCGTGAAGGGATCTGTAGAAAAATCTGGCATCAGTCTTCCTTCTTCTCCATTGCAGAGACTCCAAATTGACAAGCTTGCAAGCATCCTGATAGTGATAATTTGGTCCTTGCAAGAGTGGGAAACATCTTCCACATAATATTCTTGCAAACTTCCTTTGCACTGCCTTAATACTACGGATTGAAGTGACTCTTTCCCTTTGCCAGATCACTGAAGCATATTCCAGGATACTTCTTACTAGAGTGCAGTCTAACAAACAGAGGCTAACAGGAGACTTGAAATCTCTGGTGATCCAGTTCAACATGCCAAGTTGCCTTCTAGCTTTCCTCGCCATTCCATCAACATGCTCATTGAACAGAAGTTTAGAGTCACAGGTGACTCCAAGTTGACTACAATTCACGTTAGTTAGGGAATATTTTCAACATTAATTTCAATCTACATCTTGAAGTAATCAATACCTTAGTAAGGGAAATCCCCGTAACATTTCTTGGTTAAGTGTGAATTTATGAATATTAAGTATTTTTTCATCCTCTAAACTATTCAAAACATTCAGTAACAATTTCATCAATGAATAGAGATATCTCATGAAGCTCTGTATCACTGCATGTGACTATTCAATTAAATGACCAAAAAACAAAGGAGTCGATCTGCTATAACATTGCATTCAGTATTACTAGAACAACGAATGCAATGAGATACAACAAGATACAACGAACAACAAGATACGAATAATCTACTAAGTTCCTTTCATCAGAACTTGGAAAACATCAGTTTTGATAAGAGATATTATATATAATATATTATATATATTATATATTATATCTATTATATTATAATAGATAGGCCTAATCATGAAAATCTATCAAGATTGTATTGTTGTAAAATGATATGAGATGTAAACTAGATATAATTATCAGAATAATTGGGGGGTGGCGTAGTTGAGTGGGTTAAGTGCTGGCGTTGTAACCCAAAGGTCCCGGGTTTAAACCCAGGTCAGACCAGAAATTTTTCTCAGGCTACTTTCCCGTGTTTCGGATGGACACGTTAAGCCGTTGGTCTCGGCTGCCTAAAAACAGTCGTTAAGTCATGTCAGAGGCCCTGAAATTGATCAGGAGCTACCTGTAAACTCTGACACCAGACCTGAGCCAGCCAGTTTACACGAATATTATTATCAGAATAGGCACTTGCCAAATACCCTCAGAAGTCAAGTGTTATAAAAGTAATGTATAAACGTTAGTAGCTCATTTTATTGGTGCAAATTAACGAGATGCTTTAAAATTGTGTTTTGAATTTTTTCAAATAATTCCAAAAATATCTGGAGCTATTTGTACAGGAATGATACTAGGAATCTACGATTTGTTAGCTGAATGCAAGAGGATCGAGTGCCATGCTTTTCGGATTGTGTCTGAATAGACAGGTACGTGGAAAGAATGGCAGATAAGTAGCAAGTTGTGTAGTCGTGAAAGCTTAGAAGCTGAGAAGAGAGTTTTTCGCGCTGGAGGAGGGAATATGGGGCACGTAGGTTGACATTCTGGTGACGTACCAGAGATCAGAATTCCTAGTGCACTGTGAATGTTCGAGTCTAAAAGAGACTTGCAAGTCACTTCTATTCTATACACAATATGTAAAAACCAGGTGAACAGAATCAATTCAAATACAAAATAAGCTTTCATTTCACAGAAAAAAACTGATGAAAATTTCGATAATCATTCTTCTTTAGTATATGTATGTGTATGTGCGTAGCTCGTTAGAAGTGATAAACGGGTGGAACCGGGTTCGAGACTCGACCGGGGCGAAATTATTTGACTACAGCACAATCACATAAATACGATCGGTCCCAACTACCTGAAAAGAAGTTTACATCTCCCATCATTATCATCCATCTCATCACGCACAAGCCTATGAAATAATTTGAGCTTCTCTTTCAAAAAAAAGTACGGTAAATGATGTTTTATATCATTTTGTGAGGGTTTGTTCAAGATGATCCCAATACATAAATTTATAAATACATAATGTACATGGTGAACTCTTCCAAATGAATTTAGAGATCAGAATGATCTCAAAGAAATGAACAAAGTTCATAAAAATGCCTGATCGTAGAAACGTTTTTATTATGCCATGCATTTCCTGAATCGTGAAAAACAAGTACTCAACATGCTCCATCATCAAAATCACTGATCCAAGCAATCATTGACCAATGATTTTAGAAGAGGGGTTGAAAATCAAACTCTCGTATCTTCTCTCTGTGGTGGAATATTGGGAATGCGATAGAGGGCATGGATGTGGGGAAAACGGATTGATCTCAGATGTCTCAAAAGACCATTGCCACGGGATAGAGGTAGAGGCAGGTTCGTTTCCTCTCAGACACATATCCACAGTTACCGAAGCTTAAACAAATCGAATCGAACCGTGTGATTTGAAGTGTTCGATAAATAACATTCGAGGAAGCCGACAGTAGATAAGGTGATTCAGCCAACCAAATGATTCTCATTCCTGTCTCCCGTTGGAAACTGGGGTTGGAAACTAGAATAATTAGTTTGAATTGCTGATCTCATTGGTAACTGAAACAATGAAACAATGAGGTGTACATTGTACAATGAAAAAAAAAATCAAAAGTATGGTAAGGGGTGTAATGTTAGGCTACTCCTCATTTGATGAGTACATAATTTCTAGTCATTACATTTTCTTTTTTTAAACTTAATTTTCTTAAGGTGTGCTTCCCGAAACTACGCGTGTAGCTTACCTACAATGAATGTCTACGACACTTTCGAATTGCTACGATACGTTACGGCGATTGGCTAGTTCTGGAGGGTGCAAAGAGGGTGCTGCTGCACTACCACAAACATCAATTCCAGTTCATAAGTGCACATCTTATTGTACGCTGAGCGCCGGCGTAGTTTCGGAAAGCAACCCTCTATGCCAGTTGTTCAAGATTTCAATTTAATATGACAGTAAACTGTGGAATCACGCCCTCCAATTGAATCAGTCATTCACTTGGTTGACCTCAATTGGATTTACAAGCAAATTCCCACTATTGGATATTCTTACTTTTTGCATATGATATGATAAAAATCATCTATTGCATAAAATTATGGGAAATCTTACATCATGGAAAATATTCATAATATTAACAAGCCAATCAATGTCATCAGATCGAAAAAAGAGAAGCATCTTTCCACTTTTTCATTCACAGTTATTTATTATTATTTATAATAATACAGTACTAAATTTTATCATTGTACTAGTACATTATAATAACACATCTAATAACTGTTCATCAATTTGGAGAATGACTTTAGGATTATAAAATTCATAGTGAACATTTGAAACGAGATAAAACGTTGGAAACGATTGCTATCTCAAATTCGATTAATCATTGCCAATCAATCGCGTCTCGGAGAATTTGAGGGTTTGGATTATCCATGATTCTCTTGCATTTTTATTGTTTTCAATCCATCTAGTTTCATTGAATGTTATCAAAACCCAATTCCGGCCACAAATTGATTAATTTGAGTTTGATTGTTAGTCAATCCATAACCAAACTACAGCCATAAATCAAGTAGATATTATAGTGTATGGCAGTTTGATCGTAGTTTCCACGCGTGGCAAATCTTATTGACATTGATCGGTATGGGATTTTGGGCTCATAGCATTGATTGGCCCGTACCGCACCTCAAGTTTGTAAATCCCTTTCAAACGTGATTCAATAGATACGCTGTTGCTACAGGGACTCGCACACACGCAAGCGCGCGCTCATGAGCCTCTCAAAGTGAAATAGGAGAGCAGGTCAATTCGCACAAGCTGTGAAGATACGTCGTTACAATACACTTTACAACATAGCGGCGTGTCTTCTCACCTTGCACGAACTGGAGCTGTTGGCGAGAATTTCCATCAAAGAAAATATCACTACTCGTCGAGAAACTGATCCATTTCACTCTTTTAATCTTGAATTTGTTAATTCAGAAATTAACAAAAATTAATTGACAGAAATCAAATATTGAAGATCAGATTCATCATTAACTGAGTAATACACACCGAATAAACAAATAAAACGAAGAAAAATAACAGTATTTAAGCATTCATGATCAACACAGAGAGCAATCCCGTTAAATCCTTTCTGTTGTGTCTTTCAAAAATAATCAATCAATCTCCTTCATTGCTAATCAAATCGTTTTCCAATAAATAATTAGTTGCACAGATAAATCGAAGAGCATAGAAAATTAGATGAGAGCTATAAAAATGTGCATTAGGGATAAAAAACTGATCAATAGGTCTTTAAATTGTGTTCTAATGATTGGTGGGAATTAAAATAAATAGAACGTAACAATTAAATACTTACATACAAAAAATAAAGTGGAAAAGGAGTAATCGTGTAGGCTATTAATGTAATAATTATGTCACTAAGGCTCTCTGTAATGGGCATTGTGTCTGTGAGCTTTTATTTGTACTCAATGAATCGTAAATATTAATTAGGAAATGAAAGCAGATACATTTCACCTAGTACAACACGAGCAATCTAGTTTCATAATAAATTTGTTAGTCATTTGTCACGCTCACGCTATTATATTTTTCCATTGTTTCCCAGATATTTCGTAACATTTGTCTATTAAATCGTATGTTATTGTAACTATTTACTAATCTTTCATTATTGTGTTTGCTGTTTGTATCGCCATTTGAAACTTTTCTAAAGCCTCCTGTAGAAGTACAAGGGTTAGTAGTGGCGGTCAGTCGAATAGCTGTAGCCAATCACAGCTATTGTTGTTAGTTGTTTAACTCAATGACAAGACAAATGCTGTGACTGGCTACAGTTATTCGACTTGCCACCACTACTAACCCCGTGTACAGGAGGCTTATGTACCACAAATTGTAGAGGGCCTTGTCTTGAAGCCATTGGCAGACGTTCACTGTGATTGGTTTAAGCAACTACCAACAGCGAAGTTTGACCATTATTATAAATATTGCATAAATATTACATTCTGGCAAGATGGTATAATGACTCCAGTTTGATCAATATCGGTTCAAGTTTCATAAATTTGGTTTCAAATTGTAAGAAACATTCTGATCTACAATTTGAGACCAAACTTATAATTTTTAAACCAATATTGACTGAGCGGAAGTCATTTTTTTATCTAGCCAGAATGTCTTCTTTGCTTGGACATAGTAGCCGAAACAGGCACAGTATTTCGATTTTTCATAAATATGTGGTTTGACAACATCTTGTCTTTGTCATTTGATAGTCAGGAGAATAAGTTAACCGAAATAAAAGATATAGTGTATGAAAAACAGCAACAATGAAAGATTATATACTATTAGTATACTTCTACTATATAGTGGAAAGGAATAAAGGAAGAGTAATAATTAGGTTCGTAATAATAAAGTTAAAAAGCTCCGAACAGTATATTACAGTAGCGACAAATTAGAAGGAAACGATAGAGACCTAAATAATAGAGGATGAGTGCCAGTAATAGGGTATCATTATTACGAAAGAGCGATGATTATACAGTGTACAGTACACACATCAGAGAACAGAGAACACTGTATAAGTATAATAAATTGGCAGTGAGGGAGACATATCTACCTATACAAGTGGTATAGTCTGACCAAGCAAAGAAGACCCCTTGACAAGATGAGTAAATGACTCAAGCTCGGTCAATATTGGTTCGAAAATTATCAATTTGATCTCAAATTGTAGGAAACAATTTGATCTACTATTAAGACGACAATTAAAATTCTTGAACAAATATTGACCAAGCTGAAGTCATTTTCCCATCTTGCCGGAGGGTCTTCTTTGTATGGACAGACTATAGGTACACCGATAGAGACAGATATAGCTGTATTCGAGACAGGGAAAATGCATTTGCAGAGGAGATATATCTATACAAGCAGGTACACCAAAAGCGTGACAGATATATGTGTACAGTATTTGAAACAGGGAAAAAGCATTAAATTGTATATCTATACAAGTAGGTACACCAATACAGCGAAATGTATATTTTAAACAGGGAGAATAAGAGTAGTGCATATCTATATACATTGGCAGTGACAGAGGGAAAAGGGAAAATTGTTTTGGCAAAACGGGGAAACGTGGCGAAGGAGTAATCAATAAAGCGGCGCCTGACCGATTGAGAGGGAATTTCCACGCGTTTAGCTCGAGCCAGTCTCACTTTGTATTACACAAACAGTAACAACCCGAACAAGGTGAGTCGATAACTCTACATTACATTAACATTATCACTTTATTGTCATCAATCTTTCAGTTTTCGGTTCAAATTCAATAACCTACCATTTCACGCTGGAATTTGTGGAAGTTATAGTTGTAAATTGCTTACGATCTCACGTGTGTAGTGATAGTACGCTAGCTCATTAAAATCCCCATCTGCTTTGTTGATGTATTGTGGTATTGGGAATGGGAGGTTTTCACGGGAATTGAATTTTCATAATTTCAGTTTTGCTTTTCAATTCAACTTGAATTTTCATAGATATTTGTAACGGAATCTCCATTCTTTCTTATAATAGAACATCTTATTTTGTTGTTTATAATTGCAAATCGGGAATCAAATGTTTCTACTGTAACCCAACTTACAATTAATTACATTTGACACTTGAAAATGTAACATTTGACACGTAAATTTTACATTTATTTCTTAAAATATAGATGAAAGATTTACATTATGCATTTATGTTGCTTGCTGTCAACTAAGATAATTTTAATTTTTGTTGATATTTATTTCGTGAATCAAAATCTATGAGTACACTTGATTTTAGTCATTATTATGGGGTTTAGAGCTTATACTGGATTTCAACACAATGTTTACTAGCTTATTGTGTTTTGGTTGAGCCTACATGGAATGCAAGTAACTTATTCTTCTCGTGAATCCAAAAGTGCTTGAATCTAATATTGCCTAAGTAGCCTAATCTTATATTGATAATAAACTCGTATTTATAATTCCCACTATAATATACTCTTATCAATTCATAATCTTATATTTGTAATTTTTTCCAACAAGCCTACACTTCTTGAGGTAGGGTCGGTATTCAAATGTTATTCATAACATTAACAAAGATCTTTGTCGATTTGCTTCTTAAGTAGAATAGCACCACCAAATAATATTGTTGCTCTTAACAACCCTCTCAATCGGATTTTATTGTAGCCTGAAATATTGACGAGAAGGATTTCAATTACATTTTTATAACGGATTCGATCTGTCATTAGAAATTTGCGCTTGAAAGAAGGATGAGTTAGGTAGAAGAATTAGTTTTTGGCTAATTGGCTAAGATGCACATGATGATTAAACACTGAGAAAAGTGGCAAACTTCAGTTAGTTTTGCCGTTGCCTTTATATTGTCCAAATAAAATTTCTCCCAAGTGTGGAATATTCACTTGATTTCCATAAATTCAGCCAGTCTTCCTGTTGGAAAAATATTCAGAATGATGAAATAAGCACAAATCAAACCACGAAAAACGTGGGTGTAATGTGAAAGGTGACACTGAATAAAATATAAAGAACTTTTGATGTATCGATTGATTGAATAATAGATGAAGATTTAACAACAGTATTTTCACCTTCAAATTATGAATCTTGAAATCTACAAGAACAGAATTAATAGAAAAATAGTTTTGTGACGGTTGTTACTGTATAATAATGCATGGTTAGTTAATTTGATTAAAATATAGAAACGTTATACTTGTTCGAATTTACTTTTGAATGGGATTGACAAGGGATGAGGATTGAAATTGCTTGTGTTTTTGTCTAGCAAATGAGTATGGTGAGTTCTTTTATAATTATAAGAATGTATATGGGATCGAAAATTTCATGCATTGTTGTATAAGGATATATATTATATACGAAGCATATATTATATATAAGAATATATACAAACATATACAATAATAAATATCTTACGAAAAGCCTTAAAACCTTTACACTTTTTGCATCCTAGTTCAAGTTGCATCAATATATCAACATTACTAAATGAAATAAAGTTTAAATTTAAAAAAAAATGTACCGTATTCATTATAAATATACCATTATAGCATTTTTCCATTGATTATTTCATTCTTCATTGATATGCCAATATGCCTATTCTTGGAATAAAAATTGCCTTGAAAAAATAAGAATAATAACAAAATTGAAAATGATGTTTAATTATTCCAAGATTATGATGATAATATTATATTAAAATCATTTCTAGTAAAATCAATCAAGCTTGACACAATATAAAAATTGGAGAGTACGATAATTATTTTAAAAAAAACACAATACTGCATATGTATAAGCTATGATACATCAATAAAGAAAAAAGATACAGTGAAAATTATAAAGTAATAAATATTCATGAAAAGTTGCTTTTGGATTGCATATATATATATATATATATTGTAATAGGATTAATATTCATCTTAGAACAGTCGCCTATTTATTGTGCTTCATCAGTTATTAACAGATTGCGTTATTTTTTACAGTGATAAACTTCTTTAAAAATATTAGAAAAGCTTGGGCTGAATGAAGATGGATGGCTGCTCAGAGTTGAAGGAGCTCGGACCTCCACCTGACTCCATTATGGAGATTCCTCCCCCGCCAATACCCATGTCTCTGGATATTCCAAGCAACTACACCACGATTACATGTTCCTTCCTGTGTGACTCAAGCACTGGACCTTCTAAAATTGAATTCATCGACTTAAGCATTCACTCAAGTAAGTTCAGGCATAACTATCATTTCAAGTTAATTGATTTCGATTAGGATTTTCCTCTATAAATTAATAAATAAGCTTTATTGATAATCCTTCGATAAAACACAAGCTTCTCATATGGATATGAGTTTAAAATAGTTGACGAAATTATATAGTTATTCACATACATTATTGGTGATTGTAATATTTTCAATTAATGTCTTCTTTTTTCTAGAACTTATATTATGGTAAATATTATTTATTATTGAATAAGAATATTGAAATTTTAATGAAAACTAAATGGAGTTTGTTACTTTTTTTCAAGAACAGGATACCATATCCCAGAATAATTTTCATTATTCAATATTCAACAATGCATTCTCCTTATTTATTCATGTACATTAGACCAACTAAACCAATGAGCACTGCTGAAAATTGAATAATGTTCAGTACAGAATACTACGCATGGGACTATATATACAAATATCATTATGAATTAATTTTATCAATGTAGAATTAATTTCTTTCAATTCAAGTTTTTCTAATAACGTTCATTTATAAATTCTTCTTCCCAATCATCCCTTTATTGAAGCTATTGATGAGTTGTTGAGCTCCGATATGACTCCTTTAATAGTATCAAATTAAGGAAAATATAATAATAATTAATTGTATCAAAGGTTGTCGTTTTCCGTCTCTGGAGGAATAGTAATTGTTGCATTACTTGCATTACACTTTAACTGATTAACTGCATGTTATAGGCTACAGAGGTGTTCTGCGCCTTCACTTGTGAAGACTGGCTTATGGTTGAGAGGACCAACGTGCTAACCACACTACCTGTGCTAACTGTGTAGTGGAGTGAATATGAAACTGGCAACCAGCTGGTAGGCCTAGGCCCTTCATAGGGCTGTTAAGCCATTGACAAACAAATAAAAAATGTACCTACTATTAAAGGTTGATTGCGCTTTTTGAGTTAGGATTAGAAAAATAATATATGCATTTTGCATTATTCATTGTGGTTCATCAATAATTGGAAGTTAATGAGTTATGAGCGTTTTGTTTCAATATTTGTACCGTACTGCAGTGCTTTAACCTTGCGATAGGCCATCTATAAAATAATCTTGCATGAATAATAATAATTGTTACCGTATTTTCCCATAGTCTGCGTTCAGTTGCGATGTGAGTCTGAAAAATAGTTTAATGCTTCATCACAGTTAGAGATGAATGATAAATAATTATCTATTAATTTTCCTCTTCAGGATTCGATGGCGTATGGATAATGCTCTTTGCTTCATTCTGCATTGCAATAGTGGGCCTGGGAGCAATCTTTGCTATTATCATGTTGAAGGTGAAAAAGTAAGTAACAACTTCAAACTTAAATATTTTCAAAATATAATTCTGTAGACTCTTGAACAGTGTAACTTGTATAATAATTGAATCTCGTACATATATATTATTGTAATCAGGGGTGCCCAGAGGGGGGTTCAGCAGCGCAAATGCGCTTCTGCGATTTTTGGGGGGATTCTATTTTTTAGCTCATTTTCTATAAGTTGGGGGGGATTTTTCATAATTAGCCCCAGAATGTTTTTTGAGTTATATTCAAGCACTTGTAGAAGATTTCATTTCTCATATTCAATTCTAATATTGTTGGGGGATTGTATTCTTAGCTTTTATTTTTTGAATCGGGGGGGGGAAGGGAATTCTTCATGACTATCCCCAAAATGATTTTTCTCATATTTATTCAATATTCTTCTAAAATTTAGCTAGTCTATTTTTCGGATGAGTTCCATTTTCAGTTGAGGCCTCTATTTTATAAGTTTCGGGGAGTTTTTTTTTTAAATTGAGCTCAAAATGTTTTTCATATTAAATATTCAACACTATCTTATTCGATTATCTGTTTATACTTCTCAAGTCTTGGGGGGGGATTTTTTTGAATCAGCCCTCAATGGCTTTTTGTGTTATATTCATTCACTATTAACACTCATAAAAATTCACCCCGAAATAAAATTATTCCAAAAAATTAAATAATTCTATTTTTAGGAGGGAATTCTGTTTTCACCGTATATTTTATGAGTTTAAGAGTTTTTTACAATAAGCCTGAGAATGTTTTTGTTTTATATTCATACCGGTGAAAAAACCCTTATAAATATTTCAATTGGTAACTTATTCTGTTTTCAGCTTATAGTTTTCAAGTTTTGGGGGATTTTTATAATAAGCTTTGATTTTCTGTGTTTATTCAGCACTATCAAAACTTGTAAGAGGTTTTCCTCTGATATTAAATTTTTATATTTTCAGGAGGGATTTCACTTTCCGCTTATATCTTCCATGTTGGGGGGAAGGAGATTTCATAATGATCCCTCAATTTTTTAGTGTCATATTCATACACTAATAACACTCATGGAAAATGTCTTTATTTGATTATTCAAAGTAGAAAAATGATTTTTTTTTTTCAAAGAAATAGGAGATTATGTTCTACAATTTGAGGCCAAATGCGACTTCTCCCCACGCTATGGCTTCCAAGATGGCCGCATTTCAACACAAATAATGACAGCCTTTTCTTGGTATATAAGATAAATGTACTCAAGATAGTGAAATTCTTAAATTTCGATCAAATTTAACAAATTATATACGCATTTCAAATGCCTTCATGAGCTCAATAACAAACTATGGTTTGTCAAGATCAGTTAACTTTTACGAAAGTCACGGGTGTCCTTATTTTAGTTTATTATCCTTGAAGAGTTTTCTACTGGTAATGTAGCTCAGGGTGATATGTTCGGTACTGTATTAAGACATGATTTCAGAAAACTTTGGAACTCGTCGCAAATTCATATTAGACTTATTTGGAATGAACAAAGACGATTTTCTTATTGAATCTTATCTTTTTTTGGAGGTGCAAAGTATCTTCATTCATTTGTTTCTTTAACATTACCCTTTAACTTCCACCTCACCTCCGTTCTATCACCTCATTGTCTACTCAGAAACGTCTCTAAGCCCAAATATTACTCACCCACTCATCATCACTAGGGTATCTGAATGAATGAAAAGTGAATGGGTGAATAAAATAAATGTGTAACTTGGGAGGAAAATCCTCGAAATTAAAAATACAGTATGGAGAAACTTTTGAACTTGATGAAGGAAATATGTATGATGATTTTTTTTTTTTGAGGGTGATGCCAACATGGGCTCTTGGGCCTGTGCGTGGGTAATGGGAAGGATGATGATGAGAGATGAATGGACCTACTGCTTTAGCTGGGTTCCGAACCACCGGGAAGCGATTTTTGAGGCTCATGAATTGAATTCAGAGGAACCGGTCACCGTTACAACAGTGGTGGTAGAGGCACGTCGCTTATCTAATCTCACCGATTAGACGCTCTCTATCACTGGGACAAACTGCCTCCCCAAATGATTATATATGTTTACTACAACCTACAACCAGGGCTTAATCTTGGCGGTATCTAGTAATAATAGTAGTATCTTGGCGGTAGGGAGAGTCATTCTAATCATTATAATTTTTTTATCAAAAATATGGAAAAATGATGGTAAAAACACACAACTAAAAACTCTAAAATTACTCCAAAAACGGGTTTTAGATAGTTGAAATTTAATTTTTTTTCGGGGGAGGGCCCCCGGACCCCCCTCCAACCTACGCTCCTGCCTCCGTAATGGAACCTTTAATTTAACAAATCAAGCACTGACTACATCAATAATTTTTTAACAAAAAAGAATTATACAAATGATTCACTATCTACTCCATTTTGTGACAGTTTCATATCAATAAATCATGATTGTATCCAATTCTAAACTTTGTCAATTTTCTTAAAAATTTATGAACCTTAATTTAAATTATGTCTGCTTGATGCTAATATTTTGTAATCTACCTGAAAGTAAAATAAAACGATTGTTGGAGACGCATTGAATGGCAAAGTGAAAAATATAGCCTATCAATGAAAGATCGTTTGAAGGACTTCTTTAATTTTCGTACATCAAAAATTCATTTGAGAAGACTCAATTTTGTATGGGAAAATATGTTTTCTTCTATGTGTAGAATGTTGAACGCCTTTTCACTCTTGGGAATACTTAAAAATTCTTCTTAATTATATTAGGATTATATTATTTGGTTCCAATTGCTAATTGAACTTATATTGTAAGAGGACAGGTTACCGAATTCAAATTGGGGGGGAGAGGGGGTTGAAGCAGTGGAAAATGGGGGGATTTGCGCTTCTATCCATGGGGGGGATGGGCACCTCTGATTGTAATTAGTTCCAGTATTAGCTGTCAATGGATATAACTATCATTATTTCTAACTAGGTAATTCCGCTAATTCGACATTTTCATCAAAGTAGTTTTCTCATTATAGATAAATATAAAATTTCTTTATCATCCTAAAAGGTAAATTTTCAGTTTTATATTGTAGGCTTATTTTGAGCTTGCTTCATAAGGCCAATCTAAAATTGTTATTAGATTTAGAATACTCTAAAATTTTCACCTTTCAAAATTACTAAATGGATATCAGGATCAAAAAGGACTAGTGTAGCACAGACTTCTAGCCTATAGGAGAAAATAATTCTATACATAAATAATATTATACGTGGAATAAAAAAAGGTTTATCCAGCAGTAAGTATATGGATAAGTTGGTATAAGATGAAGTGAATCTGGAAGGAATCTTCATCTTAAGGTACGATTCCCAAGCGGCAGCTCGAGCTGCCTGGCTCTAAATTCGCTACTATATAGAGCTGCCCAGCTCTAGCTGCGCTGCTCTAGCCATTACAACTCTATTATGTTATTAGGGCTACTAATGTATACTAAATCAATAAATAGTGAAATTCGCCCTTTTCAAGTCATTTTTTAAGTAAATTTCACTATTTATTGATTTAGTAAACATTAGTAGCCCTAATAACATACCTACCTGGTAGTAAACATTTATAATATAGAGTTATGTGAATAGAGTTTGGTTGACTAGAGCAGCTGGGCAGCTCTAGTATCAAATCAAGAGCTGCCGTTTGGGAATACATTAATTTATAATTTACTGGAGCAAGAAATGCTTGGAAGTCTTTAAAATGGGTAGGCCTATCGTATTTGGGAAGGTTTCTTTTGGGAATTAATCAAATTTTTAGGTTTTATTATTATGTTCTTTTGACTTTCAAAGGCCTTAAAATACAAATTATTCATACGTAATTATACATTCTACATCACTAAATGATGTAGAATAGAATATTTCCTGTGAACAATATATAATTTTGAAATTCTAATTCAACAGGGACTTCGGCTCCAGCAAAGTAAAAATTACAGCCTCAGAGAGTGGCAGAAGTTGCGAGGCTGTCCTGTACCCAGTGGCGGCCGACACGAGAGCCATATGGGCAACACTGACGCCAAGGGGGCCCACTACACTGGTGGCACCTATTAAAAAGCACGAGAAAACTGTCTACTTTGAAACGGATCAAGTCAGCCAGTCAAGGGTATCAGGTCCGACTCGAATCGAAAATCCGAATTTGCCGCCATTAAATCTGCACAGAACTCTGCGCAAAAATAAAGACACCGCACCGGTCGTATAAGTTTGGGAACCATTTTTAGAATAGTTTTCATTTGTATGTTTCAAAAATTGTTTGCCAACTAAACTACCTTGTAGGAAATGGAAATATCACCAAAATTGTGTATATACACAATATTATGAAGTATAATTCAAAAGTATGTTAATAACAATTGAAATCACACTACCCTTCTCAGTAGTTTTTTTTTTCATTTTAAAAATGAAAAAGCCTCTAATGAGTGCAAAACATGTATTGTTGTAACCCTACAAAAACTACTAAAAAGGGTACTGTGATTTCAATTGTATCTATTATCATACACTGATAGTATGTTAGCCGGCGTTAACCCTGAACAAAAAGGAAACATTCAGCAGTTTATTCTAGCCCATAAAAATTTGGAATACATGCCGGGTTTCCTGAAGAGAACAATAATTATTCCACAAGTGATTTCCTGTTCACAAGCTTGTACATGCTGTATGAGCTTTAGTCTTCACGCGAAGGAAAAAAATGTTTGAACAAAGAATAAGCAGCATAAATGCAATTTTTATTTCTAACGTGCAATAATTATTATACAGTCTCATTGAATGATGATTGTAGAATCTCTGTACGTGAGTCTGAAGTATTTTACTACTACCATCTATTGAGCCATTTTTTTGCGCGATGACAATACACTGATGGAGGAAATCGGACTACTAATAGTGCATTAACATACGGTACCTATACAGTACTAATTTGGTCTAAATGTCCATTTCCTACAACTCAACACATACAATCCATAAAATAATAAGCTCTTGTCTATAAGGTTGAATGATTCATTATAAGGAAATGACTTATTAGCAAGAAGTATACTATTCTATGTAGCAATGAAAATCGCAAAAAGAGAATAGCTCTGGTTAAACAGTTACTTATATAATGGGGGTTGTTCCTAAAGGGATACTTTCCAAAACTACAACGCTGTGCGCCGCGCACAGGAGCACATCGTAGTAGTTATGGAAACCACTCATTGTGCATGTTTGCACATGAACTTCGAAGGAAAATAAGTATTTTTTCTTTCAAAATTCTATTTCAATAGCAATGTCACTAACTCAAAGTAGTTTTAACAGCCGTGATATCACTGTTATGGAAAGTTGTGCTTATTTTGAATGAATGATAAATTTTTAATCGATTCACCATATACGGTATCTGAGAATTTATAAATTTGTTACTAAATTACAAAATGTAACAAATGTAAAATTTGTTACTTTATAACAAATACTTTGTTTATTTTGTTACTTTGTAACAAATGTAAAATTTGTCAAAGTATTGACTCATGCACAATTATGTATAGTAGGTAGGCTTATCATTGGCATGTTGTAACAGCCGCCATCTCAATCTCTCCGCCCTCTTTTCGGCCAAAGCCAAAGCTATTCTCTATTCACGCGACAACTACACAGTACCATATTTAATATTATTAATATTGTGCTATAAATGAAAAGACTAAGAAAAATTTTATATCAACAGTATTCTTGTATCGGTAATTAACTAAAATAGATGGAGGATTGTCTAGTAACATTATAGTAAGACGGTCGATATAATTTATTGTTTTAACATCTTGTCCAATCTTTTTAAATTCAGCTTTTGTAGATTTTACTAGTTGAAATAGTTTATTCTGCGTAACAGTGTTGGTTTGAAAGATTCTAGAACAAATTTCAACTCTCAGAGTGGCTGGATTTGTTGTTATAATATTTCAAGAAAAATCTATAGCCTTGTGGGCTAGATTCTAATCATTACCGTAGAATTGCTAAAATTATAAATAGTTTTGCAATAAGATGTTTTTTAAAGCACATGTTTAGACGGATTTTTCTATTGGAAGGAATTTATAATGAAAATTCATTACATTATAGGCGATTATAGGTGCTCCAAAATGATTGTTTTTTGTATTAACAAATTACTAAGTGAATATCCATATTTTTTATTAGTTCTTAGATTACAATCTGCAATTATTTAGTCCACGTTATAATAATTTCTCAAGTTGATTTTTTGTTTGATATATTCTGCTGTTGTGGTAGATTGTTTGATAAGGATGGTGAGTTGTTGTAAATATAATGCAGATAACATTTCATCAATAAGAAACTGAATTTCAATTATCACCAAACTAAATACTTCGATCGCATTTAGACCTATATGTATATTGCATGAACATTTCATTGGATATGATATTTAATGACATTGCATTATTGTGAACAATATAAAAAGTATATTCATGAATGCTAATTACTCAATGATATTACTAAGCAATTATGTTTTGAAATATGAGTTTTGAGCACAAAAGTGTTCCTATCAAGTACCTCAAGTAAGTCATAAAATAAGTGTAGGCTTCTGTGATGAATATAACTGATTGTAGCGTTTTTTATGAGTAGGTACTATGTATTGTCTTGTACCAGAATAATTATTCAAATAAAGAGAAGTTTCATAACATTTTGTTTTTCATTCAGCTATTGATAAAATCCCTAGTGAATTGTAAAATTATTTATTTCAATTTTCTTCGCTAGAATATTTCATGATTGTGAGAATCATTAGACAAGAAATATTTGCTGGAGTATATATTCATCGAAATGAATATTTATTTGACTGTTGAAATTATGGAAATTAATAATAAGTACGGTCATCTTATTTTTGTTGGAATATATTTTATTATAATAAAAACACTCTACATGAATGAGTACTTCATTATATAAATCAATATAGAAATTCTAAAATACTCTTAATAAAATTTCTGGAGATCTACTGATACGTTCGCCACTCAAATAATATGCAGAAGAATGGATAATTTCACACGAATAATTCAGCATTACCTTTAATACATAATCTTTCCAAAGTTTCCATATGTAACCAATAAATCTAAAACAAGAGTGTTTTTCATTATTGGATTTTAAACAGTATTGAAAAACCAAAAATGGATGCGAAACAAAATTTATTGAGCTGAGAAAGTTGAGCGTTTAAATGGGTTTATGAAATTTGAATTAATACATTTGAATTTCATGTTTTATCACTTTTCAATTGATAAAATTAATTTTTTAAAGCTTCTAGGTAAGTATCCAAATAGTTTTAAAAACTTCGCTTGAAACGCTACTTTGAAAATGTAAGTTGGATAATATGTGGTTTAATGAATCATAGTTGAAAGAAAACTACATAATATGACAATAGAAGACAATACCATAGTCCTTGCCACAAAATACAGAGAACAAATGAAGAAGTGGTTAGTGCCCTCACGAATCTTTCAAAACCCTTGATAATAATAAAATGTTCAACATTATTTTTATTCTTCAACTGGAATTTTATTTGTTCCTGTAACATTACACTCAATACTTTATTTTCAGGAATAGAGAACATACTCTAACATACTTTAAATTTCAGTACAGTACCGTAACTGTTAAGTCTATCTTTTTATGGGTTGTTTCATCAGGTTCTCTACTCCTCAACATTATATTCTACTCATATAAATATATAAAACATATAGAATTGATATTTTCAAGTATAACCTGCATAACGAACTGTTTAGTTGAGTAACATAAGAGTTTATCAATAATATTTACCCAAATAGAAAATTCACTCCTTCAGAATTTTTATTGTGGACTTGAACATACTGTTTAAAAATAACAATAATTGTTTCATGTGAAATATTATCAAGAGCATAAGATATGTCTACAAAACTAATCTTAAATTAATAGTGATATTAATAGACATAATTTCATCGTGTGTTATAACAAAACTTTTTCTGTGAGTATAATCGTCAGCAGATTTGAAAATTTTATCATAAATATTAATTCTTCCGCATCGTTATGTAGGGCAAGAAAAGTGATATAAAACAGTTTATCTATGATATCCATCAATAGAATAATTTCAAAACCACGCATTAATAGTAAGAATAAGATTAAATTTGGGAAAAATTAAATTATATGGAAGTTTGATTTTATCAAGGTTTGAAACCGATACGTATTGTACAATAAGAAGAACCAAAAATAAGTTTACTGTGAAATCAACTCTATTACCCCAACAATCCTATGGGAAAGCACAAAAAACAAACATGTATAATATTGGAAGAGGAAAAACCAATAGGAATAATTTTCAAGAAAAATCTGCGCAAATATATGAGGGAAAGTAATAAAAAATTAGTAAAAGCAGTGAATTCTAAGACATAAAACGACGAATTTGCTGCAAACTTATTATTGAATGTTTAGATAGAGTTCGTTGCACCTGAGCTCATTAGAACATAAATGCTCAATTGATTTCGAATCGTTGAGAATGGAAATTTACAGATATCACTCGAATGATTAATAATGATGAAAGATAACTTACAAGACGGCAAATAGGATTTGATAATATATACATTAACGTTATTTACATGCATGGTTCTCAATTCACATTCGTGAATCATTTCTCAACACATAGCTGAAATTCCTCGACTTTTTGGAACTGAGAATTGATTGCAGATACCAGTCTTTCTATTTCTTTCTCCTGAAACAGAACAAAAAATTGTTATTAGTAAGTCAATCTTTATTGATTAATTGAAATTATAACACAAATCACAAATCAAAACATAATTATGAACAAGGATAGAAAAGCTACGCTGATAATGTACTATTTCTTTCTAAATTTTGTTGAATGATTAGTCCAAAACAAGGTTATGTGGTTTTTCCGCACTTCACGAAATTGATAATGACTAATACTTTCGCCAAAAAAACTTTGTCAAAACAACGATTAATTTTTCCACTCTTTGAGTAGTTGTGAAATTGATATTGAGGTAGTTATCCATAATAAATGAAAAGACAATATGTTGTCAAACCACTGATTTATTAGAAAATCGTGATACCGGTTTCGGTTGTTACACCATTATCAATCTCTGGTAAACTGACCAATTTACCAGAGATTGATAATGGTGTAAAAACCGAAACCGGTATCTCGATTTTCTAATAAATCAGTGGTTTGACAACATCTTGTCTTTTCATTTACGATTAATTTTTTCAACTGCAAGTTATATCTTCATGTTGGATTTTTGACTGTGGATCAATGGCAATTTACAAAACTGAAAAAATTCACGAAACCAGCTCATTTGATCTATAGGCCTGAAATTGAATTATTAAAATCAAGTACATAATATTAACAAGAGTCAATTAAATTTAACCGCTTTAAAATGACGTAATTGAGACATAAAGCTTAAATATCACAATATAAATATGAAAATTCGACTGAGTCACTGTATTATTAATCACAGAGTACCTTTGAGTTTTTATATAGAAGTAGGATTAGTTTATTTCATCATAGGAACACGATTATAAAAGTTCGGTGAACCTGAATGAAGAGAAAAATAGAGCGTGGAAAACTTGACACTTTTACAGTGGATGGCATCTATCTTAACAAAGTCAATCAACAGAATAAGTTTTAGATTGACAGGGATCGTAATTTCAATACTGAAAATCTATTTGTAATTATTATTATGTACAAGCATTGGTTATTCTAGTAAACATAATAAATAAGTACAAATAAAGTTATGTAATGCACAAGCATTGGTGAGATTTGAAGGCGATTGTTACAGTATAACAAAAATGTAAAGATTTTCCATACAACTACATACCTATTAAATTGAATAAGATCATATTTTGTCTATTGATTCAACTATTCGAGTGAAAATCCAAATACGAATTTACAAAGTACTGTACATACAGAAGGATTTTAATGAGCTACAAACACATACTCATGAAAAAGGGTACCCACCTCTTTTTTTACAGTTTTTCCAGCCTTCTTGTAAGTTTGGTTGATTTTCTTGGCCTTGGCTTTTTCCTTGATAGTATCCTCGAACAAATCTTCGGCGACATCATCGTCATCATCTTTCAACTCGTTTTGATCGAAAACGAACGACGTGCCGAATCTCACTGCTTTCTTCGCTTTTGGGGTGTGCGAGTAGGACTTTCTTGGTGGCTGGAAACAAATAATTCAACAATTAGATAAATTGAATTGAATAATAGCGAACAAAAAGAAGAAGGAATAATTGTGGGAGTGAACGGTATTATAGAAAGGAAGAGAAAGTGGTATGACGTTTTAGTTGGTTTAAGCTTATTTAGTTAGGTCTTGTTCAACAAGTTATTTTTCTTTCAGGTATTTTTCTTTTACATGAACTTTCATTACTTGAATGAAACATTATAATCAAGTTACAAGTACAGCTACGGAAGAAGTATGGTGCGATAAAATTTCTTTCAACATTGCAGGGAAAACCGAGTTGAAGGTTTGAAGAACTATCCTCTAAAAATTTTCCCCTCAGTATTCAGTATTCACCTTCAACCCTACTAGCCTTGTATACTTTACAATACTTTAAAAACATTCTTGGCAAGGGGATTCTATAGTCCACAATCTTTACCATACTCATCTTATTGTTTTTCTCAGCTTCTACAGAAACGTATTGTAGGAAATTTTTCTAAGACTGAAGAAACACTGGAACCAGGAAAAATCAAAATCTGTGCAAACCTTGAGATGTAGTATAGTAAGGAATATTAAAGATGACGTTTTTTGGAATAGTGAGCCTAATTTTGCAATATTTCATGCGACTGGCCAGCTAGATTTGGGAATATGACAGCTCTGTATCCCATAAGGACATTACTACATTTCAGGGTTTGAATTAACTACATAAACTATTGCAAAACAATATGATGAATTGGAGACACAAATAAATATATGAATTTTATGAAGTATTATCATCAGGTTCAGATAAAGCGATATCAACAATATATTAAAATAACTACATCATAATTAAGAAAAAAATCGATAGAAATGAACATTTCATTCAAAATAGATTCTAACAAACTTCATAGCATCAAAATTAACTACGGTAGTAAAAATAAAGCTCATGATGGAATTATAGCACCACTTTAAGCACCTCGACTTCAGCGTTTTAGTTTTGGCTTTACTTTTATATATGTGGCATGTCTATTGGTTCTATCATGTTTTGAAAATAATGAGAAAATATTGATAGAACAGTTCTCATTACACAGAAAATACTTCCCAAGAAACTATTTCCAGTCAAAAATTCATGCGTTTTCTTCTCAATAATTTAACCAATTTGAACAGTTGATAAATAAAACAGTTAGATTTGAGTTATAAACCATTCACATAAAAACTCTTCGGCTATGTTTGACGGACGCGTTTCGACGCGCTGGGCCCTTTTTCCCCACAATGAATAAAAATAGCCTAGTTCTCATCTTTCTGACCAGATACTTGAACCCAAGAGTATGTAGTTACTTGTAGTCCGTCAATACTGTTATAAATTCAAGTTTCAACAAAAACAAATTTCGTTAAATTGAAACATTGTTTTAAAATGTCTACAGTAGACGATTCGGTCATCAACTACAATTCGTTTCTTTATCAGGAAACATTTACAAACTAAGTAAAATTTAAATAAATAGTTCAAAGATACTTACTCTCAAAAAAGTAGGAGTCATCGCGCCATCACCAGTGCTATTTTCCTGCGCGATTGGTGAACAAAATGAAGTATCAGCAGCGGAATCATTGCTGGTCGTACTCTTATTTTTGAAGTTGAAATTCAGTTTTGTCTGTTTGGTTGGGACAGGAGTGGAGACGGCTGTTATGTTCAGTTGTCCTTTCAGTCGCCTTATAACATCAGTGACTTCTGGTTCTGTAATAGAATGGAAGAAAAATTCCATAAGGTATTTTGCAATAGTTCACAAGCAATTCATAGTTCATTACAATCTATTGTAATTCAGGGCCCTATTTCACAACGTAACAAGTCTTGTTATTAACCATGATTTTTAACAAATTTACTAATCCAGCTGATTACAGGCGTTTCACGAATGAACAATTGTAGACTTGTGATAACAAGTGAATTTTAACAATTTTACAAGCGTTCCGCCGGTTATGAACAAGTGTTTCACGAACGTTGGCATGGTAACGAACAAGACTTGTCAAAAAAACTTGTAATTAACCATGAAATTTCTACCTATGAATAGACCCAAGTAAGTAAGTTACAAGTGTTAATGAAAGTGCTTTTCAAGGCTTCAATATTATTTTCAATGATTAGAACTATTTTATATTGTTTCTTTGTACATTTTATTATGCCCAATATGAGTCAAAAAATTTGATTAAATAAATAAGAAAATCATCAGTACCAGTAGCTACTGAATATAGGCTATGTTTATAACATGTGAGATAAGGGGAGACTACTAATCAGCTAATTTTTTTTCAAGTAATGGATCTAAATGGATTGAAAATGTCTCATTAATTTATTAACTTTTATTCCAAATATCATGAGGGCTCAACGATTTCAATTTATAATGATTGATTAATTTTCAAAATCAATTTTATCAATCTATCTTTACCACAAATAATTCAAATTTCAAACAAAACTATACCAGTGCAAACTATATAAAGTATCAAAAACCGATACAGATGGCACTGATGGGTGGGAACACTTGTCAAATTGTAGAATTGTGAACTAGTAGCTTATTTCCTTTGTGAAACGCCTGTAATTAACAACTTGTTATCACAAGTACTTGTCAGTAACCATGATTAATAACAAGACTTGTTGCTTTGTGAAATTGGGCCCTGCAGATGTAAACTTATCAGATGAAGCAAAATTGAACGTTTATTTTATTTATTTAGCGTATGGCTTTTAATAGTGGGGAGACCCAAGGGTTGTTCCACTTCGCCAGATAACCTCATTTTCCACAAATGGAGACATGAGTTATAGTTCTTTTAAAAAGTTCATTTGAAAACATAATTTTTGATTTCAAAACATTGTTGACTACTAAAACTAAAGCACTTCACAAAATCACTACACCATAGCCGAAAATATTGAATTTTTTACTGAAATTGAACAAATTTCATTTGAAAAGCATAATGAAAAAAGTTATATCTATTATGGAGATCATTCAGATGTTTAAAAAATTCAGCTGATTTGGATTGAATTGAGAAAAAGTCGATTTCATATTGAAAAAAAAAATAGATAAATGCAATGTACATATTTGATGACTAGTATCTAATATTCAGACGAAAAAACGTTTCAATTCTTAGATTTATCAAAATGAATCACGAGAAGAGCCGGAAAAACTGAATGAGCAAATTAATATTACTAGGTCAATAATTTTTTGTATTAATATTACTAAACTTCAGATACTGACTGACTAATTATTGACTGTCAAACTTTATTTAGATCGGTTAAATCAGTAATACGTTAGCCAAGTCCCGTAAGATTTATATTGAAAATACACGTAATTAATAACAAAAAAATAAGTAATTAATAACTATAGTATAATTATTAGCCTAAGCTGATTTGCCAGTGTAAATTTCTATAGTTTTATAGAGCCAAAGAAATGCTGAAAGTAAGGATACAATTTTTATAATAGTTTTGAATATGAGCTAATATTAAAAAAAATCCTGTAAAATCTCATCAGAATTTGAAAATTTGGCAAGTGTATGGCGACTGGCACATGAAAATAGAACTCATCATATTGTTATATACTGGGAGTACACAGTCTGTAGACTAAACATTTGCCTCCCACTAAAATGCTTGAATAGTTTTGAGGTGTTTAATCTTGGTGGTATCTAGACATTGTAATGATTTCACCCGATTTATAAATTTTTATCATAAAATAACTGAAATTCAAGACTCATAGTATACGATTAAACAGAATATTTTTTGTAGTTTATAAGCAGATAATTTGACTTTAAATTTTGTGAGATTGGACCCCAATTTAAGATTGCAATATAAATTGAATGTTACTCACTTTTTTCTTTCTCAGTTCCCAGCCTGCTGGAAGTAGAGACATTTGAAATGGATGTATTTGTTGATGACGTCGATGCCGTGGATTTATTCGGTGTTTTGCTGTTGTCTCTACTCACATCGACTGAATCGCAGTTGAATCCGAAATTATTATCGATCCCAATCTTAGATTTGTTTCTATTCGATGTCTGTTCCATGCGATTTTCAATTGGTTTAGTTGAACCAACTATAGGAGCTGGAGGATTAACGTTAGATGTAATAATTTTATCTTCTATTACCTCGTTTGAATCATCATCATCGAATCCAAAATTATTATCGACATCAATTTTTGAAGCCATCACCACTGTCTTGTTTGGCACAGGATTAACTGAACGAATAAGAGGAAGTGGATGAAGCACTGTTCGATCATTTTTCACAACTGATTGGTTGGACAATATTTGCTTTTTCGACATAACTCTTTGGCGAATTTGTACACCTGACTGGTTAGTTTTTTGAGGTTTTGGAGTGGATCTTCGAATTGAATTATTATCATTGTATAACTTGCTCCCATCTCTCTGTTCATCCACAGTACATTCGTGTGGTCCAAAACTGTGTTCAAAATCAACCTCTGTATCATCATGATCCCTTCCCAGGACTTCTGACTCAAAAATAATTGAAGCATCAGAGGTATCAAAGCGACTGATGTCTTTGAGATCATCAGTAGAAGGATTTTTCACCTTGGAATGGTCAACATCTCTTCCTGAATCTGACGATTTTGTAATTGTATGAGGTTTACTCGGATATTTAGAGCTGCTAGTTGAGACATCCTGAATGAAAACCGGTTCCAAATTTTCATCCCAGCCACAACATCCGCCTTCAAAACTATTTTCTTTCAATTTTCTCAACACTTCAGCATAACGCTGCTTTCCGTTTTTAACAGAGCCATTCAATGCTTTAATTTCACTCCTTACGTCATTCATAACAAGGACAGGCTGCAAATTCTCATCCCAACCACAACAAGCGCCTTCTTCAAAACTGTTCTCCTTTACATTCTTAAACACTGTTACTAAAGGTAGGCTATCATTCTCATCATTGTTGACGTAAATCAGAAAATCAAAATTTGAATCTGGCCCAGATTGATTTGACATTGAGGTATTCGATTGATTTGCCATTGAATTATTTGATTGAGATTTTTGAAGTTCAATCGATTTTCCCCTAGTCACATTATTATTGTTAGAGGTCACACTACTTACACCTGATGGCACCTGAGATTTACTAGCTAGAGTAGTTTGTATCACTGGTTTCATTTTTGGTTCAGTGTACTTGACATTGTTACGAGGATCGACTGATTCATTTTCTGGCAACATATTCTTTTGCCGCTCCAAAGCATCGGTATGCTTTTCAATGCTTTTCACAATATCAAATCTCACCACACCCGTTTTCGATTTCGGAGCCTTGTCTTTGACAGAGTTGTCACACCTCAAACTTATTGTACGCTCGGGTACAACAATATTTTGTAGGACGTTTTTCACTGGCTTTGTGGCAATTTTCCGACGTGCTTTCATAACTCTCGGTTGCCTCTTCTTTGTTTTCTTGACTGGCTGCTCGTTTTCGTCGATCTCAAACTCATACAGGTCCATTTTGTTGTCAACCAGAGGTGGTGTTAAACGAACGTCAGCTAGGGCTTTCTTGTAAACAGGGATTGGTTTCTCAACTTTAGCCTCTATTACTGATGTATCCTTGACAACTTTTTCCGCGATCCTCTCAGTCGTGATGAGGTCTTTTCCATCCTTGGCATAGCACACGTTTTTATCACTATTCACATCCTTCTTATCCTTGGGTTGTTTGGTTGATCGTTCTGAAGAGTTTGTTCTATCGAGTAGTACCGGTCGGTTGTTGGTTTCCAAGATATTTTCAGAGATATTCTCCTTGTCCATGAGCTTCTTTTTCTTGGCTAGAGGTTTTTTCAGACGTTGTACCCGTTTCTTCTTCTTGAGTTCAGGCTGCTTATTAGTGTTTTCTGAACTATTGCTGCTAGAGATGTTGACTTCTGAGCTGTCTGAGGAGATTTGATAGGTAACTGGTCTACTGGCAGCCAACCTTTTGCCTCGCTTGACCTGAAAAATTGAAAATAATAGTATTCCACAACGAAAACATTACAGTACAAACCACAAAATATATTCATAACATTTTGTTCAGCTACAATTACAATACAATAGGTCATCTTTGCATACCAAACAACCAGTCGCTGACAATTTTAAAATCATAAGTTGGTTCAACCATTCAAGTATAAATATGAATATTTTATTGTGGATTTGCAGTTGATAGCTCAACTAGAGATATGTTGTGGCGCACTCACACAGCTATTTATTCAAAAGTTAGTAAATTGAATTAATGGGTGTATTATACATGTATATACATGCTCTGTTCAAGTAACTGAATTGCACAGGCAAGTTAAGACTGAGCCTGTCCCGTGCCGGCAAAGCGTCTGGTAACCATCAACTGGTGCTGTAATGGTCGTTGTTCAAATTCATACAAATTAAAAAAATCCCTCAAAGGATTTAGAGGACTTCAGTAAAATTTATCACTACCAGCCCACCACACATAACATAAGTGTGCGGTATAGTACAACAAATGAAATACAGTACAACTTTGATCATTTTTAGTTCATGGGACCAGAGTTTTAATAAGAATTGAGGGATTTTGCGAATTCTTGAAGCTATGAATTATGGAATCAGTCAAGGGACTGAGATTTTACAACGAATTATGAAGGTAGGAATTTTCGAAGTTCTATTTCATTTTCAGATTTTACAATGACTATCAATAAAATATATAACTTACAGGACTCTTATTCAATTCCTTCAATACCGATCTCTGAGAATCACTGCTACTGAGCTGAATATTATCGTTGTTTTGCAGTGCATTTTCCATTTCTTCCAATGAGAATTGGTTGTCATCCTCCATCAAGAAGTCTTCAACGTCTGTCTCCATTGTAGTTTCTGAAATCAACAAAAACAACTCAGTATCTCGAAACTTCAATTGTAATAATAAAGTTGTAAAATATTTCAAAACAAAATGAAGTTGAATAATGTTGTTGTTCATAAAGTACAGAAATCTAGCAACTATTTGGTACAGTCAGTGCTCGCTATGAACAAAAAATCTTGGACAGTTACCATAGGGAACTGGGCCAACCATAATCTGCATCAATTCATTGTAATATTCAGAAGTTTATGCACTCATTTCAGTCCATTCCGTGCCGTTCAAATAGATATGCACATTCTTTAAATGAGAAAATCAGATTTAATGTAATCCAGGCTGAACTGGCTGATAAATTCCGTTCTCAGCGTGCGCCTACTTTGATCAACTTATCAACCAGTCAACAATGCGATGATACGTATAACACGGAAAAATACGGTACATAATATTTCACAAGTCACTTGGTAACTTGACTCAACTAACTGAACTCAATAAAAATTTATCATGGATATCTTAAGCGGTGTGCCCAAAGAGCCTTTCAAGATGAGATGATAAATGTAATTTATCAAATATAACTGGAAGGTCTTTTTTTAATACAGTGCCTAGTAAATCTTGAAATTCGACTGATCCAATTTGTAAGTTCATCATAGAATTTTAAAACACAATAGCTTAGACCTATTATTGTTTAATTCCTCAGATTAAACGCTCACTGGTGCGACAAAGACAATTTACAGCCAGAGAAAACCGGAGTCCTATTTTCGTATGGAGCAATACACACTATAATACACGCAATACACACTTATAGTCAGACCAGGACTGTATTCGTACAATGTTAAAAATCTCGACTAGGTCGTCGACGCGTTCGACTAAGTCTGTTCAACTTAACTTACCTCAAATTAGCTTCCAAAGAGAAATCTGTTCTTAAATTTCATCACAATCTAGCCTAGCATTTAGCAACATTTAGATATCCCAATAGCCTTTGAAACTCATTTCAATAAACTTAAGCCTAATTGGAATTCACAATCCATTAGGTAGGCCTGAATCAGGCGTATCCTCTAGTTGTGGGTAATAGCTTACTTGTATCGGGTTTTATGACTCTATTAATCCCACAAGTGGGTACCAACTGGATGGAACAGAAGGTATTGAGTTAATTATTGATAAACTTCATGAAATTTTCTGTTCACAGTTCACATGTAAAATGAATTATTTGAATTCAACTCAACGCAGTGTAATGCCATGACGACTGAGTTGGTTCTTATAAGCTTTAGAAACCAATTATACGAATTAATTTATTATTCACTTACCAGAGGATCAATTCAATAATATTATAATATCAGAATCACAATGCAATAAAAATAATGCACGAGAACACTTCACGGATGGGAATAATACAAAGAAAAATTTACACTCCCGTACGCGTTTACAGAAATACAGAATTCACAAAATTGTTGTCAAACCAGAAAACTCCACAGTTTTGCGCGCCTTCAACGGTTGTTTTAAAGGTTAGAATGCTCTGCGCATGCGTCAGTTGAAATAATTACATGCAAAATACTTTTGAAAGTAAAAATGTTTTCAAAAATTCGAACATTCAAAAATGCTCAGATCAGAAGTGTTTTTTTTTAAGATCCTCGAATAACTATTTGATTGATAAATCATAACTTTTGCAAGATTGTGTTACCTGTTGTGTTGGTAGACTAGTAACCATTTGTTCAACTCCAGCAGGTGTTCAGTAAACTTCAGTTGTCACTTTTTAGGTTAGGCAATGTTATGCTTCAAGCATTGTTTACAAAAATATAGAAAAAATTTCCCATTTATTCAAGAATTTACTACTTTCATGTATTATAGTTGAACGATAGTTTTCTTTAGCTAATATTTCTGAATATTGTTTGAGTAATGAATGGTTATTTTAACAACATGAATTAATAAAGAGCCATGAAGTACGGTAACTCGAGTTGAATAAAGTATTCAAGTTTAGGTGCCTTGCAACTTCGGGCTCTAATACCTATATAATGTTCAGTTGCCTTCTTCCAATCATCTCAATTCAGTATTTATTCTAATACAGGCCTACTGTGAGTTTATGAAGTCTATACCTGAGGCAATACAGTATTCTAAATTGCTTAATGGCTGGATTCGTTGGTGTTCATCTAGGTAAGTTATTATTATCACGGTATTATTGATACTTATAACATTCTCATCCACCCTTCTCACTCATTATTGGTAAAACATTACATAAGGATTGTTGGCCTAGAAATAACTTGTATCAGTTTCCATGAACACATCAGGTTCTTTCAATCTTATAGCCTACAGTTAATATTAGCTACAACTCTTGCTTGGTAAGCTAGCCTATTGTCTTGACGATTGCAAGCCATTATTTATATCAAAAATTTGTCAACCTTTTCCCCTTGAACGTGTAACTTACCGCTTATTAGTCTATCAATCATCCAGTTACTGTAGATCCGGTCTACTGTAGATCCTGTAAAAAATTTTTAAGTGATAAGAATATAAATCCAATTGAGTGTGTTGCACTACGTACTAAATTCAATAATTACAAGTCATTCAAGATTGACGTGCCTGTTGAACATCTGGCTAGACTCTTAAATGCCGATTTTTGGCCTTCTGGTGCTCTAGTACGTAGATTTTATGATTCAAATAAACATGTTGTGAACTCACGTGTATTTTTAGGCAGACCAAGCTCTCAGAGAGTGTAAATTCTGAAGATTGTGATAAAAGTAGGGTTGACCTTGTTCTGGGGCACTGGAATACCCAAAGTGTTAGATCAAAGCAGGGTCTTCTTTCAATGTTTGTTGAGAAACATGAACTTGATATCCTTTGTGTTTGTGAACATTTTCTGTTTGCAGGTGAGTCAGTTTTTTACTCAAATATTTCTGATCTTTCACTTGCTTCAATTTTTTGTAGAACTGTGACCAGATGTGGGGGCTCTGCTCTTTATATTCGGAGAGAAATTGATTTCACAGTGATTGATGTTACTGCATTGTGTAAAGAACTTGACTTGGAAGTAGTGGCTGTGATGGTGCCTGCTTACCATATTATTATTGTAGCTCTGTACCACTCACCTAGTGGTAATTTTGACAGTTTTTGTGATTTGTTTGAATGTTTGCTTGTTCTTTTGAATAGACACTCCAAGTATAAAATTGTGATAGCTGGAGACTTTAATGTAAATTGCATTGGGGAAGATACAAAAGCAAGATATGTGATGGATCTCCTGAGATGTTATGGCCTGTACATCACTTGTACCGAGCCCACCAGGGGAGCTGCCTGCTTAGACAACATTGCTGTAAGTTTTCAGCCAGGTATATGCAGTACTCAAGTGATTGAGCTTCATGGCGATGACCACTCTGCCCTGGTAACAACTGTTCAACTGTGTGGCTCTTCCACAGTGAGTGATGTACCACCTTCTTGGCATGCCAATTACAGTTTCAGGAAAAGACCCATACATGATGCTGCTCTGATGCTTTTTAAAGATGCCTTGGCCGACACCCCCTGGGATGCTGTGCTTCAGGATGCTGATGACCTATTTGGTGCTTTTTTCAATCATTTCTGGGAAACGTTTAACAGCTTTTTTCCGGAAATTGTCAAGTCAAGTCACACTCAGCGACCAAAGAGGAATGCATGTTGCATGAAAAGCCATCTTGAGTGGTACACTGAGGACCTTGCCAGACGCAAGGGAATTATGCTTCCCCTAAAAGATAGATGTGAGCTTGGCAATGATGAAGACATAGAGAGATACCGTCGTGCAAAGTCCATCTACAAGAAAAATCTTGAGCTAGCAAGAAAGTTGGCAACAGCATCAAAAATTGAGAATGCACCAAATCGCTGCAAGGCTGCGTGGGATGTGGTTAACTTGCATAGATTGCTGCCAAGAAGAAAGCTTGATTTTGCTAGTCCCGATTCTTTCAACAACTTCTTCATAGAGTCGGTACACAACATAGTAAGTGCATTGCCAGCTGTTGCCAATGATCCAGTTGAGCTTCTGGCTGTGCAGGTACCACCAGCACATGCTTGTCTTTCTTTCTTCTGTCCAGTCACGCCGTTTGTCCTTAGGAGAATAATACGGTCTTTTAAACCATCCAGGAATCCAGATGTCTTTGGCATGTCTGCTTACTTGCTTTGGGAAGTGATTGATCTCATTTCAGAACCCCTGGCTGCAGCTGTCAATGACTGCCTGAGGACGGGTGTTTTTCCGGATTCCCTTAAGACCTCAAGAACCGTTCCTGTCTACAAGAAGGGGGACCACCAGAGCCTCAACAGCTATAGGCCAATTTCAATGACTCTGGTTTTTGGAAAGGTGGTAGAAGCAGTAGTCAAGCCTCAACATGAGAACTTCTCTGAGAAAAACAACCTTCTTTCAAGTATGCAGTTTGGTTTTCAAAGAGGGAGGTCTACTGTAGATGCAGTGAAACAGGTGGCTGAGCGTATTGGTCTGGTATTTGAGGATGGAGAGTCCCTGGAGCTGACACTGTGTGACCTTAGTAGGGCTTTTGATTGTGTTGATCATTGTATACTGATCAGGAAACTGCGCCATTATGGTGTTTTGGGCTCAGCACTGTCAATTTTGGAGTCATATCTGGCTGGGAGGCAGCAGGTGGTATCTCTGGGTGGAGCTTCTTCCAGTCCACTTCCAGTGGGCCATGGTGTGCCTCAAGGGTCAATCCTGGGGCCAATCCTTTTTATTATTATGATCAACGACCTGGGCCCTGGCTTATAAACATTTTACAATCCACATTACTCATAATTTGTGGATTTTATGGGCGTTTCTGTCTCATTAATGTTTCCAATAAAAAGAAAATTCTACAGTATCAGCTGATTAAAAAAATGACATGAAACCAATTTACCTCAAGTAATTAGAATCTTGGAATAGTCCAATGTTATTCCTTTAAAACCAAAACTTTGCTCCTAATTTAATATATAATAATATATATTTTATATATAAATTGATTAATTATTATGAATATATTAATAATAAATATTGATCATTATTTTTATAGTGAGATTTGAATAGGAATCATTTTTGTTGCTAAAATAATATCATAACCTACAAAGAAAATCGTAATAAGGAACCAAGTCAGAAGACCCTAGCCTTTAATCTAAAATGGCCGCGATGGTTTGATTTTGAACAGCTGATATTGTGAATTTGTCGTCTGCACCAATTTACATAGGATTGCCTATTTCACTCAAACCATTGCGGCCATTTGGATTCAAATGTTAGTGTCTTCTAGTGAGTTTTGACTTATCGTTGATTCAACAGCTGATTCTTTCCAAAATTTGGAACATTGTAAATCAAACGTTTTATTGGTGAATCTACAATCCCAATCACTTGTTTTTCATCAGAAAAACAAGCTGTAAATCTTTATAAGCCAGGGCCCTGGACAGTGACGGTTCAACTCTCCTGTTTGCTGATGATACATCTTTGCTGTCATCTGGCCGCGACCTTCAGCAGGTGTTGGAGATGTCTGCTGAACATTTGCGGTCTTCAACATCTTGGTTCCTGGCAAATTGCTTCCAGTTGAATGAAAACAAGACCCAGCATATCATCTGCAGCCTGTCAAGAAACCTTCCTGGTGACCAAGAACCAGTTAAGCTACTGGGTTTTGTTTTGGACAGTAAACTTAATTGGGCCAGCCACATTCAGCAGGTGACCACAAGACTATCCAGAATCTGCTTCCTGCTGATGAAGCTGAGGGGTCAGGTGACTGAGGCCTACCTTGTTATGGTGTATCATGCGCTCTTCCACTGTCATGCTTCCTACGGCCTACTCATGTGGGGTCACTCAGAAAGGGTTGTGGACATACTGAAGCTGCAAAAACGGGCTGTCCATATCATCACGGCAAGTGAATATTGTGCTCATTGCAAGCCCCTTTTTGCTAGACTTGGTATTCAAACAGTGATCGGCCACTTCCTTTTTCTCTGTCTGATGTACTTCAAGAAGAACCAGCAGAACATGTTGACTCGGACGGAGGTGCATCAATACAACACCAGACATCGAGAGCTGATTGATATACCCAGGGTACGCCTTCATAGATCGCAGGTATGCTTCAGGAGTTCAGCACTGCGATACTTCAATAGGCTGCCTGCAGGAGTGAAACAGTTGGATCTGAGAGCTTTTGAGAGAGTTGTATCGAAGTACTTGAAGAACAAAGCATATTATAGTGTTCAGGAATATGGGAATGATGATTTGTCTGAAATGCTATCTTGCTAGACATGCCTTGTGTATGTACATATTGTGTATTTTGTGTTTATTGACGCCTTCGATCCCGTACTATGGGTAAAGGATGCAGAATTAGGTATAAAGTTAAGTTATGTTTTATTTTTTCAAAAACATTCACAAAGGATTGGACCTCATCAAATACTTCATCCATCCATGTCGATGAATTTACAGAATATAAACTATAAGTATTTTCATAATCATAGACTCGTTTAGAAACAGGCTTACCTTCTACTTTTATCTCCCTAATCTCGACCAAAACTTTAGTTGAATTAAAATACCATTAAGTTAGTTCATAATCAATAGTAATATTAGACTACTGATAAGATACTAATTTCGGTTTCTACAGGTGCAGGAAGCCATTCATGCAATTTACAAGAAAAGAAGGAGCAGTTGTGTCGGAAAGCATGCCGAAAGGTAGGAAAAATGTAGGTCTGTACCGTTAATTTCGTTATGATTGTTTATCTATTATCTATAGATCGTTATGATTATAGATTATCTATACTTTTCTAAACTGCAGTTGTATGCTACTAAATATGTAACTTAAATGCCTATAACTGTACAGTACTATTTTTGTTACTGTACCACTATGAGTCTTTTCAGACTCAGTGGAAATTGTCAATTTGAAATAAATAAATATTGATGAATAATGTACTTTTTCTTGCTTTGCAGCTCACTCGAGATTTTGAGTCGCGTTTCGAACACTGATGTTCATCCTCGGCGCTCGTTACTAGGACTGATTGGTTTTTCAATCTAGTCAACAACAACAATAAAGATTTGATTTCTGATTTGAGTCTAGTGAGGTGCATTTGGATTGGGGTAGAAGTTGGGAAGTGGTTTGAGTAGGGATACTAGAGGGGGAAGGTTTTTCATTGGGTGGTTTCTCTGGGGAGGCAGTAATGATGTTGAAAAGAGTATGCGATATGAAATTGAGTTGGTCATTGAGAATGGAGTTAGGATGATTGATGGAATGTCTGTATCAGTGTTCGAAACGCGTTCGCGACTCAAAAAATTGTAAGTGAGCTGCCAAGCAATAACCAAGGAAACTTGGGCGGTCTGACATAACAGACTTGTACCTGATCTTGAAGAAAATAGTTTATGTACATAATTTTGTTTCAACATTGATACAAAAATGATATGAATGGAATAGATTGATATAAGAAAACACTAAAATATTATTTCAATGAATTCAGTTTCTCCCATTTATTTTTCTAATTTCATTTTTTTAGGGAATTGACATCTTGATGAATGAAGGTACATCGCTGGATGCGGTAGCTGCTGTAACCCAAATTCTCGAGAATTCGGCTCTGACCAATGCAGGCTATGGCTCGAATCTGACATGGGATGGGAGAGTGGAGTGTGATGCTAGCGTAATGGACGGCAGTAACCTCCAGTTTGGCGCGTGTGGTGCAGTTACAAAAGTGAAGAATCCTGTCCTATTGGCTCAAACACTGTGTAAGAAACAGCTGGAGCCCCTGTCTCTAGGGAGAGTACAGCCTTGGTATGTTCACAATCACAAAAAACATTCAATAGAATAATATTCGTATCACATATTTTTTATAATTTTTTCAAGTTCAAACATGGGCTATATTTAAAAATCGCATTTAGAAAAATAAATCAGCTTTCTTAACTTGTTTCATCTACTCAATATTCATTCAAATCCACAGATCACAATATTCATTAATTACTCCTTCCAATCTAAAATTTCTACTACTCTGATGTCTTGGGATGAAATTAATTCAAGAGGGATCTTTTCTATCAAGGTAGTGGGAGTGTAGTTTCTAATTAATCCATTCACCGTTAATTTTGAGATGAGAAAAGTATACCTTTCAGGATATTGTTATTCATAAGCCTAATTTTGAACAACATTACTCTTGGGTGCGATGTACGCAGAGGAAACGCTTTTTATGAAATTAGTTCTATGAAAAGTACTAGGGAAGCGCATGCGGAGGCAGCCGCAAATTGAGCGGAGCGAGCTTTCTTTTTGTCCAAAAGTTTTTGAAGCGTATAGACTCGAAAATTTGATCCCGGTATTTTAAGCCTAGCTAAACCTAGCTGATGGTGAAAGTGGCTCATTCTATTACCATGTAATGTTATGAAATGAGAATATAAAATATGAGCAACAACCATTAAGTGAATGTTTTCTCAAGTGAGTGTTTATTTTGATAAAATAAGGCAAGATGAGAAAATGACTCCAGCTTGGTCAATATTGGTTGCAAAAATATTGATTGGGCTCAAATTGAAGGTCAGAATGTTTTCTACGATTGAGACAAAACAATACTTTTTAAACAATATTGACCGAGCTGGAGTCATTTTCTCTATGAGTGGTTCAACTTTGTAAATACAGCATTTGACGTACCTTTTTTGGTCTCACATGTGCTCTGATTGTTTGAAATAATTATTCAGTAGCAAATTATAAAGGAAAATCAATATAAACTTGAAAAATCGCGAAAAATAAGCCTATTGGATGAAATTTGGGCAAAATTATGGTGTATTTCCACAACAAGCTTCCATTGTTTGTTAGCATGTTGAGAAATATTGAATGAATGCAAATAAATAAATAATTTTATTAATAAAGACATCAGGTAAAAACCCCATTTTGCCTCCTTCACACAGTACAATATAGTTATTTGTGTATCAGTACGGAAAGAGTGATTTTGCTGCATCAGGAGAAACACTTACGCACGAGCCGCAGGCCGTATTACACATAAAGTTTTTCAAACTACCATATTGAATGTGAAAGGTTGAAATTAAAATTAAAATAGTCATATTTCAGTTATTTATCATTGAATCCTGACAAATCAGGCACAATTTTATTCAGAACTAGCCGGCAGGCTCGCTTCACTCGCCTTTTCCGCCTAGCCAGGGGGCTGCGCCCCCTGGACCCCCGACAGTATAGGCAGTGTGAGTCAGACAAACAGGCTCGCTTCGCTCGCCTGCAAAACCTCTGTCAGTGTCAGCTGAGACAAACAGGCTCGCTTCGCTCGCCTGCAAAACATCTGTCAGTGTCAGCTGAGACAAACAGGCTCGCTTCGCTCACCTTCAAATTCCGTTCAGAAGGGATTAGAAATTTATTTAACACAGCATTTCTAGACCTAATTTGGACCTGTTTACTCAATTTCAACATTTTCTGCCCATTTGTTCTCAAAAAATCTAAGAAAAACTCCGAAAATTCAAAAAAATAGTAAAACGCTGATATGAAGTGTAACCTTGAAAGTATATTGGACATAGTTTAAAACTTAATTCAATATCTTCCAAATTAGTTCATCTATAATCTTGCTGAACCATTGAACTTACAATTGGATTTGTTGTATCAAGGTGGAAGATATGCAACTTGCAATACATCTACAATTTTTAAAACTTATTACTTGCTTAATCTTTAACGGATTTCAAAAACACCAAATATCAACATTTTTTATCAATTTTTAATTTTTAATTTTTAATTTTTAATTTTTAATTTTTAATTTTTAATTTTTAATTTTTAATTTTTAATTTTTAATTTTTAATTTTTAATTTTTAATTTTTAATTTTTAATTTTTAATTTTTAATTTTTAATTTTTAATTTTTAATTTTTAATTTTTAATTTTTAATTTTTAATTTTTAATTTTTAATTTTTAATTTTTAATTTTTAATTTTTAATTTTTAATTTTTAATTTTTAATTTTTAATTTTTAATTTTAATTTTAATTTTTTAATTTTTAATTTTTAATTTTTAATTTTTAATTTTTAATTTTTAATTTTTAATTTTTAATTTTTAATTTTAATTTTTAATTTTTAATTTTTAATTTTTAATTTTTAATTTCTAATTTTTAATTTTTAATGAGGCTATGAGGGTTCGATGAGGAATTGATTTTGCCAGTGATACCAACATGATTTCAAGAGCATAATAGACATTTCTGACCAGGAACGTTTCTCAAAACTGATGTTAGGTTGCAATCCTGCAGTGCAGAGAGCATGAATATAGCATGAATAATGTGTATAGTAATAGTGTGTAAGCAATCTTTTTTTCCTTTTTTCGTCCTTAATATGCAAATTTTCAAAATGCTCTATAGCCTATAACCTGGTCGTTCATGTCTACTATCACCATGGCAAGTTTGAATCAAATCGGTCGAGCTGTTCCGGAGGAGTAGTTATACAAAGAGTGACTTTCCTAATCCATTAGAGCTTCGCTTCGCTCCGCTCAAAAATTCCTGCTCCAGTGGAATCAATGATTAGCCTAATATTCACAGTGTCCTCCAAGTTTCATTGCAACTTTATTTAAAAGTAATGAAAACTATCTAAAGGTGTTGCAAACTATTTACTTATTTTCATAAACCGTGAAACTCATTCAATTTTCAAAATAATTACTAATTTATTAGGATTGACACTGACATTATAAGTTGGCATTCAACGAACATTAACACATATCAGTTAACAATATTGTAATGTCGATCCTTTTACTCCTTTCTCTTGTTTTTCAACAACCACAGGAAACCTATGGCCTTGAAATAAATCGTCGAACTGACGTGAAGATGTTCTATTGCATATAACCATGAATTCCATTATTCTCGGTGTGCACTACACCTCAGTCTGATTGTCAAATTGTATTTCATAATTTTTCCTGACAATAGTCTGTTGGTAGGATCAGGAGCTAGTGAATGGGCTTCCAGCAATGGCTTTCCTCTGATTGATGAAAATGCTCTCATCTCAGGTGAGATTAGCCTATCTGATATACACATGTAGTATAGTCTTATCTCTGCCATTATTGAATTTTAAGCTTTAAAAGATAGAAGTTAGAAGATTCAAAGATTCTTTAGAATATAATGATACTTTTTAGATCCAATATAACTAACCTTGACTTGGGCTATATAATTGGCTTGATAACAAAGTACAATATCTAAGTTTTGTAAGACAGATCTTCATGATCATGTAATAAGTTTTTGTGATACTTGATACGACACAATATGGTTCCCATAATACGAGGGCTATTTTTTTCAACTTCCGATGTGGCATAAAAATGAAACTAGTGGGGGTAATTGAATAAATTTATTATCAAAAGTTAGCTTTAATATTAGTTACTTCTCAACATAGTAACCATTCAAATTGATGCAATTTTCATACCTGGGTACAGGTATCCTTATACCTAGTTTAAAGGAGTTTGCCGCCCGTGATTCGAGATGGTTTATCTCAGCATCTTGCAGTGCATAGTCGGTTCGGGAGCTCTGCTCTCCTACAGCATATTCTTTGGTTCCGGGAAAAGGTTATAGTCGCTTCTAAAGTGCAAAGTCAGGACTAAACTCAGGAAGGTCAAAAACGTCCCATTTAAACCCGTCAAGAAGACTGCGTCACAAGCAGCACGAGGACAGGTGTCGTCATGAATGAGCATTACTCCCGATATTAGCATTAATCTTCTTTTTTCCTACGCTAATCACCCACTGCTTTGTGCTCTGCCACTCATAAAACGTTCATTGTATACTAATTTCATTCTACTGTGAATTTCTGCTGAGGATAACCCTTTAGCTTGCAAAAAACGAATTGCACCTCGCAACTCAAACTTTGCGGGAGATTCTCTTATATTAATTTGATTTGATATTAGCCATGTTTATGTGTCGCTAAATGAATTGGTAATGAAGTCAGATGGCCTAAACCGGGTGGGGTTATAGTGGGAGAGGTGTATAGTCAATCGCCGTGCATTGTCGGCCAATGCTGCTCGCACTGCCGCCTAGCGGCACAATCGGAAGTCGAAAAAAATTGCCCTCGTGATTAGCGTACCATTCGCTCTTATATCAGGCTAATGGAAAACTCTAAATATTTTGGTCACAAGAGTGTGACATTCTTCTCAGCCTGCTTCACTGTCATTAATTGGTAAATACAGTATTTTGTTTTTCATCATATTCACTGATATTTATATTTTGAACTATGATTAATTGAAATTATATTTTATTTTATTTTCCTTTCATAGAACGAGCTCTCAAGCAGCATAATCAGTACAAGAAACGCATCGAAAAATATAATATCAGATTATCGCAGGTGAGAAATAATATTTATTACATTATATTCTCCTATGGATTGAAATTTTATACCGTAGAACAAAATTGATCAAATTAAGGCCCGTAAAGACAGTGCGAGGCATGTATCGCGAATGCCTCAAGGTATAATCTGTTCAAGCAAAGAAGAGTCTCACTCCAGTCTCCAGCTCGGTCAATATTGGTTCAAACATCATTGATCTGGTCTCAATTATAGGAAACATTTCAATATTCAATTTAAGACCAAATTAATAATGTTTGGACCAATATTGACCGAGCTGGAGACTGGAGTAAAACTCTTATTTGCTTGAACAGACTGTAACTTGAGGCATTCGCAGCACATGCCCCGCACTGTCGATACGGGCCTTTAAGCATGGAACACACCTGTTGCCTGTGGAAACGATGCCCTTAAAGATTTAAGTTACTAGAATATAATAAATAATATTATTAATACTCTTTGTATTTTCATATCTGTTTTTCAAGTGATAGTTGGCTATTCATTTATTTCATTTCAATAAATTTAAAACTATGTACAAAAGGCTTGATATCTTTCGATTTACGTTCCGAACATGCTTTGTAGTGTAATATCAACAACCAAATCTTGCAACGAAAAATGTATAATAGCTCTAAAAGGTGTTATCAAAATTAATAAGTAATGTTATATCATAAAATTTTATTTTTAAATAATAGTCACAGTATCCTTTTTCAATAATTTTTACTGTGATCATTATAAAAAAAACAGTGATAGAAGTAGCCCTGAGATAGAGGAAACATTATAAAATTTGTATGACTTTTATTCAAGAGCGACTTTTATTTTTCAGGGCGATGTGAGAATGGACACAGTAGGCTCGATATGTATTGATAAGTTTGGACATATAGCTGCTTCAAGTTCTAGTGGAGGAATCGTTCTCAAACAACCGGGGCGGGTCGGGCAAGTAAGTCCTGTACTCTACTCTGTCTATTTGTTTGTCAATTTATCAATCAATTTCAACTATTAATTATTGTTGAAGGTACAATTTCAATACTTGAGAAATATTGACTGTATAATACAATACTAAAAATCAAAAATAATTATTTATTTTAATAACACTCTTTATGTAACATTTGTATTCAAATCTTACTTAGTCTGTCCACTACGGCTACTATGTCCAAGCAAAGAAGACATTCTGGCAAGATTAGAAAATGACTTCAGCTCGGTAAATATTGGATCAAATATTATTAATTTGGTCTCAAATTGTAGAGCAGAATGTTTCCTACAATTGGAGATGAAATGTTATGAAATTCACTGGAGATCTCAAGCAAACAGACAAACAAAATAACGTATTGCTCTCAAGTACTTATCAATTCAAGCGGAGATATTTCTAATGAAAAAATATTCTGATGGCTTTAATGGTGGGGAGACCCTTACGGGTAGTTCCACCTCGCCAATGTGTACTTGACCAAATACTGGTCACCTATCCAAGAGCAGTCCACAGTGTTCGTGACTTAACATCACGTTCACCGATAGATCACCCCCACCGAGAGACCAATACACAGTACATATATATTTATAATACACTTCTATGATAGATTCTCTTTCTGTACAATTATTTGTTTTTATTCAAGGAGTAGGCTATTTATTCACTGGTTTTGTTATTTTTCATTCTCAGGCAGCAATTTTTGGCGGTGGCTGCTGGGCTGAGGACGGCCAAAGAGAGAATGGAATTCCTGGAGTGGCGGTTTCTACTTCTGGATGTGGGGAGCATATTATCAAAACTTTTCTCGCAAAAGAGTCAGCCAAAGCTCTACAAAGTACCAACTGTCCTACGGCAGCTATATATAAAACAATCAATGATTGCTTCCTGAGTGAGTTACATGATATCTTTGTAATATTCATCTATTTATTCATTAATCATCATTACATAACTAATAAACTGTTAAAATTAAAGTATAGATCTATTGATATATTTTCTTCTGGTGGACGGATTGCTTCCAAAATTTCAGACTTTATCTTCAATTTTTTATATTAAAAAAAAGTTGTTCGCAAAGTTCTAGGCATGAAAACTTGCTAAGCATGAAAACGTGACAGATCTTGCAGAAACGTGACAGATCTTGAGCAGTCCAATAATTATTGTTGGAATTTTTCATTCCTATTCTCTATATAGTCCAGTCAAATTAAGCAAAAAAAGTGAAAGTCGGAGGACCCAGCTGAAAATTTGCAAATATGATCAGAAAAGGGCGCTGAATAACATACTAAAAGTCCCCAAGGGTCCCCTGTGAGCTTCGGCCGCCATCTTGAAAAAACCGTAAAATTTACCTACTAGGAATTGTTTTTTCGTGAATTGTGGCCGAACCAAGCGTCGGACGAGAAAATTTCATAGGACCTTTTTTGTAGACAATAAAATTTGAAAAAGGATAAGACCAATTGCAACTCTGTATCATTAACCGTTTTTGAGATACAATTTTTTTAAAATTTGGCAATTTTTTCATAGGATCGAGAATTTGAATTTTTTCTTACTTAAAAAGTTTGTAACTATAAATTGAGCACCCGTACATTCGTATTTCAAAATCCCTCTCGGCGAAATTCATTTCTCTTTCATTTGAGACCAATTCCACACTCCTATGTTTGATACTTTTTGTGCTACATCGATTTTAGAAAATCCTTACACCCCCAAAAACCCCAAAAATTGCATATTTTATCACAAAAAACTTACTAAAAAATTGGGATTCGCTTATAATTCTTGAATACTGTTCTTGAGACCCTAGGCTGTCATTAGCAATGTTCATCCGACCAAAAGTATCGTAGGATTCTTGGAGGGTGGGTCAAAAGCATCCCCTATATTTTAAAACACACAGTACCATTATAACGTAAAATTTGAAATTTTTCATCAAATTTGACATATAATATATGAATTTATACCGCCGCAATGAGCTGAAAACGATGAGCTATCACACGATGAAATCCGACGTACTGTTCAAAAGTTATGAATAAATATATATATTTTAAAATATAGGGGATGCTTTTGACCCACCCCCCAAGAATCCTACGATACTTTTGGTCGGATGAACATTGCTAATGACAGCCTAGGGTCTCAAGAACAGTATTCAAGAAGTATAAGCGTATCCCAATTTTTTTAGTAAGTTTTTTGTGATAAAATATGCAATTTTTGGGGTTTTTGGGGGTGTAAGGATTTTCTAAAATCGATGTAGCACAAAAAGTATCAAACATAGGAGTGTGGAATTGGTCTCAAATGAAAGAGAAATGAATTTCGCCGAGAGGGATTTTGAAATACGAATGTACGGGTGCTCAATTTATAGTAACAAACTTTTTAAGTAAGAAAAAATTCAAATTCTCGATCCTATGAAAAAATTGCCAAATTTTTAAAAAATTGTATCTCAAAAATGGTTAATGATACAGAGTTGCAATTGGTCTTATTCTCTTTCAAATTTTATTGTCAACATTCTAAAGCAGACATTCATTAATGATCCAGCAAGAATAGAATGAAACTCTCAGTTGTTTCAATCAAGTCACTTGGATCCAGATGAAATATGAAATTCGTTTCAATAATAAATTGGAACGAAATAACTTAGTCTTCAATCGTCGGTAAAGAGATATTGTGGTAATTCGTCGTCGAATTAAATTATTTATAGTATGAATTATTTATTATATGAATTTTTATTTATCATAAATATTATTCATCATTTCAAGTCTTTCTCCTCTCGTTTTTCCATTCAGTAGATTGCTTTTGTATGTGAATTGGTTTACAGTTTTAAAGAAGAGTTGATTATACGTAAGATTTCAATTGCTGTTCATTTTAATATAACATTTATTTAATTCCAAATAATTGCTGGTGATTGTTGAAATGACAAGCACTCATCATTGCATCATGTTAATAATCAAGTGAAATTTTTAGTGGTGTTCTGTAATGATCTGAAGGCTTTTGCCTTTGCGAATTATAATTATAATAGCAATAGTCTCTAATTGATTAATCTAATTACAAATGTCATTGTAATCGATTAATTGAAATTAATCTATTACAAGTATGGTGATGTTGATGATTTTCCATTTCAGAATCACCATTTCTTCACGATGTGAAAGATAAATTATGTGGAGTGATTGCCCTGCAAGATCGAATGGAAGGAGCTGGAGTCGAGTTCCTTTGGGCCCATACAACAAACTCAATTTGTGTTGGCTACATGAGTACAAAACACTCTAAACCTCATGTAAGTATCAAGCATTTCTTTTTGTATCTATTTCAGCAATAATGTACAATATAAACTTTAGACCTTCTATGCATTGAATTCGATAATATAATGTAATAAAACAGGCATTACATATTAGTCCAGTCAATAAAGCATTATAGAGTGCATGAAATATGCCCCAATTTTTTACCTCGGGGATTTGTTTAGACCAGTTACGAGGTTAACATGCTAAAAGTCACCGGACCTGGGGGGTGAGCATAGGGTGGGAGGAGGTATAGAAGGTACAATTTTTCAGTTTTTCGCATAAAACTCGAAAACGGTTGATCCTAGAGAAAGGTGCTCTGAATAGAAATTGAAGAGGACTAAAAACTGCGTCGAGAAAACGAAAATCGGTCGAATAGGAAATTTTTTACGTTTGATCAAAACTCCCATTTTTTCAAATCCCAAAAAATTGTCCTCTTCACTTTCTATTCAGAGCACTTTTCTCTAGGATCAACCGTTTTCGAGTTTCATGCCTAAAACTGAAAAATTGTACCTTCTATCGCCCCTCCCACCCTATGCTCACCATCCAGGCCTGGGGAGTTTTAGTTTGTTAACCTCGTAACTAGTCTAAACAAATCCCCGAGGCCAAAAATTGGGGCATATTTCATGCACTCTATACCCGTGTGGACAGGCTTTATTGACTGGACTATATTAGAAAATATAAGATTGTGTATTGAGTCTCATCTTTGTGAAAATTATCGGGGTTTTTGGGGGATCATCAAAGCATGAAGCTATCACGAATTAATACAAAATACACGAATTAAATAATGAATATCATAGAAATGTTGCATGCTGACGAAACTTTATTGCTGGCTTCATGATGTACCAGCCTCTAACAATAATCATCTGTCTACTACTCTGAGTTCGGTTGCACAGTGATGAGAACGGTTGCTGATTTATCACACACTGATGATGCCAAACCAAACCATACACTCACGAAATACCAAAAGTTAGTTGCGTGGTTTTTCGTGGTTTTATAAAAATTTTGTCAGCTGTATCAAAAATCAGCTGCATTCATCAATGAGGCGTCGTAGAAATCTACGATTCTTTCCTGGAAGTTATTTTGTGTTCACATTCACATTAACGTTGTGTTTTAATTTAACCTAAATTTTAACATTGCAAACAAAGTCGCAAACAACGATTTTTGGATCACCAGTACAATTTTTGTATTTATTATTGCCCTTAAAATTTTAATATAACTCCTACAAAGAATGTTAGCATGACTCCCACAATCTTATTCATCCGTATTTATTGAATCACCAATTTCGCTATGGAGAATAGAAGAAGTTCATATTCATCGTTCAAAAATCCGTTCGGAAGACCATGGATGATTAATAATAGTGCAGCATCTCCTGCTGGAGGATCTTCTGGAACGAAAGGAATAATTGCAGGGGGAATCACGGGTGGAATCGAAATTTGCATCACGTACCCGACTGAATTTGTTAAAACACAATTACAGCTCGATGAAAAATCGTCAGCTGGAGGCACAAAAAAATACTTGGGAATCGTTGACTGTGTAAAAAAGACTATCAAAACTAATGGATTTTTTGGCTTGTATCGTGGTTTGAGCGTACTACTATATGGATCTATTCCTAAGGCCGCTGTCAGGTTTGGTGCTTTTGAATCTTTCAAAAAGAGAGCGGTCGATGAGAAAGGAAACCTGAGTCCACAGATGAGGGTGCTGTGCGGTATGGGCGCTGGCGTATGCGAGGCAATCTTTGCCGTCACACCCATGGAGACCGTCAAGGTCAAATTTATCAACGACACTCGCTCAGCCAACCCGCGCTTCAAGGGTTTCTTCCACGGAGTCAGAACCATTGTCCAAGAACAAGGACTAAAAGGCGTGTATCAAGGACTAACGGCGACAATTCTGAAACAGGGTAGCAACCAGGCGATCCGGTTCTTCGTAATGGAAACTTGCAAAGACTACTACCGCGGAGGTGACCCGTCAAAGCCGGTGCCCAAGTTGTTAGTGGGCGCTTTCGGAGCGGTAGCAGGAGCCACCAGTGTGTTTGGAAACACCCCTATCGATGTGGTTAAGACACGCATGCAGGGACTCGACGCCGCAAAGTACTCCAGCACCTATGACTGCTTCATAAAGATCTGGAAGAATGAGGGACCAACTGCATTCTACAAAGGAACCGTGCCTAGATTGGGCAGAGTATGCCTTGATGTTGCCATCACATTCATGATCTATGATTCATTCATGGAGCTCTTCAACAAAGTATGGCCTTGAGCGCCTCAACCTATGTTTGACACTTCAGTAATTCAGTGATCTCCATCCATGACCAACACTTGCTGGATAGATTGCGTCAAGATACCAATATTATTTAAAATAATACAATAAAAAACTCATGATCAAGATAGGTGGAAAGTCATAGAGAACTTGAGAAACACTGTATTGCCTATTCATTCAAGGAGTTGAGTGGCAGATTCACAAGCCTCATACAAAGCACCCGCTCAAAGACCTTCTCCTCTAGCTCACGGAAATACACCGGCATCTTGTTGAAGATCTTAAATGCACGGACAGGAAAGCTAGCATGTAATCTAGTCAGTCTGGCATGAGGCAAATCGATGTCATTCCGTCTTCTTGTGTTGTGACAGTGTAATTGTCGTCTCTGCTGAAACGTATGCTGTCACTTTCTCAATAGTAACAGTAAATCATTCAACAGTGACAGTAACAGTGAAAGTCTTGAATTTTTTTTAATTCATTGGTTGATATTTTTGCAGATTTAATATGAAACCGTTTTGAATAAAAACCCTCACAATTAATGTATTGATCATTAGAAAACACTTTCTGGCATAAACCGCTCAAAGAATCATCGACAATCCTATCCACAGCCATCTTGATGGAGATCTATTTTCACATTTTACAAAGATTAACAGAGAGTTCATTTAAAAAAACGTTTGATACGTATCCAAAGTATTTTTCAAGAAATATTTATACCAGACTATTTTATTTTATGAACTAACTTATCAGAAGTACACGTACTGGTAATGCTACGAATTTTGTTACCGATTTTTCCCAATAATTTCAATTATATTTATGATTTTTGAATAATATAGAAATTGAGTTACCGGTCTGCTTGAATCAGTTGAAACTTTTCACCCCTGTATCCAGGTACATTTCCTAGACTTATTCATTTCAATATCCTTCTTAGGAAACATTTTAGAGCTCGATAAGAGTGTATAATATAAATGTGAGGTGGAAAAATATAAACACTTCCAAGTCAACTGGTTTGATGGTTAGTTTCAACTAGTATCACATAAGATGTATCAGCATAGTATTATATTTCAGAATACATCCATGTTAAAATCATAAAAAGTGATATTAAGAAATATTATGAACATTATGAAATGACGATAATGAAAAGTTTGGTAGTGTTAATATTCTTATTTTTCAGACACGGATATCTCGCTTGGCGTCTGGGAGAACACAAGGGTCTTCAATTGTCGTGGAGGGAGTCTATTGCTAGATAATAAATAAAATAATTTACCTAGTTATATTCTTCAGTTCTATTAGATGTAGGCCTACACTAAAACTGGGTTACTCTGTTTGCTGTTAATAATTTATTACTGGAATGTTATGGTCAATTTTATGTTCTCGATGGAATTCCATATTCCATGCACGTACGTGTCAGCTTGGTTGGAAATATTTATTTCTGAACGTTATTTATTGAAGAAAATGACAATGGAATTCAAACATAAAAAAAAGTGTTGATTCAATTCCGCAATATCTTCATCAATATAAACATTGAAAATGTTATGTCATCAATAAAATAAGAATATTCTCATGTAATATGCTGAATTACTAGACTGGTAGAATAGAAACTGGAATTAAATTAAAAAAATGTATGATTCTATGAATCTAACACTATTAGGCTACATATTATTCGTATGTCTATTTTATATTCCATAAACATCACAAGTATTTAAAAACCAGTTGAAATAAATTTATAGTTTAATAACTATTTTATTCATACTATAAATATTCAATTCAATATATTTCCATATAGTAACAACATAGAATAAAACAATGAAGAACATTTCTTCAGTAATCTTTATGATAATTATTCATAATAGAAAACTATATTTTTCTATTATGATCATTTTTCGAAGAATTATTATACAATAATTACTACGGCTCAGTATAACATGGGTGTAACACCGGCCCTAGTTAACAATATCATATGGAATCTGTTACAAAGTATCGTACGGTATCTTATTATTCAATTATTTGTTCTTGTTAAAAAAATGTAGCTATTGAGATCTCACATTCTAGTAATTTTGTGTGTAGTTAACCCATTGTATGTATTAAGTATCCATTCGATTATATGAAAGTAAGTAATCAGTGTGATTAATTAGTAATTGAATAAGTAATTGTGATTTATAACATCATTGATGTGTAAATAATTATCTTTGTATAAATTGAAACGGTTTATAGAAATTTCTACATAATTTTTTCATTGTTTTTAAACCATGCAAACAATTTAAGAAGTCTGTCATTGAAATTTGATTTCGTAGATAGTATTCTAGGTCACCATAATCTTATTATTAAGATCTTATCATCTAATCTTATCATTTTCATTGAGTATATTTTATACTTCATTTTTATGAGTACGTAGGTCTAGATCATTTCAACTTTAAACGATTGAGGAGGCTAATGGCCTTCCGAAAGTTTTTGATTATAACATGATTGAACTTGTCGAGAAAATTTACAAAACCTAAATGATTCTCAAAAAAGTTGCTCAAAGTTGAATCATAATTTTCTTGTGGCTTAGAAGTATTCATAGAATTGATTCAAATAGGATCCAATTATTTATGTAATATTGAATATTCAGGTAAGCTAGTCAAATTTTCAATTCAAACTTGAATAATTCACCAGTCGTGGGGGATTTCTTATTTATTGATAATAACTGCAAGAAAAACGTAATTTATGCCATATGCTTCATTGTCACCAAAATAGCTTTAATTAGCTTAATATTATTGTATTAAATCTCATGAAGTTTCTCATGTAGGTACTTTCTTTCCTAAATTCGTATTTGTCTTGTTAATGAAATCACTTAAATACTGGTGATAATTAAATTGATAATTGACTTATTTTCCTCAATCAATCGCATTGCTCTGTCTGTTCAATATTTCTCTCAAGAATTTTTACAGTATTTTACAGTAATAATTGGAAATGTTCTATTTGAAGTGGGACTCTACAGATATATTTGATTATTTTGCACAAAACTGTTACTGTTCCTAAAAACTATCCAGCATAATCTGGATTAGTAATTTGAATAACTTGTTCGCATATTTTCTCGATACGGTAGCGTGATAGTTAAATGCTTGCGTGTCTCAAATAAATAAGAGAATGGAAACTTCTATTTCAAGTTGTGAGTCTCTCCTGTAGGATTCGGATATTGGCCTCTGACTGAACTGTATTAAAACTTGTATTAGGACTAGAATAGAAAACCAGTTTATTTTCAAATAGTGTTTCTGGTTTCATAATCTAGGGAAAAGTTTGGTTTCTCAGGCTCAATGGATGAACAAGTCTTGTTCAGATTTTTTCTCTTTACACAAGTTCTCAAAATCTTGAAAGTGTTATCATGCTTGTATATACAAGATGCTTGTATTTCAGTGATATTATCAATAATTTTGTTATTTTAGCTCACTTGAAATATAATAAGTTATATCAATATCAGCTTCATCAGATAGTTGTATAAGGCTGTTGTTCAACATTAGGTCTAAGTTAGTCTAAGCAAAGAAGATATTCTGACAAGATGGGAAAATGACTCCAGCTCGGTCAATTTTAGAACAATAATTATAAATTCAGTAGATCAAAATGTTTCCTTCAATTTGAGATAGAATTTATAATTTCTGAACCAATATTAATCGAGCTAGAGTCATTTTTACTTTTTCCCAGAATAAACGCCTTCTTTGCTTGAACAAACTATAAAGTACTTACAATTCAATTTGATTCTTATACTTTGACAATCCTATTCCAATTTGAACCGAAAATTGATATATTTTTAGGGAAGTAAAATCCTATTTGATTGTTGAGGTTATCCATGCTTCTTGAAACTGCAGTAATAAATATTGATAAATAGTTATACTTGCTTTGCAGCTCACTCACGATTTTCTTTGAGTCGCGGACGCGTTTCGAGCAATGGTGCTCATCTTCGGCGCTCCTTACTAAGTCTTACTAAGACTTACTATTGACTGTCTTACTAAGACTTAGTAAGGAGCGCCGAAGATGAGCACCATTGCTCGAAACGCGTCCGCGACTCAAAGAAAATCGTGAGTGAGCTGCAAAGCAAGTATAACTATTTATCAAAATCCTATTGTCCTACCGCCCATCGGTGACTCGTTTTGATGACAATCTAGCTTAATAAAATGTTTGCGTAACTGATGGTCGTTGAGGCTCAGATAGCCCAGTATTTCACGTTATTGTAATCCTTCACAATAGTCATATAAAGATAAACACAGTTATGAACATTAAAATTCACACTTAGGGCTACTCAAATTGATAAATAAAAATAAAATCAAGTAGCCTTTTAAAACTTTAAAAATATTATTACATCACAGACATGTTTCGAAACTTATGCTCATTTTCAATGTGGATAAAATAGCCTACTGAACTAAATAAATATAATTAAAATTCTAATCTGAATATAACCGTCATATTTATTTTATTTTCTTCACGAGTAGTTTCGATTTTAAAATCATTATATATAAAATTTTATTTTAATGGACTCACAGCACTGACCATCAATGGATATCTACCATACTAAGGACTAACGATTTACTGACCAGAAATAAATTGCATTCGCGACAAGGTGAAAATGACAAAATGAGAATCTGTGAAGAAAGTCCTTCAAAACGGTCAAGCCCCTCCCCACCCACACCAATCTTGAGCGCGCTTCTCATCCCCCGTAAAGCAAGCAGTGAGAACGCGATAGACATTGAATTATTCAGAAGAGGTTTTGTACGTGGTGGCTTTCACAGTTGCAAACCGCTTCATAGACAACACGAGCTCAGCCGAGTTTCATCAAAAATCAAAGCGACATTTTGATAACTATTACCAGCGAAGGAGATGTAGCCTACTACTCTCCAATGCTATTGCTATATATTATATACCAAAGCTTTTAAAGGATGCAACTTCTGTTCTCTTATATAGCCTTCTCCTCCTCATCACAAGTTGAAGAGATCGTTACTTCATTTTAATGACGAGTAATAAATGGAAAATTCATTTAAATATTTTCAATTGGTTTCAGGATGAAATTTCATATTTTTCTTACTCAGATCACATTTTCCTCACACCTATACAAGATTCTAAAATCCAATGAAATTCATGTGAAAGATAAGCAACAAACATAACCTAGATTTGGATTGTATTCCAAATTGCAAAAGGGACAGTTTTAGGCCTGTTGAGTGTTGCACCCTACCATTAAGTATTATTTGTAAATAACTGAATGAATAGATAAATAAATAAATGTATTGGACTTGGCCAATTTTTCTCTTTCTCAAGACAATAGAAGCATTTTCCAATTGTTTTCATTCTGATTCGAATACCAATTCATTTAATTGATATACATTTCTAATTAGTTTATTATCCCATAAAGTTTTAATTTCCAAGATTTATGAAATGATTCTGCTAATGAAAAATTATGGATATTCTCTCGTGGAACGTTGATTACAGTAAAAGAAAATAATGAATGGGCCTACCAAGGAGATTACTTCCTTGGAGTCTATCAAATTTGTTAAATTAATTTATATCACAAAAAATTTATTTGAAAAATACATATATACAATATTTATGTTTCAATTCATTCAGTCTTCATCAGCAATTTTATTGACAAAATCCATGTGTACTTGCTCATTATGAATAAATATTACAACACACTACGCATTGTCATAAATGAGAGAGAAAACTATTCCAAGGGTAAAAATGAAGGTCACAAGGATAGATAGAACTGAATATACTCGGCTAACCTGTAGAGTTCCGCAGTACCTGGTGCCTCAGTGAGGTATAATCAATACCGGCCAGAGTTTGTTTAGCTCTACATTATATTATGGTAGCTTCACTCTGACCTTGTCAGTCCTTACTCTTGGCTTGTCTGCAAAAATAAAGAATAGAAACTGTCGTCTTTCATACTCATGTCTTGTAGTCTGTCCAAGCAAAGAAGACATTCTGGCAAGATGAGAAAATGACTCCAACTTGTTTAATATTGGTTAAAAAATTATCAATTCTATCTCGAATTGTAGAAAACATTCTGATCTACAATTTGATACCTAATTGATAATTTTTAAACCGATATTGGCCGAGCTGGAGTCATTTTCCCATCTTGCCAGAATGTCTTCTTTGCTTGCACAGACTATATATACCTATCACTGCTAGACAAGATCCCCGCGTCAATAGTGAAATTTTTCGAAGAGATTCAAATCAATATAGAACAGATATAAATTATCTAAAGATAAGCTTTTCAAATAGAAAATGTTTATTTATGGGGTTATAGAATAAATCAAATTATAAAGTTGAATATAGGCTACCTAGTTCATAGGCCTATCTTATTTGTTAGCTCTTCAATTATTGGATATGAATTCTAGAATTTGGAAAAGGTATTTTGGCTACTTTATTTGATTTCTTCCCTGTCTGTAATTGGATAAATATATAGTAGGCTACATCTATAACATAAATTTGAAACATCCTTTTTCAAGAAGCAGTATTTTTGAAGTAGTATTTTGAAGCAGTACTGTTGTTTCTCTATTAGGCGGCTATATATATTGAAAAAATCACACAAATAAATCTCCCTACAATATGAAAAATACGAGAGATTGATATTCTTTCAATCGTTTTTTACGGAATAATGCTCCTAAAAGATCTTGTATGTTAAGTTTCATGCTGTAGTATCATGCTTATACAGGGTGCGGCTGTGAATCGGGCGATTTTGAAATAAGTGTCAAAAATTTATGAAGTCGTTTACAGAAAATTTATTGATGCCATTATAATCTGCATAGAAAAGCATTTATTATTCACTAATCAAATTATTTTTTTAAATTACGTCGGCAAGGTGACGTCCTTCTCTCATCAGGCATTCGTCGAGCCGCCTATGAAAACAGTTTCAACATCTGCTGGAGTATTCTTGCAATCTCTTGACAAATGTTTTGTTTCAGTTCATTCAGTGTCGTTGGCCGTTGTTCGTAGACTTTTCTTTTGAATTAAGTTTACGAGGAAAGCGTGGAAAAGATCACAGGTTGACAGATCGGGCGAACTTGCGGGCCATGGAATCGTTCTGTTTTGAGAGATTGAAAAATTAGGAAAAACGTCATTCAGATTATCCATGTCACCTTGCCGACGTTATTCAAGAAAGTTGAATTGGTACAGTAAAATATAAATGCTTTTCTTTGTAGATTATGAAGGCATTAATAATTTTCTTGTAAACAACTTCGTCAATTTTTGACACTCATTTCAAAATCGCCCGATTCGCTGTCGCTTTCTGTATACAGAAAAGAGTATAATTATGCATTTTAATTTTTTGTTGACCGTTCTAGAAATTTTTTTACAATTTTTATTATAGTACTTATATGAATAGATTATTTCAAAAAATATCCATAAAACTGTAATTTTACACTTGAAATTATTGTTTTATAGGGATATTGATGATAGGTCTTTAATGTTGAATTGAATGCCTATTCACGAGATGATTTGTAAGATTTTTCCTCTCCCAATTATTTTTACGCTATCATCAATTCTCATACCATGTATTATATGTATTAGCTGAACAACTTATGAGAATCACTATCCAGAGAATTATTCAAAGCAATGTACAGGAATCATTTCTTTATCTTCATAAGAAAAAAAAACAACTACACGAGTAAAGAGTTTGTACATGAAACAAACAAGAAACAAAATGAATGAGATAAGAGAGAAGAACATCTCAGGGGAATTTTTCCAAGAAACATAGTGAGCTGATAGGGTGTAGTTGGTAAGTAGACCTTACCTCATTTCTTCGTGTAGGTACGTAGCCTTTGGTGTATTGTCTGGTTTTATTGTGTTGGACATGTGTGAAACAAAACAATTCCCTCAAGAGGGATTTGGAACGTGAGGAGTGTTTGTAGAGATTATTTACTTAGCTGTCTTCTTGCACTGAAACAAGAACATTTAGTACTTACCTTTGCACTATTGGAAATTCTCAGGAAATTCAATCCCAAATGTATTTATCTTATTATTTTCCTTTCTGTAATTATGGGGAATATTATGAATTCTACTTTTATTGAATTGGAATTTGACATTATTTTGATTAATATCGCACTGATGAATAAATACAGATTTCAGATCTGCTATCAGGAAAAATCTCTAATCAGTTTAGCCCACTTACTTATTGTTAAAAGTGATTTGTTCAGGACTATTATACGAATAGTAACAGAATTTACTGAATATGAATAATCAGAGGAATATTAAGTTCCTTTTCCCTTATCCTTTTTCGAGTGGTTGTGAAGGTGATATTGTGATATAGGTAGTTATCAATATTAAATGAAAATTCAAGATGTTTGTCAAACGACTGATTTATTGAAAATCAAGACACCGATTTCAATTGCTAAACATTATCAATCTCTGGTAAACTGGCTGGAGTTTACAAGAGATAATCTGGTAACTGGTGACTGGAGTTTACCGGTACAATCACCTGATTGATAATGGTGTAGCAACCGAAACCGGTATCTCGACTTGTTAATAAACAAATATAAAACAAACATAAATGAGTGGTTTGTCAACATCTTATCTTTTCGTTCAATATTAAGTACAACCGTAATATATATGAATTGGATTGATAATTAATAGATTGTTTCAACAATATTATTCTCTATACCGGTTCTAAGTTGCTATAACTCATTACTCTACCATACTCAATCACAATATTTGAGTATATTTTTGTTTAATATATCCATTTCATATTGTATTCCTTTTTTATTAGTTCATTTTCTTAATATTCCTATCCTTCCAAGTTCTCACAATAAAATGATGGTAGAACGAAGGTCACATAAATTGAGCATGCAATCTTTGAGATATTGGAGAGCCTGGACCTTAGAAGCACACAGCGAAAGCCAAGATCATCAATATATCGGTCGCCAATCCAATCTTCGAAGAGAGGCTCTGGTGAGAGAAGGGAAAAATACAATGTTTCCATATTATACTTTACACAGTTACGCAAGATACTGTTTGCTCATGCATAGAGATTGTGAGTTTATTAAACCACACAAACTGCTTATGTTGTTTGTGAACACAACGAATTTTTATTTCCAGTCGAAAGATAGTTTCTCCAACTGTAAAGTAATAAAGTGTTTTACCCACTACTTGATGTGAAACTTCATGATGAGGCCACTAGACTATATGACCTCACTAAAGACTAGACACTAGAGGAACTAGGAACCATTATCATTCTTGCAATATAATTTTTCTTTTATCAATGTATGGCCACACACATACCTACATAAAGCTTGCCATTTTCCGGTTTCAATTTATGAAATTTTGTATCCAATGATAAATAATAAAACAATAGACATCCCACCGTTACAGACATCACACAGTTTCAGAGTTTCTGAATTTATAAAATGATAAATTTAGAATGAATTTATACATTTTTCTATATTGAGACTTATTATTAATATAATGGCTCCTTACATTATATACTATGCTTGATTGATGCTCTCCATAACATGATAAAAGATACCATCATGCTGTTCCTGAGCAAATATCACGCGAACATTGCTTTGGAAGCTGGGAACTCTTGACAGCATGGGGTATGGTATATTTCCAGTTGAGCATGGTCGGGGTTTGGGGTAAGGGCTGCTGCGGACCCCCTGCAGAAGTTTCCCCCCACCAAAGTACCTCCAGGACAAAGAGAGGGGATTGGGTGGGGGTTCGAGGGGGTTGCATTCATACCCTGAAGCTGGCTTTTCCGATTTCGCCAGTTAGCCTTGCGCTACTCAACGCACCACTCACTAGATAGCGTCCTCTCCCTTCCGGCCATTTCACATCGGACCACTCATCATAAATCGACAGAGTAAGTTTAGAATCACTTTGCCCCAAATAAATATCATCCACCTTCCAGTAGATAGCTGGCTACCGGAAAATATTCCAAAAATAACGAAAGAAAATTAAAACAATAAATGTACGTAAATAAAGTAACAAATTAAATCACTTTTTATAATGATCTTAGATGAACACAATACAACTAATAAACAAATACAACTAGTTTCACATTCGTAAGAGCATTTTCAAGTGAAAATGAGAAAAATAATAATTTAATGACCAAAATAAGGCCTCTCAGAAGGCGAAATTAGTTATGTTGAGAAGAAAACATTATAAAGGGTGCTGTGATTTGTTTTATTATTTAATATACATACATACATGCATAAACGACCATGTGCAACAAAGTTAAAAATAAATGTAAAATTACAACTGGTATTTTTCCATCGCTAATTGAGAATCGAAATTGATATTATGATACACTTAAACTCCATCAATTATGAAGTTACTTTCATAAAATAATATACATTTGATAAATTTCTAATGATATTTACTGAAATTCTTTATCATCTGAGTTGAGGTCGGTTTCCGCATTCATGAGAATAAGAACATTTTCCTGGTGGTTTGGAACCTACGTTAATCTGTAGTTTCACTCATTTTTCAACATCATTCTCCCAATAAACACCCACAACTACAAGTCCAATAGCTTATGTGGGCATAACCACAGCAAAAAGTTACTATCTCCTCGACTTTTAGAGATTCAAATTGAAAAGTTTATTGAAAATCTCTTCACTCTATAGAATCGAAAAATTTCAAGGTCATACAAATTTGACTTATTTCCTTGATAATAACACCATGAACGGTATAGTCAACAACTTCACAAAATTCAATGATATTCAGCTAATTTTTGTGAAATTCTATTCTAATTCGTGTTCATATTTTATGATTTTGCTATTAAATTTTTCATGGAAATACAGAACTATCAATCACAGAGCTAGGAAGTCTCTTATTTTATAAGAGACTTATGATTCTTTCGGATAGGCCTATTTTCCAAATTAGTTTTTTAAGAGATTAATAAAAAAGCATAATTCCCGAATCAATTCGATGAAATTTCCAAGTTATTCTCATATTCAAAAAGTATTTAGTTATTAGTTTTCAAAACAAACACTCTTATTATAAATGAACTTCAATTCAATTAATAGGCAAGGGCTTGACTCGCCTTGTATGTTGTATCTTGTAATCATATTCATGGTTCGTTCTAACCATAACTAAATGCATGGCCAATTGATGGATTTCGATTTCAAAACTGATTTATTTTTGTTTTATTTTTCTTGCGGATGATGCCCACATGAGTATTCAATTTTACTTGTGCGTGGGTAATGGAGTGTGCGAGGGAGATTTTTATGAGGTGCATAAACGACCATGCCTCTGGTGGGATTCGAACCCACGACCGGGTAGCGCTAGCGGACTGAAGGTTGCAACGCCCTAGTCCACTCGGCCAACCCGGTCGGCAAAGTTGAGGAAAAGTTTCTGAAATGATGCAATAAAATGTGAATGTTTTAATCTTGAATGAGTATAATGAGCCTTGAAATAAAAAAACAAACACTGCTAAAAAGAGGTTTCCTTTTATCTTTGAAAGAAACCATCCTGGCGCAAGAAACACACTGTTTGGTGTTGAGGAGTGGAATGAAATAGGGAACTAATTATCATTAGTAGGGACTGTTGCTTTTTTAAGCTGAAAGTTATCAAAATTCAATTCTAGCGTCTTGCTCTTGTAAAACACGTACAATAAGTAAAAATCTTCCTCCTTGAATAATTTCTTTCCTTTTTCGTATTCTAATTCCTTGATGCTACTCTGATTACATTTTTTCTACATTCTCTTCTTGGTTGATTCTCGGAAATTGGAAATTCATTTCTGAATTTCTGAATAATTTCCCAAGTGGAAATGTATTTTCAAGCTCTGGTCAAGGATAAGATGAGAAATTTTATTTTATCACGTCGTATAAACCGGACTTGAAGTTAGGCATGCAGGCTGAGCTGGAAAATCTTCTACTTGGAACAAGGAAAACAAGTTGATTTCAAACAATCTTATTTCCTATAATTACCACACATTAACCTCAATCAAGCAGAATAGAAAAGCAGTTCCAAATTGCTAGGCAAAGAAAATAGTATCAAGAGTATTAGCCTACCCGTACGGTATTATAAAGTGGTGAACTTTTGCAAGGGTTTCCAATTTTATGTGTTTAAGTGTTTGCAAGAGTATGTTACATTCCGCAATGATTCATAAAATATTAAATAAATCATATTCAGACAAGAAAATTTCTGTCTAGTGAGGGCCGACTACATTGATGTCTTGCAGTTGTAAACTTTGTTTCATTCGTTGGAGTGGTCACAACGCCACCATTACCCTATATTCTCCATTGAAAGTTCAACTTTTCTATTGGTATATTTTCTTCATTCCATTCAAAAATCATAAATATTGCCAATTTATTGTTCATTATTCCTATGTTTTTGTTTGTAAAAAAATTATTGTGGTGAACCACTCATTGTGGAAGTGGCTTATCTGGGCCGAAGGCAATCGTTCACCTTAATAGGCGATTCATCCAATCAAAGCGCTCTGTCACTATTGTATCTTGAACTGCTACTCTTCACTTTGGTATTAGTTCACTTCACTTTGGTTATAGATTTTTAATTGAGTAACAACCAAGACTGATACCTCTCTGTATTTTTATCAATTTCTTTCATGTGAGTCATTTTATTAAACATAAAATACCATAATACTACCACAACTATCACAATAAATAATTTTCACTGCTACACAGTGTTTCGTGTTTCGGATGGACACGTTAAGCCGTCGGTCCCGGCTGCCTAAGAAGCAGTCATTAGGTCATGTCAGAGGCCCTGAAATTGATCAGGTGCGACCTGAAAACTCTAAGACCAGAACTTAGCCAGCAAGGTCATACGATATTATTAGTATTATTATTAATACTGCTACACACAACCTCAGAATCTCACAATTTATAGCCTACTTGATAGGATGTAACTTCTGTATCGAAATGAATCGTATTTCTTATTTCGTACGTGCTTCCCTGCACAATCTATCCTTTATAAAAGTAGACTAATTTGCAAATTGTTAAAATTCTAGCACTTTATGAACAGTATTAGAAGCAGAATGTAACAGAATTTCTCTCGATCATGATCAGTAACGTTATTTTCAAAGCATGCAGGAGTGAAGTGCAGAGCTCTAGAATAGATGAAAATCGAAGAAGCCAAATAAGCGAATATTTTATACTAACAGATTGCACTGACGGCTCGTGCCCACGAAACAGTTGAAGTGCCCGTATCTTTCACTGTACAGCACTTCACCTATTTTGTGGGCACAAGCCGCCAGTGCGTTCGCTGGTGCCGGTACGGAAGCTATATCTTTTCAACCATAAGTAATTAATCATTACATAGCGTTTACTCAAAATACTGATTTCAATCACTCTACCGAGAAGCATTAAGTCTCTACGGGGTGTACGCAGCACCGCCATTCTGATGCAAATCATAGGCGCCAAATTTGAATTTATAACGGAAATAATGAGCAGTCAAACGAACCATTCATGTTGAGTGATTGAGAGCTGTCGCATATAAAACGGCGGAAGCTGTTTCTTTCTGGTCTTTTTAGAGTCAAGTCCCAAATGTCTCATTACATGTCTAGAGCCTGTATCACACCTATCCACTTCTAGTAGAGTGATTATCTACTAGAATGAGCTTCTAGTGAAATGTATGATAGGAAGTGGCAAGTGTGACATAAGGGGGTCAAAGACGAGACGTGTACTGTACATGTCGCTTTTACAAGTCACTTGTACAGTTGGGCCAAAATTTCTTGGCATCAGCCAGAACCAGCTGATCCAGGCGAGGGACATAGTGCGGGAACCGTTTTTAAAACATAGGCAACTAATGTCACATAAGACAGTGGATTCAGCAGTCAAAGTTCTTTAATGAAGTTGCTAACACTCAGCTGTCAGGTGGCAAGAAATTTTGGCCCAACTGTACAAGTGAGTAGTAAAAGCGACATGTAACCTACACGTCTCGTCTAAGACGTATAGGCGGTACCGTAGCATCCACTAGCATTAGAAGCTTTTGCCTATGCTTCGCCACTCATGCTATTTCATATCAGATGATAGAGACATAGAGTAGCCAGGTGTGTCACAGGTTCAAGTCTGATGTCACACCCATCGATGCTAGTTTGCTAGTTGGTATAAATTCTAGCAAACTGAAAAAAAATAGATTTTGTAGTACCGGTATACTAAATTACCGGTAAAACCTTTGTAGTGGCTACTAGCAATCCCCGGGTCTTCCTGCATGAAAAATTAAATATCTAACGAAACTATACTAAGTTTACACACAACACTATTAGTACGGGGGCAAGTGTTACAAAAACGGCTTTCCGTGAGCCTATTGAGTGAAGAAGTTTGGGAGTCGTATCAATCTCTTCGTTTTGACCTGGAGAAAAATAATATCGGTGGTCATAAGCTCTCCGAGGGGTGCGTCACCTGTAATCCAAGATGGCGTCCGAGAATTTCAGAGTTTCACTGTTTCGGCCATAACTCAGCCATTTTTGAAGATATCCTTTCAATTTTTCTCTCAAATAGTTCCTTATAAAATTATCTAGATGTGCTTCTTTACTCAAAACGCACACGGGATTACACTTGCCCCCGTACTATATTACAAAAACGTGTGTTTTTGTTGGTAGATGACAAGATGAGAGAAGAGCGATAGCTAGAGGGCTGACCTGCAGCAGGGTAACTAAAAGGGAGCAGAGATGCTGTGCACAGATGCAAGCTGCATGATCGGCGACCCGCGTGTCATCGCATGTCGGGTGGCACCCGCCACTTCCCCCCCTCCCGGCTACGCCTTCGCCGACTGTGCCCTCTGTGCCGCCCAGGAACCGCTCTTGCCCTCAGGTCAGTACTCAACTTCATAGTGAAACTAACTCTTCATAGTGATAGTGTTTTTGGGTCCCTAACCACTGTCACTTCGCATTATGACAGTATACAACTGTGAGTGGATAAAATGAAAAAGATTTTATTTTAAAAATGCAACAAACTGTTACAAACATTTGAGATATATACAGGGTGTTTCAGGAGGAATGTGCAATACTTCTCAGGCTGATTCCTTACACCAAGTAGACAAAAACGTTCTATGGGACCAACCCCCAAAAACGCTTCGGTAGAGTCGGATTCTAAAGAAAAAGTTAAATGGTGGCGATTGTGTAAATCTTACCAAATCTCAGGAATGGCGATCAAAAATCTTAAAATTGACAAAACATAGCATAAGTGATGAATTTGGGTTTAGTAGCGATTTTGCGATCTTTGATCGCTATTTCTGAGATTTGAGTAAGATTTACACAATCGCCACCATTTAACTTTTTCTTTAGAATCCGACTCTTTTCAACTTCCATTAATAAAAAATACAATTTTATGATTCTTTTTCCAGTTATAACCCTTATTGTTGAAAAATTGCGTTTTTAGCATATTTTTTCAACTATCTCAATAGCCGTTGAAGTTACAAACTTGGAACTGGTTTCATTGTATTTCTCACCTGATTTTACATAGGAATTGATTTTTTTAGAACCTCACTAAAGCCTCTAAAAAATTAGAAAAATTAATAATATATTTTGAAAAATCTCAATTTTTCGCCATTGTTATCTCGGTAACAAAGCGTTTTTGGGGGTTGGTCCCATGGAACTTTTTTGTCTACTTGGTGTAAGGAATCAGCCTGAGAAGTATTGCACATTCCTCCTGAAACACCCTGAATAATTATACAATAATTTCATAGAATAATACTCCTCACATAGAAACGAGTCAATGTGTGTGAGGAAATCGACAGTTCAAAACAGCTGTAAACCGGCAGGCTGGTAGCTGAAAAAATGTAGATAGATAGATAGATTTAATTTTTTTGCCATCGGACTGTACAGTCATCGGCAACGTCAGTAAATATTATCAGCACTTAATTAAAAAGAATGTGTGAAAAACTCCTCCAAAGAATAGAAAGGGTTTGCACGCAGTATAACAAATGGAGATTTGCCGAACAAAGAGTGAGGATGATTTTTAATTGACTCTGGCAACCTATTATAGATTTTAATTCCTAAGACGCTATTCCTAATTCCCATCGACCTTTGTATTCTTGTTAAACGTGTATGTTGAGTTTCAAGTTGTTGTCTTTGGCGGGTGTTATATGAATGAAACATACCTCTTGTAGTCATTATGGTCCTATTTTTGTGTATATGCTGGGCAACAACATAAATGTATTGGTTGCAAACCGTTAATACACCAACAGAAACAAATAACGGTTTACAATGTTCCCTAAATGCGGCCCCCATTATTATCCTCACAACTTTTTTCTGGAGAAGAAGAACCCCAGAAACATGACTACTTCCACCCCAATGTAGGATACCATATGACAAAAGACTGTGAAATAAACTGAATTTGCCATACGTAAATAATCATTTGACAGTTGATTCTTAAGATATCTTATAAGGTAAATAGCCTTTGAGAGCTTGCTGCAAAAATTTCTACAATGAGGCTCCCATGTCAACTTTTGGTCTATGTAAATGCCAAGAAACTTAGTTGAAATTTCTTCAACAGACTGTTGTACGTCAGCTCTATGCTTTAGGCCACAAATAAGAGTTTGAGTATTATTGTCATTCATAGAGAAACCATTGACCTCCAACCACTTACTGGTCTCTCTCCTGTAGCCCTCCATCCTTAACCTCAACTCATCCAAGTCCCTACCACAAGACATCAAAGACGTGTCATCTGCATACAAGATGCTGTCAGTTGAAATATCACCTAGAAGGTCATTTATCATTATCAAGAAAAGCAATGGGCCCAGGATTGATCCCTGAGGGACACCGAACTCCACCACTGCTTCTCTTGAACTATCAGTGCCAATAAATACAACTTGTGGCCTTTTGAACAGATTAAAGAACCCAAAGAAGAACCCAAATTCACAACCCTCAATACCATAATGGGCAAAGTTCCTCAACAGCACCTCATGGTTCACACTCTCAAATGCCTTGCTTATATCGCAGAGAGTTACACCTGCAAAACATTTAGACTCAAAAGCATTATAGATGAAATTGGTAAACCTTTCTATTGCATTATCTGTAGAAGATCCTTTTCTAAAGCCAAACTGTGAAACATTGAGTAACTTATAATGCTCTAGATGAGAATACAACTGCTTGGCAACTATAGCCTCTACAACTTTGGAAAAGATTGGAACAATTATTGTGATTGGTCTACAGTTTGAAACATCAAAGTCTTTTTTTCAATCTTTAGGAATAGGGACAACTTTGGATCTTTTAAGAGCATTGGGGAAAAGTCCCAAGCTGAATGATTCATTTATATAATTTGCCAGAGGTTCAGCAACAACATTTACTATTTTTTTCATCAAGCTAGATGTCATACCGTAAAAATCAGCAGTATTGGAACACTTGAACCTTCTAACAATTTCAGACACCTCCTTACAACTTGTTTTTTTTTAACTTGAACTTATTAGATTGCAAGGCTGAGGATGCAGTAAAAGAATCTACCCGAAGCGCTGACCTGCCACTATTCTGCTATTGTAGACAATAGACATGCTTACTAAAGCCCAAAGTGTATAGAATACCAATATTTCATGGTTATTTTTCAATAGATACCTATATTTAAATTTTATAATATCGATTTTAATGTACAGTAAGTATTCAATACACCTTTATTGAACGAGCGATAGCGAGTTCTTACTTTTAACTCAAGGCCGAAGTCGTTGTCCGTCTGTTTGTTTGTATGTTCGACAATAACTTTCGAACGCCTCAATTAATGAAATTCAAATTCAGTACATATATTCTTCATACTTTTATACAGGTCAAGTTCGTTGGACAATGAATTCGACCTACTCCTTCATCCTTTTTCAGGCAAAAAAAGGATAAGCTCTCAGCAACAATATATCTATCTATCTATATATATATATATATATATATATATATATTTTTTTTTTTTTTTAACGGGTTTTCCGGGTACATCCGATCTGTGAACTCACTTACTTGGGTAAGTTGACGTTTCGTCGCCATCTCAGACGACATCCTCGGAACAGACTGATATATATATATATATATATATATATAGATCTATCCAATTTCACCACAATTATCACGGCTGGAAAATGTCATAAGGAACTTGAATAATTTTTTTTTCTTTGAGAATCCATCTGATCACAATGGAACAGCTGATTGAATATTAGCGGCAAATTTGAAAATATTATCATGAGAAATAATAATGTTCTCAAATCAATAAATTTTTTCATGTGAAGTCATATGTTAATATTGATTTCAAAGTTTAAACATGTGATAGTAGTCTATTTATTTGAACAGCTGACAAAAGGCGGCAAATTTGAATTATTTTACCATTGGTTTTTTTTTTCAAGTATTCTTGTTGAAGGAAGTTTGTTGTTCCATTTGATTTCCATGCTATAATAAGTAAGACTAATAAATAAGTCAGCCGTGCTTTTCTACGGGATTTGAAGTTTGCTATAAAGGTGATCTCTAATAATTTATACAATTTATCCGAATGGAAATACTGAACTATCAAAAAATTCCATTCTTGAACGAATCTCTACAATTGTTTGTTTTCAATTTGTTACACTGAATAATTTACAAATTCTGTTAAGTTTAGAACAAGAGGCGATCAATATGACTCTACAGAGTGTTCCGAAAAGAACTAACTCAAGTACCATCACGGTGTTCTTCGAGTGTTCACGGTGTTGCGGATAATGATGTATCAAAATGTGATCAAACGATTGATGAAAATATACCGTACATAACTATATCCTCACAAAAAGGAATCATTCATCAGTATTCAATAAATCTAGATATCGTATTAGTATGATTTGTGGTTCATATTTTTAAATAATTAAAGCCATAAGTTGACTTTGAGGGTTCGCACGCGAGTTCTTCAGCCCATCGGGCTTACTAGTTTTATCTCCATTACCGGCATTAAAAGTCCAACATTACCCCAGTACCAAGGAGGTTGAGGAGGAGCTAGGCTATTTTTCGATTGAACGTTTTCACGGTAATTAAACTGTACAGTGCATATGTGATAGAGTTCCTAACAAGAAAATTGGCGAGTGAATGAGCTAGCCAGCCTGATATTTCCTTGTTCTCTGTCCTCCTTTTTCTGCAATAACACTTTTTTGACGTCAGCTGTCTATTGGAAAGCCAGCTTTCAATAAAGGAAGATACAAAGGACTACTCTGATCAGCTGACTATACAGCGAGTTTTGTTTTGGGTACTCTTGATATGTTAATGAACCCAAGATTTATTCAAGGTTGATGCCCACATGATCTCTCTGCTAGTGCGTTCTTAATGAGAGGACTAATGATGAGTGATGAATTTTAACGACTACTCCCTACCAGGCTGTCGGGATCGACGGCTCAACATCTTTTCTAAAATACGGAAATTGAGTGTAGTGAATCCTCCACAAGAATATGGACAGAGGCTTGTGATCATTTCATGGGTAATAAACCTTTTTTCATAATTTCCGGCAGCGATACTGTTGAGTGGGTGAGAGCTTGAACAAAAAACAAACGAGTACAAAAACATTTCAGACTGTCTCTAATGTCCCAGGACATTAATAAAAATGCAGGCCTTTCTAATGGCACTAAAAGATACTCCACGAAACAAAGCTAGCAATCTTTTTAGTGCAATGACTCCCTAAATTGAATGCTCAATTGTGAGCTTACAAAGGTCTCGACTCCCGGGTGTAAATTCATTTTTCTTCATTTCTAAAGATCTCATTGTCAGCAATTTTCCCAATATCATTCGAAAAATCCTATTGTATTAGTACACTGACATCAGCAGATTGCTCATGGAATTTGATTGATATTAAAACTAAAAATTAATTCTTTCAATGAAGCGCACCTCTTATCAACAATAATTGATTAAGTTTGTCATAATTTATTATAAATTCTTCCCCGTACACGACAAACTAGAATGTGTTTTAAACTGGCTATTTTTATGTATTGATAGTTTCTTCACATAATTTGCGAAAGCCTTCAAATTTTTAGGCAACTACTCCACTATCAATAATAACAATGTTGTCTATGTTCGATAAAGGATGGGAAACCTCTGCAGTGATCTTTGGAATAGCGTTTAACACCATACTTTTCAAAGCAGCTCCTCCAAATTTCTTGTAAGCTTCCGCTTTCACTTTCATTCTCAATGCAGTAGCTTTTCCCAATTTCTCCGACACTTCAGCCATTGATAATCCAATCTTACGAATTCGTTCACTTTCTGCCTCAGCAAATTTAATTGACTCGATTCTCTTTCCTTCGGCAATTATTTGAATTTTATAACTTTCAGCTTCAGCCAAAAGTTGAACCTCGGATAACAAAATTTTCTCTGTTCTCAAGACTTCTTTATTCTCTATTTCGAACATTTTCTGCCTTTCAATAACATCGATTCTCTTGGTTTCTTTCTCGATTTCTTGTTTTACCTTGTTTACTTGTAATTCGTAAGCGAGATCTACATCTGCTCTTGCTTTGTTGATTTCTTGCTCGTAAGCTACTTTCTCGAATATGTATCTGCAAAATGAATAAGAAAGAGGCAAATTATAAAAAACAGAAGAACACTAGAAGAAATTTAATTATTTAGAATGAATTGATATGTAAGTATGAATTTTATAGCATACATTATCTTTAGGATAATATTAATAGAAACATTATAAAAACTCATTGATAATATTGATTATAAGGCTAACACTAAATGTACAATAGAAGTATCAATGGTAGTACTGTACTATAATAAAAATTTACTGTACTGTAATACAGTAATATAAAGATCTCACAGTCATATGATACAGTAATAGTACCACTATAACAATTTGAAACTTCATATTCCATTTTAAGTTTATTCCCCAAACATAGAGCATATCATCAATTATTCTTTAATACCTATTCAAATTCATTCCCGAATTCAAAAATTGCTACAAAACACTTTCAGTTGAATTTAATGATTACCTCTTCCTCTGTTCTCGTGATATCTGCCGTGCTACGATACAAGCCTGTGCTGTCTCTCTCAGGCACTCAGCTTCCGCTATACAGGCATCTCTCTCACACTCAGCTGTCCTTATTGCTGCTACGCTCTTCACAAATGCTACATGCTTCCTCCCCAAGGACTGCATGTACATATCCTCATCCTTCAACTCATTGATTGTGAAGGATATGATCTCAATGCCCATTTTAGCAACATCGGGTTTAGCAATTTCCAAAACAAGATCTACAAATTTGTAACGGTCTTTGTGAATTTCTTCAACTGTTAAAGTTGCCAAAATCGCTCTCAGATGTCCTTCCAGTGTTGATTTTACTGTATAACGGATCTGCTCAACAGATTTTCCCAGGAAATTTTCAGCGGCTATGGGAAGCATTTCTTTCGCACTCATCACTTTAAAATGAGCCAATCCAGTAGCTGTGATTGAAACTCCCATTGCTGTCATAACATTTTCACAAATAAGTCGTGAACTTATTATTTCCAGTGGAATGTAATTGATTTTTTCTGCCGCAGCCCATTTCCAAGTCCATCCTCCTATAATATACTTGACTTTCGTTTTTTTACCGCAACAACCCCCATATAGAACCATTACTTTGTTAGGTCCAGTGGTGTAGACACATCCCATCGCGAAACTCTCTTATCTTCTATTCACAGTAATCTGGGATTTTCATCAATAGGCTTTGAAGGTTAATTTCCGTCGTTATAAGTCCTTAATTTTGAAATTTTTCTCCAATACTGATTATTAAAACCATACGAATTGAATGAAGATTATGACGTTGCTCAGCTGAGAGATAAAATAAATTATACTATGAATGAATAGTATGGAAGAGTAGAATAATTATTCTGCACTGAGAATTTTTGTGTGTTTTGGCAATGCGATTAATTTTTTCTCAAGCATTGTCAAGAGCACTAGAGTTGGATTCTCAAATAATGGTTTTGGGAGATGTTATTGAGAATTTTATTTTTTAGTTTTAATTTTTAGTTCGATGACTCATTTCTTGGACAATGTTTGATTAACTTGGAGTTTCTTTAGGATTATTATTTGTGGATTAATAGAAGTAAAGATAACTATCGTGAACGGTTTCAAAATAAAGGCTATGCACTAGGCAATGTGTTCCTAACATTATCCACTCCACTGTGGAGAGAATCAAGAAGACTACTTGCGTGCTCCAAAATTGTATGTAAACTTAAGTTGGTGATAAACTGTGTAGAGTTTATACTATGCAATACTCTATAGTCTTGAACAAACGCTTGAATATGATATATCATAGACTAGAAGCAATTTTACCAGGAACTTGGAATATTCGAGCATTACAGGAAGATGATAGATTTCGACATAATTCAAAACCTTTTATAGAGGTTATTAAAGAAGAAGCATGACGTGTTCAACAACTTACCACTAGATCCGTAAAAATACAGAAACGTTTTTTATTTATATTTTCGAAACTCATTTGAATTTTTTCTAATGAATAAATTTTCTTTATAAAAAGGCGAATCACAGCTGTCTCTTCATCTGCTTGATATGGCGATAATAAACAGATTTCTAGGTTAACCAATTATGTCCAAACTCCAAATATTTTTGATAAGATTTCCTGAGACGTTATAAAAAGTGGAAAATGAAAAAGTAGGAATGGGAAATATTTACACAATTGGACCCAACGAAGTTATTGTTAAATCAGGAGGTTTTTATGGTAAGCGAAAGGTTAAGTATGTGGTGGGAGGATGGGTTTGGGCGTGGGGATGTGCTCACAAAATCCAAAAAATGTCGCTAGGAATAATGACCACTTATCTGCAATGTAACAACGCCGAAACAGCACTCGGAGTGCAGATATCAGCTTCGGGAGTAGCACAATGCAAGATCATGAGTTCAAAAGAAATGCTCCCTATAGCTGCCGAGCATTTTTTGAGTAGATCAGTTGATATGATAAGAGCAACGATTGCTTCAACTCTGGAGGGACATTTGAGAGCGATTTTGGCTACGCTGACTGTTGAGGAGTCTTACAAAGATCGCAGTCGTTTTGCTCAAATGGTTATGGAAGTGGCGGCGCCCGATGTGGCCAAAATGGGCATTCAGATACTTTCGTTCACAATCAGAGACATAAAAGATCAGATCAGCTACTTGCAGTCACTTGGCAAAACTGATGTAGCCAACGTGAAACGAGATGCCGCTATCAGGATTGCTGAGTGCGAAAGGGATGCTGCAGTCAGGGAAGCCGAGTGCCAAAAGGAATCTGAAAATATAACCTACGAATGCTCCTCAAAAATTGAGAACAGCAAGAGGATGTTTTCTTTGGAGAAGTTTTTGTTTGACAAAGAAGTACAGAAAGCACGAGCTGAAGCTGAACTAGCTTATGAACTACAGGCAGCAAAAACTTCTCAAGATATTAGGCTGGAGCAATTGCAAATCGACGTTGTAGAGAGAAAGAAGATGATTGAAGTGGAGGAGATGGAGATAGAGAAGAATACGAAGGTGTTGAAGACGGAAGTGATGTTGAAGGCAGATGCTGACAGTTATGAACTGGAGACTATTGGAGATGGAAAGAAGAGTGAGACCGTAGAAAACGCGTCAGGAGACAGTGAGGCTATTCAGAAAATAGGAGCCGCTGAGGCCGAGTTTGCCAAACGCACCGGGTTGGCAGAGGCGGAAAGGATGCGGCTCAAGGCCGAAGCTTACAAGAAATTCGGTGACGCTGCCATCACTCATCTTGTTTTGGAAGCTCTTCCGAAAATAGCGGCCGAGATCTGCGCACCGCTCTCCAAAATAGATGAGATCGTGATCCTTGGCGGCAGCGACAGGATAACGGGTGAAGTGAATCGGCTCACAGGCCAAATCCCTCCAGCTGTTAAAGCTCTGACCGGCTATGACGTCACTAACATGCTCACAAAGGTTGCTGGAGCAAAAAAGTCGTGAAATTTTTATAACTTAATAATAAAAGGATGAGGAAAATAATTCCAAAACTGTTGAATTTTATCCTGATATGTCCTCAAAATTGTGCAAACAAGATTTTTATCATACAAAATAAGTATATCAGGAAATTTCCCATTTTTCTCTTTTAAATATGTTTTTTGGCCACTTCAAATTTTGTATTATTACTATTTAAAATAGCTTGGGAATTAGCAAATTATTGGCCAGTGTCCTATTGATTGAGTAGTGTCAAGAGTGAAGTACTATCATAAAATTCGGCAAAATTTATTATATTTATGCGTATGTTGCTGCGTACGTTATCTTTAAACGAGTTTTAATCATGAATACTTTTGGCTCTATTAACAACACAACAGACCGTACAGTAGGTCTTCGATGAGATAGATTTATGTGCTAATAGATATAGCATTCTGGCTTACTGGAAACTTCTGACGCGATTCATCAATATTAATGGTTCTCACGTCTTCAATTCGATCAAGCACCAATTCATCACACCAATCAATCAAATCTTGTGATTGATTCAGAGAATTGCTGATTAATAAACTTTTATCCAATTGTAATCTGCCACACCCGATTCAAAATCCAATTTTGATTGAGAAATTAAGAGCATTGACCTATATGTTGACAATGGACCCAGGGAAATTGTGGCATAATATCATGCAGCGTAATTTCCAATTGTGCAATAACATTATACAGCGTGATTATTTTCAATTATGTATGATAATAATAATATTATTCACAATTTTTTCAATCTTGTCTCAATTATAAATGTAAATAACCAACTCTATATATTTCTTCAAGAACTCAATCCTCATTGACAAGATAGGAAAAATTGTTGACATATCTCATTATTTTCAAAAGTTAAAAACAATATCTAACCGTGTGTAGTTGCACGTTTCTCAAAACTGGATACCTAAAAAAGTAAAGTTTTTCGGCTGAACCTCGAAATTCAACTCATATTTTCGTATTTCAGTGGATGCTTGAAGTACGAAACAATATTTTCATCACAGATGAAGAATGAGAGCTCTGTAGAGAAATAAAATACTCACAACAATGCATGAGAAGAATTGTGTAGCAGTCAATGTGATGAACTTCCTTTCTCTCTTCTATTATAATAGGACCTTTCACAACTCACAACTAAAAAGGTGGATTAAAGAGTCTTGGCGCTTCCTAATTGAATGCAGTAGTTGTTTGGCCAGCTTAATTGGGTACACGCTAAAAATAAACCAAGTCAGTCGGACTTTGACCAAGACTCCTCACTCAGGGAAGGAGAGGGATGCTAGATGCAAAAAGAGAGAACAGAGGAGAGCTTTGGGGAAGGGTTGGAGCTTGAATGAGTTGAAAGCCTCTTCCTGTTATGTCTAGCATTACATGTCATTTGCTCAATTTGGTAACCGCATCCACAACAAGACAAGTTTATTCGTAATAATTTTTCTCTCCCTGTGATTGTCTCATCCCCTCCCTCACTGATATGTCTCTTCTTTATTCGATTATTGGTACAATCTGGCCATAAATGTGTGATGTCATAGGCTATTTTCGTTCAGTAATTTTTAGTTTAGTGCCAGGAAGTGAATCATCCGCAGTGTGGTAAGTTGAATTATGTGGCCCGAATAATTTTTTGTTGGTGTTCTCACCATAAATACTTCTCTATAATAGTTGACTGTAGATTTTCCTGAATACATTATTTCTAGTAACCGTCGATTTTCCCATAAAACAAATGTGTAGATTATGATTATTATTTTAAACTCGATTAAATATTAATATTCACATCTGTGTCATAAAACTGGTATAGTAATACTTGAGTGTATGCCTGTTACTTTAGCGTCATTTGTTTACTATTCTTTCATTCAAAGAGTCTAAAATTATTGGATTCGAAATATCATTGGATCACACTTTTTCCATTTTAAGTAGTGAACATAACAATCCGTAACCGATTTACTCAGATTATTCTCAATTTAATCGATAACCGGAACGTAAAAAAATTTCTATTGATTACAATCAATTACTCAGATCATCAATAATGGAATCCTACAAAATCCCATTGATACTTCTTGTGTTTTGATATTTGAATTTGTCATTATTGCTTAGTTATAATTATATGATAGTTTAATGACAGTTTATCAGATCAATTACATTGCATATCATTTTAAACGTATTCCATTGGTTAATTATTCGCAGGTTTTTTAAACATCAATGAGTTCTATTGGTGAATCGTCTTGAAAGCAAATTCCAATTTGGAAAAAGAATTAAAGTAGCTCAGTGATTAAATAAGCAGCGTTGATCATAAGTTTGTAAAGACATGTACATTTTGATTTTACAATTATCATTGTACATTGTACAATGTACATTCACAATTATCATTGAACATTGTACAATTATCTATGGATGAGTTCTAGAATTTCTACCTGAAGTTCAATGATTTTCCAATAAATAATATTAAATTCTAACCAACCATTCATATTGTTGACTAAAATCAATTGCTATTATCATGAATGCCTTAGATTCTCGATCAATATTGAGTGCATCATTGATTCTTTAATTAGTGAGTTAGGTATCAGATTCTCGAACAATATTGATATATTAGAATGATCGATATTGTCTGTCCCTGCAAAAGTCATTGAACGCTCTTATTTCTCCTTCCAAAAAAATAAAATTCTGTATATAAAGGGACAGATATCTGCACAGTATATCCACTGGACAGAAGTTTATCTAGAGTCTCAACTCACAGGATTGAGATAGCATTTTTCAAGGTTGAGACAAAACCCTCGCCAGAGTTCTGGCCAAAATCCTCACACACTCGACTGCTCGACGATCATTCATGTCGAGACTTTTATATGGCAAGAGTGGTTGGAGGGAGGTGGAGAGGGGGATAGGAAAAGAGTTTTATCTTGAATGGGTACTGGAGGCAAGCTATAGTCTGTCCAAGCAAAGAAGACATTCCGGCAAGATGGGAAAATAACTCCAGCTCGGTAAATAGTGTTTCAAATATTATAAATTAGGTATTAAATTGTAGAGCGGACTGTTTTCTACAATTTGAGACCAAATTAATAATTTTTGAACAAATATTGACCGTGCTGGAGTCATTTCCCAATCTTTCCAGAATGTCTTCTTTGCGTGGACTGTCTATACCTCCACCTGCTGTGGCCAAACGGGATACCCGGAATCGTAGATATTTTCTCAATGTGTTGCCAACCTGACGGCGTGAAATTCCCTCACTCCGGAGATGCGAACAGGGATTGAAACAGTGTGGCCTAGTGTGGGGGAAAGCGGGAAGATTCTCCAACTGCAGCTGTAGGGATGAATGACGCACTGCGACAATCCACTCTCTCTTTCACGCGGTGCATGCCATAACTCTCTCTCCCTCTATTTTCACATCTAGCGGTTTTTCTCAGACATTTCATTCTCCTTTCCACTAATGTCAACACGTCTGTCAACCTCCTTTTTTTTCTTTTCATTTACTGCTTTATTATCTCATCCCAACTCAGAACATGTACATTGAATGCGACCTTCACACAAATCCCTGGAATCTCGTTCCAGGTAGCTCTATGCAGAGAAGCTGGAGTGTCTTGAATCCCTAGGGAATAATTAATATTGCAGAAGAGGAGGCTGAAACTCTTCAGTGAATGATCAAAAATGTATCAGTACATTTTCCCATTCAGTTTTCTTCCAATTGGTTTTCCATTCACGTTATTATAATTGGAAGTATTCTTGCGTCTTATGCTTGACACAAACTTAAATTGGGAATGTCACATAGATCTGGTAAGCTTAGTAGAGGGATATTTCTTTTGCGTCACATAGATTATATATCTGGTAAGCTCAGTAAAGGGATATTTCTTTTGCGTAGACTAAGCAATATTGTCGAACATGATGTATTTGAGTGTCTATTATGCGCACATATATAGTCACTTGGCTTATGGTGTCCATCTATGGGGAAATTGCTCTACTGGTATTACACTTTTTAAATCACAAAAAAAGCTCTTAGAACTATTCGCCATGCACCACCGCTTGCAAGTTGTAAACCTCTCTTTCAAAGATTAGGTGTGTTGATTCTTCCATCTCTATATGTTTATTTATGTTTGATTTACATGAGGAAGAATGTGGGCAAATATGTTATAAATAGTGATGTACATTATTATTTTACTAGACAGATTCAGATTCAAAATCAGTCACTTTATTCATGTAGATTACATAATACAATCATTCAAAACGTATGCTATAAGAATAAAAATAAATGAAAATTACACTAATTACATTATGGTTTGCATAAGTTGGCTAATTATAAACTATGAAAACTTGCAAAATGAGACAGATGTAGGATTCAATAAGCTATCGGTAATATAAATTTGTGCTGTATCTACATAAAATGGTGGAGTTTAGACATATAAATGTCCATTCTTGGAGAGGGATGTTCAAAGACATCTCTCCCATTAACACTCAACCATGGGCTAATATTTTTCTGATCTTTACGACTACGGTACTGAGTATTCATTTTATTGGAAATTTCATACTATTAAATTATGTAGAACGAATAATTATTCATATGAGTGGGAATGATGGGAATAATGATAATGGAATGTCCATCAAATGGTATGATATGTGATTCGAAATTCGAAACTAAATTGGGTGAATGATCAAATGGATCAAATAGCGAGTAATAATAATCAATTATAGATAATACTAAGTGATAACAATCTGTAGAGAGTCGGTCAAATTTGAATCAACTTGAGCTAAATGGAATAAAATTGATGCACAGTAATGTAAATGGAAAGGAGTATTATAATTGAAACTAAAGTCTTATACTATGCTATACTATGCTATGTCTTATACTATACTTATACTATGGGTGGCTCGTTGGAGGAGTGATAAAGCGCCGGTCTGATAACCAGGTGGACCCTGGTTCGAATCCCAAGCGGAGAACAATTTTTGACCACAGCACAATCACATAGATACGACCACCCCGTCTTTCGGAGGAGACGATAAGCCGTCGGTCCCGACTACCTAAAAAGTAGTCGTCATCTATCATCCATTTCATTACCCACGCACAAGCCTATGAGCTTATGTGGGCTTCACCCTCATAAACAAATAAACAAAAATAAACAAATATACACATATTGAGAAAGTAACTATAATCATACTCCTAAATGGAACAGAAATAAATACAAACTAGATGAGCGTAAAAATTCATTACATTATCAAGAGGATAGATGAAGGGGTGAAGGGGAGGGAAGCTGTCATGTGTTTGCTCTAATGTTGAACAGACTCCGTCATTCTCTCGAAAAGGTGCTTTCCTAATTGTGATATGAAGCTCGCTCGACTCCCAATAGATTTGATGGAGTTGGGAGGTCATTCCAAGCGCGACAAGCACTAACTAGAATAGAAAAGATTTATTGTAAATAGTGGTACGATGAACTGGGATTCTTAAAGTATGTTCTCCGGTCCTAGTAATTGAAACATCCAACCTTCTATCTTCAGATACGAATTTGAAATCGTTTTTGAAATATATGGGCTTGCCATATTTCAAAACATCCCTGACAAGTTTCACAATACGAAAAAGTCTCTGTTCTGGTAGTTTCAAGGTTACACTATCAATGTGGGCTTGAGTGATCCTTTCATGACGTTCGAGGGAGTATACAAACCGTAGACAGTAGTTTTGACAGCGTTGTAGTTTATTATTTAGAGTGTCTTGCATGTCAGTTAGTACTGAATTGCAATACATGAAGTGTGGGAATATGAGAGATTTTACTAGTAATAACCTAATGTGCCTGGGGAGGATGTCTTGCAGTTTTTTATCGGGTGCATGGCTGAAAAACCCTTTTTACAAGTGCTATCTACTTGCTCTGACCAGTTAAGGTTTTTATTCATAAGAATGCCAAGATTTTTCACTGTGCTGCAGAAGGGGATCTCGTTACCATCAACAGTGATTTTGTGGATTGAGTTGAAATCAATTTTGTTAATTATGCGTGAATATCCAATAATTATAGGCTGCGTTTTGATGGGGTTGAGTTTGAGGCCATTTTACTTAGTCCATTCAACTATTAAATTAATATCCTCATTCATTTTGGCTATTGTATCATTTATTTTCTAGATTGAACAGCTCGCATAGACTGGAGATCATCAGCATAAGTATGGAAACTAGAAAACTTGATGACAGAGGGTAGGTCATTTGCATATAGAGTAAACAGTAGGGGGCCAAGAATAGAACCTTGAGGAACACCATGAACGACATTTTTCCAATTTGACCTGTTGAATCTGTTGATATTATCAGATACACACTGTTTTCTACCGGATAAGTATGAATTGAACCACTGCAATGCTCTATGATTAAATCCAAGAATAGCTAGTTTCTTCAGGAGAACATTATGATCTACAGTATCGAACGCTTTGGAGAAATCAAATAGACTTAAAATGGTAAATTTTCTCTGGTCCATGGCCAACCTAATATCATCTGTGACACGCAACAAGGCGGTCTCTGTGGAATGCTGTGACTTGTGCAAGAACAAGTCTTTCGAGTACTTTGGAAAGGGCAGGTAGGATACTAATTGGTCTGAAATCTTCAACTTTATTGGGAGAGGCAACTTTATTCAATGGCCGAACCAGAGCAAGCTTCTAGTTTTCAGGGAGAATACCACTTTCAAAAGATTTATTAAAAATGAATGTGATGGTAGGTAGTACTGCATATAACATTTTTTTGACGAATTTTATTGGGATTTTATCTGCTCCGGTAGCATTACTACGAATATGCTGAATTGCTTTAAAAATATCCTGTTCTGAAATTGGAAGAAAGTTGAACTGATCGACTAGTGGTGTGTTCAAATTGGTTACCCTATCATTTAAATCGTTAATATGATTAGTTATCACTGTTTCATCACGTTGATTTGTGTGAGAAATGAAGTATCCATTAATACTGTCGAGAGGTAAGTCAATTGGGGTTTGAGTTTCCTGTTTGCCTAGGCCAAATTCCTTTATACCACGCCATAGCAAGGAAGAGTCTTGTCTATTGTCTGTTATAAATGAATTCAAGTACCTTATCTTTGAGTTACGTAACTGTTGTTCAACTCTATCTCTGAGATTTCTATATTCAAGTAGACTATCCAAATTATACGTCCTTTTAAATTTTCTATGTGCCTTATCTCTTTGTCCCATCATTTTAAGTTTATTGTCAGTCATTCATGGTACAAGGCGTTTCCTATTTACTCGTTTGGTCACATGAGGTGCATGTGTGTCAAATAGGTTAAGAGTCAGGTTTTCAAAAGTTGTAACCATTTCGTGAACTGAGGGTAAGGTCTCAATCATATGCCACTGAGTGTCATTTACATCAGTCAGGAAGGCGGCTTCATTGAAGTGTTTGAAGTCTCTATATGTGATAAATTTTTGTTCTGGTCTAAGTGGCTTATATGATAATACACATTAAATCAAATCGTGCCCAGAAATAAGTGGAACAGAGATTTGACCTGTAAGAATTACTTCATTTGGGTCACTCACTATGAGTAAATCTATAAATGTGTCAGATTCATTGGTATGATGCGTCGGATCGAGGGGTAGAGTAGTCAAGTCGAGACAATGAAAGATATTTGTCAACTGATAATAGTCAAAGTTACGATTTGTCATATTGAGATCAGTATCCATATCGCCCATAACTAGAATGCGGCTGTAGAAAGGCATGAAGGCAAGCAGTGCATTTTCAAAGTCTGTAAAGTGGCCTATTTTCGGCGGCCGATAGCATATTCCTACCAGTAGTTTATCTGAACATGATAGCGATAATTCGAGTAACATAAATTCTGGTCTAGCTGAGTATTCTTGAACAGATGTAGTTAATATTTTAGTTTTAATACCCTCTTTCACATACACAGCTACGCCACCACAAGCTTTAATAATGCGATCATTACGATAAAGGTTATATCCGGGCAAGTTAACTTGATTAGATGGGATACTAGGCTTCAAAAACGATTCTGAAATTCCAATAATAGTGAAATTTTGAAAACGGAAGATTGCTCTGATTTCATCCATATGGAAGCTGAGGGACTGGACATTGAGATGCGTTGCAATCAATTTTTTGCTATAGGGTTGAAGCTTGTTAGAGAGAATGAGACCTGTATCTTGGCTAATATTATTATTTGGGCTATTATGATTGCCATGAGGAGAGGGCGAGCGAGCTCGATTATTAGCGGGGAGCATCATTATTGAAGAAAAAGCACAACAGTCCAAGAGAAGAGCAAGCATACATGACAATGAAGATGAGATCGAAACTAAAACTAATTCTTTAACTAGGTGACTCGAGAGTCAAAGTCTCTTTGTGTAGCAAGTACATGGAGATGCGTTGTTAGTTCGGCTCACATCACTATAATACACGTAACGCGATAGTTCGTTTCTATTTACATTAATGGTGTTGTTCTATTTACAAAACTTCAGCATGGGATCCTGGTCGGTGCGGGAGTAGAATGATGCAGCCATAAATGATAAATTGAATGTCAATGTTCAGATGTTGAAAAATTGCAGCGTATTTCAATGAAGCAGAGGAAGCCCGATTCAACTGAAACGGGAAAAAGCGAGCAAAGACAACAGGAAAAAAGAACAACCGGTGCAAAAACTCTAAGATACTATTATTATAATATTATTTGTCAGACACAGGGAGGACGTGAGAGCAGATTCGCACCGTTATACTGGCACTCAGAGAAACTGGCAATTTACTTCTATAAAACTGTTTAATAAACTTCCTCTAGAGACTAGGCATCTAGAAATCAAAGAATTTATAAAATCTATTGAAGCCACTCTTCTACAAAAATGCCTCTATTCAGTTGAGGAATTCTTAGTATAGTCTTATGCAATATATGTTAAGTAGCACGCCTTCAATACTTACCTGTATAAGTGTTTTATGACTTGTAGACATGTTAATTGTTATAAATGTTTATTTGACAATTGTTTTAACATGTGAAAGTGTTCCTCACAATAAAGTGATTTGATTTGATTCGATATCACGATATTATCTTTTCCATTACCGGTATCAAATCAAAATTTATTAGTTACTAATGAGTTGAGTTGGAATTCACCTTCATGAAATTCAAATGCCAGTAAATTATAATTTTCGTCTTTCACATTAAAGTGATCAAATCAATACGAGTATAATTATCAACATTCCATGAAGTATACGTGAATAGAAAATCTCTAACATACATGGAACTCTTATTTGAAATATTTCAAATGAATGTAGATTCAATCCTCATATTTTTAAATTATTTGAACTGCGTATTTGAGTTCAGATCTATATTTGAACTCATTCCCATTCAGATCTGAATTAGATGTGCGTTGCTCTCAAAATATTTATTAAGATAAACATCAGGTAGATTAATCTTCTCAATCTGGATAATAGTAGGGTATGCCAGTTTTTTCAATGAAATATTTATTAGGCTTAATCATTCTCTTGTATCAATTTTATTGATGTAATAGTAACAAATTTCTGTATACATTCAATCGACTTTCTACAATGGAAATGTTTTTTACTATCATTGGATTAAACCATAGAATAGCAGAACTCCTAGGATTTCTAGGAATTCCTAGGATTCTCTTTGATTAAACCAACGATACTGTAGATTCCAACATCGTGACTCAACTACTTATTGTAGGTCACAGGAAAACAGGTCAGACAATTCAAAACTCGACTTCATCAAGTATGGATGATTTTTATTTTCCTGAAGAGATGCAAATTTAAAAGTTTTCAACAATTACTGTTATTACACGGTACTTGAAGGGTATTTGAAGTCTTCAATTAATGGCCAGGGTAAATTATCCACTAATAAATGACTTCTAGTGCCGTGCTGCAAATCAATAGTAAACTTTCAAGTCGATGAATCAAGTTTGATCATGATAGCGACTTGAAATCCTTGTGAAGTTTTCATAGCAAAATCCCTCTCTAGAATATGGGTCAAAACTATGATTTTATGCAATTTCATTGAATTCCCATTCCGTGGAGCATTTAACTCAAATGTTTATCATCTATAACGGAGAAACCTCATATACTGTAATAACTGTAATCTTACTATGATATAATCATCCAAGTTTATTATATTTCATTTTGTTTTTAATTATCAATTTCAGGTGTTTTCTCAGCTTCGCAAAAATCACAAAACATTGTAATATCAATTCGAATGTCGGGGAATCGTTATTATTGACACATACATCTCCTTAATAGTTATATGATAACAATTTTTAATTCAAAATCGATTAGATGGTTACAGCACCTCTTATCAGTAGATAGGAGTATCGTATCCCATAACCTATTAATCTTGTAATGACTGCCCGAAACTTCCTTATTGTGTAGATTGAAGATCAGCAATAATATCGTACAAGGTATCTTTCATAATAGTCCTTCGACTATATTTTTCAAAACTGAACCGAAATTTCAAATTCCGTACTACAGTAGATAAGAGTAGCTGAAAATTTATTTCACTTGTTAAGCCGCGTATCAACAGTCCGAGGCATGTGCCACGCATGCCTCGCGGTACAGTCTGTTGATGCAAAAAAAACCCTCTGGCAACATGGGAAAATGACTCCAGCTCGTTCAATATTGATTCTAGAACTATAGATGTGGTCTCAAATTGTAGAACAGATTGTTTAGACTTCTTATCGAATATTAACTGAGCTAAAGTCATTTTCCCATTTTGCCAGAGGGTCTTTTTTGCGTCAACAGACTGTACCGCGAGGCATTCGTGGCACATGCCTCGGACTGTCGATACGCGGCTTAAAGAGTGCTCAAAACTTCATTTTTGTGTGAACTTCAGATCATCAATAACATCACACAAGCGGCTAGGATTGAGAAGAGGAAAAATTCAGGGTAACACATATAGAAAATATACAGAGTGTTTCAGGAGGAATGTGCAATACTTCTCAGGTGATTCCCCACACCTAGTGGACAAAAAAGTTCCATGGGACAAACCCCCAAAAACGCTTTGTTATCGAGATAACAATGGCGGAAAATTGAGATTTTACAAAAAATATTGATTTTTCTAATTTTTTAGAGGCTTTACTCAGGTTTTAAAATAATCAATTTATTTATTTATTCATTTTACAGAAACAATAAATTATTGGTTGAGAACACAATTCCAATGTAAACTTAGCTGAGGAATCCAATGAAACCAGTTTGTGTGAAGTTTGTAACTTCAACGGTTATTGAAATAATTCGAAAATAGGCTAAAAACCGACATTTTTCAACAATAATTGTTATAACTGGATTGGGAACCATAAATTTGTATTTTTTATAAATGGAAGTTGAAGAGAGCCAGATTCTGAAGAAAAAGTTAAATGGCGGTGATTGTGTAAATCTTACCCAAAACTCAGAAATAGCGATCAAAAACGCAAAATCGCTACTAAACACAAATTTTTCACTTGTCCTATGTTTTGTTGATTTTGCGATTTTTGATCGCTATTTCTGAGATTTGGTAAGATTTACACAATCGCCGCCATTCAACTTTTTCTTCAGAATCCGACTCTCTTCAACTTCCATTAATAATAAATACAAATTTATGGTTCCTAATCCAGTTATAACAACTATTGTTGAAAAATGGCGGTTCTTAGCCTATTTTTCGAATTATCCGTTGAAGTAACTAACTTTAAACTGGTTTCATTGGATTCTTCAGCTAAGTTTACATAGGAATTGATTATTTTTAAACCTGAGTAAAGCCTCTAAAAAATTAGAAAAGTTAATATTTTTTGTAAAATCTCAATTTTTCGCCATTGTTATCTCGGTAACAAAGCGTTTTTGGGGGTTTGTCTTATGGAACTTTCTTGTCTACTAGGTGTAAGGAATCAGCCTGAGAAGTATTGCACACTCCTCCTGAAACACCCTGTATACATTACCTTGGGTGGCTCGTTGGAGGAGTGATAAAGCGCCGGTCTGACAATCAGGTGGACCCTGGTTCAAGTCCCAAGCGGGAGAACAATTTTTGACCACAGCACAATCACATAAATACGGCCACCCCGTCTTTCGGAGGAGAAGATAAGCCGTCGGTCCCGACTACCTAAAAAAAAAGTAGTAGTCATCTATCATCCATTTCATTACCCACGCACAAGCCTATGAGCTCATGTGGGCTTCACCCTCATAACAAACAAACATGATGATAGGAAACGCTGAGTACATCAAATTTATCTTACTGTGCAATACTTTTCTGCCATCGACCGCTACAAACCAAAATTAACAATGCAATGTTATCAGCTCCTCCCTTTTACCTCCTACCAGGTTTTTTCAATTTCCCTTTTTCCCTACTCGCTGTATTATTCAATCTATCTTTTCTCTCTCTTCTCTCTTCTTTTTTGTCCTCTCTGATTTCATCTCTCACCAAGAATATTCTTTACATATTTTTATCTATCGCTCTTTACTTCCTTATTCACTCTTGTCCCTATACACCCCACGTCTCTCTTCTTTACACACACACTCTCTCACTTCCTCTTTCTTTATTCCTCTCTGATCCCCTCTCCTCTCTCTCTCTCTCTCTTCATATCCCTTCCGGTATTCAGAAACATACAGCGATTGATTAGTTTCCATTTGACCAAACAATAACGCTCATATGAGTAAATAAAAATAAAATTTAATTTGTCAAACAAATATCGCGAATATTGGTTTCGGGAGCTTATATGGTACATATAATTTTAGTATGTATTTCCGGTTTAAGAGCACACATAGTTCAGAGTTGTCATGAATAAGGTACGGTACTTTAAAATGAGAGCTTCTCATTCATAACAATGCTTCAATATTTTAGAGTTCATGAATGGGGTTAGTTCATTCATCCATCCATAGTTTATTTCACGGATACCAGAACACATTCTAGTATTCTAGTATCCGTGGTTTATTCTATAAATAGACAGAGTTAGAGGGTTTAATCAGCTTTAGTATGCTTACAAACTGAAAAAGGTCCACTTTGTAATTAAAGTACTTATTAAGTCCACTGTGTTTATAAATACTGAGATCAAGATAGATTACTTTTCTCAATTTATATATTCTGCTATTTTGTATTAGTAATTTATACAAATTATGAATTAGAAGTTTTGTATAATCATGCGTAAGGCCCTGAAACAAATGTCTACCATTGATTGAGACTTCATTGGAAAAATATTTTTTTAGACATCGACGAATAGTTTAGGAGCAATGAATGCTCCTTTTTTGATAAAACGAGCTTGTTTGACCCAATCGGTTTTTTTAAAGAGCTGGAAATTTTTATTGCCTTCTGAAGGAAAGCCTTGGTGGGATTGAAATCTAGAGTTTCGTGTTGTGTGCTGTGTTTTAGTCTGTCCATGCAAAGAATACATTCTGGCAAGATGGGAAAATGACTTCATCTTGGTCAATATTGGTTCAAATATTATGAATTTGGTCTCAAATTGTAGATTAAAATATTTCTTACAATTCAAAACAAAATTAAAATTTCCGAACCAATATTGACCGAGCCGGTGTCATTTTACTATGTTGTCATAATGTCTACTTTGCTTGGACAGACTATACCCATTCATCAATAATTGCTCAGTTCTATTCCAGACTCGACTTTCCAAGTCTTCTCTCATCCCTTTTTATTCTTGGCGTGATGTATAGGAGGTTCAACGTTCCGACCAACTTTCAACCAAAGTTGTAAATACTTTTTCTTTATAGGTTTTTGTATGCTATTGGAACTTTTGACAGTAACATTGTAACATATTAAGCCGATATTCATGATTTTAATAGAATTGATAGCCCACCTGTGTCTGGTTAAGTAGTAGATTTGTTAGTAGGTTAAGGCAGGTTAAAAATTAAGAAAAGTTGAAATAAATAATGTTTATGATGGTTGAGAACAATATTTACAGCTATCATCGAAATGCATGGAATGAGCCACATGGTTTCGGCTACAGAGACTGTATACAGTCTATGTCTATATAGTTTTCGTGGAACCATTGCATCGAATTTCTTTAAGAGAATAACCTAAAATATTGAAGCTGGTTCTCATTATTGTCAATCAATAGCCAATACGAGATCCAAGGAATAAGAAATTATTTTGAGAAATTGAATTCAGAGAATCTATCAAATGTATTTTTTACGTGGATTTTGTACAATAGTATAAAATTATTCTGGATGAGAATGAGTCACCGAGCAGTGTCAAAGTGGTGTCAAATATTCAACTTTTATTTGAAATTGAAAAAGGCTCTCTTAATTATTTGACACTGAACAAAGCATTACAATATTAAAGCCTTTCATAGTAGTGCTGAGATTATAGTATTACTTCTACACTATTACTATAGTATTACTTTAAAAAAAGGCAAAACGTTTTTAAGTAGTTTTGAGAATAATAGCAGACAGACTAGGAAGGTATACCGTATACCGCATTCATCTCTTGTCTGTGTATAACAGATCAGGAGCAAGGTATGCAACCTGCAATTCAGAAAATTACAGTTCTTCACTGGACTATTATGTTTATTGTGATCTTATATTAGTTGTGATCTTATTGGGAAAATATTGACAGGGAGCTCACCGAGTGATCATCTACTCACCGAGAATGTATCTGAGAGAAAAGTGATGGTAGGGATGAGCAATTAAAATACTCTTGGAAGATGGGAACGACCATAATAACTATATTATTGAATAAAGAAGAACTCGGACCTTTAATTTAATACATAGGTTATACAGTACCAACTCAATGTTCGTGATTTCTTGCTCAGGACTCAACTCAAGTTTTTGAATCTATTATCATGATTTACATGGGATTATAATAGTAATAAGGAATAAGACATGCAACTAATGTTCGCACATTATTAAAAGTATCAACGTGAAGGGTGAGCACTACTGTGAACTGTGTGCATATTCATGCAATCTGGTCGACTATATAGATATTTCCAATGTCAAGAATTATGCATTTCATTGAACAGTTTTTCACGTAACCTACTACTTGAAATGAATTTAATCAACACACATTCCTTGACCCTTGGAATACGTAATACAGTGAACTAAGATATTATAATAATATTATTTTCTCATTATTATCAGGAATTTTTTGTAGAAAAATATCCTATCATCCGAATTTCATTTCAATTCCATCCGAATGACATTTATAATGTCATTTGATTTTTTTAACAATGTATTGTTATGAAATAGGTATTGATTTTTTCGAAATAAGTTCTACTTAGGTGTAGTTATATCACCATCGTTGAAGTAAATATAGATTTACATTGATTTTAATATATTAGTATCCATTGCATAAATAATGCTGATCTCATCAAAAGAATTTGACTTGATTCTATAATTTATTTACAGTTGTATAATTCATTCACTTCTGGATTATTCATCAGCAATAAATCAACTAGAATCTCGTCATGGTGCATAATTTTATGGAACAATATATTTATCCAGAAGGAACCTCTTATGTTGTTTGAAAATCAGACAGAATGAAGTTGATCGGACGGATTTCCGATTTTTATACGCTTCTTACAAAATTCCGTTTCAAGCTTTGGTATTACGATCTATAGGGAATAGGCTTTTTTGAAAGCTTTTAATCGTAAGAGCTTTCTCTAAAAATAGATCAATGTAGCATTACTTCCAGTAGAAATGGTATAGAGTTTAAAGCTTAAAATATTTCCATCATAAATATATAATCATAATTGTGTTTTTTTAGAATTCTAGACAGATTTACAAGTAGTCATTCAGTAGTGAACGAAGTAGAATACTTTATTATAGATAGAATTTATCATCTGAATTGAATCTACATTTACCAATGTAGAAGTAAATAATCAAAATATTATCAAGTGATACTGTCACGAGTAGTCTGATAAGTTTGTTGCTTATTCTACCTTAGTATCTCAATCATTTGAATAGTATAGAAGGATATAAGCCTTTTTTATATTTTTAGAAGTATTCTTTAATCTAGTCTGAGGTTGCAGAGCGCTAGAGTTGAAATATTGTGTCGTGGTCTCCTTGTAGATTGCCCTGGTGACACCGGATGTGGGGCTTACGAGTCATGCCCCAGGGATCTTCCTCTGGCTCACTATAAATTTTTTGTAAGTTTTGAAAAATGCATGATCTCAAGGTTTAACTATCGAATTTTTTTTAACATTCACGCTTATGGTGCACTGCAATTACGATTCTAGTTTTCTTGAGAAAAAGTAAATTCAACATCACGGTACATTCACTTCCTCATAGGTTTCAAAATATCATAACAATAACAATAATTATTTTTATCAATGGTTGCAATATAGAGACTGTATAATCACATATTATAGAGACTGATGATACAGTCTGTTGTATAAGTATTAGACTGATTATACAGTATCTATAGTTACAATATTTAACTGAATAGGCTACTAAATTATATAATTATTTGAAAATTGAAAGAAAGCAATCTGTTAGAGAGAATATTCGCTTATTTGGCTTCTTCGATTTTCATCTATTCTAGAGCTCTGCACTTCACTCCTGCATGCTTTGAAAATAACGTTACTGATCATGATCGAGAGAGATTCTGTAACTTTCTGCCTCTAATATTGTTCATAAAGTGCTGGAATTTTAACAATTTGCAAATTAGTCTACTTTTATCAAGGATAGATTAAGAAGTCTTCTATTTCATATCAGTTTCTGTTGGAATAGTTTATCTTCAAGTTATATTCAAGACTTTTTTTATTTGATTTCATTAAATTCTATCATTCAACCCAAGCCGTTCATTGTTCGTGTCATACCCTCAACAATTTATTATTTTTTCTCCATGAGAAATATGGGGTGGATTGAAGTATCTACCTCACGATCCTATTACTATGAGTTTACTTAGCAGATGTAATTGTAAAGTATCTAGTGGTAGTAAGAATAGGGGGATTAATTATTTCACGAAGGGCGTTCTAGCAAAAGGTACTATCGATTTCCTCATGAATAGTGATGAGTTTAAAAGCTGAGAATAAAATTCCCTATTTTAGCGGAGTGGAGCGACTTATGCGCTTTTTTCTATCTGACTTTTTTTAAATCAACACATTAAAATAACCTGACTTGAGTACTCGTTTCACTTTGGCCAAGTGTTAATTTCCTGAGCATTTTTCCCCCGAATCGTACAAAGCTCACCCATACGATGAGAATTTTATAATGTTTGAGTAGAAAAGTTTTAAGCTCACAAATTTGAAAAATATCTTCTTCTTCTGCTTCAATCGTCCGATTGGTTGGCAGCTCTCCATCTTTGTCTGTCCAGAGCCAGCTGTTTTAGTTGGGTATAGCTCTGGACACCAAGATCCCGGGTTATCTGCTTCAAATATTGTAGCCGGGGTCTTCCACGAGCCCGTTGTCCACTGATTGCACCTTCCAGTATTGTTAGCGTGAATTCGCTGTGTCTTATAATATGTCCTATCCAAGAATGCCGTCTGTCCCTAAGAGATTTCAATAGAGTTTTTTGTGTCTCTTCAGCCCTTTGAAATACTTCTACATTTGTTATTCTATCGGTCCATTTTATTTTCAGCATTCGCCTCCAACACCATACTTCGAATGCATCAATTGCCTTTTCTTCCGCCTTACCGATAGTCCATGTCTCTGAGCCATATAGTGCAATACTCCAGATACAACTCTTTATAAGTCTCTTTCTCAAATCCAAACTCAGACTTTTGGAGGAAAGCACATTCCGTTTATTGATGAAAATAGCCTTAGCTTCTCTTATACGGTGCTTTATGTCTTCTTTGTCTTTTCCATCCTCTGAAATAATGGTACCTAAGTATTTAAATTTTTTCACTTGTTTGAGGGCGTTATTCTCTATCTTTAATATTTCAAAATCAGGATTCTTGGAGCAGATCATCACTTCTGTCTTAACCTTATTTATCTCCATGTAAAATTCATTTTTGAGAATGTCATGCAAGGTATTCAGTGCTCTCTCTAGATTACCTTTATCTTGTGCCACTATTGCAATATCGTCTGCAAAGCGGAGCATTTGCACTCTTAATCCATTTACCTTGATTCCTGAACAATATTCCTTACATTTATTGATAGCCTGTTCTACATAGATATTGAACAAAAGCGGTGACAAACTACAACCCTGTCTTACTCCTCTCTTGATGGCAGCTTCTCTTTGTTTCTCACCCACCTTTATAAATGCTATTTGAGCAGTATACAGCTCTCTTATGATCCTTCTGTCTCTGTAATCTACTTTGATTGTTTTGAGTGTTTGCATGAGGACATTCCAATTTACCCTATCAAATGCCTAAAATAAATATCAAATGCTTGAAAAATATACTAATTAAGAATACTTTTCAATAATTTGCATGCAACAATACCTTTACGGCTTAACATATGGATGATTTATTGATGATATTGATAAAAAATTTGAAAAGTGATTCTTCTGATAAAATATGTCTTCGCAATAATCTCTTTCTCTCCAATTAACAAGATTTTCACGATATAGATCCCAGGAAATAGTATATTACACCACTAGTTTTGAAAACGTCGTTTTGCGACGTCAAGAATACGGAGCTTTACAGCCGAAGCAATCAGCTGAGGCTGGAAAGATGGAGTATTCGCGACGTCGCGAAGGTTTTCAAAACGTGTTGTATATTTGTGTTTTTGGTACACTTTATAGACAGGCTAATTAGAATAAGATGAAATAGTTTCTATAAATACGACATACAAATTCAACTTGCTGAATTCCATATTGTTAATTCCCGTTTTTTGTTTTAAAATAGATTCAGGATTCTAATTTGAACAAAGGTTATCAGTCGCTAAAATCAACTCCCAATCAAAACAAAACGTTAGGTGTGGAACAATACGGAACAAAAATTATTGCTTGAAGAAAATCATCTGCTAAATCGTCTGATGCAATCAGTTGGAGAATGCTCTAAGTAGTCGACTTATAGTCTGGCCAAGCAAAGAAGAGCCTCTGGCAAGCTGGGAAAATGACTCCAGCTCAGTCAATATTGGTTCAAAAATTATTGATTTGGTCTCAAATTGTAGATCAGAATGTTTCCTGTAATTGAGACCAAATCAATAATTTTCGAACCAATATTGACCGAGCTGGAGTGATTTCCCCATCTTGCCAGAGGCTCTTCTTTGCTTGGCCGGACTATACCTGTTCAGTCGACCAATTTGCATGCAATGCGCTGCTAAGTTAACGGAAAATTTTGTTGACAGCTGATTTTTCCTATCTTGTACAGCTATAAGGCCCAAATATCAGCCGTTTATTCCGCACTAGTGCGGAAAATGAAGGCTTTCAAAGCCTGTCAAGTAGATCGAAACTGGCTAGTTTCTAATCGAATATAGTTATTTTTATCTACGGGCGTGTTGAAAAATTCCTATTTCAGTTTTACAATTGAAATCGAAATGACTACCATTTCAATATGGAATCTTAGAACCGTGTTGTAATGAACGTTTTTCGATACAGGAGGAACTTTTCGCCACACTGGTATGAAATGGACTGTTTTACATGCTTCATACGGAGGCCGAAAACGCTCGTTTTCAGGCGAGGTCGCCAGCAACTCGCCGGGAAAATGCGTTTTTCGGCCCTAGGGCGGTAAAATAACCTTCAATGTCAGCTGACTGAAGGTCGTTGTCGATGTAAGGGTTAATCAATCAATGGGTAGCATCCCGGTTTGATTGGATTAAATGTCAGCTGTTTTGGGAGTCAATGTCGACATATCTGTATTTCAATGTAAAGGTAGTCTCTCATCTGTTATTTTGATTGGTAAGATCCCTTGTTCAAGAGAACTGAACGTTGAAAGTTTTCACATTAATCAGGAGTTGAATAATAAAGGAAAACTGCTTCAATAACTAATACTTCCACTTTGATAAGATTAAAAATGTTTGTATTGATTAACTGTTGAATAATGATTAACGTGAAATGTTTGAACAATATTATTGTTGTCAGACTCTGTGTTACTTTGTCTAGCAGGTTAGCCAGCGCCATCTAGCGGGTAATAATGCAACTAGACTAAGCTTCTATGTTGGCTAATATCTGTCGAAAATCAACAACTTTGAATTGATATTGTACAATTTAGGATGATCGTACAAAAATTATCTTGGGCTTAAACGTTTCTTGACTAAGAAAATCGAATACACTGATAGTTATAAAGTAATATTCAGTCAGTAAATCAATAAACTATTGACGCAAGTTTCAATATTGAAGTTTCAATAGCAAGCAGATGGTACCTACTCCAAATTCAGTATAGGCGAAGATAGCATAATAAGGTTACTAGTCTAGCTGTTCTTGGAACTGATTAACTAATTTTTTATTTTGTTTTGTTTTCATTGATGTTGTGTGCTGAAAAATAAAGTTCGACACCACGGGTTGAAAATGTAATATTCCGTCTCTCAATCTTTTCTAGTCCTTGGCCTACGGCCTCAGACTTGAAAACCGATTTCGAGCCGGTAAACGCACATTTTCGGCCCTAGGTACAAAATATACTATTTCAATACAGTCCAAATTCCACTTTACGATACATTCCTTGTTTTGTTTCGAAATCAGGTGATAAAAAGTAAACAGTGTTCAACTAACCTCAAAATCAAAACTGCGTTTGGGATTGAGTAGCCTACCAGTATTTTTTCGTCAATATTTCAATTTACACATTTGAATATTTAACTAATTTGAATAGTCCAAAGTTTAAATAGTTTAATATACTTATAACTTTGTTAGTGAATATGTTAATAACTTTCACTTTTACAACAACACTCACGATTTTGTTGCTTGTCAAATGCGTTTTGAGGTTCCAACTGATATGTTATTTTTAACATATTTAACAAGTAATAATTTTATTATCATAACAGTTCAAGTAGGATGAAGACAAAAGAAGTTAAATAAACGACGGTAAGTTGATTTTTATAATAGTGTACACTTACAGATAGCTTGGTACTGGTGGTCTATAGCTTGATACTGGTCTGATACTGATAACTACACTGGTGGTCGTAGATAAAATAGTGTATGCAACGGTTGTATTAGGCCTTTATAGCATTCGTGAGATATTTAGAGCACTTGCTTTGCTCGTGGCTCTAACTTACATCTCACCTCATGCTATAAAGGCTCCCATTATACAACCGTTGCATAAACTACTATCTTGTTTCTTCTTCAATTTCAAATGTGATGATTCGTTTGTTTATTATGATTCATTCTATGATTTCAAGAATTTATTTACTTGTATATGGAACTCGCTCCTCAATCACAGGCATTTGCCCATATGAGGAGCCTTCATCTAATTGTATTTTGTATTTTTGTATTCTGTAATCATCAAGAAGAAAATAAATCAATTTCAATTTCAGTGTACCAAAAACAATATTTTTGGAAATCAGTCATTTTTTACCAAGTTTGATCCAAGTTCGCCGCTAATAAGTTAATCGAGCCTCCACCGCTGTTTTGGTTTAGTGCTGATTAGATTATTTCTCTCCCTTTTAAATATCAGAGAGCGCACGCAGGTAAACATCTTCTTCACTCTAAACATCTCCTAAGAGACATCTCCCAGAGACGAGAGCACGATTCAAGCTTACATCACAATCACAACTATTCAACTGACATCATCATACTCGTTTACATAATCTCATCATAACATATAGGGTGACTGAAACCTAGAAGTTGATGACAATACATTGTATTGTCTTAACCCGGGGCTGAGTTATATCATGGTTTGGCGGTGGGTCATATAATCAAGGCAGACAAGATCACTTGAAATCCATGGAAGATCTATCCAAATTTTGTTACCCTACCATAATGTGATACGTTAATAATTAAGAACTTTAACCATAATTAACAATTCAATCAGACAAATTCTATAATTGAACTCCAGTTTTTGATTTATGGAATGAAAACTCCTTCAGGGAACTGATTAATCTGATTAAATCATATCCACATACCCTATCAGTCAAATCAGTAGCTTTCTCTAATCTAATAGTTATTAGCAAGTTATTACTTACTTATCTTTGTTACATCTTACTGATAAAAAAATGGACCTGATATTGATCAAAAGCTGTATGTGAATTAAAAATATCAATATCAAATGAAATAAGATTTAATTAAAAAAGTTTAGTATGGTAACACAGATAATAATTTAATCCTATCGATACCAATCAACCCTTATCCTTCATCGCCCATCCTCTTATACCCTTAGCTACCCTTTATCCTCTTCATCCTACTAGAAGATTCTAGACAATCATAAATAACGTTATTACCATCAATAAATTCCGATTGTGCAGCTACCATGACCTCGATTGAAATCAATAACTGTCTTTGAATGGTATTCCAATCACAAACTAGACCACTTAATACACGTAAAGGTACTAGCTGACAGCTGCAAATAACAGTTACAAGAGACTAGCTCGAGCATTGAGCAGAATACTGATGTACAGCTTACTGCAATAGCCTACAGATCTATTCCAAACTTGATAAAATGGCCTTCAATAGGATGAGCAGCTATCTTTGATATCACATTGGATAAGCTATGGAAATTGTGGGCTACATCAGGCCACAAACTGCTCTTCATAAGCTTAATCAAATCACTTAGCTACTATTACCAGTTACCCTTTAGATGGAAGATAGTAATGACCATACTACACGATAGTGTCTATGTTACCATAATAGTCGTTTGCTACACCGCATATTGCACGTATTATACAGATTATTATTATTATTATCATTATAGGCTTTGTCATTCTAGTACTTGCAATGCTCTCTTATAGCCAAATTGTTCTACTTACTCCAGTGCATTGAGTATAGATATTCGCTTAAGCTCGAAAGACACCCCGTTGTAATATAAAGTGTATTGTGACGGCGTTTCTTCTCAGCTTGCGCAAACTATACTAACTTGAATTCCATCTTCCTTTTAATTTCCTTATTCTTCCTCATTCATCAATTTTTCAAGAATAGTAAGAAGTTCCAGGCTATAATGATTGACCAAAGGCCAGTGCAGAAATAACTTATCAATGAAATTTAGCACACTGCTCTACTTTCTCGAATCAGTAAAATTATTTTAAGAAATTATTTTATATTCCATCAATTACGAATAGACCTGAATATTCAGGATCCATTCCAGTGGAGTTTCAATTATTAGAGTCCAGGAACTTCATTGATTGTACTGTATTATTCTATCTTCACTCAAGTACAAATGTTCGAGAATTATTGTTTTGCTTTTTCGGAGTTCTACTATCTTATGATTGCAGGTTTGACGTCTAGTGGGATCGGACTCCCCAATTGTATCAATTATGAAAACTTTCGAGTAATTCAGAGTCAGTTTATGAGTGCAGAAACGCTTTAATTAACTAGCTTTCATAAACAGTATGATGATAATTGGATCACGATGAATGAGAAATATAATTATTTTCACACTCCTTGTTGAAGAGAATGAAATGATTTATTGGTGGATAGGTTGCGAGAGATAGCCTGGAATAATGCCAGTTAAAACAAATGGGGACGCTTAATTCTATTATTACAAAACTGGATGCGATTATTGAGAAATACGAGGTGGGGAAAAAGAAAAATATTCGCCAAACGCTGCCGGTTTCTTATTTTAATTATTTGGCTTAGTTTTTGGGACAGCTGTTGAATGTATCCTCCAACATTAGAAGTAGCCTTCATAGTATTATGAACAGGTGTTCTGACTGTTATGAGGGTAGATGAAAATATTATAATTACTATCATTATCGTATAGCTTTTATTTGGTGGAGAGTCCCGAAGGTGTTCCACTTCACCGACATAACCATGTTTCTTCAATAGGAAACATGTTGAAAGTTTGTTTATGTTCAAATAAATTTATTTAGATTCGAATAAAACAAAATTATTATTATTATAAATATCAGGAGACTGCGGCTGCACTGCTGAATGGTTGCTTGATGATTAGATGGTAAATTATTATCAACATATGTTTTCAACATCATTCCTTCTACTACAAGGTCTATAGAAGATCTTCTATAGACCTTGTTCTACTATGGATGTTGTGGTTAAAGGGGGCTCTTGTGCCTCAACTTCGCCCACATCACTTATGCAATGTACTAAGTGGAAAAAAATAAATTCATCTTAAATGTATTTGCTGAAAAACTCAAGAAATTCAAAATTTAACGTGTCTGCGATTCATGAATTTTCAACATGTAAACAATGGTCATTGTGGATTCGCTATATCGCATGTTAGTTCAGTCAATGAACCCCATTGTGAATCCTCTTCAATGGACGCTTCGAGCATTGTCATCATTGAATATTTTTGGGGTGTATAGTTCTGTGATCGATAACTTCATATTTCGTAATAATGTCCCCATTATTTCAATCGAATGATTGATCGAGATTATAGTGTTGAAGAATGATGAATTTTAATTTTCTTAAACAATGGGAGGCAACCCATTTGACAATACGAAAGTTTGGAACCCAAATGAATAAGTTACTCTGCTTCAAAATTTGTAAAGTTTTCTTGGATGAGATAGCCTATATTGAAATTTTTTTTGTGGAGTTCTCTGCTTATCATTAAAAAAATTCATTCAGAAACTATTATTGTCGTGCAATATGTTACTAGAATCCTAGAATCATTATGTAGAACTGCTGACTTTAATCCATAATATTTTTATTTGGAATTTTTGTTTTAATTCAACCTCTCCCACTCCAGTTAAGTTCTTCAGAAGAATTAAGTTCTTCTCAACCCCCCAAATCCAACCATGACTCTAAAAGGTTATTCACTTATTCTTATATACTAGGCATTTTATCACCATATATATTTTCGTATATTGTAAACAACTATATACACTAAACGACTAGTATAATCGCATTTACCTAATCATTTTTGTGAATTTTCTAGCATTCCACCATTAGATTCAGGCTCGTAATTTAATGCAAAATGTACTGTTTAAAAATATAACCCAAGAAACTGCCACTCAAACAAGAATGCTCGTCAAAAGTTAGTATTCTGCAAAAGTCTCAAATATGACAACCACTGTCACATAAACAATCGCAAAGAGCTGATGATAAATGGAATCCATCTCAACGTTTTTTCTATCGTCACTTAATTATCATAGAAACGCTGCAAATAGTGTGTAGCTTTCAACGCAGTTTTAATGGTTGTTTATTTCGGCCCGGTTTGAAACGGTCTGGCAGAGGGCAGGTTGTTATAACGTAATCGTCACTTGCGCTCTGAAAGTTTGCCCATTCCTACGATCCGGGGACTTTGTCCTGAATTCAGATTTAATCTACTGCATCGTCCCGGTTATGTCCCAATGTCTGCGTGCTTATTCCCTAGGCTCGGCAACTTTAACGTTGGCTTTTGTGTTTTCAAAGCAGGTTGCATTTGAAAACATTAGCTCGATTAGGAGAGGTTTCCGAGTGATAATTCTCCAAAGCCTCACTTGTTTGAGTTTCCACTTATTCATTTCCATGAGGAAGTTGACTGTAGTGTTGGGAGAACTTGATAAGGAAAATATTTTTTCATTGTAGACTACATCTCTTCTGTATCACAACACAGTTGGATGAAGTATAGAAGTACAGATGAATAGTTCAACATAGATTAGGCTACACTCCCATTTCAACAAAGGCAATTTGATCTATTCAATATCCATTTTTCAAAGACTATTTTATAAGACTATCCATTCATAAGACAATTCTATAGTCTTTTTATTCTATCCATTTGATCAACGACAACTTGAGAGTAGATTTTCTTTGATTCTACCTGCCTAATTGTATTAATTCATAGAAAAAACATAAATGCAGTATTTTCAAGGTTGATCTGAGAAGGGATATAGATGAGAAGGAGGATATAGAGGAAATAGACTGAGATCAAGGCATTCTATATAATATTTCATAAACATTATAATTAAGGAGATACAATAAAGGTTCAGCAACCATCATGAAAATGATTGACCGGCTTGGGCAGTGTTGGTTCGGGGACAGTGGGTTCTGTTTGAGAATTTATAGCTTTTGGGTCGGTATTGGCCGCCTGGAGTCGTTTTCCTGTCTTACCGGAATGTCTTCTTCGCTTGGACGGACTGTATAGTGGACTGAATATGAATCTGGCAACCAGCTGGTAGGCCTAGGCCCTTCTTGGGCTGTTGATCCACTGACAAACAAACAAACAAACCATCATAAAATGAGTTTTTTGGGGTATGAAAAGAGCTTAACGTGAGCTTAAGCTGAAAGCTTAATGAAAAGGTTTAACTCGCTTTCTAGACTGAAATTTCTGTGTTCAAATTTTATAATGAACATTAAAAAATCTCTTATTTCGATAATAATATAAATCTTTATTTATGTTTAATTTATCTAATCAAATAACCAATGAGACTTTCAACGCTCTCTCCAATCAATTAATAGACTAGATCAATAGACTTTGAGGATAAAAGTAAAGACTTCTGTTGTATTAATCGTTTTGAAGTTTCTTGGCCTCAAAAACAGCAGATATAACTTTCTAATCGCAACTCACATTCTTGGCTCTTCATCCTTCTCATGATAAACGACTGTTTCAACTTTTTTCCATCATTAACTGCTGGCAATATAGCAGCTAGAAATGCTTGGAATTTATTGCCAACCTACTTCCCTGGCTAAAATGAACCTTTTACCCACAAAGTCCAAGTTTTTAGATTTATGCAAGCGTTGTCAGATAAACAGGTGAGTGCAACAATGGATGAATGATACGTATTTTTAAGAAACAACGAGGATTATGATACTGTTCTTTTTGCAGAAGACAATCTGTATTTCATTTCGATACTCACTTTTCGTGTTACAGATTAATACAATTCGCCTTCTACATTTCATTGAATATTAATTTATTGTTCTGTATGATTATTATTATTAGCTTATGGCTTTATTTGGTGGAGAGACCCAAAGGTGTTCCACCTCGCCGACATAACCTTGTTTAGTAGGAAACATGGTTGAATTTCTTGAATATGTTCACAATTAATTTGATTTGGAAGGGTTATTTTCAACTTAGAAGGTCCAAAAACACCAAAGCACAAGTCAAAATCACTGATCGAAACCCGAAAATTTTTGAATTTAAGAAAAACTTGGAGCACAAAATATTAACGTGTTACAATTTTGCCATGGCAACCAAATTGTTCTGTAAAAAACATTTCGATAGCGGCCTTTTCGATTGAAATGAGATAATATTGTAGCAGTATCGAGTGTTACTTGAAAATACGGCATTTGCTAGCCAGACGAAACTAGAACATACCAAAATAAATAGAATGTTTGCCAACGTTTCTAACACCTTGTCAAACATATCCAAACAAATTATTGTTTCGAGTCTAGATTTTTCACGGTCATTGAGAAATGAGTTAACAGCTACTGTCTTGAGAAACACTTCTATTACAAACTAGAATAGGTACTCACAGCAACACACGTTTCCATACCTAGGCTACCTGGAAACGAAATTTTGTTACATGGAATGAAAATATATTTGCTCTGTCTAGATCAGTTGCTGTCATGATACAGCATGGATTTTATAGCAAGATTCAATACTTCGAACTTTACGTGGATTCTATCATTTTATGAGCGTCCTTCCTCATAAATTCTTCACTATTTCCTACCCTTGTTTGCTTTCTTCTTCTCTACCTCTCATTCGATTACTGTACGTGCCACATTTTCATTATTTACTTCTGAACAAAAAACATTCTACTTTTGTCTATCTTGTTACATTATTTTTCTGGCAGGCCTTAACCTCTCCATGAACTTGAAGTAATTATGAATCAAGTCCCAAAATTGAATTCAGATCGGATCTGTTAAGAAGTGAAATGAACTGGAGTAAATAAAGTATAATGAAATGGAAGAGCATTATGTGTTCGATGAGATAAAGATAGAAAGCATGCTATTCTACTTTCGAAAATACCAATCATGAAACTATTAATCTTAATCAAACTAACAAACATTATTGATTTTTGTGTGTTCATCAAGAGTATGTTCCTAAAGAATATAAACCAGAAGTTGCCCCTTCCCTGAAATAGAAAAGGAAATTTAGGTACCCTTTGCCTTTAAATTTTGGCAGCGAGCATCATATAAGTACATAGTGAAAACTAGGATTTGATATTTAAGTAGCCTATTGAGTTCTGTTTATTGAAAAATATTCACTCGCTTATTGAAAAATATCCCAACAAAATCATAGATTTACTACAAAGGTAGAAATATGTCTAAAATATTTTATGGAGAATCTCCCTATTGTAAGATAATAATAATTGAGAGGAACTAGCATGTTTCATTAATTTATCTAAAATTGCATAAAATTGTATTTACAGTCAAAGTTTTTCAAGAGACTGCTAATAAAGTTCTTTTTATACGCTAGTATAATTCAGTAGTGGATAGAAATAACTGAAGTGAAGCGAGATTAGCAGAGCAGTATCAAATAATGTGGATGGAAGTAGGTAATAAAGAATCAGGAACTTGACAGAAGACGGCAAGTTTCAAGAATATTATCAGACAGCTGAAAATGAGTGGGATCCGCCTGTGTGTTTTGATACCGAAATAGATCTTCAAAGTGGAAAGATAATTTTATAACGGCGATGGAGGGGATAGAAGAAATAGAAGTGGAAGGAAAACAAAAAAGGAGAGAAATGCATAGCAAATCGTTGGAAAAAAACATATTTTGGATTCTGAGAAAAATTAGGAACTTCCTAGCATTTTCATAATATTATCATAAGGTGCCATAATAAATTATATGAAAATGCATTACCGGTATAGTACAAAAATATACAATGCAAAGAAGTAATACTGTAAAAAGTATAGTCTTTTGGCTATTTTTGTTACAGTCCAATACAACAGATAAATGTTCTAAAATATTCTTGCCAAATCTCATTGAAAGCTACTGATGCATTTTGCCTCAAATACGTTATATATTATAGCATAGACTAAAATATACATAAACTATAAAATAGTATGTCTATGATTAAAGGCAGAGAAAAACCAAGTTATAGTTGAGTTATAGATATTATTCGAGTTGAAACACAGACCGCACTATTCCCGTTTCAATCTGTAATTGACTGATTAAACAAAAGATTAACATGAAATAGCTGTTAAATAGTTATCGTTATAATCTTGGTTATAAGAGCATGAAGGTATTTCGTTTGAATGGATCGAAAGATGAAGCCAAACACTCTTTTTATACAGGTGAATAGAAGAACATAATTATCAAATGGAATAAGCACACCAGTCTCTTGTAGAGAAACATTCAGAACCTTGCCTTTAAAATTATGCTTGTTTTTCCAGTAATATTATGTAGTGTAATAAGAAATTATTTATGGCTCATATTATGTAAATCATTTAAACTTTCAACTTGAGTAACGAAGGACTATTGTCTGATAATGTGATTCATAAAAAGTAATCCTCTGGATATAAATAAGATCAAACATGTTCTTTAAATAGTTCGCTTGATACGCCTGGAGACAGGGAAAGAGCTTTCAAGTGAAAAATTGTCCCAAATTTTGCGTCGCGGTTTAAAGTCGCGCTCTTTGCTATTCAGCTCAGAGGATGCTCTCTGAAAGATACAAAAGACGGCAGTAAGTGAAGTAGTTATGCTCGTTACACACTCTGATGTGTTTTATGCATGAATGACTGTGCTTACGTGTTTTAAGACAGAGCTCGTAAGAATTTCATCTAAGAAATAGCACAAAGCGATGAAAACTCCTCATTGCGTTATGGAAAATGAATAGCTTGTTTCGAATGTAGTTTACTGAATGCACTTTTTTGTGTTGGAAAATTGAGACATGATAAATTGTAGACTTGCAGTTCTTATCAGTCTATCGTAGAATCTACAGAGGAGAGAACACTGTACAAATTGAATATGGACAAATGACACTCAGGTGTCAATGTTTTTTCACATAACGTTCACTAAATAAACTAAATAAAATCAAATAGGGTTTTTACAAACTCTACTAACTCCAGTTGTTGGATGAAATGAAATCGAACAGTCAACATATCCATGTTCATTAAAAAGCACCACTGGCGGCTCGTGCCTACGAAACAGGTAAAATGTTGTACATTGTACAGTAAAAGATACGAGCACTTGGCCTGTTTCGTGGGCACGGTTTCAAAGCACTCTCTTCTCAACTGACTCTCGCAACATTTCTTTCTCTCACACAAAAATGATCTTCTCCTGCATTCTTACATAATACGGTACTCGTAGTTGAAGTTGAAAAAATAAAATTGTGTTAGCGTGAAAAAAAGTCTAGGTACCAGACAACAATAGCCCGACTAGATGTCAATGAAAATAAATCGATCAAGAGTCACTGCACAAAGGCCCAGTACAACTATATTTGTGCATCAGCCTTTATATTGCAATACAGTATCCAACTTTGCAATTACTGCATATTCGGAGGACTAGTCAGTTCACAGATGAATCAGTCCCATGTAATAAATCAATATCTGCTATCTATGAAAAGTTGCGTTCTCTATTTTCAGCTTCCACACGAGTAAATATCAATTGAAAACTTTCCTACCTAGGGAATGAGACATGAGACTTCAATTTTTACGATCTAAGTAATAGCATTTTAATCCCCTTGGAAATCGGCCACTTTATCAAAGTCTACTAACCATTATTCAAAACTTCTCTAATCAATTCAAACAACTCTTTTAAATTAAGCCTGTTGGGAAGGCCGCAAAATTTCAGTACTGTATCATTTCAAATTTGTAATACACGTAGAAGTGTGAACAACACTGACATCACCTTCTCATGAGACTAGAGTGACTGTTGAACGGAAATTAGATTCCTCAATCTTTCATAGAAATTCTAAATCAGGCCTATATCAAAATTTGAATATTGCATAAGGGACTTTCATTTTCCACCAGCTTGTTCATGAAAACTTCCGTTACAATAAACCAATTAAATCATTGTTTCAGTAATGAAGAATACTTTGTTAGTTCTGTATCAACAATGTAAAATAAAATGGGCAACAGGTTAGAGAAGTTATTTATAATTCACGATTCCGTATCGTTTGAGTTCTCTCTGGGATATAAATTTCTTAGATGATATTATGTTGGATCTCTCTCAATTTCATCCCCTCTCAGACTAATCTTTATTTCTGTTTCATCTTGCTCTTTCATAATATCAGTTTCTTCTCACTTATCTTCTCACTTTCTCAATATTTTGTTCCATTATCTTCTATCACACAATAATGTCTGTTCTCCCTCAATGAGTCTTTCTCTCTCTTCTTAGCACAGAAGTTGACAAAAACCTTCGAACCATCAGTCCGAATGTCTCCCAGTACAACTGTCATCTCCACAGTAATTTCGCGAGTAGTTTCTGGTGCCAGTTTAGTGGCAGACTTGGACCAAGCGTTGTGTTTTTATTTTCGGTCAGATGTGCCGCGAAAAAATATTGTAGTGTCGTCCTCAACACTGTGCCCAGTTACAACATCGTTTCGTAGCTTATTAGTTTCTAGTGTACAGTGGAAGCTTATTACATCGTTAGTGGAAATTGTTACTTTCTTTTGAATGTGACTGATCGACTTGGGAATACTTGGGATCGACTTGGGAAAGTCTTGGGAATACTAGTTGATTGTATTATGCGATTTCGTTATTCATTGTAGGTAACTGTTGACCTACTAGTAGCTACCAGTGATGGTTGGAAAAAAATTCTAAAAAGAAAACATGATCAGTATTTTTTCCAGAATATTTCAAAATTCTAAAACGTTGGATAAGTTCAGTTCTTCAACTTCCAACGTCTAGTTAGGATTTGAATTTCAACTAGAATTTAATTCCAAGAGAAGGAAAACCCTAGCATGGAATTCAAGTAAAAAATGGGGAATAAATATAGTAATTTTTGTATCGCACTCTTTGATGATAACAAAAGAAGAGCTTAAATTAGTAGTCTATTCCCGGTAACATAAAACTTCAAACCCAAGCTAAGCACTCTAAGCACTCAAAGCAGGAACTTTGATTTCGGTTGAAACGTTTCACAGCTTTGGGAATTTTATTGATATTGGCAACAGCTGCCGTAAAAGATACGTTCCAAAGTTTAGTTTCGAAGAGGAGACGTGGCATCGTTAGACTCCCCCTCCTCAAACACCAAAAATCAGAATATCTTATTGCGAAGTCCTCAGTCACCACTTCTTAGTTCGGAGAAGTTAGCTACTCTCGAAATATATTTTTTCGGGTCACATTTTAGATTTTCTAGTTTATCGAGTTTTTTACGTTGTTCTGCTTCAAATTTTCTCCAAATACATTTAAAGGTTTTTTTTGTGTAGACGATTACGCGATTACTTATTCAATCAGTTCTATGTAACAACTACTATTTTTGACTTTTGTAGTAGTGTACCTTCTACTACGTGAATCATCTAGTTTCTAAAGTGATCCGTAGATTGTCAGGATTTTACCCATGTTAACTCGATATTAATTCTGACAAAATATTGGATCATAATTCAATTTCAAGATGATAGCGCACGATTTCATGAATGGGTGTTTGTTGGTTCAATTGAATCCAGTGATTTTTTAATGGTGAAACAGAAGATACTGTACACTATTTAAGTTTCATTAGTGTACACTAATTTTAGTCTCAATTGAACCAGATAACTCTAATTTATCTTTGATACAATAATACAATCATGGATAGGTTTTGTTGAAAATTTGTGTCTAACATATTAACTTATCTATGTGTCAACTATTGTCAGTTTATTATTGAGTATTCAAAGAAAAAAATTAATCAATTTTTCATCTCTCACTTCTCAATACAATCCTAGTATTCTTTGTTCTTGTTTGATTATCGACACATCGAATGATCGTTCATAATATTGGAAATTCCTTATGAGTCACTTCATATCAAGTTTAAAATTCAATAGAAATTCTCTACAATTCTAGGTAATCAAAAACCCGATTTTAGGCTCTCATGTTCTGGATTGAAGCATTTCTCAAGCACAACTCAGTTTCGTGAAATAGGCCGTGACTAATAAACTATGACCACGACCATGGAAGTGTTCCGGTTGCCGACTGACAAAATTTTCTCGTAGCACAAAAGTTTACGGTATGAAAACTGTACAAATCCTATAATTTCTCTCAGTTGATGTGAATATACTGTTCTGGTATAGTGGTAGAAGATTATTAAAATGTTATCAGGTTCTATAAATTTCAAGACATCGAAATATTGAGGAGTGATATCAAACGAGAAGTTTAATAAGATTCAATGTTCAAGTTACTGAAGTCATTAGTTCAACGAAATATGGAGTAGCAATTGAGTAAATAAGTATCCTTGTAAGGAAGAACTTCTAGAATAATGTGCTTGATTGAACATAGGAATAAGTGGTAGAAATTGAAAAATGATTTGAAAAATGAATCTACTTATAAGGAAGAACTTCCACGCGGAGAGCGGTGGAGGCAGCCGAGACAAGTTCGGTAAAAGCGCGGGGCGGCGTGGAGGCGGCAAAGGTGTGCACGGCAAGCGCACAGTGCCGACGGTCGGAGGCGGCAACTACTCGTCGATGGACGATGGAGGCGGCTATCACACAGTGCGTACTCACATCTTCTTCAGTCCGTCTAATTTGGCGTTGCAGGACTCGGACGGCGAAAGCGATCCGGAGGCGGGCCGGTATGGAGGCGGCGTTCTGGGCGGTCTAGGCTCCGCCGCCAAACGGCCCTCCATCACTCTAATGAAGTGGGCGGTCGGAGGCGGCAAACGCAAGCCTTCCGGCGGACGCACCGCCGACTACCCGCCCCCGGCACCCCCAGCTGCCACCAACGGCGGACAGCTCACTCCTAGCAGGCAGGTCTGTTCTCTCACTCACTCACGCACTTTATCTGCACCATTCCCCTCACTCCCTAAATCACTCCAGATGGGTATCGATTTATGCTTCAAATATCTATCAAAATTTGGAAAAGATGACGTTTTGGACCCAATTGTAAATTTTAATAAATTATTATCATCATTTTACTTCAGCTGTTGGTCTGCAATATCTAATAATTAAATGAGAAGAAAATATTATTTATTCGCCACAAAATATTGTCAAACCACCAATATTATCATAGAAAATCTAGAAACCGGTCTCTCGATTTTTTAACAAACCAGTGGTTTGGCAGTATCTTGTCGTTTCATTTGATATGGATAACCATAATATCACCTTCACAACTTCTTAACAAATATAATAATTCTTTCATCTTTAATTCCGTGAATAATTCCAGCTTCAAAGCGTCAATAAATTGAAATTGAAATCACCTGTATTTTCATCCAATATAAGTACATTGCATTCTCTCAAATAAATAGATAAATAGCCTACAGTAGTTAATCTAGTAAAAATAACAGAATATGTTTAATTTTATTTTATCAAAATGAAACAAAGTTTTATATTTTTGTGGGCGAATGGCTGTTGTTTTGAATTATTTGATAGTGAAGAATATTATTATAATTTTGTTTGACTGAATAAATTCTTCATAAATGAACTAAAAGACTTAGAAGGATAGCAACCGAATAAATTCACACATTTTACGATCTAATAATAGCCTACAATATTATCCTGTAATAATACTGTTGAAGTAATTATTAGATCAGTCAATTTGAAGGAATGAGAATTATATTTATGTATTTCGAAATAAATTTCTGATAAAATGTTTGATTTTCCACTAGGAAAAATAAATACTCTTTTCTGGACAAAAGAATCTATATGTTTTATAACATCAACTTTGTAATTTTGTAATTCCTATTTTATTAATACAATGTTAATTTTCTCAGAAAAATACTTTCCCATGTAAATGTAAATTTCCCATAAAATAATTTGTTATTGATCAATGTAGATGAAGTGAGGAATCCAACAATTCACTTCCTTTAATATTTATGCTACTATTTATTCAATATTTCTAATTGGAAATTTATTTGAAGCTAGTTATCCATTCTTCAAATTTAATTAACATAATATTAATTTCAAGCTGTCTTTTCAAATTAACTTATTTCTGAGAGGGTATAATGTTCTTATCAAATTCTATCTCATTTTTTTCTCTTTTATGGGAGAGGATTCTATATAGGGTACTTGGAACTTCATTAACAAAAATCAGTGTAGGAAAGCTTATATTATTATTTTTCATCAACATTATAATAATTATGTTTTTCATTAAAATTATCATAGTTCGATACCCATCATCAACAACAACCCATCACCACCACCCATGAAAACCACTGCACTCATTTTTAGCTTACTTCAACTCAAATTGCAAACAATAATACCCCAGCAATAATCTCCTCCCCTTCTAGGTCACCTTGCACGCTACTATGATATCAAATTGCTATTATTGTTATTATCTTGATAAAGATCGAAGGAACACTACATGTAGGAGGTAACATTGAGACTGTACATCACATTCTTCATGAAACTGTAAATCTTAATGAAATGCGGATAAAAAATTTCGATTGCTCAAGAATTTATAATAGATTGATATCTCATAAGAATTGATAACTGAGTAAATTCTAACTGTGAGATGCCTAGATACTGGTATAGCAGTAGGCCAAACAATGTAAAAAGTACGTGATTATCTTCAAGTCAGCTCTGCAAGTTTCCAGGACCCTTATATTTTTATAAAGATTGTTTGAGTTGAAAAAAGAGTCACATATCAACATAATTCATTAAAGGCGAGCTTTTAAAGTCCTTTTTGTAGTTCCATAAGAACAAATAATGCTATATATGTTTCTTCTATGTTTATGAGGTATATAAGTCAAGACTTGTGCAAAAAAATCAACTCCCAAAGTAGAGATTTCTCATTACACAGTTACCGTAGCCTATGGAGTTTTAAATCATCGTTGAATATTCATTCATAAGAATGAAAACAAAAACATTAAATTGATAAATACACTTACTTTCAGGCATTAATTCTTTTTGTAGAGTATAGCAAATGTTTTTTTTTTAATTTGAGCTTGTATTATAATGATATAATTGATTCTTCTATCTAAGATTATCATACTCAGGTTTTAGGAGAATTATAGGATCATTGTTATATTTTTAAATTTGAGAGTGAATATTCTAAAGATCGATGAAATCTTAAATCCAGAAACATGAGGTTTTATCACAGTATTTCTTAGTAACAATCAATTTTATTCTTATTGTTCTTTGATTCGTACACCTTGAGTCATTGTCAAATAAGAAAACACCAAATACTATATTCGAATACCCTCATCTCTTAATAAATTATATGGATATTATAATGTACATTCTCTATTTTCAAATTATCTTTTATCTTTAATTTAGGGAGAGACCCTAGAACAATTTTTTTTACATTAAATTATTTAGCTTTTATTGGATATAGTATTTGTTTAGCCAGCCAAACGACATTATGAATTCATATTTATGAATGTTGAATCATCTAATGAAAGAAAAAATATTCACATTATTATGTAGACTGATAATATTGAAATACCTTCCTCTTTTTGAATTTTTAACATTTTTGTGTGCGGTTTTGAGTTTTAGCTGGTTATAAGACGCAGCTTTATGTGTATTTTATTTTTCGAAAATGATTTTCTCAAGAGGAAAATGCATGTCAATTGCTGGTTTACAGTTCATGCGTTCCTTGATTTGATTTTTATCTATTTGCATGGTTCCATTATATGTGAAAATTTCCCATTGATAAAAACTTCACTATAGTATATTCATTATTTTGGGATCCCGAAATCCTGAATTTCATCAGTGCCTCGAATTGCACAAATCTTGGCTTATATACCAGTAATAAATGAATTTATTATTCTTTATTCCAATTCATTTTCCCTTATCATTCAATAGTGATTCATTACTTGAATTTCCCTTTCAAAGAACAGTTTGCATGAAAAACTAACTCCTTAAAAATGAGTTGTGGTTCTCTTTTCCTTTCATCAGTGAGTTTATCCAAGAAACAGATTCGCATGCTAGTGAAGTGAGATTCCCGCCATTTTGAAAAAATACTGATCTGTGGTGGCAACTCCTGGTCGCTAAGCCGTCTTTGTTTTCAAATCCAATTCAGCCGAAACAAATACTTTCAAGCGTTGATTTGTGTTAATCTTCTGTTTGTTCAAAAATAACATCCTACAGTAGCCTATACTCCATGTTATCAATATAAAATTAAGGTTTTGTAAAAATCTTGATGTAAATAGTGTGAAATGTGAATTCTCTGGTGAAATTTTCAATTCTGACAAAGGATTTTTTAATTGTGATGATTCAAGGTGAGAATCAAAGAACAGAACATTTCTAAATGAGGACAATAATGAAACATATTCCGTTTGTGCAATTATCCTATTTCATGAAGCCTATAGGAGAAAAATGGAACATTATTATTGTTCATTCTCAGCTTTTCAAGTAGAGTAGAATCATCCAGAACAACACCAAACGCGCATTGCTCCATGTTTCACACGATGAAAATTCCATTGTGATGACTGAAATTTGAATAATATTCCAATATAATATAATATTTAATATTCTAATACATTGGAATATAATCGTATATTATTCAACTTCCAGTAATCAATTCAGAAAGCCTATCCAACTGATCTCTTTGATGAGGTTACCAAGTGATCTACCCTTTGCTGATAAAAATAATTATAATCTCCATTGACTCTCACAAATTATTCAATTTTTTCCAATGGTCAATGAGTTGATTCATCTATAGTTGTGAAAAAAATACCAATGTATTTTCATTTTTTAATCTCGATTATTAGTTTTTTTAAATAACTTAGGCCTACTAATAATAATGAAAACCCAGAATATGAGAATCAAGAATTGAGTTTTCTATAGTAAATTTGTATGATATGATGTTGCTGTAGGTATTCATTATTTTGACAACTCAACTTTGCAACAAAACATTCTGCACAAATTTACGTTTTGAGTACGGTAAATCGAATTCTATACACATATAATGTATTTCAATTACAATTACCCACCTTGTTAATATACAAACATACAAACATACTTTGATATTATAGTCCTTATAAATTTATAATCTAGACTGAACCAAGGAATAAACCTCCTTGGATTGAACAGTACTTAGCAAACACATGATGTGTGTCCACGCATATATGTTTGCCAAGCTTCATTCAATCTAGTAGAATTTATAAGGAAGGGAGAAAACCAGAGATAAAATAAACTTAATAATTTTGTGCCGTACCACACTTTTCTATCTATACTATATTTCAGCCTATACTTCAACACCACTGTTACTGCACTTCAAGCTGTACAAATGTTAGCTCTTGAATAAAATTATCAAGTTCTTTTAAAAAATTAAAATAAGAGACTATTGTCGGTATTGTGGGTTGAGTGGAAGAGGGGACTTAATTTTTATGTCTCAATTTCGCTCACATCACTTATTCAATAGTTCTAAGTGGAAAAATAAAAACATCTAGCTATTGACATTGTATAGCCATCCATTAATTTAAAACCCTAATGCCGGGGTTTTCCAAGCACACTCAAAGTTGAGGAACCCTCAAATTCTGATGAACAGCTGACATTTTCTATAAGTATAGGAAATGTAGTAAAGTGTTGTAAACTTGAGGGTCCCTCAAATTTGAGTCTGCTTGGAAAAACCGGGCATTAGTAAATAATTGACAAATTTAACGTTACTATTTTAAATATATAATAATGCAAGAGTCTGTAGGCCGATTCATTTATCTCCACGAGAAAAATTAGTATAAGATATAGATTATGCAGTATAGTAGTATAATGAGCTATAGGCTACATTCTATAGCCATTCAAATTTTAATCTCAAGCAATAACGAATAAACGAAAGCTTAATTTCTAAAATTTTTCAGGTTGAGATTGGAACTATTTGAAAGGCTTAACAATTAATATTGATGAACACTTTGAAATGAATGAAGATAGATATTCTATTGTAAAATATAGAGGGATAAATAATTTAAAAATTCACAGTGATATTTAATATAGTGCAGTTTAATACAATATGCGGAAGTTCCTTGACATTGATTCTTAAGGTGATAAAAAATAGCATTTTTTGTAATAAAAAAACTTCTCAACTTCCATTTTATTCAGTTTATTTTTAGCTCCCTTCGTCAGTTTCAAATACCATAGAAATGGCACTAAAAACACCTTGACTACATTATTGATGTCCTTGCTTATTCCATATTCTGGAATTAGGACAATCACCTTTTCCTGAATATATTTTTGCTGGAACACCAACATAATAGGACCAAGATTAGCATATCATTTCCATACTATTCCATTGTGAAGGGGAAAATAGCCGGACGATTTACATTCAATGTGGAGCCTGCATCAAATTTTTATTTTTGCGATAAAATCCCCTCTCGTTCTCGGAGACAATATGCTACAACGTGACCAGACTTTGTTCGGTTGCAGAAATATTGCCCAAACCCTGAAATATCAAACTATATTACATTATTTCGCAGTATGTTATCATGAGACTTATTGAGAATTCTGCAATCCTACTACCTACCTACGTAACCTACTCATTATTGTGATTATCATAAGTCATCAATCCTTATTATGCCAAAGATGTTTCCAATTATTATAGATTCATTTAGAGTAGACTGTGAACGCTAATCGGCTCTTGAATACTCAATATTATTATGTTTAGTTTTTACTTAGAAACTTTTAACTTCACCATATCATATTTCTCAAGAAAGAAAGGAATGAAAAATTGATTTATTTTAATTTTAAAAATATTACCTTACAGAAGAATAATGCATCAATTGAAAGCACTGGCAGCTCGTGCCCACGAAACAGGTGAAGTGCTGTACAGTATGGGCACGTCACCTATTTCGTGGGCACGAGCCACCAGTGATTTAAAGATGCAAGGTGGAAATTGCGTTATAAATCTTATTTTCTAGTATTAAAAAAAAAAAACATTCAACAGCAGGGATTCTGAGATTTCCCTGAAACAGATTCTGCTTTTAAAGTGATCAAAAATGCTTGTTTCTTTTCTTTTTTGTTCATTTATTGATGAAAACTCAATTCAGAGGTAGCCTCTCCAACACTTTATCAACTTCTACTGTTCACGACAATCAAGACATTACTAACATTGCACACATATTATTATAAAAGATCGATAGAATTATCAATTATCAATTATTAAAAGATCAAGAATTATCATTCTAAAGTTTTAGGAGAAGATGGTAATCAAGTTACGACATTATCAGATGTTTTATAAATAAGATATGAGTAAGTAGTAGGAATTCTGATGGTTTGAAATGTATCGATGTAAACACTGTGTTATAATAGGCTATATTTGTGAAATTTATTTTGCTTTATTAAATAATCAATTTCTTCGATTTTTCACAGTGTAGGCTACCTACAAGTTAATTTGTTTTATTATTTGCTGATTAATTTATCACGTAAGGATTTGACATTAGTTTGATATACGGTACATTAAAAGCTCACACGCACAGTCTCTAGACATTCATATCGTCCATTGGAATCTTTTTTTCGATTGGCAGTTTGTTTTATTGTTTTTTTTTATTATGAGTGAAAGAAGATATCTTACCTGAAATCAATATTATAAATTATTATTAAAAAACCACTTCCCCAGTCAACATGAAAATTATGAAGATTGTTTACGTTATTTCCACCTGAAACTAAAATTTCAAAATAGAAAGACCCAATTAATTTTATTTTTCCCAGTTTATATTATACACATTTCAAAAGTGAGTGGGCGAGGTTGAGACTCCTCCATTTAACCTTGGTAACTTACCACACAACTCCTCAAAATTGTAGGATATCTGTCAGAATTTTCCCATTTTACATTCTAAATTACCTCATACATCCTAGTATAAATTTGGACTGTTTATCATGTCAACTATATCAGTCATTGAAGAAGTTTTGGGCGATTGACTGTTTTTTCTTTCCTTATCTTGAATATTAACTTTGTAATCTAATGAATAAATAATTAAATAATCAAATATCTTGCAGCTCCATGTATTGCAAAAAAGTTAATGCGCTAAACCCAAAACATATTCTTTGAATTGTTTATTCCAATATATTTGTTCAATTATTTCAAGTGCGTAAATTTTGCAAGAATAAAACAGATCGGTTGTAATTGATGTAAAATTAAGTTGAGAGATAAATTTAATCAGAAACAGCATAGACTTGTTGTGTGGGCAGGTGAGCTTCAATAACGGCAACTCGCGTCAAGTGGCGTCAGGTGGCGCGACTGGTGGCCTCAGCCTGCAACATGTGGCGCGCGCCGAACCGCTCACCCTGGCCACTCTCGACCGTGACTGCTTCATCATCCCCGTTGCAAGTCTCGATCGCTTCCTGCCTGCTGGAGTTCCGGTTAGATCAATCATAATTGTTCCTTATATTTTTTATCATAGTAAACTATTATTATATATTTTTAGTAAAACAGTCTCGCTTATCATAGTTAATTTGTCATATTTTGCATAATAAATTATTATTATATATTTTTAGTACCTACAGTAGTATCGCTTTTGCGTCCTTTGGTAATCAATGACTCCATGTATTATCCACAGTAGGCTAGGCCTATCCGGCATAGGCACTAATCAGAAACAAATTGTACAAATTCCAAAGAAAATCTAAAATTTGGATTTTTAGATAAAATGCTTTCATATTCCATTGCACGATTGATACAGTAGCATATGGTTATATTAATTAGTGTGGATTAATATTGATGTATTTTTCACATTAAGGTAGGTTAAAGATTTTTTCACATTGAAGATTTCATGTTCCTACTTTTTCAATTTCAATCAGTTAATACATAATTAAACATCAATATTATAATTATGAGTACCGTAGTTATTTAATTATTAGTTCAGAATTATTATTTCTAGGTAGTTATTATCGCACTGAACCCCCTCTTTTATTTGGAAAGTGTTAACAATATAAGATAAAATGATCCAGATTTTTTAAATTGTATAGCCTATGTCCAAGCAAAGAAGACATTCTGGAGATATGGGAAAATGACTCCAGAACGGTCAATATTGGTTCAAATTGATTTAAAATTGTAGAGAATATTGTGCTCTATATGAGACTAATTCTGAACCAATATTTTCCTATCTTGGACTCTTTCTGGACTATCCTATCTTTCCTGGACTAATTTCCTATCTAGCAAGAATGTCTACTTTGCTTGTATAGTCTAATACCTACCTACTTTTAAAAGAATGTCATCATTCAACTAAAATGATGGACTTTTGTACAGCTTCCTCTGGCTGAAGCAAAGCCGAGCGTGTTAAGTGTTCTGGAGGTGGATGATCCCAAACTGTGCGTGCTCATTCATCTGATGACGCAAATGGAGCCGATCGAGCCGATCCTGGAGTCACCACTCGCCATGCCACTTGTCAAACAGAAGTCGGCCGCCTGTGATCTGCTCAGCGAAGTTGGATCGGCCAAATCAGCCACCGAAGGCATGCTGCTCTCCAATTTGGAGAAAAATGGTCAGATTGCTTTTGAATTATTACAATGATAAAAATATTTGTTGATATTATTATGATTATGTGAGTATTATAATTATGTGAACCAATATTAATCGATTGTTATGTCAATAATATTTCAAGGTTCCCGAGTGTATAATAATTGAAAATATATTTCATTATTTATTGTCGTAAACCTACAATTCTATATAAACATAGGCTATTGACAAAATCACAGTAGTACCAAACGGTATAAATATAGAAAAGCACTATCACAAAGTAAACTACTACAAATAATGTAAAAATTCATTCAAACAAAAAAACGGTCTTGCAATGGTCAATTGAATAGCAATGTTTCAAATTGAAGAATTTTACCACACCATTTATAGTAATACCGTACCACAGAGAAGGTATATTTATATGTTATATCATCCCTCAATGGTAACACTTACAATATTAGGCTATTTATAGCGAGCAACTTTTTATAGATGGGTATTGGGGCCTATACTGATGTAGGCCCAAGTATTATATAGGCTATCAAGATGGGTTTGATCAAGGTTTTGGGTTTAATGGGCTGCATTCATGTTATTTGTTTTACTTAATGTACGATACCGTATGCTTGTTTTAGCCATATTTCAAGGTTTTTGTTAAAAGTAAGTTATCAGGTTATATAGGTGAATGAAACAATCGATTGAATAAATTTCTCTCATACAAAAGTATTCTATATTTTTAAATCAGTATCAAAATATTTCAGAATATAAGTTTCTTATCAGCCGAAATTTCTAATAATAGTACCGGTAGTAGACTATAAGTTACTCAAGAGTCAAGAAAGATAAATTCATGGGCAACCCAGACTGCTGGTTATTTCACATTTTATAGAGTCAGCTATGTTAATATCAAATTGATTTTCTATTTTCCAGAGAATCCCTTCACTAATGCACTTGTGTAGAAATTAAAGATTTATACATATATTGATATATTAATTTTTTTCATTATTTCGAAACCCATATATTGTATCTTAATATAATTTATATATCATTAAGAAATAAAAACTATAGCAGTTGGAAATATGTAGGCCTGAATATATCCTCTACTGTAGTACCGGTATGGAAAAATATAAAAAATTAATAATCTTATTATAATTTTGCTCAGAGCTCTCTTTCATTTAATATTCTGTAGGCCTCTTTTTAAAATCGAAATAGGTATGAACGAAATCAATACCTACATCAAAGTAAATGTTAGAAAACCAAAATATAGATAGAATTTAATTTACTTTTAAATTATTGCATATTGTTTTCATATTAAATGAATAAGTTTCTATCTATGACGACTCTACCTACTATCCAAGGTTAGTGGATTTACCTCTACAGGCCTCTAACCTCTAAGCGTCGATCTTGCCTACTATCTATATTTATTTATAGGTAACTTATAATGAAGAGTTCTGTGTTTTGTGCAGCCGAATTCCCGTTCATCTCCTACTATGTGATAAACAAGAGCCAGACTGATCCTCGCGAGTTTTTCCACATGTGTCGAGCCGCCTCGCTGAAGAAGTTCGACCCGCGCAGCATCAATTACACGGCATCGCACACCTTCGATCTCTTCAACGAGGTAGGTGCTTCATATCCTACTATAACTTCAATTATCTTACTTTTTGAGTGGTATAGTTATCCATGTTAGGACAAGATGTTGTCCAACCACTGATAGTTGTCCATGTAGTTTACCAGAGATTGATAATGCTGGTGTAACAACCGAACCCGGTAACTCGAACTTTTAAAAAATCAGTGGTTTGACATCTTGTCTTTTCATTTATCAGTTATCCTACTATAATTTCTGGTGAACTTATTTAATCATGTTCTCACTGTTGTTTTTGTAATTGGGCACTCGCCGAAAAACCTATGGGTTTGGCAAGATCCTCAATAATTGTCTTTGAAATTGTGAATGAAATTCTATTTGATTTGAGAAAAATATTACTAATAATAAATGCCTCTAATATATTGAAAAATACTGCTAATAACTTCATGAAAAATCATGGACTTTCATCTTTCTCCTTGCTTCTATTTATCAAGTCCACGATAAATTACTTTTTACATGAAGAGGAGCAGAACCCCGATTTCCTCTTCCACAGTTTGTAGTTTCAACAGAATAGGCCTACTGAAAGATAATTAACTGTGTAAGAAGCAATACCTCGCGGACTTTATTTTCTTTCTCTAGTCACTCGGTGAGGGTGGTTGCTTAGTAATCATGAAGTTATGTGTTGCGTCATGAGCACTGAGGATTGCTCTTGGATAGGTGACCGGTAATTGACTGATTCACAATACATATTGGCGAGGTGGAACCTACCCGCTAGGGTCTCCTCACCATTAAAAGTGTCACGCATATTTTTCAGTTCCTTTCCCTCTTTCTCTTTCCTAATTTTAACAAAAATTATCAATTATTTTCATCAAAAGAACTTCTTTATTCTCCCCCCAAATTTTCCTGTTCTCAACTTCTTTCTGTATAGCCTACTAAATTATGCGACATGCGGTTTATATCTCTTCACATATTATATTTTACACTTATTCAGATATATTACATTCCATCAAATTATTATGATAAATGCTTAAATATAGCCTTTAGTAATTATGTAACATAGATTATTAAATTTGTACTTAATTATTCTAAAAAAATATTGAAAATGGGTACTGTGATTACTATTTAAAATTAAAATACTGTGATGATAAAAGTAGCCCTGAGCAGTGGCGGATTTCCCACTAGGCACACTAGGCTAGTGCCTAGGGGCGGCACGTCTAAGGGGGCGGCACAGCTTGACGGCTTGACTGCTTTCGACGGTTTTGTATCATAATTGATTTTTCAAATTTTTGCAACTGATATAAACAGCCTAAACATATTTTTCATCTATTGCTGTTATCCTAATTCTAAGTTTAGGAACATTGATAGGGAGGGATAAAAAATTCTTAAAAATGCGGATTTAAGCTTACAATTATCTACAATCACATAATTATTATACATACAGCATACTAAATAAGTGATAAATAATTACAGTATGTTTGAAAATAATGAAACTTATGTTTACAAATAATGAAACTAATAATAAGGTTCAAAACACTTAAAAAATATAGTTTTAGAGTACTTTCTCGGAAAAAAATTTTCTCCCTGGCGGAAGAAATCCTTCTTCAGTCCACCATAATTGATTATCTTTTGTTTATGATCATGGTAGGAAGTATGAAATTGTAGATATTGCTAAATAAATCATTATAATACCTTTTATGCTTTGGCCGTTCGCACTACCAAACTACCAAAATTGGCACTTTGTCACTTATTGATCTAATGGAAGTTAAATTCAACTTTGAATTCATAAAATGAAACCTTAATAAAAACTTCAGCTTGAAAATTGAAACAGTGAACATTAATTTTGCAAAGTAAGCTAGTAATAAAGACTGCAACATTGAAAGAATGAGTTGCATAATTTCAAATTTTATCCCAGTCTCAAAGTGAACGAGTTTTCAATACCTCATCATGAATCTTTCTTAAATTTGTAATTGTTTTTTAATCTTAAACTTAGTATCGAATTGGTCTTATAGGCCTATAGGCTATCTTTATCAATATTATCCAAAAAAAATAGGGATTTCCTCATTTAATAGACCATGAAAAGGCCTCCTAAAACGCAATTTTGAAGTAAATTTTTACAAATTGGTCGGAGGCCCTCCATGAAAAATGTAATTTTGAAGTTAATTTTTATAAAATTTTCCGGGGGAGGGTCCCGGACCCCCCGCTTAGCTGAAAGGGTATACTCTCCAAATCCCCCATAGGAGCCCGCACCACAAGCTGAGCCTAGGGGCCCACCGATCCTAAATCCGGCCCTGATGCTTTAGGGGGGCGGCAGTCAGAATAGTGCCTAGGGGCGGAAAATTTGTAAATCCGTCCCTGGCCCTGAGATAAAAGAAACATTGATTATTCTTGCTAAAATGATTGTATGTTCTTTGCTATATTATATTGCTGTCTTTAGGCCTATTGTATAGATTATGCTTTTTTTCAATACATTTGAATGGATTCCATTTCAGGTGGCCACTATAGCCCGACCGCCACTTGACACAGTATCGAAAAGGCCGCACACCAACTCCACCGGATTCATCATCTCTGTCTACAAAGTGTTTGAGGGCGACGACGGAGAAAAGTTCGAAAAGAACTGGCTTTATTGGACTGGTAGGCCTAGAATATTAATTGATTTGGTATTCACTTACACACACGCAGATAGATGCGGTCGATTTTTTTTTCTTCAAAATTATTCTAGTATTATTTTCATTTTCTGTTATGTTTTAAAAGAATGCAAAAAAGTTCTATCCTATTCTAATAACGATTTCTTTAAAATTTATTTCAACTTTCAGTTGTATTTTGGAAGTGCAAAAAAAGTTTTATATTCTATCCTAATAGCGATTTTTTGTTGACAGGCGCTCGCATGATCTACCGCTACCTGCCAAAATCAGTGGGCCTAAGACGGATAACCCTGCATAAATCGTTGGGCAGCGGAGACAAGCAGTACCTGTTGCTGGTTGAGTGCTCGAATTTCATGCAGGACCTGACTGCGGCTGCAGTACTCATTCCGGCTCTCAGAGCCAGGCTGTGCGGATACACCGGACTCTATCGCACCACGGCTGTGTTCTAATCATTCACCGTTATCGTTTTGCTCATATCATGCATACAACAAAACCAACATTTCCTACTTCGAAATCTTTGAAAATCAACAATAATTTTAAAAAATATCAACTTATAACTAAATAAATACGTAATAACTTTCACTTCAACAGTAGGCTACTCACGATTGCTTTTGAAGTGTTTGTTGCTAAAGTGATGGAAGTTATTAACGTACTTATCAAGTTATAAGTTAATTATCATTAACAGTTCAATAAAATAAATTTAAAAAATATATTGAAAGTACATTTTAAACAATACTGAATAAAAGAGAAACAATTGATGACGGTTTATGAAATGAAGGAGCCTTCAGAACGCTTCAATAATTGAAATAAATTCTTTAAATTATATTCAAAACAATTTTGAATAACAGTATAACATTATTGAACCGTGTTTCAAGCTCGTAATCATTCAACTGTATCATTCTGCTATATTATACTTACAAAAAAAAACTTCAATTCCTATGATAAAATGAAGGAATCTTCAATGATAACAACAACAAATTTTTGAAAGGACTTTTAAAGGTTCTTCGAAGCATTAAACAAGGAAAGACATTCATTCAATGATAATAATTGAGAGTGAGCTCAATGAACCGTGTTCAAAGCGTTCATGATCGTTCAACTTCATTACAATAATTTCATCAACTATTTATTAGAGCTTTTTATAGATTCCATAATAGGAAATTATGATTTCTTGAATGCATGGAATGAACTTTATCAAGCTCATACCATGCATTCAAGATGAATTCACCATTTCTAATGATGGAATCCTTAAGAAGTTCCAGCAATTATTAAAAATAATTACCGTATTTAAAGGACTTTCAAAACAATAATAAATGAGAAAATACTCATGAAACAGTGAATGATCATTAAGATTTATCATTATGATCATGAGTCTACCATGCATTCAAGAAATCATTATTTTCAATGTAGAGAAAGGTTTAATTATTATAATCAATTATTGAGAGGACTTCTGATACAAGAATGAATGAGGCAGGTCATTGAGTTGGGTTTTTCACTCAAATTGATCCGACGTTATCATTTTGCTCACAACGTGAAGCTGAAAACCCATAGATTCCTATAAGACTCATACAAGAAACACTTCATATACAGTAGTAGTGTAGAGTGTAGAGAATATCTAGTATACACAGTGTTTCAGGAGGAATCTGCCAAACCTCTCACGATGATTCCTTACACCAAAAATATTTCATTGTTAAAAATATTTAAAAGTGATAAAAAAAGTTCTTAAAATTGTGTTAATGAGTCTGTAACAGTGAAGGGCCGAAGAATTTCACAAAACAAATTGATTTCCTCAAGTTTGGCATTTCGTGGTTCATGTAAAATAAGCTAAGATTCAGGCACGCTGATTAGAGACGTCATCATAATAGAAAGTATATTGTGACGGCGTCTCTTCTCAGCCAGCGCGGACTTATATGACCTATAATGAACTTCTTCTTCTTCTTCATCTCTGCCCCGGGATGCCTTGCAGCGTCGGGGTAGCCTCGGACCACCTTCTCCATTCGTCCCGATCCTCAGCCAGCCTCCTCATTTGTCCTAGGGTCTTTCCTCTCTCCTCTCCCAGTCTTCTTATGTGCTCATCATATGAGTACCTCGGACGTCCTCTTCTCCTCCTACCGCCAACCACCACATTTGCATATTGTTTAACCTTCCTTTCATTCTCCATTCTTTGTATATGACCCCACCATCCTAATTGTTTCTTATCTATAGCCTCTTTTATATCTTTCATTCCGATTTCCTCCCTGATCCGATCACTTCTCTCTCTCATCTCTCAATGTTCTTCCCGCCGTCCTTCTATGACACTTCATTGCTACTGCCCTTACTCTACTCCCTATAATGAACATTTTTCATTATTTTGGTGGAATGCCAGCTATTCACATTGTCTTACTATACATATTGGAGGATCACTTGTAGCTCAGAGAAGTCCACAAGTAATGTGACAAGTAATGACATTCATCTACTGGATAGTCGATAGGTATGAGTCACCTAGTCAGGATATGCTTCATCTGCACAGGTATGCCCGAATATTGGCCACACGCAGGCAGTGTTGCACTGGTATAGTATGTCCATGCAAAGAAGACCCTCTGGCAAAATGAGAAAATGACTCCAGCTCGGTCAATATTGGTTCAAAAATTATTGGTTTGGTCTCAATTGTAGGAAACATCCTGATCTACAATTTGAGACCAAATTAATATTTTTTTAACCAATATGGACCGAGCTGGAGTCATTTTTTCATCTTGCCAGAGGGTCTTCTTTGCTTGGACAGACTATACAGGAACTGCTTTCAAGTTCAATCTGTTTTCAATAAATCTCCTGTATGATGCGAAAATATAGATATAGTCTGTCCAAGCAAAGAAGACATTCTGGCAATATGGGAAAATGACTCCAGCTCGGTCAATACTGGTTTAAAAATTATATATTTGGTCTCAAATTGTAGGAAACATTCTGATATACAATTTGAGATCAAAGTTGAAATTTTTGAACCAATATCGACCGAGCTGGAGTCATTTTCCCATCTTGCCAGAATGTCTTCTTTGCCTGGACAGACTATAGCTGACCGGCCAGGAGTTAGCCTAGATTCCTCCTGCAACACTCTGTAAATTTAAGTTTCATAAAGTCTGAAGCTCACTTGCCTAGAGTAAGACTACTCGAGGATTTATCAGTCACTCAAGACATTAATTTTCATTAATACAGCGAATTGAATATAGCTGATTGGGCCTTTTGATGCAATTAGGCAATGAAACCGTAGTTTCAAGTTTGACAGCATTTTTTAATAAATAGAGCCGATAATTCTATAGAATATTGCTTCACAATTTCACAATAGTTTTATAATATACCAGACCATAGTGAATAGTTACTCAATACTTAAATCATCAACACACTCATACAAATACTCATTCATCATTAAATTTGCCATATACAATCTGATAAATATGATAATTGAATACCGTATTGAAAATATCGATCAGTTTTTTACAATATGAAAAGCGTGTTTTAAAGCCCAGAGTTGATTTTCCATTGTTGTATAGATCTCTTTCTTTGAATCAGAGTTTCACTTGGTGAGATTTCATAATTATCTAATGGGTGTTGAGAACCTTGGATATTTCCAAAATTTAGTGAAATTTTAAGGGTATTATATGGGTTATAATGTAAGATGAATGCAAAATGAATATCATATTATATAATGTCATGGCCTGAGAAAACTTTCAAATTTGGAAAATCTATGTAGGATAATGATAAATTATAAAAAAACAATTGAAAGAGAAAGATCAGACACCTATTATATATGTAAGCCATTCTGATTGAAGTGTAATAAATAGAGAAGAATGGTTTTTGGTTGGAAGTTGATAAAAGATATACAATAAAATATTGTATCTAAACACTTAACACCAAACCAGTACTGATCAAGTAAGTTTACTCAATAATAAACAAATAAATTTTATTTTCTGAAATAAATCTCAAATGAAACAAATCGCCAGTTTATTCAAATTTAGTCAAACTTTCAAGGATCTTCTTGACCTTACATAGAAATAATTCATTTATTATGTGATATAGACAGAAATATAATAACGATATGGCTAGAAAGAGGAACAATAAACAATTATGTGAGATTTTGAAATGGTACGATAGATTGGAAAATCGATTTTAAAAAATAAATGAAATAAATGAGGCTACATTAATTTGAAGCCATAATTCTAAAACATTGATGAAGAACAATAATATGAACGAAAATTATGACCACGATTGATTAATAAGTTGGAACTGTTTTATTGAAGAGATGAAAATTATACTTTGATTCTATAAAGGTCTAACCAATGAATAATAATTTGATTATAAGATAGTAACAGCAAAATGTGGATATTTATATTTTTCTTGAAAAAGTGACTTCTAACATTAATATTTTAGCTCCAAGCTATGAAATCATATTTAAGACTATAATAATCAATTATTCACTAGCTTTAAATCAAGTTTACTTGAAATTTATTGAGATTATTAATGTAAGGGACACACTATTGAAGTATTAAGCGTTTGTAATATTTTATTAAAATGCTATATTCTATTATTTTCAAGATTTCAACTGTGATATAACAATAACTAGAACGTTTTTTTAATTGAATGAGAATTGCACTGAAATTTAATCATGTAAGTATTCATTCTAAGATTCTAATCATCGAAAAAATCCTATAAAAACACACACAAATCCAACAAGAAATCCAGAAATGAATTTCTCATCTACTATTCCAGGCATGATTCACGAATTTATTCTGGATCTTGAGGTTTTTTGGTGTATTGAAATCAGTATAGTTTACCTGATTAAATTCCTATGGTTCTTTATTAACTGATTAATTATTTTTCTTGAAAACTTCAACAATAGTAGAAGAAAGCTAATAAAAATCTTACGAGAACCAACACAACAAACAAAACATATTTATTCAATTCAAATAAAATAACATTTGAAAGTGATACATCAAGATGAGTACTTCAAATGATCACTTGGGATATCTTCAGTTGAATGAAATTGAATGGATAAAAAATAAAAGTTATTCAATTTTTTTTCTTTTCTTGTGGTGTAGGTTTTCACCTCAGTAATTATTGGTTCAAGAGTATGTTTCAAACGGAAATAACTTGAGAAAATTATGTATTCATCCTAATAGAGCTATAGAAAATCTTCTTCTCTATATAGTAATTCTCTTAAACCATAATAAACTTAATTTCCACTTATTATTGCTCAACACTACATGATTTGATTGAATAAGTACTTCAATTATTAGATTCTAGGAGTTTCAAATTCTAGTGATAGTGGAAAGGCCTTTTTAATCCTAGTACTTTATTCCTTAGACTTATTAGAACCGCCCAATAAATCAAGTTCCAGAATCACTATTTCAAGGAATTACGTATACGGTACCTATAATCATGAAAAGAGTGATAAAATCGCTCAATTCAACTGTACGGTTAAGTTTTGATTGCATGACTTTTCGACCGCTTTTCATAAATTAATATAACGGATGTTTTAGAGAAATACGTAAATACTAGTTTGAGGAAAAATATTTTTGGCATAGGAAATATTTACACGCCAAAATATTATCATGTATAAGCTCTACGGTACTCTTCATTAAAACCTTTTCAATCACACACACTAGTATGTACCAATGAGTTTCTGTCCCAGTACTAATTTGTGTAAGTATATATTGTATGTTTCTATGAAATATGACAATGGCTTTTCAAATTATGAATATTAGAAAATTATTGAAAGTTATTTATTTCTTGTATTTCCAATTGAGTTGCATTCAAACCTGACCCAACACAACAAATAATATGCTCCGAACACCCACAATGTACAGCGCATATAAAAATTTCTGCTTTGTATGGAAGTATTTCTGCTTTCTGCGAAGAATGGGGTTGAGTTTTATTTTTATTTCGTGTATACCGATCAAGTTTTGGGTTACTTTAGAGAATTTATGTTTTCCACAGCTTTAAAAGTGTATTGGAACTTGATTTATTGAGTTTGAATGGACACTGTGAATAGACAGTTTTCTATTTCTTCTTCCTAGACGAGATTTTAAAAAAAGATCGTTGCCGATAGCCAACGTCAATCACAATATTCCTAAAAATCGAAATATTTTAGTTAGATTTAGAATATAGAACATATCTTTAGACTATTAGAGAACTCGAGGAATTTTAATAGTATGCCTATTCTTTAAAACGATTTCGAATTTTTCAGCAAGGAAGCTTTATTAGTGAGATATGGAATGCATCAATTCGCTTCGGCAAAATTTTAATAGATAAACTTGAAAATCGCAAAAATTCAAACAGAATTGCTTTACTTCTACGAAATAAATTGAAACTAGATAAACTGAGCAGCACAATAAAAATTTATCTTTAAAAAACGAATTTCAATAACAAACACTTTTACTCGTAATATGTACATGAAAAATTCATTTTTTGTGATGTTCATTGCACATTCATTCATGAATTATAGCGATATTACATCTTCATATTTCTTCCACATATTCAATTTTGTTTCTCATATTAGATGGCATATTTTCAAATAATTGATAAGAGGAGAAAAGTACAATTTCAAATATTTTTAGAATAAGAATAAACATTTATTTACGCGCTAAAAATCAAGAGCTATTCTTACACTGTAATTTAATATTTGGACCAATATACAAAAAAACGTACATGAGTATTTATTTCCAGATCCCACTCCTTTACCTTGACTGGATCATTTATTGAATGGGGAATTATTTCTCAAGTATCCCATTTAATGGTGATATGTTGAAATTAGTTTTTAAAAAAATTTATTGCGACGAATTTAGTGGAAAATATTTTTATAACAATGTCATAACTTAGTTCCTTGAAGGATAATTTAAAACAAGTTGAATAGAATGTTGCCAGTAATTTTTCTTGGCAAAAGCTGATTTAAAAAAAAGCCTGAATAATGTCTCATTCATCTTGAGAAATAGCTCGATGAATATTTATTGAGTGAGATTATACTGCAAAGAAATATGGAGAGAAGTTTGCGTATGAAAACGTAATGGCAGTTCTACTCCTTTTACCGTACTTTTTCAAGTGCCTCAATCAGTGGAATTTGATTCAAATAATATTAAATACTAATTTAATACTAAAATGAGCACCAATAGTTCAAAAATACCAAATCATTCTATACTAACAATCCTTTCTAAATCGAGGGACCAATAAAGATAATATACTTATTTGAAAACAATTTATTGAAAGTAATATAACTCTATCAATACAACAATTATTTTATTTACACGATGGATATAGTCCTAAGAAACGCAACCCCAGTACCTGGAAATGGAAATAGCATAATTACTGTATTTCGAATGTTGATACCTTACCATTATCATATTGGTTTTCAAGAAGTCATATAATTATTTTATACAAAAACCAAACGATAAGAAATTTTAATGGGAAATTTATTATACCTATTTATCTATGGATATAATAAGGAATCAATATGTAGCCTAACCTATTTTGAATTATTTCCCACAACAAATGATTAGCCAACTTTTAATAAATTTGTTGATTCAATTTGGACTCTGGTGAAGTTTTTTAGGTGATATTGTGGTACTCGGATCTATATTGAATGAAAAGGTCAATATTTAGTTTCTACTTTCTAGTTGAAAAAATATTAGAAAAAAGACTAAGTTAGTTTAAAAGAAGATATTCTAAATTGAAATTCATAGACTCTAATCTCTCAAGCTACAAATACGCTAAACGCGTACGGTATGCAGTGATAGCCATTCAGGCAAAACATATTCAGTTTATCAATTCATATTTTTTTTAATCTATTCAGTGCGCCATTCTATATAGATATGAAGCCATTTCAAAAGTTTGCGCATCGTACTTAGTACGGTGCAATTAGACTCGAATCTCAACATCCAAAGAGAAAGGACGATTCCTACACCAACTTGTTCTATACAACCCCTTTATTGTTTGGTAAAAAGTTACACCCTTATGAGCGTCGGGTTTTTGGGGGAGGGGGGGTGAAAGGTGCAAAATTTCAGTTTTTCGTGAATTGTAGCCGAACCAAGCGTCGGACGAAAAAATTCCATGCATGTTTTTTCTAGAGAATAAAATTTGAAAGAGATTGAGACCAATCACAACCCTGTATCATCAACCGTTTACAAGTTACAATTTTTTGAAAACTCCATATTTTTTTCACAGGAATTATTTCGTTACTTTAAAAGTTTGTAACTTTGAATTGGAAACACTTGCATCCGTATTTTTTTTTTTATGATAAAATGTAATTTTAGAGGATTTTGGAGGTGTAAGGGGTTTTTAACATCGCTGTAGCACATGAACCACTGAACATAGAAGTGTGAATTTGGTTTCAAATTAAAGAGAAATTAATTTCGCCAAGAGGGATTTTGAAATACGGATGCAAGTGTTTCCAATTCAAAGTTACAAACTTTTAAAGTAACGAAATAATTCCTGTGAAAAAAATATGGAGTTTTCAAAAAATTGTAACTTGGAAACGGTTGATGATACAGGGTTGTGATTGGTCTCAATCTCTTTCAAATTTTATTCTCTAGAAAAAACATGCATGGAATTTTTTCATCCGACGCTTTGTTCGGCTACAATTCACGAAAAACCGAAATTTTGCACCTTTCACCCCCTCCACCAAAAACCCGACGCTCATAAGGTGTAACTTTTTACCAGACAATAAAGGGGTTGTATAGAACAAGTTGGCGTAGGAATCGTCCTTTCTCTTTGGATGTTGAGGTTTGGTCTTTTTTCGAACTAATTGCACCGTACTAACTTGCATGAATAGACAGTCTATAGTCTGTTTGGATAATGTATAGTCTGTGGAATAATGCTTCCACATCTAGGAATATTCCATTTGGAATTCAATACAGTACGAAGCTTGGATGTACCTGGAACTATCAGTACCTATTTTAACTAGGCTAACTACGTGTATGAGAATAAGGGTATTAGAGGGAATTATTGATAAAAAAATTGAGCAATATCTCTAAATATTATATGAAGATGAATCGCAGGAAGAAGAGATTTAGCCAAGATGGTGGATGCTCTTCAGAGAAGCATAGAGTGATCCTTATAAAGCGGGTGAGCACCAAGCACATAGCTCTAATCGCTGAAAATCAACATTCTATGCAATCAATACGACATTCACCATCTTGGCCAATGGTCTTCTTCCTGCGATTTATTTGTATTGAACACGTTTTCAATTTTGAATCCAATGAAACTGGAGATATCCATTCAAATTTTAAAAATCATCTTTCAAGTGAGAACCATCACACAAAAAGAATATACAGAATAGAAGAGCTTTTATTATAATAGTCTGTCCAAGCAAATAAGACATTGTGGTAAGATGGGGAAATGACTCCAGCTCGGTCAATATTGGTTCAAAAATTATTAATTTGATCTTAAATTGTAGAGCACAATGTTCCCTACAATTTGAGACCAATTTAATAACTTTTGAAACCAATATTGACAGAGCTGGAGTCATTTCCCCATCTTCTCATAATGTCTTCTTTGCTTGGACAGACTATTATACTATAACTTAAATTTCAAATTTCAAAATTACTTACCAATTGAAGGGCACAGGAGGTGAACGTTATTACTAACAACTTATGAAGGTACTAAAGGGAAATATGTTACAGAAGTAGAGTGTAGTCAGTTCAAGCGTTGATAACTAGTAGCCTTTCCTTCCTCGAAACCTTACTCTATTGTCCAACTGAAAACAAAAACAGGAAATAAATAGTTTCAACATGACTTTTGATTTATCTTGAATAATACTACTATGTTCTGTTATATGATATATTACATGAATAGGCTAATAATATAAAATCCTTCAATTTCAAGCTTTTATAAATGCTACTGTATTATTATTTAGAATATGAATGAATGGGGATGCCTTGATTAATGAATTTAAAGGGGAAAACAAAATTTACACTTAAGGAGTGCTTTCCGCACACAGGCCAAAATGGCTCCTCTTTTCGCTTTGAGTTCACAGCAAACAAAAAGAGTCATTTCAGCCATTTCCCACTTGTTAACTCAGGTTCAATTCTTTGCATGCCGTTCCCCTATGGGCGGCGCACAGCGCAGTAGTTTTGTAAAGCGTTCCTTTAGAAGAGAAACTTTCATCGCTTGTGAAAATGAAGTAGGTTTACTTATACAACACTCAGCATGCAACTATACGGATTCTCATCAGATATAGTAACAGAAGTAAGAAAAGTATTACGCTGTCATGCATGAGATTCTGCTATCTTGTCAAAGATAAATTGAACAGTAGACCGATAATATTAATTGAAAGAGTCACTTGAAAGTTGTTTGATATCCACTATTAAACTACACAGTCTGATTGAAATACCAATAACAAAAGGCCAACATCAAGTACCAAGTTCATAGCAATAAGATTTAAAGGAGAGTGGGTAGATTATTACATGAACTCATGAATTGATATTTACTTGATTGGAATATTTTGCAACTTGATGTCTTTCTACATACAGTATTATAGATATACCGTACCGATGACTACGTAGGCCAGAGTAAATTGAACACCAGTCTGAGTTATATTATAGAGAAAGCAATCCCACACTATTCTTCCTCTATGGTTGAATTCTGTGAAGTATAAGTCAAGTAATTTATTATAGGGTACATAAAGCATGTATTATAGGCTATTTTGGAATGTATTTCAGAAGCCTACCTCAAACCAAATTAAAAGTATTATTGCTTTAGAAGAAATATTCACTTACCAGAGATCTTTTACATTCGAAGAAAGTGTTTCTAAGGGCCTGGCATTCACTAGGTACATCATTGGCAAGTAAACATTCTCGAGGTGTTTTCCTCAACTGAAATGGAAATAGAATAATTCAGTTTGATGAAAATCTATTACATGAATAAACTATAAACAATGATAATAATTAATATTATTGTGATTTAAACTTATTGTACAAATACAACAATTCAGTAAGTTAATCTCAATCCATGATCAGCTCTTGCTGGATAAATTGCGTCAAGATCAACATATTCAGGCCTACAATAAACGCATGATCGAGATGGATGAAATGTCATGAAGAACTCAGAAAACACTGCATTGCCTCTCCATTCGAGGAGTAGAGCGGCAGTTTCACAAGTTTCTCACGAAGTGTCCGTTCAAAGACCTTCTCCTCCTGCTCACGGAAATACACAGGCATTAATAAGTAAGATAGGCACCTCGTCTAAATGTATCACATTCATGGAATATTATTAAATATGGATTCAAGAACCTCATGTCCTAAAGAGGGTGACTTAATAATGAAGTCTGATATTTTGACTTTAGCCATCTGCTCTTTTTATCCTGGTAGGTCTGAGCCTGAGCCCATCTACAACCCCTAAGGATTTTGAAAAAAAGAAAGCTTATGATAGGAGCGGAGGTTCACTATAATTAACACATAGCCTACTAATTCAAATTACATACGCATTTCTCTAATTCTCAAATTTCTCTAATTCTTCACGCTTGTTGCGTGGATTCAATAATTTTTCTGGCTCAATAACACTTTTATAATCAATATTTCTTCCATTGTCATGGGATTTCTCCAAGTCTTCACGCTTGTTGCGTGGATTCGATAATTTTTCTGGCTCAATAACACTTTCATAATCAATATTTCTTCCATTTAAACTCAAATCATGAATAATATACCGAGAATAATATTTACCAGTCATTTTTTTTCTAAAAAAACGTATTCTGAAAGACTAGCTTTGATTCAAATGATCGTAAACTTCTGCTATTTTTCAGTATTGCAACTCAATAATTCAACCATTATTCAACAACTATACTTTGAATGAAGCTGATTACTTCAAAGATAAAGCCTTATCCAATAATTATCAACTATGATTGATCTAATTAATATCATGTTTACAATAAACAACTTGAAATAATTCAATCCGTTTTTTTCTATCATTTCTTTGAATAACAATAATCGCAATTATTTTGAATAAATTCATCACCACTCCTTGAAATATTTTTTACCAAATGAAATAAAACACCGTTCAATTATTAATGAGACCTTTAAATCCGTTTTGTAAGATTCTCGTAGCTATCATATCTACCAAAATTCATTAATAAGTTTCGTAATTTATTTGCAGTATTCAATTCCAGGTCATTTGTTTTTAAAACAAACCTTCCAAGTAATCGGGTCAATAATAAATCCAATTCACTCTTACTCCTATCTTGCAAAATGTTATTTGGAAATTCGCTGTACCTCTCGTCAGCAAAAACAATCCATCTCCCCTGATTAACCGAGTCAGTAACCTTTTTCATTCTATCTAAACTCGCTCCAATTGATTCACCAGCACTATCGAATACAAACGATTTTTTATCAGTAATATAGTGTCCCAAAGTTGCCCCTTTACTTCTAACAGTGAACGTAGGATTATTTCTACTATCTTTATCATACTCTGATACTGTTTCATCAACTAAGTATGCGAAATTCTGTGTCCTATCATTTCTAACAACAGAAGATAGTATAGAGCCATTAGCTTTCTCTGGTAACCTCTTAAAATAACACCTGTTACTACGATGACCTTTTTTATTGCATAATTCGCAATTTTTAGATTTTCGATGCGTTTCAATTGATTTGAAAAAGCAATTCCTAGTATAATGATTTGTTCGTCTACATACTTTGCAATATTTTCTATTTGTCGGCCTATAATTTGGAACAATCGAAACACTAGACATTTTTACAATAAAGGAATCATTATTATTATTATTAGTATGGAACTCATTCTTCTCAATTAAACCTTGATACTTTAATGAATTATCAACTATCACCTGTTTGTCAAGTTCTATTGTTTTATTCAATTACTATGATGTAGTGATTTTGTGAAGTGCTTCAGTTTTAATAGTCACCTATTATGTTTCAATTATGTTTTCAAATGAACTTTTTAAAAGAACTATAACTCATGTCTCCATTTGTGGAAAATGAGGTTATCTGGCGAAGTGGAACAACCCTTGTGTCTCCCCACTATAAAAAGCCATACGCTAAATAAATAAATAATTCAATTTCAAATCATTATCAAATTCTGAATATCTATTATCCAAGAAATACCGATATTGCTCGAATCTTCCCAAATTTTCTAATAATTTTTCAATAGAGGAATTATCCAATACAATAATCCTATCTACAATATCTGGAGTTAAACCTCTTAAAACATACCTAATAATCCGCAATTCTGACATACTAGAGTCTACCTTGTAACACAAATACCTAACTCTTACCACAAAACTTTCAACATTTTCATTCGGGAGCATCCTACAATTGTCTAATTCATATTCTAGTTTGAGTAACTTTATCGGGGATCTGAAAAAATCTACTAATCTTCCTTTGCTAATTCATAATTAAAATTATTCTGATTTTTTAATTCGGCACTAATAACTCCAAAGTATTTACCTGCTGCACCTTCCAAATAAAAGTAAAAATACAACAGATTGTCTTTTTCATCCCAGCCATTGGCTAAAGATACCTGCTCAAAATATTGGAAAAACTCTTCTATGTCCTGGTCTCTACCACCAGAAAAACTCTTAGGTATAAATGTCGGTCTTAACTTTCCCATTGTTTCTAAATTTCAAATCAACATTCCAAATACTTTAATTATTCAATGCGTTTATAGTTATCCTATCCATTTCAGAGAAATCATCAAAATCAATGCAATCAAAATTAATAAGGTTTTGTTAATTAATTCCCATTTTCACCACAAAATGTCCCTAATTGAGGAATATCGGAAAAGTCCAAATATTAAGGCTGGATTAAATGAACCCTTCCACCAAATATGTAAGGGGGGTTTGATAGTAGTTTAGACTTATATAATTAATAATCATTAATAATGATGGTTAATAAATATATATTTTTGTAGTAATACAAGACATTCATTTGACATAAAAATATTTGATTACATAAGGGAACGTTTGAAAATTTAATTAATTATAATATTATTTTAGGGGTACTCGCTTGGTTGCTCAGGAACATTTTGTGGATTTATAGGATACATTGACTCACCTTACTCTCCAAGTTGATAACACTTTTCCGCGACTTTAATAATTAAGTTAAAATACAAATTCCTGTCTGATGAAGGTACTACTCTTTCCAGTTGTTCCCTTGACACACAGAGTTATCCTACCCGGACTGTGGTAGCCTGTGATATCAAGAAATACAACTGTCCAGAAAGTAACCTGAATCAGACAGGGAGACGTTACTATGTCTCTCAGAACGGAATCACTAACAAGACGAACCAGAACTAGAACCCAAAAATTTGGAGTTTATAAATGGATGAGTCTGAGTAGAACGTGTGCCCTCATGGTCACTCCACGTTCATGCCCTTGGTAAGCCAATGTTTATATAATAGAATATATCTTGTTTACTATCATTCGAACGTTTGTTATTGAATACAAAATAAACTAGTTCAAATAACAGTCAGTCTGAATTCTTTCAATAATTGAATTTCTGATAAAATATATAATTTTTAAGCTCAAGTGATGTGTATTTATCACAAACTTCATTTAGGCCCTTCGCTTTTACTGAATCTAAGATTTCATGGAACAGGTTTGTAAGTTAGCCTACAAATTTCTTTGTGCGCATCCTACCCAAGATTTGACTTACTCAAACCCCAATGTGATTTTTTCATTGAGTTCTGAATGAGTAATGCCAAATAATATAGAGAAATATATACTTTATTTTCACTGGTAATGCTCAATTTAAAAATATTGAAAGCGGGGGCAATTATTTTTTGTTTTGATGTTGTTGCCAAGGACTGGGGTTTCCAGATAGGTAGAGTCCTTTAATACCTTCTGCATCGTCCACTACTCACACATTTGGGATCGATGGCGTCATAAATCACAGAACAACTATTGAGAGGGCTGTGATCCAGAAAGTAAGAAATTAACTGAAGTTTAAACTATCATCCATGAACTCATGTAAGTTACACTATAATATGCCCCGCCACACAGCATTTTCGTGACATTTTCTGCCTCATCCAACTGCTTAACACCAGGAGGCAACTTTTTAAAAAATTTCTGGGCAAAACTCCTATAACTAGCCTAAGATCGGTGGAAGCGTCTTCTGGGTACATCAAACAGCTCACGGTGCCTAATGTTGTGGTAGTAAATGACACTACGGACTATCAGAGAGTTATATACCCTCTTGACCAGGGTTGCCAACCGTCCCGATTTCGTCAGGACAGTCACGATTTTTGCTGTTTTGTCCCGCGTCCCGACGTAATATATGTCGGGACGCTAAATGTCCCGATTTTTTTAGAAAAAATCAACAAAGCAACTTATTTTGATTTAAGTTCAGGTGATTTACAAATTACGACTGATACAAGTAACAAAGAAGGTTGACCATTGCAACTAGTGTAAATGTATGTTTATAATTGTAAATATTCTGAATAATTAAAACTGCAGAACTGCGCCATTAATTGATTGACGTGTGGGGCAAGGCAGTACCGGATTTGAGAGTAGGCCAACTAGGCGTCCGCCTAGGGGCCCGCACCACTAAAATATAGAAAAACTTTTTCTTTAGAACTTGACAATTAACCTGCATTTCAGCAAACTAATATCAATAAATGGCAACACAAACTGTGATATATTATTTGTATCTGTTGAATGTAATGTATCTGTTCAATAATAATTCAAGTTGAACTAATTTAAAACCCTTTCGAACCAAATTACAGTCTTTGGTGATTAGCTGTTCACCTGCCTGGTTTTAAAAATGCGGATTTGAGCTTACAATTATCCACAATTCCATATTATACAGCATAGGCTACTTAATGAATGAGAAATCAATACAGAATTTTTATAAAATAATAAACTAATAATGAAGGCTTGAAACTCTTAAAAATATAGTTTTAGAGTATTTTTTTTCTGAAAAAGTTTCTCCCTAGCGGTATAAATTCTTCTTCAGTACACCATCGTTGATAGCTATTTTTGTTTATGATCGTGGCAGGAAGTATGAAATTCTAGATATTGCTAAGCTGTTTTGATATAGTGAATAATAAATTATTGTTATATATCTAAGTTATATGCTTTGGCAGTTTGCACTACCTACTATACTACCAAAATTGGCAATTTGGCACTTATTGAGTTTGATGGAAGATTCAACTTTAAATGAATAAAATGGAAACTCAATAAAAACTTCACCTTGAAAATCAAAACAGTGGTTCTATTGGGATCAATTTCGCAAAGCAAGCAAGTGAAGATTTGCTAGTAAAGACTGCAACATGAAAGAATGAGTAGTATGACTTTTAATTTTATCCCAATCTCAAAGTGAACGAGTTTTCAATAATAGCATCATGAATCTTTCTTGAATTTGTATTTGAATATTGAATAAATAAATTTTTACTTCTAATAAATTTTCATTTTATAATATTGAACTTAGTATCAAATTGGTTTTATATGAGCTATCATTATCAATATGCTCAAAAAATAGGGGTTTTCTCATAATAGACCATAAAAAGGCCGCAATTTTGAAGTAAATTTTTATAGATTTGTCGAAGGCCCTCCATGAAAAAAGCCTTCTAAAACGCAATTTGGAATGAATTTTTAAAAAATTTATCAGGAGAGGGCCCCGAACTCCTCGCTTAGCTGAGAGGGTACATCTCCCAGATCCCCCCATGGCCCATAGGGCTCCGCACCACAAGCTGAGCGTAGAAGCCCACAGATCCTGAATCCGGCCCTGGGGCAAGGTGTGAGTGGAACTCAAATTGCAGCCACCTCCTTGTGGTTAGTTCTAGGTTATTTTGTTGTAAAAAGTGAGCAACGAGCTGCAAATAAATTTCTTAATATGTACAAATAACATGATAAATATCATTGAGCTCTCATAATGTAAAATGAAAACATAATTTTTAAAAATTATCAAATTTGGGTGAAAAATGGTACAGGCTTAGCGCTCAGGCTAGTTTTCTTCCCTGTCTATAATAATAATATGATTTATTATAATGTTTATTGTATAAGTAAATTGGGTAATATAAATTTAATGAAATATAAGTTAACATAAAATATTATTTGTTTATAAGATTATTGTGGAATCTTTTTTCAAATGAGGGTGAGATTGAAGGTTTATAAATCTTCAAAATACTTCAACTCAATCGAACCCACCCACTTAACAACCCCCCCCCCCCCATCCTCGGAGTCATGTGTCCCGATTTTTTCTCAAGTAAAGTTGGCAACCCTCCTCTTGACAAAGACCAAGTACAGGAGGATGCAATGTCTGATGACCGTCAGAGAACCAAGGCAAGCAAAGATGGGTTTGCAGTGGGCTGAATCCTTTGAACCATAGAAAAACTCAGCTTTCTGAGTAGTAGTACGACACTTACACCTGCCATTCTCTACACAGTCGAAGGCTCGGCTCAAAGCAAGAGCAAAAGACTCACCATCCTCGAAGGCAGCATCAATCCGCTCAGCCACATGGTCCACTGCACCCACGTTGATCTACCACCTGGAAAAACGAACTGTAGCCTATGTTGGATAAGAGTCATTTTCCTCACTGAAAACCTCCAGCTGAGGCTTGATCACCGCTACAAGCATCTTTCCGAAGACAGGGATAGTTATTGAAGTCTTCAGGAAATCAAAACAATTTCAGACATCAAGCACTCATTGACAGGTGCAGAAAGAGGAAATGAAAAAGCATCCACCACAATATCTACTTATCCTAGATTTTTTTAATAATTAAATACCTTCTGACAGCAATCGGATTGAAGAACACACATTTTGAGATCAGCTCGTATAGCTGAACAAGCTGACTTGTCTTTCAACTCTACTTCCTCGTCAGGATACGTCATTCCCTTCCACTCTGATGTTGACATGACGATAAATTGTCTTAATTGATAAGTAATGATACTTTAGCCGGATCGGACTATAAAATCAATTTAAGTAGACAAATTACTTTTGTGCTTAAATGTTTGAGCGAGGATGATGATTTGTGTTTTAGGTTATGTTATTCACATAACAAAAATAATCGAACAAACAACTCGACTATCGAATCAAAAACACATGTTGAGTATCGATATCTATCGATAGCATTGGCGCGATAGAATTCAAACCAAATTTGAATTGAAACTTAGGATATCCAACTAACTGCATACAGCATTTTATTTCAACATTTTATTTACCTCAGCACAATGTTGAATTTAATGATAATGCCTAATGATTTTTGAAATAACTAAAAACCTTCTTTATTTGAATACAATCTTCATGTTTTGAATTCAATCTAATGCAAGTGAGAAAAAAATTTTCAAGAATTTACAAAGTTCAATTTTTTGTAATAATGTAAGCTACAATATATGAATAGGAAATAATTTCACTTTTAAGATTGAGGGATGAAAATTTTTACCTGATAAATTTATTTTCTGAACAAAAATTATTAACAAATTTAATCCAAAATTATTTTGCATGATAATTTATTAATTTGGTCATATGAGCTGACCATCTGACAGTCAAAATAGTTCAAGATTATTTAAAAATTGTAATCTTTTTCGCATGATCAGAACTGTTGGAGGAGTTCAAAGAAGGTCGATGACAGAGAGATAAGAAACTAGAAGCAAAAATCAACCAGTATTGAATCCTATCTAGACCCAATGAAAACAAAGTGAGTTATTACTGTCCATGGAACTGTATGGATTTTCAAGGAATTATCCCTATTATGGAACAGTCATCTTCTATAATTGTATCCTAAAATGCAAACAAACTTCCAAGCAAGTATGTAATAAAATATAAACCAACACAATTGCAAATAAGTAGCATAAAATATCTACAATCTTCATGTTTTAGATTGTGGTTGTCAGATATAAGATTAGTTTGTTTATTTACACGATTGATAAGCTTGTTATTATGTCTTCTACTTTCATATAAAATTACAAAAATAAGACACCGTATTCCTGAAACAAATATTTTTGTTTGGCCTATGTGTGTTTTGTAGATTTGAGTTATGATTTTTATTTATAAAAAAAGAAATAGCGGTTACAAGCTTTTCAAAATATTTTAATGGAGTAGATTCAAATAGAACGGACAAAGATAATATTGTATAACATTTTATTTGTCAAATTATCATTCAGAACTTTCTCAATCCTATAAAAAATTAAGCCTAGTTCCAGCACAAGTAGCCTACTGAAATACGTATTTATTTTAGTCTATTACTTATTTTTCTGACTTGTCAATAATTGAAAAGAATAAAAAGTCTTGGACATGATCTGAAACTAAAATTGAATCTTCTTCTCTGACTAAGACGCGGTCTTTGTAAGGGGAATGCTCCTATCTTCTCAATTCGAATTTTGAATTAATATATCTCCATAATTCGTTCAAGCCGTACCGTATAGGCCTATATTTTCAATAAAAATCATAATGATTAAGATATCATAGAATATACTTGGCGTGTATAGCCTCTCAGAAAACTGCAATTCAATTAAAAAAAATAAACTTCTAAAACCTTCTGATTTTTTCAGAGTATAGAGTATTGAATAAAATAGGAGAAGGAACATTTTCAGAAGTTTTGAAATGTCAAAATAGAGAAAGTGGACAGCTTGTAGCTGCAAAACGACTGAGAAAATCTTTCAACAGGTAACATGTTGTCTATCAAATCTGGGTACTATATTCATTATATTTTTGTTTATATTGCGAACATAATATCATTATTTATACTTTTCTAATTTTTGTTGACCAATAATTTTCCAACTATTAACAGAAATAAATTCAATGAGTCACTTGAGATAGAGATGGAGAATGGTGGGAGTGTTTAGATAATAAATTATGTTTTCATGTTATTATCAATCATTTCATTTAAAAGTTGATTTCAGGAAAATAGAAATTCAATAGAATTATAATAAAATGATGCTTTATCATCAAGCAATATGTATGCGGTGCATCGTGTGTCTTACTACACAATCATGAGTCTATTAAATTAATGAATTTGTAAACTGAACTTTAAAACTTAGGGCTATTTAAAATAATTGAAAAATAAATGAAAATCAAATACCCTTTTAAAAACTTTAAAATTATTAAAACACATACATGTTTCGGGACATTAGCCCATTATCTATGTGGATAAAATAATAATAATTATTAATATTTAATAATAATAATAATAATAATAATAAAAAGTATTGGATTTTAATTTATTTTTCAATAATCAATTTGTCTTTCAACTTTTCAGTGTGTCCGAGGCAAGAGATCTCCCAGAGGTTGTGGCAATGAGAAAGGTGTCTGATCATCCCAACATACTCCATTTGATAGAAACTCACTAGTAAGTAAAATACTTTTTTGTCTAAAAATGATGTAGCCTACACATGAGCACTTGAAAATAGTTTTATCTGAATACATTCCAATGTAGGTGAAAATGTAATTATTTTTCATTTACCGTACAGTACCTCAATTTTCAACTCAACAACAGTTCCGTACCTGCCCCTGCATTACGATCTGATTCTTTTTTTTTTAGAAATACTGATCATTATTCAAACTGAGCAAAGGAAGACTAATCTTGTTTGGTGCTCAATAATCAAATACAAATACAATAATAACAAAACTAAAAATAACCTTTCGTTGTTTTTTATTATATGTAAAGCAATATTATATTTAATATTTTTGAAAATTATTGTTGGACTTTACCTTATTTCAAATTATTTCCATTTTCTTTTTTTTCAGTGAGCATGAATTAAGTAGAGTTACACTGATATTCGAATTGATGGACATGAGCATTTATGATATGATGAAAACACATAGGAGGTGAGACGTGCTCCTACAGTATACTGAGACTACAATGATTAAAGTATAATAAATAGGCCTTCTGTACTTCTATAAAAGGCTAAAAATTCGTAACTTGAAATTTCAATTTATAACTGATTTGAATTTAAATTCATTCAAAATTTTTGAATTTTATCACAATTTATAATTACACAATAAAACTTGAAAATGATCAGTTCAAGTGAAATAGCAAAATAACTTCGGTATGGTCCATTCAGTTCATACTCAGGAGAGATTGATTGACTGATTGGATTTATTCATCAGTTTCGTATCAAATATAACAACCGATTAAACTCAGTATGTGGACTGTGGGTAGCCTTTCCAAAAAGCTACATTGATTAGCTTCATTTTCATTATTGAAACAAATTTTCATCACATAATGATGAAGTTACAGCCCACAGGTAGATCTAGAGATAAAAGAAATGTGACTGTTAGCAAAATTATATTATTAGAAAATTTGAATTGGTGATCTTCTTGTCTGTTAGAAATCTTCAATCTTTAATCCTTGTTTTTTTATAAAACCAATACTTCCTAATAAATTAACGTTTTAAAATATTAATAATATCATATTATCATATTACGTTTCCCTAAGGTTACCTTGACAGGTTAACCTTGTTTTTTCTAAAAAAAAAACTTTATAAAAAATTGTTTTTTATAGAAACATACCAGAGGTTAAAGTGAAAAATTATTTGTACCAGATACTCAAAGGAATTAATCATCTTCATATCAACGGACTATTCCACAGAGATATAAAGCCTGAGAATATATTAATCAAGGTAATAATAATATAATTTATTCATTTCAACTTCGTGAACTACTTTATGCATTAATAATAAGGCACCCTCAAGTACCTTGTCTAATGTGTGGGTACTTTGAAGTGAACGAAACTCTGGAGCACATCTTCCTGCATTGTGAATTATACAGTGGTTTCAGACAGAAATATCTGTGCAAATATTTTGTGGGTAACCTGAATGACATTTTGAACATGTGTAGTGATCAGGAAATAAAAGACGTTTTCAGTTTTGTATGCCAAGTAATGAGGCTAAGATCTTTTGTGTTATCTGATTGATATTTTGGACTGCCGATTGACTGTAATTAGTGGGAATGAGTTATTCAATTCAGATTTTGTTAAAGAGAGCATTATTTATTATTTTATATAAACTTCAGTGACAATTTTATTGTTACAAGAAAAATGATCAAATTTGTAATCATACCATGTATGGAAGCAATTTAAATAAATAAATAAAATAAATAAATAATAAGGGTTGAAATAGAGTGATTCTATAATCTGAAGAATAGTAGCCTACCTACGTGAAACTTCTAACTTTTTTCCTATGATGGTTCTGAAAATTTAAGTTTTTTCAATTAGCTATCACATTCATGATACTATCCTCATTTAGCCTATTTGCTTATCAAAAAGATCAATTATTAGCATATAATTTAGGATCTCCATAAGTTAGCCCAAATTCCATAAGTTGACACAAATTCAATACAGTAGGTAGAGATTATAACGTTTCAACTCATTAAAAAGATAAGTTATTACTTCACACACCACTTACTTGGATCCAAGTTATATAAATTAGATAAATACTTAAGATCTATTTAGATAAATATTCTAGACAATGCACACATAAGTTCTAATTTACGAGTAAACTAGTGTTTTTATTGAATTTTCAAATTAGTGATTTGAATTTTCAAATCTATTCTATGCTTTCATGAATTTCAAAGTGATATTTTCAGTGAACTAATTTATTTGGTTTCTTATCCTTTTATTCCAAATTCTAAATTTTTTGTAACATTTTCTTGGACGAAAAATTCTAGAGTGAAGTGCTACTATATCGTACGTAACCTTGTTTTGGATTATCAAAATTCAGGGAAGGAATAGTACAGGCTCTGCCTAGTTTTTCTTTCCTGGTTATAATATGATAATAATATTATAATTTGTGTAATGCTAGCAACGAATAAATAAATAAATGAATCAATTAAAGATTGATAAGTTAATTGAGGAGCAGTTAGATTTGTTATAATAATAATTTTATCAGATAAATTACAGATAATCTCAATTCTTCATCAGATAAATTTACTTTCAAGGCAGTCAGCAGTCAGAACTGACATCTTCTCAGAAACACAAGTTTACATATTTACCACTTATAAATTTATTGCCACACTCCGTGACAGTATTCCACGATGATGTAATCTACGTATCACACTGGAATATCATGAATTATTAGGCTATCTATTCAAAATAAAATCTACCCCAAAAGGAGCAGCAGTAGCCGAAGGAATTAAAGCGTCGGTTCCTGGGTTTGATTCCAATTAGCGACAAAGATTTTGACCAAGAGTCCTGATCTGATTATCAAATCTGATTAGGTTCCTGGGTTCGATCCCAACTGATGATACATTTTTGACCGCTAACAACCACTCTTTCAGCCCGTTTTTCAGAGGAGCCGAAAAGCCGTCGGTCTCGACTATCCAGAAAGTAGGCGTCAGTCAACACGTCATCTTTCATCCAGCCGCTCATTACCCACGGACATGCCTGGAGCTCAAATGTGATCATCACATGGGATCACACCCTCACCCGCTTAACCACATATCACACTGAATACAAGAAAAATAATCAAATTTACCAGGAGACCAAGGATATGAATTTATTTATTAGGCTCTAGGCCTTCAAATAATAATTCTTTTTATGTCAAACCACATCATATTATGGGAATATTCAAGTTGCAGTGACTACTGTGAATTTAATGTCAATTACGAGTATAGTTTTAGAGTAGTGAAGAGCCGTTTAGTTGATTAAAAGAAATTTCAATAATGCAGTCAGTCAAGTGAATAACCTGATGGTAAACAATTTTTGCAATAGTTTTAATATTTTAAAAAAAGGTTAAATGAATTATTTGTTGAAAATTTTTTCAGGGAGATCTGATAAAAATTGCCGATTTGGGATCTGTGTGTGGATCGTTTCGTCATCGACCCTTCACAGAATACATTTCGACCAGGTGGTATAGGTCTCCAGAATGCCTTCTCACCTGTGGTTACTATGACTCTAAAATGGACATTTGGTCTATCGGCTGTGTTTTCTTTGAGCTACTCACGTGAGTTCTGATGATATTTTCATTCTATTATGCTTGGACCGTACCCTTTATATTATTCATATCTTTTTACATTTTTTCATAATAACACAAGATCAAAATTTGAAACAAAATTTTACCATACTTTTTATCAATTTCATCTAATTTCAATAAATTTTCCAGTATTTTTAAATTCCTATTTTATACAATATGGCCTACTGTAAAATTTATTGAATTAATTTAGTAATAATTCAATAAAGTGAAATTTATTGAATAATTAAGGCCTAAAATTATATTCATGTTTGAATTGTGTAATCGCTGATTTTATACACAGAAATGTCTGTTATTCCACAAGAATGTGTTAAGTGTTGGAGTTTTACTGATATTTTCTTTTTCATTGAAAAAATATAGGTTAAAACCTCTCTTTCCTGGCTCAAATGAATTGGATCAAATATCAAGAATTCATATGATACTAGGAACACCCAGCCAAGTACTACTGAATAAATTCAAGAGACAGTGAGTCTATTTACAGTCTTTCATTATAACAATTACACTCATTGATATATTCACAAATTAGATTATACTAATTTCCATCTCATTTCATATGACATAGGAGTATTATCGTAGTCTAATAGATGGCTTAGCACATATGAATTAGGTGTAGCACGTAAGGTAATATCTTGAACTGATATTATTATCCAAGTGGATTCAGATTACCCATATCGATATAATAATCAACCAAAACAAAATTCATACAAGTACCTGCTCATATATTTATGAGCTATCAAAGCACCATCAAGCTGGTGTATTCACCACTATTTTTTACTGATTTTCGTTGAAGTTTTTTCAATTATAAATTAGGATAATTACATTGTTTAAATTCATTCTCATCTAGTGCTACACAGAGTTGGCTGAATTTTGTCGCAACAAAATTGGTTTATTTTTAGAAGAGATATAAGAAGATCTAAACATTTGTTGAATATTCAACTCAGCACTAATATCAGCTCTTTGAATAGTTTATGGACATCAAACTGAAGAGATCATCTAATAACATAAAAATCGTTCATCCAAGCTATTCAAATTCCTCATAAGCTTAAAAAAAGCTCTCATACTTTTATAGAAGTCTCTTGTAGAAAAAAATATTATCATTTAATATATTATATTGAATTATTATTTATAGATTATTCAATGTTATTATCATTTTTTGAAATTATGAAATTGATTTTACTTTCTCAGCAAGAGTCAAAACATCGATGTGATATTTCCTCAAAGGTCTGGAACGGGATTAAGCTGTCTTCTTCCCAACGTGAGTGACAGTGGAAGAGATATTTTAAAGAATATGTTGACTTATGACCCAAGAATCCGCTCATCAGCTGCTAGACTTTTAGATAATCGATATTTTAATGATTTGAGGTAGGTACCTAATGAAACGATCATTTCTATCTACCGTATTTATAAAATTTATAATAAATTTATTGCATAAATTTATTATGAAATTTGGGTCAGTGCTCAAAATAGTTCATGGACAATATCACATCCTCAAACATTAATGTAGGTAATTATAGATTATAGTCTCAGTAGATTTTTGAACATTCAATGTATACATTGAAAGTAAGTTTTTGATAAGTTATTAAGATTTGATAATAATTAATATTTTCAACAAATCTTTCTTATAATGTTATTTTTACGATTCTTGAACATTGAAACTTACATAATTTTAACCTAGAATATCTGAAGAGATTACAGAGGAATTGGATGTTATAGAAAGTATGAAAGTCTTCTTGAAATGGTTCAGTTGAGCAATCAAGTGGTATTTCCATTTTGAGATGAATAAAATTGATTCAACTCAAGTATTTACATAATTATCATAGCCTATCCAGTGTTTTTCAACCGGTGTGCCGCAGTACAACACCTACTGTGCCGCGGAAGTTGTATCAGAAAAAAATTAAGTTATAAGAGATTATCCAGAAAATGAAAAACATTGAATAAGGAACAAATGTAATATAAAATATTCTTCCAACTAATATTGTGGGATCGTACATAATATTCCTTCGAATGATAGAAATTTAGTAATTAATTTTGTATGATATTGCTGACTCTTGACTATAGTGTTATAATTTCTACTACTATAAATAATACATTCATTCATTGCAGAGATGCTGACAATATAAGAAAGAGACTGTCTTCAAACTCGTCGGTACATTCTGAAAGAAGCAATCCAGTTCTCCTCAGTTTCATGGCAACTGAGAAAAGAAGAAGACCAAAGGTCTGTTGCAAATGATTGTTAAGAAGAATTATAAATTGAAGTACAGTATTATAATGATATTATTTTCTACTAATATTTATCGATTTATGAATACAACATATATTAAACACTTTTTTGTAGATTCATGTTTTAAATCTCTCACTGCGTTCTCGTCTTACTGATATAAAAAAATCATCAGGAAAGTTATCTGGATAAGAATGAACATATTCAATTTCCGTATTCATGGACGTGACTTTCCAAAGAACATGCTCACCCAAATCCATATTGGTCTTATCGAGGTCCAGTTCGATATTTTCTTAGGGAGTATTGAATTAATACTCACTTCGGTCTTACAGAAGACCAAGCTGCTGAGTTTGGGACAGCACGATATTTGGAAAATCATGACTATGAATACGGGCATCTTGAATGGGCGGACTAAGAAACTTAAACATCAAGTACCATAATTACTGAAATCATTAATAAAGCAGTCAGATGAATATACTCGTATTTAATTGAAACTAGCAATTTATTTTTATAGAGTAAATTTGAGATGATATTTTCCAGCCATCAAGTGGAATGGTTACAAAGCATTCTATTCAAAAGAAAGAAAAACTCAGTTTCAAATTAGAAAAATTGCCGAAGATCAATTTGGATCAAAACGTACGTTTGTCAAAAGAAATAAGAGCTTCGAAACAAGGACTTATAAAGGTATTCATCGTTTTAGAATAAATTTTATTCGTTAGCATTATTTTTATGTGAGATGAATTCAATCGAAAATACTAACAGTCGGAGACTTGCGTTGTAGGCATCTTGTTTCTAATGACAGGTTCACCGTTTTAGAAACTTTCGAAACTAACAAGCAATTAAGTATGAAAAAGCACATTATAATAAACTATTTGCGTTATTTGAAGCTTGAATGAATCATCATTGACTAGCATTCAATTGGCATAAATATAGATTAGGATCAATCTAGTATAGTCTGTCCAAGCAAAGAAGACCATCTAGCAAAATGGGAAACTGACTCGGTCAAATTTGGTTGAAAAATTATGAATTTGATTTCAAATTCTAGGAAACAATTGTACTAAAAATACTACATTTATAATTCTTGACAAAATATCAACCACGCTGGAGTCTTTTTCTCATCTTGTCTGAGGGTCTTCTTTGCTTAGACAGACTATAGCATTCATGTAGGTGAAATCAATGGATTCGGATTTTCTGAAAATAATGACAAAAAATTGAAAATCTCAAATGTAGAAGTGTCTCAAATGTGTATTTTGATCCAAATTTTGATGAGAAATTCCATCCAGAAAAGGTTTATCACGAATTACGATATAATACGAAAACCAGTATCTATACATTATTTATATAAATTCGTATTTTTAAAACAAAAAATTATTTCAGTAGACTTTATTTTCAGAAAGCGCCCAAAACAGATTCATTATTAAGAGAGAACTATAAAAAATTGAGCCCTGATAATTCAAAATCCACCAATCCTTTGGAAAGTTCAAGCAATGTTCTCCCGGATAAATTTCTATACCACCGTACTACTCAAAAATCAAGGTAATTTTCTGATTAATTAAATCTTATGGTTCTACTTGCCATCAAAATATACTCCTCCAGTTAAGAGTGGGCAGTAGTAGTCGGCAAACTGCTGAACTGCAGAATTATGTCCCATAAGAACAATGTAATTTTTATCAATCTCTTGGAGCACATAGAGCCTCTATTTATGGACAGAATTTCACGTTCTTTATCTCATTGGAAAGAGAATTCATTTTTCCAGGGGCGTACTAACTTTTTACTTTTTCGATTTTAAGTTTATTTCAATAATTAGAGTTCAATATTTTTTTAGTTAATTAATTATACAATAATATTATCAAAATGAAATTAAAATCGAAAAAGTAAAAAGTTACGCCCCTGGAGAATTAAATTCTCTTTCCAATGAGATGAAGAACGTGAAATTCTGTCTATAAATAGAAGCTCTATCTGCTCCAAGAGATTGATAAAAATTACATTGTTCTTATGGGGCTTGATTTTGCCGTTCGGTAGTTTTTCGTCCACTACCATCCACTCTTAAGAAAAACTAGTATCAAATAGTAATTCAAATTTTATTTTATTGAAGAGTGAAACCCTAAAAATTGAAATGATTATTCTAATGAATGATTCTCTCAATTTTGAAAAAGTAAACCAACTTTGTAAATACTGTAGATCACTATCCACAAAATTGCAGTGAGCGAACTAATTCATACAAACTATATGTTTTTTAGAGTTGCTGATTGAGGATTTCAACTTTGAATTAGAAACGACTTGAAAATCTATTGAAACTAATTCATGACATTTTCTCGCATTTCTCCAGTTTCCTACCGATTATTCCTGCGATTAAAAAATGCGGAAACAAGCCGCAAAAGAATTCATTGGAAAATTTAACGAGTATTGCAAAGAAAAAACCTCTTCTACAAAGGCTTAATCTTGAACCGATAGAAGAAGAAAGGCAATCAAAGAAATCCACAGCGTCTGATACTAGAAGCCGTATGTCATGGAAAAATTAGTATTTTCAGAAAGAAAACTATAAGAAAAAATTAATCAATTTGGTTACTCAACCTCTAAATTGAATGAACTTCATTTTAAAGTTGCAAATAAGGCATTGTAATTATTTTGATTACAATATTACAGTGTGAAATTCACTGCGCCCGAATCTGATAATGGATAATGAATTATTCCAAATTAAACCACAATTTTACCGTATTACACAAATGGATGAATTTAATGATATGGAATTCTATTGGCCTTTTCATGCTTGAACGATCAACTTTTCAATATAAATAAATAAATTTTATTGATACTGAATGAAATGTGTTGGATTTTTATATTTGAGTAATTATTCAAAATAGTTATGAGCGGTGGAATAAATTTTCATTATTTTTTAAGATTCATTTTCTGACCTTTGAATGGATGTGATATAGCGTCTCATCGATTCTCAGTTCCAAATAACGTTTTTTGAGTTATTTTAAAATTATAAGAAATGTGATATTCTTCAAATTTCCATCAACATTTGAAAACGAAAATAATGCACTATGCACAGTATTGAAGAATAATAGATAGTTAATCATTATAAGAATCTACACAAATAATGAACGAACAGGAATACATAAGTAGTAATTTGAACAAATCTTTACCAAAATAACACAAATTTATTCATACAAATCACGACTTGGACAAAAACAAGGAACAACATACTAATGAATAATTACACTATAGATACGTCGATTATAGTATGAATTGCACGACCAATGTAAGAAAACTTAACTTGACACTTATACATCGATTGAACATTAGTATGAATTGCACGACCAATATAAGAAAAATTAAATCTGATACTTGAAGATGGGATGTGTGAGAAATGCAATCAAACTGGTTTAAACACTATGATTTGAAATACGAAAAAAGAATGTTCACTTTTGAACTGTAGTGAAGTTTAATAGGTACCTCTCAATTATTATTCTAGAAACGCATAATGAAAATTAGCTAAAAATATACCAACATTTGATCATTGAATAATGAAAACCATTTGAAACAAAGAAGATCAGTTATAAGTAATAACCGAAATCTAAGGAAACTATTTTCCCGAGATTTTCATTTAACCAAGAAAATTATAAATTCCGAGCTCACTTCTAGATTTCTTTGAAGAAGCAATTAAAATTAAACTTATTCGCATGTTTGCACTATAATGAGAACTCAACAGCAAATATCATGAATTGAGACTATTGAAGTACATTAGTAACAAATTCTGATTCAATAGGAGAGCATCCTGGCAACAATTTGAGCTCATATCATACAATAAGATGAAAAAGTAGCTTCAGGTACCATTCTGAACCTTCTTTAAACATTTCTAGTTTTTTATGACAACTACAATATAATAGGAGATGTAATTATTTGACTCAATTTCTAGAAACAAGATTTTCCATGTTATTCTAGACTCAAGTGATTATATAACCGCTGAAAACTTCATCACATCAATCTAAACTATTAAATATTAAAATGTGAATTGGTAAATTCTTTGACATTCATCATAATAAGGAGGTTGGACTGGACCTAAGATTCTACTCTGGTAGTCGGCTACTTAAAATATTTAATTCCAGGATAACACAGAAAATTAACAGCCTTATTCATTATAAAAACAATATTCATACTCAACAAATAAAATCTTAGGTTTTTCAATGGATAACGATTTGTACAGAGACATAGAAAAATATAGTAATACTTACATACTAATAAGGCGTACTTATGAATAGAAAGGCACTGTCGGCTGATTTAATTAATGGAGATCATTAATACTACTTACTTGAAATGAGCATAGTTATAGAAAAAATCGTAATTGAATTCATCATTAAAATTAAAAAATAAAAGAACTCTGCTACTGATAAGAGTTAGTACTTGATGATCAATATTAATTTTACAATTAGATACTTTTGAGCTTCATTATTTTAATGCTCAATCAATACTTTAAAAATTTCTTCACCATAGAAGTTTTCCAAACAATAAAAATTAAATGAAATGTTTTTTAAATTGTTAGAAGACCTACTGGTAAACTGTAGTTGAACAAATCTTCTCTGGAGCTTTCAGACTTCATAAGTTCACAACTGTCTCGTTAATGTGCAAATGATGGCTCCGGGATTGGTTTCATCTTCATGATATCGTCTACAAAAATAGAAAATATTCAATTTTAAAAATAGAAAATACTCTGAGATTTTAGCATTACAGTTTTTATCAAGCCAACTGAATCATTGATGAAGAGATAAGTTGAAAATTTCTACATAACGAGAAATCGTAGGCTACAATTAATTGTTCTCATAGACGATGAATAAATAAAACTAGTTGATAGCTGGTAATAAGGATAGTTTCGGAATTCAAACAGGTCGGCAATAGGGCGCAGAAGTTTATTCACAATAAATATTTTTTTAAAAACCAATACTTATCACACAAAAAATTCATTTAGGATACATTAATACATTAATTCAATGAAATATCGAATAAAAGAAATTTACAGCGAACGTAATAAATTAGAAAAAAATTGGTTTTAAGTTTCAACTAAAAAGAGATCCAGCCCACCATACCAGAGATTTGAATAAATAGATCCATTAATTTGATGAGATAGCTCAGTAGCAAATAATTATGTCAAGGCTTTTTAAAGATTTACAGTACTCGTGATCTTAATAAAGTCATGTTTTAGGTGACTGAAAACAAAGGTTGTCGGATGAACAAAGTTTATTTATAAAGCCGTACTTTCAATGCTCAGGGCATCATCATCAGTGGAAAACTGAAGCTTTGAATAATGAAAGTTTGAAAGGAACATGGTTGTAGCAGGTATGGTAACATTTTTCAAAAATTGGGTTGATGATAATAATACAACTGAACTAGTATTCCTGAAAGTGTATAGATGAAATTAACAATATTGATTGAAATATTAATGAAAATATTGATGTTTTATTAATTATTCATATTAATGCTTAGAATGCTTCATTATATTCAATAGATTGTTAAAAATAATAATGGACAAAACTTCAAAATCATGTCCGAGAAATGTCCTAGCATTGTCTCAGCCTGTCTGAAAACATGTCTCAGAGGTATAGTCAAGAGGTCTAATTAAAATTGGAGAAAAGATGTTATGGACTTCATTGTCTTTGTTTTTATCCTATAAGTGAGTAGTATCCTTTCTTTAAAAAAAAAAGATAAATAAGGTAGGCTAGTGAACAGCCCGTTTATCTATATAAAAAAATAGTTTTTTTTATTATCTATATCAAACGAAATAGATAACACACTTCAACGAACATACCAGCATATTATCACTAAATAAAGCAATAATTGAAAATTATTGAATTGGACTTACTGGTAGCCCATTCAATTGCATCGGAAACAAATTATATTTCAAGTAGATCTAATTAGCAACTAAAATTGATTAAATTTTTCAAAGACCATTAGAGACTGACATTTTTTTCCAATCCAAAGAAAAGAAATTGGAAAATATTGAAATAGAAATATTTAATACTTGAAAAAATACTCATAATTAGCCAGCCAGTATTATTTCCTACTTACATTTTACGTTGCTGCAATCGTCTCATGACAATCGGTTTGATGACTGATCTCCCATTAACGCTATGAAGCCCTCGTCCAGTTATAATGAAAATTTTCATTCTCGGCTTTCGACTTTCTTCCAATCGAGTCATGGAAGCATCGATGAACAAATCCAACACTTGCACTGCTTCTTTTGCCTGAAAATTTGTGGTTATACAGGGTGTTTCAGGAGGAATGTGCAATACTTCTCAGGCTGATTCGTTACACCAAGTAGACAAAAAGTTCCATGGGGCCAACCCCCAAAAACACTTTATTACTGAGATAACAATATCTTACCCAAATCTCAGAAATAGTGATCAAAAATCGCAAAATCGTTACTAAACACAAATTTATCACTTGTGCTATGTTTTGTAAATTTTGCGATTTTTGATCGCCATTTCTGAGATTTGGGTGAGATTTACACAATCGCCGCCATTTAACTTTTCCTTTAGAATCCGACTCTCTTCAACTTCCATTAATAAAAAATACAATTTTATGATTCCTTATCCAGTTATAACCCTTATTGTTGAAAAATGGCGTTTTCTAGCATATTTTTCCAATTATCTCAATAACTGTTGAAGTTACAAACTTGGAACTGGTTTCACTGAATTCCGCAGCTAATTTTACATAGGAATTGATTATTTTAGAACCCCACTAAAGCCTCTAAGAAATTAGAAAAAATAATATATTTTGAAAAATATCAATTTTCCGCCATTGTTATCTCGGTAATGAAGCGTTTTTGGGGGTTGGTCCCATGTAACGTTTTGTCTACTTGGTGTAAGGAATCAGCGTGAGAAATATTGCACATTCCTCCTGAAACACCCTGTATAGTAGAAATACATAATAAAAATCGGTTCAATGTATTGAAAAAACTGAATAAAGATGTATAGGAATAATAAAGAAGATTTACTCATTAATTTATTGTTCATCAAAATCAATAAATAATATTGATTCATTGACTCGAAGTTTCTTGATAAGAAATTGAGCTTTGAAAAACCATAACATTCAAAGTTCGCGCACTCTGAGAACAGACGTTGTCACAATACACTAATATTGGGACGACGTCTCTTCTCACTGTACAGTTATCAACAGTATGCTACTTTCTTAATGGTTGTTATTGGTACTTTCTTAATGGTAAGGTATTGTGAGTAGATAGATGAGGTATTGACGGGACAAGTGTTTGCGGTTATTGTCGAAGCTGTCTGTAGCCACCCTATTAGATAGTGAGTTGAATGAAAAATTCTCAGAATTAAATAAAATAATGGAACACAATACCCTTAAAAATACTTACATTTCAAAACAACTAGTTTCGTACTCTTTAGAGTCATTATCAAGTGTAAAGGTATGTTGTTACTGTTGCAATGATCGTTGATCGTGAACAATGATCGTTGTAGTCGATCAGCTGTGGTCAATCACAACTCATGTTTTTGAATAGCAAGAACGATCATCGTTCATGATCAACGATTATCGTACCAGTAACAACATACCTTTATTCAAGAGTTGAATTACTTTAGGGATAGCGTGAGAGATTTACTCAAGAGTTGACTTACACTTGTAATGTGTCTAAAGAGTACGAAACTAGTTGTGTTAAATTTTTTTCAAGGGATACTGTGATGTGTTATTTCAATATTATTATACATTTTATCCTGAACATAAAAGTGCAAAATTCTCTGAAGTCATAATGAATTCTTGTTTATCTATTCCTTTCTTCCTTTATGATTTTTTAAAACTAATTTCTCTCTATAATACAAATTTATCTTGATTTTTTCAATGATATCAATGTATCTTGAATTCTTGGATTAAAATTTAGATTTTTATATTCGTTTGAGATTCTGAATAGAATTCGTATAGAGGCAAAATGCGCAGAAATGTATTGCTTCCATCAGTGAAATTAAAATTAAAGTATAGTCTCGATTATCCGGCCTATGCCCAGATAATATGGAATGGAAGATGTCCGACTGGTAATCGTCTATTTTAAGAAACAATACAATAAGTCCAAACAAGTTTGTATGAGTTAATATAAATCATTGCGCAATGAAACGATAGTACACACTAAATTTTAGATTTTCTTTGGAATTTGAAAAATTTGGTCTTTGGAACTGCCGGATATGCCAGATTAACGGAGGACGGATAAGCGAGATTTTACTGTTTTCAGGGTGTCTAGCAATTTGCAAGAATGAAATTCAAGACTTTTCCCCCGACTTTTTTCAAGATAAAGTTTGAGGTTCTCTATATGCGTTTTTATTAAAAGTTCCAACTTGTGATACGATTTTATAAAAAAATACCACCCTATGTCTTAAAATAGGGTATATTTTAATATACAAGCATGAAAACATACTATTAACATAATTTATGTTTACATATGGTAGGGTGCAATTAGACTGGAACCTCAACATCCAAAGAGGGACGATTCCCAAGCCAACTTTTTCTATACAACCCCTTTAGTGTTTGGTAAAAGGTAACACCCTTATGAGCATCGGGTTTTGTGGGGAGGGGGGATGGAAGGTGCAAAATTCTAGTTTTTCGTGAATACCGAACCAAAGCATCGGACGAAAAAATTTTATGAATTTTTTTCTAGAGGATAGAATTTGGAAGAGATTGAGACCAATTACAACTCTGTATCATCAACCATTTCCAAAACAATTTTTTTTTCAACTTTATAATTTTTTTTACAGGAATTATTCCGTTTCTTCAAAAGTTTGTAAATTTGAATTGGAAACACTTGCATCCATAAAAAAATTTAAAAATCCCTCTCGGCGAAATTTATTTCTCTTCAATTTGAGACCAAATTCACACTTCTATATATTATGTTCGGTGATTCATGTCCTACAGCGATTTTAGAAAACCCTTACACCCCCAAATACCCCTAAAATTACATTTTATAACACGAAAAACACACTAAAAAAATATTAGGATTGGCTCATACTTATAGATTTCTTCTCTCGAAACGCTAGAGTGTCACAAATATTGTTCCCACGATCATATAATTCATGGGGGTTGGTGAAAAGCATCCCTCTATTTTTAATAATTTATATTCCCTCATAACTTTTGAACGAAACGTCAGATTCTATCGTTCAATAGCTCATAATTTTTTACTTATTACGGCGGTATAAAGTCATATATAATAATCCAGATTCGGTAAAATACTCCAAAATTCAGAATTGAATTATACTCTTGAATAAGAAAATACCTGTACATTGAAAATTCCAATTTTTCACATTTCAATGCTCCCAATCCGGATGTGGTGAACGAAAAAATCTTAAACTTATCAAGAAATGTGGAAAAAAACTTCCTCTTTCAGATGGCTATTTGGAGAATTGCGAGCCCTTTGACATAAGAAGGTACATAAACGGTTTTTATCACCATTTTTCTGATAAATTCATTCATTTTTCGAATTCTATTGGAATTTCTTCAACAATATAAGCATTGAACAAGCAAATTTTAAAATCACGATGTTCAATACCAAACACTATACTCCGTTCACTAGTGTTCGGACCTAAGCTCTTCCTCCGAGGTTCTAACGTCATGATCCGACCAGCTCACAAGCGGTCGTAATTGCCAGGAACGTAGAAATTTCTAATCGATATTGGAACTTCAATATCGAATTTTTGAGTGGCCTTAGAAATATTGATGTTTTATGGTTGTTCAGCAAAATTTACATCCTTCTAACATGAGAACGAACATTATCAATATCACTTGATAGAATTATAGTTGATTGAACATAATATTTCATAATAATATTTTTGTTATTATCATTTTGACTGCTCAGTACAAGCCGGGAATTTCAAACTCATTCAACTACACACTACTGCAAATTCGAGTCCTATTATAACCTATATGAATTATAGGCCTATTATAACCTTATCTAAAGTTTACACTTGCAATAAATTAATCTCATTACTGTAAGTACTTTGAATTCAATAAAACCAATATTTTTTGAAAGAACTATGTTGTTTTGTTGAAGGTGAAACAAAGAACAAAACATATCCGCCAAAAGATCTTCCATGAGAGGTTTGAATTATGTAAATCAGCTGGAAGAGTGCAAACACATAAATTTTGATAGATTCTCTGAAAAGTGAGAGGCTTGCGTTTCCCAGATTTTCACAGCATGACTGTGACCTGAAACGTAACAGCTGCAGCATGATGACCTTACTTGCCATTGGCTAGGGCTCTATAAAAAGGGGGTAGACGCACGGTCCGCCATTCTGTGGTCAACTTTTAGCGCCAGGTTTGAATTCATTCAATTCGACAGTCAAACATATGATTAATGATAAAAATCATGTTAGAAAAAATAACACTCGCTTCACAGAGCATTGAATTTCCAGTCTGGCAATTTTCAAGTCGAAATTTTAACCTTGATTTAACTTCCTGTATCTGGCAAATTTTTATTTTTAATTTCAGTTTTATGATAAAAATGGTTTCATCTTTTGCAATTTGATGCTGAGCAATATGAACCATTCTATATGACAAGTTAACCTCCAAGATTTCAAAACAATAACTTAATTTATTTGCTCAACTTGATAAACATCTGTTGTTTGTCTCTATCATCAAAAATATTTATATGAATTTGAACCTGGCGCTAAAAGTTGACCACAGAATGGCGGACCGTGCGTCTACCCCTTTTTATAGAGCCCTACCATTGGCTAAAGCCGCCTGTGACGTCAGAGTGGGGGAGGGGCTTAGGTCCGAACACTACGTGAACAGAGTATAGTTCAGGCCAGCCCAATATGAAAGTAACTCATCCAATATGAAAAAATGTGCATTTTCATGACCTATGAATTTTCCCGACTTAACTTCAAATACCAGGATAATTCCCGACTTTTCCCGACCTAATTTCATTTCCAGACTAATTCTCGATTTTCCCGACTGCTAGACACTCTGTGTTTTATTATACAATGTAATCAATATTATTTCAAGTGAATGATTCAAAGAATCAGTTTATACAGTCTCTGTAGTTTTAATGAAGTCTAGGTCATATCGATTTTCGTAAAAGACTTCAATGGATGATGGTGATGGTGATGGAAAAATCGTGCTTATAATTATTTATTGGTGATGAAAAAAACGTCAAGTCAGACTCATGAAAAAAGTCGTGTTCAATTAACGGTGTTTATAATATAAATAATTTATGAGTGATAAAAAACTTCGTGAAATCAGAGGCTCTAAAACTATTCAGGTATTACAAGAATTATTATAAAAACTCCGACACCAGACATTATTCAACTTGATTTTACAATAAAACTAAAAAAACTATATTCTGAAAGGTAAACATTAGAATTTAGTGTAATACCTGGTAAAAATGAAGATCCAGAGTATTCTTGGTCGACTTAGAAGTACAAAGCAGGAGTGTTGCTGCCTTGCAATTGGCTTCTTCCATTTTCTTCATGTGCATGTTGGCCTGAAAATTAAAAGATTATGATCACGCTTTATTTGCAATTTTTTAAGGAATTGAATTTCAGAACGTTTATTGAAAAATTGAATTTGTTCAACTGTTACATAAATACATGTGAAAATATGTGTTTGAATAGTTAGTTTCTATGGAGAAATTTCTAAAAATCGTAAATTGTTGGATGTTTGTCTGAAGCTTCGCCCGCACAGACGGTGGGTGGAGGGTGGATGGTTCATCTATAAAATCCATGGTAATACATCATAATTATGAATGGCATGGCGTTATACTGTTTTCTAATGTTATCTTGTCAATATTTAAGAATTTGAAGGCTGAACACCATCCAGAAAATCTAGCCTGTCAACTCTCCATAGTCTCCATGCTATCAACCCAAAACCCATCGTTTATAGCTTCAAATGTAAAATGCACTAGTCTATATAATAGCTTCTATGTCTTCAGCACTTTTTAAAACCTTGACATCGAACAATTAAGACGTGGTTTTGAGGAGAACACATTGAACCGAAGATATTTTACTTGATATTTTCAATGAAATTTATGTCAATTGTAAGAAAACTGAAATTGAAGTAAGAAAAATGTATAGGCCTTGTCAGCCTTTCTTTCTTAGTGTCACTTTGTCAGCCTTGAGATAGAACAATTCAAACATAGGTCGTCTCAGGAGTTGGTTCAACACCTTAAACTATACATTATTTACTCAATATTTACTTTATCTCAGGGCTACTTTATCACTGATTTTTAATTCAAATAAAAATCGCAGAACCCTTTTATAGAAATAAATGTTTATTTGTTCATTTTCATTTGAAAATGACTCTAAGTAGTCGAAACGTGTTATATGCATAAATAAATAGTTACTTGTAACTTAATAAATTAATAGACTAGGGACTAAAATGCAACTTTTTCTCCCTGAGGGAGAAAAAGTACTTTAGGCACGTGATGCACACAACATTTTTCCTCCACCTACACCAATTAATACTATAAGAATGTTATTAATAAGTGTAATCTACCATACTGTCGTAGAAATGACATAACATCAAAATTGAAAAGCTGCATCTATTTTCTGTTTCTGGTCCTGAAAATACAGTTTAGTTGGAAGAAGAAGAGAAATAAGAAGGAAAAGAAGACAAAAAGAGAAGAAAAGGAGAAGAAGAAATAAAGAAAATTAAAATAAAAAGAAGAAGATAACTAGTAACTTTTTTTGTGGGGATATAGTAATGTACGGTATATTTTGATCAATCGTTTGATCATATTTTGATATACATCATTATCCGCAACTCTTCTGCCGCCAAAGCACCAATAAAAACGTACGCCTACTTGTTCAAGACGACTTGACTGCAAGAATTCTGAGTAGACCTATTAACTGAACATTGTTCAGTGAACAATTCTAACAAATTTACAAATATGGATGTAATAACTTTCCCTTATTTTTTCTGTAAACCATACATACTATTGAAACTTCGTGTAGAGTCTATCCATTATCTAGGTATGATGAAAAGTCTTAAAATAATAGAAGGGCGGATTAGAGGAAAACTAAGGAGAATTCGGTGTTTAGCCAATGATATGTTCTGTTTTCTTTCAGCTCGAAGAACACCGTGATAGTACTTGAGTTAGTTCTTTTCGTCATATTTATCGCCTCTTGTTCTAAACTCAACAGAATTTCTAAATTATTTAGTGTATCAAATTAAAAACGAACATTGTAGAGATTCGTTCAAGAATGGAATTTTTTGATGGTTCAGTATTTCTATTCGGATAAATCGTATGAATTATTAGAGATCTCCTTTATAGCATTCTTCAAATCCCGTAGAAAAGCACGGCTGACTTATTTATTAGTTTTACTTATTAAAGCATGGAAATCAAATGGAACAACAAACTTCCTTCAACAAGAATACTTGAAAAATAACCATCAATGGTAAAATAATTCAAATTTGCCGCCTTTTGTCAGCTGTTCAAATAAATAGACTCCTATCACATGTTTAAACTTTGAAATCAATATTAACATATGACTTCACATGGAAAAAATTATAGATTTGAGAACATTATTATTTCTCATGATAATATTTTCAAATTTGCCGCTAATATTCAGCTGTTCCACTGTAATCAGATGGATTCTCAAAAAAAATTATTCAAGTTCCTTATGACATTTTCCAGCCGTGATAATTGTGTTGAAATTGAATAGATGCCGGAGTATATATAGATTATTGTTGCTGAGAGCTTATCCTTTTTTCGCCTGAAAAAGGATGAAGGAGTCGGTCGATTTCACTGTCCAACGAACATGACCTGTATAAAAGTATGAAGAATATATGTTCTGAATTTGAATTTGATTAATTGAGAGTTATTGTCGAGCAAACAAACAAACAAACGAACAGACGGACAACGACTTTGGCCTTGAGTCAAAAGTAAGAACTCGCTATCGCTCGTTCAGTAAAGGAAGAGAAAAAGAAAAAGGAAAAGAAGAGGGAGAAAAGGAATAGAGAAAAGAAGAAGAAAAAGAAAAGGAAAAGAAGAAGATGGAGAAGAAGAAGAAGAAAAAGAAGAAGAAATGATCAGATAAAAATGCACATTTTCTTATGCTATATTGAAGGAAGACGGTCACCCATGTTATTCTTATGGGTTTACTTTACTCCCTAGGGAAATTTCATTTACTTTTCCTCCCTAGGGAGAGAATCTGAAGCTTTATCATTCGATTCCGGGGAGTGAAATGCGACTTTAGATAGACGGAGGAAAAAATAATTTGAATAGGGTACTGTGATTTTTATTTGAATTAGAAAACAATATTTTTACTGACATTAGTGATGCAGGAGAAATTTCTGATGGAAAAGTAAATGAATTTTACCAATTGCGAGTAGAATGACGCTGCCGCCTTGCTACCAGATGTGTATTCTTGTTGAGCTCTTTGGAAATACTCGTTTCGTTTGTTGAAGTGCATCTTAGCCTCATCTCGGCTCCGTTCATAGCTGCTTTGCAACGTTTCTGATTCTTCAAATATTGATGATTCCTGGAAAACGAATTTTGAGTTAATATAATTTAATTATAGGCTGAAACTATGTTCAATTATAGACTGAAACTATGGAAACTAACAATGACTTGAACGTCAATATCTTGACGAATCCAAGAATTATTAAAAATACTACAAAGATAAAAGAACCAGTAATACCAATTTTTAAGGTTTTTTTTAGTATTTTGGGTCTAGGCTATTTCATCACTACTGCTAGATTGTGATGATGGATGAAAATATGTTTTGAACATCATTTTTATATAAAATAATGTATGCTCTATGAATATTTATTCATTTATTTATTCAACAATGGAGACATACTGTAATGTAGAAGAAAAACAAGAAGAGTGATAAAAAATATATTCCTTCTACTCTCTATGTAAGTTAACCATCCAACAGTACGGTCGAAGCATGAAAGCACTTTAGCCACGTTTACACAGGAATGTTAATAACTTTTATATATCAAGTTATATAATATATAACTCTATATAATAATACTTTATTCAAAAAAGTTACTAACAAATACTATTAAAATTCCGGTGTAAACGTGCCATTATTGGGTATGGTAAATGAGATTCATTGATCTTTCAGTTACCATTGATAAATTATGTTTTATTTCTCTAGGACGAAGAGATACTTCTCAACAAATTATTATTTTTAAGATATTAGGCCAGCGATTCTTAACCTGGGGGAGGAAAATTCCTAGGAGGCGATTGAGGAGCGATTCGGGTTAACGGAGGAACATTCAATAGCCAATTCAAATTAATTCAAATTCCACTCATAAAGTTAAAACTGCAGAGTGAAGAGTAAATTTCAATTCATACCTCATGTTTTTATAATCATAAACGTAACTTGATAAATTTTTAAATGAAGACGTTGGCTGACTGCATATAATTCAATAGAATTAATTCTTATTGAATTATTCATTCTTACCTTATTCATTTTCTACTTGTACGGTACTTGAAATTGAATAGTAAATGAAAAAAATTGAAAAAGGAAAACAATAGATGAAAAAATTAAGGGGGCAAAATGAGCTTCTCACGTCGAGCGAGGGGGGCGATGGATCAGAACAATAGAAAGAAAGCGGAACTGCAGGACAATAGAAAGCGGAAATGATTATGCAGTCACGACTAATCAATTCAAAATCGGACAGTTATATATATTCCATATTATTTAATTAAAGCACATGTTTTTTAAGGCAATAATTTATATAAAAATATAAATATCACGTCATGAAAATAGAATATTAATCATGAAAAATTATATTGTATTGTTGTTAAACGCGTAAACTATGGTCGAGAATTATGCTGATTGTGTAGTCAATTGAAACTTCAGAAATTGATGGATTTATGGATTCATTATTAATTTTATGCGTTATCTAACTATCAGAATCAACGATTTTCATAGTTACAAATGATAAATTTTGTACGAACATTTTTAATTGTAAAAAAGGAATTCAAAATTGATAACCTCTCGCAGTTTTTTATGATTCAAGTCCATTTACTGCCGCTAGATAGCGTTGATCAGCTAGCGATAACAGTCTAGACGCAGTATTTGAGACTGCAATCACCAGAGACAATCATTTTGTTCAGAATGCTTTTCAAATAGGTTTAATTTGCTTTAATATCTAACAGATAATCAATGGAAACATTTTAAAATTTAGGAAATTATATTTAAATGGAGACAATCGTAGAAAAATGATCAATATCAACTAAGAACCGACAACTTGCAAGAACACACTTAACAACTACAGTCGACGAAACAACTCATGGAATTAATATCCTTTAAATCCTTAGTTAGCGAGTTATCCTGGAGATGAGACCTGCGAAGCAATCTTATTTTTCCTTCACGATTACATTATATTTCAAATATCGAGTAAATATTTAGTGCCGTTTTCTAGATCCGTGGCCTGGCCTACTCAAGTTAAATAGCTGAAATACAAACAGGAATTACTCGCTTTATACAGAGTTATCATAAAAGAATGGTGCGGTTTCGAACATGGTTTAAAGAAAATCTAAACTAATTACAGTTGATTTTGTTCATTCATCTAAATTTGTCGTCTCCAATTGTTTTTTTTTTTTAATAATTAATAAATTTCAATATGTGCGCCCTTAATCACTTGACAAATGTCTAACAATAATCAATTATTATGCAAACATTTGCTAATTAACATTTCTTCGGTTATGGTTATCATTGCTTCATTAATCCTGTTTTTCAAGTGGTTCAAGTAAACGTGTAACCCCTCAAGAAAAAATCACAAGGTATCAGGTCTGGACACCTTGGAGTTGGAGACCATAGCATAGGTCCTTGCCGGTCTATCCATTGATCTCCAAACTTTTTGTTTAAAGCGTCCGTCATCAATGCACTGAAGTATGGGGGACCACCATCTTGTTGGAAATGAAGTTCATGAGTGCTTTTGATTCCAGTTCATGAATTCGATTCAAGTTCATGAATGCTTTCGATTCCATCTAGCTGAGGAAAGCGATAATTGATTAACATTTCGAGTTACACAACTCCATTAACTTAATTGTTCTTTCAGCAAAGAAGAAAGGCTCCAAAATTGGAGATCGATGGATAGGCCGGCAAGGACCTATGTTGTGGCCTCCAAGGAGTTCAGACCTGATACCTTGTGATTTTTTCTTGTGGGGTTACATCACAAAAAATACACGACCTCAACCACTTAAAAACAGAATTAATGACGCAATGACAACCATAACCGAAGACATGTCAGCAAATGTTTGGAGAAACATTTATTATCGTTTAGACATTTGTCAAGTGACTAAGGCCTATTGAAATTTATTAATTATGTAGAAAAGCTGTTTGAGACGACAAATTAGATGAATGGACAAAGTTAACTGTAAGTTGTTTGGTATTACCATGTTCAAAACCGCACTATTATTTCATTATAACCCTGTATTATAGGATAATCTGAAACTCAATAATTGTATAGCCCACATCGTCCTTAATTCGCTTCTTCCTCAGAATAGCTAATACATCAATTTTGTAATTAATTTATTATAAACTCATTAAATTTATTCAGTATTGGATATACATTTTTATGCTCATTGACAATTTCATTTAAATAAATAAATCATTTAATTTGTTTAACATATATATGTTACACAAATGAGTTGCGTATTGTACAGATTACTTGCATACAAATATAAAAATAACATAGAAATTAACAACAATGCTAATTGGAGGCTTCAATAAAATACCGTATATTAAATTCGACAAAAACCAATAACAATCTACACCTTATAATATAATCCAGTTAAACTTAAAATTGTTCATCTTATCCGAATAGCTGCATTGGTATAAAAATAGATATAATTTATTCTCTGTTTAAATTCGACAAGAGAATAAAAAATTTATCTTCGTCCTGATCAATGTTAATAGTGTTTTTATTTTAAACTAGCCGGCAGGCTCGCTTCGCTCGCCTTCTCCGCCTAGGGGGCGGAGCCCCGTCAGTATTAGTAGTGTCAGTGATTCAAACAGGCTCGCTTCGCTCGCCTGCATAACCTCTGTCAGTCTCGCCTGCAAATTCGGCTCAGAAGGGATTCAAAATTCATTGAACACAGCATTTCTAGACCTAATCTGGACCTGTTTATCAAATTTTAACATTTTCTACCTATTTATTCTCGAAAAATCCAAGAAAAGCTCCGAAAATTCCGAAAAATAGTAAAACGCTAATATTGAGCGTAACCTTGGGAAGTATATCGGACATAGTTTGAAACTTGATTCAATATCTTCCAAATTAGTTCATCTATAATCTCGCTGAACCATTGAGTTTACAGTAAGAAGTATAAAGGCGGAAGATATGCAACCCGCAATACATCTACAATTTAAAAAAATACTGATAAGTGGCGTAATCTTGAACGGAATTAAAAAATATTTCAACACAACATTTCTAGACCTTATCTGAACCTGCCTACCAAATATCAACATTCTCTATCGGTTGGTTCTCGAAAAAATTGAGAAAACGCTGAAAAACTATAGAAAAACTTTAATATTTTGCGTATCTTTGGAAAGTTTCTAAAATCCGTTCTTAGCACGCGTCTATTCTAAACGTCCAACTGAACATGCCTGCCAAATTTGAACGCATTCGGTTCAGTGGATTTTTAGTTCTGGTGATGAATGAATGAATGAATCAGTCAGTGCCATTTCGCTTTTATATATAGAGATAATTATCAAGTACCCTTTTTGAATTATTTTTCAATGCATATGTTTCAAATAATTCAAAAAGGGTACTTGATAATTATTTTAAATAAAAACAGTGATAAAAGTAGCCCTGAGATTAGGAAAACAATGTTAATAGTGTATGTGACCAGATAACTGTACAGATCATTGTACATGGGAGAAAGTGACACAGACTCTCCTCCTCTTGAAAATTACATAGAGGGCATAAGCTTATGCAGTCAAAAAATGTGCCACTTCCATTCATAAACAAATACACATTCATCTGCGGTGCCATCCGCAAGTATGTTATGCATCTAACTCTAGAAAATGTCATCCTAGCTACTCCCCTAAAATAAAATTTGGATTTAAAACTATATAACCAGGAAAAGATCTGTACTCTATTGCCTTACTTATATCTGCTATACACGAAGCCCCTGCATGTTTTCTAATAATATAGTCACTTTCTTTCTTCAATATAGTGAAATCTACATTTAAAAAGTATCTTAAGTTTGCAAGAGACATTATTTTGTCCTTTCATTAGATTAGTCCAGTTGTTTCTATTCTCATTAGTGCTCAAGTCTAATACAAAACAGTTTGTATACACATTTTTGGATATCTATGAGATGGCATTTTCACTTCTCAATTAGCTAATTGCAATCATCCAAGTAAGCTAATTTTATGTTGAAATAGAAATTAATACTATTAATACGAATGTATATCCTATATGATTATTTTTGTCAAAAACTTTTCAATATTCAAAGCTAAGACTAGGAGCTACTCTATCTATAAAGATATTATATTGCAGATTTCAAAACTGTACGATCTTCCGTTTGTTTAGGCATCTTGCCTACAGACGAACAAACAGAAAATTTCAAAGAGAACTCTGTTTTGTCCAGTTCTCAATAAAATAACAAGAATACTGCAATATTATTCCAACAAATAAGTATGAGCCACTTACATCGCATTCATCAAACTCATGTTTTACGTCATCTGCAATTTGTTGTTCCTCAGTATGTTGCTGCTCTTTGGTAATTTTGAGCAGAGCAAGCGTGTTGTGCAATGAATTGTTGTTAGAACTAAGTAATTGGCTCAAGAATTCTTCCTTCTCTTTAGGATACTTTTCTGCGAGAATGCTCAATGATAATTTTGCTGCAACTGTCGAATCTGTTCCTTGAGCGTCTCTTGTCTTTTTCTGAAAGAAATTGTTTGTTTTTCAAGTCATTCATAAATAAAAACAAATATAACTGTTTGGAGTAAAGCGTAAAGCATACTAAGACCTAGCTGCTCCTCTCACAAATCTTAAACAATAATTTCAGTTTCTATAGTTTAATGATTTCAATAACTAAGTTACAGTCTCTGTAAGTGAGGTGCATTCACGACACTTCAACACTGAAAATGAAATGAAAATTGCAAAGTTAAGACTAGGAAGCCCTTTCTACCACTCAACTGAAAACTACTTCTGATAAATTCTATTTAGAACTTGAAGTACGTTTCTTATTTCAGAACGCTTCGATTCGAATAATAGTCAAAGAGTAGTTTATTTAAACTAACTAAACAATTTGTAGAAGCGATGATTAGTGAGAGTATCAAGAATAGAATCTAGTTTCAAGTTTTGTATTAAGTAACATTTTATGATGTTATACTGATTGATAGTATTGATAAAAATTATTATTGCTTTATTTCAGCTAGTAATTGCTGTAATAAGCCAGTTGATTTTTTTACAATGTCTATTGCTATTAGTCTAGCTTTACTTAATACAAAAAATTCTTGGAAATATAAAGTCGATCTTACCAAGTTGGCTTCATGAAGCATAAGAGCAGTTTCATAGTCAATAACTTCCTGCAGGTTGGGATTCATAGCACATGCTTCTTCCTGCTGAAGTCTCTTTGCCAACTCTTCATCTGTAACAAATACATTTGTCGTCAATGATGCAAATTAATAAGATGATGGGAACGAAATACATTTCAAACTTATGGCACTGGCGGCTCGTGCCCACGAGACAGTTGAAGTGCTGTACAGTAAGAGAGATGGGCCCTTCACCTGTTTCTTGGGCACACGACGCCAGCACGAGCCAAAATAATGTTTCAAATCTGATTTCTATCAAGAACCCTTCTTCATACAGTAGTTAGTCCCTTCAAAATCTGATAGTTCAGAGAAATATACATATTTTTTTTATAATATATATTTTTATAATATCGACTATATTATAAATTGTATATAATAATATAGAACTCTAATATAATTAATTAATTTTATATACTCATATTATACTATTTATAATATTCAATTAGTTTACTTATCATGAGAAATTCTTTAACTAACAATAATTGTTTAGAAAGGAATCATAGATGACTACAATATGTGCTATGCCAAGGTTTGTTTTGTTGTTTTGTTTATGAGGGTGAAGCCCACATGAGCTCTTAGGCTTGTGCGTGGGTAATGAAATGGATGATAGATGACGACTACTTTTTTTATGTAGTCGGGACCGACGGCTTATCGTCTCCTCCGAAAGACGGGGTGGCCGTATTTATGTGATTGTGCTGTGGTCAAAAATTGTTTCCCCGCTTGGGACTTGAACCAGGGTCCACCTGGTTATCAGACCGGCGCTTTACCACTCCTCCAACGAGCCACCCGATTACAATGTGTCTTTAATAACCTTGATGCTATGCTTGTGATAAAATGTTTACAATCAATCGAAACAATGGCAATAAAACAGTGGTAGATCATGTACCAAAGAGAGGTGTGTTGGCTGATGTATTTCATTAATGCTCAACTCAGTCAGGACAGTCTGAAAACGATCTGCGAAAGCGAAACCTTAATCTTAGGTTGCTCTCGACTCGATAAGCTCTCGCAGACCGCTCACCGACTGCTCTGACGCAGCTGAACATTAGTAGCAGTCAGTGGCCAGCTGCCAGTAATTTTGTGGTCTGCTGTGATAAACAAGATACTTCGCTGAAAATCTCAATCGATATCACCGGGAAACCCCATTGCATAAGGGCCATTTTTAATCAACATTATTTCCATCAACGATGAAACCATAGAGCCATGTTAAAAATTCACAGCGTTCGTCATGAACAATAGAATATTAAATGATAAATGCTTGCTTTAATCTTTTAAGTAACTGCCGATAATAACAAAGTAGCATGTCATCTTGAGCTAGCTTTCAATCAATAAAATCAGAAATAACATTCAGATATGTAAGTTCCATAATTTCATAAAATCTACTGCAGATCAAAAAATACTGACATTCATATTCACTTTGAACTTTTTTAAACTATAATATATTTCATACGTTAGTAGAATAGGGAATCCAATAATATCTCGCATTGTTACTATGAAACATCGAAAGTTTTTCACGTGAAAAATACAAATATAAAAGCTTAGAGGAAGGTTGTTATTCAATAAAAAACATTCACAAATTTGCAGAATCAATTAGCCTACTATAGTCGTCCACAGATCATTGGAATGACCAAGGACAACCAATTCTTCTGACACCACTCCCTGTTTCTCCCTCCGGTGATGCCGCTTTGTACTTAGGGGTAGCTAGTAAGAGAGTGTGAGTGAGAAAGAAGGAGTGATGTTTTGTTTGGGTGAGGGTGGACAACAGTGGCAACAGGGCTCAGCAATTCCATGACCTTGATCATTCCAATGATCTGTGGTCGACTATAAATTGGAATTACTCATGATAATTTGAATCTAAATGTAAAAAAAATTCAATACATAGTTGGGCATGAAGTTTGATCGAATAAGTCTTTAATTTCTATCATAAATATATGAATAGTTTTTATCATAAAAATAAGTTAATAAATTATTGCAAGTTCCAGGAATAGCGTTGGAACCAAGATATGCATTGTATTTGATTGATGATATCGTTAAAGTCTGCAGTAATTGATGACTGAACGGGTAAAACCACAAAATCATGTAGATTATAATTATACACTACTATTTGAAAAGAAATAAATTTACAAGATTTTATTCTTAATTGGCAGATTTTTATTGGTAATTATTATTCAGAGAATCGAACCTTCTTTGATCATCATCTGCATTCTCATGTTCTCTTGACTCAGATATTCTTCAACAGAATCCATCCAATAGCTATGCAGTTCTCTGGCAAGCCTCATTGGTAACTTCACAGGACAGTCCACACCTGAAAATAATAGTTTAAATTAACAATGAATGACTAAAAACATACAATAATAGGTTAATAGGTTGACTGTATTTTTCGTTTATATTAATTTCAAGTTCTACTAATAATTACTATAAAACCTACAGTGATATTGATTTATGAGCACTCAAGAGAGAAGAATTGAACAGCTTTAAAAATTACACATTTCTTACAGACTTGGTTAATTGATATTGATGTGGAAGTTAGTATTACGTATTGAAAGATTCTTGATTCCCTAAATTCGAAATATGTTGGAACAAGAAGGTTACAAATAATGTAATTTTATGGAATAAAACACCTAGTTTATGGAATAACACATTCCAAGTAATCAAGTAGTTTTTATATTTTCGAACACTATTCAAATTGCAAATCTAGTTATTATAGCATATTGATTGGAGAATTTATTCAGGTTATTTGAATGATTCTGTTAGGAGCACTATAGGAACTATTGCAATATGATTCTAGATCATCACAGATTAGACAATTACAGCTTATACTGTGTTAACAATATTTTTGATGATAAAACTCAATTCATTACTTTTCAATTTAGTTGGGACAGAAACATTATCACGCAATTCCAATATCTAAAACTATTTTTCTTCATTTAGACAAACAATTTAGAACCACATTAAAGTATATTTATTCATAGAGTTTCTCAGTAATAAATTCATTACTTTTTCACTGTTATAATTTTTTCAATTTTATATTTAATATGCATTATTTTATGTATTGATCTGTTAATGGTACGTTTATGAATAAAATGAATTATTTCTGATGAAACTTACCAGCCATGTCAATCGGGAATCCAGAACTTCCAAAATTGTAGCTAAGTGTGGTGATGACATCTTTGTTGAAAACAAACTCAAGCATTTCTTCATCATCAGGAATCGGCTCAGCAGTTTGTGGCTCTTGATTAAGAAATTCTGTTCCTTCGAAGTCTTCTCCAGGATAGCTACAAACTCCTTCGAATTGTTCTCCAGGATGTCCTGAAAATAATTCCGGATCATATCCGTCAATCATCTCAGCTCTCATTTGGTCTTCTGAATCTATTTCACCTCTCCTGAACTTCAACAGTTTCAACAAATGGTCCGAATAACTATTTTCACTCAGAACGAAATTCTGTTCCATCATTTTCTTCAGTTCCATACGAGCCTCTGACATGTTATTGTTGGCATTCTTCTTCTCCTTTTTTTGTTTCTTCAAAGTGCTTTTAGAACTACTGGCCAGATTAACATCTTCGCCTGTAGATTTCTTAATTTCAACTAATCCACGAGCGCCATTATTTGTCGTGCAGTAGGCTTCAGCTGAAACATCACAGCCGCCTTCTAGAAGAAGTCCAGCCGCCCAGTTCACATCTCCCTTGCACTGTCTCAGTATTTCTTCCATGTAGATGGATTGTGTTTCAGGGAATAGTTTACCCAATTCTTGCAGTTTCTGACCAAGAGACTCCTCTTCATTTACTGTTTCTTCACTATTTTGTTCAGTATTGTCGGAAAGTATATCAATTACCTTCGTAGCGGCAATCTCATGAACGTCAACACTTTCTTCACCTTCAACATTTGAATTGACTGGTTTCAAATTATTTTCTCTTTGAGATTTGGGTTTCTTTCCATCGTCTACTCCATCACTTGCTCCTAAAGTATTTTTCATTTTTTCCGCCCAACTGTTCTCAGGCTCATCCACACTGTCCCAATTCAAAAATTTATTTCTTTTTCTATTATCCTCTGCATTTGATTCGTTTGAACCAATAATGGAATAGTTTTGTTGAGCTGGTACTGATCTTTCCATGTCCCGAGACGGTTTTGATTTGTAATCGTGTTTTTGCTCAACTTCAGAAACTGGGTTTGAAGATTGATGACTCGTATTTCCACTTTCATCAACCACAATTACATCATTTTTCAGCGCGTTTTCTTCCGTATCAGACATGAGTTGTTGAATAGCACTGCTGTCTCCACTACTTTCTTTAATGAAATTATTCTTCAACCATGTCATAACATCAAAAGTTTTAACAGGTACTCCTCCTTTTAAGAACGCTTTTACTCCATCAATACTAATGCTAGATTGTTTTTGATCGATAGGCTCTTCAGCTACCAGACTTTGTGATGCACCACTATCTAAAGTTACTTCTTCATCTTTGCTATTGGATGTTTTGATGGAATCATTAGCTTCATTAATTGCTTCTTCAACAGTTTGTGAAGAAGTTTCTTCTGGAATTACTGAAGTTTGTGAACTAGTTTCTTCGACAGTTACTGACGTTTGTGGAGTGGTTTCTTCAGCAATCACTGGAGTTTGTGAAGAGGTTTCTTCAGCTTTGATAAGTTCTTCAACTACAAGTTCCTTATCCATACTTTCACAAGATTCGCCTTCATTATTTTCAGTTGCATCTTCTCCATTAACCACTACTGTTGTTTGAGTGATAGTTTCCACATGTTTCTCATCATAACTCTCTTTACTGTTCTTCACTTCACAAACAATATTGTTAACTTCATTTTTATTGGGTTTATTACTTTCATCAGGAATGTTAGATTCGTTTGCTTCAGAGTCAACATCGAAGTAAACAGAGTCTGAAATATTGTCATCTTCGGCAGCAACAGTCATGAAAGATTCTGATAGGATTTTTTTGGAATAGCTTGTATTCAACTCATCACTTTCATTTGACGGGCTCTGAGGTGTTGCCAGTTTAGATTCTGGAGACCCGGCTATGGGAGAAATTGAATTGAATTGGTCACTATCATCAGAATTTTTCGCTGCTTCTGCTGAACTGGACTGTTCTGAACTGTCCTGTTTCTTGCAAATATTGGTTGAATCACTATCAGAAGAAGCTATATTTTCTTGTGCATTCAAGTTCTCACTATTCAAAGCTCTAACAGTTTTGAATTCTTCATCTGCAGCTGCTTCATTCATTGGTTTTGATTCTTTGGTTTCATCAGTTATAAATTCCAAATCCAGTTCTGTCAGAGATTCCAAAAGTGCATTTATTTCAGCATCATTAAAGTAATCATCAACTGGATCATCCTTCAATTCTGAGAAAAATAAATCTTTGTTGCTGCTACCAGAAGTGGGATGGTTTGTGTTGTCTGGTTTTGAAGCTGTAAACTTGAACTCTTTCAAATCAGAGTTTGGAGATTTTCCATTCGAAACTGAATGCTCGCTCTCTAGTTTGGTAGGCTTGAACCTAAAGTTTTTGAAGTCTATTTTGGCTGTTTCAACTTCTTTTGGAACTGAATCACACACTTGTTGGTTATCTTTTGTAGAAATAAGCTTGGAATTTTTGGTATCTACTCCTGGATTTGGAACAGAATTATTATCTGACTGTTGATCATCGTTTATGATTGATTCATAATTAGAGTCAATATTGAGAGTTACAGTTTCTGATTTCAGAACCGAAGTAGACGACTGTTGATCATTTTGTGTTGTAGATTCACATTCTTTCGCCTCAATTATATGAGTTTCAATTTCTTGATTTGAATCTGTACAGCCAGATTGTTCATTTTCAATATTTGTATTCAAATCAGAAGAAGAAACTTGCTCCTGATTTGATTTTTCAGCATTTTCCTTATCATTTCCTAAACATGAATCTTCTTCAACAGTACTCGAGTCAGTAAGTTCATTGGGTGTTGGATGCATTGATTGACATTCTTCTTGCAAGCCATTCAAATTGTCCTCTTTGATTTCATCAACAGTTTTAGAAGATGGAGTACTTTCTTGACAATTCTCTTCCGGTTTTGTGATCGATATCTCTTCAAAGTTAACTTCCTCAGAAACAGTCGATTCGATCTCAAGAACAGAATCGGTAGAGTATTTTGAATGACTAGATGAGGTATCAGATGATTGTGTAATTACAGCTTTCTCATGATCATTTGATGGAAGCATGCTTTCAGCAAGACATGAAATTGAATCGACATTCTGAATGAAAGTAACAGGACGATATTTAAACTTCAAGTATTTTGTTCTAAATTCATCAAATAGTTTCAAATTCGCAACTACGTTTGAATGTTCAAGCTGAGTCACATTGGGATGCAAATTAATTGATGGATTATCTTCCGAATTCAGTGAATCTTTCAATCCTGTATTTGCAAATAGATCGTTGCCTACTATTTCCGTTGTATCAGATGAACCGGCGGATATAGATTGATGTTCTTCAACTATGTCTATTTTAGACACCATGTCTGCAAGTGGTAATAATTTATCTTCTTTCTCAACAGATTCACTTGGAGCATTCAAATTCTCTCTCTTTCCAAAATCAATTGAATTAAAACTTTTCTCCAAGGTATTTTCAATTTCATCATCTCCAATTAGTGGTTTTGGCATTTCCTGTTTATTGGATGTTAACCAAGTTTGTGGTACACTTGGACTTTTTGCAACAACATCTGGCATGCCAAAATCTCTCAGCATACTGCTCAGTAGAGCATTTCTAGTTCCTGCTCTACTTCTGTTATTTTGCTCTCTATGTATTTCAACACTTCTAGCTCCAATATTTGGAACTTTGGAATCATCTGTTCCAGAAATTGACGATAATGGAGCTTTAAAATCATCAGATCCAGAAACTGACAATAATGGAGCTTTGGAATCATCAGTTCCAGAAGCTGAAGACAATAATGATTTTTCGAAAAATGATCGACATGATGCAGTCAAATTGGAGTACTTGTCCTCGTTGCTTGAGAGATCATTTTTCATCAAGCAACTATTTTGATTTTTATCTACTTTTTGGTTGAATGATGAGAAACTGCTGGTAGGCAAATCTGTAGAAGGTTGAGGAAAGTTTGCTGGCCGACCATTTACTTTGGGAGGGACTGTATAATCTTTTTGAGTATTTCTACTTAGATTCAACTTGTCAGCAATAACAGACTGAGGGGGTTGTTTTGAAGGATCGTACTGATACTTTAACATTTGAAGTATATTATTCTTTGTAATACCGTGCTCATATCTCTCCAACATGTTTCTAATATTTGCCCTGGGCACTCCATGGATATTTCTGCGGAATAACTCATATTCATTAAACTTCCACTTTGTATCCGGTTCCAAAATTTCAACTACATAACCAAACTGCACACTGAGCTGTACATAGGGAGCCATCTCCCAAATTTGAGTGTTTGTATTGTCAATTATCACCGGATTCACATTTTTCAACAAAGCTTTCTGTGCTCGTTTTTTATTCCAGTCATGTGCATCGGGTAACATCCTTGGATCAAATCTATAGCCATGTTTTGGAGTCATGAAAAAGTCGTCAGTACTGAAAACATGATCTTTCAACTTAAGTTTTTTATGAGGACGAATTTTGTTGACATTCGTAATGATCTTTTCAGCCATGAATGATTTGCCACTTCCAGGACATCCCCTCAATAGAATCATTACTTTTATAGAGTTTAAAACAAGGCTACAAACCCTATCAACGGTATCAACTATTTCCAAACATTCTTCATAGATGACGTGGATTGAAGTTGTTTCAAGTTCTGAGGGAGAGTTCATTTCGGCAAAATTCAAAGTTGGAGCACTAGGAGCAAACCTCTGCGTGATTACATTTTTCTGAAATGCAATATTATCATTATTGAATTTTTCAAAATCACTGTTGAGAGTCTTTGGACTGTTCTTTGAACGATTAGAGGTTGAGTCTGGTATGTGAGATGAAATGGCGTTCATAAGTTCGTTTGCTTGAAAAGAAGAAGAAGACTCCTGAAGAACTTTCAATCCTTGTTCATTAAAGACATCCTCTTCTTCAATTATAATATCAGCGTCAGCTTCATCCTCCGAATTTTCTCCCTTATAGACAACTTTAACATCATGAAACCCACTGAATTGTTGAACATTGGACTTTACAGTTTTACTTGAATGAGGTGAAAAATTGTAATAATTCAAATTTTGCGAAGACTGTTCCACTTTTGTAGTCATTGCCTGGTGGAAATTAAAATCGTCTTCATACAAGGATGTATCAAATTTTGAGCTTGGTTTTTTGGAATCAATTTGTTGAGACAACTTCATCAACTCATCAACTGATGATTCGGCTGAAATGGCAAAAACAGAATCGATATTAAATGGAATTGATCACTATTGAAAATAACAAAATTATCGATAATCTATTTTTCACGACACTGCAGTCAAATGTCGTGAAAATATTTGAGGTGGAATATTTACTAGCAGTTTGTAATGGAAAACAAAATAGATAAGTAAAAATATCAAGTTTATTATGTAGCTTGAGTACGTCCATAAAGTCGTTTATTAGATTGAGATTGTTAGAAATTATGTGTGATTATTGGATAGGTCTAATACAAATATGCTGTAACGTATTCAGAAGTGAATTAGTCATTAGGCTAGTACAATGTACCAATATTTTGTAGTATGAACTCAAACAGATAAACACCAGTTTTGGAAAGTCATTTCAACTTTATTCATCTGTTGTTGTCCATCCATCTTTGTTCACTAATAAATTAATTAAAAGAACATGAAAACTAAAAAAAAACTACTTGTGCCAAACCCGCTTGATCATATGCAATACTAGCACGAAACAATTGTCGTGCCAGAAACGTAATTTCACTACAAAGTTTTTATGTTCTTTGAATTTTTCATTTAGATAATTACTAGCAATTACGGTAAATTTTAAAACAAGAATTGAGGTTCTATCTCAATTCTTTCATGAATAAACTTAAACTTCTAGAGTGGAATGAATGAAATAAAATTCATTAACATTTTATAAAAATCGGGAAAAAGTTTGATTTATCATATCTATTAAGAGCTGAGATATACCAATATGAGAAACCCAAAAGGGGTAGAAGTAGAAGGGATCTTTTTCCGTAAAACTTCAAAGTTTTGATAGTTATTGATGATGATAAAACTTTATTTTTTATACAATTTTCTTCATCTTTAGGATTCAAGTATTCATTAGGTATTATGAGAAGGTACGATACCTAAGCGGCAGCTCGAGCTGTGCTGCTCCAGCCATCACAACTCCACTCACATAACTATATTATAGATTTTTTTCTCTGTTATTAGGACTACTAATGAATACTAAATCAATAAATTAAAAATGAAATTCACCATTTTCAAGTCATTATCAAAAGAATTTCACTATTTATTGATTTAGTATACATTAGTAGCCCTAATAACAGAGTAAACATCTATGATATAGTTATGTAAATAGAGTCGTGATGGCTAGAGCAGCGCAACTAGAGCTGGGCAGCTCTAGCAGCGAATTTAGAGCCGGGCAGCTCGAGCTGCCGCTTTGGAATCGTACCGTACCTCAATATAGAACTTACAACTTAAATGTGTGCGATAACTTACCCTTCCACTCATTCCTTTTGAGAACATTGAATATTTCAATCGGGTCAACAGATTCTCCAAACATTGATAAGAAATCATCATACAATTGATCTCGGAATTCATCCGTGGATTGACCCTCATTTTTATTTTTGCGTCTATTGCGTTTCCCTCTTTGATTTTTCGACATTTTGGATGATTATTCAACAAATACTTCAAGTCATAGAAGTGGCCATGAGTACTGAAAATAAAAATAAAATTATTAAAATGCTGAGAGAGATCATAATAAATCATATATAACTTCAAAACTAAACTATCGTATTTTATAGCTAGATGATAATAAAAAAAACTTAGATAATTTACAACAAAATCACTAATATGATAGTCGGAGACGTTTCGTAGTGTTCCAATTTGTAAGATTCAAAACAAAACTTTTCAATGAATTTGAAGAAGAGAGAATTTGTTTATTTGTTTATGAGGGTGAAGCCCACATAAGCTCATATGCTTGTGCGTGGGTAATGAAATGGATGATAGATGACGACTACTTTTTAGGTAGTCGGGACCGACGGCTTATCGTCTCCTCCGAAAGACGGAATGCACACTGCTGCGTCAAGATCCAGCCAGAGAAACACAAAGTAGACTAGTAAATAGCAACCCAGCAACACACCTAATCAAATCAGACCAGAAATCCATGCATACTTTCAATGTTGAAGATCTGTTCATGTTATTGGTATCGGATTCACAAGTCTACTTCATTGATCAGTAATTGGTCCCAACTAACAATGCACTTGTACACTAGCGCTAATAGGATCAGAGGCAATATTAGGCCTATATTTTGGTAGAATCTACTAGATCAGTGGAAGAGTACTTTGAGGTCAACAAAACTGCCATCTTAGGTTTGATTAATGGATGAGGAGTACTTTATTGTTTAAATCTGCTTTGTCAGCAAGGCCATCTTGTTCCAGAAGTTTTCAATTATTGAACTTTTCAAAAGGTTTACATATTTAAAAGAAAATTATTTGCTTAGATATGGAATGTGAACAAGTGTTATTGACCTATTAAACGAAAACCTACATGACAAGGAGCAAGTCAGGTCCACCTGCTGAAACAGTCAGTACTTGGAGCAATGGAAAGCAGTCAAGTCAGTATCCATGAATATGTTATTTTACCAAAGCATTTGACTGTATCTCACTCTCGAGATACTGCTGGAAAAGATGAAAAAGTATCGGACACATACCCCAGAGGACCATGAAGGATTACCTCTCCAAAAAGAGGCAGGTCACAAGAGTGAATGGTGAGGAATCACAGTCAAAAGAGGAGATCCATGGAGTACCTCACGAATCGATACTTGGTCCTCTACTCTTCATTGTTTTCAAAAACGACTTCAGTGTGCATGAATGGGAATTATTGTTTGCTGACGACACCACCATAAATCCCTAATAGTCTAAGATCAAGACCCCAAACTGCAGTTGCCTAGATGAATCTACTAATGGAGGAAGCTAGTCAGTGGTTTAAATCGAATAAACTACGTTTGAATGAGGGGAAAACACAGAAAATGTTGGTCACCTTAAAGCCTGATCTGCCATCTTAAAGTAGATAAAATTAGAATCATGATGTTCCACAGTCCATAAATGATTATGCCATCAAATTTAAACAGTGGAATGAGAATCATGAAATTAAGAAATACATTATAGTTATCAAGTAATCAAAGGCAAGAGTAGGCTTGTGGAAACATGTTCTGGTTGTCCATGAAATAATGACACTGCAGAAGAGAACACTGAGGCTGATGACTTTCTCAGGCTATAGGGAGCACTGTCGTCCTCTGCTCAGGAGTCTTGGCAAAAGACTAAAGGTCATCTACAGATGAGGGGTGATATACATGACCACCTTTCATGCATCCAGACTGGCAGGGACCTCCTACAACAGCTACCCTTCTCAGGCCATACTATTCTTCAATGCTCTACCATAGATGAATGATATAAGTTATAAAGTATATATACCTATTAACCGAAGTCTATATGGTTAATAGGTGTCAAAATTGGGACACCTCCACATCACGCATAGCCTTTAAAAATGGGTTTATCTACATGACACTGCCGACCTGCAAGCCCCAGTCCTTGGCAAAGACCTCAAGCATAAAGTAAGTAGAGATAAAGTGTTATTTTCAGCATAACTAATTTCAAGGTTTAAAATGCAAGTGGTTCTAAAACAACGTATCATGGTTCATTCAATTGGTAGGCTAACGTGCTTTTTCAGGAATAGTGATGGCTACAGTCCTATATCGGGGGAGAACTATTCCGTGACACAATTCATAATTTTTTTCAAACCTTTAAAGCATATTGTTAGTGTTTTCCTGTTTTGGTTTGATGGCATTCAATATAGTTAAAGTGCTCTAAAAATATATGACCCAAGTGACAGGAAAACACAGTATCACAGATTAAACTTTCACTAACTTAAATATAGGATGGGTCTGAATAATTTGTGGAAATAGCAAGCTTGCAAGTTTGTAGATATGTTCTAGGTAGCGTCCTATAACTTACCTGTGGAGCACTTCTTCTTGATAGTAGCTTACTACAATATGATAGAATCTTTAAAGCAAATATTTAGTGTTTTGATTCAATGATAATTGATAAATAGTTAAAGTGGTCCCCAGATATAGGATCATACAAATAGTTCTTACATAAATAAGTCATACCTTCAAGAAACATGCAGTGCGTAGTTATTTGAGTTGAGTTAAAACGGAGACTTTCACTTGGAAAAATCCAAATAGTTAATAGGTTAATCTGTGGAACAGTACTAAATCCAAATATTTCTATAGATTATTCCATTGTTAGTGAAATGATGATATTTTTTACATTCATTTTCATCCTCAACCAATGTCATAACCTACATGAAACACTTCAAGATTCAACTCAAAACGAAAACAGAGTGCGTGGAGGGGGATGGGAGAACTGACAAAAAAGAGAACAAGAAGACTGCTCTATCTACCCACCTACAAGATATCACAAAATTAGTAATCTAGATAGAGCCACCGAACACGGAATCAAGACGGGTGATCAAGACCACGGGCTTTAGGCTAGGCGTATGCTGGGACGCAATCTGGCACACGCACGCAAGCCAGCTAATCACAGTTCTTATCTTGTCCTCAACAAGAGCTGTGATTGGCTGGCTTGCGTGCGTGTGCTTAAGGCCAGGCGTATGCTGGGACGCATTCATGCACACACACGCAAGCCAGTCAATCACAGCTCTTGTTGAGGACAAGACAAGAGCTGTGATTGGCTGGCTTGCGTGAGTGTGCCTGTATGCGTCCCAGCATACGCCCGGCCTCAAACGACCTTTCGATCTTTTTGTTTGTCGATACGAGTTCGAGAATCGAGTAGCCGTAGCCGAGTAGTGTTCCAGTTGTCTAGTTGTCTGTTTTATAACCTAAAAATCTTCATATAGGTCTAGTGCGCCAGAAATTTTTATTTTGATAATGTTTACAATACTTTTGTTATTCAAGATGTTAACTTTCTTTAGCTCCAAATAGTGGTGTTCTTTCAAGGTATGTTTAGTGTGTTGTTTGCTTGTTCCAAGAAATTGTAACTTAGGCTAAATCGTTGTAGAAATTTTAATGTGTTCTTGTGAAAGTTATTTGTCAATGAAGATAAGAAAGTTCAATATTATTCACTTTATCTGTTTCTCCCAACCATGAAGATTTCTAAAGATATCTTGAAGAATCAGTTATTTTTCCAAACCAATCTATAACCATGGACTAAGGCTTGAGTGAATTAGCCTTTACATTACAGTAACTTATTAGGGTCATATTAAGGTCTACTTGATATACGCTATGACTATAACGTAAGAGATTCATGAGCATTTTCTCTTATTTTCTGGAATAAACTCATTCTCAAAACAAATCTTGAAAAAGATGAAGGTATGTTATTATTTTACTATTTCATGGATTCTACTGTATTTTGAAGTTCATGATCATCTTTTTGAATGTTATTCCTTATTCCAATTTAATTTGTCATAAGTTGAATAAACAGCCTAGACCAAACCTTTAACCTAAGCTTAATAGTTTATTGCTGAGTGAAAAAGTATTAAAACTACAAACTTTCAAGATTTGACATCTCAAAATAAAACGATTCCGCAACGTAAACATAATGACTAACTTACCAAGCAAAGAAGACCCTCTGGTCAGATGGGAAAATGACTCTAGCTCAGTCAATATGTTGCAGAGAGTTTTATTGGGATGCTGTCAAATCTTGAAAGTTTGTAGTATGACTAATTTTCCACTCAACAATAAACTATTAAGCTTAGGTTAAAGGCCTGGTCTGGTTTGTTTATACTTAACTTATGACAAATCAAATTAGAATAAGGAATAATATCCAAAAATCATAATACAGTAGAATCTAGGAAATACTAAAATAATAAGTTGATTCAAATGAATTATATAAGATAACTCACTTGAAGTGTTCATATTGGTTATTAGGCCTATTATTTGCTTTTTAATTCTAAAATTCCAAGTTTTGAGTATTATCAAGACTCGTATTTGACTAGAAATGTTGAGCTATAAGTTAGGTATAAAGGTATGTATAAATTAAATTTCTACGCATTGATAAGTCACAAAAAGTGGTGGAATTCAGTTTTCAAACGTATTTTTTTAGAATGTTTGTTCTTAAATTACAAACTGCCAAAGATGCTGCGAGGAAAGTTACAAACTTTCAAAAATGCTAAGACTGGAAAGCTCTCATACCTAAGCCAGGTCAATGAAAAATTTGTAGTTTGTCTAAATTAGTATAGTCAAATGAGTAAGTAGTCTGTCCAAGCAAAGAAGACCCTCTGGCAGGATGGGAAAATGACTCCAGCTTGATCAATATTTGTTCAAGAATCATAATATGGTCTTAATAGTAGATCAAATTGTTTCCTACAATTTAAGATCAAATCGATAATTCTTGAACCAATATTGACTGAGCTTGAGTCATTTTCCCATCTTGCCACAGGGTCTTCTTCGCTTGGACATACTATAATGTCTAATTTTTATAAGTATCATGCCCTCGGCCCACAAAAAGCCTTTGGCAACTCCATCAAAAATGTTTCACATTGTTATAATTATGAAATAATTTACAGGAACTCATCCATTAATATTGATAATGGTTTCTTTGCCAAGAATTGCAGTGGTTGGGAGTGGTCCAGCAGGATTCTATGTTACTCAACAGATTTTGAAGGTGAATAAATATTTCACTGTAATTATTATGGAATAGAAATAATATTCATAGGTAGTGATGTGGATCGGGAATATTCCCAGTGGGAAGGAACTTATGATTTGGGAATATTTCCCTGGCCAAGAAATTTTGGGAAATTAAGGGAATTTATAAATTCTATATAAATATAGAATTTATAAAATTGCTTCAAAATGATTGGAATCTATCAAATCTCAGTCACTTTTCACATTATAAGCTATAAATCATCCTTGTAATGTCAATTTTGCTCACTTTGCTGTACTTCTTGTAATGTGTTAGTGTTGTGCTCTTGTCTTTTTCCTTTTCCTATCCAGTTATACAGAATGTTTCAGGAGGAATGTGCAATACTTCTCAGGCTGATTCCTTACACCAAGTAGACAAAAAAGTTTCATAGGCCAAACCCCCAAAAACGCTTTGTTACCGAGATAACAATGGCGGAAAATTGAGATTTTTCAAAAAATATCTATTTTTCTAATTTTTTAGAGGCTCTACTCAGCCTTAAATTCCCTGGGAATATTTCCCTGATCTTATATTCCCGGGAATTTTACATCACTCATAGGGGTGTCTAGTCTACCAACTGACCCAAATCCCAAACTTACCCAATTTTTACTTTCCTTGCCCTACCTTCTACCATAGGTAAGGAAAGTATTGCTTTCCAAAAAAAATTAAGGTACCCCAAATTTAGGTTTTCTATCCGTTTCAAGGTCCCCTGAGTCCAAAAAAGTGGTTTTTGGGTATTGGTCTGTGTGTGTGTGTATGTATGTATGTGTGTATGTCTGTATTCGCTATGAGCATCTACCGTGCTGCGCTCTGGTGGATTATCGTGTGTACTTTTCTATGCGTTTTAGCATACAAAGCATAGCGCTAAATGGGAAAAACGCATTTATAATTAGAATGGTATTATTTGCTGCTTCATGCATTTCTCAGTAATTAGAACATGATATTTAGGATATGAATGTTAGTTATTGATAGTATTATAGCTCATTATATTAGAAAAATCCTAGTTTTCAAGTATTTGAGAGCAGACAACCGCAAACAGATGTATTTGAGAATCAACAAAAACTTTGAGATAACAGCTGATAAGTTATCTTACATGAAAATGAAAAATTGGCGCAAGCTCACATTTATTTGAAAAATTGAATGATATGAATATTCCTTTTTAAAACATAATTAATAGAGTTTTTGCGTTGATAGTAACAGCTTATTAGATTAACTAACATAAAAACTATTCATGTACATTACCTCATGTACAGGTTAGAATGGAGCACTCCATGGTCCTACTTGATCGATAAATTTGCACGTAACGATAAATTCTTTTGCACGTAAACAAAACAATTAGGTTAGCTTCACCTATCAATATTTATTCAATGCAGTGAACCATTCTTTTTATTGATGAAACTTATGTATGGCAACTGGAAAAGTGTAGAACTTGAAATTTCCATTGCGTGTTTTATTTTTACAATCCAGAACACAACAAATTCTCCAGGACATTATTTTAGGTTTAGCCCTATCTCCTCCAATGTTAAGGGTCGGGTGTAGAGACGCCATGATGGATTTTTATCCCCATAAGCGCAATGTTAAACTTGAACCCAAATAACTCCTTCAATTTTTATAGGAAGGTTACAGTCAATACCTCATTTTGAAGGTTTATTTGTCCTCTATCCAATTCATGGATTAGAAAATGCATAACTCTAATCATTGAAAAAAAATTAATTATAATAAAGACATAAACTTCATCATTTTTTTTTTTAATTCTAGGATGAAGATATCGAAAAAAATAAAAAATGGAAAGATCCGTGCATCTTTTCTCTAATACAATGATTTTTTTGAAAAATATTCGTTCATAAATGAGGGTTTTAAATGGATTCTCCCAAAGCAATGTTTTGTAATTCGGTAGCTGTTCATATCACTAGAATATCAACATTTCTAGAGACAGTACCTTCACAATTGACTCAGGCACGCACGAGGGCCGACACGCGCACGCGCGGGCAGGCGAACAGGTCGCTGAATTTTGACTGAACAATGGAAGGCTTCAGACAAAACATTCGTTTCTTTGACCAGCAACGAATGAAAAGAAGAGAGGTCTAGACTGAACAATTTTGGAATGTTGACCAAACAAATGAATATTTTTGTCTCTCCGAAAGAACATAACTTGCTTCTAGCGTCTAGCTTCAGTTTAGTTGCAGAAATTATGAACTTCAGAGCTCGTTCCTCACAGTTGAAAAGTTATGAAAGTGCGTGACACAAATGCAAAAGCTAATAAATTGAATTAATCACAATAACACACGTCCAGGCCCGGACTGGCCCGCCGGCTCGTGGGCCGGTGCGCCCTTCAATCTTGCGCCCCTTGCGCCCTCGAGTAACTTATAGAATCACAATATGCTCCAGATAATTCATTGAGATACAAATTCAAACTTGAAATTCATTTATAGAATATCAAAATGTAGAAATAGAGTTTTACGCATGAAATTATCATATTTTAAAGAATCATCTATGAATTTTATTTATAGAGTGAGAAATTGAATCACCTCCTTTTCATCTCGGTAGCGACAATTTGGCTGTCGCTCCAGGGCGCCCAGTAGCTCAGGCTGGGACGCCACAAATTCTCTAAGAAGCACCCCATTCTTAAGAAAAAATTACCGTTTGCAGTTAATGGAGTAGGCCTATATCATTTTCAATCTGTCCAAAAATCCCCAATTACCGCAATTTATAGCTCCTATAATCCAAAATCCGCTATTTTTGTTTCTCATTTCTCTCTAATTTCCAATTCTCTAATTTTATGGCTCGCCTTATTAGGGTAATTTAGTGTCTTATCGTATGGAAAGTAAGAAATTGAATGTAACCAGTTGGGAATTCGTAACTTTGTTGATTATTGAGATGATGTGCGAAATAAGATAAAGAAGACTCAATTTTATAACTCCAAAAGAATAGAAATAGAATAACTTGTTGAAAATTATTTTATTGAATTGTTGAACATTTGATTCTAAAGGAAAATTTTAATTTTATTTGGTAATTTTTGGTCTAAAATGCACCCAAACCTGCCAAATCAGGATTTAAAGAACACAAAACAGACAAAAAAGCGTTTTTAAAAAGATTGATGGTTGATTAATTAATAATAATATGGACTTTAATGTCTGTATTTTTACCCTTTATTGTAATTTTTCAAATAAATAAATATAAATATTAAACCTTCACTTTGGGGAGCTCGTTGAAGGGAGTGATAACGCATGGGTCTTATAACCAAAGGTTCAGAGATTCTATCCTCAGCCAGAGAACAGTTTTTTGACCTCAGCACAATCATATAAATAAGGCGACCGCGTCTTTATAAGGAGACGATAAGCCGTCGGTCCCGACTGTCTAAAAATTAGTTGTCATCTCTCATCATCATCCCTATCATTACTCACGCATAGGGCTAAGAGCCCACGAGGACATCACCCTCAGAAAAAATATCAGAAGCTAGCAGGTCCTAATCAAGACAAAGGGTGATGTCAGTTGATGTTATTTGTGCTGGTCTACAGAATGGTTAGAATCGTAAAATTGCTTCTGTAAAAAATTAGGGTTCTCAGTTCAATGTAACACAGTTGAATTTGGAAAAATTTATGATGAAAATATACGCAAGTTATCAATGATACTGTCTTATAGAAACAAATAGAAAATGATTAAAGTAAGTTGCTTAGAATTCTTCAAGAATTAGAAGTAGTATATACTACTAGACTAGATGGAATAATTCTATGTAAAATTTCCTTATTCTATTCATCCAAAATTTCAATTTTTCCATTTCCCGAATGTACTGAATCGCATTTCAACAAAAAATTATTTTCTCTACTTGCAAATTCTTATTATTGGTCATTTATTATTTCCATAAATATGATCAACTATGATAATAGAACTATTATTGTGTAATACCGGCCTAAGAGAATGTTTTTTGTGTGTGCTTTAATATGAATCAATTTTATCATCAAATTCAAAACAGAATCTCTTATTATCTAATAAAAATATTCAATTTTTAAGCTTTTAAATGTCATAGAGCTATTTTTAAATTTCAAGTTTAGATTTATTTCAGATTCAAACACCCCCTTCCCCCCCAATTAACAACAACAAACCCCCCTCCAGAGGAGTAAGTGAAATAAGTGAAAGGCAGCGCCCTTTTAGGGGTCCCCAGTCCGGCCCTGCAAACGTCCATCCTTAAAATATCGCAAAATTAAATTCTTAATCAATATTTGTTTCCAAGTACAAGAAACTTGTAGAAGAAACTTACTTAGATAATTTTCAATAAAGTAAATAATCTGCTAGATGAATTACGAAATACTAGTACATCGAATTACAGTAATACAGTATAATTCATGAGGTGGTTGCCATGAGGTTTTGGATGGCCCGGATTTCATATGCAGGTTTGTATTGCGATATGAATTGAAAGGGATGCATTCGTAAAAACTAGCACATTTTGGCGACATTGATGAGCCCTTTAAAAATCAATTAGTTATGGGTGAGGCAAACTTGTTTTCGAGAAGAGGACTACACTTCTTCTGTTACCATTTCGCTCTCCTACTATCCTGAATGAACGCTCTCACTCCACTCACTCACACACATACCAGAGACACTGTACTCTTTCTAGTCTCTCACCAAAATGGAATTAGTTCGATTGGAGCTCGCCAGATTTTTTTTCTAACGTTTTAGAAATTCATCGTCTATACACCCGACCCTTAATTCACTCAATTTTTCGCCGAAATGATCCGCCAATAGCGCCTCGATCGCCAAAAATATCCTTTCCACCCACTTGCACACAGCGAATACACTATATCTCGATCCCTAATTGACCGATTGACTTGTAATTTTGAACTTAAGGTTCTTATACCATGAGGACCCGACTCGAAGAATTTTTTTAAAATTCATCGAAGAAATTTTTTAAAATTCATCAAAAAATGGCGGGAAAAAATGGCGAATAATATGCCTAAAATTGTGTTTTTCACGATTTTCTCGAAAACGGCTTTAACGATTTTTCTTAAACTCATACCTAAAATAGTCCTATATAAGCCCTATCGACTCCCATGAGTCTCGTTCCTAACAAAAATGCAGAAGATTCGCAGCATTGTTGAGAAAAATGGATTTTGCAATTTTTCCATCTCAATTTTCTCGAAATTGTTTCAAACTATTTTTTTTTAAATTGACACCCTCTATAGTGATTAATAAGCTCCATCAACTGGCATATGTCCCCTTTGTGTAGGATTAGCAGGGGCCCACCCCAGACTTGAAAAATCAAGTTGTTTGTATATAGGCAACCCGCACTACATGGCTCATTCCAATGTCTCGAAACAAAGTCAATCCGCATCAGGATTTAAAGGAAACAAAAATCACATCTGTAAAAAGTATTGGTGTTACATAATAAATTTTTGGTGAAATACCAGAGTTATGGAATCGAATGATCCATTATCGATTCCACCTCTTTGATCCGATATATTGGAATAGATACCAAAAAATCTACTTCCATTCAAAAAGTCAATTCGGCTAACAGGTAGCCGAAGCGCCGACAGGCGCGAGGCACCATGAGCTTGTGAAAATTTCAGATCGCACACACGATGAGCCGAAGCGCCGGCAGGCGCAAGGCGTCATCGGCGAGTGCAAATTTCACTGTTAATACCGATCGATGAGGAAGTAATAGCCTAATTAAATTTGCACTTGCTGATGACTAGGTATGGATAATGGATATAGCCTACTTATATTAAGCAAATGTGAATGGCAAGGAAAGTTGTGTGAGTGTACCACACCAGATTTTTCATCATACAATCTTAATCGCCCTCAAATTTATATCATAAATTTATACTTAGCACTTACACAAAGTATTCACACTTTTGAATGGAGGAACTAAAGACCAACTTATAGTATAGAAATTGAGTCACAAACACTATGGACCGCTTTCAGATGGGTAATGAGAATGTGACCCAGGAGAGTGCAACCTACCCTTACGGGTAGCCCCCACCAAGAAAGCAATATGCATTTATTTTCAGTATAGTATTGTAAAATTCGCGCTCGCTAAGAAGACCGTTACAATACTTTTTACATTTTAACGGTGTGTCTTCTCAGCTTGCGCGAACCATACTGTTAGTTGAACACAACTTGCACGATATTCTGCCTGTTCTCATTCGTAAAATATTATCAACTTGACAAAACGTCAATTTGCTTTTCCAGCGTAGCAAAGAAGCCAAAGTCGATTTGTACGATCGACTGCCAGTTCCTTTTGGTCTGGTCAGATATGGAGTCGCCCCAGACCACCAAGACGTTAAAAACTGTATAAATCAGTTCACAAAAACAGCGAGAAACCCGAACGTAAGATTCATTGGGAACGTGCAGCTTGGGAGAGACATAAGTCTGAAGCAGATGAAAGATGCTTATCATTCAGTTGTTCTAGTAGGTACTCAATGAGTTTTATAACCAGTATTCATTTTATAATATGATGAAAACTAATAAATGGATAATCATGTTGAATCAAAAAAACATTAAAATCATTCATTAATGATGATCTATTGATGTAATTAATTATTTATAATCTATCAGCTACACTAATGTAGTGATCAACAAGTGATAGTGGTTGTTTTAGAAGAGAACGGCTTTTGACAATATGGTAATAAAAATATATCAGTGAGCTAATAGATAAAGCAAATAAGAAATAATGAATTTTTTCCGTTCTATACCTGGTATAACTTACTTTAGGCTATGTTGCTATAATCTATCTTGAATGAGAATATACAATTTCAACAATAAAATGTTTTTCAATTATGATACTATACTGCAACTTAAATTGAATTCATTGCATGATATTTCAGAGCTCACCTAAAACACATTCATCTCTCATAATCATCCTTAAGGTAGCATTCCCAAGCGACAGCTTGAGCTGCCGCAGCTCTAGCTGCGCTGCTTGAGTTGTCCGGCTCCAGCTTCGCTGTCTAGCCATCACAACTCTATTCACATAACTATATTATGAGTGTTTAGTTTGTTATTAGGGCTACCAATGTATATATAATATCAGTGTAAATTAAATGTATAAGATAATAAAAATAATAATGTATAATATAATATTAATTATCAGTGTAAAATAATATACAGTATATGTAAATTTATTAATATATCAATAAATGAATGAATAGTGAAAGTCACCCTTTTTAAATCATTTTCAAGAGTTTCACTATTTATAGATTAATAATACAATAATAGCCCTAATAACAATGTGAACATTAATAATATAATTATATGAATAGAGATGTGATGGCTTTACAACGCAGCTAGAGCAGCGCAGATATAGGCGCGTGGATCGAGCTGCCGCTTGGGAATGATAGGCCAGGATCTTTTGTGAGTTTCTCTACTCTTAAAAAGTATATATCGTGTGTATAATTATACATATATGTATATCATACACCCAAAATCTATCAATAAGTTCTATGTTGAAGTGATCTCATTGTAGTTTATAGGTTCAATCAGTTTCAAGAATTTTTTCTTAAACTCGGCCGAGTGGTCTGGGGCGTTACAACCTTCAGTGCGCTACCCGGTCGTGGGTTCGAATCCCACCAGAGGCATGGTCGTTTATGCACCTCATAAATCACCCTCGCACACTCCATTACCCACGCACAAGTAAATTGGAATACTTATGTGGGCATCATCCGCAGCAAAAAAAAACTCAGAAAATTGGAATACCGAATAATTGAATTTTTTCTTTCAGGCTTATGGAGCTGATAGCGATAAAGAGTTTGGCATACCTGGCGAGAGCTCAAAGAATGTGATATCAGCTAGAACATTTGTTGGCTGGTATAATGGTTTACCCGACGATCAGAATCTTTTGCCTGATCTCAACTGTGAAGATGTGGTTGTACTTGGACAAGGCAACGTCGCCATAGATGTATCTAGAGTTTTGCTCAAGTCAATTGACGTTTTGAAGGTAAATAATCTCATAATTTGAGTTGAATCTTTTAATAGATGATAATTGAGTATTTCCAGTAAGGTTCCTTTATCCTAGTCTGATAGCTTCTACTGTACTTAATCTTTGAACAACTCATACACTATACTAGTCTATAATTTTTCACGTGTACTTTCATGTAACTTTATAGCAGACTGTATCATCTCACATTCAAGCGAATATAGATAATAAATGAAAAGACACGATGTTGTCAAACCATAAATTTAAATAGGAAGTGGATTTAAATCAATGCTTTGACAACTTTGGCAACAACATCTCTTCATCTAATATGGATAACTATCACAATATCACCTTCACAACTACTCAAAACGAATATAGATAATGCCAGTAAAAGAATAAAATGCATATAATGAGGTGTTTGAATGCACATGGACAGAATGTATGCATGCGGACTGTATGTATTCTAAATAGCAAAGTTTTCATAGTTTTAGGGCATCAACTTTTGAACTAGGATATGCAGAAATTCACGATTCTCCATGTAAGAGTCAACTGCATATTTTAAGAGGAATTGGCCATCAATATCCTCCGATCTGACATCATCATCATCATGGAGAAAGTAGCAAGAAATATGGTCAAACGGCTTGATAAATGCATGAATATAGAGTAAAATAATCATAATACGCGTAGACCTATTAATTATTGTTGTAATAACAGAATAAAATATAATGTACGTATGTGATAAATAATTGAACTAGTTGTCAAAGTTCTTTTTAGTTGAAAACTCTGTATTATAAATTTGAATGTTTCTCAACTCATAAAGAAAGTTATGAATTCGCACGAAGATTCAATAAATGTGGAAACTCACAATGATTATAACTTTCTGAATTCTTCAAACCCCGCCTTATCTGGGCCGGTATTAGACGGTAATATAGTTGTTTCATGGCATTTACATAAATGAAGAGATATGGAGGTATGATTTTGTATTTTTATCCCATTTCATATGACATAGAAATATTCTATTACTTGCCTGAAACTTTATTATAATCAGTATCATATCAGAATAATAAGACAAAATCAAATTAAGTATAATTTTCATAATGTATTATTTAATTTCATATGACATAAAGATATTCTAATACGTCGACCTAAAACTTATATCTATAACTGATACTTATACTTATACTCAATATCCTCCGATCTGACATCATCATCATCATGGAGAAAGTAGCAAGAAATATGGTCAAACGGCTTGATAAATGCCGTTTATCAGTGGCTCGTTGGAGGAGTGATAAAGCGCCGGTCTGATAACCAGGTGGACCCCGGTTCAAATCCCAAGCGGAGAACAATTTTTGACCACAGCACAATCACATAGATACGGCCACCCTGTCTTTCGGAGGAGACGATAAGCCGTCGGTCCCGACTACCTAAAAAGTAGTCGTCATCTATCATCCATTTCATTACCCACGCACAAGCCTATGAGCTCATGTGGGCTTCGCCCTCATAAACAAACAAACAAACAAACTTAATCAGTATCATGTCAGAATAAGTAGGCAATATCAAATTCTGTATCATTTTCATAATTTATTTAATTAGTATTCCAAAACAGTATCGTATCATATCATAGTAGGATTATTGTTCTAATATTGTATAACTTTGACTTTGTGTTTTGGACTGTGTAGTATAAATTGGTAAAAGAACAGTTTAGGGCATTAGCCTGTTGCACTAACTAAACTGTGATTTGATTAAATGATGATTGATTGATTTTTTATCTGTTCCAGACATCAGATATAACAGAAAATGCATTGGAAATGCTTTCAAAAAGTAGAGTAAAACGGGTGCATTTGGTTGGGCGAAGAGGTCCTCTTCAGGTAGCATTCACAATAAAAGAATTCAGGGAAATGGTAAATCTGCCAAACGCCACAACGCTATTCAGACCAGAGCAATTGGAGGGACTGGAAAGCGTCATCCCTAGTAGGTATAGATCTCAATTGATTGTTCAATTTATTCTCATTGAACAATTTGGCTGTGCAAATGTATTATCATTATCTATTTTCTCAAGCCGGGTCCTCCAATACACACGGCACGTCTGCCGGCCGCAAGATTCAATCACAGGGGAGGCCACCACAACTTCGAAAAACCATTTGTTCGAAACCAACAGCTCTTGTTCTTTGCTGAACAGCTCAAGAACAAGAAAAGAGCTGTGATTGGCTCTTGCAGCCGACCGTCGTGGTGTGTATTGGAAAACGTACTTTAGAGGTTGGAGGTTGGCAAGATAACCTTGTTGTTTGAGAATAAATAAATTTGGTTTAAAAATTTCTATGTAATGATAAAATATATTAGTTTATAGCAAATAATTTAAAATAGTTATTTGTGTAACTAGTGCGTAAAGTGAAGGATTGCTGCACGAGTGAAAAACGTTTCTTGAGTGCAACAATACCACTTTATGCTTGAGTTACACATTAAATTTTTCCTACAGTTACCATTGGGCCTATGTGAAAAGTAGGAAAAAGTTTCAAATGTGTTTTTTAGCGTAATTTCAAGTATTTTTTATCGCAATCTCCTCAATTTATTTTGCCTTTGAAATCAATATAAGAATCATGTAAAGTACCATCATCTCACAATTTTTACAAATCCAAGATGGCGGAAATCTTGAGTTGGAACTTTCAATTTTAGAAGCCTACAATGTCCAATGTCATCTATTATCAAATAATTACTTTTATTTGAGTAATATGAAGTAATATAATTCGAACATTTCATCTATTCTATGTATCACAGTGACTATAGAATAATAAAATATTGTACTCACTGTACTTAATGGCTTTTGGGCTGGTATTGGACGGGCTGGGGCCGTTTTCCCGTCGTGCCGGGGTGTCTTCTTGGCTTGGACAGGCTGTATAGTAGAGTGGCTGTTGAGCCAGACATACATACATACATACTCACTGTAATATTTACCAGTAAGTTATGAGCTAAAATCAGTATAAACTACTTTTTGAGACCTTGAAATTCCGGGTATGGTAACTGATAAGTGTAAAACGCCCTTTCATACTTTTATGGCTATAAATAATTATATTTACTAGAATTCAGCGCAAATTAGACTTTTTAAACATTATTTAATGTGACTGGAAGGGATTTAGAATCTTCTAGTTCACAATTAATTGAACTCATGGTTTTATTTTCATTGAAATGATAGCCTATATAACTTAATAGTGCTATAAATAACGTACTTTCATGTAAAGTACTGTATATTATTCTTTCTGTGAAAATGTTGCTGCTTCAAATCACTTGAGACAAAATATCTCATCAGTTCCAGCAGATAGGCATTTGATTGATGCAACCTGCGAGTGATTAGGCTATCTATAGCATAACAGCTAACTGCTTCTATGTTAAAATTATGCAAGGTTACAATCGTATTGCTTATGATTCTCAGGACTTTATCATGCTTTTATGCAAAATTATTTAGTCGTTGGCTGTCACCTGCAATGCATAACAGAAGCCTACTTTATGAATTAAGTGCAAGGTTTGAAGCTGAACCAGCCAACAATGAGACTTAATTGAACTGAAGCTGTAATTTAATGATATAATTTAATTTAATTAAATTAGAATGTCGCATTTACTATGAATTCTATATCATGCTTTCAACCACTCTTCATTATATATTAACTTAAATATGTCATAGTTAAAGTAGTCAGATCACATAAATGTGATCTGAGTTTGTTTTATTTTAGCCTACAGTATTTTCAAAATTCCAGTAACTATGGCGCCAGAGTCGTCTTCAAAGTTGTAACTTATGTATTAAGTTACTTTCACATTGAAAAAAATCATAATAATGCATTACGCCACTGAATTCTGATAGCTTAAATTGAGTCAACTACTGTATGAAACAGATTCAAGATCAACAAACGACAACCATGAATCATCTTATTGTATTCAAACAATTCAAGCTCAGGTTCTACAACCAACAACAATGACCGCTATGATAACATAAATCCCTACTCTCATAATTATTATAAAAGCTCTGAGAATAAATTGACCTTTTATCACGGTAACTTACTTATGATATTGATGTAAACAATAAGCTAACCTAAAAAATTCATTGATATATCTGACAGAAGGTCTGGCTGGGTTACTACCTTTTGGTCGAAATTCCAACTTGCCGCTACCAGCTGATCGACTCCCGTTTGGTCGACAGCCAGTGCTGCCACCTTAATTTTGAATTCCAAATGCAGAACATCCATTTGATGTACTTACTATTTCGTGTTGTTAGGTTAAAAATCTGGAGTGCGTGCAAATTTTTACTTTAGGCACGCTAATTATTACTAGTTCAAGAATGGACTGTTTTACACACGATTTTCAGTGCAAAAATTGCAATTTTACGGGTATCTGTAGGAAAAAGAAATGTTAATGTTAAAGTATACATCTGTTGTTGTTCATCCATCTTTTTTCACTGATGAATCAATTGAAAGAAAATAGAAAGTTTACAGTGAAATCACTCACGTTCTTGACACAATTATATGTAGGCACAAGCTCAGTAGTGCCTATCAAGCTTCATAATTTGCAATACCATCACGAAGCAATTGTCGCGTCAAAAAAATGAGTGATTCCACTGTAAAGTTTTTACATAGAGCCCGTTAAGGGCTCTGGCTGATTTTAAAATTTCATCTCCTTTTAATTTCATCAAATAAAGTATAAAGTTGACTGTTTCAATTGGAAATTTTCTCAAATATAGTAAAAGATTTAAATGTTGTAGCTGTTGTATAAAATTTTTTAATTGAATAAAAATTGTGATAACGTTCATATGTTTCTATTATTGTATTAAAACAATTTCATTCAGACTGCATACTTGAATTATTCTACTTGTGAAAAATGTTAATTCTATTACTTCCGGAATTAAGAATTTCAGCAGAGGCGAGGCGTCCGGTCATCTTTGGATTCGCCGATGACTAGACAGAAATAGATATATAATGTGTAGGAACTATCAAATTGAAAATATCAAAAATAAATACAAAAAAGTGAAGAAATCAAAGTTTTTTGCAAGCGCGCCATGTTTGAATAGAGTGGACTACTCCATCATCAGTTCCATTTGTTTAATAATAAGCTCAACAATAAGCGATTCCAGTAATGCTGTTTAGCGTTCGTTACCATCACTCTTCTGCATCCACTCTCCCACTCCCTCCCGCAAATGATGGACGGAGTATACGGATGAAAACTTCGCTATTTTCTGCGATTCCACCGTCTCTGACAACAGATTTTCTGCACTCTACGCTCTGAACAGTGTTTTATACTTAAATCATATGATGTTTATTGTATTGTACTATCATTTGGCCTCTTGTACAATGAAAGATATGGTTAAATAACTATGATTAACTAATATAAGGAGTAATTTGGAAAAAATCAATATCATTCGGCAAGGTGATCATCAAATAATTTAAATTATATTTGGTTTCTTGGAGTTCTATTTTGATTCTTAATTTCTATTTCAATTAGCTCACTGATTTTAATAACACCGTATTTTATTTATCTAATTATTTATCAATTTCTAACAGTTTTTAGTGTTCTTCATCGTGTATTATCTTTAGTGGACTACTTGGACTAGTTATAATAAAGCTTGATAAATAATCGTCTAAAATGGAACATTATCATCTTTTGGGTAGGGGAGGGGGGTGAGATAGATGGGGGTGCAAAACTAAATTTTTCCTAGAGATGACCGAGCCAAAAAGTCACGCCTCGCCCCTGAATTTCAGACGCCACCGTAACTAATGGTTGGCAAATGACTGTTATTAATACTCAGCTCTGTCAGGATGTGCGATCTGTGAGAGCCTAAAGTAAAGAGTGACCTCAGCTGAATAGTTTCGTAAGTCTCATACTGTTCTGATAGAGCTGAGCATTGAAAACAGTCTTTTGTCAACCGCCAGTTTTGTTTTGCGTCTGCTCTATTATAGTCTGTCAAAGAAAAGAAGACATTCTTGCAAAATGGGAAAGTGACTGCAGCTCGTACAATACTGATTCAAAAATTATAAATTTGTCTCGAATTGTAGGTCAGAATGTTTTCTACAATTGAACCAGTATTGACCGAGCTGCAGTCATTTTTCCATCTTGCCAGTTATGCCAGTTATATGCGTATGTTTCACAGGTCTCAAACGACAACGAACCCGCTTGATGAAGCTCATAGCTGATACAGGCAGCAAGAATTTGACTACAGCTGAATGTGACAAGCTTTTCAAAGTTTTATTTCTGAGATCTCCTCTCGAAATCCTTGGTGATGGCCATGTGTCAGGCGTTAAGTTTTCTGTTAACAAACTCGAAGGATCTGATTTTGAGGTGAGAACAATCACATCTTATTCTAAGTACCGCATGCGTTAAGTACTAAACTCATGAATATGAAGTCAACAATATATTCGACAATTACTGAATGAAAAGACAAGATGTTGTCTGATCTATTAAAAAATCGAGATACCGGTTTCAGTTGTTAAAATTTTATCAATTTCTGGTAAACTAAAACTTGAAGTACAGAGCAGCAGTATTTATACTAACGGTGAAGCACCGCTATTGGTAGACGTTTGAGCCAATGACCGTGAACGTCTGCCTTTGGCCTAGACAAGCTCCTCCCCGATTAGCGGTTCATTCAAACATTAAAAAATGGCGATTCAAACAGAAAACACAATTGAAGATAAAAATTAAATTTGACTGAACCGCTAATCGGGGAGGAGCTTGTCAATGGCAGAAGTTCACGGTCATTGGCTCAAGCATCTACCAATAGCGGTGCTTTATCGTTAGTATAAATACTGCTGCTATGTACTTCAAGTTTTAGTTTACCAGAGATTGATAATGGTGAAACAACCGGAACCGGTATCTCCATTTTTTTATAAATCAGTTGTTTGACAACATCTTGTCTATGGATAACTACCACAATATCACCTTCACAACTTATCAAAAAAAGAAAAATATTCGACAATATTCAAACTTAATGTGTGTGTCTCACCCTCAAGTTCATTGGTCTTGCTTAATTTAATGGATAAATTATTATGTAAAATATAATTTATTGTAAAGTTATCCACGATAGTCTTTATTATGTAATTCCTATCATTTAGTAGTTTGTTTACCACTGTCGCAAACACATAATTTTTGGAATGTCCGATTTTTCGTCGTTCTTATAAAGTCTACCACGTTGAACAAAATTCGGAAACCACATTACGTGTATCTGCTCATATCATTTGATCGCCAGATTCCATTTAATCTAGTAGAATTTATAAGGGCGGCAAAAATCGTGTTATGTGTTACTTGTTTTTTTTTTATACTGGAGATGCCATAGTATAAAAGGGGCCGGTATATTTGTCTTGGAGCAATAAATAAATTTTCCTCAAGGCTCTTAGTCTTCTAAAAATTTTTTTGGAAGCCATTATCAAAAACACTAATGATTTCTGAGTAGAATTTTAAGATAGAACATTAGTAACTTTTTGTCAGCTCCTCGTAGCTTATCATAGATCAATAAATTCACAAGTGCAATTTATTAAAAAATTGAAAGATTCAATTGTTGATCCGCTCAAGGGCGTATCCAGGATTTTTTCTAGGGGGGGGGCAAGCCAGTTTTTCCGGCAAAATATAAGAAAGTTGCCCCTTTTCCCTCTCTCTAGCGGAGGGGGGATTGTCAGCCATAATATTGTTCAGTTTAAATGGTGAAAAATAACTTAATACATCAATGCGGAAAATTGGTGGTGGGGGGTCCGGGAGTCGTCCCCCGGGCAAAAAACGAAATTTCAACTCCTCAAAACTCATTTTCAGAGTTATTTTGAAGCTTTTAAATGTGTATTTTACCATTATTTTTCCATATTTTCAATAAAAAATTTTAATGATTTACCACATGAGTGTCGAGTACTCAGAGGTACCGGTACGGCGTACCGGTGCGTATCATCACAAATAAAGCCCTGCGTTTCATCATGAAAATTGAAAATATAATCAAGATCTCAATTATTATCTAATCAGAACAATTGTTTGATAAATAATTTCAAGTCCTTGTATTTTTTTAGATGATAGAACCTTATTATAAATAATGTTGTGGCTAGTTAAAAGTTGAATAGAGATTTTTGATGGATTCAAAAGGATGACATGAATAAACTCAAATAATTAGAATAAAAAATGAAAATTCTTGTTTATGAATCACAAGCAAATGAAAAGAATTCCATGTATGAGTTGTAAGAAGTCTGAATAAGTAAATATAAATATGGAATTCTGAATTCTTTTAAATGTAGAAGTTGAAGTTAAATTATAATATATCGAACCTACATTTCATATTTCAACAATCAATATTCGTAACACTTTGTATGAGTGAATACAATAATTGTATAATACAATAATAACCTTTAAGGTTTGAAGGCTGTAACAATAACTTACTTTATTTTGATATTAGAACCACAACAACCAAAAATGAAAGAATCTGAATGAGAATAATTGCAATTTAAATTTATTGACATCGCTGATATGACTTACCATTACCAAAAACTCAATTAAATATTGAAGAGATCAAGCATTAATAAGAATTGAATGATAATAAATCAATCATAATATTGAAAATAATATGGATGAATTGTGATGAAAAATCTTCCATGGAGTTCTATGAGGTAGGTGTTTTGCACTAAAGATTGTGGGTGGCTCGTTGGAGTAGTGATAAAGCGCCGGTCTGATAACCAGGTGGACCCTGGTTCAAATCCCAAGCGGGGAACAATTTTTGACCACAGCACAATCACATAGATACGGCCACCCCGTCTTTCGGAGGAGACGATAAGCCGTCGGTCCCGACTATCTCAAAGTAGTCGTCATCTATCATCCATATCATTACCCACGCACAAGCCTATGAGCTCATGTGGGCTTCACCCTCATAACAAACAAACAAACAAACAAAGAATCTCACATTTAGTTTGAAATTATCCAATCTCATAGTTTGTGATTCAATAACAATAACTCTGTTCACTGAATGTTTGGAGCAAATTCGATCTTCTAGGTGTTCATAATTCCTTGAACCCTGCTCGGATTAAGTTCATCAGCATTATTACTTTTTTAGGAAGCATTACGTAACAATTTCCTCTGAAAATGTTCAAATACCCAATCCAAGCAGGATAGAAAGAGTTATGTAGCTGATTTAATAAATTACCTTAAATAATCCCTGATTTTCCATTACTTATTGTAAATAAACGAATAGAAAATTGAATATACTCCAAACACTCATTGGATGGGTCAATGTGAATACTAATCTAACACTGTTTTGTTATTTCAAATAATTATCACAGTACCCTTTTCAATTATTTTTAATTTATACTGTTATTATTTGAAATAAAAAAAAACAGTGATGAAAGTAGCCCTAAAGGAAAGTAGCCCTAAGATAAAGGAAACACTAGTCTAACACATATAATTCATCAACATTTTATAACTGGACTACATTACATAACTTACAGAATGGCTATACATAGCTGAATGTATGAGATTATTGAAAAATATAGAGTGCAAAAAACCCCAAATTCAAAAGAAAGTTTTGAAAACATTTCCAGCAAGTACATATTCTTATTATTTGAAAATATGACTTCCAATGACCGATCAAGATAGTCAAAATAAGGAATTATTATCATTGAACTTCTCCAGTATTCAATTGATGAATTAGATACTCAGATGGAGGATAACTTCTGAGTCTTTGATTTTAAAATCTTCATAATTTAGTTAGAAAAAAATTATTTGTCATCTTCTGTCAACCAGTGAGGTAGCTGCCCCCTGCCCCTGCCTGCATACTTCCATGGCACGTTAGATGTTTGTCGTCGGACTACATTAGGAATTATCAGTGATCTTCTCCAGTATTCAATTGGAGACTCAGATGGAAGTTTCATTCCTGTGAGTCTGTGACTTCGCAATATTTACAATTTACTTGTAAATTCATTTAATTTTTAATTATTATGATAATTTATTATTTTATTATACGTACTGGCAATTGGTCTCTCGGTGAGGGTGTTCTATCGGTGAACGTGATGTTAAGTCACGAACACTGTGGACTGCACTTGGATGGGTGACCGGTTCTGGCCAAGTACACATTGGCAAGGTGGAACTACCCGTAAGGGTCTCCCCACCAATAAAAGCCATAAGAATATTTTTTTTATTTCTTATTTTGTTATATGATATTTATTCAATTTTATTTCATTCATTTTAGCTGTGAATTTATTTTTCAAATAACAGAAAAATTTCAACTTCTAGGGGGGGGGCAGCTGCCCCCCCTGCCCCTGCCTGGATACGCCCATGGATCCGCTACAGGCTTGGAGAAGTAGTGATCTTCTTGTGCATATTTTTAAAACCGATTATCAGGGCTATTATTCCAGAAAATAAAGTTCTGGGACTCTTAAATCTGGAAATACATTGGATACGTATATGCCTCGCAGAGAGGTACCGGAACGCTGTTATTTATTGATTAAAGCGCTGACTATTATTGATTTGTTTCAGAGTCAACGCGCTGTTCCAACTGAAGAAATTGAAAGTATAGACTGTGGAATGGTTTTGCGTAGCATCGGATATCGTAGCAGACAAGTGGATGAGTCTGTTCCTTTTGACACAAAAAAGTGTATAGCCATACAGCAACCAGGTACTTCTACTATTAATATAATTGGTTTGTATACAGAGTATTTCAGGAGGAATTTGTAATACTTCTCAGGCTGATTCCTAACATCAAGTAGAGAAAAAGTTCCATGAGACATACCCCCGAAAACGCTTTAATCTTGGATAAATCTCTCATGAATCTTACACAAATCTAAGAAACCAAAAAATCTACTAAACACTGATATTCCACTTTTTCTATGTTTTGTCTACTCTTGATGGCGATTTCTGAGATTTTTGTAAGATTTACAACATATTTGATCTACAAAAAAGAGCTGATGCAAAAAATATTCCTTTGTTCATAAGCATTTTTATATTTTCCAAATATAATTGAAATTGATCTCATAAGTACTAAGGTAATCAAATTTTTCTAGTGATTTCCAGTTCTAGATGGATTTTTAGTGTTATTCTAGTCATTCCAACTACTGTATTATGTTGATAAACTATTCTCAATCTATTGACAATCCAAATTAACCGGTTAGATCTTAATCTAATTGGTGGTTATAGTGGACTATGTTTCATCAACTTGATAATTCTTCAATTATTCCTATCTTCTAGGTTCATCTCATTATTTCTCATTGCATTTTTCAACACAAATCACTCAAAGACTGACAACTTCCACTTTGCTATCTGAACTCTACATTTTCATTTTCTACAGGGTTGTATTGTGCTGGATGGCTTGCCAACGGTCCGACTGGTGTGATACTAACCACTATGGCTGAGTCATTCCTTGTTGGAGAAAAGATTTCCATGGACATTGATGAGAAAATAATCGATACAAGCCAGAGCAAACCAGGCTCAGAATTGATATTGAGTTACCTGCATGGAAAAGGTGAGGAGTATCACATGGAGCTATTTGTTTTCCATTTTTATTGAGGTAAAAAAAATATAATTAGAACAATCAAGGCCTGTTTATCTATTTCAAATTATTTTATGTATTTTTATTGATAAATGAATCAAGCAAAGCGTTGATGTTTCGAAAGCACAGTAGTTTTTGATAGATATATTTGTACATAACCTTGTTTCGGACTTATTATCCATAAAAATTTAGGATAGAAACAGTACAGGCTATGCCTAGTTTTTCTTACCTAGTTATAATAATGAAAAAATTATCATGATTCGTTTAATAATGTCGATGAATGAATAAAATTAATTAATTTTTTCAATAATGATTTATATAAGTTTAATTTGTTTTATTTGGTGTTTTGTTTAAAGCTTTTTTAGTGAATCTATTTCGAAATTCAAGATTTATATTTTAGTGTATAAATTAGTAAAAATATGTGTGAAAAATATCATAACCTGTTTTTAGTATGTTTTAATAAATTGCAAAAGGGACAGTATTGGGCCTTGCCTGTTGTACTCTTCCATATATAATTTACTCAATAAAGATGATGATCATGATTATATTATTTTTATTCCAGGTATACAAACAACGGATTTCAGTGACTGGGAGAAGATCGATACAGTAGAAAAAGAGAGAGGAGCGAAGATCGGAAAGCCAAGGGAGAAAGTTACAAGTATCCGAGAAATGTTGGAAATTGTAGCATGATTCCCAGTAGGAGCGTTTGTATTAGTTTTCACTTATAACATCATTATTATTTCATGATTAGTGTTTAAAAAAATGACGTACTTATCACAGACAGATTCCCCAAGGTTTTTTTGGAGGAATCATTTTACAAAGAAGCTTATTTTTCCAATTTCTCCGTTTCGAAATGACGGGCTTGAATCTCTTTGTGATCCTTGAATTTACTAGAAAAATACTGAAAGTGAAATTTACTCAAATTTCTAAAAAAATATTAATTTACTGGTAGAAATATCTTGTTTCTCCATTCAAGCTCAGTAAACCAATCTTAGATCTTCAAATCTTGGTTCTTCAACCAAGTTTATCTAACAAACTTTATCTTATTCCAAATATTTATTTTAAAAATCATTTAATGTCCTAAGCCTTTAAGAAAAAGATTTGTTATTATTATTATTTGAGATGTTAGTTATGAAAAAATACATTTTATTTTTGTTTGTTATAATATCGAGTGTTTATATTTTAGGATATTCTAATATCTTTATATTGTTGAAACTATACTCATTTTTTATACATTTTAGATAGAAAAATTATATGATTTGAAAACAAGCCTAGAAAATTCTTCGTAGACTTTTTCTCTCTTACTTTCAATTTTTCCTCTTCCAATGAATAAATGAATGAATGCCTAAATTCCTCTATAATTTACGTCGCGCTCATGCCGCATTTCTACCCAGGCTGTTTTATTTGTCATTTAATTTTAAGATAATTGAGGCCTTTTTCAAATTTGAAAATTAGAGTTTATATATTTCTAGTTTCAATTACAGTAGAACTTCGATAATTCGTAGTTCAAGGGACCAAAGCTTTATTACGAACGAATTACGGAAGATTAAGAATCATTGAAGCTATGAATATTGGAATATAATTTCAAGGGACTAAGCTTTCACTACAAATTATAGAGAATTACGATTTATTGAGGTACGAATTATCGAAATTCTACTGTATATAATATTTTAATGCTAATTTCACTGGAATGAAAATTCAGCAGCCGGCCCTTACTTTTCATACTTGGTATAGCTGACGCCAAACGGTAAGGCAGTTTGGTCTGCTCGGGGCAGTGTGTTCTCCAGCAACTTTTGTTGTTGATCAGATTTGTCATTTAGCTAGGCCTAGGTTATATCTTTGAAATCAAAGGAGACCATAGACGCATTACATCAGCTGTTAGCAGGTTACATCCCTTACCAGAGACAGACGAAACCGCTTAACTATTTGGCGAATATTATTTACTATTCTACTATCATTTTAGATATTAATTATTCACCTTAAATAGTAGGCGGAAAATATATTGAGAACAGACAGTAGGCCTACATTATTTCTCATGATAAAATTTATAATATTGAACCTTGCAATAAATTTTTAACTTGTCTATTAAACCAATAACAATTTTTTTACAGATGTTGATATTAGATGAATGAAAATTATTGTACTTTTTACAATTTACGTGAAAATCTGAAATGATTTTGATTAATCAATGAGAACATAAAATAACTGTAATTCAGAAGAATAATTTTTTAGGTTGGCTAAAACATGGTGATCTTATCACTCCACATTTTATATTTCATTTAGCGAAAAAATACCTTATATTATTCCACTCGCTTAAAATAGTTTTATTGATTAGAACATTGAATATTATAAAATACCACTTTCTCTAATCATATCTGAAACTTATATTTTGAGAAACTTCGATTATTTTCTGCTGTAATTGTTTTGTTTTGAGTCCTCATGTGGACTTATTTTTCTATTTCTTAACAATCTTTTTAAATTTTTAGCCCACCTCCTTATTTTTGTGGATTATTTCAAAAGCATAATATAGTGGTACCCCTGATATCCGACTTTCACGGGACCGGGGGCAGTGGTCAAAAGATCAGGCATGCCGAGTAACAAATAAGAACCATTTTTGCAGTCAAATTAGGCCGAAATTATAAGTACTGTAGGCTAAGGCTACACACACTCAATGCACAGTGCTGCTGAATCGTAACTATTGTATTCAATAGAAATATTTTGCAGCATTGTAATAGAAAGTGAGGGTTTCATAAAATGGAAAAGCAGTTAAATTTTTTCTGCTATAAGTATAGCCTACTATAATAATAATTAACAAAAACATTCAACAGTGATCAAGTGAATTTGATGATGTTATGTTACTATATAGTTAGGCGGTTTAGTTTTGACTAGATACTTACATTTTAATGTGATAAGCTACTTTATTATTATATTGAGAAAATATCTTAGGCATAACTCAATATAATTATCATACCGGATATTATTGTGTTTGAGTGTTTCATAAAATTATTATCATGATATAGGTACCGTATAAGTTTAATGAAAGTGTTTGTTTTTTTAAAGATTAATTTGCATTATTTAACTAAGGTAGAATATAGATAGAACTAAAATAATATTTTACTTTTCTTAAGTAGTCTAATTGTGAAGGTGAATATAAGTTATGCCCAAGATATATCTCCTCAATAGAATAATAAAATTAGAATGTAAGGAGTCAAATTATAATATAATATTATTATTCACCACGTCATAAAAAAACACCAACTTATAATCACTGAACAGTACTATGTAAACCAGGATTATTATAAAAGCAATGAATAAAATTTTAGCATCCATATGCAGCACTTTTTTGAAATCAAAAATTTGTGGCCCATGGGGGGATCGAACCCACGACCTTCGCGTTATTAGCACGACGCTCTAACCAACTGAGCTAATGGGCCAGATGACTGGAAGGCAAGAAATTTCAGTTACTGAATTTCGTATCCCATTTTATCCGCTCATGACTTTTCACAGTTACTTTATTCAAGTTTTTCACTACCTATAACACGATATTCAGCTATCTTATTCTCTCCTAATTTTCATCACTTGAAAGAACTCCTTTAAAACAGTAAGTGTACAATGCCCAGTAATTTCAGTTGAGTATGAGTATGTTGGAGTGCTGCAACAATCTCATCAACTGGCGTGCTCTAGTAGCCACTCCCACAACTACATCTAGCAACTAACAGCAGTGCAGTAGCTTTCACTTGGAAGCTGTGACGTGGAAATTTTACATTCACTGTTATAACTGATAAGGATTCCTTGATTATTTCAAGAAGGCCCGTTGGTCTAGGGGTATGATTCCTGCTTTGGGTGCAGGAGGTCCCGGGTTCAAATCCCGGACGGGCCCGATATTTTTTATTGCATTGCAGGGGTCTTGTTGAAGAATACATTTTTACAAAAATGTTGGATTTATCATTGATTTTTAATGAGACAAGTGCTTTGCTGTTGATATCTTACCAAAACAAATAATTAAATCACAAAAAAACTATAATCAATATTATAATGTGACTGAATATTATAATATTCTATTTAGCCTATTATTTAAAATAATAGATAATAAAAAAAATCAATTAACCTTATAAAAATCTATAAAAATATTATTATAGCACAAACAACAAAGATGTTTCGATACCGGTACTTATTAAGTATCATTTTCATTTTCTTAAGCACAGTATCGAAAAATGTTTGTGCTGTAATAATATTTTTAAAAAGTAACTTACTTGATTTTTTTCAATGCCGTATTAATTTTGAAGTAGTCTAATTGTGAATTTTAATCTATTCATCTTATATAGTATATAATTTAAATATCAATAGGCCTATATTATATCACCAGAATTATAAAAAGATTTTTTGAAAATTCTGTCCTCAATTCTTTATTTTCTTTCCATGATAATAATTGTCTTGGAAAAAATAAAAGTGGAAGAATATATAAACTTAACTATGGGACTTGTACTGATCAAATAAGTACTAAGTAATAAGTAATATGTAATAAGTAATAAAATAAGTAATAAGTTATATAACTTTAACTTGTCTGATCAAATAAGAGACTGGCACCTTTTATTTCAGTTGTAAAGGCGACAACTTTTATAATTTTTCTCTAATCTTCCTTGCTTTATATAAGCATTAATACAGTATTAAAATAGGCTACTGTATATGCATACTGTATAGCATATGCAGTATTTAATGTAATTAGTATACATTGTATATTATTAAATAAAAATTTCAATCACAGAACCCTTTGGATAATTTTTTATTTTAACACAACATGTTTCTGCTCTTTAGAGTCATTTTCAAGTGTGAATAAACACTTTCACACTCGAAAATGGCTCTAAAGAGCAGAAACATGTTGTGTTAAAATAAACAAATTATTATCTAAAGGGTTCTGTGATTGAGATATTACGGTGGCTTGGAACCCACCAATGAGTGCGGAGTAGGTTCATTCATCTCTCATCATCATTCTTATATTATGTATAACTTATCTCTTGCACTCATTGTTGATTGTTAGACCTGGAAACTAATTTCACATTGTCAAATACATAGACATATACATAGTCATACTCCTCTAGTTATTATTTACCCTTGAAAATGGTAAATTCTCTGAAACATGTTGTGTGAAATAAAAAATATTTTTAAAAGGGTAGGTACTCTGATTGTAATCATTTTTTAAAGTTTCCTCTAGAGGGTTTTATAGAATGCATTTAGGAAAATGAGCTATGCAGTTATGTAACATATTAAACCGAAATTGTATCAATAGGTTTTGCTCTATCCTCTATGAACTAAAAAAATGTGGACACATTTTATTCAACCTGCTTTTAGGCACGCTCTTCACTTAAGCATTTCCGATTAGTGAGTGATCTATCATGTTTTCAACTTTACCCTCGCACCAGCTTATTCGGGCATCTCCGACCTCCACAAAAAAATATTTACTGAATATAGGAACAATAAAATAAAAACATGATATGGATAGGGATAGAAGGCAGAGGACCTTGTAGATCCTTACAAAACCAACTTGAACCTATTAAGGGAAATACGGTACAATTACTATTAATTATTATAGTATTGCTATTTAATATCATGAGACAAAATAGTGATATGATCCTCAATACACATTCTCGTTGAAATGAATGGGCGTTAGCCTACGTCACTTTTAGCAATCGGTCGTTGACCTTATAATTGCTAATAGATAGCAGCACTGTTCACTCACTCCACCTCTCACCATTTGCTGTTTCCATTCCAGGCTGTGGAGAACGAAATAACATAACATTGAAGGATTGAAGTCTTGCTCCCCTCATCATTAACTTGCCTTCTACTGAAGATTTTACTGATGATGAGAAGTTTTTGATAATGGTAATGGTAAGCCCAATGCCCAATGCCAGTCAGAAGGCAAGAGGCAAGTAGCTTGGTTCAAACACAGAGTAGGGAGAATATCCTTATATCTTCTTATAGCACATAACAGAGTCACCTTTAAATTTCACTAGCTTATAGCGTTTTTCTTATCATTTATAGAATTAGAAAAACATTAAGAAACTAATATTTTGATTCATGAAATATTTCGGCTGCTAAAGCATGCTAATGTCATGGTTTGTCAGCCAATTCCATGACTCAAAATGTAAGTTCCTAAATGTTTTTATAATTTTATAAGTGCTAGTTCTATCTGTACATGTTGATTACACTTCAACACTTGTATCTTCTTACACTTCTTATTCTTTTCTTCTCTTTATTCGAAGTTACTTGATAGTCCTTTGATACTAGGGTACAGATTTGTGTGCAATCAATACGTTAATTGTAGCCGAACTAATATTACAGAGACCTGCAATCAATATATCATCAAATAATTTAGGGAAGTTCAACTGTATTTTAACCTACAACTTTTTTATGAGTCTCTGGATTTTAAATCATTGTAGTTCAAATTTCACATTCTTTTGAAACACCAAACACCTTTTATAGGGATTGATTAATAAGAAATATCTACTGGTCTGGTCTACAACAAATATTTCTGTACGGTAATTTAAAATATTTTATTGATTTTATTCCCTACCTATGCATTTTGCCCGCATAGGATCGTGAGTCATAGGAGTTCAAAGAATAATAGGAGGTAGATAGTTTACAGTTCATTTCAATACAGTAATCAAGTCAATTGAAGGGATTAATTCAAGATTTTGACTAAGATTCAAGTACAAAAGTGTAAAGTTGTTTCCTGAGTCTTGAACTTCTGCCTTCAACCACGGAGAAATTCTCTTAATTTATAGACCATTATTCTTGGATAAAATAATGTCACAAACTTGGCTCTATGCGGAAAACCTCAACATGATAAACTAATTTGGCACATTGTCTGTGAACCCTGATGAATCACAGCTGGTGTGGGTTTTGAGGGAGACATCTAAATTGCCTCGTGTTTTTGAACTCGCAACGATTTGAAGCCAAGATTTTGTTGTTGAATTCAGATTAGAAATAGAGTGAAAAAGTTTCGGGCGATCAAGATTCTAATAATTTTCTCCATTTGAATGTTACAAAAGACAAAGTCTGCACCCTTTATTTAATATTACATTGTCTGCACACTTTATACATTGTCTTTTACAGTGAACAGACAATGTATAGAGTGTACAGACAATGCATACAGTGTACAGACAATTTATGGAGTGTACAAACAATGTATAGAGTGTACAGACAATGTATACAGTGTACAGACAATTTATGGAGTGTACAGACAATGTATACAGTGTACAGAAAATGTATACAGTCAACGTACAATGTAAGAAAGGAGAGTCTTTGTTACTACGAACTTGATTAGGATGGTAGTGGTAGTGTTGCTTTATTTATCTATTCAATCATGACTAGCTATATCAGATTCATCTACGTTATAGATAAGTGAATCAAAAGTGATATGAATAGATAGATGTAATGAAAGATGAGAAGAACATGAATTTCTCCCTTTAACGGTCTTCGAATTCTTCTTTATTGACATGATACATTAGTTTTATTATTCATTTTCAGTAATTACTCAACTAACAGTTTTGTAGCAAAAAAAATGCAAAAGGTCTCAGTTTCATATCCGATGTTTTGAATATTATTTCTGGGAGAAATTGATTCAATGATTTGGTATTGTGGTGCACGTAGATTGAAGCGTATTAAAGAAACTCAATCTCAATGTAAAAAGCATAATAAATAAGTCGATTACAACAAAAAGCTGAAAAGAATGAGATATGGTTTGTTGAGATCCGATGACTTTTACAATAGTTAGAGGTATCCTTGAATTATGATCCTTGAAGGATCCTTAATATTGAACATAACCTAAATTCAGGTCGGTGAGTAGCTTGTCTGCTAGAAGTTGATCTGAAAGACATTATTACCAGAGAAAATATCAATACAAGCATGTTATAAATTTTTTTGGAGACCATTTCCCCCCAAAATAGGTTTTTTCAAATACAAGGATATCTTTTAATTGCTCTAGTTCAAAAACTATACAAGGGAGAAAGGTCTACTTGGTCTCAAATTGTAGATGACAAAATTATCCCCAGAGGGATTTTGAATTGAACAACTCAAAGGAATATGTCAAAAGATCTGAGCGAGCAAAAACTAAAAATACTTGATTATAGTTTTTCTTGAAAATTAACCTATTTTTTGAAAAATCGTAACTCGGTTTCTAGTGAAGATCAAGAAATGATTCTACCACCATTCTCTTGCAAATTTTATTTACTAAAAAAAAAGGTTGAAAAAGTTTTTTCGTCCGATGCTTCGTTTTAACGTTATTCCAAGAAAACCAAAAAATGAGCAAAATTTTCCAATATGACGGCCAAAAATACAACTTTCCGACACGAGTTGAGAGTGGGATTTTTTACACGTTAAATAGGAGGGTGTCAGCTACCATTTCCACCATAAAACAACTTTGTTGCAATTAGTTCCAGGTTGACACCGGTTTTGAGCTAGAATGACTTGACTAAATGTGTATCTTTCAAGAATTTTACTTAAAGATACTTATTCTGAATTGCCTACAACAAAATTCGTGATTTCGGCATTGCTGTGACTTGTTTATGTCGTGGCTAAAACAAAGCCACTCCAGTCGCGCACACACACACACACACATTCAGAGCTTTTGTTTATCTCGTCTCAAGCCATCGTGGATGGACTATAGTAATTCTTTTGTAATACCGGTACCTTCATCTTCATTCTCTAATCCAGGATTATAGGAATAGCTATAAAATCAAGTTCTTGAAGACCCGGAGAGTTAAAAATAGCCTACAGATTTTCAGCTGGAATATAACTTTCAACGAAAAGACAGCAAAAATGTTGTTTATTCGAGGGTACCAGAAAGCCTATTCACATACCAAAGTTTTTCACAGATCTCTGAAACTTCTTTCTCTTCAATAAGCTAGGCTATATGGAATGGATCCATTACGTGAATTCAATTTGAGATAGTGTTTTTGGGAATCAGGCCCTCATGGGCTTCCCCCATTTTATAGACTAAATCGACGAGATTGACAGAGAATATTGTGTCATCGTGATGAACTCTGATCTGAAATAAATTTTTCACTAGAATAGAGTTGATTGATTCTGGTTTTTATAGTAGACTACAAATTTAGTTTGAGAAGTTGATATAGGCTCTAGGCTATAGATAGAACAACAAAGCCTATGAGCCTTTCAAATAACAGTCTAGAATGGAGACTTGGGTACAATCTGTATGAAAACAACAACAACATTTGTTTCTCCTGGGATTTTGAGAGTTTATTGCAACAAGGAATCATTCCATAAATAATATAATCTATTATGTAGGTTGTTTGTACGCGGATCACCAGCTCATGAAGGGCTTAGGCCTACCAGCTAGTTGCCAATTTCATACTCGTATTCACTCCACTATAAAGTCCGTCCAAGCAAAGAAGAACGGACCCCGGCAAGACGGAAAAACGACTCCAGCCCATGAATTCTCGAACAGAACCAACAGTTCCCGAACCGACACCGACCGACCCGAAGCCACCCCCTGACCCGCCAGAATGTTCACTCTTATTGTTTCACTCTTATTGTTTCATCTTTTGAAAAAATGGTTTATATCAACTTGACTTTATATTATCTTCATTTTTTCAATTTTTTGCAACTACTGTACGGTATGTATTTCTTAACTCTTACATTACTTATTTATTGTTGGAACAATCTTTCCCATTTTTACAGTTTCAGTTCCCGCCAATGAACTCCATACATTACTTACTGAACTGTCTCCTCTTTGTGTAATTTGTCGGTGCTCGTTGAAGCTGGTGAAATGGTTGTCAAAGGTCAAGCTGGAATTCAAGGTGAGCTATCACATAATAATGATAGTCATAATATTGATAGACATTCTTTCTCATGTTTTGCATCGAATCTCAAATAAGAGATAATTTGTATGACTACGAAGTAATGATAAGCGTACCTGTAATGTGGTGTACCCTACAGAAAGGTAACATTAATTTTATTGAATTGGGGGGAATTTATTTTATTGAAAAAAATAGGAAATTTTTGGGCTACATTTTTATTATTCTTGTAATTACATATTATACAAATACACATATTCATTCCACTTTATTTATTCTAGCTTTTACAATAGAACATAATATTTATAATAGGTTATAGCTTGACAATCAGCATTAAAGCCAAACAATTAATAATAAATAAATAAATAAATAAATTTTATTTCTTCACAGAAAATGAGAAAGTATGAAAATTATGGTATGAACATTCAAGTGTACCACTGTCACCTAATGCGCGAAGACAAAATGTCATGGATATATTTACCAAACATTTCTATACAGTAATTATTGTTATTCATCAATATTAATGAAGAATGATTCAAAATCAAGTGAGAATCCCTAAAGGAATCCAAACTGCTCTACGAATCCTGTGTTTAGCCGGTGGTTTGCAGGCGCAGGGCATGCAACGCGGCCACACACCGTATCACGATACACGTTGCAGCGGGGTAGGGATGCGCGCGTGTCTCGAGCGTCGCGTACGCGCGTGCGCGCAGGAGGTGCGTGCGTCGGTGGCGATAGTGACGTGCCGCGCTCCTGCTGGTGACGTCACTGTTGTGTTGAGTCTGTAGTAGAGCTAGCAGGGGTCAATGACTTGCAACGCACATGGTGGAATAGAAGCGTTCTGTTCGGCAAGCCTTGTTCAGTGCGGAGACACAAGTGTTAGTTCATTCGTTTGTTCCTCCAAATCTTCTCGATTTGCGGTGTTTTGTGCGTTCAGATTTCAAATTAACGTCCAGAGGTAATATGTACCTTTTTCGTTGAAAATTAAGTCCGAAATCCGGGCGGGATACGATCGCTGGTCGTGGATCAGCTGTGTTTCTGCGCTTGGCTAGAAGTGTCACTGCCCCCAGTCGATAAACCCAGCAGCGATCGTCCTTTGCCTATTATTACTTCCGCGTTCCGCCCCGTCGCCTTTTTACTCTACTTGTGACAATATTCGCGCTCTTCATACATCTACCTACCCGCTACAGTTAATCATCAAACATAACCTACAACGGTTGAGTCTGTGTGTGAATGAGATAGCAACGCCGAAAGGATTATTAATCTACTCCGACATTGCACACGTTATTTTGATCACGTCTTCTTTTTTCAGTTATTGATAGGCCTGATATTGGGTAGATGTGGGGGATTGATGGGAAGGATGTAGCCCTGTGGGAAAGTTGATTATCAATTTTCATTTGCATGAGAGTTTGAGATTAAATTTAGCTATTCATATTGAAAGTTACTGTGAGATTATTGTGGTGATGTGATTTTCCTGTTGAATCTGTGAGGCCACTTATAAGATGTGTTCATGATAATATCTGGAATTATGTTTATTTATAATCCATTGATTGTATGAGGTGGGATTCAATCAATAGGCTGGTTTGAAAAGAAATCAAGGGAGTTTGATTTATTCAGTCTTATAATTCATCAGATTTGCAATAATATGTAGGGCCAATCGTAACGAGTTAACTGTATGATTGATAACTAAATGCAAATCAAGAGATTAATGAAGTTTTGATCTGTTTTTGAAAATTTTTAATACTGAATAAGATGCAAAAGGGATTATATATGTTGGGTCACATTGAGATTATGTTTAAACTGATCTGATATCCCTATTTTTTGGAAAAACTTATGAGCTATTTTTGCAAAACTCTGTTAATATACAGCTCTGGGAGTTTAGGTGGGCCTCTTTTGAAAAAATATAGTTGATGAGGAGTCACCTTGAAATCATGGTGATAGTTTGATCCCTGAATTTGATATGTGAGCTTAAGGAATAGCTTAATCTCTTCCCAAATGAGTAATTCCAATTGAAGAACAAGTTACTTCGATCATCATTAATAATAATAATAATCATCATCATTGAATTGAATTGAGAAAAAAGTCCTAGCCATATATTGATAACATAAACTTATCAGGTTTTTAATAATTCTCATAAATAGATATAGACCTACTCTACTAAAAAATATTTAATTTTTCTCTGATGCGTGCAAACTAGGGCAGTAATTGAAAATGATTGAATTTTGCTACATAATTTCTCATTAAGACATAAATCTCTTCGTAGTTAGTGCTTATAGTGTATACATTATTGTATGCCATCCTTAAATAAATTGATGATAATTATTGTATGACAATTTTAGAGAAGTATCATTAATGACATGGGATTGAATAGATAAAAATTATAGATGTGATTAAATGGATAAATAATACTAATAGGGGACGTCTAGGAGCTTCTACCCCTAAAAAATGAGATCTTGAGTATTATCTTGAACACATCCTGCTATTCTGAGAAAATACTGCCATTTCGATGTTGATAATTTCACTTTTTCAAGCTCATGCCTTGGACATTTTCTTGTCTTCTACCAGGAGAAAGGTAATCTGATCATTTTTCAATCACCCTATCACCTATTTTATCGTAGAATGGAGAAATCTTAATCAATTTCCTGTCGAAATTCAAAATTTCAATGTTCCGTTAATCCATGACTTGTAGATCTGTAATGGAATTTTTTTGAAGAGTTTTTCACTTTGAAAACATTTGATTTGACAACTATGAAACAGTAGTATGTACGATAAGGATTGATGGATACCTCTTGAATTTTATGATGAAGATAATGAAGTATAGTGTACTTCTAGCAGATTATAGTAGAATCGATTGATTATTATTAAATGTTGATTTCCCAAAAGTATTGACTTCACTTTTGTCAATACTATTGAATTCCATTAATCGAAATTGAATCTATAAAATTTGCAAAAGCAACCTCTTTTCAACTGAAATATATTTTTAAATAGACTGAGTTTAATAGGTATTCTATAAAAAGTGGGCTTTTGACATGTGCTAGAAGTCAGTATTTTGAGAAACATTTTATAATTGATAGAATTTATATAATTCGGAGATTTATACGTGTAATATATCTATTAGGGTTTCTCTAATTAATATTATTTTAAAGCATAATCGAAGCTAACTGGGATTGAATAAAAAATTAATGAATTTCTCAAGCCAATAAATCCACGAATGCTCTTGTTCAATCAATATTATAATCTCGCATAATTATTTGAATCTAATCTAACTTGATTTTTGTTGTTTTTTATTTTTCAAGGAAAAAACATACAATTGATATCTCTAATAATATCATCAAATTCATCCACTTCAAATTTCGTTTAACAGTGCCGAACTCATTTTACACCTGTAAATTATTATTTCCCTATCGATACATGACTCATCAATTAGTTACGGCCAATTAGCCTATCTAGAGACAATTTAATTATTTCACTTTTCATTGAAAAATTTGAATGGAATTATTATCAAACACAACGCCGATTCGATAAAAAAATTTGACCCGTCTACTTCTGTATAGCGTGGAGTTATTTAAAGCTTCAGCTTGGCACTATGTATTTATTTTGATATCACGGTCATTGACCTTTGTTAGCGAAAGTTGATCTTGCTCACAGCTTCAGTCACCCTTGTTCTCTTTCTCTCTCCAACCCTTCACAATCCATCTTTTCGTCTTTTTTCAACTTGAAACCGGGAAAACCAGACCATTATTTTGTTTCAATGTGAAGGTGAATGCTAGAAAAAATATCTTGATTGTAATTAATCACTCACTGATAGCTTGGAACTTTTTAATCAAATTTTACATCAAACAATGATGTAATCAATCATCTATTGTGCTGGTGAATAGTCTCAACAACTTATTTAATTGTTATCATGCAAAATTTATCAGAAGTTCTTTGGCTCTGATGATTCACCAACATCATTTCTTATTTCAAAACTAAATTGAATTATTTGTGGGGTTTTCCATTCGTGGATGAAATACATGGATACGTGGATTAAAAATTAATACAATTTCTCTCACTTTGAAAATCAATAAATGAGATTTTAGAATTTCACTTTTTGGTCTTCACACATTTTTCTTGACGATATTCTAGATATTTTAGATATTCTTGAATATATTTCAGTGGTAACACAATTTAAAAGATGAATTCACTTTTTTATCTTTAACCCTTACAAGATTATTCTAAATCATTTCATGCGTTTTGGAGAAACATTAGATTTTTCACGTACCTGCACGCGATGTTTTCATTGCTTCATGGGGAACTAACTGCAAATTGTCATTTCAAAATCAACTAATAACGTATCTTGTTTCACAATAATAACTTGTCTCTCTCAACAAATCTACTATAATCGATAGTAATTTATAATTTCATATTATCCATTTGATCACTTCATCCGATTTTTCTTTTCTATCAATAAGGAGAGAGGTAATTGAAAAGGAAAGGAGATACTGTACTAGGATTAATCTGATATGACTTACTGTGAGAAGAGTTAACAGGAAACTAGGGTCCCATGTGGGTTTTTAGTGATACTGTACTCAAATTCCAGGTGTAATCGATTGAGAAATTTTTCTACCGTCATCGGAACTGATCAGAGTTGAAGTTTCGATTTCAAGAGTTTTGTAGAATAACAATTTTTCTATCGAAAAGTTTCCAACGAGTCTGTTACCAGTGACAGTGCGGAATTGTTGTGACCTGTAAGATACAAAGTGTAATTTGATTTAATTGTGGAATATTTTACTAATTTTTGTGAGAGATTGGCACAACTATGGGAACAATAATTCGTCTCAACGGAGGATAGTCGTGCTAACCACTGGTATCTACATCTTGCTGGGAGTTCTTCAGCTTCTTTTAAAATGTGAGTACCTGATGGAAATCGAATATATTATCTAATGCTCCACTCTTGAGCAAGTTTATTAGAAATATAACGAACTTGGCAAATCTTTTGTTTTCCAATATTAGATAGTAATGTTAATGTAATTAGTGAGTAAAGGCGACTGAGTTATATACTTGTCAAGCAAAGAAGACATTCATTCCTTCAAAATGACAGCTGTTCAATGATGCCAGCAGTAGAAATAAAAATAGTCCCACCCTGACTATCTGTCTCTCATTACATCTAACCACAGCGGTATGTTGACAGGAGTAAAATTTTCAGGAGTTGGCAGGAGCAACACTAAAATTTTCAAATTTGAGCATGCAAAGTTACACTTTCGCTTCAATCGGCCATTTTGAAGAAATGTCTTCTATGCTCGCCACTCGACAAGACTATAGCTAATTAGATTAACATTTTCTTGTCCTGTATCTTCCTCTCGCTCCAACACCACCAATCTAGTTCCAGCGGAGTATCAGCTGGTTAAAAAAAATTCCTGTGCAACAAAATTATTGTTGTCTTGCAGAGCATAACAAAGCATGCACTTTTGTAAACTTTTAGGATTATTTCAGTCAAAATGAAGATAAGTCATGTTATTTTCAACCATGAATGAGGAGGAGATCAAAGATTATCTCACTCTCTGATCCTTCCCCTGCAATTAGTTGATTCAATGTTAATATTACGTATTTTAAGATTCGTTAACTTGAGGCTGAAGTGAGAGAAAAATCGTCATCATCAACTGGAAATATATTTTTGAAATTTCTTACTGCCATCCTTGCTGAATACACACATAACTAACTTGTTATGATTTCAATCTTGAAAGCTCTCTTATCAAAATACTGTATTGGTGATTGGTGTTTAGTAGTGAAAAATAGATCAGAATTCACAATTCTGCTTGTCATGCTATACGATGATCTATTTGTAATACTGTGTCTTCAAGATTCAACCAAGGCAAGGCTTACTATATGCTATAATGACAAATTTCATGTTGTAAAGATGTTTTTGTACCCCACAACTGCTTTGCAGATCAACTTAACGCCCAATGCACGTTGCGGCTCCATTTTCTTTTTCCATATTTTGTCCTATATTCGGCTCTCCCATATAGGATTTGCATCTCGTAGAGGAATATTCATGTCATTAAACCTGAAGCATCTGAGTAACTTTCAAAAGCTTATACCTTGAAAAACGTTCCGCCATTCAGTTTATGGAATACTCTATAATTTAATGAAATTTGTTGATTAAATATTGGTTTAGTGGAATTTTTCCATGATGAAGGAACTAAGAAGTTGTATTAGAAATAAAGTGCATTTAGACAACTTCTTAGTTATTTCATTACTCTATAGTTATCGATCTGATATTTAATGAGTAGCCTATAATTGGGATTTTATTTATTCAGGAGGAATAAGTTACTATGAGTACAGAAGTTAGATTAAAAAATATGTATTTTTACTCCAGAAGGAGCAGAAGATAGAATTCAATGAGAGAATTTATTGCCGGTTTTGAATATTTGAAGTTTTGTGAAAAATAATGGAATACCGGTATTGGTTTATAGAAAACAGCTTGGTAAGAAGATAAAAATGAGTTACTTATCGAAGGCCAATAAGGCAGATTTGATAACGGTAATAGAGGAAATAGGAATTGATGTTCAATCAAATACGAGAGTGACACAGTTGACTAAACTGAAAGCTCCGGATTACAACGAAGAGTCTATCAAAGGAATATTAGAAAGATTAGAAAAGAAAAAATATGCAAGAAAAAGAAATGAGATACAGGAAAAATATGCAAGGGAAATAAATGAGATAGAGGAAACATATGCAAGGAAAAGAAATGAGATAGACGAAAAATATGAAAGGAGAAGAAATGAGCGAGAACAAAGACAAATTAACAAGATCAATATAATCAACCCTATTCAAAATATTTATATTGAAAGCAAAAATCAGAAAATCGACTCATGTTTTGTGAAATAAGATTGTACATTTACAAGCACTCTAGACATTGACAAAGATGTAAATAAGCAGCTACAAGATGACAATTTGAACACTGATTCAAGAAGTGGCGTTCAAAAAGAGATTTGTAGAATTACGGATGAAATTGCTAAAGAAGTGATCGAACCTGAAGATACCAGAGTCTTTGATGAAACCATTGAAGAAAATAGTCGAAACTTGGTTGAAAGCACGGAAGACAGTGTGTTTGAAATTTTGTCTAGTAATGTCGACCAAGGAGATGAAGACAGTTCTGTTGAAGAGTTGATGAAAAAGCAAAAGAGAAGGGAGTCTACAAGAGGAAAGAAGAGGAAAAATGATGAAGGAGTGACAAGAGAAGCAGATAAAAGTCACATATTAAACTATGATAATCAAATGTGTGACAGTTTGGAGTGTGATTCCAAGAGGAAAAATCATTTTGTTGACAAGAGATTAGTCTATGCTCTATGTCCATGGATATTACAGTAAAAACATATTCCAGCATGATTAAAAGTAAACGTAAAAAATGAATAGAATAATTTTATGTGAAAAATTAAAGAAAAACGTTCAATAGACAAAACAGACAACAGCTTGTGGTCAATGACTGAAATTGATTCAATTTGTTCAAGTCCTTCTATTATGGTTTTGTCTTGCTCTGTACTCCGAATATTTCAACGACTACGCAAATCAGTTGTGCCAATAAAAAGCTGGAAGAGGCTGCTTGTTGCAGCCCACAGTTGATACTACTACACTGTATAATTGAATCATTGACATCCTCTTGCTTTTCTGAATCTTCCTTTCTGGATCTAACTTCGCCTTCTTTCTTTCTTTCTCTGTCTATTAAATGAATATTCTAAATAATATACATATTAAAGTAGAAATAAATTTTATTTATTATTCTAGTAACAATATTTCATGCAACTGCTATTTTCCTACTATTTCTACTTTTATCCTTTCTCGTTTTTCGACATTCATTGTACTGTATTTCTTTTTCCTCTTTCTGCTTGTAGCCTCCTTCCCTTTCTGCTTATGAATCACTATTTTTTCTTCCACTCCTCTTTCTAGGAATCAATCGTTTCTTGTCTTTCCTTCTTTTAATTATCTTTTTAAACCTCATTCGTTTTATCTAATTCACTAATACAATTTTATCTCCCCTAATTATCTTTCTCCCTCATCCTCATCCTCCTCTACAGCTCATGTTTTTACAAATCTTCTCTACATCATATTCTTTTCTCTTTTTTCACCCTCTCTTCTTTTCCTCTACTTTATACAACTTCTCCTTCCGTTTTTTAACATCAATACCCGATTTTACCTTGCACTTCTTTCTTCAACTATTTTTCTTCCAAATTCTATCCCCATCCATCTTCTTCTCGTTCTCTTTTCTCTTCATAATCATTTTTTTCTCATTCTCTCCTCTCATCATAATCATTTTCTTCTCCTTCTTCAACACCTTCGTCCATCACACCTACACCCCTCTTGTTCATTCACTCTTTTTATATTCATCCTACCTACTCCTTCCTCTCTTCTTGTCCTTCTCTATTTCCTATTCTTCTCTCATGTTATTCCTCTCTATACTATCATAAAAATTCTCTTATGATGATGTGTCATCGACCCGGCTCGTGCGCAAGCTCACTGCTGAAAATGAAACAGAGAGAAAGAGAGAGAGAAACACGATAGAGATGTTTACTCTTTTTATTGCGACTTGGAAGTTGAAACTCCAGTCAGCTGCACTAAATTCTCCACACATTTCTGTACACCTATTATCACGTTCATTCACATAGCATCACGTATCTTAATACCTTATTATCACTTCAATTTATATTTCCTTCAGTCCTTCCTAGAGAGTATAGAATATAAATTTAGTTATATTCTCTCTGGATCTTTTATACTGGAAATTTTATTTTCAAAATGTTCAAGTGTTGTGTGGTTCACGAAATCTTCTATGTTGATTCTTGCTAATCAATTATTTCAATTTTCAATATTTCTAAATCTTCAATTCTCTGAGATAAGAGATCCTCCTCTTTGAATACAGGATCCTTGCATTTTTATTGAACATGGAACATTACTTCTAACTTATTTATTAGTTTGATTTTTAATCACTGGCGGCTCGTACCCACGAAACAGGTGAAGTGCCAGTATTTATATTTTATTGTACAGCACTTCACCTGTTTCGTGGGCACGAGCCGCCAGTGTTTTTCATTCGATCCAACTTATTTATTACTTTTATCAATAAACTGTGCTGTGTGCTGTTTAAATCAATGCAGCACTGAAACATTCCACCGTTGATAAATTAATTTATAATACAGTATTATAACATCTACATCAATTTATCGTAATGTTCAATCAGAACAACAGTCATACTTTTCTAAATACATATAGTACGGTGCAATTAGACTCGAACCTCAATATCCAAAGAGAAAGGACGATTCCTATGCTAACTTGTTCTATACAATAGCTCATTATTTTCTACTCATCACGGCGGTATAAATTCATATATTATAATCCAAATTCGGTGAAAAACTAAAAAATTCAGATTTAAATGATACCCTTGAATAATAAATAATACCTGCACATTGAAAAATCCAAATTTTCACATATCAATGCTCCCAATCGGGAAATTGAGAACGAAAAAATCTGAAACTATCAAGAAATGTAGAGAAAATCTTCCTGTTTCAGATGGTTATTATAAGAATTGCGAGACCTTCGACATAAGAAAGTACACAACCGGTTTTTATCACACTTTTTCTGATAAAATCGCTCATGTTTTTAATTCTATTGAAATTTCTTAAACAATGTGCATTAAACAAGAAGTTCCAATATTTACCATCTTTTAGAGGATAAATCATTCTACATTTCTAAACCTAGGACATATCTCTACCGCCAATAGTTACCAAGTTACAATAGAATGAATTATATGTAATTTTTTAACAATTGAAAACGCTGATTTTCCAACAATGTTATCATGAGGAATTCATTGTAGAATCATGATGAATCTTATTTGATATTAAAGATCACATTTTTTTCTACAATTTGAGACCAAATTCATATTTTTTTTAACAATTATTTAATGAGCTACGTATATCTTTGAAACCAATCGTCATCTTCTTTAGCTCAATGAAGCGTTTCAATGTATCATTCATAGTGTGTGGAGCGCCTCTCAAAGTGAGCTCTGAGCTCGACAGTTGGTTTGAAAAATGGATCTAGCTAATTCTGTAATAGTTCAAAAAATGTGAATTTGGTCTCAAATTGTAGAGAAAAATGTACTCTTTAATACTATATATGATTCACTATATTTCTTAGATAAAACTTTGATGAAAGCATTGCTGTAAAATATCCTATTTCAATTTTTACTTATTTTTAATACTTTATTCATCTGTAACTTTGTGACTCATGAAGGTAGAGTGATGTCCTTGGTCTGAAAATGTAGAGAATTTTGCCCTCCATAATAAGTATAGAATTATAAGCCAATCCGAATATTTTTAGTTTTTTTTTTGTATGATAGAATGTAATTTTAGAGGATTTTGGAGGTGTAAGGGGTTTTTAACATTGCTGTAGCACATGAACCACTGAACATAGAAGTGTGAATTTGGTCTCAAATTGAAGAGAAATGAATTTCGCCGAGAGGGATTTTGAAATACGGATGCAAGTATTTCCAATTCAAAGTTACAAACTTTTAAAGTAACGGAATATTTCCTGTGAAAAAAATATGGAGTATTTAAAAAATTTGTAATTTGGAAACCGTTGAAGATACAGAGTTGGTATTGGTCTCAATCTCTTCCAAATTTTGTTTTCTAGAAAAAACATGCATGAAATTATTTCGTCCGACGCTTGGTTCGGCTACAATTCACGAAAAACTGAAATTTTGCACCTTTCACCCCCCCCCCTCCCCCTAAAACCCGGCGCTCAGAAGGGTGAAAGTTGGCGTAGGAATCGTCCTCTCTCTTTGGATGTTGAGGTTTGGTCTTTTTTTGAACTAATTGAACCGTACTAATAAGGTGTTTCATGTAATACAGTCAATAAATCAAGTGAATTTGCAAACTATTGACCTTTATGTACAAAACATCTTGTGCATCGTATTTCTCATATTTTCAACTAGTCATCTTTCCACAAGATTCAATGATTCAACGAACTATCAAGAGCTCGGAAATGTGAAAATTACATATTTTTTGGATTCCGACATAAGTATACTGAATTATACGGTAGTGATCATAAGTGGGATGCACAGTGGAATTTGGATAGTGAGATACTGTATAGCTTCTCAAATCTAGTTCTACTGACTAATACCAGTCAATCAATTCACTAGACAGTAAATTCACCATATAGACAGTAGACACTTTTCTAGGCAGACCGTACTACCTAGAGTTTACTCGTTTTTATTCACTTGGCCCAATGTCTCTTCATGTTCAGCAATTGTTTCTCAAAATCTACTAGTGATCTCTACTAGTGCATTCTGGTATTCGTGGGTGCAGAGAAGTACATAAATAAAAGTGAGTGAAACGAGCCATTCTCGCGTGTGCACTCTCCCTTTTGAAACTGTACTTTTGAGGAGACGTCGATGAACATTTTTCAAGGCAGACTGCACACTGTACAAAGGGAGCGAGCGCCGCGGGCGATCATTCTCGCCTTGCCTTGGTCACGGATCTGTCTGTTACGACAGTCTCTCTAATCTTTGCTCGGTTATAGTTAGTTTCAAGATAGTTATAGTTCTAGGTACAAGAATCAGAATACTCGCGAGAATCATACTCGCGAACGAGGCGAGTATCCCAAATTAATCAAGAATCAGAATCAATTTTTATTCGTTTGACTTTCATGATAGTCTTGTTCGAAGTATCTTCTAAGATAGTATGTGAAAATGAGCATCAGTGTAGAACTCAATTTTTATCATGGTAATCATTCAGGCCTATTATTATAAAAAAGATTCATTAATAAATCACTTTGTAATCTCGCCAATCACTGTTTATTCTTAAAAACGTCCTTTAACACTTTTACCAGTAATTGTAATTATGTAGGAGGAAGGGCAATCGAATTATTCACATTTGAAAACTTTAGATATTAATCAACTTTCAACTTTAGATATTAGATATTAACTTTAGATATTGGAGGATAAAGCTAAACAGGGAAAGCATAGAAATCTGAATAAAGATGCAGTAAAAGAAGGTAAGAAAGCTAAGAATTAAGCTAAAATGCAAAACAAGAATGCAGCTAAGAATGAACAATAAGAATGAAGAGGTTGAGCTGAAATTGAGGAGAAATAAAGAGGAGAGGTAGATAAGGGAAATCAATGATTAAATAAACAGGATTAACAGAAGTGAAAGAAGAGATGCTTGAGGAGAATTTAGCTGGAGGATGAGAAGGAAGATTGAAAAAAGAGTCGAAATAAGATTGAATGAGGAGAAGAAGATTGATTGGAAAAGAAGAAGGAATAGAGAATGATGGAGAAGAAGAAGAAAGGAGGAAGTGAATGAGAAGCATGAGATCTGAGATGAAAACAGAAAAAAACTAATGTAATAAGAGGAGAGGACAATGAACACGAATAAAAATCAGCAAAAAAATAAAAGAGAGGATCGAACAGCTGCATCTAGAGAGCAGAGCACAAAGCTTCGCAAGGTGGTCAGCATCCATCTGTGATGGGGGATCGTTTAAAGGGATTGGAGGAATAGGAAGGGCAAAGGGTCAATCTGCTGCCACGTGCTGAGCTGCTGAGAGAGCCTTTCAGCTGACGCCGGGGAGTCCTGCAAAATAACCACGACATCGTTATTCCAATACACTTAACTTACTCACTTTGAATGACTTCTACCGCACAAAGATTTAGTCAAACATGCGTGAGTACTTGGGGGATAACGAGTAGAAGGTTCATTGAATGAAAATAATGGATAGAGGTGTGAGATAATCAAGTTGTTTTAAACGTGATTTAAATCACTTATGATTGAAGTTTAGAATGTGGGATGTAATATTATTATGATGAAGTATTTTGTTATTTTTTGAGGGGTGCATTTGTTCATGAATGAAATATTCCAAGATAATGGTTGGGAGGAATATCATTTTAAACTATTGGAGAACCTCTAAGAACTACAATGATCTTAGGCACTAAACTTGAAACCTTCTTACAGCTAAGTAACCAGATAAAGACGCCTCAGTTTCAGCTATTGGATCTCCTCCGTTTGTGATCTCATTATAATCTTATTAAATTTTAACATGAAATTCAAAAGTAAAAATTAAGTACTAAGAGACGTAATTGTATTTATTTGCGTTGAAAGTATCTGTGGTCTTCGTTTGTTTATTTGTTTGTTTGTTTTATGAGGGCGAAGCCCACATAAACTTGTAGGTGAAGTGGTGCTAGTAAGAAAAATATTTATTCCTGATGTGAAGAATAGGAGTAACACTTGTATAAATAGCCCTCAATCTCCATATTACAACTCAATAAACCTTTTACAAATCTTGTGACAAAACGTTCAGAAGCTAATAAAACACTATAATTTCACAAAACTATAATATACAGTATATTTGGAATAGATAACTGAATGTATCGTCAATTTGTATACAGTTCAGTTATTGTATTTTGAATGTAATCCATTTTCATTTTGAATCGTAGTCACTGACCACAGCCCACATGTGGGAAAATTGTTGGCTTTTGGAGAATAGCATTTTCAACGTACACCGGAAGTAACTATATTTGCTCTGTTCATCTTACAACACAGGAAGATGAACGAAAGATCATCTATCAGGGTGGTGAGTGACTTGGTCTAGGATGAGAGATGCGGTCCCGGCTATTTTCGAATTTCTATAGGTCAGTTTCTATTCTTGACTTGGGTTGCTAGCTTGCGAGCTGTAAAGCCTCTTCCCCCACCAGTCATTCCTTACGACCCCCTTGTACAGGCCTTGTAAATCAGGAAGTAGGGTGTTAAGTTTCCTTTCTAGATAATCGTGTCAACCGATTCCAGACTAAACAAATTATAAATTATCTAAATAATAATGATAATAATATAAATTATGTTATTGAATGATGAACAATAATTAGAAATGAACAAAATGTATTATTGGAATAAAAATGATCAAATAGATGTTATTGGAGTGCTCACTTAACTTATATGTATAATTTAAATTTAATTAGACCTAAGAATTTCATTTAGTGATTTCTTTATAAATATGAAGTGTGGAGTAACTGTCAATATAAGATTTATGCTAGTATGTATACTAGTATTGTTCGTGGCTTAATTCCACTGATGAGCAAAGTATGGCCCTTCATTCCAATATTTAGGCTATAACTGAATGTGATTATAACTACTTTGTAAATCTGAGACTATTTAGTCTGTTCTGATTACGTTACGTAAACCAAAGTTTGCTTGCTCTAGTTGAAAAATAAAATAATGTTTTTGTAAGATAAGAAATTCGTTCTTTGAAGCAGCCATACTATGTTAGGAATTAACGGATTAGAATTACTGTACAGTTCAGTTGTCAACGCAATAAGCAACTTCATTTTCGTCATTGAAAAACACAGTTTTGTCAATGTCAAGAATAGTGGCTATTTTTCTCACATTGTTGAAGAGACGAAATAATATTCATTTGGATTGATATCGATATTCACATAGCAGCTCGTCATAAATCGAGAAACCATCATAACTAAATAATCATTTTCGATTAAAATGTATTGCAATGGATCAGTAACTATCATGATAATTATGGAAAGAGTTCAGTTATACTCGTATTACAATTTAGACAGAGTATTATTGGCATTTCCCCCGTAATAAAACGTGAGAGTTTCCTTGTAATCTGGGAAAATAGACTCCAATACTGTCAAACTCTTTAAACGTCATTCAGACAAGAAAGATTACTCAATGAAATCAGCATGATAAATAATAGGACATCTGCTACGTGAATGATAAAAGTCATGTTCATATGTCCATGTCCTACTTGTAAGGACATTAATTTACAATTCAACTTTTGGGAAAAAAGTAAAAATTAAGTTTAGAAAGTGGACAGGCAATGAAAGCATTCAATGAAGTAAGGAGAAGCTTGAAATTATTTCACACTTCATAATACAATACTGTACGATCAATCATTGACACTCATTCTGTATGTGAGTATGCGAAATTTGTATTCGGACCTTCTGTGACTTGAAAAATAATCGGATAATAATTTATGATTGAGCAAATAGTTCTAACACTATAGAAATAGTTATGACTGTCTTTATTGAAAGTTTGAAAGAAATTCAAGTTTTCTGCACTTGAACAGAGTGATTTCTCGTAATAATCATTTTATCACTTTGGTGACCAACATTTAAGATCTTATTTTTCGCTGAGCATTGATTAAGTTCAGAATATCTGGTTGAATGAGACTCTGGTAATTGAGGCTGCGTCAATATAATGAGATAACTTACTTTACACCCATCCATTTCTTTGAAAGCTCTTTTTTAATCTCTTTCTATTCTCTCACTCAGCTAACATATCGAAATGTTGAAGTCTTCAGACGTTATAAATGAAAAGACAAGATGTTGTCAAACCACTGATTTTTTTACCGGTTTCGGTTGTTACACCATCATCAATCTATGGTAAACTCTCAGAGTTTACCAGAGATTGATAATGGTGTAACAACCGAAACCGGTAGAAAAAGAAAAAAAAAATCAGTGGTTTGACAACATCTTGTATTTTCATTTATTATGGATAACTACCACAATATCAATTTCACAACTACTCAAAGAGTCTTCAGACGTTCATGAATGAACACATTTTTATGGAAAGGTGGTGAAAACCGAAGGAATCAATGGAGTAAATGGAATAACATCGTTTGTTGTAGCGACAAGTCGAGTGGGAAGGGTGGAGATGGTGGAGTGGGGTTATATTAGCTAGAAGGGCATCTATCACAGATAAAGTTCCTGTGCTTACCGAAGTCATTGACCCTCCGCGGAGTTGTAAGTTCTAAGTTCCTCTACAGCTGCCCCTCCCCAATCCCCTCCACCTTTCGATTTGGTGCTGTTCATTGGCCCCACTGTTATTCTTCCCTCTCATTCCCTCACATGTCGTTCCATCCTTCCTTTCTATAGTTTTTCGCTCCCTATTTTTTCCAAGCATTATGTGATTTATCACTTTACTTTACATAGGAGTGTTGAATTGAATATTTAGATATCTAGTTCCATGACACCTAATGTCTCGTTTATCATTGCTAATGAAGAGCGGCTAAGTTGTAAGCGAAAAGCAATGAATTGACGGCTTAAATTCGTTTTACTATTTCCCTTGAATTATTACTATGGTTTCTTGATTTGTTTTCCATTTTTTAAATACAACTACAATATAAAATTCTATGAAAGGGCTGTATTATCAAGAGTTCTTCAAGTAGGAAAGATACGTCATACATTATGCCTATTTGTTTATAAGTTGAACCACAGAAAATAATAGAAATGAACTATAATTCCTCTACATGGTTTTACTAAGCTAAAGTTGCCACTACTCAATTATTATTTCTAATTTGTAGCTAATTCAAGTAAAAGGGTTTTTTCTACTAATAATTGTAATTCACATACCTGCTACACTTAGTCATCAAGTGAGAATAGTAAGTTGATTATTGAACTTGATTTCAAGTTTCTGTTTATCAAGTAAGTTAATTATTGAACTTAAAATTTAAAGTTTCATTTGATCAAGTTGATGATTGAACTCAATTCAAGTTTCGGTTCATTTTGATATACGAGAAGTGAGTACTTATCTACAGTGTTCCATATCTAAGTATATCCCTTGTATCGTATTGTAATTGTAAATAAATCCCAAACTATAGCTTCTCTCAATGAAAGCATTATCCTTGTAATGATACATCGTTCTTGTTTTAAAATATCACATTTTCGAATAATATGTTGTACCGTAATTTTAATAACTTATCATATCATATCAGGTTTCTCAGTGGAATGAGAAATGAATTGATTACTGAGCGATCGTTGAACCTTTCATGTGCTTTAAAAATTATTGTGGGCTCATGTGAAACCCACAATCGCAATTATTTTGGCATTCTGCACTCATCCATCACCATCATGCAATGCTCCACACCACTTATTATTCAATCAAGTGGTGTTTGACATGAACAGATCAACAATGTGAGTGTGACAGAGAGCGGACGACTTCTGAAATGCTCAAAGAATTTGTTCCAATGATCTTTCAATTAATTTGGCTGCTTGTTTGAGTTATTATTGAGTTACTAACAAGTCAATGAACCTGCCTTCTCTCCAACACTTCAAAAAATCAATGTTTAAGAATCTACTGTAAAAAATCATTGTTTAAATCGTGTATTAATTATAGAAGCCGTGTATCTTGTAGGCTTAAGAATGCCTGAAATTGTAATCAAAGAAAACTAATCATAATTTACTGAAATCAAACACTCGCTATTGAAAGAATAACAGTATATTTGAGGCGGGTATCAGACATAGAAGCCTTGTATCTTGTATACTATAGCATACCTGATACAGGTACTGCAAAAATGAAACTAATCAAGATTCACTGAAATCAAACACTGAAGTATTATAATGTTTTATCATTGTAACAAGTGGCTTTTCAGAGCATTAAGAAGTCATTGAGAAGAATTTAATTAATTGATGTTTGTGTGTAAACCACAGAAACCACAGCTACTTGTTTTGACTATACTGTAGTGGAAATATCTTCCAGTTTCTCTTACTATGAATCACTATCAACTATCTTGTTCGAATGAATGTGAATTATAGAAGTCGAGACTCTATGATGATTTTAAAAAATCCTCCTTTGAAATATCTTATCATAATATTCATGAACATGAATATCATAATTCATATTAATTCATGTCTCACTCACCCAAAAAGCATTTTATTGACATTAATTATTCTCACATAATTATTGAAATAATACTCATTCTAATTTCTTCTACGATTCTAGATTTACATCTTTCACATTCCATCCACGATAATTGTTTCTAATAACACAAAAACTCTGGGTGAAAATTCTGTAATAAAATCTTGTTGAGAAAAATATTATAAAGTTCAAATCTTACATTCAATTTGTTCACACCCATGACTCATAAAGCAGCGAATTGGATCAAAAAGATCTGTATAACTGTATAAGATAACTGTATTTGAATCCATTATTGTCTTTAAATACAGTTAGTGTTAGAATAAGTGGATTGTGATTTTCAACAAAATGAACTCACAAAATAACTGCAATACTCCCATTGAATAAGCACTGATTAGTACATGTTTCTCATTGGATTATCAGTAGTGAGATACTTGAACAATGCTAGGCGGTGGCTGAACTGAACATGAAAAAGCGGCCTTGTATGTATTGTATACGTATAGTTTGTCCTGGCAAAGAAGATATTCTAGCAATATTGTAAAATGACTCCAGCTTGGTCAATATTTGTTTGAAAATAATAAATTTAGTCTCAAATTCTAGATCAGAATGTTTCCTACAATTTAAGACCAAATTTAAATTTCTTTAACCAATAATGACGGAGCTGGAGTCATTTCCCCATCTTGTCATAATGTCTTCTTTGAATGGACCGACTTGAACAGCAATACTCTTTGAACTGATTAGCACGCATGCGCATTCGGGTACATAATGCTCTGAGAACACTTGGGCGCAATTTGAAAGAGGAATCAGTCCGCCCTGTACCATGCTATAGATCTGGACAGCTGTGTAGAACAATGAGGAGAAAGAGTAAGAGATAAAGAGAGAGAGAAAGTATGCAGAGAGAAGTTTAAAAGTAAAGGAGGAATGGAGAGAAAATGGGAGAAAGAATGAAAAGAGAGTGTGGCACATGAATAAATGTGGGAGCAAGGGAGTGAGTGATGGAGGGCGAGAAAGCCAAATATTACAGGTTCACGCTGAACAATAATAAAAATAAAATAACTGGTGAATTCGGCAGCTAAGGTCATTGAACTTGGCTGGTTGGAAGGCGTTCCGTCAATTTTGTTAAAAATTGCACATACATACAACAAACGATCACGCTATTTAATCTACTGCTAATTTCCTAAGCTGCAGACTACTCCCTTCATGACGGGGAAAGGTTTGATGTCAGCTGCTGGAAAGGGAGTAATCAAAGAAGAATAAATTAGAGAGAAGGATGGATAGGAATCAGCTGCTAGAACAGGATAGGGGAATAAATTATACATGTAGTGTAGATTGGAAGGCACTGGCGGCTCGTGCCCAAGAAACAGGTGAAGTGCTGTACAGTAAAAGATACGGGCCCTTCACCTGTTTCGTAGGTACGAGCCGCCAGTGTTGGAAGGATAGAGTCAAGAAGTCCCGTTTTGGCAATTTTCGGTTTCCCCTAGTGTGTTTTTATTCAAATTTGAATTGGGCTCGTGCAGATAATCATGGATCAGAAATTAAATTGTATTCAGCAACACCTGTTGGATAATTTTGTACTCTTATTTTATCATTCAAGGTTTCAAAATTGGAGAAGCCGAATCTTCTAATGATCAAATCTTTACTCCATCTTGGTTCTGCTTATCTAATATTTTGCTTTACATACAGCACAGACATATCGTAATTTACAAACTTGATTCCAACTTAATGATAGTATTTTATCAATATTGTCAGTGAATCTATTGCCTTCAAATTCACCAATCGAATAGGCTATATATCATTTAATGCAATAAGTTCTAGATGGTCTTCTAAAACACTTCATATACTAATCAGTCTCATTAATCTTATTTCATAGTTTGCAATAACATCTTATTCCTATGTCATGGAAATCATGGTCTTCATCGTTAGTGTTCAAAACACCTGTTGGTGGCTTTGAATCTCGTCCAGTCAAATATCATCTTGTTCCCAATCTGACACATTCACAAGCACTTCTTCGATACCAAGCTGCCATTACCTCATTACTTTCAATACGTACAGTTTTCGGTTCGTCCCTGCGTCCAGGATATCTACCCTAACCAAGGTTATTAAAGACACCTTTTCTAATAACCTCGTACCCTAACTACTGAATTATGAATTATGATCATAAGTCATTACCATGCAAAGGTATAAGGTCTAAAATACTCGTACAGTACTTGAAATCCAAGCAGAATAAATCCAAGTTCTAAAACCTAATGAAGATCTTACAGTTGATAAATCCAGACCATCCATAATTTCCACCTCCAATCAATTTCACAATATCAAATTCTCCTGATGGCCGTTGGTCATTTGATTTATCCAGTCAACTATTCTTGTGAACCAAAATGCTTGATTAATAAAAGCATTGGATGAAAGACAAAATAGCTTTTTTCAATGAGCCACGAGTGAGTGATTCTCATACTGCAACGCGTATCAAAGTGATGATGGTATCACAGGCTACCGCGACGACCTTGACAGAACGTTGCAGCTACCGTTATGTTACGAGTCATCTTTATCTTTCTCATTTTTGTACGGTTTCTGCTCTCTTTCGCTTTCGCTACCTCACTCCATCCATGATGACGCATCGCCAGACCAGTCAACCGTGACCATTATCGCGTTACTCGCATCGCAGATCTCAACCACTGACAATGAATGGTTTTTTACTCGTAGTGACACGATGAACGGGTGCTGTAACATTATTGTGTGTGTACTATTGAAATTGTCTTTTGTTCGGTAATTTTTTACCTGAATGTTTACACCGGCCACATAGTCCAGCAACAAATTTATTGGATACTATGGTTGGATTTTCGCCCATCAAGTCCAAATTGATTGATTTAATGAGTTGTTTATTGGAGATGAACTGATTTTTATTTTCACTATGGAGAAACAAAAAATGTTGTTTTTTAGTTTCTCGAATCAAGGTATAACCTTCTTGTTTTATTAATTTCATCTTATATTTGATTAGTTATTTTTCACTTGTATGTTTAACTCCAGTGACATCCACTTTACAAGACATTGAAAACATTTATACAGTACCATCTTTCTATTAAAAAGGTGAATTAGCACTGTGATTAACAGTTATATAATTTGATGATTCAATGACATAATTTGCCTACTCTCTCTTTCTTCTTATCAATCAAATTATATTGTTAATAAATGAATTCCAGTACAAAAATAATATTAATATTCACAATTTTAATTTTCAAAATGGAGTCCCCAGAAAACGTATAATCTTCAAATATGAAAACGATAAACAATCACAAACAAAACAACAAATCCTCTTATAACTCCCAGTACTTCATGCTTTTCCCACACAATCATTCTTAACTCTTATTTTTTATCTTACCCTTGTAGATCGTATGAAATTGTAACTGGCAACCAGCTTGTCACGCCTGCTGGTCCACTAGGGTGTGTTGAGCTCCGACAACAAACAAGCTAAATTAACTGATCATGTCACGAGGGTCTTGGGGTTGGTTCCAGTAAGGGGTAGTGCTAGTAAATGAATGTATTTTTCGAGCAAGTTGAGAAAACATAGTGCAAGTGGTGGTGCGAAGACCCCTAGCGTGCAAGTACACTGACCTACATATTCAGCAGAGCCTTGGGTTCGTTGACCTGCGATTGCTCAACCCTCTGTCTTCAATGGCCTTTGCATGCATTCATCGGCAACTGACTGTATCGCACTCGAAAAAACACACCATTACATACACAATCGGCTACAAGGAAGTCTGTGTTTCACTTATCTCGGTCATCTTTATTAATTTGTCCAACAGAGATTTACATAGCACGGGCCTAACAGCTTGGGGGGTCATCCGAATTGTAAATTGGGCGTTTGAAGATTGTTTTCGCTCAGTGGGATCTGATGTCTAGAACGGGGGGCATCAACCATCATAAGGTACGAATGGTTCTGATCTTCCCTGAATAATCGATTTTGACAAATCAACAAAAGGCAGTAGGAACTTTTTGTATAATTATAGTAGTAGTCTGGGTGCCAAGGGGGGGAGGAGGTTTGTTGAGGTATGTCGTTGATTTTTAAATAGATTTTCATAGGTTTTGATTTGTAGGGAAGATTTAAGCATTTCCTAGATTCAAGATCTTGGATTTTGGATATTACAAGAAATTCTCAACTTTTACAAAGTGACATCTCCCGTTTTCGAAATCTACACAACAAAATCACAATGAAATAATTATTTACTCCTCACAACAAAACCTTAATACAATTTTTAGTATTACTATATTACTGAATATTTTACTCGTGAATTGAAGTAAGAAGCAAAAAATACATTAAATATCATGTAATATGAATTAAATCTTTCTTATAGCATTACACATATCTTATGCAGAGCTTAAAAGCTAAACTGAATCATTCAATAAATAATTTTAATATTGAATAAATAAATTTCATTTGATTCTATAAATATTATAATTAAATCAGAATCTATTGTATTACTGTTTTTTATTTTAATTAATAGATAAGTATTGCATTTTCAATCATTTTATTGCATTTGAAAATGACTATAAAAAGTCGAAACATGTAGTGATGAAAAATAATTGGAAAGGGTACCATGATTATTAATTAAAATAAAAAAACAGTGATAAAAGTAGCCCTATGAGAAAGGAGACAGTAATATGACTAATTAACCAAGTATTTATTGTATGAATACCAATTTATTATAATTAAATATCATTCTATATTTAACTTAAAATTTAAATATGTTCAATCGTTTTCAATTATAACGAGAAATTCACATTCACAGTGTCCATTCTATTCTCAACCTATAATAAATAATTATTAGGTAAACGCACGAGCACATGTACATATAAATAAATAATGCAAAGTCAAACTCGTGACGTTTTATGGCATTGTCGCGATTTATTGGGTATTTCGTAACATTGTAATAATAATTACAGTGTGACTCGACTGAGGCTGTACCATCCTTGGAAGACCTCATTACTGAGGCCTTATAACTTATGATTAACGTATGTTTCTTCATGTATGTCACTTGCAACATTTGCTATGTACGATTTCATTCATTCGAATGGTGATATCAATAAAATACAAGTGCATTTTTGACCTTGAGAGGGCATAGATGAGTTTTTCTATAATGATAGATGAGTGTTTAAGATAGATGATGGCTGTTGTTGTTCTTCTTGGTAGATTTCTTTTTAAGGCCTATTATTTGAAGGCGAGAAACAATGTTCTTCAAAGCGTTATTTTCATCCATAGAGTGACAGATAAAATTTTAGAATGTATTGCAGGAATAAGAATAACACTTGTACTCTCATAAATATGTAAAATAGGCCTATTATTACAATCACGTATAAGATATAACCTCCATCTTTTTCGGCTGCTTAAGAACTGTGAATCTTCACAGTTCAGTTCAAGTAGTAAATACTTTTTTATCGAGCAATTATCTATATCTATAAGAGCGGAATGGTATTAACTGATTCATTCATTCATTATCAGAACTAAAAATCTACTGAACCGAATGCGTTCAAAATTTGCCAAATTCAAATGGCAGGCTTGTTCATTGTTCAGTTGGACGTTTAGACGCAAACTAAGAAAGGATTTTTGAAACTTTCCAAGGATACCCCCAATACTTGCATTTTTCTAATAGCAAGCTTGGCGGCTAGTATGTATATGTATTGCGGGTTGCATATATTCCGCCTTGATACGAACAATCCTTACTGTAAATTCAATGGTTCAGCGAGATTATTAGATGAAATAATTTTGAAAAAAATTGAATCAAATTTCAAACTATGTCCGATTTCCGATATACTTCTTAAGGTAATACTTAATATTAGCGTTTAACTATTTTTCGAAGTTTTTTTTAGATTTTTCGATAAGGAAACTGTCTGCATCTTCTCCATCACCTCTTTGTTCAAAGATCCGAAGTCAAATGTTATTGTTTTTCAGATTTATGTGTGTGCTGTCAAGATCAAATAAATCCCTAACAGCCTTGGTAGTTATTTTTCAATAACGAATTTCACAAGAACAACACAAGTCGATTCACTTTTTAACAAACAACCGTTGGACTTTTCTCATAAGGACTTTTTCGAGGATGAAAAATTATAATACAAGAGCTCAAAAGACTTGAAAATAGTCGGGCAAATAATCAAGCTCCCTATGATTTCATAGAAACCATATTTGCCCAGATTTGCTTATACAAACTTATTTTATTCTGTCAATAATTCTACTCTCTCACTTCATCTCTCCCTTTCTCTCTCTCTCTCTCTCTTTCCTACTCTTTACTTCCTTCCTTTCAACGGATTCAAACTTCCTAGTCTACACCTCCTCCCTCCTTTTAACGACTCTTCCGTGGTAAACTTTCTTCCCTCAACTACCTGATTTCGACTTTTCATTGCCGAAGCGTGTTCGATGAAAGTAAATTTCGTGCAAAAACTGCGTTACAGCTTTGAACGTGACCCTCAGTGGGTTGCTATTGATTATACTCAAGTAGCAGGCAGCTGACACATGCGTGATATTGTAAAATTCGCAGTACGCCAATAAATTATAAGCCTCCACCATCTAGGGTTATGAGGGAAATCATGGCTTTTCTAGGATCGATAAATTTTCTCTTGAAACTTTTCGAAAAATCGCTGATAGGGAATGCTGATCCCACATCAAGAATCGATGAGTTTTACAACAAAAATGTACCATTTTATCAGTGAGAATTAAAGGATTCAATATGAAAAATACAATATTAATCCAATAGTACTGGGTATTGGTGTCTCGGCGAGGGTGATCTATCGGCCCAGATCACCCAGATCGGCCCAGAACGTGATGTTAAGACGCGAACACTGACGACTGCTCTTGTGCTCTTGACGACTGCTCTTGTGCTCTTGACGACTGCTCTTGAAATACTGATGGTCTCCCCACCATTAAAAGCCATAAGAATATTTTTTTAATAGTAAGAATTGAACTTGAATTAAGCATTTGATATTTGACATAATGTATCAAAAATGTTCAATAATAAAGAAATTCAGAAAAGAAGATCGGAATATTGGATGGATTTTTCATGACTCATCAAAAATGACTGGACATTTTCATGTAGGCTACATCTTTAAACAGGCTACTTTTCACAGGCAAATTTTTTGAACAGCACTCTTTTTTATGTACAGCACTCTCATTACTGCTGAATGTTATGGAATTATCTTAGTGTAATTTTCTGATTTGGAATACTGTTAGGTTACTTTTGAACAGGATATCAGGATTATCAGGATTTATCACTGTAATCATAAGTTCTAAACATTCAAGTAAACAAGAGGTTTTCACAAATTATGTGTTGTCTACATAGATTGTTTTTACTGTATTTATTCATTCATAATAGCATAATTTGTTAGATTGCTTTAGACAGTATTACGGTATAAATATGAATAATAAAGTTGGGAAAACATGTTGAAATATTGTATCATGAAAAATTTTCAATTCAAAATTTATTAAATTCTTTATTCAAAAAGGAACCTACTGTGAATCGTACATTAGCATGATGAATTCAGCAAACCAGAAAATGGAATAATATTTATCACTCAAGAGAGACACCAACAGTTTTATGTCATTAGAATTAGTTCATTGAAAATGTATTTATTCTTCCTATTTTGGCTGACCATCTAAGTTTGGAACAATTTTCAATATTTAAATTTAATAAGTATTGAAAATGCGCAATATTTAGAACATAATTTATAGTTTTGATTCAGGAGCGTTCAATATTCATTAACTGAATTCAAAATTATCAACTACACGTGACAAAAGGTGTCATATAACGGGACATTTATATAGCTGTAGCCTATTCGATTCTTAAATCATTTTTTTAAATATATCCAATTTATTCCATTTATCCAGGACTCGAGTGAATACAATAAGCTCATCTGCTTGTTATTACACTCATTTGAAAGGCTAAAGAGGCTGGCTCAATTCAAATTCTCATGAATTATGAAGATTTTATCTTTTGGGAGACCCGGAATTAGACATTATTAGAATTAGAGACACAATACATACTTCCTTCTAAATCTAAAGTTCATTGATACAATTTTTCCAGCCTTTTTTTTGCAGTAATTGAATTACATGCATGACAGTATATTTCTGTAGATGTTATAACTACTGACTACTCGCTGAGTAGAAGTATATTTTATTTATCATTCTCATTTATCATTCTATTGTTTTATTTTTTATTTTTATTTTTTATCTGCAGATTTATGCAGAGTTTAATGCATCTATTTTATTGTTTTTTCTACAGAAAAATTATTATTCATGAAATGGGAAGTCGCAATAAGGGTTTCACATAATTTTAACAATAAAATCAAGTCTTTTTTCATGTAACCTATGCAAAAGAACAAAAATCATTTGAAAACTATCATAAAAATGTGAAAAATTGTGATTTCAACAATATTTATTACAAAATGAGCACTCAATTATCATTCATTGGGCTGATGCTCCTCCTCCACTCATTTTCCCCACTCATCATCAATGTAATGGAACATGATATGAAGTTTTTGAAAGATGTGTCAAAGATAGCAAAAAAAATCTTTTTACTTTCCTTGCCCTACCTACTACCATAGGTAAGGAAAGTATTGTTTTCCAAAAAAATTAAGGTACCCCAATTTTAGGTTTTCTATCCGTTTCAAGGTCCCCTGAGTCCAAAAAAGTGGTTTTTGGGTATTGGTCTGTTTATGTGCGTGTGTAAGCCTGTATACACTATATCTCAATCCCTAATTGACCGATTGACTTGGAATTTGGAACTTGAGGTTCTTATACCATGGGGACCTGACTCATCAAAATTCATCGAAAAATGGCGGATAATATGCCAAAAAAGATTTTCTCGAAAACGGCTCTAACGATTTTTTTGCAACTCATACCCGGAATGGCCTTTATTAGCCCTATCGACTGCCATGAGTCTCGTTCCTGGCAAAATCGCAGAAGATCCGCAGCATTGTTGAGAAAAATGGTTTTTGCAATATATCTCGATTTTCTCAAAAATGTTTCTAACTATTCTCATCAAACTGACACCCTATATGTTCATTAATAAGCTCAATCAACTGGCATATGTCCCCTTTGTGTAAGATTAGCAGGGGCGCCACCCTAGACTTTAAAAGTTAAGTAGTTTGTAGATAGGCAACCCGCACTACATGGCTTGGTAAGTGGAGTTTGAGCAACGCGGGCAGCGTGCTTGCCGCTCGTGTACAAAAACTGTATCAATTCCATTCCGTCAAACTCGCAATCAAAGCAATCCGTATCAGGATTTAAAGGAGACAAAAATCACATTTGGAAAAAGTATTGGTGCTTCATAATGTAGTTTTGGTAAAATACCAGAGTATGATCCATTATCAATTCTACCTCATTATCCGATATATTAGAAAAGGTACCAAAAAATCTACTTTCATTCAAAATCCAAGTCAATTCGGCTAAAATCTAGCCGAAGCGCCGACAGGCGCGAGTTATCATGGGCTTGTGAAAATTTCAAATCGCACACACGATTCGCCGAAGCGCCGGTAGGCGCGAGGCGTCATCGGCGAGTGCAAATTTTACTGTTAGTATTGGAAGATTAGCAAGTAATAGCGTAATTAAATTTGCACTCGCTGATGACTAGGTATGGATAATGGATAGCCTACTCGTATTAGGCTAAGCAAATGTGAATGGCAAGGAAAGTTGTGTGAGTGTACCACACCAGATTTTTTAATTGGGTGTCTCATGTTCACTTCCCCTATTGTTCCTCTTTTGCAAGGTCTTCTCCATCAAGAAGTCTCAGTCTGTCTCAATGGCTAAACAAACAGCCCATGGCCCTTGGGCCTACCAAGCAAAGAATACATCCCGACAAGACGGGAAAACGGTTCCAGCCCGGCCAATACCGGCCCAAAAGCCATAAATTCTCGATCATAACTCACAGTCCCCGAACCAACACTGACCGAGCCAGAATTCCCTCCCTGCCGGACAGACCATACAGCAAGCAAATAATCATCAACCAGGATAGAGGTAACGTGTGGCTAGCACGTTGATCTTCTCAACCATGAGCCAGTCTCCGCAACCAATTGGCGGCGCAGAACACCTCTGAATAAGAGTGTAATGCAACAATTACTATTTCTCCAGAGACGGGAATTGACTGACTATTTCCACAAACGATAGCCAATCTTGCAAAGGAAGGTTACATCAAGAAGGATTAATATAATAAAATAGGCTACACATTCAAAAACTTGAAAGATCGTATTCATTTTTCGAAAATCTGATACTATTGACTTTTTACTATATGCTGAACACTATTACTTTTTACTAAACTGTATACTATTGACTTTTAGAATACGATTGAATCTCCTGGATTATAAGGTTGATATAAATATAATTGACAAAAATCACAGTATTTCATAAAGATCACATTCCATATTTTAAGTTCCTTTTATTTCTGTTATTTTGAATGGAGCATAATCAGTCAGACGGTTCCCGGTCATTCCCCTGCGAAGCCTTGAAATCTTGTTAGGTAGGACCTCTACAGATTTCAGTTTTCGAATTGGCTGGGTCTGCTAAATATAGCCCCGAGAATGTCATAACCACCAGTCTGCCTGTCGCATCTCATGTAGTCAGTCATGCGGCTCTCATCACTCAGCTCACCTTCTCGTAAATATTCCATTCTACCTGGAGCCATAGAACTATATAACCAACAATTACTTAGTGTAGTACATCGAGTATCTAGAGTGGATATATTATTTTAGATGTTTTTCTGTGCTTCCTGTTTGGCTTTTCAACATTTTATAGGGAAGAATTAATGGCCAAACAAACAAACCATACTTTTCTCAATATTGGCCAAAGCTCCCTTAGATGTTAGTGGGAGGAGATTAACTCTATACTTCAAATCAACTTTAATTTTATTTGTTTCAAATTCTCCTTCAACAGAGTATAGATAATTGAATTTTAAATTTTATGAATCAGAATGATAACTGATAAATAAATAAAAAAAGTAGGAGATTTGTAATGAAGTCAGTAAATGATAACGACCAATCCCGAAAAAAATAAATTGAAATCAACCCTCTAGACAAGCATCGCCCACTCTCACCTGTTCAGTCGACAATCCTTGAGATTAATATATGTTTTTGAGAGGAATTTCAATATTATACTCTAATTTGACTTATATTAACGACCATAGAGACTATAATAATCATACTGTATGATTATACAGGCTGTGATATTGAATCACAGAATTGTTTCTTCCATTATAAAGCTTCACCTGAAAAGTGTAATTAGCTATGAGTATAATAACCTATAAAGTATTTCAAGCCTAAGTAGAGTGAGTCACACTATTGTCTAATTTTTCTTGCTTCCATGGTTCGAGGAATTGCTAATGCCAGAGAGATTGATGTAGTTGCAGATGGCATCTCTTGATATGCAATATGCACCCTCATGCATCACACCCTCGCTTCCATGTCAATCCCACTCACTGATGCAAAACATGCATTTCTTTCTGAATACTTGTTCAGTTCCGTTATTGTCTGCTAATTTTCCTTCTATTATCTACATCCCTTTCCTAGCACTTACTTTTAGTGATCACTCACATCACTGCGACGTTCTGAGCGTTTAGTTGAAGGGAGGATTGGTAGGTTTTTGTCAGCTACTTTTTGATATATTGTGAATACGCTTCTCGTTTTTACATTCCACCCTTGAATTTTCAGGCTTGTGTACATGATAGAATGTTGTCGACATTTTTCTTGAAGTGCTTAAAAATTCTCAAGTTTTTAGATTTCACCCTCCAACTCGCAATTGGTGATTCTTCCCTCTTGTGTGAACGATCCCACTATTTCGGTCTCCATCTCCATCGCCATGATGAGCTAGAAAAATGTTCCCTTTAGCAAAGAGTATTGTAATTTAGAGGAATCTATTATTTTGTGCCTTAAGTTTCATCTCAAATATTGGTTGCCATGACAAAATTTTAATTTTTTAAATTTTCGTGCTCTAAATTTCTAGTCAAAATCGAATATTTTTGGCCATGGTGTAGTGATTTTGTGGAGCTTTTAGTTCAAGTAGTGAATAATGTTTTGAAATTAAAAATTCTGTTTAAAAATGACTGTTCTAAAATAACTACAACTCACATGGTTTTCCATGCTCCCATTTGTGGGAAATGAGGTACTTTATGCCACGTTTACACCGGAATGCTAATAACATTTGTTAATAGCTTTTATATAATAAGTTAACCAGTATTCATATCTTCTCCCCTTATTTTTGACACAACCCTCCAATAATATCAATATATTTCTCACTGTCTTTTGAACAATAATCCCGATTATGTAATTGATTTTCACTGGCGGCTCGTACCCGTGAAGTGCCCGTATCTTTTACTGTACTGCAGCACTTCGCTTGTTTCGTAGGCACGAGCCGCTAGTGAATTGGAAGCCATGATTCAGTATTCGAATTTATTACGAAAATAATTTTTAGTATGCGTCGACTCTAATCGAAATTTCATCACAGTTCTGTATTATTCTGTACTTATTCTATCTGAGCCTATTGATTTAAAACGCAATCCAAGAGCCAGCTTTTTTTACTAGCTCACGCAATTTATATTGATACTCCAATGTATCTTGTTGAATTGCATAATATTATTATCTTCTAAATTTGCTGATTCGTGGGAACCAAAATGGATCAGTAGAAATGAACTATCAATTCACATAAATCGTTTCCATAATTTAAATTGTAAAAATGATAGAATTGTGGTCGAATGGTATTTATAATATTACTTCTACGATTGGTTGAGCACAAAATTACTTGACTTTTGAATCAACTACTAATGTACTGATATCAGTAATGAACTACAGTGGATTGAATAGAAAATTCCATTCATTTGGCTGGGCTCCGAGCCACCAAAATCGGATGATTTATAGATTAATTGATTGATAAAAATGAAGAAAATAAATGGAATATTTAGGCTATGTTGGAACTGGTATAGCGTTAATTATGGGATTGACAGACTCTCAGTTGTAGTTGAATGATTATCGAATTACCAACGATCGATTTCGATTACATTTCTATCAATTTTATAGCTCTATTGTATATTTTGATGCTCACTTCCTCAACCAACTGACCTCTGTTAAGAACCTTGAGTGACCTCTGCGCACAGTGGACACCACTCCCAAGCAAACCCTCTTACGTGAAGGGTTGATGTCGCAACAATATTGACACAGCCGTAATAATAATTCATCGTTTGCCGTGAAAGGGAGAGTGCTTTTAAGGGCCCAGGACGACGCGAATAAAAGGGAAAGAAACGGTCTTATTTTTTGCGCGCATTTTTACACCTCCCAGGAAGCTATTTTTGATCGGGCGTAACTTATAACTTATTTCTGGGCTCGGTTGGGTTGGGAGTTGCGTGTGAACTGTGAATATAGCATCAGCAGCGTCAACAGCAGGAACGGATGATGAAGAGGTTGAGTGAAGAGTTGATTGGAGAGAGAGAAAGTAATTTCAACCGTCGAGAAGGGAAACAGCAGAATTGGATGAAAGAGGAGATGCGAGGAGAGAAGAACGAGAATAACAATAGAAGAGAGACTAAAATAACAAATAATAGAATAGAGAATGAAATAACAAAGAATAAAAACTGGCGAAAAAGAAAATGATTAATATAAGAGAAGACGGAGTCAGAAGATTAAAAATTGTGTGAAAGAACGTTGATAAAAGAGAGAGGGTTGAGAAGAGAAGGGAAATGGCAAAAATCGGTGAGAGAGAGAGAATGAGTAGAAGAGAGAGTGTGAGAGAGAGTGAGAGAGACTGTTGGTGAAGTAAACGGTAGTTCAAGTCTGAATACAACACATGAAGTTCAACGGCCGTCCTTTGGTTGGGCCGTGCCGTGACTAGTAGTGGCGGTGGATGAAGAGAGGAGGCCAACCCGTGACTAGTCGGCCAGGGGTCAATGGCCGCGGCGAGCCCGCGCTCTCCAAACACTTCCTGGTTCTGCCGCAAGAGTGCGCACACTCCACAACGCTCGCTCAATCAATACTCGCGGCAACTCACAGCGGTTCCTCACAGTGGGCTGGGCTTTCTCCTCATACCTCATTGTTTTCTGTCTTACTCACAATTTGAGGATCGGATTTGGGATGATTATCTGAATGAAGGAATGATGAACTTGGAAACTTTTAAGGCAATAGACGAACCTATATTTATGAATTATGATCAATAACTTCTCATTCACTCCCTTAGGGGCGAACCTAAAACATGTTTTCAAGGTAGAAGACTATAGTATAATCTAAAAAAGTATAATATAAAAAATAACTAGATGATAATATAATCTTGATTATGGGCTCCTAGGCAAAAGTTATGAGGCAAAGGCGAACCCAGATTTCTGTATTCTGATCTATTACTACTGTACCGGTACTCATTCACTCACTCAGGGGCGAGTCCAAACCTTTTTAGAGGTGAAAGATATCTTGTTTTTTCTGTTCTGAGGATAATGCTCATATGGGCTCCTAGGGCCTAGGCCGTATGTTTGTTTTATAATGTTTCAGGATGTGGGAGTGTAATGTCTCTTAACTTCATTCTGGGTCACCCCTGCACTTTCTGCTCATTCCATTTAGAGCAAAAAAGTAATGAACAGGACAATAGGTTTGTGAATGATCGTTTTATAATAAAGTTGAAGTACTTGGAAACCTGAAACTCAAAATAATAAATAAGATTTTTGCGCCAATAATTCACTTAATTCATGGAATCAGTTTGATTTTCAATGATTCAATTCAATGATTCAGCGAGATTTTAGATGAACTAATTTGGAAGATCAAGTTTGAATCATTAAATCAAGTATCAAACAATATATACTTCCGATATACTTCCCAAGGTTACGCTTAATATTAGCGTTTTACTATTTTTTGGAATTTTCGGAGTTTTTCTTAGATTTTTCTAGAACAAATTGGCACTTAATTCATGGAATTAGTTAATCTCTATATATAAAAGCGAAATGGCACTGACTGATTCATTCATTCATCACCAGAACTAAAAAGCCACTGAACCGAATGCGTTCAAATTTGGCAGGCATGTTCAGTTGGACGTTTAGACGCGCGCTAAGAACGGGTTTCAAAAACTTTTCAAGGATACGCCAAATATTTGAGTTTTTCTATAGTTTTTCGGCGTTTTCTTAATTTTTTTCGAGAACCAATTGGTAGAAAATGTTGATATTTGGTGGGCAGGTTCAGATGAGGTCTAGAAATGTTGTGTTGAAATATATTTGGAATCCGTTCAAGAGTACGCCAGTAATAACATTTTCAAAATTGTAAAAGTATTGCGGGTTGCATATCTTCCGCTTTGATACGGCCAATCCTTACTGTAAATTCAATGGTTCAGCGAGATTATATAGGAACTAATTTGAAAGATATTGGATCAAGTTTCAATCTATGTCCGATATACTTCCCAAGGTTACGCTCAATATTATCGTTTTAGTATTTTTCGGAGTTTTGCTTAGATTTTTCGAGAACCTATTGGCAGAAAATTTTGAAATTTGGTAAACAGGTTCGGATTATGTCTAGAAATGGTGTGTTTAATAAGGTTTGAATTTCTTTTGAGGCTAAGCCTTTTACACGGTTTTCCAATGTTTGGAATCTGCATTTTTGTTTATTTCATGGAAACTACTGAACTAAATACGTTCAAATCATTTACCCAGGTTGAGCTGAGGTAATAGAACATCTAATTCAGAACAATTGCTCAAAAGTACCCTAATAATAATAATAATAATATTCGTGTAACCTGGCTGGCGCAGGTCTGGTGTCAGAGTTTTCAGGTCGCTCCTGAACAATTTCAGGGCCTCTGACATGACTTAACGACTGTTTTTAGGCAACCGGGACCGACGGCTTAACGTGTCCATCCGAAACACGGGGAAGTGGCTTGAGAAAAATTTCTGGTCTGACCTGGGTTTGAACCCGGGACCTTAGGATTGCAAAGTCAGCACTCAACCCACTCAGCCACGCCACCCCCCAAAAGTACCCTGTTAAGTGATATGGTGATCAAAGCAAATCCATTCGAATGGAATGGCTGGGTGTTTGACTCACTGACACTGCTGATACTGTTGGGGGTTCAGGGGGCGGAGCCCCCTGGCTAGTTGATTATATTTTGATTGATCAATGATTATTTACCGACTAAAATTATTGATGAAATTTCAGAATAAAAAGGGACAGATACCGTACAAAGAATTTATTAAAAAATACGCTCATAGTCTTATTATTTTGAGTAAATACTATTTCGTTGATATCTAGTTTTATTTGCACTTCGCAACTAAGAGAAACAAAAAAATATTGACATAATTTATTTTGAATACTGCTGGTAGAGAATAATACGGAGATAAATATAGGAATCAGTCATCCTATTATTTTATTAAGCGAGTAATTTCTGTATGTATGTATGTATGTATGTTTGTATGTTGAACCACGGATCTAGAAAACGGCTCTAACGATTTTCTTGAAATTTGAAATGTAATATAACCGTGATGGAAAAATAAGATTGCACCAGGTCTCATGACCGGGAAAACTCTGGCAGGATTAATAAAAGAATTAAATATTTCTCATTCAGTCATAATCCCAAGTACTGCGTATAATGGCTGTTATCGTTAGCTGACCAAAACTATCCACCTGGAGTAAATGGAGTTACATTCAAGTCTATAACACATGTTCATGCCAAAAAATTGTGAGAGGTGATCATATCAATTTTGAATTTACTTTTTACAAGGAGGTTCCTTGATTTTTTACAATAACATATTTAATATGTAATTCAACAGTTCGGCCGCAGCTTCAGAGCGAAGCTCGGTACCAGATATTGAGCAATAAAGTGGAAAATAGAATTTGAGAATATAAAATAAAACGGGTGATGCGTGATATTACAAAACGATACAATTGACATCAGCCGCCTCTTTAGCTCAGTGGCAGAGCGCTGGTCTTGTAAACCAGCGGTCGTGAGTTCGATCCTCACAGGAGGCACGAATTTTTCACTTTTGCCACTTCAACTTATGTTGTAGAATTTTCACTGTTACACATAACAAAGGACTCATCGCTTCTCAATTTCCAATTTTCTGTGTCTTCGTATTTTCAAATAAATTTACTACTCTGGGCTATGTTCTCATCAAAATTTCTTTAAAACAACTTCAATTTTCCGTGTCCTTGTATTTTCAATCAAATTTATTCCTCTGGACTATGTTCTCATCAAAATTCCATACCTCTTGAACGAGGTCTCTAAGATTCAAATGAAGATATTCATGATGCGTTTCAAAATCTATTGTTTTGGTACGCAATAATGTATCATTTTTCATTTTAAAATGAAAAATTAATTAGTTCTATATTTATGGAATAGATTATAATGAGTTTCGATGGAAGTAAAAGTTGAATTTCATCTCATATGAATTGAGTATTGCCATAATTCTGTTGACGGTTTGTCATAATTTTTTTCGATTAGTTATTGTCAAAACTTCACTCCATTGTAACTATATAGGTACTGTAAGTCGTCCAATCTACATTATCTACAATCTACTGGAAATAGGAAGTTCCAAACAAGATATTTCACGACCTTCATTCACAGTAACAAGCTCAGACGACATAAGGACTTATCAGAAATTAAATCAGAACCTTGCTTCGGGAAGCTTCTACTTTTCTAGAGGATTAAGTCCAGCTTAGCAGGAAACCAACTTTGTTCCAGCCTTATTCTGAGTTAATTTCAACTAATCGTCTCTGTTTCGAAGATTGAGGAGATTCTGTTGGAGTAATATTGTTTTCATCCAAGATAATATTATATTAAGCTATAGAATTTTAATTGAATAGCTTAAGAAAATTCTGGGAGATCACCATTCAAATCTGAAATAAATTAGAGAACAATTTCAATTTTCAAGAAAGATAGTATATTGATAGATAATTGATGATACATATAAATCATACAATAAAAGTTCTGATGATACTATTATTGTAAAATAATGTTAACAATAAATTTTTTACTGTCTAAGTAATACGTAATTTGAAACTGGAGTTTTCATAAATTTAAAAATTACCACTTTTCTATAATACAAGGTCAAATTCATTTACCATAACTATTACTTCCGTGAGTCCTATTTCATAAAAATTCATAGGAGTTGTAGTCTGTGATTAGTCATAATGAGAAAAAAATAGATTAATGAATTCATTTCTTTATAAAAATGATATTCATTCAATGTTTAATGTGGGTTTAAATTCTTCCTTATGTTAAAGAAAAAAGACTCAATAGTTTGAAATTTTCATAAAATTTGCATCATTCTCATCACAAATCTATTTTTATTGGCAGTAATAACTGTGGTATTTTCTCATTTATTTTTTCAGCAATTCAATATTGATTTAGGCTACTCAGAAATGTTTCACATAGTTTTTCTACTCTCTTGTGTCTTAACCATTTTTATTACAAACTCCGTTTATGATTTTCAAGACACTCTGATTAGAATAGAAAATCTCTACTATAACTCGAATACAATAATCTAGAATGTAGAATTCTACTTTTAAATTGGAATTCAAGAATTCTAAATTCAAATACAAAATATCTAGTAATATAATATTATACTTTGTTTATAATAATCAACTCTGTTTAGCATCAACAGATAGGTCACATCAACTTCCTACCAGCCATAACAAAGCCATTTTTAGCGCTTCTCTCAACAATAATTGATTTTTATTGCCGGTAAACTGCTAGTGATAAAAATAACGACCTTCATACCAGAGAAAGCTAGACATAGTACCGTACTTGATATTAGGTACAGAGTGCATCATGTTTCTTTCCACTGTATGTACCTTGAAATTGCATTTTATCACTTGCAGTCTCGCGGTGTTGTTGCTATTCTGGCAGTATATTGATGGCTTAGCCAAGGCGAGTAATAAAATTTTAATTACTGCCGCAATGATTATTTGTTGCAAAACTTATTCTCGAACAATACTTAACCAATGAGAAAATTGGAAACAATAACTTGAGATGACCTACTTGTTTTCTATGATTGTCATTATAAAAGGGACCTCATCTTCGTAGAGGTAGAGGTTACGTATACAGGGTTATTGGTGAATGTAAATTTTCTTATTTTTCAAAAATTATTCATATATATATATATATATATATATATATATATATATAACAACATCTTCAACTTGAAAACAAGTCTAATCAATTTGCGATCCCTTAAGACTAGTGAAATATCATGTATAATTTGTTTTGGAATCTTTCGTCCCTCTATGAAACCAAGCCATTGTTTAAAAGATACCGAATCTGTACGAATTTTTCTCAAAAAATGATGATAATAGTAATCTCTATTGTCTTTTATCTATTTCATATTTCTGTCATTCATCTATCAATTATTCATTTTGGAATCTTGTTTATTAATAATGTTTTTTCACCATTCATTACGATCGTTTTCTCCGCCTTAGTAATCTTTTTATTATTCATATAATGGTTCAATTCATAAAGAAAATTATGAAGTGTTTCCACATTTTCTCTTGATGGGAATTATTATGAATACAAATACATAGGAGAGGGTTTTGTAGAAGGTTCTCGAAAAAAATATGTGTAGATTTAGTAGACTTTAAAATCAGTTAGCAAGTGAGGCTATTGAGATTATTTGAGATTGAAAATTAAATGAAATTAATCCACTTGCTAATCGAAACAAAAAATGTTTGCTCGTTGAATAAATACTAGATACAATACTGAATACTCACACGTTTTTGCTGTAATTCAAACCAAGACCAGTTGCTGAAAAACCGCGAAATAGTTCTCTTACGTAACGATGAAATCTTCAACAAAGAAGCGGTTGAAAAAACGTAAACTAGGTTTAAAAATTGTTGTCTGTCCATTGATAGTGGGTAGAGGAGCGAGAGGGGAAATCGGGAGCGTCTGTGATAACGTTGAACTGTATTCCGTAAACAGCTACTTAACCTAGATACTGGTGTTTCTTTTGGATGAAATTTATTTCTTGATACGCATTGCATGGAATGTCATGAGCACAACTTTACGTAACTGTCCTTGACATACAGCTGCATTCTATGATTTTATTCTGTTGGATAAATATGATTTAAAACCCTCTCCTATGTATTTGTATTCATAATAATTCCCATTAAGAGAAAATGTGGAAACACTTCACAGATTTACTATGGTGTCACAAGATTACTTGTACAACATGAAGCAAGTTCTATTCATGTGAGGTGCTTATCTAGAAAAAAATACAAAACAAAACTGTTGTGTTTTCTGGTTAATCAGTGAAGGCTTTATTCAAAGCAGTCATTACTTCTATTCTGACTGGAGTCTTTCATATTTATAATATTCAAGCATATTTATCTTACATCCCATTCTAGGAAGAATTATTTTATCGTAGTTTCTTGGAAATAGTCTCTAACATGAAAACCTACTAACCAATTTGGAAAAAATTGTGAGAAGAGAAGTCAGATTTATTCCATCCTATTATAAAGAAATCTGTGTTGTGGATGTAGATGTATAGCATTGTAGAACATTCTTCCTTCTAATGGGCCTCAAATTTGAATATAATCGCTTTTCAAAGTGTTTTTCTCATCTTATTTTGAATGAATCATTATAAAGTTATTCAATTTTCTTAAAAGTCATTAATTTTTACCTTCGTCGACAATTTATCTCTTCTCACCACAATGGGTCTCTCTTTCATTGTGAAAATTCATTGCAAATAATAAAAATTATGTAGATCTATTACAAAGTGAAAGTAATTATGTTCTCAATCAATTATAACTTTTCCCTATTGCTTGCAAGAAAAACATTTTTATAATTTTATGAAAATATCTTATCTATTTTAATATCACTGAGGACTTCCCAATCAAACGTTACTGGGTTTATACGGAATTCTTTCTATTCTCCTCTCACTCTCATCCCCATTTATCCCATTTCCCATTCCATTCTCACTCTATGATTTCTTTTTCATTTCATCGCATAGTGACGCTGGCTATCAATGCTTGATTCCTAGTACAAATTTATTTCTGAATCTAGGACAACTTCAGTAACTCAATCCTACGTTGACGCGTCAAGAAATTAGCTGGCAGTCGTCTAATTCATCTTGCCAGATGCGCGCATTGAACAGAAAAGTAATGAGAAAAAAAGAATACCTCAAACAGATCGCCGCCAATCGAACGATCAATTCCGCTCGTCCGTGTCGTGGCTTGTTTCCGAACATGATTCTTAAAACAAATGATTAGTCTACATTGCTTGAAAAAGTTTCTATTGATTTTTTTACATTTACCCCTCAGTATTTATTCACAAATTTTGTTAATATTCCATCGATTGTTATTCGAAAGTATACTTTTGAGATTCATAAGTACTGTACTTTGTGGATCCGGTGGATGGTAAGATCAGAATAGAAGGGAATAGATAGAAGGGTGATGAATGAAGATGAAAGTTTACTCATTCGGTTTATCGAACGTCAATTGGAATGCATCTCTTGGGCTGAGGCCGCACTGCCGGTGGGTAGAGCCTGGAGGGTGGAGGGTAGTTGGTAAATCTATAGAACATACACACCATCCACAGTAATACATCGTATGAATGGTATGTGTTCAGCCGCCATCTTGAAATTCTTAAATATGGAAAACAATCTCAAAAAACAGAATGACGTCATACCATTCATACGATGTATTACTGTGGATGGTGTATATGTTCTATAGATTTACCAACTACCCTCCACCCTCCAGGCTCTACCCACCGGCAGTACGGCCTCAGCCTTGCAGATGAAGCAAATGGTTAAGGATATAACGAAAATCGGCATTTAATGGCCGCCATCTTGTTTTCTCGAGATGACAAGCATTTTTTAGAGCATAATTAAAGATATTCTGAATCTAAAGAGAAAAAGGAAGAGATTGATACCATTTTCAAGTCTCTAACATCAAGGAGACATGAAGCAAAATAGTTTTTATATAACATGTTAGTTGCCTTACTCCGCGCATGCCCCTCTTTGGGTCTCGCTGTACCCTTCATCGAGGCAGAAAAAGCCTTCAAAACCACATGGTTGTAAAGCTAAAAAATAGATCTACAACTTATAGATTTAACATTTTTGTCTATCTGATGCATAAAAAAACTAAAGACAGAAAAACGAAAATTTTCATAAGAAATTCTATCATTTTTCATATTAAAATATTTATAACCTATTATTTTTACGTTTTGGGAGATATGTTTTATATAGCACATGTAGATAATTTTATAAGGAAAATTGAGAGAAGGATATTTGAGAGAAAAATTGAAAGGATATCTTAAAAAATGGCTGAGTTATGGCCGAAACAGTGAAACTCTGAAATTCTCGGACGCCATCTTGGATTACAGGTGACGCACCCATCGGAGAGCTTATGACCACCGATATTATTTTTCTCCAGGTCAAAACGAAGAGATTGATACCACTCCCAAACTTCTTAACTCAAAACGCACACGGGATTACACTTGCCCCCGTACTAAACAGTCAGCGGATTAATCTTCGGATTATCATAAATATTGGTTTGGTGGTTCTCAAACAATTTCTCTAAATTATTATCATCTATTAAAATCAGCTGTCTTTAGAATTTGAGGAATTATGATGGCTGAATCAGATGAATATTAATTCAGTTACCAAATGTAAACAAAAAGAACGCTTCTTAATTTCACCAAATGAATTTAATAATTTCTGTGTTCAGTCTGTATATGATATTCGTGATAGCATTGTAAGGCCTTGTGAGACTGTGTCTGAAATTTTGAATCAATGTGCCATAAATTGTAGACAGAGGGGAAAATTATTATTTAAAGATGTAAAATTGGAGACGATATTAGAAATTGTAAATAATTTAAACCCCTCTGACAGTGTAGATATCTATGATATTTCAAGTAACTTACTGAAGAAGATCATTGTTCCTATAATAGTTCCTCTGACATATTGCATCAACAAATGTTTGCGGGAGGGTGTATTTCCTGATGTACTCAAGTTATCCAGGGTTGTGCCTATTTATAAAAAAGGGGGGAAAGATTGTCTTTCAAGTTATCGTCCGATATCCCTAACGCCCATTCTGTCTAAAGTATTAGAGTCAGTTATTCACCTGCAGCTTTGCGATTTTTTGAAAAATCATGATATACTCTCTAATGAACAATTTGGTTTTAGAAAGGGTCGATCGACTGTTCATGCGGTGGATACAATGATAAGGAGGGTGCTCCAGGCTTATGAGGAAAGAAATTTTGCACAGGCTACTTTGTGCGACCTCAGTCGAGCATTTGACTGTGTGGAGCATGATACACTACTTGATAAGCTGGTCTTTTATGGGATTGTTGAGAGTAAAGATTATAATATTTTTCATTCATTCCTCAAAAACCGAAAGCAGATAGTATGCATAGGAGAAGAAAAATCAGAAATACTTGAAATAAAGTATGGGGTACCGCAGGGCTCAGTTTTGGGACCATTGTTATTCAATCTTATGATTAATGATTTACCATCATATATGAGTGCTCATACGATCCTATATGCTGATGATACAACTTTCTTCAATGTCAGTTCAGATTTTAATGTCCTTAAAACTTTGACCAAGCTTCCATCTGGTTTCGAGCAAATGGGTTTCTGCTCAATGAAGATAAAACTCAGCAAAATATATTTGCTTTGAGAGATACACCAGATGACAATATGGGTAGTGTGAAGTTTTTGGGCATAATGATAGATGGTAAATTATCATGGAAACCTCACATCAACTACATTAGTTCTAAACTGTCTAGAGTGGTATACTTATTGAGAAATTTGAAGAATTATGTTCCCACGCCCTATGTAAGGTCAGCATACTTTGCTTTTTTTCAAAGTATTTTATCCTACGGTATTTTATTGTGGGGTAATAGTGCACATATTGTAGACCTATTGATACTCCAGAAGAAAGTTATTAGGATAATATCAAATTCGGATAGGTTAGCTCACTGTAAACCCTTATTTGTAGAACTGAAAATCCTTACCCTTATTAATCTTTACATTTTCACAGTTCTGTTATATACAAAGAAAAATCTGTTAGAGCACCGCCTTAGAAGTGAAATACACTCCCACCATACCAGAGGAAATAGGCATATTGACATTCCCTTTAGCAGGCTAAGGCAAAGAATAGTTATATCATAGTTGGCATTACTTTATTTAACAGACTACCACAGGCATGGATGGAAGCTCCATATAACTTATTCAGACAAAAATTGTATTCTTGGCTAGTCACAAATCCTTGTTACTCCATCAACGAGTTTATCAATCACCAAATTTTCTAAGTAGCCTATATAGCCAGGCAATAATATCAATTTAAATTAAATTTATGGTCTCTCACCAGTAGCTTAAGCTTATGTAAGTTATATGTATTATAGTATTACAATTATTTTATTGTATAACTTGACTTATTGTATGTACGGATGAAAACATGAATGTATTGTTTGATTTTAAATTTCACTGTTGCGGTTGATGAAAATTTCAATTATTGTTTGACGTTGCCCATAACATGTTATTTGTTTCTCGGCAATAAAATCATATTTATTTATTTTTATTTTTTGAATATTGACGCTTGGTCGCTCCCACTCAGTTTCCAACAAGCCCGGATAGCTCAGTCGGTAGAGCATTAGGCTTTTAACCTAAGGGTCCAGGGTTCAAGTCCCTGTTCGGGCGGATTCTTTTTGCCGAATTCTTGTCATTTGCGCTACGTTGATAATACTACCTGTATTCTCGTAGAAAATCAAGCAATATCCCTTGTTTGGGAAAGTATAATATTAGTTAATATTAGTATAATATGTTATTATTCTATTAAGTACATAGTTCATGTCGAAATATAATCATCATTATTATGATTCATTGAATTGTTTATTTTTTCATTGATACTAAGCATAGGACGTGATTAAAATTTAAACATTCTGAATTTGATTTAAAATTGATTGATTCTGTTATTTTTATTTTTTTATAACTTATATCTTTATGTATTCATAAATGAATTTAGTCTTCCATTTATTCAATTACATTTCTATTTATTTCCTCTACAATATCTATTATTCTGATAGAATATCCAATACGTAATTTAATACATTCAACTTATATGCACCTCATACAGTATACATAAAAACTGATGATGAATTGAACACAGTTCAAACTCAGTTAAATCCGCAGTTAAAATCACAAATAGTCAGTTCCAACAAAGTTCAAAGCTTTTGTTGAGGTTTTGTTGAATTTGTCTTAACTGTGGATTCACATGCCTTATCTTGAACTTTGTACTGGCATTATAAGCTCTAATTGCAATCTAGTTGTGAATTGCATTTATAAATCATAGTCCAATCTTGATAATATAATAATAACATGAATAATAGGATAATAATATAATTATCTTTTTTTTCTCAGGTGAGTACTCAACTGCAATCTCATGTTATAGAAGCTTCCCAGAGTAAGTCCAAACAATGTTCAAATTTTTATATACTTTAAATGCGTAGATAATTCCTCTGCAGCTGTATTCTAAAATAAAGATATTTTTTCCAGACTATTCTTTGCAACCACAAACATTCAATTTGAATCATTACATTTATTCTTGGCCCAAGATATTTATCGTTTTCATTCGATATAACCACGAATCACAAAATTAAATTCTAAAATAACAATCTTTAATGAGAGAAATTGATAGAATTGCTTGACTAAAAATTTGACTGAAAGAAACCTTTTCGCTACTCCTTAACTGTTATTTTGTTACAATGTGTGATTCTACCATTAATTTGATATTTTCATGTCAATCACATTTAACTATTTAACTGACATTTAATTTGGGCCAACCTATTAAGGTCAAATACAGTAATAATGGAAGATTAAAACTACTTTATGCATTGCTTGCATCGAAACAGCGTATTGCTTTTATTAATACTATAGACTGAAATCGAATCAATCATTTGTTGAAGGAGGTTATATATCAGCATAGAATAATAGAATTCCTAGGATCCTCTTTGATATCAGGCAACATTTTAAAATGTGAAGAAATTGACGTGGTATTGTAAATGGAATGGCTGACTTGAGAGATGCTATACTAACTTCGATGAGTGATATTCACACCAAGCAAATAACATTATGCTGTCCATTTTCAAGATAAATATCTCATCCATCAAATAAACTTATGTTCTTCGTGCATAGTCTGAACAATGACATTCAACTTTACCATCTTTGTTTCAATGATAACCAGATATTCATTACCATTTATCAAGTACACTTGTAAGTTGTAACCTCCTTCAGCAAATTATAAGCCTACTGTTATTCGATTGCAGTCTTGCGGAATTTTTTTGTGCTCCATTCTTTTGGAGGACATTTAATGTTCATTTCTGGGGAGCGATGAATCAAACATGATAAAGGGAAAGGAAACTATAGAGTATAGAAGGTGTTAGAAACTTTGTAGTTCAGTCTGAATCAAATAAACAACAAGTAAATTCCTTACAGAGATCTATTGAACAAAGTTTGATACATTTGTAAACAACAATATTATGTTTCCTATCTAGTGTTTGTATCTAGTATTTGATACTCTGATTTAATTTTTCACACAAGTAAAAGTGAAAAGTATGATTGGATTGTAATTTTTCCTATTTTAGCCATCTTCAAACCATTTTAAGTGGGTGACAATTAATCAGGGATCGGTATTAAAAGACTATCTTAAGTGGAAAACATTGGAAGCGAAACATATTTATTTTGAAACATAAATGTTTTTTCCATTAATGATTTCACTGGCATTTTGATATGTTATTGTACATTATATCAATATGGTAACCGCTAATATGATGTATGAAATTGGAAAATTTAATTTTGTGAGTAATTAATAAAGTGAAGTGGAATCAATTTTTTCCTGGGAAAACATCGAAAGACCGATGTCTAGGGGATACCATCAATATAAGTGAAAAACATCGAACAGTAAAATTCTATGGAAAATCATAGATACTCATCCCTACAATTATCAACTTTTCAAATCACTTGTTACATAAAAGTGTAAGAAAACTCAGAGATTCTTTGAAATCACTGACGGTTTGTGCCCACGAACTAGGTGAAGTGATGTACAGTAAAAGATACGGGCACTTTACCTGTTTCGTGGGTACGAGCCGCCAGTGTTTGAAATGATTCTTTTGAGGTGAATAAAGTAAGGGATTGCTTACTAGGGATTGCTAGGTCTATCAAAGGAAAACCACCGCATTTATTCAGTGAACTCTATGAACTCTAGAGAAACTTGAAGATGTCCAAACACAATTGAGTGTGATGGAAAAAAGAAAAGCATTAAGAAAAGATTATTAGAGTAGAAGATTGTGTAAGAGAGAATGAGGATGAGGAAGGTGAAGATATATAGAGAACCAGTGAAAGAGATAAAAATGAAGAGCAGTCAAGATATGAGACAGAGCGAAAGCAAAAGTTTGTTCTGCAGCTCACTAAATTAACATAGTAGTACAGAGTAGTTGCGCTTTTATTACATCTCGTTCCCTTTCCTAGTAGCACATTGAGTTTCCGACCTACGTCAACATATAGGATGTGTAGAATGTAGGAGGGGTCATAAGCCGCCCTTTGTATTTCCCTTCTAACTCTATTACGATTGATATGACCTGCCTCAACATGAGCCCTTTCTAGAATTGCACTTCCTATATCCGGTTTATCCAATACGAGAGCATAGAATGCAACTGTAACTCGTCTCACCCCTCACCCTCAAATCAATTCATTTTCAAGCTTCAGAGAAAAGCTACCCGAATATCAAGGGTTGAATAAGATTGTGGAATATTCAAACCAAATCTAATTTCATTGGTCACATCATCAATATACATTTACGATCGTTTTCACCACAATCATAAAATTATCATAATATTAATCTTCTTCGACTTTAATTTTCTCAATTTTATATGTGGTCATAATTACTGTGTTTCCTTCTGTTTTCCCACCCTTCAGTATTCCACTTCTCCTCATTGGTTTATTAGATTCTCTAATGAGATTGCGGAATTAATTCTCAGTAATAGTTTGTTGATAGTATTGATTAAAGATGTTTTTGCTTAGAAAAGTACGTATTACTTTGCCGTTTTCAAAATTCTCATCCATTTCATTTTTCGCTATTGTATTTCACCAATTACAAGACTCTACTCAAGTCACCTATTTGATTCAACTTCGCCCTATCCACATTCTCTTGAGACATAATTCTCAATCCTTCCTCTTTTGTTCGATACTTTTACATAAATCAGATCCTAAATAAATTTCAATATGCAATAGTAGACAATTGATTGGAAAACAAGGTATCTTTTATTGTTTATGAAGTAGGGTATTCAACCCACTGAATAATTGTTCACACATGTTTGCAGCAGCAGATGTAGATTGTATTTACATTTTTATTTTCTCTGAGCTCTTCATCTCTGTTGAAAAAAACTAGCTATCAATGACCTTAATCTTTACTACCGGCTTCACAGAGCAAGTGCAAGGGTAGGACAATAATGGCTTTTTTATATTTCGTTTTTTTTGGGGTCAAAAGTCTCTATCTGGTCTGTTTCTGATTGGTAGCGGAAGATATTGACAAAAATATAGCCAATAATACTTCTGTACGATTGTTGATAGATTGATGCCCTACTTATTCGAAAACAGCTTGATTGTTTTTCCTTGTGAATTTATTACGATTGCGTCGTTCAAGTTCTTTGTCCTGGTAATAGATAGTTTGATCTCGATTTATAAATTCATGATCAAGCACACACTAATCACAAATTTTTGTGAATGAATTCGATTAGCACGAAAAATTTATTGATGTGAGCAGTTCTCTAATTGACCACGTGTGATTTTTCATTGATTACAAATAATCGAATAAGTCATTCGCTTCTTCATTTGACAAAGTAATTCTTGATGAATTATAAATAAATAATATTTAGTTTACTGTCAGTAATGGCGTTTTGCTGAGTTCGTCCATCCACCATCTACAAACTGTACCGATTTATGGTGTACGATATCAATTTAGAGTGATAATTAATTTTAATTATTCCTTTTCTGATTTACCCATTTACCCTCGATATTTTTATTAATGATTTTTTTGTTTTCAAGATGATTTATCATGGGAACACTATTTTCGAAAAATGATGTTGTAGGCCTTCTACCGTACAATACAGTATACAGTAGTGAGTAGTATAGTCTATAGTATTCTAGTACTCCATAGTAATAATAATAATATTCGTGCGTAACATGGCTGGCTTGGGTCTGATGTCAGAGTTTTCAGGTGGCTCCTGATTAATACATAGTACTACATACTTCTACATACTACATACTACGTACTACATAGTAAGAATAGTTTTTTTATAGATAAATAAAGAAATGTGAGAACTGATTCGGCAGTTTCTAGGCTTATTGGAGTAGTCTTTTGAGCTGCCATAATACGAAAGAATCTAAGTAGAGTGATATTGGAGACGGGGGATTAGTGGACTTCGGGCTTAGCGCCCGAAAAGAAGCCCTTGAAATACTTGAAAGAAGCCCGGCTGGAACAAACCAATCCATTAAACTACTTTTACGTCAATGTCAGTAGTCTAGTCGCCAGACATTGAACTCGACCCACAAAACAACAATTTTTCGAAAAGATTTCACATCAATTTCCAAACTCGGATATCATCGTGAGAATTTTGTTTCAATAAGTGTTCGACCAATGATGTGAGAACGTGAGTAATAATGATGAGTAATTCACGAAAATATGGTTGAATAATGGAAAATGTATGAAGTGGAAGGACAGTGGAGAAAAGAACTCTATCATGTTAACCTTAAAAGTCACCACTACTATTTTCATGTTAACCTTAAAGGTTACAACCACTATTACTTCTGGTTAACCTTAACTCAACCCTAAAGGTGTTACTATTTTGTAATCTTCAATATTTATCATACAAACAGTGAACAGTCCTCCATCAATGAGAATTAGAGATACATGCAAATTAAATATCTCTTATCACTGCCAAGTGCTTCAAATTGAAACATTTTATAGACAAAGCAGTATACACTATTACTATCACTATTGACTTTCATGCATTGTAGTGTCATTTTGTGTCAAGAAAAAATAAATTGTCATCAAAGGACATCAATATTCATGAATGGACTAGCGGGAAGGTCAACATCGATATTGAAAAGCTCATCTGTGCACAAGCAAAAAAACTATGAAAATGAAACAATTTTTGCCGACAACCCTACTGGGAGAAATTTTCAGTTTGGGAAGAATAGTGGAGTTTTCATCCGAATTTCCATGTTCTGGTGAGTAGTGTGTGTCCGCAGGGGGCTTCGGGGTGGGTTTTTGTATGTAATCAGTTGACACTTTCTGATTGAAAAGAGCAATATTAAGTAGAATATAAAACGAGAAATATGGTACACTGTGATAAGAAAAGAAGGGAGGAGAAGCTGATGAAGAAAAAGATAAAGATGAGAAATAGAAGAAGGAGAAGAAGATGAATGAGAGAAGGAGAATCAGGAGGAGGAGTGAAGCAAAAGATATCTATCTGAATGTTTCTCACTCCCGGCGGCCGACATTGGTAAATATGGACCCGGACCAGCCTCAATCGTCACGTGACCTGGCTCGTCGGTTGGGGGGGGGTGTCGATCTGGAAGGGTTTAGGGATGCTTTGGGGGGGAAGGGGGCTGCCCCAATCGATAGTAGGCTCCCAACATTCGCGCGTTTCCTGGGTCATCGACCCGCCTGCCAAGCCCATTCACTTGCAACCAACAATACTGGCTGAATATTTTCCGGGCTCGACTTTTCCAAAACTTTTCATCTCACCCGAATTCACCAAACAACAAAATTCTCAATCTGATAAATCTTCTTTCCAGTTCTCACAACTCTTTGGAATGGCAAAAAGTTTGTCAAACCCAATTCTTCACCAGCTCGATTTTTATTTTTTGGTGAATGATACTTATTTTAGAATGTAGAATATTTTTAAATAACTGATTTAATTATAGATAATTGTGATTATTCTTGAATTGAATATCAACTTCTACCCATAAAAGAATAATCAAAATCTAGGGAGGGCGTGGCGAGTTCAAAAATGTTTTCCATTCAATTTTACCTTTGTCTATTTAGTCTATTTGGGAAGCGGTTTGTCCCAGTGGTAGAGAGCGTCTAATCGGTGAGATTAGATAAGCGACGTGCCTCTACCACCACTGTTGTAACGGTGACCGGTTCCTCTGAGTTCAATTCATGAGCCTCAAAAATCGCTTCCCGGTGGTTCGGAACCCACCTAAAGCAGTAGGTCCATTCATATCTCATCAACATCCTTTCCATTACCCACGCACAGGCCCAAGAGCCCAAGTGGGCATCACCCTCAAAAAAAAAAAAAAAAAAAAAATACAATTACAATTTTAAGATTACAATAATTACAGTTGCACATAAAATTTTATCGTACCAACATGTCAGTATTATTTTATGTATTTTGAACAATAGGCTATATAGTCTACACCATTTCGACAATTGTATCGCACTATATGTCTATTATTATGTATATGTTCCATGATTTTCGGAAGTGAGAGAGGAGGTTTGATAAATTCACAGAATATATGGATCTTCATTGTCGAAATTAATTATAATGCAAAATGGAGAGAGACAACCCTCATTCTATTTCGGGTAAGAGAGGGAGTACCCTAATTTTACTTCAAGGAAAACCAGGAGAAGCCACTTACTAATAATTTATATCTCATCCCTCACCACTATGTTGTCATGTTGTTCATATTACGCACTCTTATTGCTTTCTTCTCTTATTGTCGACCATCCGTCTACGAAGTTAGCTAATGAAATATTGAAGGTTTCTTCTTCTTGACAAAAGAATCGATCATGAAATCCCGCGTGATTTCCAATCCCACTTTCAATGAATCTAATAGTATTTTTTCCGTTCAACTCTTGAAGATATTTTACTCCACATATGCACAATTCTTGTAAAAAATTACTTGAAGACATGTTAAAGCTGCTAATTATTCACTGATTACTGAATCCAAATCATTATTGGTAGTACCACTGGCGGCTCATACCCACGAAACAGGTGAAGTGCCCGTATCTTTTACTGTACAGCACTTCGCCTATTTTGTGGGCATGAGCCGCCAGTGATTGGTACCCCAGAATTCGTATCCACCTAATCAGAACTTGAATAATGCTAAATTTAATGACATGATATTGAATTAATAAATTATATTGTGTTTATTATAGTAATCTGTGTTAAATAAATCATTGTTTCGTCACAAGCTTAGGATCCAAAAATAATGAATTTCTAATTTTGGATTCTTCAGAGTTTGGAACCAAAACAGTTAAATTAGTTCTGGTTTTTGTCAGGTATAGCCGCTGCTCTATTGCTTATATTAACATTCTTTACGCAGTTCAACAGGGAAATATGTTTATTCAAATAAAAGAATCCAATCTAGTCCATTGGATATCCTGCAGAGATCAAATATCTGGTTTCTTGAAAAAGTTAGAAGTTTTGTCCAAACTGGAATTTACTTACAATGAAAGAAATAACATTCTCGTTCAAGATAAATACTGGCACTCGTTGTCTAGGTAGTTCATCAATTAACATAAAACTCTATTTTCATAATCTCTACCAGTTCTACAAAAAAAGTATTCCAATCTAATTTCAAATTGACACATAAGCCTAGAACCTAAGTCATGTTCTTCCAACAATCAATTCATTTTCTCGCTCCCAACAATTTTAATATTCATTCATACTCATTCAATTTATTTCCCAAATTTTGTAATCACCTCATCATAATTATTATGTTTACTTTATCTGCCCTCATTGATTAGCGAAGCTACGTTTAGAATAGTTGACAAAATCTACAACTGTCTTAGAAATCTTGATAATGGAAAATACACCCTATTTTGAATCAAATTCTTCAGGAATACTGATTTGATAAATAATAACGTACTGTAGGCTTTGGTAACATTGCTTGTTTTCTATCAACGCACTCTGCAAGAGAAATCGCGCACTGCGTCACAGTGCCAGGATAGCATTGCTGGAGAGAGTACATTATATTTCAGTTTCTGCAAGCTGATCCTACCTATTGGTAGCCAATGACACAAATCAATTACTTACTCCAATTCTCAAGTGCTACTGGTTGAATCAGGGCTACACTCATAAGAAGAAATTCCATGAAAAGATAATAAATTCGAATAAATTTTGAGAAACTTGGAATGAATAAAATTATTTTATTATTATATCATATCTGATACGATACTATCAGATATTATGATGATATCAGATGATCATTATGATGTAAATCTTTGAAATAATAATTATTATACTCGTGTACTTCAACCGTTTGTTTGTTATTATTCTTGTGTAATGAAAGCATAATATTTTATAGCAAAGGATAGGACATGCATAGCAATTTTTATATATCAGGGTTCTCAGATTCCATATCTTCAGGTAGGCCTACAGTATAATATTGTACGGTATTAAAATGTCTGCAACATTATACACTTCTTCCTCATTCCCTGAAAGCTTGCCTGATAGTTGCTCAATGTTTGTAGAGTTTTCGGGATTTTATCCTTCAGATTTATTATATAAATCACTCAGTGACTTCTTAAAAATATTTCACTTTTTAGTTTGAAAAAATAACGATATTATCAATAAGAAAACCTCCTGTTGGTCAATAATCAAAATCTTGATCATCCTCTATTTATGTCTCCTTTCAAACATCATTTATCATTTAAATGAGCTCCAACTAGGGGATTGTAAATACTGGATTAGTCTAGGAAACTATGGATTATTATTCTCATCGTCTCATCGCTTACTCCACCAACCGCTAGTCAACTAAAACCTTTAAAAGTATTTATACCAATATCAATTAGTATATTAGTGCTAATACCAATGGTTCACTGGTTGTTCCAGCATGTCAACATTGTCAACTGATTGAACTCATATCTCAACAATTAAATTTCGGTGTTGGAAAAAGTGTTGATACCATCCTGTTAGAACTAATGTCCACTCGAGGTCACGTGACCGGGTAAAATTTTAATCTGATCACGTGATTTGGCGTGAAAAGCCAACAGCGCTCGATCCACGCTTGCGCACAGCACCAATCAAACAATCCCCTTATTGTTTGCCAAGAAAAATGAATAATGGAAGAAAGGGTGTTTTCATGTTCTGCTTGATGTAGGCTATAAACTTTAACAAGAGCTGAGGGTTGGCGTTAGTTGTGCATAGGGTTGTTGACCGTAGTTTACATTGATTGTTGGTCGTTGACAGAATTTGGGTCAAATGCTGAGTGCACGTTTTGCTACTCTACGATTGCTGACCATTCCCTGGGGTTTATTTCTCAACACTCATCAGTCATCAGGTTTGACTCTCAAAATATCACAGAACTTGGAGTTGTTAAGAACTTGATAGCTGCCTTGAGTGAAGGGTGGGGTACAATAGTTTTGGGATGGAAAACGTTTGAGATATATTTTTTTAAAAAACCTACAAAAAATAAATAATTTATTGCAAAAAAATAAATAGGAAAGAAGATGAGAAGAGTGAAAGAAGAAAGGGTTAAAAGAAAAAGAGAAAGAGAGAAGGAAAGAATAAAAACATACCAATAAACAGAATTGAGACAAGAATTAATCAAAAAGTTTTTCCTCAATTTCACTTGAAATTATCCAATGAGTAATTTTCCTCTTTAAACTTGTATGAGATTTTAATCTAGTCTGTTCGGTAAAGCTATCTGGAATTTCATTGATCAATTTATTTGCTAGAAAGAAATATTGCCTCCTACAAACATTAAGATTCATTCTTATATTTTCATATCTATTTCGGGATGGTCTTAAATTAAGGTTTGATTCACGGAAGTGGAAAATATTTCTGTGATTTATGACAAAAATTATACGATTTTTAATGTATAACTGACGAACTGTTAGCACCTTGAACTCATTGAATAAATATTTGGTTGGATATAAGCGAGGTTTACCTAAAATGGTTTTAATAAGATGTTTTTGAATTATGAAAAGTTTATTAAAATGCGCATTCAATGCACCCCCCAAACCCGAATTCCGTACTGTAATACGGATTGTGCATATGAGTAGTGAATTAGTTTTGTTATTTTTGGATTATTCAGTTGTTTAATTTGATAAAATTTATAAACAAGAAATCTAAGTTTTTTGCACAAGTTGTCAATATGAGTGTTCCATCTTAGATGAGAATCTATTGTTATACCCAAGTATTTAACATTATCATTTATTTTTGGACAAAAACAGAGGTATTCATCGTTGCTGTTTATTGAATACGTCGCACCGTTCATTCGTCACACCTTTCATAGTATAGATACTGCTGTAAGTTAAGTTTTAGTTTTCCAGAGATTGATTATGGTGTAAAAACCGAAACCGGTATCTCGATTTTCTAATAAATCAGTGGTTTGACAACATCTTGTCTTTTCATTTATGGTGGATAACTACCACAATATCAATTTCACAACTACTCAAAGAGATATTGAGAAGATTTTTATTTAATTCATCAGTAAAATTTTGAGGCTTGAAATCAAACACACTATCAATCTCAAGGGTCTTGTAAGATTCCTGTAATAATCCATCATCAAAACTGTTTATTAATACCATAGAAAAAATTGAGAAGGATAGAAAGATGTTAGAAAAGAGAGAAAGGATAGAACAAGAATATAAAATGAAAATGAGAGGCTAAAAGTTCATAGAAGTTGAGAATAGTAGAATCTATGACGGTCTTTTTTTTAAGAAAAATTTAGCGATCGTTCATCTCATTCACATATCGTCATATTATCAGGAATACACTATTTCTTTCGTCGGAAATAAGCACAGTTCTATTCAAATGGTTTGAGGTCATCTTTGATGGATATTCGATTCAATGAAGAGCCTTGTTGTTCACGGATTAGAATTTTTGTATCACTAAACCACACGTATGCCAGTTTATTGTTCTTTTTTAGTTCTTTTACTTTATTCAGTAGAAGTTTGTTGTAACGAGTGAGATGATCATTCAGATAGATGTTACCGGGAGGAAGATTACAGTTCAAGTCACTACTTTTTAGGTGTCCTTTTGCCTTTGCCGCACACTTCCAATTATTTTTTCAGTTGTGGAAGTGAAACGCACTATAATAGAAGTCGTCTTGTTTTTAGCAGAGGGAACCCTATGAGCAATCGAAATTAAATCTCTGTTGAACGGAGTATTGATTGTTGAACATCATTGTAACATCATCATATCATCAACAGCAGAGTTCAATGTTAGTGGAATGAAGAGTCGCAGCTAATTAGGTTTTTTATCGCTAGAAAACTCACTTTTTCACTTGAAGTGCCTAAAAACAAATAGAAATCAATAAATTAAGCCACCTTGATTTTTTTCAAAAATTTTCTACACTGAAAAAGTAAACACTGTAGTAATTTTTTTTTAATTAATCCTAGTTGATATGTACTCCTTAATTGGAAAAATTATCACTTTCACCTATTTTTTCTGGAACGATATCACATAATGAACAACTTTTACCCAAAACTGGACGAAGTACAAAGGATCGCTACAAAAGCCGTTATACGCCTACATTTTGTGGATAGAATGGTGCCATTCATTCGCTTGGTTATGTTCTGCGAACATGCAAATTTCCTGTGGGACTTCCTGGCTTTGCTTAGCACAAAATTAAATGGACAGGATGTGTTGCCTGTCTGCAAACAGCAGATTCCGTTAAATTGTTGAATTCTGTTGTGTTACAATAGTATGATTTTTTATAATAATATACGAGTAACATACATGTCTCAATCATTAAACACTGTTATCAGAATACCCATACAATACTAGGTACAGGTATAGTAGTTTCATGGATGAGTATGTTATTTTCAGCTTATACGAAAATTTTCATTGTTATTTTCACGAACGCTATTTAGCAATTAATTCTCATGTAAATAAAAATGTCTGTAACAATGCAATTGAAAAAGCTGTAGTGAAGTTTTCTTTTTCAATTTGCCCCTCGATTTGAAAAAACAATAGGCTTCTTCTAAAGAATATATTCTAAATATTTCAAAAGTGTTTGATTTCTCGTTTGTTTAGTATCTTACCTACAGAAGAACACGAGTACGAAAAAACCGCTAGGAGGCTTGTCATTATTATTACAAAATAGCCTTCTAACTTTATTACTATGGTTGAATAACTTTTTAATTGAATTTAATCGATCCCCATTATTTATCGAACATCGACAATCGATGTAGTTCATACAGAGAACAGAGTAGGGAGATTGATTGCAATAATACTTTTCAGCCTCTGAGAAACTTGTTCTATTATTGGACAAGACTTCTTTTATTTTCATTTGTTAGCTTGAAATCATTGAAAATAATATGAAGGACTCTCTTATGAATATGCAGATTTATTGATCCAGGAACTTGTATTTAATAATTTTATAATTTCTGGAATTCGATTGTCAGTGACAAATGATTATGACTTGTGTTACTTTTCCAAATTCTACCCCAAGTAAACCCAGTACAGTATATACAGAGTGTTTCAGGAGGAATGTGCAATACTTCTCAGACTGATTCCTTACACCAAGTAGACAAAAAAGTTCCTTGGCAACAACCCCCAAAAACGCTTTGTTACTGAGATAACAATGGCGGAAAATTTAGATTTTTTAAAATATATTAATTTTTCTAATTTTTTAGAGGCTTTAGTGAGGTTCTAGAATGATCAATTCCTATGTAAAATTAGCTGAGGAATTCAATGAAACCAGTTCCAAGTTTGTAACTTGAACGGTTATTTAGATAATTGGAAAAATATTCTAGAAAACGCCATTTTCTCAACAATAAGGGTTATAACTGAAAAAGGAAGTTGAAGAAAGTCGGATTCTAAAGAAAAAGTTAAATGGCAGCGATTGTGTAAATCTTACCCAAATCTCAGAAATGGCGATCAAAAATCGAAAAATTAACAAAACATAGTACAAGTGATGAATTTTTGTGTTTAGTAGCGATTTCGCGATTTTTGATCGCCATTACTGAGATTTGGGTAATATTTACACAATCGCCGCTATTTAACTTCTTCTTTAGAATCCGACTCTCTTCAACTACCATTAATAAAAAATACAATTTTATAATTCCTTATATCCAGTTATAACCCTTATTGTTGAAAAAATGGCGTTTTCTAACATTTTTTTCCAATTATCTCAATAAACGTTTAAGTTAAAAACTTGGAACTGGTTTCATTGAATTCCTCAGCTAATTTTACATGAGAATTGATTATTTTAGAACCTCACCTCACTAATGCCTCTAAAAAATTGGAAAAATTGATGTATTTTGAAAAATCTCAATTTTCCGCCATTGTTATCTTGTTAACAAAGCGTTTTTGAGGGTCGGTCCCATGGAACTTTTTTGTCTACTTGGTGTAAGGAATCAGCCTGAGAAGTATTGCGCATTCCTCCTGAAACACCCTGTATAATGTACAGCAATTGGATTAAAATATGAAAGTATTTCTTATTCCTAAAACTTCCACAACATTAGCCCACTAGAATGCAGTGAGGAAAAGTTACTTAAAATTTTAATAAATCAATCTAAAACTTTGGTGAGTATCTTATACTCAGAGAATATTTGAATTCAAAACTTCTGATGAATAATAAAACAATACCAATAGTGAAACAAGAATCATCGAATTGGAAAGAAACTTTTGAAGAATTTTAACAAATACTATTCTTCAATAGTGAAACAAGAATCATCGAATTGGACAGAAACTTTTTAAGAATTTCATCAAATACAAATTATCAAATTTATTGAAACTTTTTAAGAATTTTATCAAATATTAAAAAATATCAAATTTTTTGTGCTTCTTCTTCTCATTTTGGCAGGCCTATAATTTCCTGCGTTTCTAATGCACTTCACATCCAATTTCATTCGTTCAATCCTGCATTCGAAGGAAGGAAAATGAAGGAAAACTTAAGGCTGAAGAGGTCAATGACCGATCAGTGTAGCAGTAAGACTCACTGCCCCCTCCTTCCCCCCACCTCTTCATGGTCCTGAGTTTTCCGGTCTGCGGAGCGTCAACAGACAGAGGAAATCCCCGCGTCACAGTAGTAGTAGTACAAACAGTACAGGTTTACCACCACCACGCTCCAAACCTGTGCATTGTTCTTTTTTCACGAAACAGTATATCTTCGTAACTGTATTGTGTTTTCCATCACACATTTTTATCCTTTCTCTCACACATTACTCTTTCTCTCTTTAAGTCCTAACTCCACTCTAATAAAGGCAATTATTCAATTAAATTCTCTCTTCATCTCTTTTTCTTTTTTCTATTAACTTTCGCCGATTTATCTATTTTCTTATCCCCCTTCTGTTACTTTGACTTGAATATCGATCACAAATGAAACGTCAAAAGCTTAATGAAAGTTACATAATGACAACTTTGTGCCAAGATATAACATTTATATATATGCACATCTTCAAAAAAGCTGTGTTGCAGTATCATAAGAGATGCTTCTGATATACTGTACAAATAAATCCACCAGAGTTCATAATAGAGATGAAATATGTTGAAAATAGCAGTAGGCTTGTTGCAAGGTCTTTTTCGAAACCTTGGAGATCTGACAGCGTGACAGGATCATAAAACGAAACGATTTATTGATTTTATCCTATTTGATATACGAGTATTATCATGGTGTCTCATGCTATTATATGTTAGATTGCTACAACTAGGATTCAATTAGCTTTATGCTGATTCTGTATCAAAATTTATTCTGCTTTGTAAAACCATCAATAAGGGTTAAGTTATAGAGATAGTTTTTGAGGGAAGAAAGTTATTAAAATTTTGATTTCCATTTTTATTACTTCTCCTCATCAGCTATGGTATTTTCTCCCATACAATGAACTATTTGCTCTTTGTTATTATCTTAGTCAAGCAGGTACAAATAACAATTACCAATAGAACTTGAATCATGAGATACATCTACCAAGACTAGATAGCAATCTATCGTTTAAAAAAATATATATATATATATTTATCTAAATTTCACATGATTACATATTCATTGTACAATGATCTTACAAAGAAAAACAGGTTTAAGTTAAGCCCTTACCATTTCTTTCCCAATTTCGATCGAAAATAACATTATAATCAGTTTTTTATTATGAGTAGCCTTGAACCATTATTATGATTCTGGTGATCCTTTCTGAAACTTGTGTTCTACAGTTTACATTTCAGTGGTAATCCTTCCATTGGGGAATAGGAAAGTGATTGCCCCCAGTGCATGCCCCCTGCAGTCACGAATGCGTTTTCTTCTTCTTCTTCTCTCCTATCAGAAGACTCCTTTCGCTTGTTTGTTTGTGACACGCATTCTATCTGCAAGCTGTATCTATTTCCGAGTGCAAAACTGGGCCGGCCAAACATTCTCTCTCTACTATGTTCTATGACGTAATCGGCTCTTCTTCTTATCTGTGAGCTGGGAGAGTGCTATTGAGATGCGCTTAAATCACTTAAAAAGAAACAGTGTAACAGAGTATTCAAGAGTGGATGGTGAAAGAGACAGAGTAAGAAAGAGGAAGGAGAGAAAGAAAGAAAGAAAAGAGAGAGTAAGAAGTGGAGAAAGAGTGAGAAATGGAGAAAGAGTAAGTAAGAGAGAAGTGTAGAATGATGCAAAATAGGGTGTGAATAATGAATTTTTATACAAAGCTTATTTGGTACATTAAAGGCTTCCATGAGTGCAATGTGTCAGAATTTAAATGTAAATTATCATGGTAAATAGGAATCTCAATTTGAGAAAGAATCACAGTCTAATTCGATAATTATTGTTTCATTGCTTCAGGCTACAAGGTAATAATAGAACTATTCTATTTCATTCTAATTGTACTATCCTATTTTCATTGGTAATACCACAGAGGAGCTAAATCAGATGTAGCTCCTCTGTGGTAATACTTATATTTACTTATATCCGCGTAAGCAGAAGTCTGAGATATAATATACAGTATTATATCTTAAATTATATATTATACTGGTTTAGACTCATAGAGATAATAAACGAATTAGTAAGAAAAAGTGAGAGGATCCTGAGTAAAAGAGAATTTTAGTACATAAATTCAGAACCTTAGCAATAAATTTCGTTCTCTGGACTCCATACTAGGTTACAATTTGGAAGTCAAGGACCTTTTTGTGGGTCTTATCTGTTCAGAAAAGAGTTCATTCAACTCCTCCTTTTCATCCTTCCCCCTCCTACTCCTTCTCCTCTTTTTCTCCTTATTTCTCTTCCTCTACCGCCGTCACAACTCTTGCAGTTGCATCATCTACGGTTGAGGACTCAGATGGTAATGATAGCTAGTACAATTATTTATTAATAGGTGCTGGGATGGTAGTAGATGAGGAAGGATCAATGACTTTCATGTCAAGTTATTCTGTTTTGGTAGAATTTATGTTATGAATAATATAGTGTTCAGGTCCCTTATATATCACCTTCGTTTAAACTAAGTTCAGCTAGTTGATTGATAAATCACAGTTCGAATCAAGGATATCGGTCAATGTATCATACTATCGATTTTAAATCTAGTTTATACATGGACTGTGCATTCGTAAACAATATATGGATCTTGAAAGTTCTGGCCACTTTTCAAGATCAATGAGTCTTTACAAAAGTAACTTGGAATATTCAAAATAAATACGGTGCTCCAGTGATCCTAGATAATAATAAGCTGGAAACAAATTATTTCATTAACTTATTTCAATATTTTAAGTTAAAGTTATCTCCACATTCCTGATAAGAACAGCTAGATTGATAATCAATCAATAATAAATTTAAAAATAATAATAATATAAAACTCATAGAAATTGAAAAATATCAATGTAATTCGAACATATCGAATTTTGTTGAATCCAAAATATGAAAAATATAACGATGAAAACCTTTCTTTACTTTTAATTTTTTCAATAAATAAGTTGAGTTGAAATTTAAAGTTTATATACAAGAAATAACGTGACTCAAAACGATAACATAATATTGAAAAACAACAGGTTGAAATGTACTGGAGAAAATGGGAGGAAGATAAATCTTTTTGGACTAATATTTTTCATTGAAAATTAATCTACCTTTTTTGATAGACCTATTAATAAATTAGTGAAAAAAATTCTTATAAATTGCTGTTTATGAAATGTAGATAGATGAAATAATTCGATTTAAGTCATTTTTTACAGTACGGTAAAATACAATGACATTCTTAGATTCTTGTCAAAAAGTATTAGCAGAGCGTGGTTTCGATCCACGGACCTCTGGGTTATGGGCCCAGCACGCTTCCACTGCGCCACTCTGCTTTCTTACTTGTGAGAACGAAAATTAACAACGTGGCTGTGCCACCCCAATCATGTTATTTCAAACAGGTTGTTGTTATTAGCATACAGTCGCTGTGTGCAAGTGGGTGGAAAGGATATTTTTGGCGATCGAGGCGCTATTGGCGGATCATTTCGGCGAAAAATTGAGTGAATTAACATTGGAGGAGATAGGGCTAAACCTAAAATAATGTCCTGGAGAATTTGTTGTGTTCTGGATTGTAAAAATAAAACACGCAATGGAAATTTCAAGTCCTACACTTTTCCAGTTGTCATACATAAGTTTCATCAATAAAAAGAATGGTTCACTGCATTGAATAAATATTGATAGGTGAAGCTAACCTAATTGTTTTGTTTACGTGCAAAAGAATTTATTGATCAAGTAGGACCATGGAGTGCTCCATTCTATCCTGTACATGAGGTAATGTACATGAATAGTTTTTATGTTAGTTAATCTAATAAGCTGTTACTATCAACGCAATAACTCTATTAATTATGTTTTAATAAGGAATATTCATATCATTCAATTTTTCAAATATATGTGAGCTTGCACCAATTTTTCATTTTCATGTAAGATAACTTATCAGCTGTTATCTCAAAGTTTTTGTCGACTCTCAAATACATATGTTTGCGGTTGTCTGCTCTCAAATACTTAAAAACTAGGATTTTTCTAATATAATGAGATATAATACTATCAATAACTAACATTCCTATCCTGAATATCATGTTCTAATTTCTGAGAAATGCATGAAGCAGCAAATAATACCATTCTAATTATAAATGCGTTTTTGCCATTAAGCGCTATGCTTTGTATGCTAAAACGCGTAGAAAAGTACACACGATAATCCACCAGAGCGCAGCACGGTAGATGCTCATAGCGAGGCGGGTATCTATAATACTGAACCATTACATAGCGAAAGAATAGAAATAATCATTTCTCTACTATAACTGAACTGAGCTGACTAACCAACGTAAGAGCATATAGACCTATATAGAATAATAGAGCATAATAGACCTATAGAGAATCTCAGTTTATCTATTATTTATTTCTTTCAATACTCATATAATAACCCTGATATAATTTCACAATCCTATTAATAGTATATGAAAATCATATAAACCCCACACATATTAATCCCTAACGTAGCCTATAATAATCCTGATATAGTGATATGTTTCTACTCTGATCAGAATACCAAAATGATTCTTATCTTAAATGTTTATTTTCCAATTACGTTGAGAATTCTATTCTACTGAAGAGTCTATGAATTGCTGTAAAGTAACAGAATAATTCGGAATTCAGAATACATAATAATCCACATTCAGTAAAATAACACTAAAAAAGAATGTGATCGAATTAGATTTTATTAAATCAAAAGCAAATTGATCAGATGAGAATTGAAGGATGAGGATCTCTCCCAATTCATGGAATTTTGAATAATGAAATACTATTACTATATTGAATTGAATTCCTACCCATTCTACAAAATGAACCTACAAATTCCAAATTCCACTTGTAACATTTGAATCAGGATGCAGGATCAATACTGTTGAATCAGGATGCAGGTACAAAGTTGAATAATATTGTTTTATTTCCCAAAGGATCGAAGACAATTTACTATCGATAAAGTAACTTTGGTAAAAATTAATTTCTATCGACCTAAATAGAAAGTTGAATTGAATAATATTTTTTTATTTGCTCAAAGAATTGAAGAGAACTTGAGTATTGATGTTTTCTAAAAATTCACAAACACGTATGCCTGAACGTAAATTTGAGTTTCAAACTGCAATACAACACAGAAATGGATGGGTGACCTAGAAATGGCACTGAAGCAATAGAAGTTGCAATTTTACCTGCAACTTTTCCTCTGAATGCTATAGTCAAGGTTTATCTTTGTTACTACAAGAATTAACTTCATAGTCATTCATAGTTCACTCAATAAGCCAAATTGCAATAAGGTCGCTTGCGAATCTTCGACTTCATTTACGATCATTTCAAGAGCAAAACTATATACTCTTTCAGGAAAACAATTATGCTACAGCAACCTTCAAAATGCTAACGATTTTCAATGCAATATTATTAATCTCACAGTTTCACAATTTCACAGTTGTGAAAAGAGATAAATATGAGAACAATAGCCTACGAGAATTACTTGTTAAACTAAAAATATTCACTATTAAGTTCTGTTTTATTGTTTAAAGTTGCCTTATTTTGTTATTAAGTTTGTCTATGTGAATGTTAACCGTGAATAAATTGCAACGCATTTTGTTGTGTATTGGAATGGCGAAATAATGATCAACTATGTCTCAATATTGTTTCTAAGGATAATAATAGACCTAGATGGTAGTTTAGATACCGCTTTTGTTTACAATAAATGTCTCATATTTAACAGCATAGTTAACGGTAAGGTTGAAGTGTTCACATTTTTTTTATTCTCATCAAAATAGTCTATTCCTGGGCTGTATGAATACTTCTAGGATCCTGATTCCTGATTGAAGGACATTTTGCCCTTTACATCGGATGAACCGGAAGCTATGTGACCAATTTATATAAATATTCGTCCATTTGTATTTGATTCATAGACTTTTCTGGAAGTTGAAGGTCTGTTAAGGTAATAAAAACATTGAAACAATAATAAATGTTGTCCTCCAAGAAGAAGTGGTATTTTTAAAGCTATGATTTATTATGAATAACTGCATCGTTGACCGTGAATGCAAGTATACAGTGTTGTCAACTTTATCATGATTCCATTGAAGGATTGCTAGATTAAAAAAAATTATTGTTTATAAATATAATATTTCATATTGTTCATCAGTATCAAAGTTCATTATATCGAAATAACCATTGTTTCCCTATTTCAAACAATACCAATCATCAAATTCGACTTTTCCATTTGATACGTTATCTTGTGTGTCTACTTCTTGATTGTGAAATGGATGTCAAAGACACACTGCTTATCTGTTGTCATAACTGCAAAGTGATCACTCCATAGAATTTTTTTGTGTAAACCAATTGATTTTCTCATCATTCTTCTGATGTCCTACAATAATTACAGGAAAACATGAGCCAGTTTTTTGAAACTCACAATTCTTATAATAGAGGAAATTAGAATGAAAGAATGTCTCCTTCTGTAGAATTCTCAAGATGAAATTCTACCTTAGTTATGAGCGTTTCGTTTTCTATTCTTTTGTATTTCAAATACAAAATAATTATTTATGCGAATTAAAAATTAATCAGAATAATTTCTATTTTATAAGGAATATATTTTGTTCTTGATACATCCCCTTCTATTTTTAATATTTTGATCCTTCATTCTTTCTCATTTCAACCTTCCATTGTTAGTACAAAAGGTACATTATCCTTCTACATGGAAATCAATGATGCTAATAATTTGTGGATAGATAATAAATAAGCCTCTGTTCTGTAATTATGCATCTGTAAAAAAATTTCATTTATTTATAATTATAGTAACCACTTACAATATTCATTCACAAAATTCATTCCAGTTCATTAAATATGACAATACGCAACAATGTTAAATAAATTTGTTTTTTATATATTGCCTCCAAATATGGATAAAAATTAATTTTGAATTATTCTCCATTTTGTTACAGGTGAGTAATTGGACATACATTACTTTCTTTAGCCACGTTTGGCTTTTTACCTCCGTTGCTTTCCACGATTTTTCGACGTCCGATTTTTTTGCCGTCTTTCCAAATTCCACCAGATTAAACAGAACTTGGCAAACAGATAATGCATGTCTGAACATATTATGTGTTTGACAAGTTTCGTTCAATCTAGAAGAGTTTATTAAGGACTGAAAACCCGTTCGTCAAAAAATTGTGGTGTCTGCAACTGGGCTTACGAGCTGAGTAACCTGAGTGGAAATAAATCTAAGAGTAAGTAAAAAGTGGAATATTATAGGAAATCAATCATGCTTGTTTCTAAGCGATTATTCAAGGCTGGCTTGTATGGTTCATTTGTTTGATTAAAATCTATCTATGATAATCCTACACATTATTTATTTGTTATGATCCAAATCAATTTTTCACGGTTTTCAAGACCAAGCCGTTCGAATGAATTATTGAATAGAAGTTATAGAGAAACTGCTAACAAGCACGACATATTCGGAATATCAATTTCTAATTTATTATTTTAAACGAATAATGAATAGATCCGAGAAACTTCTTTCACTGGCTATGTAATGATAGAATCACTTAACTATGTCGGTTTTTACATAGATCTATTTATTTATTTTAGCGTATGGCTTTCAGTAATAAGGAGACCTATACATGCTTTGCTCTATCTTACAAGGTCTTGGAATAGTTGTTTGTAGTAAACTTGTAAACAATTTTAATAGTAATTTGGGAACACACATTATTTTATTATTTTCACACAGTATTATTTTCTTTAACAGCTTAAGCTATTCCCCTTATTTCATTGACAATAAGTTAACAATAATAAGTTAGGGTTATGAAGTTTTGAGTTTCTTATACATAGAGTTTTTTCAATTTATTTCAAGGACCTCTTCTCGCGAAAACAACAGGAATAATAGCGAGCTCTAGAATAGTTACTGGCCAATTATTCGTTTCAATGTCCCTAACCAGCGGAAGATCGACTCGAATTTGGGCAGATAAAAAGACAGAAAATGACCGGAAGTTACTCAATCCGTGTGAAAGTGCATCCGAATGTTTCGGTCTGCGTTGCCGGTCGCGATTCAGTTTCCGCAAGTTCAATACCAACTTTCACTTTCAGTTCTTTCTCAAACCCGACCGACCATTCTATTGTGTACAGTAAACCAACAACCAAATCTCTCTTTTCATGATTCAATGACCGAATCAAATTTGGCCAACTCCAGTTACCATTCGTCGAAAGTATAATGTGGTCCTCGATCGAATCACTCACAGATTCTATTCTCATGGTGTTATTAGTTGATGAGAGTGATGTGAATTGAGCTGGATATCAGTTATGGGAAGAATACTTATATTTATAGGAGAAGAATGTGCACTTCACATGTCAAGGCTTGCTCAGGAAGTACGAAGTCATCGAATGTTAAAAGTGTCTGAGTTATTCCGTTACTCTATGATTGATTGACCGTGTTGTAAAAGAAACGTTCAGCTTATTCAAATACTGTTTTCTCAATAAATGAGTTAGAAGAGGAGGGAGGGAATTAATCGAATCCAATATGAGAACAACATGTTAAATTTCTCTTGCTGTTAGCTTCCCATACCGGTAAAAATGTATCAATTTAGAAATACAGTAGGGAGTTACATTTTAAACAGAGTAATAGTGAAGATAGATTTTTGAAGGGAAGTGAAGTCTTCAAATTGTTTTTGGTATCAGATTTTCCCATTCTATTATTATGAAATATGTACTGCATTATTGATAGAATTTTTGTAACTTGAGTAATGAGAAATTATTTGATGGAGTACTCCAAGTCACTCTTGTGCTCAGTTCTTCCAAGCACACTCAAAGTTGAGGGACCCTCAAATTTTGATGAACAGCTGACATTTTCTATGATAAGTATAGGAAATGAAGTAAAGTGTATTAAACTCGAGGGTCCCTCAAATTTGAGTGTGCTTGGAAAAACCGGACATTCTTTTATTCCTTCTTTACAATTGCGACTTGGTTCCCAAGTATTTTAAGCAAAGGATGAATGAGTGATGGTGAATGATGATGATGATGAAGGTTTAAGACGTAGGTTATATGTCTATCCACAATGTCCACTTTCACTATACTCACAAATTTCAACTCTCAAGAATAGAAAAACCATGATTTATCAATTTAATTTGATCTGATACGATCAGATTGAAAGAGTTACTTAATACTACTGTACATGAGTATGACAGTTTGAAAATGAATACTTGATCTAAACGTTCATTTTTTATAGGTTTTCCCCTTCCTGGGTTTTTTCCTCAGGGCAAGATTACTGTCAATGTATCAATGTTTTCCTCCCATGTTTATTCACCCCTTCTGTATGTTCAAATTTTATATCTAACTCATCTTAATAATTGGTTTATCACTTCCTTACTTACAATATTATAATACAATTACTAAATCATTGATCTGTTATATTTATATTTGTAAGTTTTGATAATATTGTATGTAAGTGATTGAGAAAGTTATATAGCACAAGAGGAGAATATTAGCCGATTAAACTATATCTAATTCTTTCAAATGCTAACTTTTCCTCCTTCAGTGTAATCTGTGCTGTCTGGTTCTAATTATAATTGCACCAGAACAGAATGCAAGTTTTCGAATGGGGTTGCCGTCACTTTTTGTACGAGGATCCAACTTGTAGGCTTTCATACAACATGACGTGTCTGAAGCACGGGCGCAGCTCTCATTAACCATCCACTTCAGTTGCATTCTTTCATAGGGGGAGCGCATTTTGCTTGATTTTCGGCTGAGCTTTTTCACATAGGGGTGTTTTCTCTTTCTTTCACGTATCAGGTTACGTGAATACAAATCGTTTGCCAAATAACTGGAGTCATACGGCTTGTTCCAAGTGAAGAAGTATAATTTTTGAAAACAGATAATCTTAATATAGTTTTGAATTTTCAACTGATAGTCTAAATGCTCGTCTGAGAAAATATTCAATGATGAAATTTTATTCAACACAGATTCTCAACAAAACGTTTTCTACTATTGCCATTGTCTCAATTCTCAACACTTCAATAGTTTGAAACCGTTTATGTTGTTATTATGTTTCTTCCTAGGAATAGTTAGTATCTTATGATATAAATTAGTGGTTTCATCCAATTAACCTTACTAATCTCAATCAATTTTGAACTCTATCACATCGTAAGTGTAGCCTACTCACATTTTAATCAACGGGGATGCACACAAATACATACAGTAACAAGGTCTTGGATATGTTGTTGTTATTATGTTTCATCCTAGGATTTGTTATGATCTTATGATTTAAATTAGTAGTTTCATCCAAGTAACCTGACTAATCTCAATTAATTTTGAACTCTATCTCATCTTAAGTGCAGCCTACTCACGTTTTAATCAATGGGGATGCACACAAATAACAAGATCTTGCATATGCAAAAGATTCATGTTTGATATGATTCCAGTGAGGTAAATCATCAAAGTAAAATTTGTACTATTTATTTAAATTTGAGATCTGAGAAATTCTGGGAGAATGTCTTTTGATTAATTTTTTCTCATCGTGAACAATGTAGGCATAAGTATATATTTCTTATGAATTCATGAAACAAGATACACAAAAATATGCATAAAATCTTGTTTTTTATGACCTGAGTAGACAAGAGTTTGTGTTAACTAAACCTGGAAGCTGCCGAAAATCTCCCTCACACACATGACAGTGAATGAAGGTGAATTGCCAACACTCTCATTACTCGCACAATGTCTTTCTTTGACGCCCCTTCTTTTCAATACACACACAATGGACTCGTACGCACGCGCTCACACACACATATTCACTAGTACACGATCCGGCATCTCCAAAAAATTCAAGTTACCCCCGACAATCACCGGTTGTTATTACAATCTTTCACTTTCAGTTAATCACAATCTCAATCATAAAAAATGATGACGATTAAAATATTAATTTATCATCCGAGTTCGGCAAGAAATCTTTATCTTCTTGCAAACAAAGGGATGATATGAAGCACCCTTACCGGCGCTCCTAAGCACTCAAAGTACAGTGTTGCTTGTTGAGTTTTCAGTATAGTATAGAGTAGGTGGACTCGAAACACTTGGATATTGATGCCTCGTCTGTATGAATGTGAATTTTCTATTATCTGCTCGGAAAACATCAACATCCCTACATGTCAGTCTCAATTATTATTCAAGAATAGACCTAGTGATCCTATTCAATTTTGGTATTCATGTACAGTATTTAATTTCGGAGGGCCTTTATCTACTATGTCACTTACCGAAATAGTTTTCTCTGATTAAAAATTTTCGTTATCATCAACCATAATCAAGATTATTATAGCTTTGGATATTAAATCACCTAAGTATCATGAGTAGGAAGCGTAGACTAGCCAGAATCTAACCGAGCTTATGATTCAGTTACAATGGAAATGTGTGGTGTTTCTGGTTGTTCAGTGAAACGGTTGCAAGGTGATTATGATGTTAAGTCACAAGCACTATGGACTGATTTCGGATGGGTGACCAGATAGTGACCAAGGTGAGTGGAGCCTACCCTTATGGGTAGCTCCCCACAACAAAAGCCATATGCATTTTTTTTATGGAAATGTTGTAATATGACACACAACGTTGACATCTTTGTAATAATAATATCACCTTTCTACTATCTAGGGCTGTGATTAACTTGACACCTCTCAAATCAAGGCATGTTTGCGTGATTCCGATAATTTATTCTAGTATACGAGAGGCATCTTTGATGTCATCTTACTAATATTCTGTTAAATTGGCATTAAAATATACAGGTTGTTTCAGGAGGAATGTGCAATACTTCACATTCCGATTCCTTAGATTTAGTAGCGGAGAAAGTCCCATAGGATATACATGAATAAAGTAGGAAAATACAAAGAATAAATAATTATATTATTCGATGTGAAATTTGTAACATATTTAGAAACACGAATAAATCACCGTTATAATAAATATAGTCTTTGTATCTTGTAAGCAAGTTCAAACAATATAATATTTTAGTCATGAATCTACTGTAAATTGAATAATTTATTAGTGCATTTCATTTGAAAAAATGCACTATTGGTCTTGCCCTGACAATCGAAAATTTATGATGTGATATATTTTTTACACGTTTCCGAGCCCCTAGAACACGAATCTGATGTCCGTTCAAATTCATATATCTCTGAATAAAGAACTTTAAAACAGGGCTGTTTAAAATAATTGAAACATAAATAACAATTTATTTATGTTTCAATCATATATCTATATATATATATATATATATATATATATATATATACGGGGTGTTTCAGGAGGAATGTGCAATACTTCTCAGGCTGATTCCTCACACCAAATAATGAAAAAAGTTCCAATAAACATGTGCCCTAAAGTGCATTGTTACCGAGTTATACAGAGTGAAAGATTTCAGAAAAAATTCATCTCCCCAGGTGAAATTTACTCATACTGATCTTTTTAAAGCGTTAGTAGAGTTCGTAAATTGGATGATTTTTGTGTAAAATAAGCCGGCAAATCGAATGAAACAATTTCTAGAACTGTAACTTCAATAGTTCAGGAGATAAATGAGGTTAAACATATAAATTTTGTATAAAATAATATCTTTTTCGTGTTTGGAGTAAAAAAACTTTGTTAACTCAAATGTAAACAATAGATAATTAGCCAAAGGATTTGTAGAGAATTCAATTCTGAATGAAATGATATAAGAAAAAGTAATCTAAACTGCAAAATATCAGTTTTAAATCCATTTTTATTAGGAAACGAACAGCTCAAATTATGGAGGTAATGCAATGCTCAAAAAATTATCCTGATGATCAACAATGGATGGTGTGTAAATGTCTCTCAAATTAAGTTTTCTAGAATATAAAATTTCTAAAATGATGTTCAGTATGCCTATGATTAATAAATTATGAAATTAGCCTACTATTCATCTCACTGATAGTAGTATTACAAGAGCTGCTCAAAGTGTCCACCTCCATTATCAATACAGATTTCAGCCCGACGATTTAAAGAGACCAATTGCATCTAGTATCATTTGAGGATTGTCTCTAATCTCTTGAGCAGCATCCATTATTCTCTCCAATAGCTCATTTTCACTGTCAGATTTTTTAGCATAAACCAATGACTTCATGTGTCCCCATAAAAAAAATCCAAAGGATTCAAATCGGGGGATCTTGCTGGCCATGATATCGGGCCTCCTCGACCGATCCATCGATTTAGGAATGACTCGTTGAGGAATTGAGTCACTGCGGTCAAAATGGGCTGGTGCTCCGTCGTGTTGGAAATGCATGTCCCTTAGTATCATCAGTGGGACATCATCTAGAAGATCAAATAATTGATTTTGAAGAAAATCTAGATAAATCTCACCAGACAGCCGACCATTGAAGATGTATGGACCAATCAAATTTCTCCCTATCACACCACACCAGACATTTACTGAGAACCGTCTTTGGAAATTAGATTCAGTGGTAGCATGAGGATTCACTTCATTCCAAATGTGACAGTTTCTAGTGTTGTTCAATCCATTGCGTGTGAAAGTTGCTTCATCCGTGAAAAGTATTTTTGTGAGTAAATCATTATTTAAAGATAACCACCGGCAACAGTTGAACCTTTCTCGAAAATCGCGCTCTTCCAATTGCTTCACTTTTTGAATATGGTATGGATACATATTTTCACGGCGTAATGTTCTCTATATACTTACATGGGGAATGTTAGCACGAGCAGATAGCCTTTGAGTACTTGTCGAAGGACTTCATTCCAACATAGGTAATATCTCCTCATGATTTGTACTCTCCCGTTCCGAACTTGTCGAAAACAACCCAGTCTCTCTGAGTTTTCTGTGAGTTCCGATGAATACGTTTCTGCTAGGAATAACTCGATTAGGGAATCGCACACGATATTCCTCAACAGCTCTTCTAGCACTGCCATTGCAGAAACCTTACACAAAATGAATATCTGCATATTCCTCATTTGTAAATGTATACGGCATGGTAAAGTCAAGTTTGCACTTATAACTAACTGATAATATACCTTAGAGAAAACAATCACAATTACGAATACAACAAGAAAATTACCACATCTAACGATTTAACACAAAAGTCACGAATAATTAGAATAATCTCAACTCTTTGTAAGCTGTTTCACGTTGAACTATCGGATGAAAAAACCATTGAGCATGAAACTCGCACAACAATTGAAATGAAAATCTTGACTAATTATGAAGATCAGCTGTGGCTATTATGAAAGATATTTTTCTCAATTCTGATGTAGTCACTGAAAGACTCATTCAGTACGTTACTCATTCAACAAAGAGTTAAATTTCATTTTATTATTGTATCTTCTTAAATAAATAGTTGGAATAAGAGTTATTGTCAGTATTATCATTCTTCAGAAACAATAACTGGGATTTTAATTCTAATTTTATTCTACACTGAATATTATGTTTAAAGCAGTTAAAAGTTTACTTGTCTCAGAGTGAATGGGAAAACATTTTTATAATATCAATATTATGTTTTACCCGGTATCCCTCCTAAACAATGACATACATTTCCCGAAAATCATATTAAATTATTTAGCTTATTGGAAATAGAACATTTATGTTTAAAAGACTTGATTGACAATCAGCTATACGAAATGAGCTATCCAATCTATCAAAGAGAAAATGCACTTGAATTGCCTTATCTCCATAATTTGAGCTGTTCGTTTCCTAATAAAAATGGATTTAAAACTGATATTTTGCAGTTTAGATTACTTTTTCTTATATCATTTCATTCAGAATTAAATTCTCTACAAATCCTTTGGCTAATTATCTATTGTTTACATTTGAGTTAACAAAGTTTTTTTACTCCAAACACGAAAAAGATATTATTTTATACAAACTTTATGTGTTTAACCTCATTTATCTCCTGAACTATTGAAGTTACAGTTCTAGAAATTGTTTCATTCGATTTGCCGGCTTATTTTACACAAAAATCATCCAATTTACGAACTCTACTAACGCTTTAAAAAGATCAGTATGAGTAAATTTCACCTGGGGAGATGAATTTTTTCTGAAATCTTTCACTCTGTATAACTCGGTAACAATGCACTTTAGGGCACATGTTTATTGGAACTTTTTTCATTATTTGGTGTGAGGAATCAGCCTGAGAAGTATTGCACATTCCTCCTGAAACACCCTGTATTTATATATGTACAGTTTCTTGTTAACACGATAACTCCCGAAGGGCTTGTCGGAGAGCGACCAAATTTTGCACAAAAATCATTAGTGTTAATATCTCGGTCAAGTTCGTTAACCAGCCAAATTGGTCCAAGGGTAGGGGGTGAAATTAGGGGATGAAAATTTTGAAAAATACAAAATCAACTACAAATCGACCAATAACGTGATCGTTTTGAAAATTGGTGGGTATAATACCCTTATTATTCCCTACAATTTGAGCCATCAACGAAAAAAATCCAATCAAAAATGGCAGAGAAAATGGCGAATAACACAATGCCAAAAATTGTGTTTTTCGAAAACGGCGCCTTTGAATTCATACCCTGAATAGCTCAATAAGTCATATGATTTGAGCCATCATAGAATTGCATTTGAAATGCACTCTTTCCGACCGCCAGCTGCCGGAGCGAATTTTTTATGAATAGGAACTTGCTATGTCCATTTCTTGTGCCTCTAAAACGGATCGTTGTATAGTGATCTTCAGATTCTGTTTCAGTTGTGGATTGTTTATGTTCCTAAGAATCGAAGTGACAAAGTCCCCAAATATCTGGTCGTCATCCTTTGTTTGCAGTATTTGCAACGCAGTATCCAAAACTGTATCACTCCTTGATGCAGTATTCCTTCTTTTAGGACAAGGAGAGTATGAAGTTTGAACAAGTTGTTGGCTTGATTGCTCCTCGGCACTATCCTGGGTGTTGCTATCGCTCTCTGGGATCTCTGGAGCCTGGAACAGTAAATTAAGCAATAAAGGCGCAACATAATATTAATATTGTGAAAATATTGTAAGATTATTTATAGATACAACGTTCGTTGAATGAATCGCAATGTTAAAACTTATATAATTCCATTGATTAGACCATATTCTATTAGATTGGATCTACTATTTCATTCAATCAGACTATTTCAATTTTATTGTATTAGACTGCAGTTTGATTACAAGTAACCAACCACCGCATTATAATGATAAAATAAGCCTGTTCCAGAGGCTTTGAAATGAGACCCTTGACCCTCCCATTTATCTCATCTCAAAAGTAAACAAAATTTTTATTGAAACCAGTTCAGAGAGAAAAGGACTGCTCTCCTTATCTTCAAAGCAATCCTAATGAATGTAGACTATAAAGTTATGACGACACCAGTCCGAAATGTTGAGGCAGATCCATTATCTATTGCGTTTCCATTATTTGATCAGCAATCACAGAAATTAGATGCCCTGATTTTACTGTGTAGACTCGGTACTAAGGTGATTGAAATACCTTGCACAAAAGTATAATATTTACCTTCAACTTGCCCTATGTACCTACTCCTACCGTTCCTTTTTTATCATATCATACAAATAGAAAAGTAGCAATAACTTAAAGATATATGTTTTTCATACTCATTTTAAAGCCAAGATGCATCAACAAAGAAAATTGGTTGCATCGTTGCATCGTGTGTACTTGTTATACATAAAACATAAAATCCAATATGCTTTTAGAGCAGATATCGTGATGCATGTGAAAATGTGCGCAATTATCATAATAAAGATAGCAGAAAACAACGAAACTTTTGGTTGGCGAATGACTGTTCTCAGCTCTTTCAGGACAGTCGGCTCACGGTATGCAAGGGCATATCGAGTCGAAAGCTATTTTGGCTCTGCTGTTTGTTCTTTTAGACCACCTTCAAACTCTCCTGACAGAGCTAAGCATTGATACAGTACAGTTTTCAACCGCCAGTTTTGTTGATCTGCTATACGAAAGTTGTAAGGGAGAACTCATGAAAAACTCACCAAATAACAAGCAGCAGCCTCGTCAGATTTGCAGAAGGGTACCATGAATCGTAGGGTCTCAAAGAACTGCCACGAGCTTTTGACACTTTCGTCATCAACGTCGCCTCCATTCTTCCTCCGTCTCTTCTTGATCTTTCTCAGTTCGGCGTTCAGCTGTGTCCTGAGGTTGTGCATTTTCCTTGACACTTCCCTACAGTCCGTGTTGAATTCAGTGGCTAGAGCCGCGATAGCCCGGGTTCGTCGGTACCTGTCCTTGTAGAGATCGGAGGATGCGTCCCAGAGTTCGGGTAGCGTCTCTATACGGTAGATGAACTGCGCGGTCTCCTCTTTTGTCCATTCCCTGCTAGAAGTAGAGGATGTCATGGCGACCGTGAGAGCGATCGGACGCTCTAGCAATGTGACTCTCGTAGAGCACACTACTCAATACTGGCAACAGACAGCGAGTGCGCAACTAGTTTCTACGTCTAGCCGACGACAGTGGAGCAGTCTAGCGACATTGCTAGAGCAACTCTCAGCTCTCGCCAAGTTGCAGCTAACAACGGTTCGTTCGACGCTCTCGCTCTAGAGAGAAGTTGATTGACCCTTGTCGACACAAATTCTTATCAGTGACCTTTTACTGAGTCATTCAACGATTAAAGTGTCTAGTGAGATATGGATAGCTGTATAAAAATGGTGTTTACATTCTTTTAAAATCTGTGTATTATTCATTGAGTTGAATACCTCTCAAACAACACTCTTGAAATTGAGATATGTTTGATCGTGGAAGGAAAAAACCTTTACTGCCAAAGATGGGTAGAACTGTTTTGAGGTCTTGAATTATTGCGGAGTATTTGAGTTTGGAAATGGTCATACAGTTGTGTTCGCAGTTCTGACAAAGTTGATAAAATTCTGGTAGTTTTCATTGCATACTCATGAAAAGAATGAATAACTGCAATATTAGAATTAATCTAGTATGTAATAGCTCTCACTTTTCAATTTAGTTATCACTTGACTTATTTTACTTCCTTTTAACAGAACCTAAGCGCAAAATTAACTTCTAATTATAATCGTAGATATATTATTCTCGTATATATAGTATTTAGTGTATAGTGTATAGTGTATATAGTGTATGGTGTATAGTTAGTCTATGTTATAATAAAGTTTCCAATTGATCATACTGAGTACCGTATATCGAATTTGTTATCATGGAACTCGGATAATTCACATCATGATTATCTATTTTAATTTTTGTAATTTACAATAATACAGAATAAAATGCTCGAAAAGAAAAGATTTACTTTTAGAAAGAGAATTTATGAAAATGAATGATGGAAATGTATATGTGATAAATTTTATTACTCCTTTTACCAAAAAAATCTAGCAGAGCGTGGTTTCGATCCACGGACCTCTGGGTTATGGGCCCAGCACGCTTCCACTGCGCCACTCTGCTTTCTTACTGAGTCAGCACTAAATTGTGATCTTAATATCAGGTGTTATTCAAGGCAAAAGTAAGAAATTTTTTTTTGTAATACTCATTTAAAATCTTTCAAATTTTTGCGCTCAGGGGCCCGTTTCTCGTACAATAACCGGTGAATACTGGTGAATTTTTCACCTGTGATTTTTTAACAAATTGTTACTATTCCAAATATCATATGTTCTATGATGAAAGCAGCAAATCTCCCTTGTCATCTGTTGAATTTCAAATAATTTTCAGTAAAAGTCACATTTTATTTCTGATGATAATCAGTTATCAATAAACGTTACCAAAAGTAACAGGTGAAGAGCTAGGTGAAATATTTTCACTAGTTGAATCCAGTGTGGCTTGATGTATAATGCCACGTTTACACCGGAATATGTAAGGTTCAATAACATTTGTTAATAAATTTTTTGAATAACGTATTATTTATTATATAGACTGATAAATAAAATGAAAAATCAAATACCCTTTTTAAAAAACTTTGGAAGAATTATTTTACAGACATGTTTCGGGACTCAGCCCATTATCTGACATTATTTGAGCTGAGTCCCGAAACATGTCTGTAAAATGATACTCTTAAAGTATTTAAAAAGGGTATTTGATTTTTCATTTCATTTATCAATTGTTTTAAATAGCCCTAAGTTTAAAGTTCAATTCTTATTATATAGACTTATATATCATATAACTTATTATATAAAAGTTATTAACATTTCTGTGTAAACGTGGCTTAACGTTGCCAATTCGTAGTTAATTATAAATAAAATAAAAAAGAAATTTTATATGCGTTCAAATCTAGTGTTTTCAAAGGTACTTTGTGTAATCGGTACTTTGAAAAAAATATATTTATAATAATATTAACAACTAGCCTATCTACTAGAGATTTGAAGTTCATTTATCAAGTCTTGTTTCTTATATTGTTCTCTAAGTATTATTAGTTTTTCAAGACGTGTTTATCAAGTGTTATTAGGTTCTTTATTGAAGTTCTCTATTATATAGGTTATGAAGTTAGGTTTATTAGTTTTATTTTATTATGTTGGAGGTTTGGGACCAGTGGCTTCGGTCAGTTTTTTTTCGACCAGTTTTTTCGGGCCCCCGCAAACATATTTTTGCCCCCAAAATGACTTGAATTTTAAAATTTTCCTACTACTTTGACCAATCATGTACCTTGTTTAAATATGTATTGGGTTGTATCACTGGCGGCTCGTGCCCACTAAAAGGCTGAAGTGCTGCACAGCAAAAGATACGGGCACTTCACCTGTTTCTTGGGTACGAGCCGCCAGTGTGTTTTATGTCAAAAAAGTCTTCGTATTTAGATCATTAAAGATTAAAACTTATGTCACATCCAACGATCAATTTTAGCTTGCTAGTTTGAAATCCCTTCAATTTAGCTAGAAACGAGCAAGCTTCTCAATCATTAGTGTTGTCATACAGGCTTACAAATCATTTGAATCATATTCTAATTCACCGGATTAGTTAGTCTAATTGTTATAATATAGTAGTTGATTTCAAAATTTGTACACAAAAATGCATTTGATTTGTAGGTTTTCATATAGTTACCATACACTGAAATATTGCATTTTGGTAAGTTAAATTTCAATTTTTGAACTACTTTACAATTATAAATGGCATTGGTTTACTACGAATCAACTATATTCAAAATGGTGTCTGGTAGTCTATAGGCCTATGGATCATTCCTCATCAGAATACTATAATTCTACTCCTCAAAATTTGGACCATTTGCAGTCCTCTTTCATTTATATCCAGACCACTTTTCTCTAGGATCAACCGTTTTCGGGTTTTATGCGAAAAACTGAAAAATTGTACCTCCTAAGCCCCCCTCCCGTCCTATGCTCACCCCCCAGGTACGGGGACTTTTATTATGTTAACCTCCTAACTAGTCTCAACAAATCCCCGAGGACAAAAATTGGGGCATATTACATGTACTCGATCTATACCCGTGTGGAAAGGCTTCATTGACTGGACTATATGTATTGAACATAATATATTATAAACATATTCTGTCACCAATTTTATTATCGTAATATGTCTTAGATTGAAAACGTTAGGCAAAATATTCGATAAATTTCAGAAATGTATTGAAACAGCTGTTCAAGCTGTTTAGAAAAAGTTCTTGTGGATGTAATGTTACAAAAAAATAACAAGTCGGTTATTTATTCCATTGAAAATCACAGGTGACTTTTTTCACCTGGTGAATTCGAAATGCATGCATTCAAATGGGAAATTGGTGACGAGTGACTTTCGAGAAACGGGGCCCAGTACTGAATCGTTGATGCTCATTTCACCGAATGATTTGATAAATGAAATTATTAAGGCCTAACGCGCACTGGTACGACTCAGACCAGACCAAGACTCAGACCAGACCAGACCAGACCACTGGTCTGATGCAGTCAGACCAAAGCTCAGACCAGACTCAGACCAGACCAAGATCATGATAGAAAACATATGATTAAAATCATTGCATGTTCAAGCAGTTCCATCATTAGCAAAGAGATAGCGCCAACTTCGTTTTAAATTTGTATCAATCATTCACGGGTAATTTAAATAATGGAATTCTGAGATTGACCACTGTTATAACATAATAACAATCTATCATTTCTCAATGAAGAAATGATAGATGGTTATGGTTATAACCACGAGATCATAGGACCTGTCTCTGAATTTCGGAAATAGCTACCGTACCAAAAGGATGGTAAAAAAATTGTTTGAATTTTTACTACATCTTTATTACAGTGGAACGCCGATTATACAAACTAATTGAGACCGGGATCAATTCAGATAAGCAAAAATTTGGATAATTGGCACTTCACCTGTTTCGAGTGTACGAGCCGCCAGTGGATATAATTATTTTAAATAAGGTTCATTCGGAGAAGCTCGCTTTAATAATATACAGTAGTAAGCCGATCATCCGAGTGCCGATTAACCAAATTGTCAATTATTCGAATCGGTCTTAAAAGCATAGTAATAAATCAAAAACCAGCGTTCACGGCGTGATCGTAGCTTTTCTTATTTTTTTTGAATTGTATTTACTGTACCGTAGTTTAGTACAGTGGTATGTGTTTTGCTTTCCATATTAATTTAACATCACTACACTGTACTTTTCAAATGTAATAAAGTTTAACACATTATTTTTCTTTAATACAGTACAATTACATGTCCAATTATCCAAATTTTTGCTTATCTGAATTGATCCCGGTCTCAATTAGTTTGTATAATCGGCGTTCCACTGTAATAAAGATGTAGTAAAAATTCAAACAATTTTTTTACCATCCTTTTGGTACGGTAGCTATTTCCGAAATTCAGAGACAGGTCCTATGATCTCGTGGTTATAACCATAACCATCTATCATTTCTTCATTGAGAAATGATAGATTGTTATTATGTTATAACAGTGGTCAATCTCAGAATTCCATTATTTAAATTACCCGTGAATGATTGATACAAATTTAAAACGAAGTTGGCGCTATCTCTTTGCTAATGATGGAACTGCTTGAACATGCAATGATTTTAATCATATGTTTTCTATCATGATCTTGGTCTGGTCTGAGTCTGGCCTAGTACTACATATTCAATCCACATTCTTCTTATTTCTCCCCTTTATTAATCAAAATTCCTTTTTTACCATTTTCGAAACGTACTGAATCACATCAACAAAAATTGCTCCTACTTTCACTTGCTATTTAAGCCAAAAAGGCTTTTCATAATTGAATTCCTGTATGATGAAAAATTGATTGTGATGTTCGATAATTTTCTCCAATGAAAAATGACAAAGGAATTCCATTTTCAAGCTTTCAAACATCAATAAAGTTCACCATCAACAAAACATTCAAGGTCAAAATTTAATTTTTATCTAGAGACGACTCCTGAACCCCTCAATTTTATGGACTGATCAACCCTGAAGGATGCGCCCTTTCATAAGTGGAAGGCAGCGCCCTTTCAGGAGACCGGCCCGGAATAGAAGTTAATATACATAATGAATTTATAGATATCAAGAAATAGTACAGACTTCGCCTATTATATTGAATAATATTATTAAAATTTGTATTGTATTATCAATGGATAGATGAATAAAATGGAATTTTAGTCCACTTTCTTATCTATTTTTCATCTGAAAGAGTTTTTTCACTTTTCCTCTAATTCTATAATTTTTTACATTTTAATGCGGTCTTCTATTTATTTTTTTATCTTTCCTTCTTATCTCTTTGATTTCATAAATTAGCCATTCAGCATCAAATATTTCAAAAGACATTTTGAGAGAAATGAGAAAAAAATGAAATGATACAAAAGATGACTATTCAGTTTTGTGAAAAGCAACACAAATTTGAAAATGAATGTACACCAGCTGATCTGATGTTTGGTCTTGCCAGACCAGAAAAAAATTTGTGGTCTGGCCTGAAACGCAATTCTCCTATCTTCCAATGTTTTCTCTGGTCGTAGTGATTTGTTTCCAAATTTGGAATGGTGGCTGGCTCTAGTGTGCCTTTAACATTGAAAGTCAGTTGGTCTGGCTCTTCTTCAGTTTGGTCTGGTCTTGGTCTGACTAGTGTTTTGATCTCCATTTGATCACGTGTAATTCAGTGTTTTTCTGGCTGCAAGTTGGTCTGGTCTGAGTCTTGGTCTGGTCTGAGTCGTAGCAGTGCGCGTTCAGCCTAAAGGCCATGAATTGACAAAGATCAAAATAATTTGAATCAATTATCATTTTATCATGATTATAGGCCTACTCTAAACGCTTGTTGCATTCAATCATTCCCTGGAAAGTAACAGAATAATACTTGTTTTGATTGATAAATTAATTGTATAGCATTTAGTTTGAATGTTTTTAATTTTTTCGCTCCTGTTTCTTCAATTTCTTTACAATTCGTAGTGAATTAATACTACTTCTTGCAAAAGTGCGCGTTTCAAAGTATTCATTTCGTTAATCTTCAGTTCAGGATTTCCTTAGTGCTTTGTTAGTGGATGGTTGTTTCCATCGACTAACTCTACAACTGTGCAAATTTATGGTACATTTTTGGTTTAAAACAATGTATCATCACTAGAGACAAACTTGAGAATGTGTTTGCAGTAAAATTGAATAATTGATGCGGTGGGAGTTTGAAACCTATAGTACTTTACGGACTTTCACAGTGTTTTGAAATATGATTCATAGTTATCACACGTGTAGCCTACGCTGATGCGACTCAATGGCCAGTGAGTCTGAACTTACTGAAAACATTGACTTCAGAGAAGTAACGAGAACTTTTGTAGAATCCAAGCGAAGAAGAAAATTTGTATAAAATAAGAATTTTACGAACAATTTATCACTGCATGTTTTTTGCAGAAAAGTTGGACTTTGTTAGACCGAACTTTCTAATGAAGCTGCAAAAAATGATTAATTATTTTAGTTAAAATAAATAATAGTTTAGTATAAATTAAAAATAAATTATTTTAGTTTAGATAAAATGATTATTAAGTATAGGTTAACATTATAAATCTTGACGTAATGTAATTATTTCTTATTTCCATACTTTGTGAATGTTGTCCATCAAAACGAAAGTTGTATTATTCTAGGGTTTCAATAAGAATAATATTAGTAGCCTATGTTTTACCAAGTTGTTAGTCTATATTTATTTCATAACAAAACAGTTATGAGAAAAAGTAATGTATGTGTATGAGAGATGGGGGTGTCGTCATAGTCCGTGGGAAAGGGGAGGAGTTCAGGTGTAGGGGGAGCGTTTTTTGGTCTGTAGGCCTAAGGCTGAGGCCGCACTGCCGGTGGGTAGAGCCTGGAGGGTGGAGGGTAGTTGGCAAATCTATAGAACATACACACCATCCACAGTAATACATCGTATGAATATTATGTATTCAGCCGCCATCTTGAAATTCTTAAATATGGAAAACAATCTCAAAAAACAGAATGACGTCATACCATTCATACGATGTATTACTGTGGATGGTGTATATGTTCTATAGATTTACCAACTACCCTCCACCCTCCAGGCTCTACCCACCGGCAGTGCGGCCTCAGCCTTAGGGCGCTGAACTGCTAAATGCGGTACTGCTTATACGAAGTTCCTACTCTGATAATATTATCTTCTAATGAGTTCGAGTGAATATCGCTAGCCACTATGTTGTAGGCTATTCTGTAGTAAACATGAGAAATATTCTTTCTCTCTTTGTAGTATCTTGCCAATTCGACAAATTGGATGAGAAGAGAGTGAAGATTAAAATTGAGAAGAAGTAGAAGAAGAAGAAGAAGAAGAAGAAGAAAAAGAAACTAGGAGGAGGACGAGGAGGAGGAGGAGAGGGGGAGAAATAGTAGGAAGAAAAGAAGGAGGATGAAAAGGAGAATAAAATGAAAAGATTGGAAGGAGAATCTGCTGCCAAGGAAGTTTTGCAGCCTAATTGGATCGGCTGACTGGGCACATAGAAATGATACACCTGTTCAAGGCTTCATGTGTGAAGGGAGAGACGATGATGAGATAAAGAGAGAGAAAATGAATAGTATAAAGATAAAGAAAGGAATATAGGGGTCGGCCCAAAGTGGATCGAAAATAAGAATCCAAATCCAACATAAGGGTCGCGATCCAAACAGCTTGCCTTGGCAACAATAATGGATAAAATATAATAAGGAGAGATGATAGAATAGGAGAAAGTAGAAAAAGAAGGAAAAACAATAGAAAAGAAAACAGGAAACACAAAAATAGATCGTTTAATACGAGAGCAACAGCCGGCTAGCGATGGTGGTCTCAACCAATAGGAGGGGCTCAAAAGCACTCCCCTAGTATAGTGAGTCAGGAGGCTGAGTCTATCTGGGTCAATCACCCTTCTACTCAACTAATAAATAAAATGAACTTGAAGATGGATCAAGCAGAATTTCATTTATGTGTTACAATAATACCAACTCATTTCCCCGTAGTCTATTTGAGTTACGAAATCTATGTTTCTTCTGATGTTTTGCTTATTGCCTTATACCATTGAGGAAGGATATAAGTAACTACAACTATACTTTCTTTATGCTTACACAGAGAGATTGGTATTGTACTTATGAAGTCGATGAAAGTTGAGCTTCAACTAATAACGGGTTTATAATTTTATAGAATTGTTTTAACGTGGAATATAACTAGGCTACTAGATTTTGGTGGGTGGAAATTAATAGTATGAGTGAAATCACGAATAGTGTTAGAACAAATAGTAAGAGCGTGAATAGTGATCATGGTATGAATCCATAAGCTGTTAACTTGAATTTTAAGTCTTTATGCTCTCTTCCTAATTTGACTGTGTTTTCAAACCGCTAAGCAATGCATACATTCTAATATACTCGTATAATAATTATACTGTAGACTACCATAATCCCATAACCACCTATACATCAAACTAGAACCACCTCGTTTGAATGGCAGGAAGTACTGTTTTAAGGGGTAGTTTTTCTATCAACCAAACACAAAACTAAAGCGCAATGGATCATCGCTGTGGAAAAACCTATTGACATATTATTATAATGTATGTATGTCAATGGCGCAACAGCCCTATGAAGGGCCTAGGCCTACCAGCTGGTTGCCAGTTTCATATTCACCCCACTATACAACCCGTCCAAGCAAAGAAGACACCCTGGCAAGACGGGAAAATGACTCCACCCCGGCCACTACCGGCCCAAAAGCCATAAATTCTTGAACAGAACCCACAGCCCCCGAACCAACACCGACCGAGCCGAAGCCACCCCACCCCGCCAGAATGCCAGCCCGGACAGGCAATACAGCAGGCGAATAATCATCAACCAGGATAGAGGTAACGTGTGGTTAGCACGTCGATCCTCTCAACCATAAGCCAGTCTTCACAACCAAGATGCAGAGCACCTCTGAATAACATGCAGTTAATCAGTTAGAGTGTAATGCAACAATTGATATTCCTCCAGAAACGGGAAAGACTGACTGTCTTTACTAACGACAGCCAATCTCCCAAAGCAATTATTATAATGTAGTTTAGTATTTTTAGAGCAGAGTACAATCGTAGAAACATTTTCATGATCTCTATCCTTCTTTCTTTCTTCTATCTCTATAGACTCTATCCTTCTAAAACTACAACTAAACTACCACATGATAATACTTCTATTATAACTGACCAAGGAGGTTCCTTGTAGCTGACCCCAAAAAGTTAGGCGGTTTCGTCTATCTCTTACACGTGATGTTACCTACTAACAGCAGATGTAAAGCATCTATTGTCTATTCTTATTTAAAAAACATCAGCTAGATGAAAACTCTAATTGACAACATCAGCTGTTGAAGCGCACAACTAGCAGACGAAACTGCCTAACTTTTTAGCGTCAGCTATACATGATAATAGCCTACATCTATTATCAGTCTGTATACAGCCTCTGTACTTTAACTAATACTGGAACTGGAATCAAGCTACACTAATAGCGGTTTGAAGTGAAGATTGTGTAACGTATGTCATTTAGGTGAGTTAATGCACTATCACTATCACTATCACTATCACTATCAGCTGGAGTTGCGGAAACCGCGGAAAAGTGAGGCGCCCCTGGCTGTGGGGCCCGGGGTCAATGACCTTCCAGGCGACAGGTGAACCGCACTGCACAGCACCGGCAACCGGTCACCGAACCCGGCACTACAACCGAGCGTTTCGATTACATAAAATAATAATGAAAACGAGAAGTGAGCCAGTGAGTTAGTTATCTTTTAATAGCCTGTGTGCCTATTACCTCCTATGGCCTGCCTGCTGTACTGTAGAGCCGAGCATGGCTGCACTGGAGATTGTGTGCAGCCATTCTGTGGTTTAATGATAATTAGACTAATCCTAAGCACCCTGGATGTTGAAGATGGAGATCATGATGATGATGATGATGATGATAATGATGATGATAATGATGATGAATGGGGAAACACAATGGAAACTGGATAAAGCAACAAATGTGGAAAGAGAACAATTGAAATTATTAGGAAGGTTTCTAGTATCAAGAAAAGAATAAGGATAGATAGATATTCTATTTTTGAATAAGGAATAAGGAGAGCGAATGATAAAGGAGTGAGTGGAATGTAAAAAAGGTAGGAGAAAGATGAAAAGCTATGAAGAAATTCCTCAAGGGGAAGATGAAAATGTAATAGATTGAAAAATAGGAAAATCAAGAAAGAGAAAATTTTGAAAAATGAGAACTAGGAAGAATCCAATAAGTGAAGAAATAATATTGAAATACTTAATTAATTTTTAGTGAATAGAAGTAGAAATCGAAACATTTGAGATGTTGGATACGAGATGAGAGGAATATTGATGGAAAAGAGACTTAATCGTACAAAAATAATTGAAATTAAAAAATGTGTAGTGAGTAGAAGTGAAATATGACGTAAGAGGGAAGAAAATAAAGAAAGATTGAAAAAAAAACTGATGAGAATTGGAGAAGAAGAACTGATGAAGTAGGTAGATGATGAGAGGCTACCGGTCGTTGCTTGCTGATAATGATTGAGAAAAATGCATCGAATAACGGGACCAAAGGGGAAAATGAAATTGATAATAATGTTCTGTATCGGTTTCTGGAATCAGTCGAATTCATTTCAGTACTCATTGGATATCGCAGATATCCTGAGTGTTTCCTGAGTACAAAAATTGGAGAGATTAAGGGCTTCCGTACACAAGGCTGATTTAGGCCAACTGGGCAACTTGTACAACGCCAAGGTTCATATTATAGTAACCTCACTATACTAACCTTGGTACAACGCATCAAGTGGTGCTTTTTCGGCTGCCACTTGTTGGTATGGGATCAGCTGCCGACTCTCAACTGCCGACTCGGCAGACGAGTCGGTCAAAAACTGCTAACGTTTTCTCCACTCCCTTAATTTAAATGGGGCTTTTACATGGGTCTAATTTATTTAACATTGATTTAAATGATTTTACATGGGTTCACATGATTTTACATGCATTGAAAAAACAGCCTCGTGTGCCGCTGCCTCAATCAAAGTAGTGCATCCAATTGAATTCAAAAGAAACGACCCGATTGAAATCATTTTCAGAAGTTAATTTATGTTTTCTCACGCTCGAGTGACTCAATAACCCGCAATCCGGGAAAAAACAATTCATTACAGCTGATAAGTGCCCAATAATGCTGTCTCTATAATTGCATCCAAACCTTCAACCTTTGGCTTTGGACACCTTAATATAAATGTAATTGTTCTCGACCGATTTACCACGATAAGCATTGGAAGGCTCGCTTTAAATAACCAATGCTTGGCATACAATGAAAGGTGGTAATTGAACTGACTATATTGCAATTGTACTGTAGCTCTTTATTCATCCGTTTGAATATTAAAAGTGGGAAAAATCGAATATTGGAAAATAAATTTCCCACAAAGGCTAGACACTAGACACATTCAGTTGAGTATATCCTTCTCAATACACGTGTCATGATCAGTTCAACATAAGATCTGGATATTTTGGGCTGAAGTAATGCATCTCATTTAATTCAATAGATGACCGATTCGTAATTGATTAGAATAATCTTTTCTTCGATTTATTGATATTAAATTTTTCATCCATTAACTTAATTCAAGAAGAGCGATATCCACTATCAGGAATATTCCATGTTTGTTTAAATATGATTGAAATATCCATTCCATGTTCCTTGCCATTGATTCCCATTCATTACCAACTTTTTTATACAAGCTAATTTTCATGTTCCTTCTCACTTTCTGATATCTAGAAGTCAAGAGTTAATAAGGAGTCATTGAGTCAATAATCAGCTAAAATCAGTAAAATATGGTATGAATAATTAGTTACACAATATAAACATTAAATCTACAATCTTTGTTCAAATGATAATAACTCTAATTGTCAATATCTATGAATGAGTAAATTGGCAGATTTAATATTCTCATTCACACAACTTTTTATGACTACAATATCATACTATACAGGGTGTTTCAGGAGGAATGTGGAATACTTCTCAGGCTGATTCCTGACAAAAGTAGACAAAAAAGTTCCATGGAACCAACCCCCAAAAACGCTTTGTTACTGAGATAACAATGGTGGAAAATTGAGATTCTTCAAAATATATTAATTCACTTCAACGAAATAGTCAGTATAAGATATTTAGGATAGCATTTGAATCAAATCTCAAAACAGCAATCTTATTGTATTGTCTTCATTCTGCAATTTCTATACAAAAGATCCCACCATTTATCTCTAACATATAGTTGATCTCAGAAGCTTACAATCTACCAGACAAATTTTTTCCAATCATGCTTGAATAACAAAACCTCCTTTTATTAATCCAACTCTTGAAAAACTCTATTTTCTCATTTGAATCCAAGTCACTTAAACAACCCCATTTCCCGCACACGTGTACACTTATTTTGAAAGATGATTCACATAATTTCGCTTTGCTCTTTTGCGCACAAACTGTGTACAGGCATAGGCGTCGTTTCAGATTTTACGGCCGACGCTAGGCGTCAGTAGTGTGATGAGAGGGACGCGGCAAGGCGCAATAGCTAGCTATAATAGAGGTCGGTGACCTAGTGAAAGTCAAGACTAGTGACCTACTTATCGTTCGCCTAGCTTCACTTCTCTCTTCCCATATTTCCACTACTTCACCTCTCTTCGTTCCTCACTCATTCAGCAGTTACTTCTCTCTATCTATTTCACTGATTAGGGAGTTGTTTCTCTCTCTTTCTAAATTGTTTGACTGCAGTTTATATTTTATCTCACTCATTCGACTATATTCCTTCTTCTTCTTTCGGCAGAATTGTTTCTCTCACTCTTGCTCAATTGTTTGGCTGCTGTTACTTTTCTCTCACTCATTTGGCAATTTTACCTCTTTCTCTTTAGGCAGAACTGCTTCTTCCTCTTTTTATCAATTATTCTTTAGCCAATGTTTATTTATTTTCCCTAATCATTTAACAATTTTTTCTTTGATTCTCCCTTGTCTCATTAATTTGTAAATTCTTTCTCTTTCTTATTTAGCGATTATTTCTCTTTATCTTTTAGCAGCTCTTTCTCTTTCCTAGTTGTGTCTCAAACACTCCCACTCTATTTCTTATCTTTATCTTTCTTTCTCTCTCCTTGTGTCTCAAACATTGTTTTCATCCTCCTTTCTATCACTCTCTTCTCTCTCCTTCTCTCTCACTCTCTCTCGCGCGCAGCTGAAAACTGTGGGTTACGCAACCAGCTAGTCTGTGGGTCGCGCGCTCTGTTAGATCGCTTGCAAACGGCCAACCGCCAAAGTCAAGAGCTCGGGGCTGTGGGGTCACTCACATTCTTCATTCTCTGTCATGGCATACCATGCCATGCTATTCCTGCGGCTCACTTTTCTGGCCAACTCACGTCAGATGATAGTGTAACAGTACTCTTCCTTTCACTAAAGTAGTATGATGTTGAAAATGTGAAAAGACACCTAGATACTCTTACATTAGGAAGATGCATCTGAAATATACATGGGAAGATTATTCTTTTCTTATTATCTTATTTCATTTATAGAGTATTGGAAAACCTACTCTCCAAAATATCAATCTCTTGGAGCAGATAGCGCCGTTATTGATTAACAGAATTTCACGTTCTTTATGTAATTGGAAAGAGAATTTAATTCTTCAGAGGCTGGACTTTTTACTTTTTGATTTCAAGTTTATTTCAAAAATTAGTGTTCAATACTTTTTTAGTTAATTGATTATACAATTATTCAAATAAATGATTCTATTTCTTCAAAAGCTTGCAACAATGATTGTTAGAGAAAGCATATACTAAAGCAGAAAGACACACATACTTTCTCCATATGCGTCAGTGGAGGAAAGTATAATTTCTGATAGTTTTTCGCCTAACATGTAACAAGTAATTTGTTGAGAAATAAAAAATTTCAGCTCTTTTACTTTGCAATAATTATCAGTAGCGACAAATAGTTCACTCGGATCGAAGAATATTATAAAACCTTCTCATACTTTAGTACTATCGTCTATCAGTATCGGCGTGATTCCCAAGCGGCAGCTCGAGTCGCGCGGCCGCTTGGGAATCGTACCTTCACAGTAATCTACTGTTAATGAGATCTTACACCAGACTACGAATTCATTCAACAGCAAGGCACAATAATAGAAATGTGTCCACAAATTCTCATTTATTTAGGCATTAGTTTTTATTTAGTAGTAGAACTGTACTGCTGAACACCCATTTACTAAGATAATGGTTTTTGTGTCGTTAAATAAATAGTTCAAACTTGTAACAGGCTAGCAAAGTTATGCAGTTGTGGATTGCCTCTTACTGCATTCTAGACCGAATTGTTGGGAGGCTGTTCTGGCTCGGCACGCTAGATGTTATTTCACCGTGAGGAGGAGGATGAGGAGGAGGAGGAGGAGGAGGTGGAGAAGGAGGAGGAGGAGGAGGAGGGTGATTAGGTGAGGAGGAGGAGAGAGGAAAGAGGTAGAGCTGTTCTTACTGGCTGCACTAGATTGCATTGCATCGTTGCTGTTGCATTTATGTGCAGCATGCAATTTGAAACTGGCACAAAGTGCAGTGAAGTCTCAACCCTCCCTCTCTCTTCCTCTTCACTTCTATCATCAAGAGTTACTCTTGTTCTATAACTATCTCGTCAGCTAATCGACCCGGAAAATTGCTCGGCTTTAAATAAAATAACGATTTGAGAAATGATTATTGCGAACGTTCCCTTTCATTCAGTTATACTTTTGTTGATTCGTTTCCCAAAGGAGGATAGTCAAATATGAAAGTATAAAGAAAATGAAAGGAAAAAGAGAAGATTATGAAGTAAAGATCTGAAAATTGATAAATAAAGTTAAAGAGGTCACATATTTGTTAAAAGTTGGAAATTTTCTATGATACAAAATACGTTTTCCAGCTTTTTGTTGCACGAGAAATCAAGGTATTACGCATATCACAGAAATAACTTTACCTCAATAATATTTTTTTCAAAACTATTGATGAGATAGTGCAAGCTTATTCATTATCACTACACTGTTTATGCGAGCAAACAGTACCCCACTGTCTACACTCTTCAAAATAATTGACAGAGATAACAATAGGAATTCTGTATTGATGAGTAAGTTTTACTCAATTTGACGTATGAATCGACTATTTTTCCACACACACAAACAATTATACTGATAGAAAATGTGTTAAAAATAGTTGTCTGATTCGAGCATCACCCGTGAATCTATTGTTGGAATAGCGTTACTTGAAAGTTAGGGCAGGATTTATAAATCTCCATTTTATGTCTGGGCTTCCTGGTACATCCAACTGTTCGAGTATATGTAAATATTTTAGAATATCTAGTTCCATTGGGATTCAGGCCTAGCCTGGACTGAATTGTGAGTTAGAATGCAAGATCATGGATGCAGGCATAAGCATGATCTAGAAGAATGAACAACGTTTTATCTCGAATTCAACCCCAATAACTTTACAATATCAATATATAACCTAGAATATAGGAAAGAAGTTCAAACAATAAATAACTTTCAAAGAATGATAGTGGGTTGTATAACTTAAACAACAATCCAGTAGTTTTTCCATAACACTTGGAACCTGCACCTATAACTGAAACCTAATTTGCACAATTCAATACTCCGGAGGTAGCATACCAATGCATTTACATCAAAACTAACTCGTCTAACCGCTTCTCATGCCCTGGTTGCAGTTTTCTTGACTGTCGAAATGAGAAGGAGATGACCATATGGAGTGAAAGAGGAAGAGAGAAAGAAATAAATGGTAGAGAGAAAGAAATAAAGATGAAAAAGATGAAATTAAAGGAAAGAGAGAGAGATTAGATTAGATTTCTTTATTCATTTAGATAGCAACAAAATATTTATGCTCAGTTTCTAGATTACAAGAGTTGTTATTAAATCTATCATTTTCAAAAGTTACGCACTAATTTCGATATTTTACACTACAATTTTCACAGGTTATTATATAATTCTATAATCTATTCAACGATAGAGGTTACATATGAATAGAAAAATTATCCAAACAATATGCTTTTTGCTTGCAATCTTACTTCTTGTGCCTTAAAATATCTAAATGAAAAGGCGAAGTTCGGACAAAACAATGTCCATTCTTGGGAGAGAGAGATATATATATATATATATATATATATATATATATATATATATATATATATATATAGAGAGAGAGAGAGAGAGAGAGAGAGAGATAGAGAGAGAGAGAGAGAGAGATAGAAATAAAGAAAAGAGAGGAAGGAATAAAAGGAGAGAGAGGAAGATGTAAAGAGAAAAAGAAGAAGTAACAAAGAGAAAGAGAGGACGAAATAGAGGGAAAGAGAGAAAGGAATAAGGAGGGAGAAATTAAAGACAAAAAGAAAGAAATAAAGTGAAAAAAATAAGGGGAAAGACAGGAAGAAATAAAGGAAAAAAGAAGACGAGATAAAGGGAAATTGAAAAAGAAATGAAGATAAAGTGAGAATGAAATGAAGGGAAAGAGAGAAAGAAATAAAGGAGAAGAGAAGAAGAGAGAAAGGGAAAGGGAGAGAGAGAGAGAGGAATAAAAGGAAAGGGAAAAACATATAAAAAAGAGATGACGGAATAAGGGGGAAGAGTGAAAGAAATAAAGGGAAAGAAATGAAGAAAAAAGAAGACGGGATAAAAGAGAGGAAGAAATAAAAGAGAAAGATAGTAAGAAATAAAGACAAAGAGAGTAAAAAGAGTGTGAGAGAGAGCGAGAAGACAGGAGGAAGAGAGAGGTGTTTCGGTGTCAGTACCTGAAGAACCGAATGAAAGTGAGAGCTCCCTGACGAAGTTAGGCGTCTTTACCAGGTGAGGTAACATCTAGGGTCAATGACCGACGAGGTTACAGCCATGCAACTCTGTACCCAAATACACAATTCAGTAACCGCGAATAATGTCGAGACGACTGGTTTGCCTTGTCTTCCTGATCCTGGCCTGGCCTGTGGCCTCTCCCTTCACCCTCTCAATGCTCAATGTGTGCAATCAAGCATACATGTCCACCTGATGCATGTTTACCTACACAAGAGCTATGGCAATTCACTGAATACTAGATGGTAATCGTTGATTTATTATCAAGTTCTCACTGACCCAGGAAAAGCTTTGGTTCAACCATCTGTGTGTTGTAATTGACTAGATAGGTTGAAATTGTAATTATAGTATAAATTTTGTAAACAAAAATCATTCTCATATCATGCACGTGAATTAAAATGATTGTGGACTATAAAAGAGATTCAAAAATTAATTAAAATGATTTAAATGAATGCTCAAGTGAAGACTGAAGATGCTCTTGGTGTAGTGTGTTAGTATCCTGCTTTCAGCTTGATCTTGTTGAAGCATGAATGCGGAATGCCTATACTGCTCCTGCATCCAATTGTCGACTAACAATACATTTTTCTCGGTAGACCTATACTGTGATTCATATGCAGTTCTGAAACACACAATACTGAAATAGGATTATACATATACAACTCTTGAACTGGTATTGAAAAACACAATATACATTCTTGGTAAATAAGCAGCTGTACATAAATAATTAAATTCATTCTGAGTGTGAACTGTGAAGTGCTTTAGTTCAAGACTTGAAATACTAATGAAATTTTTGAATAATTATAGTAGGAGATATCATTTTCCATCATCAGCAACATCAAGAAAACTGAATATTCACAAAAACACTAAATTTGAAGTTTTGAGTACAAAACTTCTCCAACGATTAAAAGTGTTTTTCACACTAGTCACACTTATTAAAAACTTCAGTTCCAATGACCATAATCGATTATAAGATTTTTGGATCTTGAGTGATCGTTGTATGTTTAGTCGCAAGCTGTTTGGTCTATACTTCAGTACTGGATTAGAGATACATCAAACAAAAATAGTGGATTGATTGCCATACAATAATTATTGTGCTTCTATCATAATTGAAGGTTTAAGTGATATAATCGAATCAAAGTGTCAATAATAAGAAAAATTATTTACAAATCCAATGACAGTATATTTTTGTGATGCGCGAATAGCATAGGAGCATACTATATCACACCCTTTTTTTAGTAGACAACTGCAGTATTTTGATCGCTTTTTCTTCAACTTTACTCCCGTTTTGGCTCTCTCAATAATTCTTCTCCCATCAAGACACCATGAAATCTTCGTGATTTGACTCTTCTCTATGCATGCATAGATGTGGCATTCGAGTTGGGCGAGCGAAGTGAGCATCAGGAGCAGCAATAAGGAAACAATTGGCATTGCCATTGATGACGCAACATGACCACCTCTCATGGAGCAGAGCACGCGCTTTCACCTCAACCCGGTCACTCACCCGACGCTCCAGTTTTGCGCTCTTCCTTCTTCTCCCCTCCTTCATCCTTCTCTTTCTTATCGTCATTTTTATACTTATTCGTTCTTCCTTATTCATGTTCCTTCAAGTAGAAACATGGAATGGAACAAAAGAAGAAGTAATTATAATTAAGCTGATGGGCAAGAACCCAATAAATGAAAGAAAGAGAATCCTTTTGTTTGCACTCCTTCCTTTTCCCCATTCTCTTTTCTCTCCTTCCCTTCTATTTCTTATGGTCATTTTTAATAACTCTCCACTCTATCTTGCTCTTTTTTGTCCTTGTCATTTTTTACTCATTTTCCCTAATTTTCTCATTTTTCTTCAAGTGAAATTTTTCACATGGAAGAGAGAGAACAAGAGAAAATAAGTGCCAATGAAGATGATAAGAGGATGAAATCCCAAAAATAATAGAAAGAGATTCCTTGTTTTCGACTTTCCCATGTACAATACACTTCGTTCTCTCTTACTCATGTCACTTCAAATTTAAACTTGGAAGGAAAAGAACTAGAGAAAAAAGGAAGTTATATTAGAGATGATAGGAGAAAACCTCAAAAATAATAGGAAGAAAATGCTGTGTTGTACCTTTGCTTTCTTGATTATTTATCTCTCTTACCCCATTTATCACTCAGCCCTATTTGATAAATATCGAAGGAAACAATGAGAAAGAACGAGGTTGACCACAATTTATGAAGTTGAGTGGAAATATGATTTGAAGAGTATTGTGAGTAGGATTGAAAACGAGAACAACGGTACGTGTGTGTACGAGTGTTGAGAGGAGATGATGAAGAATAGCATTGAGTGTTATATAGTAAGTTGGCTCCATCTGTCAGCGGGGGAAACATCTTATCTCGTGATACGTGAATTTACTTCACACATCCCATCAACTCACGCATTTTCATCTCAGAAGCATCCTTCATCATCTCTGATGAATGTTTCATATGAATGAGAAATGCGTAATGTAATAAAATGGATGTATAGTATAATACAGTAGTTAATTGTACAGTATATATAACTTCGTTCTAGCAAGTATACATTTCCATATTCAAAGAAATACAATCACGGAGTCCAAAACGTCTTCTCTTCTAATTTCTTGTAAAACACATGAATCAAATGGATTATTTGGGTAAATGATCTTCCTTATTATTTCAAAATTAAACTGATCAAAAATCAACTGTATTAGCTTTAGAAATATACATTAATGAGCCAAATCGATAATAAAAATAGCCAAATACACGGAGAGTCAAATCGACGAGAAGAGTTTTATATGGAGATCATGAATGCATATCAACAATGAAGCTAGTAAATAGAATAAAATTCAGGGAAACCCATACATAGATGGGAAAACTTTTCTCCCTTTTTATAGCGTCCTTCTATGTCATCGTTGCCAAGACAACCCGCACCCAGGTTCAACGTACCCATTGTAAACACAGGACTACGTCATCTGAGGGTGGTTCACCTCTCAGAACGGAAACAAGTCGCATGTCTTGCTTTTATTGTTTGTTGCTCTATCTCTTGGTTCAGATCTCCCTTCCGCAATTCTCACACGCTCCTATTTCCTCCCTCTTTCTTTCATCCATCTCCCTCCTTATTCTCTCTACTTACCCTCTCATTTGCTTCCGACTTCCTCCTTTTACAACTCGCAACAAAACAATCTCCACTTTACCACCATCCCTCTTTCTCATCCCCATGACCACCCTTCATCAGCTGCTATTTTTATTACAAGCCAGTGACAAATGCTGCCTTTTTCAAGATTTGACCCACATTGTGATCTGTAACCAGATATTCTGTTTACTGCCCTAAAAAATAGGTTATGGATCGGGAATGATTCACGTGTTAAATCTTGTTTCTGTTGATGTGTGTGCATCTCATATATTTATTTCACATCAGTTCCGCCAGTACCAAAATTTTAGAAAAAGGAAATAAGGCAATCGCCAAAATATTATCCTATTCTACAATATTACCATACTATTTAGTTTTATTTTCACATTTAATTTTATGTTCAATAGAAGATTTCACACTTGATTGGCAGTATAATGTAAGAATCGGTGATTTGCTTACATATATTATTAAAACTCCTTAAGCTGTTGACGGTTCATTATTCCATTTCCAACAAGTATAAACGTTTTTCACAAATAACAAAACTCACATCATATTCTAGAACATATTCAACTCTGATACAGTATATCCAAATCTAATTGAATATTGATAGTTGAAATTATAATAGATTTATATCATGACACAGATCCTCATATCACGTTGTAGCATTATTTCTTCCTGGTTCCTTCTTATCCATACTTCTATTTAGCTGAGATCCAATTGATTATTTATGTATTCAATGGTCAACAGAGTCTTCTATCATCTCACCGATCTCCAATGAATTCAAAGTCTTCAATGAAGATTAATAACCGAGAGATTCATTACTATTTCAACGAAATGTAGCCCAACATGCGATAATATACAAAGATTACATGAATATATTAATGAGATCTGAATAATTTTTTGGTCGTTGAATGTTATTCAACAAACTAAGATTATTATTGGACATGAAACCTACTCGTGCTGATTTATTAGAAAACTTATATAACCTCATTGTAATTCATTGATACAGTGATTGAGCATTAAAAAACAAATTTGATATTTTTATACTTGTTGACTTTTTAACTGGGAAGCTGGACTCCTTTTTTCAAAAATAGATTAAAGCATATACTCAAACTTTTTTTTCTCGTCACCGGGATGTCTTGAATCTTTATTCTCTATGTTTGCCCTGGAAATTGTAGAACATTTCAAAAAATAAAAGGACCCAGAAATTTGTTCAGTCTAAAGAACCAACTAGTTGTTAAAAAAATTTCATCATTATTCTTCCCTATCAAGTCTGAGCCCTTCAATTTCATTAGAATAATTTGAAATGGACTGGACTTCAAAGAGTATGATTATTGATTATATTCAATTTGATCATAACATAACAATCTCTGTTTGACAGGCTGATGGAACGTTCACCTAGACGTTTCCAAGATAGTGGAATTCTTTATTTCATCATAACAAATTTGAATTTTAAATCATTATCGATAAACAACGTTTCAATTACAATGAAGGATCATCCAATTGTTCAGTTTAAAAAGAGTATCATGTTGTTTATACTGTGAACTGATTTGTGTTAGCATCGCGTCATATACAATTTGCAGTCGAATTTTGTAAAACGCAAGTCGAATATTGAATATAAATAATGTATTACAAATTTTATAATGCTTGACTGCTTGTAGAAGTGCTCTACTCGTAGCATCATAAGCTATTTATGATACTTCAAACTTTTCTTGGTTATAATAATAAAATTGTGTTTTTCAAATGAAAATTATATTTCAATCTAGCACTTTTTTAAAGCGTAGTTGTGTTTGTCTCATATATTCTACCACATCCTTCCATTCTAATAGGTTCCTTCCTCACACTTCCACTCTTTTTATGCGTACATCTATAACCATAGAACTATGAACCAGAGATCCTAGCTTCTAATGCAACACATCATACAAGAACATGCTCATGTTGTACTTGTGTACTCAACTTTGGCACAGCCGAGGGGCTGGAAGAGTTGATTGTTAGGTCACCAATTCCCTTCGGGCTGAACTTGTCGCAGCTCAACATCAACAAACCGTTGGACCGGAAGGAAGGCCATGATTGGCTGGAAGGCGGCAGCCGGGGGTGGCCAATGGCGAGGGGCGGCAACGGTGATCTGTTACGGCGGTGTTACGTCAGCTTGTTGCGAAGTGAGGTGCGTTGACCCCAGTGAAAGCGGCTTTCTCTCGTCGCCATCCTTGACACCTGAACTCCAACCAAAACGCCTTCCTTCTTCTCCTACTTCTCCTCTCTCTCCACCACTACTTCTCCTCTCCTTCATTGTTTCTTCTCCCCCATTCGAATTTCGAATACACTCCTCTCGACCGAACTGCCAGATGGTTGCTTGGATGGTGGATGGTTTGATCAACACACGCCTACCTCCTCCTTCTTCTTCTTCTTCTTCTTCATCTTCCCGTTTGGAAACACTCCTTTTAACCGCACTGCCAGATGGTTTCTTGAATGTTGGATTGTTCAATTCTAGAACATACAACATTGATAGTAACAAGAGAGACCTTTGAAAAACAAATTTTAATCATCATCCACCTGCACCATCTACATAATATGTAAGCATTCCTCTGTGCTATAGTCTTGTTGAGCAAAGAAGACATTCTTTCAAAATGTCCGATTGGAGAAAGAGTGTAACTAAGCATGCGCAGATCTGAAAATCCTTGTGTAGAATCACTTTTGCCAACATTTTCTTTTAGTAATTTCTTAATTTTTCTCATCATTTCCACCTTTTCTATCAAGATTCTTTCTCGTTCTGTTCAGCTTTCAATATCCCCTCACCTCGCGTTTATCTCCCCAACAAATTCCTTGTTTCTCAATCGTCTTTTCCTTTTTTCATGGTACTCTCATATTTTGCTAATTTCTTATTTTTCTCAGTGTATCAATAAGATTATTTGATAAAGTAAGCTACATCATAACTATTTCTTCATAATAATACTTTCATCCTTCTTGTCCTCGTCAAATCATTTTCTGCCTCTTCTATCCTCTTTCCTCCTTTTTCTATTTTTTTACATTCTTCAAATTCCCTATTTTCATTTTCACTTTTCGTTTTTCTGTTACCCCTGCACCCAACCACGTACGTCCAAATCCATTATTTTCAATGTTTTCTTCACTTTTATGATCCAAGTTTTATCTCTATACTTCTTAAACTTCTTCTTTTCCCTTTTTTTTCTTCCTCTTCATTTTCCATCTTGTCCTTTATCTAGTTTCCCTCCTCTCTTTCCAATATTTTTATTTCTTCTCTCCTATCCCTGTTCCCTCATTTCTTGCATCTTCTTCTCATGCTCTAGTTTCTTCTTCCCTCTCTCTGTCTCCTTCAGGCCTCTTCCTAGTCCGACTCCTACTCTCACTTCTGATTTTACAGCCAACCACAATAACCTGAGCGTCGTCCTTTCTTCTCTGCACTTGACTTGACCCTACCTTCACTGATGGCGTAACCAATCCGTCCAACCACTAAATTATTTCCTTCTCAATTCTCACCAAAATAGCTGCGTAACGGCTACAGGTCATTGAACTTTGACTGAGTTTGATGATGGGTTTTGATTTGGAACTATGTTGGAGTTGATGCTGATTTTTAGTATATTTATATATTACTCTACGAAATTCAGAACAGACAAAGTCTCTCCTTGTAAGCCATTACCTCTACTATACAGAGAACTTAATGATTTCATCAATTTTCACCTTTTACTAATTGAACTTCTAGTAAACCTGATCACATAAAAGAATGAATAGTTCAGGTGAATGAAAAACGGAATCACCCTTTTCAACTCTATCAACTCCAAAATGTAGGACAGATTGTATTTTCGACCAAGCCTTGACTTCTATGAAAATATAAGAAATGTTTTATTGATAAGTTTATACTGTCTTTGCTCATTATGTTTCTGATTCTACTCTTTATACTGTCGACTAATGTTTATTACTCTTTAATGGTGTAGAGCAAAAGAGGCCTTCATCCTTGCACCAGTGTGATCAAAAATCATTATCTACTTTATTGTGCAGTGTGAAAGTGTGATCCTGATCAATGCAACCTTCATTTTTATATTTTTAGTAATGAATATTTGTTATTGTATGTTACAGGTGAGTGTCCACCCTAGATACTTATTTAATAAACTACTCATCTAAGGTGAGTACTACGAGAATGTTTATCAAATTTCCTTAATTTGAACGTGAACTTCTACTTCCATTTTGAAACAATTAAGGCGTATCTATGAACCATAAACTTTTATAATAATCAAAACGTTGGCAAGCCTTCTCTCCCTCTCTAAGTTCCAAAACATGCCTCAAAATATACCTTCATAATGAATTCTCTAGTAATGTGTTATAGCTTTGAGATAAAAATTTTATCTCATTTTTCCGGTTTCTTATAATTTATGAATAGACAAAGACATTGAATGATTTTGATTATTTTTGTTTGAATATAGTTTCTCAGTTCAACAACACATTCAGGAATATTCACACCAAAAAATAGTAAATCTTACAATTCAATTCATAAATTAAAAATTAACCAGATTCAATTTAACTAGTTTCAGAATTCGTATTCGTAATTTTAAGTAGTTTCCTTTTTTGTTCTAGAATAGTACTTTAATAACTTGAGTTGTTGAAATTTCAATCTCAATACAATGTTTTCTAGACGTGTGATTAGCATTATGCTCAGATTAACTAACATTGACAAATTCTCAACATGAAATACACTCATTATCCTTGAGAATACATCCCATATTTCTACTATAGAAAAATAAAGTAACTTACTTGTAAACCTCTCCAATATAGACTTTCTGAGTCTTTAGAACATTTTTATTACTGGCATCAACCTTGTTGAGCTATCGTATTGAAAAAAATTTGAATTAAAATCACGAGTGTTTTGTATGGTTACCAAACATTTTCATAAAACCATAATTTTTGATAACTCATTGCACTCGTTAATCCTGTAATGTTGGCCAATTATAATTTCTATTTCCGGCAGGTCAAGTTAGTTTCTAAGCGCCTAGCAGTAATTGCAGGGACAAATAAATCATAGTTATCCAACGGTTATTGCATAAGCAAGCGCCTTGACCGTCTCGAAGGCATGTTCATGTGGACTTGATCCAACAACACTAAGCGCGCCACTCAATTGCGAAATAACAACTTCGAAATATTTCCAACCGATCTAACGAGTTACTTGATGGGTGTCGATGAACCGAAGTCCAAAAACAACGTTCTTCAAAACGTATTTCTATATCTGAACCACTGTTAAGAATTGTATTAATAATGTTCCCTTCTATATTATTGGTAAAATACTTTTGGCAAAATAGCTTTTGCTGAAAAGGGACATTATTCATGTAATTCAATAATTTTGTTTATGAAGTTGAGGATAGAACTTTTCGTCTTCTTGAGGATTTTCTCGAGAATTATAAGTTTATATTAAGATTATAAGTTTATTATAAGTCAAGTATTCTTGAAACCGTTCGGAATAATTATCAAGTTGACTGGTTGAATAATAATGCCCTCTAGAACAGAGTGGATTGCAATGTTGTGCTTTTCCTAAAAGTAATTACGATTCAATAGAATAAAAATAATCCTAACTCGGCGGTTTGCTGGCCAAACGGTTATATTCCAAGCCACAGTGTTCCCTGAACATTGAACAAGATCTTGAGTAAATTCAACCAAATTTCAATATCTTCAAACCAACTTTGAACGACCAATATCAATCAGTTAAACTGAATTATAATTAAATCCAGCTCAAGAACCAAACGAATTTTACTTTGAAATATGAAGTTTAAGCTCTATTGGAGCTTGAATACAATTAAACATCGTAAGTTTACTGGAGGAAGGCTCAATTTGTGGTAAAGAATTTAAAGAATTACGTACCTGTAAAAAGACAGTGTGAGTAAGAATTATTATGATTATTTGCCCAATTGAAAGTGTATCTTCTATAAGTGAACAGAAACATCAATCATCCCCTATAAATAATTGTATTTCTGTATTCAAGAGCCGCCTTATAACGGCATGAACTGCATTTCGCCAAGATCTGAGATGCATTATGCAACAGAGCAGGCTAACTTTCAATTCTGCACTATCTTTGTATTCTCCTCTCCCTTTCTATTCCCCCTTTCATCATCCTTTTCTCCCTATTCACCTCTTTCTCCTTCGTTCTTCTTCTTTTTCGTTCTTAATTCTTTCAATTCATTTTCATTCTCACCTAATTTTGCAATATTTTTGATCTGTTCAATCTCTCTCTCCCTCTCTCGTCTTCATTTTTCACTCGCCTTCTTTGATTTCTCATTCTCAATTATTTAATTAGCCTATTGTTTTTCTCTCTCTCTGGAGCTCATTTGCTATTTTTTTATTCCCACTTCAAGTTATTCTACTCTTCTTTCTTCTCATTCTCTCTCTCTCCCTTTTAGTCTTTCTCCGACTTTTCTTTTCGATCGCTCTTCTTTTCGTATTTTGCTAATCTTCTCTTTTTATCTCTATCCTCTTCCTTTGTTCTCTTCAATTTCCTTTTTTTATTTTCTTCTTCCCTCTATCCTTATCATTAATCTTTATCATGTTTGTCTATTTTTACATCCATATTTTTATCATTTACTTTTTTACAGAAATATCTATTTCCTCCTCTTCCATCACTTTTCTTCAGTCTCTTCTCCACTTCTAATCCTACGTTTTCCGTCTTCTCAAAAGTTCTGCATTTTCTTCCATATCCACTGATCAACTTCATCCTATCTTATCCTTGGTAGTTTGTTGAATGAATTTTCCTTTCTCCTTTCTTCTACTGCCTTATTTTCATGTTATTTTTCTTCTTCTTCTTCTTCTTCTAATTTTTGTTGCTGTTTCTTCTTCATCCAATTTTTATTACTGCTCTGCATCCTCTTCTTCTAATTTTTTCGTGCTTCTCCATATTCTTCTCAATTTTCTTCTACTTCTGCGACCAAATACCTTTCTACTCAGGTCAGTGAACTGGTCGTGCTCCGAAATAGTTACCTAATTATCGTTAATAGCCAGTAATTACTCTAATTACAGACCACAATCTGCGGAAATTAATTTCACGTTCCTATTACACCTGTATAAAGCGCATCATAGATACAGGCTTACATCACTCGCTTAGATTGTTACACTTATATAATATCATATCATCGATGGCGGTTCTCGATCACACATAAGCATCATATTACATTATAACCTGTTTATGAGCATGGATATTCGCTGGGACGGTCGTGATTATTTTCTCTTTATTTCGTGTATGATCGTGGGATGTTTCTGCTGAAAAGTTCAAGTTTGGTTGTAGTTTTATGAGAAGAACACAATTTTCTATCTTCTCAGAATCATTTCCTCTATAAATCATACCAGACACTCATAAAATCCATTATTTATAATTAGGATACCTTCCCAATTTTTGTGGAGGAAAATATATAGATCAACGTCAAAGAAAATCCAGATAGATTGACCCATGACGCTCTCAATGTTTTCTCAAAATTGATGTGTGGAATCTCATATTTTTTTTCATATTAATCGTATTGACCCCCAAAGCCCAAAAAATGTTATATTTCGAAAACTACCTATTAAAAACTGATGTTATTGTCTTTCTGAATTGTAATTATGAATTGAATGAATGAGTAAATTAAAATATAATTCATTTCAACTACTTGTCTAAAAATAAATTAATGAATAAGTTATGGTAAACTCGTCACAGAACAAGAAATTTTCTAAAATAATAATTTTTATTTCATAAGAAATAATAGATCCTATGATGATAGATCTTTAATTCTTTCTGGATTAATTGAATTACCAAAAAAGTGAGATAGATCTCAAGACGGACTCTTTTCATTGCTTTTCATGAATGTTAAGACAAAACCAATTCTCACTAAAAATCCATCAATCTTAATAAAATTATCCATCAATTTTAATTCAGGATCTTGTATTCCAACGTTAGCCTGATATCCCATTGTTTATCTATTATTCTTCATGTTTTCTATTATTATTCATACTATTTTCTATTATTTATTTGCTTCTTGGAGATGACTGATATCACGTTCTTCCTGTTCAGCATTGCCGTAAAAACATGTTACAAATTGAATCATAAAACAACGGTAAAAATTGAAACTACCGCAGGAATCTACTATTCATAACACCTTTTCAATATTATTCGACCTTTACCATTTCAAAACAAGCATCTAGATGGAGAGTAACTCCATCAACACTAAATGCAACGTCTCAAGTTCTTCACATTCTTGGGTGTCATTTAATGATTTAAGTTCAAGTTCGCATTTACGTTTATGCTTTCGAATTGAAGCGTAGATGACTTTTTCCATCCTGGAGCATACTACTCACCTTGACTGCTAGACAAGGTAGTATACAAGAATAACCCATTCAAGCCCACACCACAACAGTATCTGTATAGCTTTAGCTGTGTTCAATGCTTGTAATTATGCAGAAATCCATTCAATTATTTACTGCGTGGCTAGGATCGTATTTTATGTTGGACACTTAATAAAAGAACTGATGATTTCAATGTTTCACTTGAAAAATTATATGTAGGCTTTTGTATGAAGGTTTCAACTATTAGCAACAATGATTGTTAGTTTGTTTACTTGCTGGTATCCTCGTAAATCATGGCTTCAATCTGTTTATCTATGAGTTATAAATATAAGTAATAAAAAGCCTTTATAATAGATAACTATAAGGAACTGCATTGTTGGTTGTTAATATTGTTTAGGACTTGCATTCTCTGAATAATGAGATGTTTATTATTCATCTAATCCAAACTAAAAACTATTTCTCCAAAGAAATCTAGCAATAGGCCAACCAAGTATTAAACATTAGTCAGGAATAGAAAATTTTTCCGATCTTACACCATTTTTTTTAGTATAATTTCGGAAACCTCAAAAAGTAATAGAAAGTTTTAATAATATTGAAACGGAACGAGTATACCGTTACACAACTGTTTCAATCAATAGTTTATTGTTACTTATTCGACGAAAAAACAAAAACTCTAGAACAATAGTTACTGACTTGCGACTTTGAACTTGGAACATAGATCAATTGTTTCAAATTCTTAACCAAAATCTCGAGAATATCGATGATTCATGCCCCTGTACTTGAACTCTCGATCCACTGATATAATTTTTTTTGTCCCTGAGTTTGTGTGAGTAATATCTATTGTCTGAAACTTGAAGGGTGTATTCGTGTGTGTTTTTGGCGATGAGTGGGAGTGAGCGGGGGGCGTCATCCCAGAGGAGAGGCTTGACTTTCACCAGGTCAACTGCTAATTGCGAAAACTTTCACTTGCTTTGTCTGTCCGAACGATCGCGTTCGCTTTACTCTTCCCCTCTTCTTCTTATTCTTCTCCTCTCTTCCCTTTTCTCGTTCAGTTCTCATCCTTCTTCTCCTCCTCGCCAACATTCTTCATCTCATCCTACTCTCCTCTACTTTTCTTGCACATAACTGTTCACCTTCTTCCTTGGCCTTAACAGAGAAAGCCGGTAAAATAGAAAGTGGCTCTCCTTACGCCTGTTTGCAGGGTCGCGAATATTACAACGGTACCCATTCCCAGCAAAACCACCCGGCTTACGTCGCCGGTTCAGATTACATCGCATCATCTGCGAACTGAGTCATTCCGAAGGCCTTTTTATGATAAAGATATAGTCTATCCAAGCAAAGAAGACCTGGCAAAATGGGAAAATAACTCCAGCTTGGTCAATATTTGTTCAAGAAATATAAATGTGGTCTTCATAGTAGATCAAATGATTCCTACAATTCGAGATGAAATTGATAATTTTTGAACCAATATTGACCAAGCTTGAGTCATTTTTCTATTTTGCCAGATGGTCTTTTTTGATTGGACAGACTATACCAGGATACACCATGCGTACTTGAGAAAACCTAAAGCGTTGAAAAAAACGATATGGATAAACTCATGATATTTTATATAATAATTGTCAATCTCAACTGATACTTATGAATCTTCAGGTTATGCTTATGATATACACAGCTATTCTACTCGCGGAAATAGAAACCTATTTATAAAGCACCATAGATTGATATTATCTGATAAAAGTCCTAGTGTATTTGATTTGCAACTTTTTAGAAAGTTGCAAAAATGTCTATTCACTTCTTCAAGATATTTTAAGCAAGAACTATAATATACGTATTTAGTAAATAAGGCATATTATAGTGCAGAAGAATTTTCAAATGATAATACTTGACTTCCGTGTGGGACTAAAATTTCTACCATGTTGTTATGTGCGAACTTTTTAATTATCCTACATTGCTGTTTTGATGTTTTTGACTTTGCCTATTTTATGTGATGTTTTGTTTGGCTCATTAAAGTGAATTTGAATTCTATTAATATACTGTAATTCATATTCATACCAGGTATCTTAAGATACCCCCTTCTCTACTGCTAATTACTACTGTAGATTCATAATCCCCTCATTTGCAGTATTGTTAAAAAGCCATATTAAACGTCTTTGCACTTGATTTTTTTCAAGACCACTTTTAATGTACTTTTATCATAATGACCCAAAACACGTGACAGCAAAAGTCGGAGGCAAATAATGGAAATGATAACCATGTTAACTGGGTCGCCTTTAATCAGTGATATGAAACTTTTTCAAACAAATCCACTCACACTATATATACACTTATAACGGGAAATGCGACTATGTTTGTTACAAGTTTTCACTTGAGCAATGTTCGTTTGCACTGCAATTCATCGCATATGATGAGGAACGCTTTTCAAAGAAGATACTTGACACCAATCTCATATTTTATTTCCAGTTATCCAATCGTTTCAAGTGTATTCTTGGTAAAGGTTACTGTCCTGTTTAGTTAATTACTAGGTAATGGCAAATTAGGATATAGAGGCTACTGTGAACGCAGAACATTGACTGAGATAGATGAAAGGTGTATTATCAAATTCGAATCATCAAGACAGGAAATGGTTTCATATGTTCATAATTATTTTAACCTTCAATTGTACATATTTTTACAATTAAAATTAGAATATATTTTATACAATTTTGCTTCTTAATATGGCCAAAGAGGAGCTGAATCTCCTCGGATTTAGCTCCTCTGTGATATAGCTTTATCTTGCATGATAATATTAGTGAATGTTTTTAAACAAGTGTTAATGTTATACCTTCCGGTTAAAGTTCAATTGAAGCTTAAAAATTCCGGGGATGAGCTGTTATTCTATCAATTTTACCTGAATAAATACAAGCTCTAATGAATTTTTCATTCAAAGGCTGTAGAAATAGGATCAATGTGTAGGCGTTACAGATCTACTGTTGAACCTCAACCATGTCAAAACATCTAGGATAAAACTTATCTTTTGCTGTGTTAGAATTAGTTAGGAAAGCTATGGATCATAATTCACACCACTGATGAAAATTCAATTATATTTCCTCCCAAAAGTCTCATATAGCCTCTAGTAAATTGTCAGAAAACAATCGAAACTATAAATTAATAGTTCTATAATATTAAGTATATTATAAACAATCCTGAATCTTTTACATATTCGTATACTTACTCTATCTATTTATACAAAACACTTGAATCAGGAGGGAAAACTATACAAAGCCTGTAGGCTACTATTTCTCTTCAAAATGAATGTTTAATCATCGAACCATTGAATTAGTAAATGATGTAGTAAATAAATAAATAAATATTATAATAATGATGAAAATCTCAATTTTCGTTGTGCTGATTGATTAATGTAATTGAGTTTCGTACTTACGGTACAAAACATATTTCAAACTTCATTCTTTAGAAAGTCTCAATAGTTTGCAGACAGTCATCGCTCATACGTTTTCGGTAGCATAGGCTACAGATTTAGTGCACTGTATTGAAGGTTTTGCGTATATGGTAACGTACATGAGCGTGCGTCAGCTCATTGTGCGATAGTGTGCGTACATGCAAACAATTCATACGACTCTTTCAACTTTCTATATCTACGCTGTGATCTCTCGCACGCCCGTGCACAACCAATACAGGTACAGAAAAATAATAACTTTCGGCACTGTGCTCCAATGTCTCGGCCTGGGTCACCACTCCCAAATTGGATACATATAGTAAAAGCGAGAGTTGCGCTCATGCGCAGTTAGGGCATAATTATTGTTGAGATTTTTCTCCATTGTTCAAATAGAAACTAGATTATTGTTGAGTGGGTTGGCCCACTATCAATCCTCCTTGAATATAATTAGATAAGCTGTAGAATCATGATCAAAGTAATCAAATTTCAGTTCTTTCACTGAATCATCTATTTAGATATTAATCTTGTCCAGATTATATCATTTGATGGATTTCGAAGAAATACTTGATAATGTGAGAGAGTAAATTCAGGAGGAGAATTCTCTTTCCTCTTACCACTATGAATAAGCTCTTAAATTTGGATGGATAAAATTAGTTTGGAATTCAAAAGTGATATTAATAACATTGAGTGAAAACTATTATGTTGACTGTGATACAACTTGTGAAAAATTCAAAACTCAATACAATTTATAGAAGACACTTCATATAATAAGTGACTGTTATCAAAAGACACAAATGTAATGAAATATTATTTTTAGGCTCTCCACATAATAGAAAATACATATTTCGCTGTAATTATAATTATATCGTTATTTTAATTTTTTGGAAAGGTACTTTAATTTATTATTGACTATCTCTTGTTTTGAATCCTGATTGATTCAACCCTGTATAAGAAAGCAAAATACAATAGACTCTGGTTACTGGTCAAAACAGACCTGAACATACAGGCGATCAACTAATAAAAGCTTAGTGATTGAAGGAGAGATTCCAATAAAAGAGCTGGTTTGATGTAAATAAGATTTTATAAAAATTAGATGGAGTGGAAATTCACTGTGTTCTCTCCCTGTCCCTTTTCACACTTTCTCCATTCCCAATACAAGTGTTCGTTTAGTTTAGGCTCGGTGCACATATGCGATAGCGGCTCAGCTTGACGCCAGCGGGGGCTCTGAGAAACCCCGTCAGCGGTTTGGCAGTACTAGCAATCAAATGGAGCGGTGCACAGTTCAGCGGTGCGATCATCGAGCGATGGCTGGATCGCGGCGGGGCCAAAACTGTCGCCGAGTACTGCCTCACCGCATTTCGGTCGCAGTTGTTTTCCAAGAAATTCACTTCTCTACAAAAATTTGAAATGCGTAAAAATAGAGATAGGAAAATTTTGATTCCAGATTTGGATTCAGCGCCATCTAATTAGTAAGAACTCACGTAATTGCTCAAAAATAATGAAAAATAAGGAAGTTATTTTTTTCAATTTTATACAGTAATCTACTTGGGTTATTTCTAATCAATATCATAGTCATCATTAACATATATTACATTATCATGTTGGCCTATTATTTAAACTATGAGCTATCATTATAACAACTATTACTATGAAAAATATTATATACGGTATGTTTCTATGTATTATATTGATATAATATAATAGTTTAATATTCCGGTTTATAATAAAAGTTTCAACAAGATTATTTTCCCTGGGTTGAACAAGGAGTAATAAATTTTATTTCTTAGTTCAGCCCTTACTTAATACAAACTTCAGTCTCCTCTTCCCGGATATCTTATCTTTTTGTCTGGTTTAATAATTTTGTCAAGTAAGTACAGTAGTGTGCGGATACAATGGATTCTTGAAAGTTATGTGTACTTTAATGCGAAATAGATTCATTTCATCCTATCTATAGGCGGTGTCACTGGGGGACCTGGCCTTGTTAAAAATATTCGCTGTATATCATATATACTATCAGCTACCCCAAGACTCTGATGCCCGGTTTTCCAAGCACACTGAACGTTGAGGGACCCTCAAATTTTGATAAACAGCTGACATTTTCCATGATAAGTATAGGAAATCTAGTAAACTTGAGGGTCCCTCAATTTTGAGTGTGCTTGGAAAAACCGGGCACTAGACTCCACATGGGTGGTAAACTCTGCCCGAGTTTTCATCCAATAACTCTATGATTCGAAGTTTTATCTTTTGAAAGATTTAATAGTGGAAAAAGTTTTATGTCAATGAATTTTGCGTGTGAGACCGGATCAAGTAGACTACATAGTACTGTATAGTTAATTCACAGAAGTCGCTGAACATCTTGGAAACAGTAACATTATTATAATTAAATGCAATACGTGACTTTGCGTATTTAGACCTATGATCAATCAATTGGAAAATGAAACTAGAGAAATAAGAACCTCGAGATCAGCAGTTCAATAGGAAATCATCATTTCAATGCAATATCAGAAATTCAAAGATGTAGGCCTATGTGTCATCACTATTATTTTACACAAAACTGCAAACTGTTTTGACTTTACAGTATCTTGATTCCCTGGGACAGTAGGTTAGTTAAAATAGAATTCCTAGTATTGGCAAAGCTAAAAAAAACATTGAGCATTGTCAAAGAAACTGTCATGATCAGAAGTTCAGGGAATGGACCAGAGAGAGGTAATGAGGTTTAATTTTGAGAATAAAAGTTGATATTGAAAATATGCAGTGTTTTGAATTTATAAATAAACTCCTCTGGATGTGCCGTCTAAGGTTCAACATTATTATTGTTATAGAATAAGTATTTTTTATATAATTATTTCTAGGACTTTGGTCTATATCAGAAATTTTCTGCGCATCTGTTTGCGCATGCACGTACACTTTGTAGTCAGTTTATGCTAGGCACTTAGAAAAGAAACATTGTCAGTTCGTGATAGAAACGTTTGAAACTAATTTATTTATTAGCGCCATTCACGTGCAATCAGCTATTTGGGATACTGCTTCCGAGTCCTATCACGATAGGAATAGGAAGAGAGCAGCTTGGGAGGCAGTATGTGAGGAGGTTATTCGCGGAAAAATCGGATGCAGAGAAAAGTGAAATAGGTATAGTCTGTCCAAGCAAAGAAGACACTCTGGCAAAGATGAAAAAATGACTCCAGCTCGGTAAATGTTGGTTCAAGAATTATCAATTTGGTAGATCAGAATGTTTCCTACAATCTGAGACCAAATCAATAATTTTTGAACCAATATTGACCGAGCTGAAGTCATTTTCTCATCTTGCCAGAGGCTCTTCTTTGCTTGGACAGACTATAAGTGGCTGATCTTTTACCATCTTGTAATTCTATAAGGCTAAAATTTTATTATCAGTTGTTGTTTATTCCGGAAAATAGAGGTTTTCAATGTATGTCAAGTTGATCAAAACTGATAACTTTCTATCAAGTGTAAAAAAAATTTTTTTATTAGAATAGTTGGAATGTCGAAATAATAATTTGATATTGCTATTGATATATTTTCATTTGCTTACTTTTCAACCACAAATGATCATTGAATTTTTTGTTATAATTACAATATTCGGTAACTCTGTCATGTAAACACCGAATGAAAGTCCAACTCCATATTGGACAGTAAGCATTATTACAGATTGGAGTCGAATTTCCAGCAGTTCTACTGCCCTATAGTCACAAAGTATTCAACTATTCTAAGCAAGATTATATAATGATGATATTCAATCAGTGACAAATAAAGTATCTGCAGTATCGTATAATATTTTGGGAAGCGGCTTGTCCCAGTGGTAGAGAGCGTCTAATCGGTGAGATTAGATAAGCGACGTGCCTCTATCACCACTGTTGTAACGGTGACCGGCTCCTCTGAATTCAATTCATGAGCCTCAAAAATCGCTTCCCGGTGGTTCGGAACCCACCTAAAGCAGTAGGTCCATTCATCTCTCATCATCATCCTTCCCATTACCCACGCACAGGCCCAAGAGCCCATGTGGGCATCACCCTCAAAAAAAAAAAAATATATATATATATAATTATATTATAAATTAATCACATGATATTATCAATCCTATTTTAGGCTACTACTCTATAATTTTAGTATTATTAATATTTAATTTTTACAAGACAATTTTTTCCAGGCTGAAGCCAATGCATGAAATATATTACAAGGTTTATACTTATTACAAAATAATCAATAGGATGGAACAAAACCAAAATTATAATTAATTTAGTAAACAATTTGAATTAACAATAAACAAATGATTTTCAAAATAGAGACAACCAATTAGAATAATATAATGAAAATGGAAAAGAACTTATTGTACTAATGATATTATTAAAAACATTAGCAAAAAAGTCGTAGCTTGTTGGAAACTAATTACGAAGTGCTCTTTCACTAGTCCATTCTGTTCGAATGATCAGCATAGACTAAATAATTTAATATGCATTGAGTCTCAAAAATATGTGTGGCTTTGAATCCGTTGGTGGGGAGCCGCTAGACAAAGAAAATATAGGCGACCTAAAGATCAAAGTAATATTAACACAAATAAAATACAATGATATACACACTTTAAATTAGAATGGCATTTCCTCGAATGAAATTCACAACAATTATTATTTCCTTCAATTTTACAAAACAAGACTTTCTGGACAGACACAACGATTGCTTACTCATCAATACACATCAATGCACAGTTTCAAATCCTTAATTTGATGCCTAACTTATTATGATTGTATTCAACTGAGTTCAGCAAATTTCCACTCTAGCAATATTGTCTTATCTCACTGGAACGTTTCTTTTGGAACAGCAACTGAATTGAATTCAGAACCTCTGATTATAAGACCGGCGCATTCTCAATTGTTACACCAATGAGTCACACAAGTTGAAATTGGCACTTTGATGTCTGATTCAATCAATCTACAAAGCAAACATTTCTGCTTGAAACTATTATTTTATAAAAAATACTAGAACTTCCAAATATTCTTATTAGAGAGAAAATAAATTGAATTTTCATTTAATAAAAGGGGGAAATGAGTAGACTGCTATTATAAAACGACTTTCATAATGAAAAAAATTACTAAATTATTATTATTTCTGAACTCATGTAGGGAATATTACTAATTCGGGGGGCGCTGATTCCGAATCTGAAATCAAAATTCTTCTACTCCCATTTTTTTAGATTTAACTTTCTGTAGAGAGCATTTATCCATTGGACCCGCTAGAGACTCGCAATCGAGAGCCGCTAAACTGTGCATTGAACAAACTAACGCTGAATCTTGATTTTTTTTTAATCCAGCAGCGACCAAGCTGAGCCGCTATCGCATGTGTGCACCGAGCCTTATGAAATAAAATATTGAAAACCTTATTGGATCTTACAAGTGTGTTGTCAGAAAAGTCTAGCAGGTGGCCCATTAGCTCAGTTGGTTAGAGCGTCGTGCTAATAACGCGAAGGTCGTGGGTTCGATCCCCCCATGGGCCAATATTTTTTGATAGTATCTTTGGTTTTATATTTAGGATGTTAGTAGGATGTTAATTATATGAAATATTCTACATATACTGTTATGTATATTCCCTTGAATTCATAATAAATATTATTCGAGTTATTAAAAAAATTTGGATTTTCCGTTGAAATACGAGGTTCAATTTATAAAACGCTTCGCTCGCCTTCTCCGCCTAGCCAGGGGGCTCCGCCCCCTGGACCCCAGACAGTATCAGCAGTGTCAGTGAGTCAAACAGGCTTGCTTCGCTCGTCTGCATAACCTCTGTCAAAGTAAGCTGAGACATACAGGCTCGCTTCGCTCGCCTGCAAATTCCGTTCAGAAGGGATTCAAAACTTATTGAACACTGAATTTCTATACCTAATCTGGACCTGTTCATCAAATTTCGACTTTTTCTACCAATTTATTCTCGAAAAATTCAAGAAAAAATCTGAAAATTCCGAAAAATAGTAAAACGCTAATATTGAGAACCTTGGGAACTATATCGGACATAGTTTGAAACTTCATTCAATATTTTCCAAATTAGTTTATCTATAATCTCGCTGAACCATTGAATTTACAGTAAGGATTGGTCGTATCAAGGCGGAAGATATGCAACCCGCAATACATCTACAAGTTTGAAAAACCTGATTACTGGCCTAATCTTGAACGGAATTCAAAAATATCTTAACACAACATTTCTATACCTTATCTGAACCTACCTACCAAATATCAACATATTCTACCGATTGGTTCTCGAAAAAATTGAGAAAACGCCGAAAAACTATAGAAAAGCTTAAATATTGAGTGTATCCTTGAAAAGTTCCTAAAATCCGTTCTTAGCGCGTGTCTAAACGTCCAACTGAACATGCCTGCCAAATTTGAACGCATTCGGTTCAGTGGATTTTTAGTTCTGGTGATGAATGAATGAATCAGTCAGTTAGTCAGTGCCATTTCGCTTTTATAGATATAGATATTGTAATCCAATAAAAGGTGAAGCAACATTCCAATACCCCCAGAATTATCAATCCTAAATCATTATTTACCTTGAATAAAAATTACTTACAAAATAATTATGTTATTTACGGTTTTTCATCAATCCTCAACCATTTCTCCAATGCACAACGAATATGCTGTATACTATTTGAATTTTGTGGATGCAAACATGTAGTACGAGCCTTGAATGCTGAGAAGTGGAGTAAAAAGGTTATAAGAGTATCAATTAAATTGAGAAAAAAAAACACAGTACATCCAACAATCTGAAGTATATACAATTACATCTCTTGCTTCTATCTTTATAGTATTATCTTCATATTTTTAAAGTTTTCCTTCTCTCTTTAAAATTAGGAATAGACTTTTGGTGGATTGATAACCATATTATCTAAATAATTGAAACCCCGCAATAGAATACTGTACAATACATCACAGTAATATATTTTTAACATCATATGTGATTATATCTAAAATATATATATAATATTCATTATTGTATTGTTTCCCTCCTACTTACATCCCCACGTACTTAATCAATAACTTATTCTTTAATAAGCATCTTCCAGTTAAATGTGAATTTTTCAACCCTTTTTGAGAAGAAAAGAACTATCATTCACTCCCTCTTCGACTTTTCCACTCTACTTCAGCCACTTCTTGGCTGTTTTTTTTCTAACTTTATATACAGAATCCATGTGTGGCTATCCTATCCATGGTACAGAAAGTGAAAGGAGTCGCGACCAAATCTGGAAATAGACCTGCACCTCCGGAAGGAACTGATACGATCAATACAGGGAAGAGGCAAGATAAGAAGTTGTTACATGTTACAGTATTTGCAGAGAACCTGTTGTATCACATGTCAATACTGACAATAAAAAAGTGTGAATCCGATCACTCCCTTTCACTTCGTCTGCAGTTCAGCGCAAAAATAGCCTACTCCTGAGTTTATTTTAAGTTACTGGATTAGTTCACAATTCTAGAATTATGCATCCATCTCCTAATCATCTTCATACTATGTATTTGAATATATTTTGATGATAATAAGATGACGAGCTTCTAATATACAAATCCATGTACATGTCTACGAGTCGGTAACCAATCAAAAGTGATACATTCGGCATTGACCTTTCATTTTTAAGTGCTCAATACCTCAGATTTTTTTCAATATTTCCAAACATTTTTTGATTTTATCGGTCTCCTATTATGCAGAAATATAGTATCTGGTTCTTGGCATCCTTTTCAAACTTCGCGTTATCATCATGTCACCGTTCTAATAATGTTAAAAACTTCCACGTTATCACGTATACACTTTAGTGAATCTCTTACTGTACAGCACTTCACATGTTTCGTGGGCACGAGCCGCCAGTGACTTTACGTTATTATCACAATCTCAAGTTCAAGCTTAAATATTTTTCATATAAATTCGTGAATTAGAGTAGGTGGATAGATGAATAAACAATAAAAGGCTACTTTAGGAAAAGCAAGATGTTCAATGTTTTAATGCTGTTGTAGATCAATCTATGAAGAGTATCATAATAAAATTCAAGCACAAAAAATTAAACACAAAACACAGCCTCAATTGATTATTATTCAATTTAATTATTGCCATTTATTCAATAAATTTTATCTATATTCAAGATGTACTCTGATGTAAAAAAGAATCTAGTCTCTCTAGGAAAAAAGACTGTCAATCTGTTAGGAAATGTTATTATTTAAGTAATTAACCTATGATTTTTCTCACTTAACTCTGAAGACCAAGGTCAAGATTCCATTTCTTAGAATTGTAGCAATAAATTCAACTCTCATCTAGTCTAACCTCAAACTAAACGCTTCAGTAGATTTTATTTGCTGGTACCATAAAACTTTAACGAGAAAGATACTCAATGGTATGTAAGTAGACTACCGTAGTCAGGAAAAATATGACTGAGGAAATAAGGTAGGTCAGTGTCGGATAATTTTCTATATCCTTAGTCACTTCTAGATGAAAGGTCAACTGTAATGTGTGGAATAAATACTTTAAGATGCTTACAAGAATGTCCATTGAAATAACTTCACTGTTCTCAAATAACTTGGGTCAATTAAATACATAATGTAATAATATATGATTAATATATTACCGATCTATTCTTATTTTTATCCTTTATCCGTTATTCGTATGGCCTATCCGTCTTATCAATTTTTATTGCTCTAATTGTGGAATTTTAAACTTGAATTATTTGTAATTTTCCCATTCATCACTATCCAAAGAATTTCTTACATACTATAACTCATTTTGAAGATTATTTGAATTTTGAACTACAATAGTTCAATTCAAGTTATAGTAATTAAATCGAACTTTGCATTCCTTTCTTGTAAAAGTTATCATCCTACGTCTAGCCAATTTGTTCTCTCTCAATCTAAAACATCCAGAAGTTCTTTCTTGTGACTTTTTACTGTATTTCATTGGTTTAGGTAAAATAATATGCAGTTTCCAATGATCGATCAATTATGGAAGAAACAGTTTGATAAGATTGTTTCGAAAATTTCATCGTTGTCTCGACATTTTTCTATTAGAATGAGTAGCGACAGATTGACAATCATAGAAATTAATATTTTTGTAAATGAATGTGGAAAAGTTTCATTTAATGTAGGAAAATTTTCGGAGAATGCTTCGTAATAAAAAGTTCTGTTTACCAAAGTTGAAAGCAGTTCCTCCTGATGGTTTCATAATCGGTTATTAAATCAAAAAATCAAAATAATTTTTATTTGTGTTCGAATAATTTATACAAATATGAGTTGCTATCAGCATTTGGAAACAATGCAACATGCAACATTTCAATATACCTATAAGATTATCAACAGTAACAAATAACAACAAGATGCAATAACAATAATAAAAAAAACAAGTAATAAGTGACTAGGAAAATAATTATGAGCGACTAAAGTTATGATATATAAGATTATAAAGCAATGATTAGATTTCTTCTCTTAATTCATTTTAGAATTTTTTGATTAATTTTGAACAACAATCAAACTTTACAATTAACATCATCAATAATGATAGTTTAATTATATAAAATATATTAACGTAGAAAAGTCCATGATAATTTTTTTTTCTTCAATTTGGTAACAGAAATACGGATAACACAGCCTATAATATTTGATACAATGTAAAATTTTTGTATTAGAGATATAATCGCTTATTAAAAAAGATCAACCTTGACAAAATAAATTTTACATGTATTTTCCTCCAGAGTACTGAAAGAGGGTAAGGGAGAGAGAGTTAGTGAGCGAGAGAGAGATTACGAATTTCGCAAACAACCCGTTACAAGCAAACAATATTTGAAGGTTGAACGCTTTTCATTGAATCAGTATATCTAAACTATGTGTTTGAGATGACATTGATTTTCGGTCCTGCTCCTTCGGATAAATTTCTGACCTTGGCCGACGAACACTCATTATCCTGAGAGAGAGCGAGAAAGTCTCCACACCTCACACATCTGTGTTGCAATGCATTTCTTCGTATCACTATGCCTTTGAGCTGACTTTGCTCCTTGCCTAATTCATTATCATAGCCAGCTAAAATAGTCCTGCTCGTTAGAGATAACCGAATGACCTTGGCAAACCAACTTTGCTAACATTATCCTGAGAGAGAAAGAGAGTCCTCACTCCCAACAAACAACATCTGTGTTGCAATGCATTTCTTTGAATTTGTAGGACTTGAAATGAAATTTTAATACGTATACCTCAATTTATCAACATGGCTCCCATACTAGCTGAAACTCCCCGCTGTTTTTATCCCGATATAAGTTCGACCCTGGCAAAGGTTTTATCAATCTTTCTCCACTGAATGTCAAGATCAGATCCTAACAAACTATTCGTGTGTTGACTGTATGCATTTCTTCAGATAAGTATTTATTTATTCATTGATTTATTAATCTAACGACAAGCATGAATAGTAATTCTAACACAATTTTCATTAAAATGCACTCAAAATTTGCAGGTCAAACCCCAATTTTTGTTCCAGCCAGGGGTTTTTCACTCACAGAAATGATCTCAGAAATGTTAATTCAAGTTTTAATATTACTTGGCATACTTTCCAATAAAACATGCAGGGAATAATAAGACCTAAAAGAGCAGAATTCTAACCTCAGTGGATCACTCTCCAGGTTTTGTTAGAATGTATCACTGGCGGATCATACCTATGAAAGAGGTGAAGTGCCCTTATCTTTTACTGTATAGCACTTTACCTGTTTCGTGGGCACGAGCCGCCAGTGGAATGTATTAAGTATAAATATAAATATGCTTACATACGGTTCATACTGTATAATCATAATAACTCTCTAGTTTGAATAATAATTATTGAAAAGTTCCATCACAAATAACTCGTAACTAGTCTCTCCTCATCTCATCACAAAATGAGGTTGTTGGAAAACTACTTATTGATAAAGAAATAATAATAATAATAATAATAATAATAATAATGATAAAGAAATATTCTTGTCTTGTTCAAGTTTTAAATAATGTAATGAGAAGAGAAGATATTATCGAAACACTGATTGATTATAAAATCGAGATACCGGTTCCGGTTGCTATACCATAATCAATCTCTGGTAAGCTGGCGAGTGTTGGGTGCTGGTCACTGCAAGAGCGTTTACCATGCTTATGTGCAGTCTCTGCTCGAATATGGCATCTTGACGTGGGATGGAGCCTCTTCCAATGTCCTACGGCCCCTTGCATGCATTAAAAAATAACAGATACCCAACTCATCTACTTTTCCAGGAATTCCCAGTTTTAAATATTAAACAGCTCTTCATTAAAAACCTTTCAATTTTTACAGAAATTCAGCATAACTATCCAACAAGAATTAGATTAGGTCAATTCCGCAACTTCCAAATCCCTCGTCTTGAAAACTCAATGCAGTCATTAAATTCTTCCCATTTAGCCCACTGGCTATACCGTAATGCTCCTGCAGAAATTCTAGCAAGAGGGGGTAGTAGCGTCGCCGCCAACAAGCGCAGAGTGAGTAGGTGGCTTCTCAGTATTGGCCCAATCAGTTGCTGCAGGTGCTCTTTTGCGATCTCCATACGTTTAAAATTATAGCATCTCTCAGTCGTCCTTACCTCTCAGTGCAATTTTTTTCTAACACTTGATTTATTAAGTTTTTTTTATTAGATTTTTGTCCCCTAAGCGTCGCAAATTATCGTCATTATTACTATAATAATAATTATTTTTTATTTCATCTTATTACACATATTTATGATACACAACTTTTGGTGATATTAATGTTTATTTAGAATTATACTGCGAAGGCAGAATGATCAACTGATAGCTTTCTATAAATTAATTTACTTTTCTCTTCTTCTGTCTGAATCGACTCCTCCATGCACACGGACTTATCGTCCAAGCATGGAGTGATATTCATTTACATTTATAATCTGTTTTTAAATTAATATTACATTTCTTACTCATCGCCTGTACTAGTGTTTATAAAATATTGTTTAATGTATCAAGGATTGAATAAATTGATTTGAATTTGAAACTCCACCAGAAATTAATGGTGTAGCAACCAAAACCATGATCCAGATTTTCTAATAAATCCGAAGATTGGGAATATTTTGTATTTACATTCAATATGGATTACTACCACCTTACCACCTTGATTTTTATGGTTCAATTTTAACTGATGAGAAAGAATTTTTTGTAAAAACAAATTGATGAATCTACATCTCTATATCTCGACTACTCATTATCAGTGTGTCCGCCTATATGTATACCGTTTTACGGCAATATACCGTTTGCATCTCATTCCTTTTTCTATTATATATTTCTCAAAACTTGTTTGAAATTGAACCCATTTCTATATTATGTGAAATTGTCCTATCAAAATTATGATTCTTCAAACTTCAAACATTTGAAAGCTTAATGAATTTGAAGATGAAAATTGAATTTTATTGGTTAAATACGAATTCAATCCAACTTGATCATCTAATCAAATTTAATTGAATTTTAAACAGGATATTCAAAATGGAGGATATTTTCCATTCTATTATCCGATATTATAATTATTATAATAAGATAAAAATCCAGATAACTTTTTTTTATTTATTTTATTAGAGCATGACAATTTTCCATCTCATAAGTCATTATGAACTCATAATGTGTTCTACAATGCAACTTGTAGTGTCGTTTCAGTGATAGATTATTATTCTGTAATCACAAGACTTCAGTGAAAATCATCATAATTTCAGTTTGAGCTTATCAAAGGTCGCCAAATCAGCAAAAATGTTCCCAGACCCATCAGCTATTGTTACCTGTCCAGGAACTGGTTTGAATTTGGAATGCTTTGCCGCTGAAAGTGAGAGTGGTGGCGTAGCGAAGAAGCACGACACGAACAACTCTGCAATAATGAGATTGCGGGGGAACTAGGAACTGGCCGAAACGCGGAAGTTGGCCCTGTGAGAGGGGGGCAGGAGAAAGTGAAACACGATGGCAAGTGAGGAGGGGAACTGAGGAGGAGGAAGAGGAGGTCGCTAAACCGTCGACAGTCTGTAACCTACTTTGCAGGCGCGTTCAGTCTGTAACTGTTAACCCTTTCTGTTCTGTTGTGACTGTCAGGGCGAGCGCGTGTCTCTGGAGCTTCTCGCCCGGCACATGACTCAGAGTGTAGTGCCTTCGGTGATTCTGTGACTTGCGCTGCCTTCAAGACATTCTTCCACACCATTTCTACAGGATTAATGACTGTGTATTTGTCTTACAGTGGAATACTCTCATCCTTCATCTTTTGTAGTGGACAGTGTAACCAAGTTACCGGTTGGTACAAAGTGAAATATTGTTCTAGAGTGAACTGAGTGACTCAGTGTTGTTGTAGAGTAATAACATACTCTATAAAAACCTGGAGGGGACTGTGTTATTTTTTTGTTTATGGTATCCCATCCTCCATACTAATATACATTTAACTGTACTTTCTTATGTCAGAGTAACAGATAATCTTTGCAATCTTCTGGATAAATGACTGAGTGGTTTTGTCTTAAGTCTGTCTGATAGTGCGATAGTATTCTCTCTCTTATGAATAATTGAAAAACTGTGTGTCTAGGATCTACCTTATATCTACTTTATAACAGTGAATCTTGACTGATGAACTCTGAATTGGTGAAGGTCATATTGGAACAAACTTATCTGAATTGAATGACTTGTTACTTCCAAATGTTGGATTGATATTGGATACTTTACTGCATCCTCGCAAAAGGATTAAATGGATATGGTGACCAGGTGAGCATCTCACATCATCAAAGGATTTTTCCAGGACTGCTCTGCCGGCATCCAAAGGTCTCCAGACGGGAATGCTTCACAGACCAATGTCTGTCAGTGAAACTCTCGCGCCATGTCGCAAAAGTTTGTAGGTTAGTGAGCTTCTTTTACTCATTGAATGATCTAGCTTGATGGTGTTTGGTTGTTCATGTTTCCTCAAATTAGTAAAGAGTGATAATATCTTATCGGTGATAACATTCTATTCAGGTCTTAATCCCATTCATCTCATCTTATGGGTACGTATTCTTGTTGATGATAACCTTCAACTATGAATGGTATCTAGTTGTTAGATAGAATTTTCTATTCGTGATAAATCAAAATGAACGATGTTAGGAGCCATCTATAAACTTGTCTTAAACTTTCGTTTTCTGAAAACGAACAAATGGAAATTATGATTATAGTGATTATAGAGATACTGTATTCAACAACTCATAGTAAATTTTATATCAACAATACTAATATTGCTTTGTAATCAGAGAGATCTCAAAGGGTTTTACACCTCATTGATGGTGTACTTATTTTTCAATGTAGGTTTTAGAGCATTAAGTAAGTTATGAGAATGCAGATAATAGAAAAATGAAGAAGATTTAATCATCAGATTAGAACGAAACGTTCATCTCAGAGATTACGAACTGAATAATATTTGGTTAACATCTTGTCTTCTTTGGTAGTTCACTTGATTGATAACAACATAAATCTTGGCACCTGGAAGTCTTTCCTCTTTTTAAACTAGTCTATTCTGTTAATAAAATCTAAAAAATCGTCACTTCTTTGTAGAAATAATTTTTATCGAAAAAACGTGTAGGCGTACATGATAACTGCAATGACGACAATCATTGCAGTTTCCATCTTTGATGATAAGAATATCTTTGAGTCATGTGTGAGCCTATCCTTAAACAATTTGCTCGCCTATTCCTTTCACTGTCCTCTAATACAGTATATTGGTCGCTGATCTGACTTATCACTCATCTCACCCATTTAATGGTTTGGTTATGATATAATTACCAAATTCATGTTGTCCATTAGGCCTACAATAATACCATCAAAGTATTTAAAAATAACATTACACCATGTAAAATTTATGTTGTTTATAATGTATGATGCATACTTGTTCGTGATAACATTCCACTATAACATTAATTCATGTCATCTCCTTTTGATAAATTCCCATTTTTACAAGCTGTCCATTTAATAGCTGTGTTCCAAAGAGAATAAAACCAATTTCCTTTTAAATCCTTTCTGGTTAGTGCTGAGTTCAATTACTTATCGATTCATGGTTAGTTTTGATATTTAGAGAATATTATTGCTACCTGTTACTTCTTTTATATTATAAAGTCCAAGTATTCAATGGATAGAATACAGTAAGTAACTACAGTAATCAACTCTTCTTCGTAATTTGTTTGTGTTATTTAGATAACTTCTCAAATTGCTAGATTACTGTTCGAAAACGGTAAATTAGATTAGAATGAAGTGAATTATTGTAAAACATATTTTAAAAATGCCCGTTATCACTTAGTAAGTTTTAATAGCTCGCGATTTATCTTGAAACGGTTTGTGAACAGTGAAATGTTGGAGTACGGGAAGAGATTATTCAATCGATTTGTCAGTTAAATTTGGCCTCGTGACTACCGAAATAAGGTCGAGGATTCACCGGGTTAATGACCCCCACTCTTAGCGAAACAGGGTTAAGCTTCAAATGTGCAACTGAAACGTTAAAAAAAATTCTTTACCTCCCTGAGCCAGAAATAAATCTGCTCCATTTGTGTGCTCAGCTATTTCATCATTCAAAATGTTTTCAATATCAGTTCAGGAGCTTGTAACTCAGATAGGTACCTAATTAACTTATAAAGAAAGTATTAATTACTATTGAAAGAACTTAAACTAGAAAATGAAAACAACCATGAATGAAAATAACTTTGCTTTGATATTTTTCAAATGAATCGAAACAAAGATTTCTTGTCCAGGAATAATTTACCGAAATTTTGATTTTGAATCTGATGTATGGTAGAGTGAGTGATAGTTCTGTCGTGAAAACTCCTTTCTTCGGTGGACTAGAGAAGCTTGTTTTCTCATTATTCACTCTTATTGTCATTTCACTTTTATTTCATTCTAAATATTTATTTTTGCATTTAATTCGTAAACTGACACTTCAACGAACTGTGGTCAATTAATACAAATCTTCATAAATTATTATCAACTCCATTCTATATTGATCAACTTTCACAAAATATGGTCACATATGAATTAATTGGCCTACAAGTCCCTTGAAATCGTTGAATTTAATGAGATGAGAAGAATTTGTCCAAGAAATTCTCTGGCAGGAAACTTTAGAGCTATAAAACCTTTCCCCCTCCATTCCATTGCCCCTCCTCAAATGTTTATAGTGTTATGTAATTTATTTGATGGTTGCTATGATGGTTTGGAGTGTGGTAGCCCCCTTCCGTTTCCCCCGCCCTTTCTCCGTGATGAAGGTGTGCAGGTGTGGGGTGATTTCACCTGAATTTTTTCCTGGTGTGTCATTCACCTCTATATTTCGTTAACAATCCTTGCAGAACTATTTAAATTAAGATTTTGATAAATTTTAAAAAAGGAAGATTTTTACATTTGTGGAGTTCTTATCACAGTTTAAATATTTTTCAATTGACTACTTTTTAATATTATTAGATAATAATGATATTAGACTAAGGAAAACATCAGTTTTCACTACCTGGATAACTAAGATTCGAACTCATGTGTACCATCAGCTTGCGAGATTAACAAAGAACCAATCCTAATGAAGGTGTGATACTACTGAAATGAAGAAGTATCAATCATGCTAAGAAACGCCTACTTATTATTTATTCAATTTAAAAAAGTCTATAAAACTCATACACTGTACTCCAATTTGGAATTTTGTTTATTATTTGATACATCACATCATCAGTTTATTGGAGTCTATTAATAGAATAGATTATCATACTATATTATCATATTTAAACTTTTAAAAGCTCGATTTATTTTTGCTTGGAAATCTAGAAAATAAATAATTTTTGTATTCGAATCCTCATTGTTCCCTTCTGCCTTCGTAGTTCTTTCAGTCCATAATGAGAAAAAACCAGATGTAGGTAGGTCGGATAGCGAAACATTTTCTGAATAATATAATTCTCAATAATTTAGAATGTTTCAAAAATATTGAAGAAATTACCAGTAATGAATCTATATCTATAAAAGCGAATTGGCCCTCATTCATTCATTTATTCATTCACTCATTCACTCACTCACTCACTCATCAGCAGAACAAAAAACTACCGAACCGAATGCGTTCAAATTGGCAGGCATGTTCAATTGGACCGTTAGACGAGTACTAAGAAAGGATTTTTAAAACTTCATAAGAATACGCCAAATATTTGAGTTCTTGTTTAGTTTTTTGCCGTTTCCTTAATTTTTTCGAGAACCAATCGAAAATGTTGATGTTTGTTGGGCAGGTTCAGATAAGTTCTAGAAATGTTGAGTTATCCAATGGTTCAGCGAGATTATAGATAAACTAATTTGGAAGATGTTGAATCAAGTTTCAAACTATGTCAGATATACTTCCCAAAGTTACGCTCAATATTAGCTTTTTACTATTTTTTGGAGTTTTTCTTCTAGATTTTTCGAGAACCAATTGGCAGAAAATGTTGAAATTTGGTAAACAGGTCCAGATTAGGTCTAGAAGTGCTGTGTTCAATAAATTTCGAACCCTTCGGAAATTACGCCTTAATAAGGTTTTCCAATGTTTTGAATCTGCACTTTTGTTTATTTCACGGAAAGTATTGAACTTAATACGTTCAAATTATATACCCAGGTTAAGCTGAGGTAATAGAACAACTAATTCATAACGATTACTGGAATGAACCCTGTTAAGTGATATGATGATCAAAGCAAATCCTTTTGAAAGGAAATTGTTTTTCTCATCTGATACAGATAGAGGTTTCGCAGGCGAGCGAAGCGAGCTTGTTTGACTCACTGTCGGCGGAGCCCCCTGCCTAGTTGGAGGTCGAGCGAAGCGAGCCTGCCGGCTAGTAATTCATAATTGCCAACATGATCGCACTATCTGAATATTCGCAATGAGGAAACTGAAACACTCTTGGAAAAACTTTTAATGCATGAAGGCACCAAGTTAATCACTGCAACTGCAATGATAACTATTCACAAACTGCAATGTTTGGTCGTCAAAAATCAGTTAAACATAAAAACTAGAAATCTCAATTGGAAAATGACAATCAGTATACCTGAATCACCCAGTTGACAAAAGTCATCTTATGCTAGCAGAAGTTATGTAACGCAGGCTATTAGAAATATCAGCACCAACGTAACAGTGCCAATGCAGAGCGTTGCAGTATCATGAACATCATGTTCCGGGGACTTGATTATCTTAGCTTGCTGCTTGCAGTCGCGCTTTTTTCTGCCCGCTAATGGTGTTTACGTAACAAGAGGAAGAGAAACAGTCAGGATAGGTCGTTGAACTTAATCACTGGTTATCGTAACTCTGCATAAACATCAGGATTATTTTCTTTGCACATTCAACACTCTTGTTGAAATTGCAATAAGTACTTCCTGATTTTCTTGAAACGCCAGTTAACTTCCATAACCTCTTCATCCATCCATATCCTCTACCGCTTCACCTATGGATATACAGTATCGATATTAATTAATTACATTAATTTGTAGATGTGAAGTGGTAGTTTTGATAGAGAATAATCATTAGAGAAACGATCTCGTGAGAAATGATTTCAAATACGGATCCATTCCATAACCTGTGAAAAAATCTAATAAAACCTTTGAGAACTTCTGTATAATGTGTGATATTTCAAAAAGAGATTTCAGCAGGGAACATATTTTAGCAGATAAAATCAAACACACAAATGTGACATTCCAGTCCACTTGACTGAGCCAGCTCGTTTCGTTTCCACCCCCTTAGTATTTCAGTTGCGACCTCCTCAATTGGAACGATAAAAATAGAGAGGGGCTCTATTCCTCAAAGAATTTTCTGATAAGACTGAGACTTGATAAGATTGAGACTTGAGAAGAGAATAGTTTTCTATCCAATGCCTCCACATTCATGTCCAATGTATTGTTTTCACTTAAGAACCATTTTATTAATTGCGTGCTGAATAAATAAAATGTCAAGTGAAATATTAAAAAATGGATAACTGTCAAAAACGTATTTGATGGAAAATACAGTTATTCTTTCAAACAGATAATTACTCAATTAATGAAAGCTATTGTAAAAGAAACGCAGAATGTGCATTATTTCAACATGACGAGTGCTGGTACTGTAAGAGCCTACAGATAGGTTTTAGGTTTTTAGTAGTGTTGTTATGATGAACCAAGACTATAATAGAGGTCAACGATCCAATGATCTGCTTTTTTGAAACAGGTGACTTCTACAAGTGTATTGTATGAACAATTGAAACTGATTCGCTATTCAATTTTTAATTTGATTGAGAACAGATTTTAAAACACAATCTTCCAATTCAATAGCAGGCTTTTTATAGAATTCTATGAGTACATTAATTTTTATTCAATATTCATATATTTGTTTTATATGTTATATTCAAAACCATTAATCAAGCATTGATCAATAAACAATGATTTTCGCACCTTAAAATGTACTCGTATTTGGCCTTTTAGCTTATCATTGAAAACTTTTAGTGAATAAAAAGATTCGTATCAGTGGTTATCGATCTTTTCTCCTTTGATTATTACAACAAAAAACCAAAGTAACAGAAAATACCACTGTAAAGTGAAATTAAAGAGTAATCCATCTCTCAACATAATTACTCCATTGCTCATGTTGCACATGTCCGGGGCTTATTATCATCGGAAAAATCTCTTGAAATCTCTAGCTTGACAGTCAATTTGATATTGTTTGGCTTTTTTGTGAAAAACGAGGCAAAATTGAAACTTTGGAAAAATTACTCATTCCCAATATGGAACCTATTATGAGAATAAATATCATTATAGGAAATAAATAATCAGTTTTATGATGAACCATAAAGGAGTTGGAGATGAGAAAGTCAGCAAGAGTTACCGAATATAATTTTATCAGATTCTTTCACAAGTTTTGTTGAAAATTCTAATTGATTAATATAATCGCGTTGATTGAGTTCTGTAACTTATATATAAGCTATTACTCATCAAATGATAAAGTTTATATTCATCAACAATTGATATAAGTTATTATTCGGAACAATTGAAAATTACATGTTTTAAATATAAAATAACAATTTTAATTCACATAACAAAATTGAATCAACTGTTGATCTCTTCCCATTGTATTGTGATGGCAACTAGCAGTAATCACTATAATTAGCTTCAGTCAGATAAAACCTTCAGTTGTGATCTACTATCAAAACAACAACGCTGCCTTCGACTGTATTTTTAAACCAGCTACTGTATCACCTTGTTGTTGGATTTTGAAAAAACAAGTTCAAGATCACTTCTTGAAAAATTGTTTGATTTTGTGTACGTAAACAAGTTCATCAATTGTCGATAGTGTCATATTGTGGGTTTGAGAACTGTAAGAAAAATCCAAACAGTGGATACTTCACAGAATACTACTGAAACAATTTCAGGTATTGTCTTTCCAAGCAAAGAAGACTTTCTGGCAAGATGTGAAAAAAATTCCAGCTCGGTCAATAATGACTCAAAAATTATGAATTTGGTTTTGAAATCGTAGGATTTGGGATCAAATCTAGAAAAATTATAATCTAAAGTCAAATTTAATAGGTAATAAAATTTATAATCTTTGAGCCAATATTGACCGAGCTGGAGTCATTTCCCATCGTGCCAGAATGTTTTCTTAGCTTAAACAGACTACACAACTAGCAATCGTTATACAGGACAGCTATAAATGGTTGATATAAAGTGAGAATAATCTATGTAATGGCTTTTTGCATACAAAAGATTTTAAGTCATAGAGTAGTCTCACAGATTCAAGGTGTTATTCAGACAGTGTATTTGATAACTTATTCTGATTACGATAAGACACTCAACTCCAATAAATACTTCCAGACATGAACTTGCGGTGCTACCGAAATAATAAAATATTAATTGATAATGTTTAGTGAAGGTCAAGGTCATGATTGAAAGTGTTTATATTACTGACGCTTCATTAAGCACACGGTAGCTCGGACTTTTGTAGAAAACCTTCAACAATACATTATTTATCAATTCATAGACAAAGACTTCGCATCTGATAACCTTTACTAGACTGATGGGAGAACATGTTATTCTCTTTATTCATATCATGCTGGTGCTTAATCAATGTCGATTGTCCGTCCCACAGTGGTTGAGTGTGACTGTATGTATGTACTTTATGCTCATCACTCATCTATTAATAATAATATTCCATTCCTACCGATGGTTTTACATTCTACTCATTACAATCTATTATACTATCATAATTTAAATTTACTTTTATACGAAGTTTCTTTACATTCTTAGTATTTCTTGGTGGTTATTCGGTATCGAAATTATCCGTGTTTGGAAATGCTTGAATCACGGATACTAGATTACACGGTAGGGATCATGAGAATGATTCGCAGAAGATTGATATGATTATAAGGTTTTATAAGCCCACAAAAAATAGTATCATACGTGTACTCATAATCATTATATAGTCAGAACCTTCTATCAAAAATGATAGATGGTTATGATATAGCTAATGAAATGTTCATCATTAGCTAACGATCAACTTTTGGATTTGCCTTGCTATTTATTGTTTAGTTCGCCAAGTCATGGAAAATTAAATCATTCCTGAAATAACTAATCAAAATCTTGGAGATGTCTGATGTGATTAATGCCTAAATTGAATTTGACGAATATTCAACTACAATTATTTCAGCTCATCGCAATACAGTAATTGGAATACTAAGTAGACGTAGACTTTAATCAAGGTGTATTCGCTGTGTGCAAGTGGGTGGAAAGGATATTTTTGGCGATCAAGGCGCTATTGGCGGATCATTTCGGCGAAAAATTGAGTGAATTAACATTGGAGGAGATAGGGCTAAACCTAAAATAATGTCCTGGAGAATTTGTTGTGTTCTGGATTGTAAAAATAAAACACGCAATGGAAATTTCAAGTCCTACACTTTTCCAGTTGCCATACATAAGTTTCATCAATAAAAAGAATGGTTCACTGCATTGAATAAATATTGATAGGTGAAGCTAACCTAATTGTTTTGTTTACGTGCAAAAGAATTTATCAATCAAGTAGGACCATGGAGTGCTCCATTCTAACCTGTACATGAGGTAATGTACATGAATAGTTTTTATGTTAGTTAATCTAATAAGCTGTTACTATCAACGCAAAACTCTATTAATTATGTTTTAATAAGGAATATTCATATCATTCAATTTTACAAATGAATGTGAGCTTGCGCCAATTTTTCATTTTCATGTGAGATAACTTATCAGCTGTTATCTCAAAGTTTTTGTTGACTCTCAAATACATCTGTTTGCGGTTGTCTGCTCTCAAATACTTGAAAACTAGGATTTTTCTAATATAATGAGCTATAATACTATCAATAACTAACATTCCTATCCTAAATATCATGTTCTAATTACTGAGAAATGCATGAAGCACCAAATAATTACATTCCAATTATAAATGCGTTTTCCCATTTAGCGCTATGCTTTGTATGCTAAAACGCGCAGAAAAGTACACACGATAATCCACCAGAGCACAGCACGGTAGATGCTCATAGCGAATAGAATAGTAGAGATGAGGCGGAGTGAAGCAGCTGGCTAATAATTTATTCATTCAAAGTTATAATTTTGACGTCACTGAGTTCCTCTAGTCAAAAATTTAGCATTGATTTCCCTATCCTAGACAAAAAATTGCGCCCTTTTTTTAATTTACAAATTACAGAATTGTTTAATAGGTAAATTTCTTATATGAGCTTGTAGAGAATTTCAAGACCTACATTTTGAGTGATTTAAATCTATAATTTACTCAAATTTAACATGAGAAAAATTCCGTTAACGGATCTATCATTCTGTTGCGAATCCTATGAGTTTTAAAAAATATATGTTAGATATACAGCATTCAGTAGCTTATCAACTCATCTACATCATTAGAAAACCAAGCCTAGTATCTGAGACTTCATTTACTGTAGAAGCTATTTCAAGTAGTACCTCACCAATAACATGCTGGTTAATCACTTTCCATTCGGTTATGTAGTCGGAATGATTAATTTCTAATTCCTTGTAATAATTAGTTCAGGTGTAAGAATTTCCCACAATCTGAAATCTAATCTTTATCCTCTCAACATGAATCATCGCACTACTACGTCAACTATTCCTTATCACGAATTATTTCATTGTTAATACTCGTACTTTTCTATTAATGGAAGCATTTTCTCTTAAAAGGCAGTGCGTGATGTTCGCTTGAGTGCGACTTTTGTTTTAGGGAAAGATTTTGTTTGAAAAGTGACGTTGAGCTCTTATCTCACACAGAAATAATATTTACACGCTCACGAGACGATACAGTGGCTTAGACACTGGTTGAAAGTGAGATTCAAAGTTTACTTTCACTGTCGACCTCTCCAGTTACTTAAAAATGTATAAGTAGACGCATTTCCACTTTCATTTTCGTCTGACAGCCTCTTAAAATGCTGTAATATTTCGTTAATACCGGCTAGACACAAGACAAGACACGGTTGGAAAGCTTGAGGATCCTCTTTGTTCTGAAATGGTGAGAACCATTGTTTTTCGCACAGGTATCTTTCGTTTGTGCTGGAGTGGATTCCCCGTCTTGCCGGGATGTCTCCTTTGCTTGGACGAAGTGTATGGTGGAGTGAATATGAATAAAACTGGCAACCAGCTTGGCTCTTCATGGGCTGTTAAGCCGTTGAAAATCTTTCGTTTGTTCAACCATTAGATTACATGCATAGGATCAATCTCAGAGAAGTATTTCTCTGAGATAAGTCTCAGAGAGAGAAAGTCAAAAAGAGAGATATTAAGTTATGTTTGTTTGGTCCCAAAATTATAAAATTTGTTCGAAAATAACAGCTTGACAAATCTTAGACTTTTGAAAAGTAATGAAACCAAGTTTTTTGTGTAATGAGATGATTGATGGATGGTTGGATGGACTTACAGGAAAAGTTCCAAATCTAGACAAGGAAGTGATCATAAAGCACAGAGAACTTATCTCTCCAAAAGGGGTTTTCTGATCAGTTAGCTGATTTTATAGTGTAACTATGATCTATATGCCATGAGCAAATTGACTTGTTGAAAATAGTGGAATCATGCCCGGTTTTTCCAAGCACACTCAAATTTAAGGGACCCTCAAATTTTAAGGGACACTCAAATATTTGATGGACCCTTTAATTTTGTCGATTCGTCAATTATCAGCTGACATTTCCTATACTTTTAATTGACCGAACGTAAGTGAGGTCTAAGATTCAAGTCGACGATTTTGCATTTGTTTGTATGTATGATTGTATGTATGTTCCGCATTTACGACTGAGCGCGGGAATACATACTGATGAAATTTTACAGGGATGCTCTTCTTGAAATCGCGCGTCGATGTATATACAAGGTTTTTCGACAATTTTCATATTAAGGACGAAAAAAGGAAAAAAGGATTGAAATATTCTCTGATATAGGTATACTCCATAAATGATTTGATAGTATATTTATGTTGATATTACTAAAACATCTGATATGACATTCACAATAAAAATTTTTCAAAAATTTCTACTTCAGATGATAATATACTTTCATTGAAGTCAGCTGAGAAATTTCAGATAGGTTTTAAGGTAAGTTTTTCTTTATGCAAAACAGTCCGACGGTCGAACGCAGGCTAACAACAAGAGCTGTGATTGGCTACAGCTGTCCGACTGCAGCCGACCGTCGGACCGTTTTGCATGAAGGAAAACATTATCAAAATAATTATAGAGACTGATGCCTGGTTTTCCAAGCACCCTGATGCCGACATAGAGCGTTACTGTGGCCACAGCCTTGCTGACTTCCTCGCGCCGACTTTCGGAATCGACGCACAATCTGAACGTACCGACAGTGTATAATACAGTGCGTCTATGACTTCGTGAGGTCTACCGTTCACAGAACTACTAGTATAGGAGAGTTGAGGAGCCTTCAAACCAAAGTTGAGGGACTCTAACCAGCTAACCAGCCAACCAGATAACCAGCTAACATCTTATTTAAAAAAATTATATAAGTAATACGGTTATTTTGTTTACATCTACTCGTCAGTACGTTGTGAGGTTATGCATTCTCCAAATTAGCAGACATTGAAGTATCTTCATTTATTTTGAAGGGAGAATCGGAATATATAGAAATATTCATGCCACAATTTATTTTGTCTTCATTCATTTAAAAAAAGACAAAATATCATGCAAACACTCGAAGTATAGGCTACTTCTGGATTTTAGGTTATCGCTTTGAACTGATGATAATATTATTTTGTTTACAACATGTGTACCGTATGTAACCAATGAGAATGCAGATACGATTCAGAAATTTTTTGATAAAATGTCAGCTGGTTATCTGAGCATTCCTCAAAATTTGAGAGGCTTTGGCTTTGGAACTCTCCTATGTTAAAAGTATAGGAAATGTCAGCTGTTAATTGACGATTCGTCAAAATTTAAGGGTCCCTCAAATATTTGAGTGTCCCTTAAAATTTGAGGGTCCCTCAAGTTTGAGTGTGCTTGGAAAAACCGGGCATTAGAGTTTAGCGCTATTAACTAGGGTTGAAGTGGACTAAAGGAAATAATTATTTTCATTGCACTTTGAATTGATCTTGATCAAGAATTAGTAAGTAGGCCAATTGCTATTAGAAGGCTCAACCAGCAATGAAATCAAAGTTCTCATGATCCAAGTTGTTGAGCATCGAATTTGTACACAAGTATAAATCGTTACTCACATTTATGAAGAGGAGATAATAATTTGATAGATATTTCATGAGCAACAATTAATTCTCTGATCTGAACAGCTAAGCCTTGCCTATTATGGCATGAAATGTTTCAGTGTTAGCCTTGTACTTTACTGGTATAGTGGGCCGTGGGCCTCATCACACGACTACCACTTGAGAAATTTCTCAGCGTTGTCATCTTGGAATAAAGAATATTTTTTTACTTCTTTGTGTTACGGCAACCAGGATTTTCAAGATAAGATCTCTTCCTAAACTGTACTGTTATCAGAATAGAAGCTGAAAGGATTCTTCAATTGGAAATGCGAATGATAGATATTGTGTGTGAATAAATTGATAGATCACCAGTGATGCAGTAAGAATCTATCGATCACCAAATCAATGTTATTGTATTACAAGTTTATCGAGTAGAAATATCCATCACTAATTTTCAGAAAATTCATAGAAAAGAATTGATTAAAGTAAAGTGATCGATAAGATTAAAACTTAGAAGATGTTAACTTTGTTGTGATGAATTACATCGATCACTCCCCTGCTTTCACAGTTCTTATTATCATTCAAATCAAGCCTAATATTAGTTTAATTTAACAAAATCCTATTTTACTGAGCGTTTTTCACTGTCATATGTTGGAAAATTCAAATTTATTCAACCAAATTATATTATTCATGAGTAGACATACACAACTCACGATATCTTGAGGTAGGTCGTATACTCGTATCTGTAGATGACGGTTGGCCTGTTTAACTCAAAAGTCTAAAACAAGAATCGGATTGAAACCAATTGGGGTCTGTTCTAGCACAGAAGACATTCTGACAAGATGGGAAAATGACACCAGGTCGTTCAATATTAATTTAAAAATTATAAATTTAGTCTCAAATTGTTGAAAACATTTTACTCTAATATTTTAGGTCAAATTTATAATTTTTGAACCAATATTGACCGAGCTGAAGTCATTTCCCATCTTGCCACAATATCTTCTTCGCTTGGACAAACTTTACGATAGATAGTGTCTGAAGCCAAACTGCATTGTGAAAGGAATGCGTGAGGAGAGGACCTGCCACAAATGCCAAAACATCGTCATCAGCGTATAATCTAGCCAAGCGAAGAAGAAACTCTGGCAAGATGAGAAAATGACTCCAGCTCGGTCAATATTGTTTCAATGATTATTGATTTGGTCTCAATCGTAGGAGACATTCTGATCTACAATTTAAAACCAAATCAATATTTTTTGAACCAATATCGACCAAGTTGGAGTCATTTTCTCATCTTGTCAGAGGGTCTTCTTTGCTTGGACAGACTATAGTATCGACGGCGAAGTTGAATAATTGCAGGTCTGGCTGGTCGAATGCATTTACTGCATTTTAATTACATAGCGCGACGGCTGGCCGAGTCGCGTAACATCCAATTGCAGTTGTGTAAGGCATTCAACTAGGAACAAGTCTGTGTGTCACGAACTAAAAAGAGGAGGAGATGGTTGAGAGCGAGGGAGAAACTAGCCTAGAGGTTTTGTGATTGACACAGATTGTAAGAGAGTATTGTGAAAGAGAAAAAGGAGTAGTTACTGAGAGGAGAAAGAATGGGTATGGTGAATTGAAGAATGAGTCTGTAAGAGAATGTCAGAAGAGGATGAGTGAGAGTAAAAGTAGAGAGAAAAGAGACTCAAAAAATGGAAGAGGGATATGAGAAGATGGGAGAGAAGGAAGGACTTGAGAGAGAGAGAGAGATATTAGATTAGATTAGATTATTCACTTTATTCAAGTAGAGTACAGCGTTTATGATCTTAAATCCTAGATTCCGAATATTAAACATAAATTCAATTACATAATTGGTTAAAATAAAAAATAAATATACAAGGATATGTAGTGAACTTACTAAATTACAGATAAAGGATTCAATATTCTTATTGTTATAATATGATTGTGATGTATTTACATGAAATGGCGGAGTTTGGACATAGATGTAAATTCTTGGAGAAGGATATGCAAGGATATCCCTCCCACTAACACTCAACCGTAACAAAAAGAGAGAGAGAGAGGAAGTGGTAGGGAGAAAATCTGAGAAAGAGAGAGAGTAAGTAGGAGGGAGGAAGAGTAGGAGAGAGAGAGAGAAAGTGTGAGGAGAGGAAGAGTGAGAGCGAGAGTGATAGTGTATTGAATTCAGATGTCAGAAAGACAGGGTTGGTGAGAGAGTGTCAGAGGGTGTGTAGAGAGGAAAAAGAGAGTTTGAGAGGACCGAATAAAATATACTCTTGAATGAAATTGTCTTTATTGATCGGACATTGAAAATTTGGTTTGGTGCATATAGGAGGCAGCCATCTCTTCAAAATAGGAAAAATGTTTGATAAATTTGACATTCTTTCCATCTTAATGATGAGAAATTCATTATAGATCTATGATGAATCTTCAGATTCTACTATACAAATCTTCAGATATATATTGGATCCTACCATGAAAGATTAAGTAAAAAAAGAAAGTTAAAGGGGGCTATGATCCTACTTGTTGATTTATCCTCTCTAACATACTAACATTGAATCAAATAATGATTCTCTTACGTTGAGGATCAACTCTCTCGATTTCAAGTGATCTTACGGGTTCTAAGAGAACATTATTCTCATGGTGATCGAGGAGCGAGGAGTAGGGTCTTGGTTGTATCGTAACTTGGGATTTCAACGTGAAGGGAGAAGGGATTCAGAGGGTAAAGTAGTTTGAGTTCGAGACATTCAAACTGTGATTAATAGAAATCAATCATTGAAAACAAAAAAATTCTAGATAGGGAGTGTGTGTGAGTGAGAGAGAACGATTTAGTGATGACGAGGAAGATAGACGAAAGATTAAGGAGGAGGAGGGGGGAGTGATTAACTAAGACGATTGATGACAAAGAGGCTGCAGGAGCAATGCTTCCTTGTTCCTTGTATGCACCTCACTATACTATTACACTGCACTATAGACGGCTGTACCAAATCATTGCCCTTCAAATTGAAAACCTTTTCATTATGCAGCTCTTAAATGCCTGCCTTCTACTTGCGCGGCCATGCTATAATTAAACCGATTCCACGGCTCACATAATGATGAGTTTCAATCCATTGATGACGGAATTAACAATAAAAATATCTTGGGCAACCTACCTGTGTTGTTCTTCATTGTCATTATTTATTTTTTCTTCGTGTGAATTATTATTTAGGTTTCTGACGTTTAAATTCGCTTCTGAAACTAAGGTAACAGAAAAAATGTACGACACGATAATCTGAGTTAAAACATTGGATAGCATTAATTTATATATATTTATTTAGTGGCAATCCAGTTGAAATTCAGTATGAAGATGGTTGTTATGTTCGGAATTGACTGATTTAATAATGGATCTTTGAATGAACATCTGTATTACTGAGAACACTAGAGAGTTTGCAGGAGCAGGGCCCTCTCTGTCTGATACTAAATTGTATTAGATCTATCAGTCTCAGAGTAAATAAAATTTGTGTTCTGTATAATATTTAATCAATTTAAGATCATTGATTGAATCCTCTAATATTACATAAGAACATACTTGCAAGTATTTTCCATCAAGCTGGAAGACCTATTATTCTATTTCTTTTATATAAGCAAGTTTTTCTGGTCCCTTTGAATATGTATGAACAAACAAGTACGAAACTTTTAATCCATTTCAATAAACAAGACTTAACTGCAACAGACTGCATACAACCAGCACAACTGGATTATACTCTAATACATTGTACTCATATGATCATTCGTAAGACGTGCAATATATTCCTGAGCAGTTAGTTTGCATTCTAATATACCTATCTGCATTAATCCTAATAAATATAAATTTGATAGGATAGTTGTTTTCTAATGACAAAATAATAATTCATTTTGCCAACAAGAAGCCAAGCAATAAGAATCTGCTACGAACAGTTCAAGGTAATCTGTATCAACAAAGAATCTATTATGAACTTGACCCATGCAACGATGATTCAAAATATTGAACCTTTAAATTTCAATGAGCTTTTCAAAACTCATATCAAGGTTGGAATTGATAGATTTCACTTCAAAGGTCAGATCAAGATCAGGAATTAATAAGTTGAAATGGAATTAAGACAATGAGATAGTTTTCTCCATATGTGTCTAGCTATCCTACTATGGAATTCGTTTTTTGATCTATTTATCATTTAATTTTGTGTACAAGTGGGAATCATAAGAAGCTTATGTTTGTAATCAGAAGCAATGACCACAGAATAAAAATTGTACTTTAATATTATTGTGGTCGAGGATCGGAACTTCTTATTAGCTCTGCTATTGATTGCAAACATTTTTATTAAACCGGCCCAATTTTTGTCTTGATGTAATGTGAACTAAACATGAGATTGTGAAATACTGTTGATAAGGCAGGGCAGGCACTCCAGATGTGATGGCTTTTGAAATCGTGCATTATTCCGGAAGAGTTTGAGAAACCGGAAAATGAAGAGCCATGGCCACTTGGTGCATGACTACAATGACAAGGTCTAGGCTCAGGGCGTCTCGCCTTACTAACTTACCAATGCGGACTTGAATTTCAATTCTTGCAGAACTTGAAATCACTGATTTTAACTAAGTTAATATTATCATCAACAGTACAAGTAAGATGAAGAAAAATGAAGAAATTATAACCATTATGAACCATTGATATTTAAAATTTAATATCATCTAACTCTTCCAAACAATATTTCTGTGCTTAGACTGTTTTCAACAGTAAAACTCAAGTCGAAATCAATATTATAGCCCAATTGGGAGAGATGTATTGAATGTTTTTTATTTAGTATAACACCTTCTTGATTTGGAATCATTGTCTATCAAATAGCTCGGAGGATCAATGTTTGATGAAGAACCTTCTAATATTTGATTTCATATGCGTTGTTACCACATTCGACTTGCGCAAATGTGCATACCGACTATTATTCATTGGAAAATGTTTTATTCTTCTAAAATTTTAGTTGGGAATGATCATCCATAATAAATTTTTAAAATGTGATTAGAACTCACTTTAAAGTGTTAAGTTATTATTATATATCTTCTAAAAACAATAGCCATTGGGGAGTCTGATCCCACTAGACGTCAAAACTACTATCGTAGAGAGTAGAAAGTAGAAACCAAGCAAAGAGCTATGCCATATGAATAAGATTAGTGTCAACAATCAACAATTTATAAAAATAAAAATGAATGTTTTTTAATAATAAATTTGCCAAATACAAGTTGATAGTTGAGTTCTTCTATACTTCTTGAAGTTCAGAAAATAAAGTCCAAACGGAATACAGATATTTCGTTACACCGGCATCTTTAAAAAACATTGATAAACTGATGGTAGCCTTCATAAATTACAAATTTTTGAGCGTTTGAACGATTACAATTTTGTAGAGTAGAATTAAAAAAGTTGAGAAGAAAAGGAGGTTCACAAATACATTTTTTTCAAATCATGTTTTACACGTTAACCGTTATAATGTATTCTTGATTGGGTCGTTTATAATCATGAGAAGTGAATGGTAGAGGTTATTTTTGAAAATTCAGCAACTATTTGCTAAAACCCGTTATTCATCTACTAATAAATTTGTAATTTGTATTCAGCAACATATTTGCAAATGGATGCCGGTATCATTCACTTGCAAAATTATCTTGGAAGTGAGGACTTTCGAAACTAAAAAGCTTATTAGAATCTAATAATTATAATCTAAAAAGCTTTTTCATAGACCTTTTCTAGAACAATATAGATACAAGCACCCCTTATCCAGTTATTCTCCATTTAAATACGTGAAATCGATATTAGAATCTCAAATCAACCGGATCTTTTAGCAATTGAAAAACCCAAACTGTTTAAGAATTCTGATCACTTGTCAAACCAGACGACAAATTGATTCAGTTTGAATGACAAGGTGACTTTTAAGGTATCAATTAATACTACAAGCATTGCCTTGTAGCTCATAACAATAAACAATGGATAAGTATTAGCTTGTCCAATAAAACGTACAATTTGAAGGAATGGGTGAGCTCTGATTACGATTATTGAAAATGAGATTATTAAAAAAATAAATTCTATGTTTGGGATACAGTACAGTTTAGCCGTGTACCGAATAAGAGGCATGGACAGGTGGCTGTATAACATTGGATGGGAGGCAGCCGAAGCCCTGCTCCGCTCACGATACATCCGATAACTTGCCCCATGCAAAGGCAGAACTATTAAAATCATAACCACATAACATCATATTTCTTTTCTCTACTTCGTCAACTAATATGGTAAAGTAGCTTACAATAGGCAAAACTCTGGCAAAACCTCTGTCAGTGTCAGCTGAGAGAAACAGGCTCGCTTCGCTCGCCTGCAAATTCCGTTTGGAAGGGTTTCGAAATTTATCAAACACAGTATTTCATAACCTAATCTGGACCTGTTTACCAAATTTCAACATTCTCTGCCAATTTGTTCTCGGAAAATCTAAGAAAAACTCCGAAAATTCCGATAAATAGTAAAACGCTAATATCGAGCGTAACCTTGGGAAGTATATTGGTCATAGTTTGAAACTTGGTTCAATATCTTCTAAATTACTCCATATATAATCTCGCTGAACCATTGAATTTACACTAAGGATTGGTCGTATCAAAGCGGAAGATATGCAACCCGCAATACATCTACAATTTTGAAAACCTGATTACTGGCGTAATCTTGAACGGATTTCAAAAATATTTTTAAACAAAATTTCTAGACCTTATCTGAACCTGCCCATCGAATAACATTTCTACCGATTGGTTCTCGAAAAAATTAAGAAAACGCAGAAAAACTATAGAAAAGTAAACATAGAAGACATAGAAAACATAGAACGTTTTCAAAATCCGTTCTTAGCGCGCGTCTAAACGTCCAACTGAACATGCCTGTCAAATTTGAACGCATTAGGTTCAGTGAATTTTTAGTTCTGGTGATGAATGAATGAATATTGCCGGCCTGGTTGGCGCAGTGGGCTAAAGCGTCACAACCTTCAGTCCGCTAGCACTGCAGGGCTATGGGTACGAGTCCCAGTGGCATGGCTGTTTTTCACCTCATCAATCACCTTCGCACTCAATATCCATTACCCACGCACAAGCTAAAATGCTTATGTGGGCATCATCCGCAATAAAAGAAAATAATAAAATCAGTGCCATTTCGCTTTTATACAGAGATTTATTTAATCAATCAAATACAGAGGTGAGGAACATATATCCCAAAACTATAATATTCATGGGTATCCCTGGCGGCTCGTACCCACGAAACAGGTGAAGTGCCCGTATCTTTCACAGTACAGCACTTCACCTGTTTCGTGGGTACGAGCCGCCAGAGATGAGTATTACTATAAATTATTAGGCTACTCGCTTTCAAAAATGATTGAGATGTAGGCTATTATTATTGGATATAGTTTCATTATTAATAAAGAGGTTAATTCTCTTCTACTCTACTATTCTACGTTTAGTCTCTTTCTGAGTTCTATTTCACAAACTAGGCCTACCATGACGTCGCATTGTAGTTTATTGTGCCCGGTTGAAAAGTTTGAGTGGAGGTGTGCAGATGGCACCTCCTCACCTTCCTCCCACCCCTTTTTCCGATTCCTCCCAGTAACGCGCGAGGGTGGGGGATCCTAGTAAGGGGGCAAGGGGGCGTTTTGACCCAGTAGAGTGTCGGTGACCCCTCGGCTGCGAAGGCCATTCGCCGTAACCAAGTACGCTATTCAAATTGGAATTGGGTCTTTGCTCAAGGTCGTTCGTAGCTAACGCTCTCCTCTCCACTGCTTTAGCTTCAGCGAAATGCTCTCTGTACAAAACTGTGCTCTAATACTAAACTATGACACGCACTGCGCTAGTGTCGGAGGTTCTTACAAACTAAGGAATATTTTGGTACTTGGATTTCCTTTGTTTACTGTTGAATAAAGAGACAACTTCCTTCGTTTATCTTTGTGCATTTTACTTTTCCAACATCATTCAACTACTAAAGTCCAACAATATTTGGTATTTCAATTAATTACCGTGGTTTCTAACGAACACTCTCTCAAAGTGTGGAGAAAAATATAAATATTCAAAATACTGGCCCTTATTTGGCAATGGTTAATTTTCGATATTCATAATAACATTTCCTATATTAAATAGAAACATTGCCCAAAATCTTTTTTAACCAACACATAGGCCTATTTATTATTACATTGTTTAGTGTCGTGTGGAAAAGGAAAATAGCTGAATGCGATCAGACTTATTAGTTTGGTGCATAGAGCATATAGTTTGCAATGTTGTCTTTCACCTGTATTCTGTATATTATTTGGCTCATAGATTTTATTCAGATAAATTCTCTGTTGAAGTCGACTCATAGACAATTTTATTTAATTATGAAAATTATGTATTGAAAATTATTTCTTCCTATTAGGCATATTTTTTCTTAAAAATTGTAGATGATTCCATCCATTCTTTTAAAAGAGAATTCACTGTAGAAAAAGACTGCAAAAATAAATATCTTCTTCGATACAGTAACTTTTAAGAAAACTGTCTCCAATCAATAAAAGTGGTTCAAGAAGCCAAGGAAAATAGATTTTCAGACCTCTTTGAATGCACTTTTCAGCGCCTGCAACTGAAAAGAGTACTTCAATGCATGCATAAATTATAACCGCGATGCATTTAGAACACAGTGCAACTGTGTCACCGTTCAAAAGACTCAGGCTTTAAATAGGTTCTGCACTATTCATTTTCTGCTTTGAATAATTCAACTGAGCGCCTCAACTCGAACCGAGGAGTCATTACTCAGTGGCTACAGGTGGTAGGGTGGACGTACTTTGGACTTGCATCGATTGTTTAATATTATGCAGCTCAAACCCAAGCTACCAATAAGCGTAGTAGTGAAGCTCGTGACTTTGCTTCGTTTGTAGTGACCCCTTTACTCTTATCATGAAACTTATCTTGGGGCTTAGACGAAGTGCTAAGTTTAAAATGGGAGCTTAAATCAGTCGTTCACTCTGTGCGTTGGTTGTTATACGAGAAACAATGTTTGCGAACTTTACGATTTGGGTCAATTCAGTTATATTTATAAGAGGAAAGTTTATTGAACTTGGATATCTGGAACAATGCTTTATAGTTCAACCCTCCTATTTCCTGTACTTGGTGAGAAATCTAAATATACTTCATTGATCTCTCACATTGGTTCTCCCTCTTTTCTTTTCATCAGCTATTCTTCCTCACAAGAATATTTCCATTCTCTCGAATCATATCTCACTTTTCTTGAGGTCTCTCTTACTTCTCACTTCTTCTTTCCACTCATTCCTAGTTTCTTGATCCCTTTTTCCCTTATACTGTACATTCTTTTTAGCGAGGGTGATGCCCACATAAGCTCTAGATTGAGCATGGGTAATTGGGTAATGAGAGGGGTGATATGACGATACGACGGCAACTTTTCAGGAATGTTTGCCACCATTCTTGTGACTTCCTTATTTCTGCAACCCTCTGCAAGAGAGAACAATACGTCTTATTAACATGACTAAATCGTGATTTCTCTAACTTACTAATTTGCGAAAATATGAATTGTAGCTAGTTTTTAATCCACCTGTAAATCAACAACTAATCATTTCATTTCTATTTATACAGCACTGGAACAAACTGAATCCTTGAAATGAATTGGAGAGCGACTAAATATTTCCTGTTAGGATAGTTCAAACTCAGCCATGTTGGTCTGTCTTGGTGATTAGAAATGCTTGCGGAGTTCAAGTGCAGTTTGCATCCAACTAAATATAAAAATAACTAATCTACCGACGGTCAGTTGTACTAATAACAATACAGGCCATAACCGATACCTTAGAATGGACAGGTAAATGCTATCCCAACCAAATGCCAAGGTTTCATATCTACTTAGGATCTCTCTCATTTTTCTTCGCAGTTTAACGTCATAGAATCAGACTTTTCTTCTCCTTTCAATTGTCTTATAATAAGCCTGCTTCTTATTGCTTTCAATTCCCTTCGCCTATTTATTGTTGTACTTGGAAGAAATTTGTTTCAACTGTTTTTGTACGCTGATAGCATTAATTGTATGCACCAGCCTATACTTTACTGTCATTGCGATCAATTTGTCCACGTCAATTGTTTGAGTATTTGTAGACCGTATACATAAATCATATTATCCGACTAATAAATAGCGTTTGTTTTATTTCCTTGGGTTTTATAAACATTCATTGTATTGCCTGTTTTAAATATCTTATCATTCATTGTTGTCTATTTCAATTGCAATTTCGTTATTTTCTTGGCAAATGGAATAGAATTCGATGAATATGTTGGAATTTATTCGTGGGAGTAGGAATATCCTATCTATCTCTGTATTTCTTATTCTCAAAATAAGTGGATACAGATCTTTCTGTAGACATTCACAATTCTATCATCAGTTCATGATAGATGCTATTTATTTATTTGATTACAATGATACAATGATTCTTTGCTTGGACGGGCTGTATAGTGGGGTGAATATGAAACTGGCAACCAGCTGGTAGGCCTAGGCCCTTCATAGGGCTGTTGCGCCATTGACAAACAAACAAACAATGATACACTAAAAGTAACGAAAATACAGGCATTCGACCAAAACATCTACCATGATAGGTATTCCACTTCAGAGATAGATAATAGACTTTTAAAAAGGAATACCTGAATAGTATTGCAGAAAATAATAGAATAATAACAGTTACGTATGGATGGTAAAACTTTTATGGAACTCGTATATGGTAATATAGCTCTTCATTCTGGAATAATTAGGTTATATCTTATCCTTCTTGGATTAAATTGGCACAAATCTTGATTGAATTTTATCCCAGAAAAATGAATCAACGTGTAGTATTGCTACAATATTGACATTGGTAGGTTTTGTCCTAATAGAAACTGTCTGCTCTATCAACTCTCGACGCGCTGTACAAGAAATTTCCATGCTTCATTTAAACTTACAATGTAGAGAAATACATCTTATCTGTAGTGATAGTCACGCTTCTCTTTCAAACTTGTCATAACTTCACCTATTGCGGTTGTGAGACCTCATCCTTGCCATTACAGCCTTCTACTTCTCTTCTCCTTCTCAACATTCTCACAATAATAATTCTTACTTCTCCCACTTACTCTCCATAACTTACTTGTTCTTCTCTCTTGTTCCCTTTCTCTTTTCTTCACTTCTTTTATCTAGTATTCCACCTCTCTCATTCTCTCTCTCATATATTCCCTCATTTCTCTTCTAAACCTACTAATATTCATATTTTTTCTCTTGTCATCCTCATTCTCTACATTTTTTCTCCTCTCTTCCTACTCCTACTCTTCTTCTCCCTTCTCATAATTCTTCTCTCCACCTTCATCATCTTCATCTGCTCCATTATCTCTTCTTCTTCCCTATCATACTTCTTCTTTCCCCCTTCATCATCTTCATCTGTTTCATTATCTCTTCTTCTTCCTTCTCATGCTTCTTCTCTCCACCTTCATCATCTTCACCTTGTATATTCTTTGTGAACCCTCATCCTGTTTTTCATTTCTTCTTTTAAAACGCTCCTCGTCTTATTTATCCTTCAATTTCCTTCTTTTACCTTTCTCTCTCTTTGTCTTTTCCCTTCTCCTCATCTTCCTCTAGTCTTCTTCCTCCTCCTCCTCTCCTCCTCCTCCTCCTCCTCCTCCTCCTCCTCCTCCTCCTCCTCCTGTTTCTTTTCCTCCTCTTCATTCTCATACTCTTTCAATTTCTCCAACTTTACTAGACTCTTCTCCTTCACTTTGGATCATTACTGTACATAGGCGATCGTTATCATTAGTGGAAATTGTAATGTGACGACTGTGTTATTACTGTTCAGCCTATGCTGTATCTCAAAACTTATAGATAACTATTAGATAACTCGTTTTATGTTATTGTTGTTGTTTGTGACAGTAAAAAGTCGCTCTAACGATCCATTGTAGCTCAAACAACTGACAGAAACATTCTTGCCACTTACAAACTACAAAGGGTTGTATGACAAACCTCAATATTATAGTAAATAATTGATTTTTCAATAAAATATTATTATTTAAAAGTACATAATACAAATTCAATAAAATGAATAATCCAACATCCCAATGTCAACTGAATATTAAAGGGTACATAACATAGTGGATATTGGAAAGACTTTCGCCAATTACATCCTTAATCTCTTTCTATCTGATGGATGTAAGACCAACACCTTGTCATTTGTACGTATGACGTGTAATTCATTGGGAAGCTACTCACAATTTTTGTGGTTCAAAGAGGATGGAAGGATCTTGAAACATTGAATAGTAATCATCATTAATCGTGTTCAAGGAATTGCAAATAGAATTAACAACTACAGAAAATGAATCAAATCTTAGACTATAGAAAATATTGTAAAGTATGGAAGGAAATGATAATAAATCAACAACAACAAATCAATTATAAATAAAGAAATAATAGTCTATAGTCGTTAAGTGTTTCACGTGAAATATGATAGTGTTTTTGGTTTTCAGTAGGCCTATGTTCTATTTCAATCCATAAGCATTTTCCTGAAAACAAAAATTTATACAAACCAACTAACAAATTATTTATGTTTCTTTTCAGGTGAGTTACCTCTACTGATGCTCCTCCAACAATAATTTGTAACAGTGAGTAAAACTTACCTAGATAATTGACTATCAGTTAATTAATATTCAATTAATTACAGATTTACTATCTGAACTGAAATCAATATACTCTCATCAGAGTACTTGAAGACATGTATGCTGGACATAGAATAAAAATGGCTGGCAAATGATATCAAAAGTTTCGAATAACACAGTTTCACTGTAAGGAAGGCTTGTGATTGGCTAGAACAAGACACATCCCCTCCACCAATAGTGAGCCAGTTATTAGACATGCCTTCTTAACGCTCGAACAATAGCAAGCCGTTCACTTAGCGATTCGTTTATAAGAGGCATTCATCTTGTCAGCTACGTTTTTTTGGTGCAGTGTGTTTATCTAGTGTCTGAAGCTCTTTTAAGCACTAATAAATTGGAATCCTATTAATTATGTAAATTCACAATTTTTATTCTTATAAACAATCAATCAATTCCATCCTTGTATGCCAATTCAAACTTATTTCATGCTCATCCTAACTACTCACTATCACGCTTATATCTTTGATTAGTTAAATGGTGCCGAAGTTTTCAGCAGAATTTTCAGCTACAAAAATGTCATGAACATCCCTTCAGATCCCTTTAGAACATCCCTCACGATCACATATATTTTCATTAAATAATACGATCGTTTGATAGCTGAATCAGTGCAGTGTCTTTACTCATTGTATCATAGTATAATATTTAACTACAATAATATGACTGCTGTAAAGGATAATTCTGTATGACTGATAGTGTGGTTCAAAAGCGTCACCGATGAGCATGATGGAGGATTAGGCTAAAAAGGGAGGATGCCTAATGTGAACAGCATGCATAGATTATTGAATAATAGCCCAATAATTTGATAGTAAACTAGATCGAATAGGGTAAGTTTTGGGGATAGTTGAAGGGTTGCAAATTTGTGACTATTGTTAGATGAGCGCTGGAATATCAAGGGATATATGCAGAATGGCATAATGGCAAAACAGCAGGTGTCACGTGATTCAAAATGTCATTTCTGATACGTAATTGAAGTGTAGCCTATAATTCTTAAAAAGTAGTCTTGCACTTCACCCTCACAATAACCAAATGGTGAGAGTTTTTCACTTTGAAGGCGTATGGAAAACCGGTTCATATGATTAGTACCTTCAACATCAAACTTTTCCCCTACGGAGGTTTTTGGGAATGATGCTTCGTAAGGAAAATAGCATCTAGCATAATAGGATCCAGTATAAAGAGATTGGCTGAGTCTAAAGCATGTCATGTTACAAGCCTTATTAAGCTCCCATTGTTTGCATGTTATGTTTATTTCGTCCAGTTTATCTCGATGTTTGATTGGTTGAGTAACCCTCCCAGTTTTGTGTATGCAAGATGCAACGCTCGAATTAATAATTTAATGACTTTTGGGAATTATGACTGATCCATGCCACTTAATCCAATTATTATTTGATCCGAAACCAATAAGTTTTTGAGTAAACTTGGAAGCACAAGTCCATAAAATACAGCACTTGCTAGAATGTTTGCTAATTGCTCAGCTACTTAGTATCATTACTCAACTACATAGCTTTTTCATCATTACTTCTCTCAGTAGTATGGCATGACATGGACAATAATAATAATTATAATAATTGTTATTATATCAGGTGAAAGAGAAGATTCTAGCCTACTTGATCTTCAATAAAACTTCTCAATCCTGAAGACCTGTATTATGAACTTTATTCATATTATAAGTGTTATTGATTCCATTCTGTTTGGAATAAGGTTTTGTATTTTCATCAGTTTTTTATCTTTAAATTAGAATTTAATTTTCATTGGCGAATTTGTTGAAAATAATATTAGATTATGACCACTAGAATAGAATTAACCGAATAAGGTATAGAATAGGTGGAACTTCGCATCACTATGAATGGAGTATAGTGGCTACAAACGAAATCGAAATTTATACCGAATGTGCTCGTATCCATTCACAGTCAGGAAAATGATGATTTATGATCTGAAGATTATACTGGTCATTGGCCAGGAAAACCACATGCGAGTAGGATGAGTACCAGGTTGTAACAGACATGGTCGACATCGGATTTGTTTAATGGTTCAGAATGTATGCAAGCAGTTGAATTATTTGTGATCAGCGTATGTGTGAGGATCGCTTGCCAGATAGGATAAGTTGAACTTAACCGGAGCTGGTTGTTGTGATTCAGCGGATGATGAAGAGGATAAGAAAGTTTGTGATGATATTGGATTAAAAAAAACAGATCTTTGTTTGGGTTTCCTACAATTACATTTTAGGTAGTCGGGACCGACGGCTTATCGCCTCCTCCAAAAGACGGGGTGTCCGTATTCATGTGATTGTGCTATGATCAAATAATTGTTCCCCGGTCGAGATTCGAACCTGGATCCTCTTGGTTATCAGACCGGTGCGTTATCACTTACTCCAACGAGCCACCCATTGCTGTACCATAATGGAGTAAATAATATCAACAGACTTAATCAATTCTACACTTTACACAAAAATTGAGTTTTGATATCATTGGATTTACAAAGTATAGCAGGCTTGTTTAAACTTCATAGAGTTTCTGCAAGCATCTTTCTATGCTATGCTACCTAGCGATTGTGGATAATCCAAGTTTATTGGTACAGTATATTACCATTTGATTATCTTTTCTCGAAGAGAAAACCTTTGGGTGAGACAAAAATTGTTATGAATATTGAATGAAAAGACAAGATTTTGTCAACCCACTGATTTTTCGCAACTACTCAAAAATTGTCATGAACCTGAAAATTTGGACTATTTATTATGATTGTGATTAGATCAGGAATTGAAGAAGTTTTGGGTGATTGCTTGTTTTTCTTCTCTTATTTCGTGTACTTATACTTTAATAAATGAATGAACTATAACCATCTATAGTCGTCACGGAATCTAGCGCTGCTGGTAAATGGTGCAGTCTAGCGGGCGTTTGTTGAAGTGCATTGGCTCTGTGAAGGTCTCTGCTCTGCGGCTGCACCAGCAACAAGGGAAAGCTGTTGGTTGTTGGGGATTTGGCATTGGCGGGCCAGGCCACAAAGGCATCCTGAGAAACAAAAAGCCAACAGGTCTTTGAACCCGTGGTGGCACAAGGTGGAAGGGGGGGGAGGCACTCGCTATCTAGGTCAAAGTGAAAGTAGTCTGTCACAGCAAAGAATACATTCTGGCAAGATGGGGAAATGGCTTTAGCTTGGTCAATATTGGTTGCAAAATTATTAATCTGGTTTCAAATTGTAGATCAGATTGTTTCCTACTATTTGTGAGCGAATTTATTATTTTTGAACCAATATTGACCGAGGTGGAGTCATTTTCCCATCTTGCGAGAATGTCTTCTTTGCTTGGACAGACTGTAAAATGTTCGCAGCGCAAGTGAAGTGTTAGCGAACATCGCAGAGCGGTCGGTTACTATGAGAGGGGGTTTGGCGAGGGGTATCACGTGACGTCACGTCACTACGTGACAGATTTTTACCAGCGGAAATATTGTGTTGGATAATCGTAGCACAACATGTTTTGGAGAAGCTGAATAAATTGAAGATGGTTGCCGATGCAAAAAATGTCATTGGTTGGTTATAACATGTAGATGGGGTTCAATTACGTATTAAAATTGATTATTTATGAAATTTGAAACAAGTAGGATGAAAGATTCTTAAAAATTGATTGTTATTTGAGATTTGATTTTTTATTTGAGAACGAAGCCCTCCGAGTTGGCGTAGTGCTAGTGAGGTGAATAAATAAAGAATAATAATGAATACATAAATTTATACAATATAACATCAAAATTTTAGTAATCAATGGATGAAGTTTTTCGCCGATTTCATTTCGTGCAACCTGAATTTCCATGGTCTCTCATGACTGTAGCTGTTAATCACTCTGTATGAATTTCACCTTAAAACAATGAATGTCAATCCCAGCTCCATTTTTGTACGTTCAACTCTCATTACTATCATTAAAAACTGAAATGTGTTTTTCAAGGCAGAAATAATAGTAAAATAGAACCTTCAACAGTTTAGAGTGGTAACAAGACATGTAACAAGACTAATCTAACAAAATACTATAGGGAATATTATTTTTAAAAGTTAGTCAACGAGAGTAAATTTCCTATTATAGGAAATGTATTTAAAAAAAAACTAATATGTTTTGTTCATGATAAGCGTCATAATAATAATAATAGTAATAATAATAACGGATCAGTTTTGTCAACCGGAATAATTGACTCTTAATTGACGTTCATCGTAATATGAATATCCTCACTTCCCACAGACGAGAAAAGCTTTTCCGATTTTTCGACCGGTACCTTTGTCCACTTCCAGATAGAAAACAAGCATGTGAAATCAAGCACACGATGCGTATTAATTCCGTACTTCATCAAGCCGACTTGGTTGCAAACATGCATCAAAGCATTTCAAGGGAAATTACAAGAAAATTCTCGCTGAAAGGAAACTTATCCCTTAAAATTAGGGAAAATGTATCGAGTAGCGATTGGAATTTCCTTTCTGAGAGGAGATGCTCCCTATATAGAATCGATTAGTACTTTATCAGATTTCACTTTATCAAATTTTTTCACTTCTCCACCATCTGAAATAGTTCCTGTTACTCGTTCCATTCAGTTTTGGGAATTCCCTCTCTGAGAAAAGATTCTCTTGTATTGAATAATACGAGTATGCACTGATTTTCTCTCAGATTTCTGGTTATTTTCTCCTCTACCTGAACTACCTCTATCTGAACGTTGCTATTACTCAGCGCCATAGGACATCAGAAGTTCAGCACAACTTTAGAATGTGCTGAAACCACCTCTCCCCCGCTCTCATGCCACTTTACCACGTAACGATGGAGCAACGCTGAACAAGCAGCAGCAGAGACAAACAAGGTTAGGTGTGGTAACAATCCAGGAAAAGTTCTAGGACACGTTTGGGCCTTGCACCGACTCCCTCTCTTTATTCCACTGTTCCCCCATTCCTCTTCACACCATTCGTCGGTCTGTTGTTTACCCCTTCGCGGCAGCCAACCAACCACAAGTATCCCTCCCCAGTCTCAAGCATTCTCTCTCTCGTTCTAGCTCCTACGTTCGTTTGGCCTCATTTCTGCAGAGAGAGAGATGGTAGACGTATTTCGTCACATCCCTCGCTGATGCCGCGGCAAGCCAACCCGCTTTACCTCATTATCAGTTCAGACTCAGTTCAGAAAACTATTGGAAGATATTTCGGCCGGTGAAAATTATTTTTATCCTGCTAATGTTATCTTTTTTTAATATTTTCATCTTTACGTCTCCTATTCTCAAAACTCTTGAAAGCTGTGTTGAATGGAGAAAAGTATTTTTAGCTCCCTAATGTTTGAAATATATTACACCAGTTCAAGAAACCTATTGTGAGAGATGTTGAGTGGTGAATATTATTCGTATTCCCTTCATACAACCTGTTAATAATTATAACTTCAGTTCAAGAAACGTTAGGAAGAAATGAAATGGTGTCAATTTCTACATCTACTTGTGACAAGTGTGACATAATTTGTTGATAACATGACAGTGTTAATGTCTAGTGACTATGCGTCCATAGTGATGTTCTCCTATGTGAGCCAACCCATTCCAATGGAATACTGTGCCACCGATCTCATAGTTTGTTGACATTTCTCCTCGAATCATGTCGAGTGTTGTTAAATCTGATGTTGGATTTCATTTACTCCTAGCTGGTGAGTTTCTTCCAAGTTTACACTCGAACAAAATGAATTGAAATTGACAACAAAGCTTTATCTCTCAAATACTGCATTTCATTCATGATGAAACATTATTGGAATAGTCTACTTTTATATTGATCGATTCTATACATAATTATGCTCAAATAGTATATTTATGAACGTATAATGCTTGATAAATGTGAGTTTTTTGTGATATTTGTCTATCTAATAGTGATGTCGTTGATATTGTATGAGAATATTTTCTTTATGAAATTTCGCTATAAAATAGCCGTGTCTTTTTTCAATAATAAGATTTCTTCTTGAGGATAATGAGGATAAGATATCTTTTTCAGGTTTGAGATATAATTGAGATAAAGAAGACCTGTGATTGTCCGGCTATTCTAAAACCGTCAAGCATTCATTAGAATTGATGAACAATAATTTTCATTAATGAGCTGGAACTTCTCAAAAACATCCAACATAAATAAATTCATTGATCCATCAGGCCTTAACAAATTTAGACTAATTAAGACATTTTCTATTCACTATGATCATAAACTTAACTTTAGAGTTGAGACGTATTTATATTTATTATACCTTTTTACTGCGGACGTCTTATTCCAGGAACTCTCAGATTATGTTTTAAAATAATCCTCACAAATTATTCTATATATTACATTCATTCATCAGTGTGCCTCTGTCTCAGGTATCAGGTAGTTCGCGAGAAGAAGACGGAAGACAAGGAAATGAGAAGACACGCTGTTACAATTAACTTTCCATTGTAAATGCGTGTCTTCTCATTTCATCTATTTAACTATTTTCATCCTCATCTTTTTCAGTCATACCTTTCTTCATCAGATCGTCATAGTCAATCATTCAATAGGTTTCAATTAGTTTATTCACAAAACCATTTCATACGATATTCATTGACATAATTAATTGCATGCTGACATCAATTACCGAAACTATCTTATTATTATCTAACTGTGTCATTCGAGATTAGAATATTGCTTCCAACTTTTTCATCATGCATTACCATGAAGAGATTAGTTTTTTTCAGTGCGAAATGTTGGCGAATTTCCCATAGTCCAAGTAGAAAAATAATTTGGTGAGAATAAACTCTAGATTGCCTTGTTATTGAATCTGAATTGTTTTTGATGTCAAATTATAATTCAAGTGCTGTGGGTCAACAGCCTTAGCACAATTATATAGGTCATGATGATATTGTGATTAGACAACAATTTTTTCTACTTACTTGAAATACTGTTGAAGTGTTAAAGATAGAAAAATCGAAAGGTTTTCTTTTCCAATTGTTGAAACATTTTTCCTGTTTACGATATTTTCTTAGAACTCATCGACAATTTTAATAGGCTCGAACCATTCTAATTTCAGAACTGCCGTACAAAACAAAATTATTCTTTTTTCGTATTCATTTGGCTGGATCATTAAATTTTTTATATAACACAGCAAATCTCCCACCTCAATCGCACGCTTGTATTCAAAATTTAAAGTTTGAGTCGAACGATTAAAATAAATGGAGAAGTTTGTTGAATAAATGTTTGGGTGATTTTTAGAAACGTTCTTGCTTTACTCCAAGTGTTACACTTACAGGAGTTATGAGGAGTAACACTCCATTAAAAACAGGATTTTAAACTTGAATTTCTTGATAAGCTTCCACAAAACTGGTGAAGAATGCCTGTTTTCAATGTGAGAGAACAAATATACGTTCTTATAGTACAATTTTATCTAAGTTTTCGTATTGATTGGCTTTAGCCCGCTCTCACACCTCAATGAATTCTCATGTGCAGAGTAACAATGAAAGCAAAGAATGAATGATACATGTTCAGATTTCAATTACACCGGAATGTAAAAAATACTCTAGAGTTCAATATGTACAAACTTCATAAAGCTTCCAGGCTCTGATAATAGCAAATAATATCAAAATCGTCTATTGTTTCAATTAATTTTCCAACATATTCATTCATTTTATGTGGCAATAAAAATGAGCCACAGTTGGGGAAGAGAGGGAGATCTACTAGAGGCGAAGTTGGGAGATAGCAACATTGGTGGTATCATCAAATGTCACGATTGATTAGCGGAAGGTTGCTGCAACAGAAAACTCCTTGACCTAGTTGCAGAGCAATGACTCCCAGTTCGCGGCCGCCCCAGAAACACAAGGGTTCGCGTGTCTAAAAATAGGAAGCTCACACGATACGCCGAACTTGCTTGTATCATCAGAAATCAGGTTACTGAAAGCTTATAGAGACTTGGTGATACTGTATCAAGCAAGTTGAGTTCAGATACTGTCAACATTGTTGCAAGAAAAGAGCACGTAGTCATTGGTTTTGGATATCAAGGGCGGAATTTCACAAAAATGAAAATAATTCCTCAACTATTCATTTATCAACAAAGAATAATTGAATTTTTTTCTAAATTTTTAAATTCTGTGTTCCACAGTACCACAGTACATATCAATATTGTATGACAATATTTTCGTGATCTGATTGAGAGAATATAAAATGGTTCAAATCTATTCATAGCAGCTTTGAATCATATATTTGTTGGGAAACTGAAATTAAATTTATTTTTAATCATAAATAATGATAAATTTATTTTATTAGACTAATTTTTGAAGTTCTACTGCATCTGAGCATCCTTCTTGTAGACCGTTTATTTCTGCATTCTCAATTTCAATACACACTCTACTCGAACTAATTTGCGTTGGCAGCTAGCTATGAATAGCCATGAACCCGTGCTCCACTTTGAGATTCGAGTAATCATATTAGCAATTCGTCATTAAATGAACATCACACTAGATTTTTCAAAACGAAATGAACATTTTGTATTGATGTGATTTGTGGAAATCTTAAATGTAGCCAAATTATACTATTGATATCTAAATGTTTCCTAGACAGAGAAAAGTATGAAGAAAATTCCACAAATTCGCATTTACAACTGGAAAACAACTCAATTCATTTGAACAACCCAGTACAACATTTTCTTGCACTCGGAACAACTTAAAATTTTACTTTGACTAATGTTTTATATCTTGATGTATTCAAAATAATATTTTCAATTTTGCCTATGTGGAATACACAATAATATTAATCATTTTAGTTCTACAAATAGTAGATTTGATAAAATCAAATAAAATCCACCACGTTACTCAACCTTCGCTATTCAAAGTAGAATAGTGAAAATTTAAATCAGCCTCTTTATTGCCCCCCCTTTTCTTAAACTCACCACTTTCTACTAGTAGGCTACTCACACTGTAAGTCTCACAGTCTTTTTCAGTTTGGGCAAATCACAAGCTGATAACAAGTAACAGGTCAACCCAGGTTAATGGACTTGACGCGTAAATTCTGATCAGTTGCGTTTACGTAAAAGAGAAATTGCCAGGCTAAAAAACTCGAAGAACAACTGGTTTCGTAACAGTGATATGGGTGATCAGGCTTTTCACTTCCTTATCCTTGTGTGTCGAAATATTTCAGCAATCTTCTACTGTTCTACTGTTGAACAATAATTCATTATATATGAGTACTTTGACCCTTCACCCTAGAAGAGATAATATTATAATTGTAGAGAAAAAAACTACAATTTAATTACGTATATTTTCCTATTTATTCAGTTTTCGTCTAGTCAGCTGATTCATTCACCAGTTTGTTTGTAACTAACAATTGAATGAATACGGGACAAAATTAAAAAATTGAATATCTTTGTTTTTTTCTTAGTCCATTAATACATGTATATTTCTTCAAATAGAGAAATAGAATAGAATAGAATCTATTTGTGCTCAACGTAATTATGGTATAAGTATTAATGGTTGTTAATGGTGTAAGGTGTTTTCTCTAAATTAACCTTCTCAATGTGTGTGTTTTTTTCAATTTGAAAAGACAAAGTATAATTTTCCATTTAATTTTAATTTTATGAAATATGAATGGAAACACGTTTTTTGAATTATTTACTGTGTAGTGCGAACGTATCACATCAAAAATATTAGGTGCAGAAGGATCAAAACTTATATTATTTAAGCAAAATATAATACATTAGTTGAAACGTGATTAGAGATGTCGAGTGGTTAAAGAAAACCTCCGATGACGAATGTTTGTAAAATATCATCACCCTCAATATTCATATTTATAAATTACTTGATGAAAATGAAAACAGAACATGAAAATTGAACCTATTTGTGCTCAATCTGCTTAGCTAATCCGGTAATGGAAATGTCCACCAACAGAACTTGAACTATGAAGACTCTTTATTCGAATTTTCATTCTTTCGTCATAAAATCGTTGATGATTAATTTTGCTTTTTTTCGCAGGAATTATGACCCTTACGAGAACCCCGTGTGACCTGGACACAATGAGCCTGTATCAGGACATCAAACTGAAGAGACGAAAAGTTGATTCCAGGTGTAGCAGCGATGGTAAGAATAACATTCATTTTCACTTGTTTCTTGTTTCAAGTTAACAATAATAGGTATGGAAAAGCTAGTGATGAAAACCTGAAATTATCATGATCTCAGATGAAGAGATACAAGAGATTAGTTTTTGGAACGATAATTCTGAATGAAATTGATGTTTTAAAGTCAGTTTTTGAATCCTTATTTGAATTAGGTTCAATAAAAATTGTTTTAATTCAATTTAAACTGATACCTAACCCACCATTTGAACCGCAGATCTACAATTCAAGTTACGGTATACAATAATATTATTAAGTTGAGTTTAGACGGAAATACGGGCACTGAACTGTCCAAAGATCCATTATCACACTTCAATCCAAAATCAATTAAGTATATAATTAATTAAACAATTATTTCAATTGAAATTAAATATGTTCAGCCTAAATTGCTTGAAGTGAAATAATAATAGTAACGAGGGCGGCGATCCGTTGGCCGGTGTTTCACGGCGAGTAGACTATAAGAAGTACGCAGAAAATTCACAATGATGGGTGAGTGTGTGTGCATGTTTGCATAAGCTGCTCCTTCAACACGAATTGTACGTACAGTACACCTATACGCGCTCGTATATTGCTGCTTGTAGCAGGCTAGACTAGACCAGTGAATATTTCTCTCATCTTTATTATTTCTACAGATATCTCTTTATATTCACTGGCTAGACAGACACTCGACGTTTACTTGATATAGTTTACTCGATTATTGATAAGTAAAGTTTAGGCTACTGTATTTATAATTCTGGAATATTTCGTATGGGAGAAAAACCCATTGAAAGAGAGATACATGATTAAACAACAGTTGAACTGACTGAGGAGAAAAGAGTTCCAAAAAAATTATAATACATTCATAATTGATAAAATTTCATTGTTATCGGTTTTAATAAAAATAATCATTCTTCATTCAGCATCGCTTGAGTACAATGACACTGACTGATTGTAATATTTCTATTACATTCACGATTTATTCATCTACAGTCTATTCTGCCTTGATAGGTATCAATTATCAGGTATACCAGTTTATCAGGACTATTGAAAGAGATAAGAGTGCTATTTAATAATAAATAATTTCATTAGGATTTATTACGTTGATCTTTAAGATAATGAATAATCCAAACTATAAACAATACAAACACTATGAATAAAAATATTCCCTACTGCTTTTTGCAATTTGCGCTTGGACGAGCTGCCTCAGTGCTTAGTGCTTACTTTTCCAGCAGACAAAATTCTCAATAAAATAACAATTTCTACGTGACTACTTCATAAACTCGACTCAATTTCATAACTTGCAATTCAGCTTTCCTGTACTCTGAGTTCACAATAACATTAAAAACTTTTGTAAATTCTATACAAAGTTGACCGTTTATTCTAAACAATACGGCTATTCACCTAAGATTCTTGATAACTCATGATATCATTGGAACAATGACAATGACATTCATCTGATATTCATTATCGTTTACGTGAGTTCTCACGGAACCGATGATTTCATCTATAGACTGAGAAGCGAAGAAGACATTCTGGGAAGATGGAAAAATGGCTCTGCTTAGTCAATATTGGTTGAAAAATTATAAATTTAATTTCAAATTGTAGAAAACATTCTGCTCTACAATTCAAGACCACATTCATAATTTTTAAATCAATATTGATCGAGTTGCAGTTATTTTCTCATCTCGCCATAATGTCTTCTTCGCTTGGACGGGCAGTCATATACTTGGCAGTCATAGTCGACGCTTATTGAAGCAATACAACGGTATTCTGGAATAGAAACTCGAATTGTTCGATTTCCAGTTATATCTATGAATAGAATTACTAGAAGGAATAAATATACTCGCTGCTAATTTATCATTAGTTGAATGGCAGAGGTGGTACTGGCTAGACGTCGTGTAATAGTGCTAGTGAAGTCTTCTCTATATATAGTGTAACAAGTTGAGAATTTCTATATAATAGTGTATTGGCATTTGCCGTGTTTTATTAAGCGATATTACTCGAAATAATGTGATGCGATGTTGTTCAGAGGCTAGATGGATAGCCTCGAGTGAATGCTGCATGCAACTGTTGTCTCTCCAGGTTGTTTCCATCTCTTTTGCACCTACAATCTCCACAATTCACCGTCTCGTTCTCCGTTGTTTGCTGCTCAAGCCAGCGAAGGTCATCAACTTCGTTTCTGTTGAGAAACGTAGCATAAAATGCATTTACATAGTTCTTCATATCTACCTCCCCTTCCCACTCCTCACTATACATCCATCTCGTTTCAACGCTAGAGTTGCGGAAGGTTTTTAACTTTCAATGCGAGTTGTGAATAGGTCGTGGTAACGAAAGCAATAACTGAATCGTAACGGCTGTATCATGGTTGATCGGATTGCTTTTGTTCGTCAGATGTTGGAACGTGAGTGATTGGAGGTGTTTAAGTGGGTAGAGTGTTTCAAATAGTTATAAAATAAATTAATTAAATAGTGAGATTCATTGTGCAATAGGAATGTGATGTGATAACCCGGAAATTTTCGAGTAAATAAAGGAGGAAGTTTTGTGCAGTCTCAATAGTGTTGTGTTTGATATGATGATCTCTTTAATAAAGTTATTTCAGTAGATTGAACAAATTTGAGAATGATCGATTCGAGTACGAATATGATTTTTTTATTGTAGTGGATATACTATTACAAGCTGTACACGAACATCTTTTGGAGAACGCCGGAAGAATCTAGGTTATGTGTAACAAGTTGTGAATGGATGGTGGATGACAATTTTTGGATTATCTGAAATATTCTAATTTGCATATAAAAAGAAACCATGAGAGCAATATACAGATTTTCGAAGAAGAAAAATTAAGTAGTGGACGTCATTGTCTTAGTGTTTTACTAGAAATAAAATAACCCGGAAATTCTTACTGTGACAACGCCGGGTGGACGCTGTTGGTGGATCTTTTGACTTATCCATAATAAATTCTGGTGGATATCTCATCAAAGATGTAATGAAATACAATATGTTGAGACAAATGAGATCAAAGTTTTTGGACAAGGGAGATTTCGTTGTAGAAGTAGTAAAATCGGATCGCCCAACAATCTTTGTGAAAAGTGTAAATGAATTATATAAATAATATCTTAATATCAATAATATTTAATTTGCACAAATAGCAAAATATAATGTCCGTTTAATCATTACAGAAGTGATGTTTTATGATTTAAAGGCGTATTATTTTATTGAGTGTAGAATCTCCGAGTTTTCGTTGAAGATATGAATTCAATTTCCATAGAAAATCTCATCTACACAATCATGACGTGTGATAATTGAACAAATTTTTTTCTTTTGAATAATCCTGGAGACCAGGAATGATATGCTACTCACATGGAGTTGACTACACGAAAAACGAAATTCAAGGGAATTCAAAGCTGCGAAAGGCTATATCAAGATGTGATCTCAAATGTAAATATTGAAAATATCTATGGAGTGAACGTACGAAGTCGTAACAGGATGGAGAACTGTCAGTTGATAGATGCGGAAATGGATTTGTATCTCAAAATGGAGCATATACTTTTCGGTGAGTAGAATGCTTTCAAATTCGTGGAAATGTACAAATACTGTCAATTATTCTATCAAAAATCAATCAGTTTGATTTGATATCAATTCAAACTGTATTTGAAGTCTATCTTGAAATGAGATATATCAATTTTATTGTACTCTCACCCTCATGTCAAATGATAGATAACTAGATATTCTAATCATAGGCCTATCACACACAGTATTCTTCAAGAATCTGTCCAAGCTAAAAACTCCACATTGTATGAAAATCATTTTTTTCTCATTTTGATTGAATTATCAGCGGTGATTGCATTGATTACAGCACGTCCCATTTGTGAAGTATCTGGACTAAAAATTAGTTGTTTTTATTACAGCTTTTTACCATGCTGAAATAATCAATGATCAATTAACCAGAATATAGCCTATTATGGTCAGTAGTAAAAGAAGGACTCTTGAACATTTAAATTTCAAAAAGCTGTACCATGATAAATAAAATTTGAGATGAATCATCAAATTCTTCGTAGTAAATCTAAATCGGCAATATTAATCTTTTTCAATGTTCCAAATGATCACATTGAAATTTCAATATTATTGATTCTCCCAATTTGTGTTTCGTTAACTGTCATTTCTGTTATGCAACATTTTTCCTCAATATCACTAAAATTACCAGGAAAAATTTTCTTTTACCATTAGAAATTTAGAAAGGAACAAAAAAGAGTTATTGAAAATAATGCATTTCCAACTACTTATAAGTTGTAGGCCTAAGTTCGGTTCTTGTGATAAGTACTCATTCAACTCAGTATTCTGAGTATTCAAATTCATAAATTATTCAACTCCAGCTCGACAAGTATAGTAGGTAATGATTATTATAAGTGTGTGTGATAAGTAAGTAATACCTATGCGAACAATAATTTTTCTTATCACCACTACATAACGGGACTCTTGGGTCACAGCTATCTCGAACTACATTATTTACTGTTGCTCATTTGAAAGTATAACTTTCATCGTTCGGTTCTGTGATAAATCGATAGTTAAATAGTGTTTTGCTCGTCAATATTTGAGGGTTCGTTCACCTCTTGAGTAGGTTACGCTGCTCGTACTGAAATTCGAAAATAATGAAGACAGTTCAAGGAAAGGCGGTGACATACTTTCGGCTAAACGATATTTCGTGTGCAGTTCACAAGGTCTATTCTAGTAATTTTTCATTACGGGAAAATACGCGAATGCATTATTTCGTCTCTATTATAAACGACATACAGTCACCAATATTTTTTCACCTACTAACTAAAATTACGAACAAAATTAGAACAGCTCTGTTACTGCCTCATAAGCATGTTTTATAGTTATATTTTTACAATAATTTTCTTCTACTAAACTTGTAACTGAATATTTTTAGAAATTTTTGTTCAGTTATGTAAGTGTGAAATGTAACAAATTGAAAAATAATAACATGATAATACTTTTTCTATTGGGTAGATCCTAGTACAATAAAGGAAATAGTCATTAAACATAGTGCAGTCCATGAATTACTTTATCTACCTTTGTTTCTTACTAAAAATACCTAGATCAACCAATAGATCTTTCAACAGAAATTTCATGGCTATTTTATCTTGTTTCACTTGGTATAGGTGCACTATTGTAATTAGCCATTGAGAATTATTCATTTCATAAACTGTTTTATCTATTCTTTAAATGGATCATTCGCTGTTTTATACAATACAAAATTTGGACAAGTAATAACAATATTTATTCATATTTTCCAGCCCCTTTACATACATTATTCTAAACTCCTTTTTCGACTCTTTCCATTCAAATTTATTCCTTCAAAACACAATCCTCTTTAGCATTTTGTTGTTCTGAAAATATTATCATGTTCCAGCTATCGATCTGAATTGATGTGTTGGGGATTCAAGCTTTGATATGATGGGGAATAAATATGTTTCGCATCTTATCTGGCTGAAATAATTTTTCGTTGATTCTATTTTGGATTGTTACGTAAGAATAAAGTATTAATATTAGACTAATAAGAATTTCTGTTGTTTCATAATTTGAATTTCAGTATATATTTCAAGTCTTAAACTTGAGTTGCTTTTAGTTTTTGAAACTATCAGACAAAATAGCAATTGAATGTTGATCAATATGAACAATTAAATTAACCTATGGTTTCATTCAACATATAGATTGATCAGTATTTCAAGACTTATCAACCAGCAAAAAGTTCATAAGACAAGTTCATTCAAATGACTCATGCATCATCTCAAATGAATATACAGAAATTAATTAATTGAAAGTTGATTATGTTGCACTCATAATAACCTTACTTCAAGTTTTATTAAGAAGGTATTATTGTGATGATTTCTGGTACGGTATCTCAGTTCTACTACTGCAATTAAATTGGTTGCAATACAGAATATTGCCGCCATTCCATTGTTGGATATACTGTATTTAATAGGCTTAAGGATTAAGGTATTTGGAATGTTTGCTGCGAACTCTTGGTAAAATGATCTTCCTTGACCTTGCAACTAGACATCAACTTGTATTGTAGCCTATACAATTACTACGTCGAAATCATTCTTCTTCTCTCTTACTGCATATTTTGTTATTGTTTCATCATAAACTAGTTTGGTATCCATTGGTATCGTATTAATACCCAATATATTATCTTAATCGGAAATCCAGTCAAGGTTCATTGGATTATGGTATGAAAACTGTTCAATTTTACCAATAGTTCAGTCTACTTGTCAAGCTTTCCGCTAGAGTTCGTTTCATTGCCTTTGGGCCGATGGCCCGAGCAAGGCTAGCCAGCCTTGGTAAGATTTTGAGGTCTTTGCTGGAAAAACACTGACGGCATTCACTTGCCTGCCTAAGGATAACTGGGGTTAATGCTACCTATCACCTTGATGAATCCGATACGCGGATAGAGCACTGAACAATAGTTAACAAAATGCTCGCTGATGAGGTTTTCCTGTAGTTTGATAGCATTAGGCTATATTAGGATATCTTGATGTTGAAATTACGTTGTGATTCTGAAAAAGCTCATTAAATTGGTATGAGATTTTACTTGTATTCTTTTGGCGAACCGACTTCATCAACTGATTTCCGATCTATTTTCTCGTTTTTCCTTTATAACAGTTGTTCACTATTCAAACTAAATTTTTTAATCGAATCCAAGGAATAATCTAAGCAGGATATAGAAGCTCTTTATTCCATGAACGTCGAGTTCGCTCTCCATGTCAGTCAAGCCTACAATGTCCAATACTGTAATATTTCACATAATTTTGGATATTATTTGTTGGAACAATAAACGTGCGACGTCAATTGGGTAGATTATCAATCACACTTTGAAAACATTAAAATGCAATTTTCTTCAATTTAAAACCTCCACTTTCATTGCCACCTACTATTTTTTCAATTCTTTGTATTTTTTTATTCTAGCCGTTTAGTTCAAAAAGTGATTAGCAGAAAGTAATTGCATGCAAAGACTAATCTATTCATCAACCAAAATGATGGTTTTGCAGTTTGTTGCAAACTTTCCTCTACTCTACTTTCGTTCACCTGTTCGAATCTACTCCAACTTCAATGAGGAACAACTTACTTAAAGCAATCCACATGAACTTTTCCATCCATAAACCACTAAATTATTGTTTCTACACCATTCATTCATTACCAATAATTTTATTTTTCCACCAATTCAAATCCGCCTTTATCACACCTATCTATTATATTATCTACTAGTGAAACAGTAGATGGAGAGTAGAAAAAATGACATCGGTAATAGCTTCTATAAGTAGCATGTGTCATTAGGAGCTACGCTTGTTACATAGGAGGAACAGCTAACGCGCTAGCTGCAAGTAAAGTAGCCTCGTCGCCTGTGTGTTACAGGTTACAGGCTAGGAGAACTCGGCAGTTCACTGTTGTTTTCTACACCTGTTAGTTCCCAGTCCGCTACCACGATATCATAATTAAGTCATCGTTTTATAATACAATCTATTGCTTTACATTATAGGTGTAGTGCAGTCTATAACCATGTTTTTTGTAGCTCACTGTTACAATCAGTGAGAATAGAAAAAAAACGTTTCTTTCTAAAGTTTAAGAAAAGTTCTTTCTATTCTCTCTGGTTATAATCGAGTGAATCTCCTCTCAGATTATTGTACAAAGCAGCATAATGATCATGTTCTAGTAGATGATTGTTGTGTTGATCAAGTCAAGGTTGTATGCTCCGAAGTCTTGTTGAGTGCGCTCTTGCTATTGGTGAATAGAATACAGAATTTCAGTTTCCCTTGGACGAGAGACCTCCATACGCGAGGCAGAGCCAAGGCAGAGCTGGGTTGAAGGCCGGTCAATGTGTTCTGTCGATGGAGACCTACCTGAAAGAGTCTATGACCGAAAATTAGGACAAGCTCGCTAGTACTTATTATAAATGGACGCCCCTAACGTGATACCACACAACACAACACATGCAAGGTTGTTTGCGGCGGCGACGGCCGGTTGTGCAAACAGCTTGCGTTCATTAGATGACGCTGTGAACACAAGCTACCAACTTTTCTCACTGCCTCCATTTCAACTCTATACAAAATGTACACATATTGAAGAGAGCTTGTCTATCTAGTCCTAATTAATACCAATATATGAAATTGAATAGATGTTACTTCAGTATTGGCTTATAGATCACTAGAAAAAAGATTGCACTTATAAAGCACTTCTTATTAGTCATTCTTCAATTATTGAAATTGATGATAAAAGTTGAATTTCCAGTATAGGCTAAAGATATAGAGTACACAATGTTGAATTCTGATACCGTACTCAAAAACCATTTCTCATCTAAATGATTTTTGAGACTTTGCACAAATTTATTCATGAATGAATATTATAGAAGTAACTAATTATAGAAGTAATCTATTCACTACCTTGTATGATAGTGCTGTGAGCTAAGATTGGTGGTGGATTGAATTTCACCAAATTTTTGAAACAATTCTTCAGGATATTTACCAGCTCCCAGTAGTGAATGAATCATAAATATTATGACAAACAACATAATAAGAATCTTGACAATGTGTCAATATTCGTTTGTATGTACTTTTGAGAGTCTCATATCACTTGTCATTTGTCATAATTTGATCATTAGGTCATCTATGTACTAGTAATATTCTGTATTATGATTGTCTTGTAAGCCTTTTTGGTTTCATATGTGAAATTCACAAAACTTCTTAATACTGCGAGACTATGAAAAATTCATAAAAATAATGGTTATTTCTGAGAAGTTGCAGTTAATTTATATTTGAATAATTATTGTTACATTACTGTATTACCTTATTTGACTCCATGTTTTTCCTCAAAATCAACAGTTGATCTCGTTCTTGTCAATGAGTAAATGAGTTGATCTTCAATGAACGAGTTAATGTATACATCTATAGATGTATATGCAGTTATAGAGTATATATTATTCTATGTCTATATTTTATATATATATAGATATTCCCATCTATAGATGGGAATAGATAAGAATATTCAAGTCATTGAACAAATCAATTGTATTGATGATTTTTGTGTTTGTTTCAGGAGAAAGTGTTGCTGATACAAGTACATCCTCCCCTGATATGACAGGTCCAGGGTCACCCTGCAAGCTGGAGATAGTCCGGCACTCACCAAGTCCCAGCCCCGTGCAAAGGTAATTTCAAATACATTTCTCATCTTTATTAAATGTTCAATGTTGATTTTTATCAGGTGCCTCATTCAAAGGAACTGATCAGAAATTGATAATTTTTATTCATAATTCTTGTAAAACACCTGTTTTTTCTACCCGTCTCTGGGATGTTCATGGCTGCATAGCCTAAATGATCTTCAATACCCTCACATTCGAATCCTGTAGTTGATTTTTTCAGGAGAAGTCATTGGATGGTATTAGTTACCAGAAGCCTGAAACAAGGTATAGAGATAGTTTTCAATTGAAATAAGAAGAATAAAAACACGAATTAATGGAGACAAACTGTAATGTTGAATAATATGTATGTAATGTATTCGATACAATTGATAAGAAATTCTCAAACAATTATTAAATTCAAATTTTTCCAGTACGCTGAACATTCAGTGCAATATCCTGTTTACTAAGTGTTCAATTAAAATTATTATCCTCAATCATTTTACATATTTCGAGATCTTCGAACCATTTGTTTGTATCAAATGATCAGAAAAAATTTCAAGTTTCAAGAATTTTATTCCTTTTCCCTTACTCTTACTCATTACCCACTTGCTCTTACCCTATTAAAATCTGTAAATCATGATAAATCTATGAAGTAATATTGCACTACGTTTGATAAACCAGCCCTAAACAATTTCATAACTACAAAGTTGAACATCCTGATTAACTAAAGAATTTAATACTGTTCACTTTTTGAATACTTTAGAAGAAAATTTGGAATTGAATGTAAAATTCATTCACTTTTTTATAACATTCAATCAAACAAATTTCTGTCCATATAAAACTCAAGGATCATACATAGTTTGAATGTTTTCTCAACAAAGACAAATTATAGATTTATGGGAAGTTATGCTGAGTTTTCAACTCACCCCAAGCTGGACCCCAGGGTCTGTTCCATGGCCTGCCCCAGAATCCTCGGTTCCACCCCCAGGGACCGCCCCAGCCCCAGGGTCTGCCCCAGAACCATTCAGACGTTTTCAGATCGTCTTTGTCTGCAGTCGAAGATGCCTTGACTATACATAATGCCAAGGCAAATATTACTAAGCAAATTGAAATCTGAAATAAGAATTGTTACATCAATTGAAATTTATTTCCTGAATGCTTGAATATGATACTATCTAGACCAGCCTTATCAGAAAATATACAGAGTGACACAAAAAACGGGAACTTTTGAAGTAACACGTACGTGGATAAAGGAAATGTAATCATTAGTTTTATTGCTGAAAATGTGAAGTAGAATAGTTGCCATTTATAGTTGTAACAGAAAAATGCCAATATTCATAGACAATTTCTTTGAGATGACGACCATTCAAACGTATCCATTCCTGGAGGCAAACAGTGAGATTTCCATGTAAGCATGGAATGTCGAAGCACTGTGTTTTACTTTTTCTTGTGGGGCCATTTGAAAAGTAAAGCATAGCCTACGCTTTACGCTCAAAATAATTATTGAGTTGAAAACAAGGATTCATGAAGAAATCGCTGAAATTCGCATTGCAGTTATTCAACTTGCCGTGCAAAATCTCACTGTTCGCTTCCAGGAATCTATACATACGTTTGAATGGTCGTCATCTCAAGGACATTATCTACAAAAATTTGCATTTTCCTTGTTACATCTATAAACGGCAACTATTCTACTTCACATTTTCAGCAATAAAAGTAATGATTACATTTCCTTTATTCACTTACGTGTTACTTAAAAAATTCCCGTTTTTTGTGTAACCCTTTACAAAGAATATTACTTTCTTCAAGGTATTAGCACCTCTAACTTTCTTACTTAAGGTAGTAGCCTACTACTCGTATAAATCTACTTTGTTACTGTACTACAAGCACAGAGGAGCTAAATCCTCTTTAGATTTCTTAGCTTTAATAGATTTAGCACCTCTGTACTAAAAGATACTTCTAATTTTGTTATATAATTTGGCCTCATATTGAGAAACAGTAATTAGTATCATATCACATCCAAAAAATGAAGTTGTCATTTCAAAAGTATTGTAACTCTGTATTATTATTAATTGTCGAAGTAGTGAGATAATAATTACAAGAAGTGTCAAAGAATCGCTTTATCAGGATTCATGGGGACATTTTCTAAAGAATGGTATAAGTTTTCAAATACCTCTGGTAAAGAAAATAGGTGAAGATTCATATAGTATTAATTATTTGTCATAGTGTAAGGAAACAAAAACATGGTTATGAAAATCCCATAAAATCAAATACAAATTTATTTGGAGTTTTCACTGACCTTGCTGAACATTGATGATCGTGGTATCTTCGATGTATGAAATAAAACTTGAATCGTAGAACTGAACTTCCTTAAATAGCTTTTCAACTTCCCATCTCATATGGCCTAAGTCATCAGTAAGGTCCAATGAGAGTTAATTTGTTAATGGCAGATTTCCAGAAATAGCTGTAGTTTTCCTACTGTTAGGTGATTAGTCCGTCATTTCTTATGATAGAAATGAATAATGTGTCCAGTTTTGCTGATAGAATTATCAATCAAGCCTAACTTATACTATCAATCAATCAATTATAAATTTGATAGAATTCAGAAATTAGGCCTACATAGTTGAAGTATGAAGCCATAGACCAACTATATACTTGAAATGACAAAATTATCTTATTATCGGGGAGAGATATATCAGGGAATACTGGGAATAGATAGATCGCTTATCTCTAGTTGAAGCGCTAGGAGTTGTGGTGAGAATATTAATGTTTGAAGTCTAATCAAAATAATGTACAACACTTTATCAGTCCCAGAAATCAGTGTTAACACTAGTACTAGTGGATAAATGTGTAGACACTTTTAAAAGAGACAATAGTATAGTCATTTACTGCTTAGAAATATGCTAAGATACTAGGCTAATGCTGTAGTGAATGCTGCCATCCAATAATACTGGAGAAACTTCTAATTTGATGATCGATTCAGTCCATGTAACGACTGAGACAATAACACAACTTTTGGGAAAATCTTTTGGAAGTTTGGAAGTAGTTTCCCCATTCTCATATTGAATCCAAAAATTGAGTTTTACTTTAAAGTAAGTAATTTTAATCGAGTAGCTTTTATAGGTACTAACCATATCGTAGGCCTATTCAAGAAAAACAAAATATTGTGAATAATTAATTTTATTATTTTAAAACAATAACATTAAAATTACAAGAACATTAATTTTATCATTATCAATTCTTCAGAAATCTAATAACGTCGATTTCCATTGTTTGAATCATTGTTAGATCATCCCCAGAATCCTGTGAAAAATTACAAATTTATTAATGAAATTTCACCTATGAAGAAATATGAAAATACTTAGCTACTGTTCAAACAATTGAATAATGGTTTTGAACTGTAAACAAATAGTTCTTCACATCTAAAATTTCATTGCATTAGCATTTTTGTATGTTTATTTATTGAACAATCCTCCTCATTAACAATAATATACGGAACAAATTGATACAACAAACTAGGGAAATGTCCCGAATTTGAAATTTTTAAAGTTGCTGTAATCCCAATATCGGTATTTAATTATGCAATTCTCACGTTGAACCCCCCACATAGACTACATTATATCTTTATAAATCTATATATCAGTTCCAAAAATCAGTGATTACACCAGGAAATTTTAGGTAACATTCTAACATATATCTATACATAGTCTATTTGAAGTTTTTCATTATTATACCTAAAAAATTGAAATTAATTATTTCTATTAAAAAATATTAATTTAAAATAATTGAAATACAGTATTCATTAGAAGTTGTTAAAATACAATTGTTTAAAAAAAGTATGTAACTATAGTCGGCGCAATCTAAGTTGACGGAAACCCCCTCCACCCGAGAAATAGCTACGTTGTCATTTTGCGTGAAATTGAAACTTCTCCTAACGCAAACACATTCAACTGAATGTTAAAAGTGACAGCTTAGCTTCGGAAAAATCACGCGGTGTTGTGAAACTCACTATTTTTATGATAAACCAGCTGTTCGCAGCTCGAATATCCAAGTCGATTAGCTTCAATAACTCCAATCTTTAACATACAATGATTCATGCATATACCGCTCTCCTTACTTTGAAACTCTTGAAATTACTCTTGAAAAACTCTTTTAAATTACGATCTTCCGACTATTTTCGACATTTGGAAAAATAATTCCAATTGTTTTTGAACAACTTTCTCGCTTTCACCGCCCACTTATCTTCTCAAACAAAAAAGTTTCTAGATCATCGAAAATTTCATGTTTTCTGTTCGAGTAGACTCGACATTGGCAAACATATTCATTAATTAATTATTGGTCGGATATAGAAAATTCAAACCATTAGAAAGCTCGAATTCTCCTTGTCATTTTGATATAAAAAACTTTATTTTTACTACAACCCTTGATTGTGAGAGAAGTGATATACAAAAAAAGTCATATTTTCGCGTTTTTTTCAAAAAAATAAAATTTCCTTTGAATCCTTCTACCCAGGAACTTTTTTAATACTACTGACATAACAAGGATAAAATTCTACGTCTAGATATGGGGTTTAATTGCGAATTTGAAAAAGTTCCAATTTCACACAATCTGGCAACGTAGCTATTTCTCGGGTGGAGGGGGTTTTCGTCAACTTAGATTGCGCCGACTATAACTATTGAGTCTTCAAGCTAACGAGAAAAACTTAGTGTAACTAGGTCTAGGTTTTACTTCAGTATGCAGTACAGTATGTTCAAATCATGTCTCTATTGCTGGATCCAAGTAACTGGTTTGTCTTCATTCAAAAGAAAAATCCACAAAATTTTTCCTTTTTTTAAATTTAAGATCAATGAAAACAAATGGAAAAACTCACCTCCAAATCCCCATGGGCCTCCCCATCCACCCCAACCGCCCCAACCTCCCCAGCCTCCCCATCCGCCTCCCCAGCCCCAAAACTCCTCCGCTTTCAAATCATCTTTCTCCGCTGATTTCTCTTTCTGGGTGTCTAGCGCTGGAGCTGCTGCTATGAGGCAAATTACTACCGCGAAAACTGCTAGTTGCAGGAAAGCCTGTAAATCAAATGATAAGATTTTTATAAAATTGATAAAATATAATTTTATAATATTAAAAATAAGGTGGGATACAAAATTATCAATTTACACAATGGTATAATTTGCTTATTTTTTTTAGCAATTAATTCTACCATTCAACATAGTGTGTATAATTTATTGTTATGTTTTTGTAAAATAATAATTGTATAGTGTACAATGCATTGAATTGATAAATGTATTGGATTCCAGTTTCAAATTGGTTCAGAGTTTTTTTTTCATGGAATGTGAAAATTGTTGTTTGATTTAATATGATTGATTGAAGACAAATGAACAATAGCTTGTATAATTTGACTAGATTTGTACTCTAATAAATAAATAATATGAAATATGCAACGCAAGTGAACTTAGGTGAAATTTAATACCATATATCAAAGAGATTCTAAACTTTCAATAAATCATGATTTCCAAGTTTTTTTTAAATAATAATATCAATGAAAAGTTAGAAGTTGATTTTCAATTGAAGATTTGCAGCTATTTGTAGTGATTATTAGTAATTTCACGGATTAAATTTTAATTGGTTTCTGAATTGAAAACTTGGTGGATCGTTATGAAATTAAGAACAGAAAACTGACATTCTCTAGAAATTTCAACAATTCAATTTCATACTTGAAACAAAATAAAAATATCTTCCAAAATTGTAAATAGAATTATACCCCAATACATGGCCGAGCTTTGTTGTTATGGAGCTTGGCCCTGCTCATACTCTACTTCAATATTCAAAAATAAAAATAAAAAGATCTAGAAAAGTACAGTGGAAATATCAAAACCAAACTTACCTTCTTGATGAGAGACATGGCCAATTGTTGTGGATGTTCTTGATCAAGGCAGAGCCGACTTACAATTGATACCTTACTGAACATTTTTGCTGCTTAAATACTAAATTTCTCAATTAACAATATGTGCAAATACTTCCTTAATTATGTGTTTATTTCCAGTCTGCTCATATATGTGTGTATTAATACAATATTATTGATCAAACAAGTAGTGTTTAATAGAAGGTAATTAACTACTGTAGTGTTTATTTTCCCCAAATAAACCGTATAATGGAGATACTTTTAACTTTAGTCTGGAGAAGCAAGAACTCAAACTCATTCTACAAATTAATTATCTTATTCAACTCTTCACACAGCTCCTCCAGTCTAGCTGTTGTAATTGTAATCTAGTAGTCGATGGAAATTATTTTTAAGATTATAGGATCAATAAAAAGAGAAGTTATACACATTTTACAAAGATACGACACAATTCTGGAAAATGATTTTTAATAAAAACAACACAACAATAACATTTTTACAAAAACGTTTTTTGTACATGAGCTGATCAAATTTTGCATTATGATAGGATGAGTGAATGACAACTTTGTCGATTTTACCCAATTCAACTGCATTTAAACTGGTGCTGCCTTCATGAGGTTGTCAAGTTTATTGCAATATACATCGCAATAATATCTGCTTATTCATAACTGGTCCATTCCGCTGTTAATCAGAATCCTGAAAAATGATAGTTTGTAAAATAATGAGTCAAGATGAAGTAATAGGAATCTTGACTTCTACACAAATAAAAAGACAAAGAAAGAATTCCTTATGAAATTAGTGTTATTCTTATCATCTCTTTCAGAACAATTCGGGAATATCAAAGCTGTATATAGTTGATAATGTATTTTAGATTAATGTTCTCTTTTCAATTTAGAAATCCACTTGTATTATGATTCAAATAGCACCGTTTACCAAAGTAATTATTATATATGATTAAAATTAATAGATCAATCGAGGAGAATAAAAAATCTCGAACTATTATACTATAACAGTTGATATTTGAATAATAATTGTTATTCGTTAATCTCCAAGCTTTTTCCAAAGAGTACTGTAATTTTTGTCGCATTTCTAACAATAAAATTATAGAAAACAATAAAATTTATCCAATGATAAAATTTGTTCAAAGAGCTATAGTAATTCCAATTTCTCACCAAAAGGTCCGAATGGCCCACCAAAAGGCCCACCGAAAGGTCCCCCAAATGGTCCAAAAGGTCCTCCCCATGGTCCAAAAGGTCCTCCCCATGGTCCAAACGGTCCAAATGGATCCCATGGTCCTCCCCATCCAAAGAACTCGGCAGTTTTCAAATCGTCCACAGGTTCTAAGGAATCTTCTTCATTTGTTATACTTGCTGGCGCTGAGTGTACCAAGCAAATAAATGCAGCAATAATGACGAATAGTGTGAGGGAAGACTGTGAAACAGAATTTTGATAATGACAATATTATTATCAATTCATAGATTAAGATATTTCAAGTCATAATTACTCTGGTCTGTTCAAATAACATGATCATATCGAAAATATGTTGTGTTCATTAGACTTCAATTCAGTAAATCTTGGATTTCACACACATTCACATAAGCTTCAAACATTTTTACCTGAATTTACTTATAAACTTCTCTTACAATAGGTTTTCATATTCAATGCAATAAACAGACAAAACTAACAATTGAATAATTTAACAAGGTGACATATTTATGACTTTGATACTTTCTAACCATTATTCTCAGCTAGACACTGTTCAGTAAATCAGTTTGGCATTCATTCATTCCCCTAGATTTTGATTGAATTGATGAATGACATTTTTAATCGTTGATTACTGAATTAATTAATCTGTCATTCAATGATTATCTTTTGTGTTGATTAATAGAAATGGATAAGTGCGGCTTGAAAATTCAAAAATACAAACTTATGAATATTCAATAACTATTGGATTTGGAGCGTGTTGTTGTTTTCAAGAGCTATTAATAATGGACTATCAACATCAAGAGGGAGGAATATAATGTATGAGATATAGAAAAATTTTGATTCCATTCATTGTTACTACCGTATATCTTATTCTTATTCTCCTGGTTTATAAATGTGGAAAAATCATCTTTCAAATCAATAATAATGTATATCGTGATACTACTTGTACTCACCCTATTGAAAGACATAGTGGATTAAACAGCAGATAGATAAGGCCTACACTACAATACACTTCACAGTTACTACTTCTCCGATAATGCTTGTATATCTTCTGATAATTTTTGCAGCCAATATGCACCTTAAATACAGTTGGGTTTGTAAATTTTCAAGTGTTACATCAAAATGGTTCCAGCTAATGACTATTGCAACTATACACATATAATTAAGAGTAATATTCTATTGGGAAATAATTGATGAGGTATCGCACAGACACAGAGTCAAGAAGTCAATGAACAAGCGTCCAAATATATGAGTTACATAACGGTGTGACTTGGTATTGTGATTTAACTAATCCAAATCTGACGTTATTAAACTTTATTTTGAAACATTGAGTAAGTTTGAATAGACACTACTTGTATATTTTTCAGGCCGAATTCAATCTTGCTCTTTTTCCAACTTGTGGAATTTAAGTAGGCCTACATTTTTGATTTTTTGAATAATGATGATTGTTCCATTGTTAATCAATTGGACAAAATCACGTAGGTTATTTTTTTATTAACCTCCGATAGGCTGTTCACTCAACTGATTTGGCCATGTTTTTTCCATCGCTACTCGGCAATAATGGATTACAGACATAAGGCTACAGTAGAACTTCGATAATTTGTACCTCTTCGTAGTGAAAGCTTAGTTCCTTGAAATAATTTTCCATAATTAAAAGCTTCGATAATTTGTAATCTCCCCTAATTTGTACTAAATATTTGGTCCCATGAACTACGAATTATCGAAGTTCCACTGTATCTAGTCCCGCCAATCACTTAGCTTCTAGTAGAGAAATAAGCTACTATCCTTCTTCCGGTATTTTTATTAAACTATCTTTAAAATTCGACAATTTACAAGGTATTGTTTGATACTATTTTCAATATTCGTGAATTTACAATAAATGTTTTTGTAAATTGTGTTGTTGCAGGACAGCGTCGCCTGACTCAGCATCAGTGACGCCAAAAGCTGAGCTGATAGAGCGGCCGAGCGACGTGTGCACGACGGTGATCAGCAGTGCGGGGGTGGGGGGGCATCCCGTCCAGCATGACACCCACAACCATCACAACAACCATAACCAGGCTTCGCCGCCATCGTCTGCCTCCACGAGTCCCGTGCTGCCTTGTATTGAGGAGGTGAAAATCAAAGAGGAGGTGAACCACAGCGTGTTTGACGGCGGAGGAGGAGAGGTGGCGATCCGTCACAGTCCCGTTGTGGCGGTGACAAGTGGCGGCAACATAATGCTGTCGTCACCACCGGCTTTCTGGGCGACGGCGGCGCCCGTGCAACCCGGGCGCATCAACGGTGTACGCCCAGAATTAATCGGTGGCGTTAACTTTGAAACCCAAACCACCACCATGAAACCACCTCTACCCTCCCCACAACAACGTGCCCCATCAAGAAACACCCCCACGGTCATCATGGGTGAAGCAGGCGGGGTACGAACCATGGTATGGTCTCAACCGGGCCTGGACACTTCGCCTCCCACCCCCCACCACGCGTCCACGTCGTCGTGGTCGTCGCAGAGCTCGAGTTCGTCGGGGGGAGGCAACCCCGAGGAGTCGGCCGCGCACCTCCTGCTCAACCTGGGCCAGGAGCAGGCCGCCGTTCGCCCCCCCTTCCCCGTGCCCCTCAACATGGAGCGACTCTGGGCCGGCGATCTCTCTCAGCTGCCCGCTTCTCAACAGATTCAGGTCGGTACAAACATCACCAATTTACTATCAATATATCAAAATTCATAATCAAAGTATTTGAAATTTATAGAGGGTGTTTGACTTGGCTTCTCGACTAAATCTGATCAGAATTTTATGCAAGTCCTCTATATAACTGGAATTTTAAAGAATCTATAGGCCTACATTATGAATTTCATGATTGAAAAAAATAAATAAAAGGAATGAAGAAAACAGGCGTTAGCCCAAATTTCTTCTATTCCGATTTTGATTAAAATGTCCAAATCTAGGTTATTTTCTTTTTTAATTCTCACTTAACACAATTTTCACTCAGAAAAAAAAATCACAGGGAATAGTTATTCCAATTACTACATCGACATCAACATACTATGATTTTGAAAATATAATGATTTTTTATAACTATTTGTTTGGTTTCCCTTTATTATACTCGAAAGGTGGTAGCTGTGACAGGTTCTTTATTGAGTACATAATTAATTAATCATTAACCGGTTCATCTTCAAACATAGATTCAGATCAATGCTTAGCATAAATTTCATCCTTTGTTTGTTGTAAATGTATGTATCAATAATGAAGTGTGATTTCCAGCAGGCGCTAAACCTGACATCGTCACCGTCACCCCCTTGCTGGCCCCCCATCATGAGGAACGGCGAGCAGCCTCACATGAAGATGGTTGCGCATGCGCAGAACAGCCATCACCCCGATGAGAACGATGAGGACGAACAGCCCATGATCTGCATGATCTGTGAGGACAAAGCCACCGGCCTGCATTACGGAATCATCACCTGTGAAGGGTGAGCGACCTTTCAATTATTCATTCTCAAATTCATTAATCAGTACCGTATTAAATAAATTTATCTATCCAATTATTTGCATGACTGTAATATCAATTTTAATTTATTTCAAAGCATGGTAAACGGATTTGAATCAATGGGTGAAAAAATTAATGTATTGTTATAGCAGTAATTATTTTAATTACTACAATTTATAAACCACGAATTCAAAAAGCATAAATTTTTATTGTTTGGTAAATGTTTAACCTGTATAAAATAATTCTTAATTACTGTACTACCGTAATTTCTTGAATTGGATACAAACCTCTCATCTCTCACAGATTAATAACTTATTTTATTCTATCGTACGGTATTAAGTATATTTCATAGCTTGAAATAACATTTTTTATGGTCATAGAACACAAAAATTTTCAGAAGGCTACGTTTTCATGTCGTATGTGTCAAAAATTTACTGTTCTAATCTCTTCAATGGTTAATCCGCTTGAAAATATTGTAGAACTTGGGTGAAACATTCTTATCTCTCTTCAATTGAGAACTCATTTTTTCGTAAAAAGAATATTGCATGATTGGGCCTATACTGAGAATAATCTTTTCAGAATCCTGGATGAAAACAGAGCTTGTCAAGTGCTTTTGTTCTTAGAAAGGTCCATGGCAAGATAGTGTGAGCCATCACAAACGTCCATTTGAAACTAACGAGCACTGGTGACAATGATAAAGTACGCGTAGATGTTGGGGGAGAGGAAAAGTGAAAAAATAATAATGAAATCGTAGGCCAGAATGTCTATTCATCGCCTTGAAATTGTTTTCCTCTCGTTCGATTCGGCCTCCAACTTGTGTACTACAGTATTACTATCGCACCGTCTGTCTCTCTTTACGAGGCTCTAAAATCGCACGAAGAACTCCGTTACATCTGCGCGTCAATCCGTTCCACTCTCAGTTTCGTTTTATTTCACTAGTTGTAACTGCGTAGTAAACAGGTTTTATGAATGGTTGCCATTTCTTTTCCGCCTCTGGTTTTTTTATGATCATCTACCTGCACGTTAAAAAAACCATCAACACGAATAGCTAATTTTGTACGTTGGTAATTAGCTGTAATGCGGGAGTGTTATTGGAAACTAGAAGGGGAGCGCTTCTGAAAACAGTAGCAAAATTGTAAACTGAAGTTGTAAACATTCTACTGTGACAACCCCAGAAGAGATACGCTGGGAGAAAAATTATTAGAAATGATTATCCACTAATTTTATCTCTTTCGGTTATTAGTAAGATTGAAAATCGTTAAAACCCTTCTTCGTCATACCAATACCTGGCCATACCATACCATACCATTCGATATACCTTCGCCATACTTCCAATACTTTCCAATACTTGGTTGTCTAGTAATTGGATTATGTTTTATATCTTCAATCATTATCAATACAATCAGCACAGAGGAGCTAAATCTGTGCTATTAGAGGATTTAGCTCCTCTGTGATATCAGTTATCAACGCTTTCACTTTTCACATGGTTTTTCTTTTTTTAGCCAGCTTGTACTAAACAATTATTTGGTTTTTTGAATAGGTTATTCACAACTATTAGTAGTTTTTTACGTAATTTTTTAGATATCTTGAATGAGATCCCTTCAATTTTGCGTTGTTTAAAGTTATGAAACGTTGAGGCCATATCGACTCAATCTTAGTTCCACTTAGTTGTCCACTCATTCTCCTTAGATTTGTCTTGCCAACTATTAATGTGCCAAGACCTATTCCTGGAAATATAAAACCAATAGCCTACCGTTTAATTATTTCATAGAATTATTGTTCGTACTGGATCTTTTATTAAGGTACTCCTCTTAAGCAAGCGATTCAAAGTTCAATGTAACACAGAGGTTTTCTGATTACTTTGCTTCGAAGTAGATACCATCAATCAGGTGTCAAGCTTGGATCTTGGATGAATAAAGGACGAAAATATTAGCGGTCCTCAGATCCTTGTGGAGAAATAAGAAGAAAAGTAATTGAATAATACATTCGGAATCATGGATTACCATGTACGGTAGTAGAAATTGTGGTGAAATCCTTCCTTGGAGTGATAAGTACATATATGCAACACCTCATCAGAGAAGGTGCAATTGAATGAATTCACATTGAATTATTTTATCTGTGGTAATTCAGAATTAATATGTGAATAGAATTTGATTGATAGGTGATTTTATTGATCAAATCAAGAAAACACTGACTCCATTAAGTCAAAATTACGAGATTCCTTTCTCAGAGTCCTCATCTTTTGAAGCATATAACTAGAATAGGCTATCCTTCAACTACTGCCCATGACTCCTTTAACAATTCATTACCCTCAACTATCTTCCCATTATTGTCACCCATATTTCAACTTCCTCTGCACACTTTTGCAATGCAATGCACTCAACTCTTCTCCAATTGCCATAAATATCATAAACCTGGTACTGTGCTGTTAGTGTAGGCAGATTATTGTTATTCCTTGGAGCGTATCTCCCCTCACCATAGACTTGTTGGCCGCCATAATTCCAAATCGCCAATATCATTGTCTGTGACAAGGACACAAGTCAACAACCCAATCCAAGGCAGCCGGCCATTCTAGGCCACCAGTTCAACTGGTGATGGGTCTCGTTGATTCAACGAAACGGTACACTGGCTTTGAATGAAATCAACGAGTTGATGAACAAGTTGAACTATTTTTTGACAAAATAGAGTTTCTCAATCATCTTAGTACAGTGGAATGTTATTTATCCATATGAACTGTACAATAAAAAGATATTATTGCCTAACAAATACAATTTGTAATTGATTTTGGCATTTGTAAATTATTATGATTAGTATTAGCCTAAGTCAATCAGACGGTATCTATGAAAAACAATAATTGAATATTACATAAGTGCCAATACCAATAGCTCATACATTTTTATTATTTATGTCATTGGAGCTTCTACTCACAAAATGACCCTTTATTCGAATAATTTTTGAGGGATGAGTAGGACTCCAAACGGTTGAAACCCCAGTTAACCTTGAAACTCTTGAAACATTGACCATAACCCACAAAGTTATATTCCTAAATTGTCAGGTATCTGTAAAACTCAACAGAAACAGGTTCTACTTAAATCAATGGTCAGATAATATTATCATAAAAACAAATCAAGTTTCGCGAAAATGCGTTCAGTAGGGTTGCAGGCCTGTATGGAAACATATAAAATAAATATAATAATATGAAAACATAGTCGAAGATGGTTAACTGATTTTCAGAAAACAGTTGAATAGTTGACAACAAATAACCTGTTGATGCAACCAGTTGATTGAATAAACGCCCACCGACTCCAACAAGAAAATGACCTTGTCCGATTTTACCAGTGACGTCACCAAGTGTACCACGTGACCTAGTTCAGTGCTGCGCTCCACCGGATTAAGTTGAAAAGTTTCTTATAACAGCGTGTTACAAATTCCCCCACCTCATGCCATCCGAATGTGTGTCGCGGCCCTGAAGGGTCGAAGACCCCGCGCAACGCAACTCACACACTGCTCGCCAAATCACTTTTATTTTTGTTCTGGCCGAGAAAATACTTTGACATAGCCTATTTTATGATATTTTCAATTCGGTAGGTCTAGCCGCGATCAATGAAGTGCGTAGCAAATTTTGGGATTTATCCCTGAAATATTTAGGTTTATATAGTTTTTACAATTAAATGTGGAATGAGAATGAATATGACTTGAAGCTGGCTAATATGACTTAGTTTGCTGGTTACATGAAAAACGAAAGCATTATTATTAAGTTACTAAAATAATATAGGTAACATAATAATATGATGTTTCCTATCTCTCGAAACCAATGAATTTTCCTGATTTATATTGTGCTGTATTGTTTTATGAGTCTAAAAACTTACCACTGCGAGGATTTTACTGTTAAATTTCAAATATGATACATTACAAAATATTTTATCATGATACGGTATCTGTTGAACATAGTAAAAACGCTCATATCAATTGGTCAATATCATCATCCAAGAGAATAGAAAATAAATTATGAATGTTCTATTTCTGATTCCATTGAATTGATTGTTGGAGGAGAAGAAAACTTACAATCTACAATATTAAGGTTTAAATAAGATTTGTAGATGGAATTTAATTATATTGATATATAGGTCAAATGCTGGAACCTATAACAAAGTGGAATGTGGATCACTTTATTTCTCTCTGTTCTAATGTATTTTTCTTTTGTTTTTAAAACTAATCAAATCTCAATTTCTCATTTTCTCAGCCTAATGCGATTAGCTTTAGTGGAACTCAAATTTGAGTTTTGAACAGCAATTTAATTAAGTAACATGGTAGACCAGATGCACTGGATAAGATACCATGCCTAATCACATTTGTGAGTAAGCTCACACGAGAAAACTCAACTGTGTAATTGGAAATGCTGTAATTATTCCAACTCAAGTACGAGTAATCTTAGTTTTGTTTCACGGTAAATCGATCGAAATCTTATGACTTTAAAACTTATTAAAATGAGAATCTCATTCCAGTTTTATGCACCGTGAAATAAATGACATAACTCAAGAATTTTCTTTTTTTTAATTTATTTTCAAGTTTAATAATGTGAATCGTTTATTTTGCAGATGTAAAGGGTTCTTCAAGAGGACTGTACAAAATAGGAGGGTGTACACATGTGTAGCTGATGGAGAGTGTGAAATAAACAAAGCTCAGAGGAATCGGTGCCAGTATTGTCGATTTAAAAAGTGCATCGAGCAGGGAATGGTATTACAAGGTTGGTCCAATTCTTAAAGCCTAAACTCAAAATTTCAAAAATCCTCTCCAAGAACTATATCCAAATATCAGAAAAACGTTTTACTGTAGTAGTACCATGACCATGAAGCAAAATAAAAGTATAGTGATTTGAATAGCTTGATAGAAAACATGTTGTGAGGGGTGCAACATTGGATTTTAAACTACATATTGGCATTTCATTATTGATTTGTTCATTTATCATTGAAATGATCTCAACCACTCTCAATATGTAATGTTTTTGGCTATTAAGATGATATATCAATAATCGATTAGATTCAAGTTATGAATTTCTGTGGAAAATATCTTCGTAGGTTTATTCAAATTTTAACTCATTTTTGTGACACTAACCAGTCTTCAATTGTTGAACCATAATGAATATCATTTTATCTTTGAGATCATCAATAATAATTCAACTTCATGATAAATAATCCAATCTTCATTAATTTTAACCCAATTAATCTTCAAGTTAATCGGGGATTAGTCGAAAAAGTAAAAGTAAAGTTGAAAAAATACTTTCAAATTTGAACTAAACAGGTTTTGTGAAATTCGATTAAATAATCAGTAGAATGTTTGGAAGATAGCTATTATAAAATGGACTCATTCATGAATTTAATTATTTTTCAGCTGTGAGAGAGGACAGAATGCCAGGAGGAAGAAACTCAGGAGCTGTCTATAATTTATACAAGGTAGTTACACTATTACCAAGTCCTTCATGAATCTATGATTATTCGCATGAAATTCATGAATTATTAAAAAAATCTCATTGCAATCTATCACTAAAATATGATTTATCGGTCCAAGAACGTAGGCATATCCCTGGTTCAAGCTCCACAGACCTTTATTGATATGACAGTGCAATATTTGTTACGGTACATTAAAAAATGTATGTCATCAGCGACTTCTGATTTTTATTATTAGAATCATCTATTTATTTTCTTTCAAATAAAGTTATTTTCTTCAAGTTGAATCACGTTTTCTATCATAAATTACGTCTATAATCCTTCGTTGTGATACTTAATTCATCAGATGTGACTATGGCCGAAATTTTCTTATCGAAAAGCGGCCAGTCACTTCTAGGATTATTCGTAGACTACTAGGAAGTAGTTGTAGTATCAGACCCCTGAAATGTATCTCGATTTTTCAGAGTAATCAATAACTTTATTTTCTATTTTATAATAATAGCTTGGACAAACCAGATGATAGATTAGTCTAAAAATGAATCATTATAATAATCAACTCATTGCCAGATAGGCCATCACTTGTCAACTGCATACTATATAGAAACTTGATTATTAAATTTTTATCATTAACATTTCAAAATATAGATAATAGATACGATAGAAATTGTAATATAACCAGAAAACTCCCGTTCTGTTCAAGGTCAAGTACAAAAAGCACAAGAAGACTCAGAGGAATGGACAGGTGAAAAATCAGCAGGCACAAATCCATGAGAAGCAGAAAATGGTCGGATTGTCCCTAACCTCCGAACATGGAATCCCCCCTCACCTGGTCAATGGCACTATTTTGAAAACTGCATTGACCAACCCCAGTGAGGTAAGAGTCATTTACAAAATGGTTACAAAAATTTAAAGTGTAATAAATCATATTTCAATTCACAGGAAAATATTGATGCTCAAGTTTACTGATCATGATTTGGCCTCTTCCTTAGGTAGCTGATTAATAATTGAATCCACATATATCTCCAATCTCTTGAAAGCTACAAAGAGAATTTGTACTCTATTCAAAGAATATTTGAAAAATTCTGATTATTTTCAACTTTTTTATTAGTAGGCTATGAATTTTGATGTATAAATTTTATAGTGATTGGAAAATTGTAATAATTCAGTACTTGAATCTCTAGAGTTTTTCATTACATGTACCGATCAAATCTCCTATAGTATTTCTTTACCGGTACCGAGTTTTTTGGAGCTATCTATTTTCCAGGTGCCGCATATTATTTCGTTTTTCAAAAAATTTGAAGGAGAAACTGTAACCCAGTCTTTTCTTCAGAAAATTAGGAAGAACAATCCAAGCAGGGTTTGAAGAATATTAGCACCTGAAACATTGCATTTGCTCCAAATACTCGGTAACCAGAGTAAGTTGGATAAGTATACAGTAGTTCTACAGTTTCTTTTTCTACAAGGCTCTGAGGAATGATATTCTCTCTCAAACTTATTTCATTCAAGTGTTAAATAAAACTGCTGCAGTTTCTCGAATTTGTTATAAATGTGCTCTGTATTATAACTTACTATTCAAATCTATCTATATTTTACACTAAATGGCATAATTTCTATTAAATAATCAATTACTTATAAAGGAGTAGTACCACGATAAAAAATTAGGAAGAGGAAAATTTAGTCAATCCTGTCACGTTGGCGGTGTATGAAATAACATGCGGTACCGGAAAAGGAAGTAGAAATGAACAGCCTGTGCGAATTTCTGGTGCTCTTTCTGAATCAGAACATGAACCTTCACTTTCGCACTTTCTCTTTCTTTTTATTCATATTCTTTTTCTGATGCCAATTCTCCCACCCGGAACTTTCGCTATCTTCTGCCCACGCATACTCCACTCTCACATTTGCGCGGTTCGTACTTGAACTAAGTTGAGTCTTATTTTATCAAGTAAATACCTGAAGTGAGTGTCGAAAGGTGCAGGAAAACGCTCATCTTTAAGAAGGTTATAGGCATATTTCTTGGTAATCGGTTTAGCTTTAGATGAGGTATTTAACAAAGAAATACAGGGTTCTTGAATTTTTATAACTAGGTACTTCAATTTTTAAATCTGTTTATTTTATCAATTCCCTTGAGAAGGAAACAGAGATTTCTTGCGAATCCTAGAGTTTTATAAGCTTATTTAATATTATTCTCTTATTTGGTTCATTTTTTGTTAAACATGAAACTTATTTTGATTTCTACTTGATTTTTATTGTATATATATATATTTTTCACTTTTGGTAAGTGAAAACAAAGGTTGCAAGATCTACAGAGTTTATTTAAAATTCCATACTTACCTAAATTATGGATAAGTTCCACAAAATCTCGGATAAAAGTGTGAATTTTTCACTTTGCATATTTATATTGTTTTGTATTTTTGTTGGTGACGTGGAAGAGAGGACATTATTGTCCAAACTTCGCCACGTCATTTTAATGAAGAAGTCTATTCTATTCTTATTTGAAAATAATGTCAATAGACGAGCGTCTTTCAATTTTTCAGTCGATGCAATTACAGTGAATGTGAGAAATTGGTTGCATTCTAATTATTATCATTATCATATAATATTATCTGAATATCAATAATGGCTTGAGATATCGTGTGTGAGTTATGGTGGGTAGTCCCAAAAGAAGTTCCACCTCCTCCCATGTTAGGGACGGTGATAGCTAACTCTCGATTTCATTCACAGTGATTAATTTTTTGAAAAATTTGATTGCAGGTGATTCACTTGAGACAAAGACTGGACACGGCGGTGAGCTCGTCAAGGGACCGCGCTCTCTCTGAGGAGGGGGCCGTTCACATGATTAATAAGCTCATTGAGTGCGATGAGTTCCAGGATATTGCCACATTAAGGGTGAGTTCTCCATTCAAATTAAACCCTAAATTTCATAGTATGATAAATCCAATTGAATTGATTTCCAAATTATTAAGTAGTTAGAAATTTCAACAAATAATTTTAAAGTATTTAATTTATAATTGACAGAACTAAAGGGAAAAATTGGAATAATTGTACGGTAAATTCAATTTGCACAGAGTAGGCAATAATTCGTTCAACTGCTTGGTTACAGCTTTGTCAAATGTAAGTGACTACTCTGTTTATTCTATATATTCATTTAGAGATATTACAATATATATATATATTATATTACGATATCAATATATATTCCTAGATTTTATCTAGCATAGGTAATATTTTATAATGTATTATTTTGTTGATTAGGCAAATGAAAAGGTAATTCACTTATATAAAAATAATGTCGCAACTGAGAAGTAGTATCAATTCTATTTCTCCTCATTTTGTGTATGTTTACGCTAGAAATGATGGCTTTTCTATTGAATGCTATAGTGTTAATGTGGAGTGGGTAAGGTGAGTGTGGAGTACATAATAACCCACCATGCTAAAAATTGAAATTATAATCTCAATATCACAGCCCCGATCTTGGCAAAAGATCTTCAACTCAACTCTCGTATGTACAAATAATATTGAAATTTATAAATTTAATTTATGAGAAGTAGGTATAATTCTAACGATCTTTCTCCCTTTAATAATTATCATTCCTCAAATAAATAAATTATATATACTCGTATATCTTCAAAAGTACAGTACAATAGAATGGATAAAGTTATATATATTACAATATAAAAATTCAGAATCTGTCACAAGTTTTTTCTAGAACATGATTTTCTTTCAGAACATGGATGACTTGTTGGAGCACAAAACAGATCTTTCGGATAAACTGATGCAAATTGGTGACTCGATAGTCTACAAACTGGTACAGTGGACAAAGAGGCTTCCGTTTTACCTGGAACTTCCTGTCGAGGTAAGTCACAAACTAAGTAGAAAATTATCCGAATGGTTATGATTTCAATTCTAATTGATCGATTTATTAATTGTGTCATTTGAAAGCAGAGACGAAAAGCCGTCGGCCTCAACTGCCCAAAAATCAGTCGACATGGTCATTTCTCATCATCAACCATCTTGATAATGTCATAATCTAATAATCAAACCCAATAATTGTCATAATCTTGATTCTCATCTACAGTTATAATTACCCACGCACAAGATTTTAAAGCACAAATGGGAATAACCCTACAAAAAGAAAAAACTATTTCATGAAAATAGGATATTTCATATAATATTTCAAATAATATTTCATGAAAACTTTCTCCCCAAAATTTTATATTATTTTTGTAAAATTCATTTCATAAGCATAAATTTTATCTATAAATAAATAAATTATATGAATTTATTATTCTAAATTCATGTTTGAATTCAACACTTTCCCCTAAAAAATGAGAACTTCGTAATTATTTTAAAAAAATTAATATTTTTTACTACTCATGTGATTGTATCCTACATAATGATATGCACAAAGATACAAGGTCCATTCAATAAGTATCGAGACTGGTTTTCTGAAGTTTCGACAGATAAGTGGAGGGGGCTCCAACTGGTCCGGCTCATTAAACGGGTTCTTTACCGTTCAGGAGCACTGTGGTTTAGCCTCCTAAGTCCATTCGTTGATGCAGGAGGTCGATTTTCCGCCGAGTGTTTTGAGAGCGCGTCGCAGCTGCTTGGAAGCCAAAGTCATACCATCAGAGTAAAACCCCTGCACTCACAGTGGCCTTTTACTTACAGGAGTAAGAAAAAAGTCAGCTAAATTGTTTAGGGGGTTGATATGAATTGGAAACGCAGAATTTTGCCAGTAGATGCTGCACAACAATCTCATTGTGGCACGGCGCCACAGTTGGCAAATTCCTCACAATTTTCCTCATTGCTAAGTCATCCGTTTCGATAGTGTGGATGGTTTCCATTACTAGACCGTTCTTCTCACTGATGAGGCCGACTATTGTACGCCTGTCAGAGTCCAAAACTTTTTCTGTTTGGACAAGCGTCCAACGCAATACTCGACTTCAACGAGTTCTTGGCCTTCCTGAAACATTTTGTGTTACTGAAAATGTCTTGCGCGACTTGAGGAGTCTTCCTCGTATGCCTCTTTAACAAGGGAAAGGGTATTCAACGCGGATTTTTCATGTTTGAAGCAAAATTTCACAGCATATGGCTTTGCTTGATACTAAGCTCTATGGTGGTGCATCGACGCAAGGCAAAAACACTCGGCGCGGAAATCGACCTCCTGCCTTAACGAATGCTTGCAGGTGACTGAACCAGAGTGATTCTTATTCGTAAAGATCCCATTTATCGATCCTCACCGGTAGAATCCCCCTATGAAGCTCGGTTGAGGCTGCAGCGAACCAGTCTCGATACTTATTGAATGGAGTATGTATATATAATTTGCCAATAAGTACAGTATCATGGAAATTGAGGCCTACTATGAGGAAATTTCCAATTAATTTTATTTCTTATTTTTCAATCAGCTTTTGTATTCCATTCCCTCAATTTGCTTTCAATAATTGGACTGATGCAATAATATATATTTTTTATTCTACTCAGGTACATACAAGACTGCTGACACAAAAATGGCATGAGTTGCTGGTATTAACAACATCGGCTTATCAGGCGATTCATGGGCCACACAAGATGGGAAACTTCGATGGACCTGAAGACTTCACTCGAGAGGTAAAATTAAAAAAATATATATTCCAAATTCCAATAACATAGATCGAGAAATCAATGGGAAACGCATGATTCGTCAACTAGCATTAATTATAGCCCTATAGCTTTAGAGGTTTCCAAAAACATAATCATCAAAATAAAGATTAGGCTACATTTCCTCACTGTACAAAATGCCCATGAATGATTTCTATTCCAAGGGATATCTGTTCAAAATTAAAGTACGGGTACACGCATTCTTTGAACTCTGAACAATAATATATTTGATATCCAAACTCCAATAAAAAAGTTAACACCAATATAACAATGTATTTATTACTTATATGCACACTAATTTTTTGTATGAATTGTGAGAACAGTTCCGGGTATAAGCCTGTTGAACGGCCTTAAATAAGAATTTTATTATTCCTTCAAGATTGCCGAAATTGCAATACTTAATAGAGTAGATATAGTCAATAGTCTAAGTAACGTGAATTAATGATCATAACTATTGAATAGCTGCAATTTTAAAAAGTAAAATAATAATATATAAAAACGATAACAATATTTTTTTTTCTTTTCTAGGTTTCCAATAACCTTTGCACGTTACAAAATTGTTTAACGTCAATGATGGGCAGGACAATTACGATGGATCAATTGCGACAAGATGTTGGTTTGATGGTTGAGAAGATCACCTACGTCACACTGATGTTTCGCCAAATAAAACTCCGAATGGAGGAATACGTCTGCTTGAAAGTTATCATCATGCTTACTCCCTGTAAGTAATACCGTATTTATTCTATTTAATTCCTAATTTTCCCTTATAAAACACGGTGTTACTGACTTCAGTTTCATATACTCGTATTATACCAGTAACCAATTATATGAGGAAATCAAAGTTTGTAGCCTATATATTTTCATACACGACTTATATTCTGTGAGTTATATTCTGTGTGAGTTATTGTAATTCAATAACAAATATTGTTGGTGGTATCACGAAAATTTATACTGAAATACAAGTTAAAGTAACATAATTTATTCAAGTATGATATCATTCAGTCATAAGAACGTTCTATAATATTTAGGTAAATCTGGGACGTATTTTAAATCGTTCGTTATGTACTTTTTAAGAAATATTGACTTTGCGTATTTGAATGAAAGGAGACTCTTTGGTGTATAACAGAGAGATAAACACAAGTTTTATCTATTAATGGTCTTACAACATAATTTATACAACACAGAGCACAGACATTTGAATTTATTCATTCCATATTATTTATGGATGAAAAAATAATGAATTCATCTTGAAATTTCATTAACATGAATGAATCTATGGCAATGAACACACAATTGAAGATTGACTGTAACATTGGAATGGAAGAAAAATATTATTTATTGGTGAATGCTGATTGCAAGAATTATGATCATAAATATATTTAATTGTTCCAACGTGAATCTAATTCAGATCAGCTTGATGTTTCTCCAAATAAAAATACAAATGGAGGAATACTTCTGTTACATACTACCATAGGATTCAAAAATTGAATACTCCTTTCAAAATAATTTGTCTAAATGTAAATTTACAATTAGTAGGCCATTCTAGTTTTTAATCCATGAATTTATTTATTCTTCACAATACCACCAACCAACGCTTCTTCGTTTGAAATGTAATTTTTCAGTTACTTGACTAAAACACATATATTATTTTAATATGATAATTACGTTATGAAAAGAAACAATTTCTTATTAAATTTTTTACTTGACAGCGCGAGGTGGTTCAAGCGAGTTGGAAACTATTCAGGAGAGGTACATGACTTGTCTGAAGACATACGTTGAGCACACGGCACCCCAACAAACCAACAGGTTCCAGGAACTACTACTTCGGTTACCTGAGGTCAGTATCATCATATACTTTCACTATTAACTTAATAATGTGATCTTTAAAAAATTGTATGTTGAAAGATTTTCAGTTGTTCCCTTTTAAATTTTTTCGTCTGTGTACAGGGGGAATGTTATGTTTTACATGTTTATAACTATAAGAGATAGAAAAGTGTTAATTAAAAAAAAAATGAGTAGGCCTATGGTAAGAAAGTACTTGGTATGAAAAAAGAAGGCATGCGAGAAAATAGAAAATTCTCATTGTTGTTCGAAGATTATAAGCATAATACATTAGTTGAACATGAAAGGAATTCTCAATTTAAAACCCCAAATACTTTCATACTGTACGCACTGGGTTCCCTATACCACTTCGAATTCCAATACGAGCCATTACAATAACCAAATGCATTATTTCTTTCAAAATATTTCACTATGTTGAAGAGCTAGCCGTCGTAAATCTCTGAAATATGTGAGTTTTGTTTGAAGGAAGTGAAATTCATCGACTTCTTTGAGATATTAATTATTCACTTCTATAAATAATTTTGTATTGAAATTAAACCTGCTGAAAACCCCACGGATTTAGCAGGACCAAACACTGTAATCATTTATTCGCAATATAAATGGTTGATTGATTGAGATTGTTGTTTGATTTCAGGTACAATCAGCCGCGTCGTTATTACTGGACAGCAAAATGTTTTACGTGCCCTTTCTGCTGAACTCAACGATTCAGAGATAGTAGCAGGGGCTGATGAAAGCATCTAGTTAATAATGTCAGCGATAAGATGATTATCATTGTAATGATAACGAGGAAAAGATAGGCGAGCTGTGATCTCGGGCCTCCGCTCTTTCAACCAGAGTTACCATCCTGATTTGGATTAGGAAAAGAGGCTTAACCACACTCTTATTAATTTAAATCAAGTTATAAATAATAGTAAGAGTAATTTAATGATAATAAACGCACGACTGATTAAATATGACTGCCAGCTGTACGAGGTCTTGCCTTTCACAATAATTATTGTTTTTGTACAATGAGTATTTGAAGTTTTTAAAAACTGTTTCAATTATTAAGGAAGGCTGAAAGCAAGATTATTTCCGTCAAATTACTACGACGATACGAACCAAAGTCCAATTTTCATACAATTGTCCCACATTTTGCATCACTACCCTTTCATCAATACCACTGTGTCATGTTGTAGTTAATATTCTTGATTCATGAACCCAACAGAAACTAATAATTATTATTGATAGAATCATGATTCTCAATAAATTCCAGTCAATTTTATATCCCTTATCAAATAACTTTAACTCGCTAAGTCGATTCCTAAAATGTGTTACCATTTTATTTTTTCAAACGTTAGACCAGTAGTAGGCTCATATAAATAATATACCCATCCCATTTTTTCTCGCTAGAATTGAGTAGTAAGAATCGAATGAGTTTTGATTTTCTATCATTATCATTTCATTTGAATGTGTAATCAAGCTGCCATTTTTTCAGTTTATGGAAAGTATTCTGATTTGTAGTCCACCATAAAGTTACCACAGTATCATAAAATTACTATCACCGATAATTATCATTATCATGATGATTGGAATATTAATATCTAATATATTCCAATCAGTATCTAGAGATGATGATGATAATGGTATTGGTTTTAAGATTATAAGATAGTACCATGATTATCTATTCTAATAATGTTCCTTGAATCAGATGTAATGTCAAGAAGTCTCAGATGAGAAGAGTGTTGTGAGAAGCTTGAATTGATTTTTGTAAATAAGACTTGTAAAATAATTGTTATACAATTTAGGTACTGTAGGTGGGAGTGGTCTTTTGATTCTTGACCGTCTTTCAAATTATCTTTCTAACAATTTTCGATGATTCAGTCCAACTGCTCGAGCGGGGATGAACCCTGTGAGACAATTCGGAGCTCTAATGGAGACTAAAAACTTGTATTTTGCATACGCTTCATATTATTTACGCAATTAAATCTCGTTATTTACGGATAGAAGTTACCAGATAATATTCAGGTATCATTGATAAATACTTATTATTGTACATCATTCAGGAATTCAATATTCATTTCTATTTAGTAAAATTCATTTACACTGATTAGTTGTTACTAGATTTGTAAAGGAGAAGCAAAAATTGCAAGCCAATAAGAACTGTTATCAAAGGAAAATACGAAGTATTAGTCTCTAAGAGACGTCAAGCATATTTCCTGATAATTCTAAATTTGACAATATAACTTCAGTGAATTAACTCTCATAAAAGCTCATTAATACCTCAGTTCAATAGAATCATAAAAGAGGAATAACAATATAAACTATACAAAAAGCTTTTTTAAACTTTGAAATATCATTGCCAATTCCAAGAGTAGGCAATAAGTTCACACCTGCAATTTTCAAAATCAATATAATTATTCTATTAATACGAGTAGAATCAATAATTGAGAACAAATTATTCGATGAATTAAATTTATGATAGGTTTGAACTGTTCATCTGTATTTCATAAAAATATTCAAGTTTTCTCAGTAAGGTAACTTACCTACTCCAGAATTCATTCATAAATGGTAGAATAATCTCCTGAAATTTTCAAGATCAATATTATTGAACAATTTCTTCAAAATTTACAAAGTAAATATATTTTTGTTTCCTGTTTGGTTTTTGATTTAGTTCCACGATAAAAATGTATTTAATAATGAGGTTTGTTCATTTTTTCAAGTAACAACATTTTACTTGTTGCAATATATCGTCTACATCGATAAAGTTACAGTAATTGATTTTCTCTGTTAGGATTTTATAATAATTTGAGGTTTTTACTCAATCTGAGAAAACTTTGGAAATTCATCAACCTATTAAACGAAAAATAGATTCAACAATCTGTTCAATTATTTCCATATGAATCAAATTGATTGTTCGAATGTTGATTATAGGAAATCAAATTCAACAAACATAACTTACAGATTTGAGAGTTTTGAACCAAGCAATCATTGTGATCATGCGCACTTAGTTAAATTGTATGAGTTGATGAGTTCCCAAAAAAATATTTCGAAAAACAAATTGAATTCTGCAATATTTTATAATTTAGTAAACAAAACTCAGCGTTGATTGTTGTAGTTTGAGCACTTGGAAATTTTAATTCGACTGTTGGTTTATAATTAAATATGTTGATGAACTTTTGTAAATGTATGGTCTGATAAATAGAGCACTGATCTCAGAAAATATAGCTAGTGTTTATGAGTTGATAAAGGAAGTGCCTCACTGCCTGTAGCCATTTTGAAAAGGAAATAATACATTTTATAATTTACGTCAAAAATGAAAACTGGCTACACAATACACGTTACGACTTGAGCAAAATGACTGATTCATAATACGCAAAGCATCATTATCACATATAAATCTGAATAATAACACACTGTAGGCTATAATATGAGTCCAATGTCTCAATTTATTACAATTTTCAGAATGAACTCATAATAATAATTATTATACATATATATATAATACATTTTTTATGAAACAACCATCATAACTATCACTGCCAAATGGTTAAAAAATCTAATCTAGTGCGCTATTTGAACAGTTTTATATGTGATTTATATATTTCACTCCATTATGTAGATATTATCAATAGATTTCATATTTCATGTAATGATTTTATACTTATGCTAATTTGTTTTATACATACTTTGTTTCGGGACTATTTATTATTGTCATGAAATGAAAAATTGATTCCAAAGTTGTCTCTCGAAAAAAGAACTTGAAAAGTAATGTAAATATTGTTTGATTATGAAAAAGATATACATTATCTTCTTAATGAATTATTTTTGTTGGTTTTGTTTGATTATTATTGGCATAAAATGCTTTTCCAAGAGTTCCAATTTAAGATGAACGTTGAAAAATAAAAAGACGATTAATGTGTTTTTAAATATGAAATACATTTAAATTTTAATTAAAAATCTGGTTGATATAAAATAAATCCAGATTTCTGGTTGAGTTACAATTTGAAATATTATTCTATAATCGTGAACAATGTTTTACGAATATTGTTTGTGAAATGTGTTTCAAACTATTATTGTGAAAAATTATACCAAAAATTCAAAAAAGTATAGGAAATTATTGGTGCTAATAAAAACGTCTTTGGACAGTAAAAAATACTATTAAAATTTTGTTTGATATGATTTATTATTATGCTTGTAAATAATTGAGTTTATGCTTGAAGCAAGCATGAACAAAAACTTCAACTAAGTCTGATGTGACTCTAAACATAGAGTATAGAACTGCAACTCTGTGTCTTATATGTGTAAATGAGATAAATGTAAAAAGTAAATGAAAAAGAAAGAGATAGTTTAAAATAGAAAAAAACACAGTAATTATTAACTTTATTATTGAACTGCACCAGTTCTCTGAGTCGAGAATTGCAGTATCTAGAAACGTTGCCTTGTGTTGTTCACTTTAATATTTACATGAAAAATAGTGTAATCTTATTGATTGAAAATGATGATGAAAATTTATCATTGTAACTGAAATTGTTGTTGTCTTTAATGTAAATATATAAATGTCATAGTAAAATTTGTGTAGTGATTGAATTAAATCTTCATTTGATTAACCATTGAATCCTTTATTGTATTCAGGTTTTTTATGAGTTGATGGTTCTGTAGCTTGAACTTGGATAGATTTTATCAAAGAGAAGGCCCTCAAGGTTAGTACTACTATTTCACACCGATTAGAAGTTCCTTCCGTTTATTATTTCCTAAGTACTTTTCGACGTAGCCAACCACCCAAACTTTCAAAATTATCGTCAGATGCATTGATTTTGACTTCTGTCATACTTTATTAAGTCTTGTTGAATGTTGCCAGGCAAGAGACACATATAAGTATTACTTAATGCTGCTGAATTATTGTTAATTCCAGTAATATTTAGGGAATTTTAGGTAAAGGAACGGGCATTCTCTTTCTTTTTAGAATTATATAATAATTGCTCTAGGAACATGTTTTTATAGAACCTTAAGATAGTTCATCATATCTTGTGGAATAATTAATCAATGGATTGAATTGGATTGATAAGAAAGAAAACAAATTATGAAAGGACAAGCTGGGATTATAGAAATTCATAAAGATAATAAATTTTTGTTCAAGACATACTTGAATTTATTATTGAAAAATACTTGACAAACATATTAGGCTAAAACTGACTAAGAGAGGTTCACGATCTTATGAAACACATTTATAATAGTTAAAAACCAATTTAAGTACAAAAACGCTTCACTCACTCATTCCACAGCCTTTGCAAGAAGCAAAAATGATTCAATCTTAGATATTTACATTGGAATTGTTTGAAAGGTATTATTTGAATAATAATGCTTTTTATTCGAGAAACACTCAGACAATCACTATTATCTGCCCTGAATACTTAAGGTCTTAAAATAAAATTCTTTACATTTGGTACCCTCTCTTCATCTCTGACATAGTAAAGTTTCAATTTATAGTATAACCATAGATTGGAGATCGTTACTCTATGGTTCAACTTTCATAATTAATTTCAACAATAATCGCAAATGAATACAATAATTCATTATTATTATCATCTCAAACATCAAAACGTGAAATGGCAAAACTAAATTACTATGATGAACACGTAACTTATGAATGTTGTATATTTACTTCAACATCATGCAAAGAGGAAAAATAGTTTGCGTTATCAATTGATATAATTTCGAAATATTATAATCAAATTAGATCAACAAAGTTTTTATGAAAACAGCATGATTTTGGTTGAAGTTCATTAAACTCTTTGCAAATTTCTAGTTGTAAACACATAAACACTTGACATTGAAGTGAAATTCAAAAGGAATAGATTTTTCAATTACAGTGAATTCAAATACGAATACGAACAAATACGTTGAATTACATGGAGATATATTGTAAATCAAGCAAACATTAAATATAAAATGCATAACTCTAGAAAATTCACATTATATGGTAATTATAACAAAAAAAAACAACATTGAAAATACATAAATCGCTCACACTTACACAATATTAAATTCATAGAATAAGTATTTATTACATTACATTGGCAGCATGTTCTCCTTATCTCTCGTATATCTCATTTGTGCCCAATTGATTCTTGGAGGTAGCTGAAACAGAAATTATTTTTGAATTAATCTAGAAGTGTAATTGTAACTGGAATTTGAAAATAATTTTAGTAATGGGAGAAATGCAGATATAAAAAGAAATGTGGAAAGCAAACTGCAAAAGTGTACCTAGCGAAAGGTTTCAACTCCGCTTGTGTTCCTTACAACATTGAGAAAGCAATAGAAGCGCAATTGTTTCTGCATGTTTATACCATACAGAAAGGATGCTTGCCATACTTCATCCATGGTTTATATGATTGATTCACATTCGAAGGGCTTTGAACCTTGTGTTCACTTTTTGTAGGCAAATGAACGAAAGAGCATGTGATTTAATGCCAATCAAACAAGGATTGGCATTTTCCCAGTTTAATTCACATATTCTCTACAAAAGACAATCGAGATCGTGTAGTTAACGATAATAGGCCTACTACACATAATTATAGTGATTATAATAATAAAAAAAAATGAATTTACAAAAGAATTGAATAAAAATCACTATCGAGCAAGATCCAGAATGAGGGTTGTTTTGTACAACAGCCAACACACCTTAGCAACTACAACTATCTATTTTTATAGATATGAATATTCATTTCTTTCAAATTCTAATTAATTGAAAACGAATGAAGAAAATTCGTCAAGTATGGAATAGAATTAAATCTTAATAACTCTATCAACTAAATTAATTTTTTTTCAATTCAATATACTTTCCGTAAATGATTTCACAGATCGTAACATGAATAAGATCACCCGAAATAAGTGGTTGAAATACTCATCTTTTTACGCAATAAATGATCCAGCAAATAATTATTATTAAAAGTTAGTAATTGTGTGATTAAACAGAAACATCACCTCGTGTTACAAAAAATAAATAATTTACGAGTATTAGATTAGTTTTAGAACTTCTGCACACATTCAATACAACAAAAAAATTCGCTCCGGCAGCTGGCGGTCGGAAAGAATGCATTTCAAATGAAATCAATGTGTTATCAGCCATTTTCAATTGGATTTGCTTCTATGATGGCTTAAATCATATGACTTATGATGAGCAAATCAAGGTATGAATATAAAGGTAATAGTTAGAGCCGTTTTCGAATATCCATGAAGAACACCATTTTTGGAGTATTATTTTCTCCATCATTTCTAATTGGATTTATTTCTTCGATATCTCAAATTGTAGGGAATAAAAAGGGTATCATACATACCAAATTTCAAAACGATTAGGTAATTGGTCGAATTGTGGTGATTTTTCAAAATTTTCAAAACCTATTTTCACTCCCTACCCTTAAACCGATTTGGCTGGATAACGAACTTGACCGAGATATCAACACTAATGATTTTTGTGCAAAATTTGGTCAATCTCCGACAAGTCCTTCAGGAGTTATCGTGTTCACAAGAATTTGTACTTATATAAATATACAGAGTGTTTCAGGAGGATTGTGAAATACTTCTCAGGCTGATTCCTTACACCAAGTACATAAAAAAGTTCCATGGGATGAACCCCCAAAAACGCTTTGTTACCGAGATAGCAATGGCGGAAAATTGAGATTTTTCAAAGAATATTAATTTTTCTAATTCTTTAGAGGCTTCACTCAGGTTCTAAAATGATCAATTCCCATGTAAAATTAGCCTAGAAATTCAATGAAACCAGTTTGAAGTTTGTAACTTTAACGGTTATTGAGATAATTGGAAAAATATGTAAAAATACTATTAACATAGGTACAATAAAAATTAGTGTATGAAGTTAATTAGAGAATTAATTGATAAATTTGTTAATACATTCACCTTGAACCCCTAACTTTATTATCGCTTACATTAGAAAAAACAATCCTTCAAAAATTAAATTTGAAAGTGATACCATACCTACAACCAGGGTTACAACACATTATTTATTGTGACTACTGCTCAAGAACGAGTGAATTTATAATCCTCACCTTCAACTTATAGACTAGATAGTAAGCTTTAATCCCTAATTAAAGCTTTAGGCATCGCTGATTGATGCGACAGAAAATGCTCATCAGATTGATCTCTGTATTATAGCAGTAGAAAAACATATGAAATGAACAATTGAAAACGTAATGCAAGAAATTGCATAAAACACATAATAAAAGAATAGCATTTTAAAAATCAGTTGGTAAGTAGCATTTGACGATAGGAATCAGCTTAAAATAGCACAAGGGGATCATGCTGAAACATAGCCTATTTAGTTTTTTCGAAAATTTTCTCATCTCAATTAAAAATATAACGAATAATATTCAAGTCAAAATCATTATAAATTGCAATCTGGTTCAATCTAAATACATTATACTGTATCACTAGAAAATATAAATTTCAATTGCTTGAATACAGCAGATTTCTTCATTCAAAATGAAAAAATTGTAAACAATAGATTTTATTTGGTAGGATATGATTATTATGATATAACTAGAATTATTTAAACTGACTAAAACATTTGCAAAATAATAGTCGATAAAATAGGAAATATATCATCAGAGGTATCATAGCTTAAATAGATATAAATATTAAATAATTTTTCTGAATAATCTTTTGCTTTTTTGAAAATTCTAAACTGATAAAACTTTTTTTTATCTTTTAGAGTTTGAATTTGTGAACAAATCCACACAATAACCTTTACTGTATTAATATAATTATCATAATCTGGAAAAATACGTTTTGGACTTGGAACCTGTGTCTTGATCCAATTAAGTGTATTGTATTTAGTCAAAGGAATAAATGAATAAATTATAAATTACATATCTTCATGTTAGGTAGCTTTAGAAGACTCAAGAAAATAATAAACATGAATATGACTGAAATTTTTATCATAAATGATGTACCAATAATAACGTTACTAACATATACTCGTAAAAATAATGAGAAGTACTACTCACTTTTCCATATTTTCTAATTGCTGATGTTGGTGATTGAGATAGAAGACTATTGCGAACTCCATTATGTGGTGAATTTTTCGATAGAGTGTTCAATTTCTTGGTGGCCTGAATAAAATTAATAAATTGTAATTAATCAAATTATTCTTGATGGATAAAACAAGAGTTCCCCAATATAAGTACACATAATATGGATGTTTCTTTAGTAGGTACCCAATAATACCTCAAACCTGAAATAATATCTGATACTTTTGCCAAAAGTAGGCTATCAGATATTTTGATACGATAATACCTTATTAATTTTTAATAATGATTATGTTAAAAAAATCAAATCATAGTTATAATTCTCAACAAAATAGACTGATGATTGGCGAATAATGTTGTTTTTTTTAATAAATAGTTCTTTTTTTATTTTTCAATCATGAAGTGTTTGAGAAAAAAGAAGTTGAAACTATACAAATAACAATCAGAAAAATATTATGTTAAAATCAAATTTTATAACAGCAAAATACAAAGACAATTTGAATTCATAGAATAAAAAGTTTTCAGAAAAAATTAAACTAAATAAGTTCAACAAAGCTCAAATAGAAAAAATGAAAGAACATAGTTCAAATAGAAGAAAATTTTTACAATATTTGACATTACCTGTTTCATAACCGGCATAGAATTTCTCATTGACAGGCCATTTCTTGTAGGCGTCGAACTAGCTTTACCGTTGATTGTCTTCAAGCTCTGATCAGAGCCTGAAATGTTGGACAACGAATATGATCTTGCTGTTTTCTTTTGATCATTTCCACTACAAATAATAAAAAAAATCAGGATTTATTTATAAATTGTGGTTACATGTAAGTAAACTTTCATTCGTATATGGAAACAACTTCATAAGTACATGTTTACATAACATAAATTAATTCCATCACTATATATTCGATTTGGATTCAGTGGAAACTCGATATAAACAGTTGAAAATTGCCTAATATAGAATATTCATTTCAAATCCTCTTGAAACGTTCAAACGAATACCGATTTTAAGAATATTTCTATACAACGAGTTCCCCTTTTGGTTCCCAGAGTTATGTTCGAATGTATCAAGGTTCAAATGTTTATAAAATAGGAATATTGGATAAATATATAAGTAGGAGACAATAGAGAGAAAGCTACAGCAGAAGAAAGTAGCTTATAATTTCAAGTAAGTACGTAAATGAAGAAAGATATTCAAATTGACAAACTCTTTTTACTTTTGTACAAATAGTCTAAAAATATAATGACGTTTCAATCGAAAAGATTTCGATTGAACTAATTTATAATGCATACTCCATTCAATTTGATCGGGAGTGGTTCTATGTAGCCTCAACAGAGAAGTGGAGGAGAGGTGTGACCGGTTGGGCTTGATGGATGGGCACCATCTTTAGCAATCAAAAGCACTATGCTTTAGCCTCCTGAGACCATTCGTTTAGCCAGAAGGTCGGGTTTCGCGCCGTTTTCAGATTATATCGCAGATCCAGCATACTGTTGATCAATGCCAAACTGTAAAGTTTTGATTTTAATTCGTATAGGAGACTCTTGCTCTGAACAGTTCACCTGATTATTTTTCAACTTCCATGGCATTCTTAAAATCGTTTAAAATTTACTTGCAGCTTGCTTTTGAAGAGTTGCTGACGTGCCAAACTAAGTAAATCGGAGCAGAAATAATGTATTTTGAAAAGTTTGAGTGATTGATGCAATGAATATATTCATCGAATCAGTCCCGATAATTATTGTATAGACGATGTAGACTGTGATAAAGCTAGAATACTTACTCAGAAGAATCAAGAGATCGATTACCATCCATGATCAGACTCTGTCCGTGGGACACATTCATTGATTTGTTCTTATTTGGGGTGGATGAAGCTACCGGTTTGGGAGAAGGGGCATTCTTTTGAGCCTGGAAACATGTGAGATGTATAGAAAGTTATAGACTTATAACTATTATAACAAAAAATTCAACAGAAATATAAAAAATGAAGAAAGCTTCAGTAATTTAGATCCTGATTTAAGATTTTATATGAATCATCCTATTTAAAGCTCAATTTTTCAACAATAGTACTAAGCTTATGAAAATTCTGTATACTTAAAGATTATTAGATGGCATACAATTGAAATTTTTTTTTTGGAAATAATGATATAATTATTTATTTTTCCAACTGTTCATGAGCAACCTGATCAATAATGTTCTTAAAATATTCATGAATTATTCATGCATTTCTATCAACATTGTAATTTTATTTTTCAACAATTTTTTAGTCAACTAGGCTTAGTGATGTCGGTCGGGTAAATACCCAGTGGGTAGGTAAATATAAATTGGGTATTTACCCGAGGCCCGAGTAAATACCCAAAAACTGGGTATTTATCATTTTTATTGAATTTAGAAAAGATTTAGTTGTCTTTTTGCATTCAAACGCCTTCAATGATAGTGAAATGATGACAAAATGCAAACAAAAATGTTTTATATAGTGACAAATAGTATTTAACTTCCGAGCATTATTGACATAAATACCCGGGTACTGGGTATTTATGATTTCATTTGTTTCTGTGTTGTTAAATCTTATTGAAAATGACAAGATTTTTTTTAATAATAACTATTATTTAGCGTTCAAAGAGAGGGGACCCAGTTTGACCCAGTATCACTTTTCACTTTCATAATAAAACGAAATAACAATAGAAGCATATTCACTATTTTTTTAATGTGGTGCTGTCATGATTTCATTGATAAAGATTGACTTCATTGACGATTTCGTTGAGAAAGCATCACATTATGCCATTGATACGAGCGAATCTGATTAAGGGTGGATGGTAGTGGATGGAGAACTGCCAAACGGCAAAATCATGCCCCATAAGAACAATGTAATTTTTATCAATCTTTTGGAGCAGATAGCGCCGATATTTATGGACAAAATTACACGTTCTTTATGTGATTGGAAAAACATAAAACAGATTATTTACCCAGTTTTTTATTGATTTCTTTCATGGTACCGTATAGTCTGTATAAGCAAAGAAGACATTCTGCCAAGATGAGAAAGTGACTCCAGCTCCAGAAATATTAGTTAAAAAAATTATAAATTTGTTCTCGAATTGTAGGTCAGAATGTTTCCTATAATTTGAGACCAAATTTATAATTTTTAAACTAATATATCTAGAGCTGGAGTAATTTCCTCATTTTGCCAGAATTTCTTCTTTGCTTGTACAGACTATACTAAGTATTATTTAGGCTAAATATTTCCAAGAGAACAGAAACGGCCTACTTCATCAGGAAAATATTTAGCGAAATTTTAACGTGAGGATATTATTCAAGAATCTTTTTCATGAAAAGCCTACATCCAGGATACCTGAAAAACATTTCTTACCATCTAAAACTACAATCACTATTACAAAGCTATATAACTATATAAACTATATAAACAAAATTACAAAACTATAAACTCTATCCCAATCCATGCCAATAGGCCTCTCATTTTTAGAATGTTAATAAAAAAAAATTCCAATGGATTAATTTTATTTACTCAATTTAATTAATTTTAATAAGTTAAATGTTTGAGTTTGATCCATTTTTATGCCCTTTATCGGCCTTAGAAAATATTTCAATGTTATTTGTTTCCATCTACAGAATTTTAATTCACGATTCAATTAAAATTACAGATTTATTACAATTTCAAGTAGATACATAAAAATATGCATAAAACTTCCATAGGTGTTTCTTGACACAAAGAAATTCTCAAAAACATTTCAAAGAGTTAATTTCTTATTTTTGTTTTTAAATAGCCTAAAATTTAGGCTTTTAGTCATATTTAATATGCTTCACGAGATTTTCAAGTTTGTAACTATCGGTTTTAATTTTCTTTTAATTTATTATTTTTATTTAGTAGCCTATAGTTTAGAGTAGAAATATATGCATAAAACTCCTGCAGAGATTGTCTAGTCTTATTTACCCAGTTTTTTTTTATTAAAAATCCTATTCATTCAAAACTTCAAGTAATACTTAAAAAATATATAGTCATTGAAAAATAGCAAATAAGTTTTTATAATATTATAACAATACTATTACTATGCCAATATATCATCAATGCCAAAACTAACATAATCAGGGGTACATACATCAATGATTCAATAAACACCCAATATACCCGGGTATTTATGAATTTTGGGTATTTACCCGAGTTTTAAATACCCGGGTATTTTACATCACTAACTAGGCTAAACAAGTTGGTAATAACTTGAGTTAAGAACAAAAAACAAATACAAGTTGTTAACAACCGAAGTTAACTATAAAAAACTTTGCATATCATGAAGAAGAATTATAAAATGAAATCACAATCAATAAAATAACAATAAGATTGAATTAAAAAACTTCATTCGTGAAGATGATATTGATAGATTTGTATGATTTGTGCTTCGATATTATATTGTAAAAGCTGTTGATTATTTTGGAACTCAGAACTCACTTTCATCCTTGTAGCAGCTCGAACCTTACTCTGAGTGATCGGTTTTATAGCCACAGTTTTCTTGTCGATTCCAATGTCTGAAAAAATCAAACCTAATTGTGAAACACGCTTTGTTGAAAACAGCTTCAACACAAAAAAAATTATCTTAGTAAAATTTCAATCATCCCAAAGATAATTAAACAACCCAGATGCTATCAGCACTTTTTAGGTGCCTTCTTGGTATAGTTCGGGCAAGCTGAAAAGACACGCCATTACAATGTGAAATGTGTTGAAACGATGTATCTTCTCAGCTTGCGCAAATTATACTTGCTATGACACTTCTTGGCGAAGAATTTGTCTGGTAAGTAAGAGTAAATAAACATTGAGCTTTAAAAAACCAAAGAGGAAATAATGCATACGTGAGTCTAATTTACATAAGAAATATTTCAAGAAAACATATAAGCTTATCATTTCAATGTAATTCTTATGAAAGTTAGCGAAAGTATGGTCGATTCGACTGATCAATCAAAAGTATGACACTCATTGGCCCAACTGTGATTTTATTTATCCATTCGTACAATATGGGAGCATAGCCTACAGGGAAACCCCCAAAATGCTCCCCAATTAACGTAACTGAAATACAATGAGAATTCTTAGTATCCACATCCATTGCCAGATCGTACTGACAATTCAACGCCAGTTTTGGAATGCTACTTTCCGTATCCACTTAAAGTTTTTGACTGTCAGAGTCCGAACTGAGAGTGGAAGAGGACCCTTAGAACTAGAGAAAAAACAAATTTAACTAAAGACAAAACCAAGTATGTTGATAACAAACTGAAAATAATCATTATTATAATAATTAAGATAACTAGAAAAATTAAATGGAAGAAATTGAATAATCGAGATCAAACAATTCAAAATTGAAACTAGATAACAAATGTAACTTGAAAATAGAGAGAAACAGATAAGTGATTTGAATGATGGTGTTGATGATTAAGATTATGATGATGATGATGAAATCTTAGTGTCTCTAGGTGGAACTAGTGTTTACCTTTATTAATACTGGATCGAATCATGAACTGCAGTGGCACTGTAGCTTTGAGTGGTGCTCCCTTTTGACTGCAAACACCACCTTCCTCTTTCTTCGGCTTTTGAACCTGCAGAATATTATTCCCAATCGGCAACGAGTCAATCTGTTTCTTCAGGAGATTCAATCCAGCTGAAATAAGATGGTTCAATATTCTTAATATAATTTTCATTTATTTTTATTAAATGAAAACAAAATAGTTGGAGAATAAAATCATCTTGGATATTGACCATTTTAGCGTTGAAAACAAAAAGTATCATCAAGAAGTACCTATGAAGTATATTCATTCAATGTTGGTAGTAACTTAGATTTCTCTAAGGAGCCTAGAATGACAATAACTTGCCTAATTAACATAGAGCTAATAAAATTTACCCAATCAACTTGGAGCTTCAACAAAATTTAGAAATTGAAAGGAAATTTATCCAAAATGTAACTGCCTTGATAATAGGCTACCTATTGTAGAAGTTATGGAGCCAATAATTAATGTTCTACTTAGGTGCCTTGGAGAAATCGACCAATTACGATTTGTGTAATATTTATTTTATAAGTAACTCCTCAAAGCCCAAGTCCAAAATATAACACTTTGATTCAATGCATTATTACTGTAATACTGGGGGAAAAATCGAATTCAACTTTCATATAGAGATCATAATATGAATATTCATTGAAATGTTTCTTATTGTTTTCTGAAGTTTTGAGTGATATAGGATGAATACCTGTTATGGAAGCTGGAGATGTACAATTTCGACTCTTTGAAGACTTAGGAGTTTCAGAAAATGATGCACTCTTCTTTTGACAGGTTTCCTCCTGTAAGAAAAATTAAAAATGTTTGATTAAAGAGCAATTATGGATGATTGAATCACAAAACTTAAAAAATGAGGATCATGAAATAAGCAGGAATTAATCAGCACAATAGTTTCATAATATGGCTGAAACATAAATCATTTGAAATTATCGATGAGACTGTGATATCTTTCATTCCTAGCTCACTTACAGTACTTACAATACTTTTACAATACTAATACAATACTTTTTACAGAACTAATTATTGATAGCCTGATAGAAACTCTTCAATTTCGATCGTGTGTCTGACTGTACCTACACAAGTTATCCGACAAACGGAAGACCGTGAATAATAATATAAGAAAAATAATTTAAAAATATAAGCAAAGTAGATTTAAGCTAGCTTTTTCCTCAAATGTTAAAAATTCAGAAGAATTTGTTTAAAAAGTTACATTACAATAGGATAATCTAGTCTAGAAAGGAATATTTTACCTGAGATTCGTTGAGGGCATCAGTCGAAGAGAATAAGGGATCAGTTGATCGTCTTTTTTTGTAGTTTTTTACAGCATCGGAGAATTCGAGAAGATTTTTCTTCTGTCTTGTAGCTGGACTGACGAAGTTGAAATTCAAGCTTGGATCATTCCTTAATGAGTCATTCTCCTCATCACTACTATTGGCATGAACTAGATTCAGTTCAATTGATAACAGATCAGCTACCTCTGCGGAACAAGATAAATATTAACATGATTATTTGCAGAGGAGTTGGAATACGTTTGATAATTTCGTTTTAAATTTAAAATTTTTGAAATTTAGTCAGAGAATTGTATTCCTAAGCTAAGAAGATTTTATCCCGTCAATCTAAACCACCCAAAATTCAGTGGTTGAATTTATCTAAATCAGTAACCATCCATAACCCTCGCAAACGCCTATAAAGCTCATGTAGACATCACACTCAAAACAAAATGATAATTCACACATATATTTTTATCGATTTAGTTTTTGATTGTTAAAATGAGGACAACATGATCTCGAAAAATACGTGTGAATATAAATGAAATGAATATGTAAATGGCTATTGGTTGAGACAAACAAAATATTTTTGAAATGATACGGTTCTACCAACAGCTCTACAAGATTAGTGTCTGAGATCCTACGTCATAGTAATGTGATTCTATGTGCAAATTTGTTAAAAAAAATAGAAGGATTTTTTAAAATATTACATTAGGCCTTGGTATCATTAAATCAGGAATACAATTGTTTGAACGAATATAAAAACTAATTCAGGGTATTTTTTAAGGTATAGAAATCAGAAGTGGAATAAAATAACGAGTTTTTGCTAGTTTGACTAAGAAATCACTTCAGAAAGATAATTTTCTGACATTTTCAATTCCATATGACTCATTTCATATAACTCTCTTGGCTTTCCAATACGTTCTCTAATATGGAGGTCCAATTATCTATTCCTTTTCTATTATTTGTGCTAATAACGCGGCGATTGACGTCCTTCAAGTGGACTATCGTTTTGAGCTTCATTGGTATAGGCAAGTGTCTTCACATATCCAAACAGGAAATAGTCAAGCGGCGTTAAACCGCAAAATAATGGGAGAAAACACAAATTTCTACAAGGAATAGCAAATTGATTTAGGTATTTTTTACACTTTAAACTATAGCAGCGACGAATGCTAAAGGCACTGAAGGTCTCTGTGAATGGTCTGGACAGGTCTCATCTTGAGTAGACCTGGTGCAAAAATAACTGTGATTCATTGTCCACTATGCAGCCATGAATGGTTTCAAAGTACAGTAATTGGAAATTAGACCTCCACATTAGACAACGCCCTAGGCAACAGAGGCGAGGCAGTCATATGAAATAAGCGATATAGAATTGAGAATACTGAAAAATTATCTTTCGAATGAAGTGATTTACAAGTTAAACTGGCAACAACATATTAGTAAAAATATTTAGGTCTTTCCAAAGAAACTTATCGGCAATGACAGAAAAATGGAATGGATTATTGTACATGTACATACCATCCACTTCATCTTCAACATGCACTGACTCACTGAAGCTTTGTGCCAATATTCTTGCTTCAACAAATACATCTTCATTCTCTTTGTCGTCACAGTTATTGTTCACAACCGGGCTACATTCCATCTGAAAAGCATGATAAAAACAGTTTGATTTTCATCCAATCTGAATTCAGGAATTGAAATGAAAATAAATTCATACATTTTAGATTTCGACCTGAAAACTCTGACAACAGACCTTAGCCAGTGAGGTCACATGATATTATTATTGTAATTTTTCAAGTCTGAGAGCACGGAATTGTTGGTACTATTCTAATTCTAAGAATGAAAAAATAAATTTATTCACCTTTCTTGATGAGAAACTGAAGTCGGTTCCGTCTGTATTCGACAAGATCATGCCGCGGTTCATCAAGCTGCAAGTGCTTGATGATGATGATACTCGAACACCATAATTCAGCACTGGGGACAATTCTGACTTGAAAATATTGTTTCGATTATCAGTCACGATATTTTTTCTAATTGGAGTAGACAGCGAGGGAGCCGAAGCAGTTCTGGAGTTGAACTTTGAGTTTATCAGATCACTTACATTGAGCAATTGGTTTTCGTTATTTTTGACAGATGATTGACAGAAAGAGCTACTGACAAGTTCACTTAGAGGTTTGAAGCCCTCAAGTCCATCAAAGTCACCAGAAAACGTGTTGTTTGCTGTATCTTTCGGTGGTTTATCATTATCAACAAACAACTCTGTGGCCGATTGACATTTGTTTTTCAAGCCAGACACGATTTCGATCTCAGTTCTGAGCGGGGGCCTATCCATGAGAATTGGAACATCTTCTTCTACAAGAAATGATGGACATGACTCATCTTCAACGTAGAGTTTTTCCAAACTGATTTCTGACAAGGGGGCTCGTTTTTCTCCACTCAAAAAACTGGTTTCTTTGCTTCTTCCATGTTCTTTAGGAGGACATGGGTCGGAATTCTCTTTATTCTCGTCATCCTCCTCCTCAAAAGTTGTGGCAGAAGCATACGTATCATTCACAATTTTATCATTCAAATTATTATTATTTTCTGTAGTAGATACATTATTCACACCAATTTTATTGACAGTTTTAGATTTCAAAGTTTTCTTCTCGTCTCTACAACCTCTTTCGTCATTTTTCCTTTAATAAATTTTTCTCCTTCTTCTGGTTATCAAGTTTTTGTAGCACATGGCAGTATTTAATACGGCCTCAAACGGATCATCTGACGTTTTCACTTGCAGTTGTTCACAGATGGAATCGAACGGGTTGTTAATGAGTGGCGCAGTACTGGGGCAAGGGATTAATGGCTGATTTCGGTTTGCTTCATTCGATTTGTTTTCAGGACTTGACTAGTCGATGAGATTCTTTGAATCTGAAACAGAAAAATAGAAACTCAAGGATAAGACTTGAACTAATTCAAATGGGAAAACGACAAGATGTGCCATCGTCAACCTAAACCCTATCAAGACCGGTTTTGACAGGTTGTGGTGGTGACTCCTAGAACAGGGTGTCTAGCAATTTGCATGAATGAAATTCAAGACTTTTTCCCCACTTTTTCAAGACAAGGTTGGAGTTTCTCAATAAGTTTTTAAACGTTGCAACTCCTTATATAGCCTATGATTCTATCATCTAATGATTTTATGTCTGAAAAAATACCACCCTAGTCTTAAAATAGGGTATATTTTAATATATACAAAAAAACATACTAATAACATTTTTATGTTTATATAAGGATGTTTCAGGAGGAATGTGTACTTTCACACCAAGTAGACAAAAAGTTCCATTGGACCAATCCACCAAAAACGATTTCTTACCGAGATAACAATGGCAAAAAATTGAGATTTTTAAAAAATATTAATTTTTCTAATTTTCAAGAGGTTTTACCGAGGTTCTAAAATAAGCATTTCCTATGTAAAATTGGCTCAAGTTTAGCTGAAGTTTCTAACTTTAACGTTTACTGAGATAATTGAAAAAATATGTTAAAAAACGCAATTTTTCAACAATAAGGGTTACAACTGGATAAGGAATTATAAATTTGTATTTTTATAAATGGAAGTTGAAGAGAAGTCGGATTCTAAAGAAAAAGTTGAATCAGCAGCGATTGTAAATCTTACCCAAATCTTAGAAATAGCAATCAAAAATCGCAAAAATCGCAACACAAAATTATAACTTGTGCTGTTTTGTCAATTTTGCGATTTTTGTTAGCTATTTCTGAGATTTGGGTGAGATTTACACAATCGCTATCATTTAACTTTTTCTTTAGAATCCGACTCTCTTCAATTTTCATTACGGTAATAAAAAATAAAAAATTTATAATTCCTTATCCAGTTATAACCCTTATTGTTGAAAAAATGCGTTTTTAGTATATTTTTCACATTATCTTAATAACCGATAAAGTCACAAATTTCAAAATGGTTTCATTGGATTCCTCAGCTAATTTTACATAGGAATTGCTCATTTTAGAACCTCAGTATAAAGCCTCTAGAAAATTAGAAAAATTAATATTTTTTGAAAAATCTCTATTTTCCGTCATTGTTATCTCGGTAAAAAAGCGTTTTTGGGGGTTGGTCCCATGCGACTTTTTCGTCCACTTGGTGTGAGGAATCAGCCTGAGAAGTATTACACATTCCTCCTGAAACACTCTGTATAGTACGGTGCAATTAGACTCAAACCTCAACATCCAAAGAGAAAGGACGATTCCTACGCCAACTTGTTCTATAGGCTACAAAAATTATGTCTCAAGTGTCAAATTGAAGAGAAATGAATTTTGCCGAGAGGGCTTTGAAATTCGGATGCAAGTGTTTCCATTTCGAAGATACAAACTTTCAAAGTAACGGAATAATTCCTGTGAAAAAATTATGGAGTTTTAAAAAAATGTAACTTGTAAACGGTTGACGATACAGAGTTGTAATTGGTCTCTATCTCTTCCAAATTTTATTCTCTAGAAAACCCATTCATGAAACTTTTTCGTCGGACGCTTGGTTTGGCACCAATTCACGAAAAACCGAACTTTTGCACCTTGCAAACCCCCCCCCCCCTTCACACCAAAACCCGACGCTCAACAAAAGCTTTTTACTTTACAATAAGGGGGTTGTAACTTATAGAACAAGTTTGCGTAGGAATCGTTCTTTCTCTTTGGATGTTGTTGTTAAGCCTCCTTTTTTACCAATTACACCGTACACAGTACTAATATGGTTTAACACTAGCTAGGGAAATATCGAAGAAAGAAAGTGGAAACACTGAACCGTCCCCTCCCCACTACGTTCGCTCTAGTGTCTGGCCATCAATGTCAAAAATATCGGATATTGGTTCATTTACAAAATATTTATGTTTGATACCAAACACTAGTTCAGACCCGCCCAATATAGTACGGGGGCAAGTGTTACAAAAAAGGCTTCCCGTGAGCCTATTGAGTAAAGAACTTTGGAAGTGGTATCAATCTCTTCGTTTTGACCTGGAGAAAAAGAATATCGGTGGTCATAAGCTCTCCGAGGGGTGCGTCACCTGTAATTCAAGATGGCGTCCGAGAATTTCAGAGTTTCACTGTTTCGGCCATAACTCAGACATTTTTTAAGATATCCTTTCAATTTTTCTCTCAAATGGTTTTTTGTTATATTGTTAACCATTTGATATTTTTTGGTGATATTCCAAGTTTTCTTCTCTCAAAATGTTCTTCATGAACAGTTCTACGATATTTATACAAGAGAAATGTGTTCGAGATCCATAATAGATAAGTTCAGATTGTTTTAAAGATGAGAAAAATTCTATAACATGCCAAATCTAACGTTAATTCTAATAAATTCATTGTCTAACTAGTAAAATCAAATGTGAGAAATGCATTGAATAGAGAAATGTTTCAGCTTTCTAATGATATATTTAGAAAGCTTGTTGGTACGCTAATGATGTATAGAGCTTCAGCAATAATGGTTAACAATATAACGAAAATCGGCATTTAATGGTCGCCATCTTGTTTTCTCGAGATGACAAGCATTTTTTAGTTCATAATTATAGATATTCTGAATATAAAGAGAAAAAGGAAGAGATTGATACCATTTTCAAGTCTTTAACATCAAGGAGACATGAAGGAAAATAGTTTTTATATAACATGTTAGTTGCCTTCATCTTGCAAGCCCCTTCTTTGGGTCTCGCTGTACCCTTCATCGAGGCAGCAAAATCGTTCATAATCACATGGTTGTGGAGCTAAAAATATATCTACAACTTATAGATTTAACATTTTTGTCTATCAGATGCATGAAAAAACTAGGCAGAAAAACGAAAAATTCTTAAAGTAAATTCGATCATTTTCCATATTAGAAAATTTATAACTTATTATTTATATGTTTTGGGATATATGTTTTGTATAGCACCTCTAGAAAATTCTATAAGGAACAATTTGAGAGAAAAATTGAAAGGATATCTTAAAAAATGTCTGAATTATGGCCGAAACAGTGAAACTCTGAAATTCTTGGACGCCATCTTGAATTACAGGTGACGCACCCCTCGGAGAGCTTATGACCACCGACATTCTTTTTCTCCAGGTCAAAACGAAGAGATTGATACCACTTCCAAAGTTCTTTACTCGAAACGCCCACTGAATGACACTTGCTTCGCAATTAATATGAAAAAATATGGAAAAAATGAACAACTTTAATAATCTACGAATTTTCCCGACTTGACTTCAAATTCCAGACTAATTCCCGACTTTTCCCGACCATATTTCATTTCCAGACTAATTCCCGACTTTCCCGATTTTCCCGACTGCTAGACACCCTGTAGAAGGCTTCTACTATTCTCTTACCCAGTAAGTTAGTTCTGTGTGATAATACTGTAAGTTATAAAAAGTTTAATTTTGACTAAATTTAAAGAAAAAATCCCAAATAGTTCAACAATATTGAAACAAGGGAAATTACTTATTAGTGGAATTTTTTCATCAGTTCGACAGGTGAAAAGATTATGTTATTTACTTCCACATTTTGGAAATTTTGTTTAATAAAATGGAATACAATTGCCAAGGTAATCATCAATAAATGATTTATCCACTCAATTCTTTGTTTGTTTAAAATATGTTATTTCTTACATGCTCCATGAATTTGATGTTCTAATGAATTTGATGTCCTATACGAAATAATAGTAATAATATTTATAGTAATGGTATAGTTATGTACCTCTTGAATTTATACGAACAAAACAATAGTCATACAATATTTCTGAAACACGAATTTTTACACCAAAAGTAAAGAATAGGGATCAAGAGGCTTGCAGCCAAGAGAGATGAATGGCGAACATTTTCGGATGCCCTATGCTTCACAAGGAGCGAAAGGAACTAAGTCAAGTAAGTCAAAGTTTGACAAATTTCGACTATGATGGCAAAATTGAATTATTGGGCATGCTGATTAATAACACTCTCACTTGGAAGGCTTATGTGAATGATATAGTGGAGAATGTGTTTTCAGGGATGCATCCGATAAAAAGGCTGAAGAGATTTTTGCCGGTGAGAGGGCGGAAGGCTTTGGTTCAGGACTCCAATTTTTCCCCATTTCGATTACTGAACAATGGTATACAACGGTTGATCTAGAGAGCCTAACTATTAAATCCATCAAGTTTAGCTATTATTAAACTATTCTCTAAAAGTTATTTTTCATGCTCGATGGAATGGCTTTTTGGTAATTTGAAAACGTCCAGGCGGATTTTTCAGAAATCCCTTATTTGTCCGGGTTTTTCACGGAAATGGGCGACAAACATACAGTAAATCATACTCTTTACTGATTTATCATAATTATTGAGATTAAAGTCGTTAGAGTTGTAGTGCCAATGCCTTTTTCTGTCAGGGTATAGTCTGTCCAAGCAAAGTAAACCTTCTGGCAAGATGATAAAATGACTCCAGCTCGGTCAATATTGGTTGAAAAATGATTGATTTGGTCTCAATCGTAGGAAACATTCTGATCTACAATTTGAGACCAAATCAATATTCTTTGAAGCAATATTGAACGGGGCTGGCTCATTGGCGGCTCGTGCCCACGAAAAAGGTGAAGTGCTGTACAGCAAAAGATACGGGCACTTCACCTGTTTCGTGGGTACGAGCTGCCAGTGGGTTCAATATTCAACCTCTCTCTCTCTCTCTCTCTCTCCAATATCATCAATATTAAACCCCCTTTCATCTTTACAAATTATTACTTAGGCTATAAACAAACATACTTTTATCTGATTGGATAATTCTCAACTCAGCTATCATTGGTTGATCCCAACTTATATTTTTTCATTACTTTTCAATCATCATCAAAATTATCTTAAACAAAAAAAAAAAAAAAACAGATTAAATCAAGAAATAGTTCTATGTAATTACATAATTTTAGTCTCTTGAGTACAAAAAGATAGTTTTGGAGCCTACATTCTCAATTATACTTTTTTGACACCTAATTATTAAACATTTTCATTTTACACTAGGGACACAAGCAAGGCCACAAGGTGTCCGGTTTTTTGAACCAAGCAATATGGTAACTCTAGATAAAGTGAGTATGAGGAGTTTTAATTCTTCTTTGTTGCACATTTTCATGACTTTAAACAAAAAAAAATTTATATCTTCAACTGCTGTGTATGTTCAATATTAACTTAGACTATTTTATGCTAACCACTTCACAGTACAAAGTTATTTTTGTTTATTTACCAATACAGATCTCATCAGACTTGGTGGAAATAAATATACATAGTAATATTTGTTCAATCGTTAATATTGATGTGTAAAATGTTATCTACTTATAAGTTAGTTACAGACTTACAGTAGCCTACAGCAAAATTAAATCCATTTGACATAAAACTTACCGCCCATAATAATAAGATGCGACTAATCTTCAATGAAATCCACTCACATTACTCTTCAAATGCCTGCAATAACGATAAATACATTTGATTAACTTACATGTGAGAAGCTGGCTGGAGCAAAGTAAGAAGATAGTATTACATAATATACTTTGATCTATGTGTGCATCATCCGTAACAAGAGAACACTAGGCCTACATTTAGTAAAATAGATTGATAAAACATAAAAGCAATAAACTTGATATGATTATTCTGGAGCCAAATGTTAGTGTACGAAACTAAATAACGCACTAACTACAAAAATATGAGAGAATTATTACAAGAGGAATAATAATAATATCGGTACCGTAGTTCAAGTTTGGTTAAAATTTCATTTTATTGAAAATTTAGATTTTATTAGTCTAGTAATGCAGTTATGCAGTAAATTCATGTTTTAGCAAGACTACAGTCCACATTTCTAATATAAGACTTTGTCAACTCAAAAATATACGTAAGCTTCAGCTCAGATTCAACATATAATACCTTAATATGGAATATAATTGATTAAAAATTTTACCTTGTTTCAAAGTAATTCGTTAACAAGAACTACTTATAAGTTACAATTATAAAACTTCACGCAAAATAAATATAAAACAATTTGGTTCCTGTCACTGTCAAGTTCAAAAAACACAAACTTTTTAACCGAAATTTTCAAAGCTCAGCTCAGTTGACGAAAGATATCTATGAAATGAGAAATAAATAGAGTGCTTTGAGCAAGATGAATGAGAAGAGAAAAAAAACAGATTTTTCAGGGATGATTCATTTTTCTACGGAACCATGAAGAACTATTGATCATATTTAAACACAAATGATTCATTTCTCATTCATAAAACTCAAATTATGATCAAAATCAACTGAAATAATAAAGTTTATTACTCGTAATTCGATATCTTTGATACAAATGGCGTTGAAATTTTTGAGATGCGGATTTCGGACGCTCGAAATTCTAGGTTATGTTTTCGTAGTGTAGAAACTAGAAAGGGGTGGTACCCAGTTCACCGTACCGGACACTTCACAGTCCCATCACGCGCGCCATCTATGAGTCAATTAAAAATTTCAACACAGGTAATCTAGAAGACTGTTCGTATTCTATTGAATAATATGTATAAACGAACTATTCTAATGGCATTGACTGTTTATTTATTTGCTTGATGCTTGGAAAATTAGGTTAGAGGTGTTCTGTAATACTGATGTAAAGATTTTCATTTGAAAATCAGTTTCACCATTCACAAAATGATGAAACCTGAGAAAATAAATGTGAGTAAAATTGTTGTTATTATTATATTATCAAAGATGTATTTTATTTTAACCTCAGTTGCAATTGCCGGTAGGCTAAGCAGCAAACACTAGTCTACTTTATTCAGAAAATAGCAATATTCAGATTGAATAGATTGAGCAAATTGAAATTTATTTGTCAATACATACACCTTGGCTTTAGTATCCCAGTCAGTGATATAATACTTAACACTTAGAACTTTCCTGCAATTATTTATTAATATCATCAACTTAGACTTACAAATAACAATTAAATTTTATTGATGACCTACTGCATTAAGTTTTATCAATTTTCTATTCAAACAAACAATAGTTGTAGCTGAGTCAGTTTGAATACTGATGTCAGCAGGTGACCAAATAAGCGGGTTTATTTGTGCAGATCCAATGAAATTCAATTGACCCATACAACTTGGAATATTATAGATTATACGTTCAATTATAGGCCTATGACCTACTTCACTTGCCTTACTAGCCAAAGTTAAATCTAGGTAATGTAAATAAATATCAGCAAATATTTCTGAGAAAGAAAGAGCGACCTTGTCTTAGATTGTAGCCGTAGTACTGACAGCTTAGCATTTAAAACAGTTATTTGCGTTTACAGTACCATGGATTTTTCTATCAGCCTAAATTAGCGCAATTTCACATTCGTAGACCTAAAATTGTAAGAGGGCTGTAAAATAATAATAGGTAGTAATTTATGAAAGTAATCAAAATTTTATTTGTCATCAGGCATTTCATAAATTACACAATCTTATTCATTCATACACCCCCAATAACTACATATTTACACATTTACAAGTAGGCCCTATTAAAAATGAAATAGTTGATGATTACAATTTACAAGTAGGCAAAAGGCAAGTTAACATAAAAAATAACTTATATATATATAAATAACTTATATCAGTAAAATAATCGTATAACATCATTCATAATCATTATTAATAGTACCTACAACGAATTATATATTTCATCTATGTACAAAGTTTACAATAAGTTCATTTATTCATTGATATTGGAAATGAAATTAATTGAAAAAATTCACATAAATCATGCTTTGATGCACAACCCGGTCTATCTTCGAGCAGCATACTGGTGGTCGTCAAGTGGATTTCGTCGAGGAGCATTAGGCTTCTTCGCCAGCACCTAAAATATTAAGAAATTCTGAAATTATAATATTGTGGTTGTTATTAATATTTATGTTAAATGAAAAGACAAGATGTTGTAAAACCGCTGATTTATTAAAAAAATGGAGATAACTTACCGGTTTTGTTTGTCGCACCATTATCAATCCTTGGTAAACTGAATTTGACAACATCTCATCTTTTCATTAAATGAGAAATTTATTATAATTACTTGTAAAAACTGTAATTCATAAAACGTAAAATATTAGGCAAATATCGGTATGGTTGGTCAGTGGGCTAGGGGTTAAACCTTCATTCCGCTAGCACTGCCAGGTCTGGGTTCAAATCCCAGTGGCATGGCTGCTTTTCACCTCATCAATCACCTTCGCACTCAATATCCATTACCCACGTAAAAGCTAAAATGCTTATGTGGGTATCATCCGCAATAATAAAAATAATGTTTGGATTTCTTGAAAATGTTATGATGCAGAATATAACATTTTTCAATTGAGGTAAACTTCAGACAAAACTATAATGGCAGTATAATTATTTCAGCAACTCAAATAACAATAAAAACTTAAATTAATCTGAAAAAAATATGTATTCAGTGGTATTAACACCTTGTAGATTGTGATAGCAGTCATTAATAAACATCAAATGTCAGTCATCAAATTACTGTCATGTTGACTTCATCAACATCAATATTCAAGTACTACTATAGATTTCGTATTAATTAATCAAGATAAGCACTTCACACAAAATATAATACATTTCATGAAATAACAAGCTATTATAATTCCTCACCTGTTCTTCAGCCACCACGTTTTCCACCTCGCCGCCCTCCTGATCATTTTCTATAAAATGAACCCGAGCCCCATATCAACTAGGTTGTCTGCTGGGGAGAGGCATGTTTCAAGAACGTAATCACCAATCCTCCTGAACCAGATTTTGGAGGGCTTCCCCGATGGTCTGGGTATTTGTTGGCCTTCGCTCGGCCTCCACCACGGCGGCGTAATGCCAAATCGCCGTCCATTCGCCGTAACTGAATGAGATACTGGTTGTCAATTGATTGAGTTTTCCTGAAAGCAATTACCAAAATGTTTTTTAATAAAAAAATTCAAGAAGAATTTTAATTACGTTGCAATGTTAAGTCTTAGTCCGTCTGTTTGTTTGTATGTTCGACAATAACTTTTGAACGCCTTAATTAATGAGTCAATCAATATAAATAATTGAGTGTAGTCAAGTGTAGTAAACTTGAGGGTCCCTCAAATTTGAGTGTGCTTGGGTCCCTCAAAAAGAGTCTGCTCTTAACCTATTCTAAACGCTATAACTTGTTCGTGTAAGTTGAATAATTTTATTTCCTGTAGTTTAGCTTGTCTAGTGAAACCTGGATCATTGATAAATTGGGTTTCTAAATATTTGAGTGATATTTCATAAGATTAAATGATGAGGGTGATTTAATGCTGTCGTACCTGAAGTTGGTCTTGAATGTGCTTGAATGTTATTAAAACATGAAAAAACAATTTTACTGATTCAAATGAAACTACTTACTACGAATTTAAAAACGTCCAGATGGACGCCGCATGGCCAACAACTTAGAGTGGAAACTTTCCAGGTGGTTGTTGGTCCGATGCGGCGCCTCGAATACGGAGAGGTTCTCCACCCCAACAACCCCCGCCCAGTATCCATAGAACTTGTTCACAAGACCGGGGAGTGTTATCAATCTCCGGGTCCTCGCGAATGTAGACATCTATGCTATGTATCCCATCCATGATACCATGGGCGGGGATTTTCGGGTGATGAGGAGGTCCTGGGTGGGGCGGGAGGTGAGGCAACGCCATTATCATCTTCACCACCCTCCGCGCCTCCATATCTCTACCTGCGAGAGGTGCGAGGCCTTCCCGCATCACGGACCTCCAAATCGCCCGCAAAACGCAATTTAGAATTACTTTAGAGACATTGAAGATAGAAGAAATAGAACTAGTACTTCTTTGAATAGTGATGATTCACACGCTGTAACTTATCCATATTCATCATCCTATAGAACAAAATAACCCTATCATTAAGCAAGTTAATGTCAACTTTCAATAATATCAATAATATGAGTCTTATTTATTTCAAATAAACAATTTCCACTGAGTCTGAAAAGACCCATAGTGGTACATAAACAACAATAGCACTGAACAGTAATATACATTTAACTTACATATAGCCTTGCCCTTGTATGTTATATTATAGAATCATATTGCTAATTAAATAAAGTAAATAGAAAGTTTAATAACATTGGCAAGAAATATAAAAGAAAATAATAATAAAAAGAAGTCATGCAGTTATTGCCATTCGGTGCTTCGGAATCTGGAGAAAATAAATAAGACCGATCCAAGTGTCTCTGATGGCATGAATCTCTCTAAATAGTACAAGTTTCTCCCCTCAAATATTCCGGACCTTTCACCTTTCACAATCAATTTGTAAGTTTGAATTAGAATGAACACAAATAGTATTATTGTATTATAAAGTGTTATGTGGTATAGTTTTCATAAATAAATTTCTTTTAATTACTTTCTATGTTTTTATAATCACCCGATTCACTGCCTTAATTATTGTGCTCTACTATTTCAATTTTAATTTTTCTATAAATGTCATTATCCATTAGTTGGCATTGACAATAGTCATACAGATATTTTATTATTCATTAATAATACAATAAATAAGATTCTCAACTTTATACACCTACAAACTAACAGTAATTCTAGCGAAACAAACCAAACCAAAGTAATATTTAAAAAATCTAATGCTATAATTGCAATTAGGCTAGACTTTTCTTGAACTATAAGTTGAGTTGATTTTTTAATTAATTAGAGGAATAATACAACCCAATTTACTAATTTTTGCCAACTGTAAGGACATTCATTTATTCAACTGATTTTTAGTCTTGACCTGGAAATGCTGAATGATCAAGTTCTTCTTTTAAATGGGATGGCAACGAGTTTATGACTTTTTTGCCCATATGCTTGCCCATGAGTGCTTGATTAATAGTGTTTCTATATGTAAAGGGATTACTCCTACTTTTATTAATGTGAATGACAATAGAAGAGCAAATGTTGATAATCTAAACACTTTATGCTTGTAATTTAGGGAACGATTTTTTGTAAAAATAATTTGTACAATTTTCTTGCAACAGTATTTCTACTATAAATGGTGGAAGAAACAAGTTACGCAAAGAAGATTCTTTAATAGTATTCATGTATCATCACATCATCAGCACAATATTAGTAAGACTCTTACCTGAGTGTAGTGAAACCAGCATCCCAGTATTCGAGCATTTGGGAAAGTGGTCTGCACCGCATTTATTAGACCAAGTTCATAGTCTGCTGTGCAGGTCTACCGGCCATGTCAGATGCGTTCTCCTATGTACAGCAACACCTGCGGTATGCCTCCTCCGTTTTTCTCTTCATAAAGAAATATGCCACAGGGAACGCCTGTAAGAGATCACACAGTAATCCCATTGGAACTAAATCATGGTCTACGTTATAGTATTATGTGTCATAATGGACACAGTCTTCAAATTTTCAAATTATATCTATTCAAGATAACAGACTGTTGTTCATTATTTTAATTGAGTAAACTTTTCAAGCAAACGTTCGATTCATTTGCAAACATCGGCTCCTTCATGAAGGTAACGACCGAATGTACCTGGAAAGGTAAGTTCTGGCATTCTCTATGCATAAACTCAGAATTTTTCTGAGTATAAGCGAGTATTACCAAACAATATTAACTCAGAGTTAGAAAATATAAGAGTGCATATTACTATACCCTATTCACGATCACTTGAGACGAAATAAAGAAACTTTTTCCATGCAGGTAGCTATTTTTGTTTGAGCTTGAGGAAGAGCCAAGAATTGTGATTGACTACAGCTGTCTGACTGCGGCCAACCGTCGTATGAAGTAATACCTCCCTTTACCCGCACACACGCGCAAAAATTTGTTCATTTCGTCTCAAGTGATCGTGAATAGGGTATAGTTCTACAACGAAATTCTAACTGCTGCTTTCCGAAGGAATAATAATCCTTTCTCTATCCTTGAACGGGTTATCATGGAGGTCAGGCCTTTGCAACCAAATTTTCTATCGGTCACATTACATTCAAAATTTATTGGGAATCGTTCGTGCCGTTCTCTAGATCCGTGTTTATTCTCAGGTTACTTGCATCAAGCAACTACGTACATGCATACATACAGAAAATTACTCAATAGAATACAATTAAAGTAAAAATTTACTTAAGATCCATGTACATGACATGTATTGAAAAAACTGATACATATTTTGAGGCCTTCTGGGGACAGTCTTGAATGTGGCATCCATCATTAAGTGTGGCTTCAGCGGGATGCCGGGCTAGGTGAGCGATTGTTCGCCTGCTCACAAACCCTTCAGCCACGCACTCGTTTCCTTCCATTATGGGCCCGTCGAGGAGGAATTGCTCCAACCTGTCCAATGAATCGGAACCTCTCATTATGAGGCTGGACCAACTCCTCTTCAACTGCTCCAATGTATTTGGAGTGTGAGGCTGCCCCCCTTGCCGGGTCATTGCCTTGCGGGCGTTTGGCAGGGGCGATGGTTTGAGCGGTTTCCGGTTCTCTGAAAAATGTATTTATTATGGAATTAAATCTCACCATAGTAACTCACAGTACCATATCCAAACATCAGGCAGTTTAGTAATATAAGATTCAATTAAACTTGAAATTTACTGGCATTTCTTGTAATAACCAGAGAAATACATTGGAATTATTTCATCTTATGTTTTATGACAATGATCACTTTTAAAAAAATGGTAAAAAATTACAGTTGGGAATTACATACTAACAAGGAAGTAATTTTTTTGAAATGAGAAATATTGGAGGATATAAATGATGTTAAGCTTAAGATTATGATTGATACAGTACTTGATAATAGATTATATTATAGCCTTAATAACTATGTAAATCAAGAATAATATGTTATTAGAATCATGTTGCACATTTGGCAATAGTTTATTTCGATATAACAATGTTCAATATGAGTGAATTTTTCATAAATTTCAAACAGAATAATTCAAGTAAGTTCAAAATATGGACAAAAGTTTGAAAACCTAAAGTTGAATGAAATAAGTTGAAAAGTGAAGTTGATGTTTTTTTTTAGATAATTTTTAAAGATCATTAAAGTTTTACAGGAGCAATGGCGACAAAGTAGAAGTGAGTATAAAGGAATTGTAATAAAAATGGGTTATTTCCATTTTCAATAATTATCGGGAATCACAATGATTTCCAATTATTGTTGAAAATTGAAATGGCATAGATTCAGAATGATCTTATACATTATATATTATTGTATCTTATAATAAACTTGAACGAGCAGTTGTGAACGATCAAACTGTCAGTACAATCTGTCAGTGGATGCTGGCCCTAATGTGCTCATAGACTGTGGACTGTGGTACTATTATGTTCATACCTTACTTCCTCCTCATTTAGAAGCAAAGGATAGGAGCGTCCACATTTTCTTTCGCGCTCCTTCAGCCTCGCCATCATCATCAGCCTCCCGTTTTCATAATATCTGGCTGGTGATTATGGTACGGACTGTTCGCCGTAGGGCGAATTGGTTCCTGCTTCAAGAGTCATCGACGCCCTTGCCAAACAGTGGTTGCTTCCGAACTCACTGCATCTCAGACTTCTGGAACAATATATCATACAATTTTTATACGACACTGAAATCGTAGGAAAAAATTGAAAAGGAAAATTACGCCAAATGGCATTTTAAGGGAAAATTCCACAACTGCAAATGTAGCAAAAAACCACAAGATATTGTAAGATAAATAGGTACGGTACCACTGACAAACTTCCATGCTGAGCGTTTTCCGAAAATACGGTAGGTCTGACCCTTGGCTAATAATTTCAATATCCAAATTTGGTAGCTTCAGAAAATTGCAATGCTGTGCGCCTCGAATCATTCATATTTATTTTAGAGTATTATTCGTACCTATCTTACTTTTTTCATTTTTTTACGTTAATTAGTAATGTTTTCGTAGCTCATTGCTTCATATTATGTACATTAGTCATGCTGTGCTGTCGGCAAGTTTTTCTGAAAGTAATATTAACATTTTTGTTACCTGGATTTCTTTTCACTCTTCGGAATGGTAATAGTAACCGTTGCTGTCAGCATACACGGTGCTACCGCGCCGAGCACCCGCGAGCGCCTGAGATGGTCGCAGATCTTCAGCCATTCCTGTTGGGATGCTGTTGACACTTGCACGGATAGGCTACAAGAATTAATGCGCCCTGTAGCTGAATTTCTGTAGGCTATAGCCTATACAACAATAAAAATATATATAATAAACAGACAAATTATAAGGTATGGAAATTTAAAAAGATAAAGCTTTTAACATGAGCAATGACGACTAAGTAGGTACTTGCTACATATGAAGGAATTATATTGAGAACTATGCTATTTTCTATTTTCCATTACATTAATTATTGGAAATCGTTGCTGAGTCGACAACACATTACATGGTGTAATCACATTAACCATTGTGTGTGTATGTATGTCTGGCTCAACAGCCCATGAAGGGCCTGGGCCTACCAGCAGGTTGCCAGTTTCAAATTCACTCTACTATACAACCCGTCCAAGCCAAGAAGACACCCCCGGTACGACGGGAAAATCGGCCCCAGCCCGGCCAATACCGGCCCAAAAGCCATAAATTCTCAATCAGGAACTCTCGGTCCCCGAACCAACACTGGCCGAGCCGAAGTCCCCCCCCACCCCGCGAGAATTTCCCCGGCCGGACAGACCATGCAGCAAGCAAATAATCATCAACCATGATAGAGGTAACGTGTGGTTAGTCGTTGCGAGGGTTTAGAGTCATAGCGTAACTTATCTGATAAGTTAAAAAACGGAATTTTTGTATATAAGTTAAAAAACAGAATTTGTAGATACGCTACTGTGACTCTAAACCCTCGAATTATGCTACTTTTCTGTCAAAAAATAAAAGTCCAATTCAACTAAAATCAGGAATGACAGTCAGATTCTGACCTATCAGATATAAGATAAAAAACGGAATTTCGTAGATACGCTACTATGACTCTAAACCCCTCGGTTGATCCTCTCAACCATGTCAGTCTCCGCAGCCAATTGGCGGCGCAGAACACCCTTGAATAACATGCAATTAATCACTTAGAGTGTAATGCAACAATTACTATTCCTCTAGAGAGGGAAAACGACTGTCTGTCTTTACTAACGACAGCCAATCTCCCAAAGGAGCCAACCAATCAACCATAGTGTAATGATTCACAATTATTATCTGTCACAACAATTTTGTTATTACGTAGCTATTAAGTAGACATACTATACATACAAATTTGAGTGGATACGTTATACAATACAACTTATTCTATTTCCCGTAATTGCAGTACTGTATTTTGCTTTTTTAATTTATAATGGATGAAAAAGCATGCTGATTGTGTGGCATGGGGGGACACAAGAATATTGGGGGTAATGGCCCATCCTGGTCCCCCAAAGTGCCGCCACTGAGTAAGAATGAAAAAATAATGGAAAATGATCAACTTTGATTAGCTTCAATTGCTTCCTATTCAAGATAGAAAAGCGTTTGGGGGATGAAAATGGAGATTTCAAAAACGAAATGAGTAGCAATATCGTCAGAATAATACCAATTATTGTTTGTATTCTTCCAGTTGGTTTCTGAGAAATTTAAATAACTTGAATAAGTCCGAAAATTTCGATGTTTTCAGGCTGCCAAAAGAAATGCCTCTAATATTTTAGTGGAAGAACATAGATTTTCTTACTAACACCCAGATGGGGACGATTGAAACAAATCAATTAACAGGGATTTTTGTTTGTTCGGAGGCACAGTTAAATGACAATTTGATTGAACTAATACATAAAATCAAAACATTTCAACTAGAAGAGTGGCAAAAACCCCGATAATCAATATAAATCCTTTGAATAATTGTGTAATGAGCTAAATTATTTGTTGTTAGCATCGAATCAACACGTGGTCACTATAAGAAACATCAAAGTAATTCAGAAAACGTTCTAATCATGTACCTACTGCATTTTAAAAATAAGTATGGTTCGGTATTTGAAGAATCTTACCTGAAAATTCAAATGAAAACTGATGGCAAAATTATAGAGAATAACGCTAAATTTGAAACGTTGTGCATCGAATTGAAGCCACTCTGATGAAGTTGGACCACCATTGAATGACTCATTCGGTCAATCGCCGTTGTTTTGAATGGTGATTTCAAAATAATCTGCATTCGCGCATTGAAAAAAAAACCCGCCAAATCAATCGATTTTGAATATTTTTATAATTCGGTGCAGTACTGCAGTACTTTATTAATTCAATAGCTTTCAGAGGACAACATTGTTTTTTATTCCCTTTTTGATTAAATTAAACATAAGCAATACTTTCAGTACAATATAATGCCTATTCTCTAAATTGTCCAGCTACATTGCGAATGTGAAAAAATGTCAACAACTTTATGCGTGGGTACGCCTACTTTCCGCAGTTTTGAAGTTTATGATTGTACTATATGTAGTTTATGTTTGTGCTATATAATAAATTTGTGATAGATGTTTGTTGCTGACAAATTATTCATGATGGATGGTTATGAATTCTTGCATTTCATTAGTTTTATCAAAAATAAGAAAGACATTTATCGGGCGCATCGCACATCATGGTATCACCAGTTTGAGAATTTTTATATGCATGATATAATAGTAATAATAGATTATTATGAATTCTTCAACCTAATTAAAGATTTGGGCGTCTACATAGACTCTGCACTCACCTATAGCGATCACATAAATTAAATTGTAAATAATTCCAATAAGATGTTAGGCTTTTTAATAAGAAATGTTCGCGACTTCACAGATATTGAGTTAGTCAAATCGATTTTCACGTCCTTAGTCCTTGGTTAGAAGTAGAGTTGAATATTGCGCAGTTATTTGAAATTAATATCAGATTTTATATATAAATTGTATTGAACGCATACTGAACAAATTCCCAAGATTCTTGTTTTAAAAAAAAGTATGGATTGGATACTCATGCCCCTTTGATTACTCTATGATTAATTTGAGAGACAATTTCCAAATTATGTCATTGAAAAAGAAGAGATTACATATCACTGATTTCATTGTATAGAATATTGAATAAATGATTTTAATTTTCCAAACATAATACAATCCCTGAATTTCTTTTCACATTCTTTTTTACTGAATTCCGTTAAACAGGCCTAGATTACATATGCTCTTTGCTGTAAATGGAATAATCACGGTGCATCATGAATATTGCTTCATTAGGTGAAAAATTAGACTTTATAATAGATTCAATCCCATTCTAAATCCATTCTCAGATAATTTGCAGAAATTTAGTAAAAATTTATTGAAGCTCTCAATTTATAGATTTTGAAACTGTATGCAGACCATAATTTCAATTTTTAGTCCAACTTATCTCCACTTTCTTTCTGAAATGCCTCTACAGGGTGTTCCTACCTATATTTTCGTGATTTTGTTGCAGAAGTATTTGATTAGGTCTAATATAAATATAAATAATTTGAATAGGTCTGTGATATAAATTGTAACATCTGCGAAAAGAAATGCTATCCTGAACAGGTAGTAAATTATATAAAAAAACCTCAGTCGTCAGTCTTGCTGTTATAGGTATAGTACGGTGCAATTTGACTCTAACCTTGACATTCAAAGATAAAGGACAATTCCTACGCCAACTTGTTCCATACAAACCCATACAAAACTCATATTTTGCACCTTTCAACCCCTCTCACCCTAAAAACCCGACGCTCAAAAGTGTAACTTTTTACCAAACAATAAAGTTATGTAGAACAATTCGGCGTAGGAATCGTCCTTTTTCTTTTGGATGTCGAGGATGGGCCTCTTTTTCAACTAATTGCACCGTACTAGTAGATGAAATATATAATTTTTGATGTAAAAATTAGGATCTTGAAAGGTTTGAATGATAAGTACAAGTTCTGGTAGAGACAGCTCTATATTCTCCGCCCCTTCACCTTCGGGGCCATACTTAATACATTTTGTAATGAAACTATTCCAAGTACATATCAGAAATTGAAATCAAAAAAAGTGGAATACAATTCAATGACAAATTTGAAAACATTACAAACATTAAACTAACCTGAAAGAACATGAATAAAGCGATTCAGCCTTTCAAAATATGAAGGTGGAATAACAAAAGATTACAATCATATGAATAGCCTATATTAATTTAATTTTAATGGCTCATTTGACAACAATTAAGGAAAACTTTCCAAGAGTTTTATTGAAAATCTGAAACAAGTACATTATGTGGAAAACGTTAAACTTCTATTCAATGGATATGAATAATGACGGTTGCCCATTCGCTTCTGACGCTGTCTGTAGTAGTGGGCATAGCTGCTGATGATTGATCCTGAAAACAGAAAATTGATCAACGTACAAGGAAAAGCTAGTGGGGTTGTTTCGTGAATAATATCTTTATAATATTCTGATCCTAAATGATTGACCAATAAAGCATGGAAAAGCATAGTTTTCCTTCAAGAAAAATCTTTCTGAATAAGAACTGGAAACAGTAGGGGGAATTTGACGCAAAACCCCCTATAAATCAAGGGTACATGGATATTCAGATGATTTTCTTCGGTGGAATATATCTTCATAATGTCCTAAACCTGAATAATTCACCAATAAAGCTTGGAAAAGCATAGTTTCCCTTCAAGAAAAATCTTTCTGAATGAGAACTGGAAACAGTAGGGGGAATTCAACGCGAAACCCACTATAAATCAAGGGTACATGGATATTTTGATGGTTTTCTACAGTGTATTATATCTTTATAATATTCTGAACCTAAATAATTGACCAATGAAGCATGGAAAAGCATAGTTTTCCTTCAAGAAAAATCTTTCCGAATGAGAACTGGAAACAGTAGGGGGAATTCAACGCGAAACCCCCTATAAATCAAGGGTACATGGATATTCAGATGATTTTCTTCGGTAAAATATATCCTTATAATGTCCTAAACATGAATAATTCATCAATAAAGCTTGGAAAAGCATAGTTTCCCTTCAAGAAAAATCTTTCTGAATGAGAACTGGAAACAGTAGGGGGAATTCAACGCAAAACCCCCTATAAATCAAGGGTACATGGATATTTTGATGGTTTTCTACAGTGTTGTATATCTTGATAATATTTTGAACCTAAATAATTGACCAATAAAGAATGGAAAAGCATAGTTTTCCTTCAAGAAAAATCTTTCTGAATAAGAACTGGAAACAGTAGGGGGAATTTAACGCAAAACCCCCTATAAATCAAGGGTACATGGATATTCAGATGATTTTCTTCGGTGAAATATATCTTCATAATGTACTAAACCTGAATAATTCACCAACAAAGCTTGCAAAAGCATAGTTTTCCTTCAAGAAAAATCTTTCTGAATGAGAACTGGAAACAGTAGGGGGAATTTACCGCAAAACCCACTATACATCAAGGGTACATGGATATTCAGATGATTTTCTTCGGTGAAATATATCTTCATAATGTCCTAAACCTGAATAATTCACCAATAAAGCTTGGAAAAGCATAGTTTCCCTTCAAGAAAAATCTTTCTGAATGAGAACTGGAAACAGTAGGGGGAATTCAACTCAAAACCCCCTATAAATCAAGGTTACATGGATATTCAGATGATTTTCTTCGGTGAAATATATCTTCATAATGTACTAAACCTGAATAGTTCACCATTAAAGCTTGGAAAAGCATAGTTTCCCTTCAAGAAAAATCTTTCTGAATGAGAACTGGAAACAGTAGGGGGAATTCAACTCAAAACCCCCTATAAATCAAGGGTACATGGATATTCAGATGATTTTTTCGGTGAAATATATCTTCATAATTTAAACCTGAATAGTTCACCATTAAAGCTTGAAAGTATAGTTTCCCTTCAAGAAAAATCTTTCTGAATGAGAACTGGAAACAGTAGGGGAATTCAACAAAACACCCTATAAATCAAGGGTACATGGATATTTTGATGGTTTTCTACAGTGTATTATATCTTTATAATATTCTGAACCTAAATAATTGACCAATAAAGCATGGAAAAGCATAGTTTTCCTTCAAGAAAAATCTTTCTGAATGAGAACTGGAAACAGTAGGGGAATTTACTGCAAACCCACTATAAATCAAGGGTACATGGATATTCAGATGATTTTCTTCTGGTGGAATATATCTTCATAATGTCCTAAACCTGAATAATTCACCAATAAAGCTTGGAAAAGCATAGTTTCCCTTCAAGAAAATCTTTCCGAATGAGAACTGGAAACAGTAGGGGGAATTCAACTCAAAACCCCCTATAAATCAAGGGTATATGGATATTCAGATGATTTTCTTAGGTGAATTATATCTTTATATAATTGAATAATATCCTAAATATGATTAATCAACCAATAAAGCATGGATTAGCATAGTTTTTCATTAAGAAAGATCTTTGTTAATGAGAACTAGAAATAAAACCAGATAACCCTTTTCTTCAGTGGATTATCTAATTACATTTTTCTTGTTGAATCAATTAATAGTGACTTACTTGATATATATGCGGTAGACTGACTTCATGTCCTGTATCTTCATAGGATGAAATTAGACTTTTCAATTTCTAAGCCAGTAGCAAATTCATAACCGCCAAGTGGGAATGTTGTGCCTGTGAAGAAAAAATTAATTAAACTCAGTCCATTGATGATATTTTTGTAAGTTTATTCACTTATTTTGCACTGGAATTACTAGTCGAATTACTGGTTGAGCCAAGAAACATTCTGAAAATGATTGCAGATCGGTCAATATTGTAGATATCATCTCTAAAATTTGAGACCAAATTTATCATTTTTGGAACCAATACTGGAGTCATTTTTCCATCTTGCCTTTATAACTCTCAATATATGTAAGTATTAGGCCTCAATATTAAATATTAACTCTCAATATATGTAAATATTAGGCCTACCTTGTTCAAATTCGTGGCATTAAATCTCAAAGTGATATGTTTTAAATGAGTTAATATGCGTTTTATAAGAATTTTTAATTACTTGAACTTACTCAGTTGTTATTATTGTTGTTATTAAATGTTAAACTTAACTAATCATGAAGACTAGACTAATTTCTTGACTAAAAACTTAAATAATTTAAAAAACAGATAGATGAACATAACCAACAATAACAAAGTCGAAATGCGCCAATGCCTTCTAGTTGTTATGATTTTCAGAGCAGAGATATTAAAGAGTAGCATGAGATTGACAAAATTCTACCACCAGGTTCGTACGTGTTTGTTTACGGGCCTGTGAAGTGTCCAGTACGGTGAACTGTCCCTGCCCCACTAGAAAGTAAAGCCAGGAAGATTTCAAATTGAATACCGTATTAGTACTCGTTGCAGCAGTTACCTGCAAATTATTTTTCTCCACTAGGTGGATACTTCGCATCATAAATCATGACAGATGGTAAGTTCCAATGCGTTTGTCTTGAATCAGTTGATGAATTTAGATACAGTTGGCTACCTATGTCAATTGCTTGCGCTCCGATTTTATTGACTTCTAGCCTATTTTATATTGGAATACTGGATGTTTACAAATGGATGTCGGTTCTCACATCATTCAGCAGTTTAAACTAGCATTTTATCAATTAAAGCCTATATCTAATGAAAGAGTACGGTATCCAAACCTAACATAAATTGGGAATTGGAGTTACATTGTCATCCAGCACTATCAACATCAAGTCTTCAATCAAGTTTTTCTGTTGAAAACAAATAGTTCAGTTTTCAAGTTTTTCTGTGTTTGTCTAGATATGTTTTTCATCTCACCAGTGACTCCTACAAGTCCAAACCATAAGTAAGGTATACAAAGAGTCCTGATGGTCAATGAGGCTTTCCTGAAGTCTGTGGCTGAGATAGTAGTGATGATTCCGGCTTTAGCTATTGATCCAGTTCCAATTTTGATCCATTTTGAAGAGGCTAAGATTTGGTTTTGCCATTGACTATGGACATAAGTCAATGTCCATAGTCAATGGTTTTGCACAAATAAGCTGAAGTTGAATGAGAGCAAACCCTAGAGATGCTGTGTGCACTAACCAGAACAGCAGTTGCTGTGTCCTGTCACCTTGCTTCGATCATGGACACCAAATTGTCTTGGTCATTCATCGTAAAATGAGTGGACTTCTAAGTGCCCAAATACTGCTAATGCTGTCTTCAGCTGTCACATCCAGTATGGAAAACTTGACTGGGGTCATCCAGCTCATGCTAAGGATATTCTCCTACTTCAAAAAAAGCACTTTGTGATGACTTATAGCAAGTTTGATGCTCACTGACAGTCCATATTCCAACGTTTGAGCATCCTTACAGTGTATGAACTTTACATACTACAGTAACATCACTCTTGCATGTCAAGAAACCCCAGTCTACGTTAAGAATAAGAATATTTTTATTGCCTTTGAACAAACTTAATTGCAATGGGCCACGTCAGAATGATTTGAAAATATAATATAATAAATATATTAAATTTAATAAAATTTAAAACATTGTACAAAAACATTCAAAATATACAATGCAAATCAGTCTTTAAAAGCTATTGCTAATTATTATTAAATTGAACTCATGTCAGATACCAAATATTAATTTATTATTATTAAAAGGATGATTTTTTAACCATTTGCTCAAAATTTGCTTGAAAGTCTTTACTGGCAAATTCCGTACCCATAGTGAAAGCTTATTGAATAGTAGACGTCTCTGATAAAGATGGTCTTATGTGTCCTTGACAATCTAATTTGAGGAATAGCAAGATCTGATCTATTTCTAGTGTTATATGAGTGTCCAATACAATCATACATGCTTAAATTACTTTTTACTTGAATTAAATTATTATATATACGTATAATGGGCACTGTCATAATTTGAAATTTAACGAAACTATCTCTACATGATTCTCTTGGCTGAAGATTGTCAATAATTCTTATCACTTTCTTTTGAAAAACGAGTACCTTTGTGGCAGTACTACTATTTCCAGAGTATAACTCCGTATGCCAACAAGGAATGAAATAGACCAAAATATGTTGTCAAAAGCACATCTAAGCTCACACAGTATTTCAATTTTCTCATTAAATATATTACTCTAGACAGTTTCCTACACAACATATCCACTTGTTCCCTCCATGTTAATTTACTATTAATATAGAGACCTAGACGTTTTACCACTTGATTTTCATTTTCATTATTTAGTGAGAAATAGATCAGCTCAGTCTTATTATCATTTATTACAAGCTTGTTAGCCTCATGTCAGGTTTTGGACGCTTGTATACACTCCATTAGCTTTGTCTTAACATCTGACATATTCTTATGAAAGCACATTAACGTTGTATCATCTGCATATAGTATAGGCAAATTTAATGGAGTCAAACCACAGTGTATGTCATTTATGAATTTTCGAAAAAGAAAAGGTCCAAGGATTGAACCTTGAGGAACTCCTGAAAGCACATCCAAAATCTCAGATTTCAGATTATCAACAATCACAACTTGCTTTCTTTTCATCTACGACTCATCTAGATCAAGATCTTTACCAACAATTCCATAAAACTGCAATTGTTAGTACACTATGCAAGATACAGTCAAATGCTTTTTGCAAATCTAATAAGCCAACACCTGTATTCAATTTGTCTTCAAAAGCCTCTAAAATCTTATTTACTAGTTTCAACAGCCATCACTGTACAATGAGCAGGTCTGTAAGCATACTGATGACTATATAAAATATCATTTCTATCAAAGTACTCATTGTCTTATCACCTTTTTTGTACACTGGACTAATCTTACTCAACTTGAGACAGCTTGGAAAAATTGCTTCAGAAAGAACAGAATCTATTAAAAAGTAAGTGGTATAATTATACTAGTAATGATATTTTTATTATTGAATTACTAAGTCCATAGACATCACCAGCATGAGATGAACTTAGTTTCTTAACACTATGCAAAACAGTTTTAGAGCTCACCTTTTTCCATTTAAAATTCTATTGTAGTTCAATAGGCCTATCAAACTTATTAAGCAACTCTACTGGATCTTTTGCAGGAATATCAACATTATTAACCTTATCACATACATTAATAAAATAATTGTTCAGGACATCAACTGATACTGGTATTTCTTGCTAGTCTTTCTTTTAAATGATTCTGTTTCATGATGTTCCAAGCTGTTCTACATTTATATTTTGAATTTCTGATACAATTATCATTAGCTTTAATTTTTAATTCAGCAATAGTTTTTTTGTACTTTTTTGAATGCTATGTATCTCTCGTTTATTGTCATGAACCATAAGGTTCGACAGATCCCCAAAATTTAAGCATTATTTTGAACCTTATGGTTCATGCCACTATCATCATCATTACCACTTGATTTCCAGTTATTATATAAGGTCAATAACATAACTCGCATATTAGCAATAGTTTGATTAAACCAAATATTTTTTGTTTATTCTGTGGCAGTTCAATATAATTCACCTCAGGACAACAGACATTGAAATTGTTTATTATTATATCCATGAAATTTTTGAAAGCAACATTAACATTGTTTACTTTATACAAGGGCGTCCAGTCAACATTACTTAGACACCTCTCCAGTTCACATAATCTGAAATCATTTACAATCTTCTTAGTTTCAATAGATTTTTTTATTATTGGTTCATTTACTGTAATAGAGGGATCTAACCATACTCCAGCATGGTCGGACAATACTCCCTCCTCCAACAAACTGATTTTGTAAGAGTCAGGCTGCAGATTTGCCACAATATTGTCCAAACATGCCTTGCCTCTTGTTGGCAATTTATTATGCAGAACAAATCAAAAGTTCTGAGAAGGTTCAGAAAATCTCGACTTTCCGCCCTTGCAGTGTCTAAAATATTTATATTGAAATCACCTGTTAGGAAAATATATTTGAATTTTTGGTTAATAATAAAGCTCATAAGATTCTCTAAACTGTAGAAAAATTCTTTGACGTCACTATCTGGTGTTCTATAAATATTGATCACAGCTATGCTAAGTTCAGACAATTTTACCGCTGATGCTTCACACACGAAGTCCGTACTATAGGCAGTGAGATCGATGGTTTCAAATTTGTTGCCCTTCTTCACGTAAATTACCGATCCACCATGAAACCTAGGCGGCTCTCTTACAGTAGAAACCCCCCAGAAAGAGAGAAAGTGCATACACACAACACTCGGGGGAGGACCAACTTGTATGTGCCACGCCATCGACTGTCTAACTAGGGTCAAGGATTGTTTTCTAGTGCTGGCTATCAGGATTTCTGTCTGCCACAATATTGGATAATAATTACTCTTGCTCTAAATGAGTTGCTCTTTCATTGGATATATAATTTATAAGAGTTGGTTAATAGTTATTTGTGCATCTAGGGACTAAAGGGCAACTTTTTCTCCCTGAGGGGAAACTGTTGTTGCCCGAGGCGTAGCCGAGGGCGACAATTTCCCTGAGGGAGAAAAAGTACTTTAGTCCCGTGATGCACACAACATTTTTCCTCCACCTACATTAATTAGCTATTGATAGGAATATATAGAGTGTCCCAAAATTAAAGTGCCAAACTCTGGGAATACATTCTATGGCTCAAAATAAAGAAAAAAATCACGATTAATCTTCTTTAAAAAAGCGATTTGTTCACCAGATATCCGCCTTTCTACATTTTTTACAAAAAAATTTCATCTTCAAATTCTTTTAACCGATCTTTATTAAACTCGGCAAGTATATTCATATAAAAGAAATCAGCTGTAAAATGAATCCAACTTGGTTCAATCTGAAATCTCAACACTAGGAAGTACGGTAGGTAGCTGCTACTTCCCAATTTATAATTTTTGTAACTACAAACTAAACAAAACTGGTGAAATAAAAGAATGATGAATGGAATGACTGGCAAGTTAACTTATATAGTAACAATAAAAGGGAAGCAAATAAGTTGATATTGCTTCCAGTTTTTAAGTAATGATACTGATAATAAAAAAAGTTATGAGAAACTAGATTGAGCAATGAAACTTCTATTTCAATTTTTGATTAGGCTAATATGTAGAACTAAAACCTAATAAAAAGACTTACTATAATATACTTCATTTTAATTAACGTTACATTAGACATGTATAAAAGTAGTGAAAACAATCTTTTAATCTATAAGCTACAAAAATAAAGAAAACAAGAGCATCAATAAAATTTATTTATTTCTAACAGATATCAGGCTACTAGCTTCCAGCAAGTACATACCGTATATTACAAATGTTTAATTGTAAATTCAACTTTCAGAGACAGTTACAATGTTTGAAGGCCTATTTTTGTCCACAAACAACAGTAACCGATCGTGAATACCTGTTCATTAGGACAATTAAAATCCACATAACATAATATTTCGTGTTGATACAACTCATACAACATAATAAAGGCTATCTAATGGAGGATATTTGTTTAAATTTATGTTGAAAAGTCCGGTTTCCAATTGAAAAACTTCAAAACTAACGATTTTACTGACCTCAACTACCATATAAGTTGAGGTTAACTATACTTCCAAACCTCAAAACCAAAAGTCTAATTCAACAAAGACATTCTTTTATCATTGTTCCAGTATAATATGACAGTGGACTATTGATAATTAGTCGAAATTAAAACGATAAACACACTAATATAATAATAAACTTAAATTATAACACAAAGATCCCAAAGTACAATAAACCATTGTAGGAACGAATCATTGAATTCGATTCTAATTCTAATAATCGATTCGATAGTCAATATTCGATAGTGATCGAGAATTCTAGCTTTTAAATCATGAAGATTGTTTTTACTTTGGTACTATACTTCCATTCGTATACATTTTTACATTTCTATAAATTTATGAATAATATACAAGTATTTAACTTTCTTCCATCATGATCCATTGTTTTATAAATATTCCTTCAAAATATCAGCGTAACCAACCTTTCTTCCAAACTGTGCACTCTATACTGTTTACTGTTCTACAGTTCACGCCTAAGTTCCAAATTTAGACACAAAATATCATAGAGATGCTTCCCATGTTATTTAAATGGGGCTACTTTATTCCCTAGGGAATTTTAATCTTCTTTTTCTCCCGAGGGAGAGAATGAAGCGCTTTAGTATTCAATTCCGGGGAGTGAAATGCGACTTTAGATAGTAGGTGGAGGAAAATGATATTTTTATTGCATCTAAGCCATTACAGCAATTTGTTCAAGGTACTAACAACATAATAAATTTCTAATCACAGATGATTGAGTTCAGTCTATAAATTTATAGAGGTATCTCATTAAAATTCACAGTAATGAATTTCTTGAATAAAACTCATCCAATTTATAGTCCTTTCAGGTTTACTAAAAACTAATTTATTCTATACATAGAAATTGCAGTCAGGAAGCGATGCATGTAGCAGAGAAACTACTTGATAGGAAGAGTCCTCGACGCAGAAAAAAGGCTGTTCTAACATGGTCCTTTGGCACACAAAGTAATAATAATGCTTCTGTTCATGACATGGAAATGCCACTGGAGCATGTCCACAAGTGAACAAGTCAAAAAAAGAGACCCCCTTAAGGATAGTCAACACAACAAAAAAAAACAGAAAAACACAAAACATGCAATCATACCACAGCGGCAAGCAGCAGTCAAAGTTAAGGTATGAAATATCTACTTACAATCTGCTGATTACATTCAAAAAACTCTCGCAGTGAGTAGAAAGGATTCTCACAAAGGAAAGTCCTTAGTCTTCTTCTGTAGACTGGCTCAGGCAGACTCCTGGCCTCAACTGGAAGCTTGTTCACAATTTTTGCAGGCTGGCAAATGAAGCTGTTCTGGGTCCTTCCCAATCTATGGGAGAGTATGGGAGGTCCAACCTCAGCCTGTTCCAAGTGTTGTAATCGTGAACATCACCTCTGGTGGGCATTGCCTGAACCCTGTGGAAGGCTCTTACAGCTGACCTGAAAATGAAGAGATTATAGAATGTAAGAATCCTTTCACTCACAAAAAGATCACAATGGACTCCATGAAGCATGTGCTCAACTGCCTCTACTGTTGACCTTCCTGCTCTGACGCCAAACTGTGTTCCTGCAAACAAATTATTAGACTCACAAAACTCATATATCTGCTCAGCCATGACCATTTCAATGTATAAGCTTCCTCAGGAAAAACAACTAGGGACAGCTTCCTTTAGATGGAATCAATGTGGAAGTTCCAGGTTAATTTAGGATCTAGGTGAAAAACAAAAATTTGTACGCTTTTCTCCTGTCTGAAATATTCATATTCCTCAAGCTAAAAATCATCCTTGTGAGTTTTCTCCTCATTGAGCTTCAGGGAGTTTCTATCATTCTAATCTCAACTGGATTTGTTGTGAAGACGATGAGTTTTCATTATTTATTGTATTTGGTATGTTCTTTCTCATTATGTACCTACGTTTTTTTCCAGAGGAAGTAATAAGAAGAAGATTATTGATTGATGGCGATGGAACTGGTGATGATCGAAGATTGAATGTTCTTTTGAAGAATTTCATAAAGTGGTGTAATACACCAACCGACAATCCTGGTGAAAGGTAACTTCAAACCCACAAATAATTGAAAACACAGAATTTTGTCTGTACCACTGTTTATTTTGTAAAACACTAACTATTTACATAATAAGAATCTAGATTTCAAGGCAACTTGCCTCATCTTCAGCCATGAAAATAATAGTTAGTGTTTTACAAAATAAACAGTGGTACAGACAAAATTCTGTGTTTTCAATTCATTATGGAAAGATACCACAACATCTCATCAAATACAATAAATTTCCACAAATAATTGTTATTCACCCAGATTCAATAACTTATGTAAATTCTCATTTCCTTAATCTTTTAAGAGAATTTTCATAAAAGATAAGTTTACGTTTATTTGTTCATTATCATTTATTTGAACAATTGAATACAAAGGGTAGTATTCACTGTCAACAAAAGACAAACAATTTTTAATTTTTTATGTGTATTGTTCTTCTAAATTTATATCATATGTGCCTCATGTTCTTTGCTCAATTACTATTTTAACAAAATGTATCTAGATTTCTTTTCCTAGGCAATTCTTCCCACTTTCTTATGTAAGAAATTATACCTCTCTATTGGCTATTGGAATATTGCTGAATATTATTTCAACCAATTATTCATTTTTCCTATTGCAGTCAATTAAGCCAGGACCGAATGCTTGGCCAGCTCTCACAATGTGAATACACGTTTTCGAAATGTCGTCTCCTAGCTAGCATGTGCGATGCTGAACTTCAAAACTACAAAAACCTGTCCACTCAGATAGCGGCTGATACAGAAAACGCCAAGAAAGACATAGAAGCAACCAAGGCGCAATTCAAAGAAGCAAAGACCATTCGTAAAAACCGAGTCGAGTACGAAGTTCTGGCGAAAATTATCAATGAGCAGCCCGATAGGAAACAGACTAGTGAAGTCCTGTCTCAGATTCAGAAAGAACTCAAAAATTTGGAAGTAAGTACCGCCTGCACTTTTCTCTCCCATGAATAAATAAGGTCAATTAGATCATGCTTGTTGAAATTTTAGGAATTATTTATTGATAATTTGTAACAGGTTTATGCCTTCTATTGCTCCTCTACTATCAATTTATACTACGATCCAATTTTGTTCAGTATAAAGATCGCCAGTCAATAGACTTTTGAGTGCTGTCAATATCTAGTGTGTCCTGTTTCATATGACTTTTATCTCTCATAGAACACACCTCAGAATACTTTCGTTTGTCCATAGCTCAATTTCATATCAAGCCGTTACATTCAATAAGATACACAAAGATGATTCATTCCAATAATAACAATATTAGATTCAATATGATACAGTAAACAGTACAGGTAAAGTAATTGAAATTCTTCGTATAATTGAAATTGATTTTTCTTGTATATTAGCCATCATTGTATGTATGATATTTGATGGACTATTTTATTTTCTTGAAAAGAAATTGAATCGTGGACAATAAATGGAATAGAATAGATTCAATTGAAATAGATAATTAATAAATTCTATTTTAATAATGTATATTGAATAGTTATCTATTCAGAGTCGGCGCTTAACCGACTAGACACATCAATATTTGTTACTTGAAGAATTTAGTGCACGACTAGTTGAGTCGAAATCCAAGATCAAACACATTTATAGATGAGCTATAGACTTCTAGATAACAAGGTAGTTCAATGTTATATTACTTTCAATTATTGTTACAGTGTAACAATCTCCATCAACCAATTATTGTATCATATTCTGTTTCTTATTCAAAATTAGTTTCATAAAGTTGATAATGATAGAGTATGCTGTTGGTAAACTATTAAATCTTAAGCCACGTTTACACAGGAATATTAATAACATTTGTTAATAACTTTTATATAATAAGTTATATAAGTCTATATAATAATAATAATACGTTATTCAAAAAAGTTATTAACTTTCCGGTGTAAACGTGGTATTAGAAGGAATGATTCATTCCAATAATAAGTAGAATGTGCTGTAATAATGAGTAATGAGTGAAAAGCTAACAAAGTGATAAGAATAGTGCGTATTCTTGTATGGTAGGTTTGTCCTCTCATCCCCTGTCAATATTTATATATTTATTGATTTGGTCTTAATCGTAGGAACATTCTGATCTGCAATTGCAGACCAAATCAATATTTTTTGAACCAATATTGACCGAGCTGGAGTCATTTTCTCATCATGCCAGAGGGTCTTCTTTGCTTGGACAGACTATACTATAGAGTCAAAACTCATATTCAATCTTATACTCAAGTCAAGTTCGTTGTAGAATAACAGAATATTTAATGTTCCAAAATGAGGCTTGTTTATTAGATTCATTGAAAATTACTAATAATAATTGAAACTCTTGGATTAGTCTGTTCAGTTTTTCTGAGGGTGATGTCTACATGGGCTCCTAGGCCTGTGCGTGAGTAATAAGAGGGATTATGAAAAAAGTTGTCGACTGCTTTTTAGGCAGTTTTATGAATCGAAGAGTTTATTCATCAAAGATTTTAAGACTCGTGACAAATCCTGATCAAACTCAAGTCTCCAACAAATTATCGATACATTGTTACCTTGTGATGTAGTTTAATGAATATACTCGGAGTCCATCCAAGCAAAGAAGACATTCTGTCAAGATGGAAAATGACTCCAGCTCGGTCATTATTGGACCAAAAAATATAAATTTGGTCTCAAATTGTAAGAAACATTCTGATCTATAATTTGAGCTCAACTAATTATAATTTTTGAACCAATATTGAAAGAGCTGGAGTCATTCTTCCATCTTGCCAGAACGCCTTCTTTGCTTGGACAGACTATAGTAGTTAAGGCCTATTGTACGTTTTCTTATTATAAGATTAAAACTAGTCGTTAGAATACTAACATTTTGCTTTACTGCTCTATGAGTTTTATAAATTATTGATTCTTTGCAGGAAACAAAGGCTCAGTTGGAGAAGAAATGGGATTTGAGAAGGAAACAATTTCATGTCCTTGTCAGTTCGATTCACCAACTTCAAGGGCTGCTTGATGAGAATGAAAGTGATGATGGCTCGATTACAAGCATGGACTGGTGTTGAAAATGGTATCAACATCAACGCATTCAAAACTCTTTTTCTGTGAAATTATCAGTTGTAAAAAGTGGAATTATTATTTTAAATATGAGAAACTGTCTGAATAGTTATTAATTTGTTTATGAACAGTGACTATTTGAACAATTAGTATAGCCTACCACAAAAATCAAGATAATTAGATATTGTGAATGTTTTTCCCTAATGAATTATTTGAAACTATGATCCAATTCTAATAAAGATCTTTCCATTAATCCTTTGGTTACCGTATTGAACTTTATTAGAATTTTCATTAATTTCTTATGTAATCAAGCTGAATTATTCTTCAAGAGTTTGATGTATAAAAATATAGATCGTGGAGAATTTTTTTTAAGAATATATTTTTTGAAATTACTGTATATTCGGCGCTTTTGGCTATACTATATTCACCTTGACTTCCACTTAGTGGAAAAAGCCACTAAAACTATGTATTTCTATTACAAAGTAGAATTCACTCCATCTTCTAACGCTTCTAGATTAGAAAATTCCTTGATTAAAAAATAATAATATAGAATAGGCTTCTATACTCATCCCCATATATCTATGTTCTTTGAAGACTAAAGGTACGATTCCCAAGAGCCATCTCAAGCCGCACGGCTCTAGCTGCGCTGCTCTATCCATCAGAACTCTTTTTATATAACTATAGTATTATAGACTTTTACTCTTTCATTACGGCTATTAATTTATACTAAATCAATAAATTTGATTTTTTTTGGTTGTCATGGAAAATTTGTAACAATTTAGAAAATTTTGTGCTCTAAATTTTTCGAAATTTTATATTTATCAGAATTTATTTTGGTGATCTTTTTGTACTTTGTGTGTTTTGAACTCTCCCAAATTGGAAAAACTTTTAAACATTTGAATATCTGTGGATATAATTTCAAGAAATACCACAATTCCCCATCGAGGACAATTGAGGGTATTTTTCCGGGGGAACTTCCTTTTGGGACTCCCCACCAAATACGGCATACGATAATAATAATAATAATCAATAAATTATGAAATTGACCCTTTTTAAGTTATTTTCAAGCGAATTTTACTGTTGATTTAGTACCTATATAAATTAGTAGCCCTAATAACAGAGTAAACATCTATAATATAGTTATGTGAATACAGTTGTGATGGCTAGAGCTGGGCAGCTCTAGCAGCTAATTCAGAACCGGGCAACTCGGGCTGCTGCTTGTCTGTAGTACCTTAAGAAAGATACTATATGGGTCAATGGAATGCTGGTAATGCTATTCTGAGTAGGTATTGCTGTTTGGTGTAACTTACCTATTCTGACTTCCTACTTCAAATAAAAAATAGTGAAATTATTCCAGACTAGAAAGAATAATTATTGGTAGAGGATCCATTTTTGACCGAACGTAAGTGAGGTCTAGATTCAAGACGACGATTTTGCATTTCTCTTAATGTTTGTAATTTTGTGTGTATGTTTGTTCTGCATTAACGAAAAACGCGGCAATAGATTCTGATTAAATGTGACAGGAATGTTCCTTTTGAAATTGCGCGTCGATGTATATGTAAGGTTTCTTGGAATAATGCATTTTAAGGATAATATGAAAGGAAAAGTAATTACCTCCATGCTAAAATATTACTATACATTTATACTTCTGAACATATAGTCCAGTCATTTTATCTAAAAAAAAGGGTCCTTTGTGAGAAAAAATTCAGGACGCTGCAATACTTTTGTGTTATGTTCCTTGGTCCTTGGACAACTTAAATCCAAAAAGTTGACCTTCTAAACCTTGTGCTTAATACAGGGTGCCCCAAAAACCACAAAATTTCGGTACCGCTTCTAGTTTTCTGCTATTTACGCGGAAATGAAGCGTCAGACAAAAACCAGTAAATCATAATTTTTTTAGCTTAATAAGCTAAATTTCCGCGTAAATCGCAGAAAAATAGAAGCGGAACCGAAATTTTGTGGTTTTTGGGGCACTCTGTATCAAGCACAAGGTTTAGAAGGTCAACTTTTTGGATTTAAGTTGTCCAAGGAACATAACACGAAAATATGGCAGCGTCCAGGGCCCTATTTCACAACTTAACAAGTCTTGTTACTAACCATGATTATTAACAAATTTACTAATCCAGCTGAGTACAGGCGTTTCACGAACGCACAATTGTAGACTTGTGATAACAAGTGAATTTTAACAATTCTTTATTTATTTATATAAATTGAAATAAAATTGAATTGAATTCTACAAGCGTTTTGCCGGTTATGAACAAGTGTTTCACGAACGTTGGCATGGTAACGAACAAGACTTGACAAAAAACTTGTAATTAACCATGAAATTTCTACCTATGAATAGACCCAAGTAAGTAAGTTTATTTATTTATTTTACAGACAATAATAACTTATTGGTTAAAAACACAGACTTATGTCCAAAACGTCTTCATACCAAATTTTTATGAATAATAATGTTCAAAACTAGGTTATTTTTTTGTAGCACTTCAATTAAGAATAAATTTATAGTCCAGGAGAAATACCAAATTATTACATTTTGAAGTTTCAAGTGTTAGTAAAGATACTTTTCAAGGCTTCAATATTATTTTCAATGATTAGAACTATTTCATATGGTTTTTTTGTTCATTTTATTATGCCCAATATGAGTCAAATAATTTAATTTTATAAATTAGAAAAATCATCAGTAGGTACCAGTAGAATATATGCTAAGTTTATAAAATGTGAGATGGGGGAGACTACTCCAAGCTCACTAATTTTTTTTGGTTCAAGTAATGGATCTAAATGGATTGAAAATGTCTCATTAATTTATTATTTTTATTCCAAATGACATAAGGGTTCAACGATTTGGATTTTTAATGATTGATTTATTTTAAAAATCAATTTTATCAATCTATCTGTACCACAAATAATTCAAATTTCACCCAAAACTATATCAGTGCAAACTATATAAAGTATTGAAAACCGATACAGATGCCACTGATGGGTGGGAACACTAAATTGTCAAAAAATTGTAGAATTGAAAACTTGTAGCTCATTTCCTTTGTGAAACGCCTGTAATTAACAACTTGTTATCGCAAGTACTTGTCAGTAACCATGGTTAATAACAAGACTTGTTGCTTTGTGAAATTGGGCCCAGGCGTTTCACAAAGGAAATCAGCTACAAGTTTACAATTCTACAATTTCACAAGTGTTCCCACCCATAAGTGCCATCTATATCGGTTTTTGATACTCTTTATAGTTTGCAATGATATAGTTTTGTTAAAATTCAAATTATTTGTGGTAAAGATAGATTGGTAAAATTGATTTTGAAAATAAATGAATCATGGAAAATCCAATTAGTTAAACCCTTATGTTATTTGGAATAAAAATAATAATAAATTAATGAAAAATTGTCAATCCATCTAGATCCATTTATTAAGCTTTGAGTAGTCTCCCCTCATCTCACACATCATAAACATAGCCTATATTCTACTCATAGGTACTGATGATTTTCTTAATTTATTGAATTTAATTTTCTGACTCATATTGGACATAATAAAATGTACAAAGGAACAATAAAGAATAATTCAAATAATATTTAAGCCTTGAAAAGCATCTTTATCAACACTTGTAACTTACTTATGTCTATTCATAGGTAGAAATTTCTTGGTTAATGACAAGTTTTTTTGACAAGTCTTATTTGTTACCATGCCAACGTTTGTGAAACACTTGTTCATAAATGGCGGAACGCTTGTAAAATTGTTAAAATTCACTTGTTATCACAAGTCTACAATTGTGCGTTTGTGAAACGCCTGTAATCAGTTGGATTAGTAAATTTATTATAAATCATGGTAAGTAACAAGACTTGTTACGTTGTGAAATAGGGCCCTGAATTTTTTCTCATGCAAAACCTAAAATGACTGGACTAATAGGAAAATTCACACTATAGAATTATTCATGACTAGCCAGCAGGCTCGCTTCGCTCGCCTTCTCCGCCTAGCCAGGGGGCTCCGCCCCCTGGACCCTCGACAGTATAGGCAGTGTAAGTGACACAAACAGGCTCGCTTCGCTCGCCTGCAAATTCTGTTCAGAAGGGATTCAAAACTTATTGAACACAGCATTTCTAGACCTAATCTGGACCTGTTCACCAAATTTCGACATTTTCTACCAATTTATTCTCGAAAAATCCAAGAAAAACTCTGAAAATTCCGAAAAATAGTAAAACGCTAATATTGAGCATAACCTTTGGAACTATATCGGACATAGTTTGAAACTTGATTCAATATCTTCCAAATTAGTTTATCTATAATCTCGCTGAACCATTGAGTTTACAGTAAGGATTGGTCGTATCAAGGTGGAAGATATGCAACCTGTAATACATCTACAATTTTGAAAAACCTGATTACTGGCGTAATATTGAACGGAATTCAAAAATATCTTAACACAACATTTCTAGACCTTATCTGAACCTACCTACCAATAATCAACATTTTCTACCGATTGGTTCTCGAAAAAATTGCGAAAACGCCGAAAAACTATAGAAAAACTTAAATATTTGGCGTATCCTTGAAAAGTTCTTGAAATCCGTTTTTAGCGCGCGTCTAAACGTCCAACTGAACATGCCTGACAAATTTGAATGCATTCGGTTCAGTGGATTTTTAGTTCTGGTGATGAATGAATGAATCAGTCAGTCAGTCAGTCAGTGCCATTTCACTTTTATAGATATAGATGAACCAGCTGTCAAATTTATTATTAATTGCATGCAATTAATGAAACTTGAAACTCAACATAACTAAGTATTTCCTTCATGAATAATGCCCCATCCATGGGTGACTTCGTGAGGTCTACTGTTCACAGAACTACTAGTTGATTGACCAAACGTAAGTGAGGTCTAGATTCAAGAAAACGATTTTGCATTTCTCTTTATGTTTGTTTGTTCCACATTTACGACAAAACGCGGCATTTGATTCTGATGAAGTTTGACAGGAATGTTCCTCTTGAAATTGCACGTCGATGTATATGTAAGGTTTCTTAAAATATTGCAATTTAAGGATAATATGAAAGGAAAAGAAATTACCTCCATGCTAAAATATTACTATATACATTTATACTTCTGATCATAGGAAAATTCACACTATAGAATTATTCATGCTGAAGCAGCTGTTGAGTTTATTATTAATTGCATGCAATAATGAAACTCAATATAACTTAGTATTCCCTTCATGAATGATGCCCCATCATGGTGTGGGTGGCTTTGTTAGGTCTACTGTTCACAGAACTACTAGTAGTTTTTCATTTGAGTTGGCAAACAAATTTTGAAACAGTTATTTTATGCTTGGAAGTGGTAATTTCACAGGTTTTATTATGAATAGTAGACCTATTATAAAAATTCTAACATCTGCAAGCGGGTAATGTGCTTAATTGTAGCCTATGCATAATCATTGTTTGGTATTCTTCAATATTCATAACCTTGCTACTTGATTGATTTACATCTCAGGTGAACAACTTCATGTGTCAGTAAATGTAAGAAGATATTCATGAATTTCAGTATCCTCAACTTTCTTCTTTAAAATACAGGCTCAAATTGGCTTTAGTGTCCCCACTTCACAAAATACATGTGAAGCAAACAAATTGGGTGAAATACGGACATGAGATACAGATATTCTTAGATACTTTCTATTTTGGAGTAAAATGTATATTCAACCATAACCATGATAGATGGTTATGATTCAACTGTCAACATCGTGACTAAAACACAAATAGAAAGGTTTTATCAAATTCATAACATGCATTCCCAATACAGTCACTAAAAAAAATTTGTTGTGATGTTTGTATACATTTTTTTCTTTCGACGGCTTGGTTAAAAGAAACAAATGCTTAGTCGGGAAAATAAAGCCACCTACGATTCGCAATATTGTGTTCCAGATCAGCAACAACGACGAATCTTCGAGATTTTGAAGGCCTTGGTTGAGCAGTTCTTTCTTTGTTAAGGTACGATTTGGCTGGTGCGGAACGTAACGACCGTCAGTCGTGGTTGATCAGCTGTAGCCAATCACAGCTCTTGTCTTGTTTTGTATTGACCTTTAGATTTAATAAGAAGAGCTGTAATTGGCTACAGCTGATCAATCACGACCGACGGTCGTTACGTTCCGCACCAGCCAAATCCTAGCTTCACTTTGTTGTGGTTGTCATTGTTTGTTGTTTTGAATACTGCGTAGTGCGTAATAAATTTAGTCAGAATCAGAAAAGTGTAATCAAATTAAAATAAATCATGGCAACATTTTTCGGAGAAGTCATGACTCCTGTGTCAAGAGCATTTTGGAATGGAGCTGAAGATATAGATGATGATGAAGAGGAAACTACTGAACCTAGAGGGTAAACTGAAATTTCATTTTCAAGGTTTTAGGTTATGTTCTCTTAATAATTCTGTTAACCGGCTTCAGTGCATGAGTTCGCATTATTCAGTCAATTATAAAGATAGGCTATAACAATAATTGTTATTATTAAAATTTATATCCAATTTCATATTTCAACTCCCAATTTGGTTAATTTAGTTGATGTTGTTCACTTCCACAACATAGCCTACTTATCTTAATCAACGTTTTCAACACCTTGGCCTTGGTGATCATATAATTATTTGGTATGATTATGGCTTTAAAATAATGTCGACAGTTTCTTCATATTGGAATGAAGTAGATTATAGTCAGTCTTTCATGACAACTGCTTCTTCAATTTTTCTGAAGTGAGACTTTGAGTCTTCCAATGTTCTTATTGTATCCTATGTTCTTACTCAGACACATTTTGAACCATTTTTTAAGCAAATAAAAATTATTGACATTACCAGCTTTTAATGTGTTCCAGTGTCTCTTACTCCAACTACCGGCAACTAATTTTCACTCTATCCCGCTTGGGCACTTTGAACTATTCATTGGAATTATTCTAATACTGAGAATTGTTTATTGTAATGGAATAGGTTTCAGAGTAGTGTAGCTCTAGGATCTTCAATAATTCAGTAGTTAGAGTTAAAGAAGTAGTAGTTAGATTAAGAAAAATTAAGGCTTCATTTATGGAAAAATGTGTAGGCCAATGTAATATTTCAAAGAAAAATATTTTCGATACTTTTTTGAAATTTGATCCTAAGTTACTAATCATGCTAAACTTTTGTATATTTTTAAGTAACTTATTTAAAATTAAGGCTTTGTAAGTAGAAAAATTAAGGCTTTTGAAAAATTAAGGCTTTTGAAAAATTAAGGCTTCACTTATGGAAAAATGTGTAGGCCTATGTAATATTACAGAGGAAAATATTTTTGATACTTTTTTGAAATGTCGTCTTGTCTGTAAGTATTTGACACCATCGACCCTAAATTACGAATTATCATGTATAAAGGTAGGCCCAAAATCTATGCATTTCACTTTGATCGCCAGTTATATAATCCAGTTGGTACGATTGTATATATCAGTATGTATTGACAAGACCAATTTTATCTTGGGATATTACTAGATTTGTTTTTTAATGATGGTGATGATGCTCATCCTTTTAACTTATCTCTTTTGCAGGCCAGTCTATATGTTCAAAGAAGAAAACCCAGAAGTGCAGGACTCTTATTCTCTCATGATATTTGCTACTGATCAGTTCAGCACAGGTGAGTTTTTAAAATATAGTCAACTTAATTATTGTTTTGTGTTGCAAATTTTGAACTCTATGGTAGGCCTATACAGTATACGTAATTGAGGATTATGCCAATTACTTATGCAAGAATTTTTGATGAATAAAAATGTTTAATAATAATCTCCATCACAATAAAGCTTACTTCATGTTGCTTGTCTTTTTGAAACTTGATTATTTTCTACGATAATATAAATTGAATTTAGGTAATTAAAACAGAGGTTGTCGGATCCACAAAGTTTATTTAAAAAACCATACTTTAATTTTAATGCACAGGGCATCATCATCAGTGGAAAACTGAGGTTTTGAATATGGTTTTTTAAATACACTACGAGTATGTTGATCTGACAACCTCTTTTTCCACTTACCTAGATTATGGATAAGTCTCTTATAAAAGTGTAAATTGAATTGAATTTACTGGTCTATGGTCTTTTTGCAGATTATTGCCGTTCATTTCTCATGAGCGATAAACCTACAGTTATAACCGAAATCGAAGAGGTTGATGAGAAATCATCAGATGAGCACATTAAAAGACCTCAGACGCCTGTCGCCATTTTGTACAAAATCGAGAATGATGTGTTGCTTCTTGCTTGCAAAAGAAATGTTCCACTTGAGTATTCCAATGATTTGCTTCTGTTGGTGAGTAATTAAACTTTGTTGCGTTTTTACAGTAGCCTTCTGCTGTAATGGCGCGATTAAACGAGGTCGATTTTTATTCAAGAATTCAAGTCCTTTTTATCAAGAATATACGTCAGACTAAATAGATTGTAGAGAGGCTGATAGAGTATTCAAAATTGTATAGTCTGTTCAAGCAAAGAAGACTCTCTGGCAAGATGAGAAAATGACTCCAGCTTGGTAAATATTGGGTCAAAAATTATTGATTTGGTCTCTGTCGTAGGAAACAATCTAATCTACAATTTGAGACAAAATCAATCATTTTTGAACCAATATTGACCGAGCTAAAGTCATTTTCTCATCTTGCCAGAGGGTCTTCTTTGATTGGACAAACTATATGAATGAAAAACTATTAAGGGTGGATGGTAGTGGGCGACAAACTGTCGAATGGCAGAACTATGTCCCATAAAAACAATGCAATTTTTATCAATCTCTTGTAGCAAATTATGTCGTTATTTATGGACAGAATTTCACGTCTTTATATCATTGGAAAGAGAATTCAATTCTCCAGGCGCTCCACTTTTAACTTTTGTGATTATAATTTTATTTCAATAATTAGAGTTTGATACTTTTATAGTTAATTAATTGTACAATAATTATCAAAATAGACTAAAAATGAAAAAGTGGAGCGCCTGGAGAATTGAATCCTCTTTCCAATGACATAAAGAACATGAAATTCTGTCCATAGATAGAGGCACTATCTGCTCCAAGAAATTGATGAAATTTACATTGTTCTTATGAGGCTTGATTCTGCTGTTCGGCAAATGGCCGACTACTACCACCCACTGAAATAGATATTCAAAAAGAAAACATATTCCTTCTTGTCATTGATAATTAGTTTATGTCTCAACACATAGACTACAAGGTAAGGTATTTCTGCTCCTATTTCGAATAAATAGCTTGGATCTTTTTGGAGCCGCTGTATCATCTATTCAACATTTGTACTTGTACAAATTTTTGTACAAAAACAGCCATATAAGCTTAATTTCACTAAAACCGAAAACTAGGCTTGAGAACAGGATCGTGGCAGCTGATTTCTAATGAGTTGTAATATGATTTTTCCGTTTTCAACTGTTGCTTTAAACCGAGTTTTGGTAAAATCGGTGGAAAGATAATAAAATAGTTTTTCCTGTACAAATGAAAGTATTTTTCAAAAGGATTTCAAGTTTCACACCTGATTTGTCAACTTTCAATTTTTCTGGAGTTTCTTAATCATGTTTCTCCCGACCTTACTAGAGTACCTCTAGTACTCGCGTGGAGTAAGGGTAAACCTGCACTGCTACGACTTGGACCAGACCAGAGCGCTGGTCTGATGTTGTCAGACCAGACCCAGACCATGGTAAAAAACATATTATGATTTAAATCATTACATAATACCTTTAACATTGGAAGCATAGTACAGCTGTTATCTGTCTCTGCTTTTGCGTTTGTCTGGTCTTAGTCTGACTAGTGCGCGTCAAGGTCAAGGTTAGCGAATATCGCTATGAGCATCTACCGTGCTGCGCTCTGGTGGATTATTGTGTGTACTTTTCTACGCGTTTTAGCATACAAAGCATAGCGCTAAATGGGAAAAACGCATTTATAATTAGAATGGTATTATTTGCTGCTTCATGCATTTCTCAGTAATTAGAACATGATATTTAGGATATGAATGTTAGTTATTGATAGTATTATAGCTCATTATATTAGAAAAATCCTAGTTTTCAAGTATTTGAGAGCAGACAACCGCAAAAAGATGTATTTGAGAGTCAACAAAAACTTTGAGATAACAGCTGATAAGTTATCTTACATGAAAATGAAAAATTGGCGCAAGCTCACATTTATTTGAAAAATTGAATGATATGAATATTCCTTATTAAAACATAATTAATAGAGTTTTTGCGTTGATAGTAACAGCTTATTAGATTAACTAACATAAAAACTATTCATGTACATTACCTCATGTACAGGTTAGAATGGAGCACTCCATGGTCCTACTTGATTGATAAATTCTTTTGCACGTAAACAAAACAATTAGGTTAGCTTCACCTATCAATATTTATTCAATGCAGTGAACCATTCTTTTTATTGATGAAACTTATGTATGCAAACTGGAAAAGTGTAGAACTTGAAATTTCCATTGCGAGTTTTATTTTTACAATCCAGAACACAACAAATTCTCCAGGACATTATTTTAGGTTTAGCCCTATCTCCTCCAATGTTAATTCACTCAATTTTTCGCCGAAATGATCCGCCAATAGCGCCTCGATCGCCAAAAATATCCTTTCCACCCACTTGGACACAGCAAATAGAAGAAGGTCGGGACACGGGTGCCATATTGAGTCTTAAAACGGGCGGTAGATTCAAAACTTCAAAGCTAGTCTTATTGAATCTTAATCACAGCTGTAGTGACTTTGAATGAAAGTGTAATTTTTTGCGCAGAATAAGCAAATTTCATAAGCAGATGTTTGAGCTTTTAAAACGTTTTGAATCTACCGCTTGTTTCAATACTCAATATGGCACACGTGTCCCGACCTTCTTCTATAGACCTTGGTGCGCGTTACTCTCATCTGCTCACATGTGATTTCGTGTTTCTCTGGTCTGGTTTGAGTCGTGGTCTGGTCTGAGTCGTGCAAGTGCACGTTGATCGTAAGTTACTCCTGTAAGTTACGCCAGATGCTTTGTCTATGTGGCTTTCATTTGACTATTGCAAGCATCGCCACAACATCCTGTCTCTTCATCCAGTCAATTTATAAACGTTAAAACAATAAGGTTCACAACTCATTTAGCTAATCTCTTCTTCACAAATTTATTCCGAAATTGTATTCTCAGCAGGCGCACGGACTATTGACTAAATGTCTTATCACTCTTATCCCATTTCATCTCAGAAACCTTGCATTTTATATATTTTTTTATTATGGAATATCGTTCTCATTTTCTCCCAATAACATCCATGTCTCAATGTTACAGGTGACTCCTTGGCTTGATAAATCGAAAGAGGCAGTTGTGCTTGCCTCAAAACCGGTGGCTGAATTTATAACTTCGAATAAAGACCTTGAAGAGAACGCGTTTGTAAGGGTTCTGAAAACAAAGTCATACACAGAAAATATCCCTTGCAAACAGTTGGAGGTTCCGAATGCTGTCTCTGGCTTTCCTGCTGCTAGTAAGTAAAATGAATCAGTTAATTTGATGAAATTTTTGCTGTTTATAATGATTTGATTTAGTTACACTTTGCTTTCAAGCAAAAGTCAAACAGATTATTTCAACTATATAAATGATTCATTCCTAAACTCATAGGAAAATAGAAAATTTATTCAACTACTGAAAAATCCAACAATGTATATTCAGAATCTTGTTGAGTAGTTGTGAAGGTGATATTGTGGTATTAATCCATATTGAATGAATAACTGATTGAAATTGATTTTTATATTGAGAGTTCTCAACTCGTATGAAACAGTCACATTTAAGTAACGATAAGAGAACAAGGGGAAAAGCTCAGTAAACTATAGTCTGTCCAAGGAAAGATGACCCTCTGGCAAGATGGGAAAATGACTCCAGCTCAATCAATATTTGTTCAAGAATTATTAATGTTATCTCAATAGTCGATCAAATTGGTTACTACAATTTGAGACCAAATTGGTAATTTTTGAACCAATATTGACCGAGCTTGAGTCATTTTCCCATCTTGCCAGAGGGTCTTCTTTGCTTGGACAGACTATAGGTAATGCTTGTTTTTATAAGTATTAAGAAATCATAATTCCGCTTTATATCTAATACTAGCCGGCAGGCTCGCTTCACTCGCCTTCTCCGCCTAGCCGGGGGGCTCCGCCACCTGGACCCCCGACAGTATCAGCAGTGTAAATGAGTCAAACAGGCTCGCTTCGCTCGCCTGCAAATTCCGTTCAGATGAATTTACTTTGATAATGATATCACTTAACAGTGTCTTTTGAGTTAATCCTTCGAATTAGTTGTTATATTATCTCAACTCAACCTGGGTATAATATGATTTGAAAGTATTTAGTACAGTAGTTTCCGTAAAATAAACTAAAGTGCAGATTCCAAACATTGGAAAACCTTATTACAGGCGTAACCTCAGAAGTGATTCGAAATTTATTGAGCACAGAACTTCTAGATCTAATCTGGACCTATTTACCAAATTTCAACATTTTCTGCCAATTCGTTCTCGAGAAATCTAAAAAAAACTTCAAGAATTTATCGAAAAATAGTAAAACGCCAATTTTGAGTGTAACCTTCTGAAGTATATCGGACATAGTTTGAAACAAACTTGATTCAATATCTTCCAAATTAGCTCATCTATAATCTTGCTGAACCATTTAATTTACAGTAAGGATTGGCCTCTTCAAGGCGGAAGATATGCAACCCGCAATACATCTACAATTTTGAAAAACTTATTACTGTCGTAATCTTGAATGGATTTCAAAAATATTGTAACACAACATTTCTAGACCTTATCTGAACCTGCCCTCCAAATATCAACATTTTCTACCGACTGGTTCTCGAAAAAATCAAGAAAACGCCGAAAAACTAAGATATTTGGCGTATCCTTGAAAAGTTTCAAAAATCCGTTCTTAGTACGCGTCTAACGGTCCAACGGAACATGCCTGGCAAATTTGAACGCATTCGGTTCGGTTGATTTTTAGTTCTGCTGATGATTGAGTGAGTGAATGTGTGCCATTTCGCTTTTATATAGAGAAGATAATTGAGAAATATATGAAAGCATGCTTTCATTTGCACTCAATCATCATCAACTGAACATTAAAACAGTGACACAGCTTATCATGTCTAAGTGCACATGAAAGGATGTTTCTGAATAATTTTAATTTTCAATTATATTAGAAATAAAGCGGAATTGTGACAACAAAGTTCTTTCGTTATGGGAAAGTTCCACAACATCAAGATTCACTTGTAAAATTCATATATTAAGGAAACTGAGCTTTCATTAATGTCTTGTGACTGATTATATCATTCAAATCTGAATTTACTCAATGTGTAGAAATAAATTGAATCTTTCATACGTAAAGGAGATAGTTTAGGAAGTTATGAAATGTATTATTGATGAAGATTCATGTTTCATTTGTCGCCACCGCCAGTATCTTCCTATCTAGTATCCGTTCCTATCTTTCAAACAAGATATTCAAAAAACTCCAAACAAAATATTGAAAAATAATAAATTTCTTATTTTATCAAGTTAGAGAAGTAAAACAGCAAGAGAAGTTTATTGGTGATGCATTTAATATTTATCCAACAGTTTACAGTTCAGTTTAATTGTAGGTCCAACGGGCTTACGTCAAAAACTTTCTATTTTGGAATTTATAAAAACTGTTCAAATATTACTGTTCCTTAGTCCTACTGTTTAGCATATTACATGAAGATATTAATTCTCACTCCAACCCCTAAACATATTAGGTACAAGCTCTGAACCGAAATAGCCCAGTGATCTATCATCTTGAAAAGTTAAGGGGATGGAATAAATCAATAACTATTTTTTCATTCTCAGTGATGACCTGGCGTCAAATTCACGAGCAGCCTTGTGTTCTGAGCGTCTACTATTATGCCAACTCACTTCCTCTTATCAACACAATCGACGTAGCTCCGCTAAGGAACCATCTGCAGTCATTCAAATGGTACCAACAGATTGAAAATGCTAAATCTGACCTCACCAGCATACCTCTGTACAATCATGTTTTCGAAAACTCCAATATGTACTTGTGAAAATTAATTTCATCAACTACTTTGATTCACTTTTCCATTTTTAGTTGACTAGGAGGTCAACGTTTTCTGTAATCTAGTTCTAATTGTACAAACTTGTTATCACTATTTTTGTATTAAAATACAGAAATTCTTATAAAAGTTAACGGTGTTTGAATCAGTCATCCCGAATATAGTGAAGTGGATGAGGAGGTGTTAACAATAGTTCTCTGTTCCGAAAGTTATTTTCCAATTGATAATATTATAAAAAATGTATCAAAGGCAAAGAGTTCAGAAGTATGAACTGTATGATTATAGTCTGTCCAAGAAGATATTCTGACAAGATGGGAAAATGACTCCAGCTAAATTAATATTGGTTCAAACATTCTAATCTATAATAAAGACCAAATTTATAATTTTTGAATCAATATTGATCAAGCTGAAGTCATTCTCCCTCTTGCTTGTCTTCTTTGCTTGGGCTTACTATATCTCACTCTCCAAATTTAATTTTTAATACAGTTTTGAAAGATTCTTTCTTATAAATTTTTTTTGTTGTCTTACCATCAACATTTTTTAGCTATATTTTTCCAATTGATAAATTTTTCTCGACCTACCTACTGCGTTAGTAGGGTTGATAATCACAATTTGAAGCTATATTTCTGTTCTGAATAATTTGATGTCATCTCAATGCTTATCTGTTGGAAAATATTTTTTCTTAATTATTACTCAAGTCCAGTAAAACTAGGGTAAACGGAGAACAAAAAGAAGTAATTAAATCATTGGTACAAAAAGGTTTAATCTGTGATAGCTAGTGAATCACATTCGGCTTCATCGCTACATATTATGTCTAAGTTATTTACAATTCAAACCATATTGAACTTAAAACATACCTAATTGGCATTCAAACTATTTAACAAAGTTTTCATCAACCTGCGTGTATCATCGTTTTGAGATTTTTACAGGATACCCACTTTCTGATTCCAACATGAAGACATCCGTGTATTGCAAATCGGATAATTTCAGGTCTGAGTGAAACACGTACTCTCTAACCGCATATCCTATCACTGTTTTCATCGATAACATAGCGAATAGTTGACCTGTAATAACAAAAAAATTAATTTTATGTTTCTAAAATCATCCATAGAAAGAGAGAATAAATAAATAAAATATTTATTCTCAGTCATATAAAATACATATAACACTTTCATACAAACCAAAACAAGTTTTAAACTGAAAAATAATACACATATTGCAAAGCTCAAGGAGCTTGTCCGCCTATGGGAGAATAGGCTTTGTCAAAGTATAAACGAACACATGTCAAGGAAAAAATCGAATAGTTTGATATAGATACCTAAACTTTGAAATATGAATAGTTCAAATTGAAGACTGGCTTTAGATTGGTATTTTATACTCACCAGGACAATTTCTTGGTCCCATATTGAAAGGTATATAGCTGTATTTCGGTCTGGCTGACACATTTTCTGGTAAAAAATGATCTGGGTAGAACTCCAAAGGGTTCGACCAGTACTTGGGATTTCTATGCACTGCATAAAGACTCAAAAGTGCTCTGGTTCCGGCCGGGAACACTGTGGAACCTGTACAAATTAGATAATGAGAATCAATCAACAAAGTTATAATTGTAAGGTTCATAATTTATATTAACCATTTATGCAATCTAAACAAATGCAAGGTCCACAATAGTACATTCACAAGGTCCGAGCAAAGAAGACAAGATGGGGAAAATGACTCCAGCTCGATTAATATCAGTTGAAAAATTATAAAATTTGGTCACAAGTTGTAGATCAGAATGTTTCCCACTATTTGAGACCAAATTAATAATTTTCGAACCAATATTGACCGAGCTCGTGTAATTTCCCACCTTGCCAGAATCTCTTCTATGCTTGGACAGACTATAGAATTGTAGCCACTTTTCTCCTTTATAGGCCACTACTTTTATCATGTAATGATGATTATTAACAACAAAATAATTATCCTGAATTATTGAATTATTAAAATTGGTATAACCTATCCAGTACACATTTGTAATTGAGTGAAACTGTAGAATCCAATTAACGGTAGTAAAGTAGTTTCAATCTTCTGTTGTGCTCTTGTAATAACTGCTATATCTTTTTCTCGGATATTTTTAGTTTGATGGGATTTCCATAATTCATTGTACTGTGATAGGTTGTGCAAGATAAGTTAAAAAAGTAAATTGATTCCATTTCTCAACTACCATCACTTTATTGCATTTTATAAATTTATTTACAAGAACTAAAATTAAGAGCATGCTCTGAGTTTTACATTAGAAACTTTCTAATATACTTCACATCATTGAGAATTTTTCTTGTTTTTATCAAGATTTTCGACACACTAGACTTTATTATACAACTAAGTTTAGTTAATATAAATTCCGTGATGGATATTCACCTACTATATTATGCTATAACGCATACAGAGTAGGTGGATAGTTTGGTACGATCTCATTAGAGATTAATACCAAAATTGAAATTTTTTGGTTCTACAATTCATGCCAAAAAACGGGGTTTCATGCCTTTTCAACCCCGTTGAATGATGAGATCATCAACTAAACTAGTACACTATAAAGAGCATTATAACACCGTTTCCAAGCAATTAGAATCAAGACTTTTATCATTAAATGAATTCGGTACCGATCTTTTTTTCTTACTCACCTATCTTCAACTCTTTCTCCAGCTTTCGCACCACACATGGTATTGTATGTAATCGCAGAACTTCTTTTATCACCATTTCGAGGTAGTGTAGTCTTGATAATTTTTCGATTTCAAAGTCTCCATATTCCATGACATCGATAACTTCCCTATAAACTTTTTCTTGTACATCAGGATACATCCCCATCAATAAAAAGGCATAACTTATAGCTATACCAGTAGTGTCGGAGCCCTGAAATCACCAATTCATATTTATATATTCTCTATGCATCAACTCTACAATAAACATAGGAGAAACAGAAAAGTACAAATCATTAACAAGAATAATCATAGTAACTTGATGATTTCATACAAATGAAATTTTTCAAAAGGCTTATTGTATGAGGCAAAATGTTATGTTACTTTGACAAAAATTCTAATTATTAAAAAAATGTTACAGTTTTCATCACTACACACTTAGTTACTTACAGTTTTCATCACTACAAGACAATGTTTAATGGAACGATAATAAAGTTTTAATTATTTAACCATCTGAATATAATTCATTGATATCATTAATTTACTGAAGAGTAAAAACACATGAATTCGGTCTTGATTCGATCCTATTAAACTATTTTTTCTTTTTTTTTTTGAAGAAGAAGTTATTTATTATTGCCTATCATTAAAATTACTCATTTTCTTGAATATGGAAATAGTATAAAGCCATAGCTAGTAGGATTTCTTGTAATAGTAACAATAATATTTTTTTATACTAAACTACATCAGGTATCCAAATCGATGTCAGTTATTGTTGTACCAGAAAATGATTTATTTTTTATAATTGTACGCCTAATTTATAATTTATTTATGGGGATTGCACTGGCGAAACCGGTGAAGTGCCCGTATCTTTTACTGTACAGCACTTCACCTGTTTCGTGGATACGAGTCGCCACTGGATTATAATGAATTTGTACTTACTGCTATGAACATGTCAGTGATTTTGATTGCAATCTCCTTATCAGATAGTCCTTCATACTGACTTAACATCACATCCAGATAAGATGGTCTTCCCAAATCGTCGTCTAAAATTGATATAAAAATTATAGAATCATTTGAAATTAGAGAATATTAAAAAAAAACACACATTCAGAACAATACAAACTTCCTATGTTTACTAGTTTTGACTGCAAGTTTCATATTCCAGAACATTTACTCGTCTCTTAAACTCAGGTAAACAAGAGATCCTCATTAAACTTGGTTGATAGAAATTCGCTTTAAAAATAAAATTAAGGTCTTAATTTACTATTTCAACAATCAAGGGCCTTTGACAGTTTATACCACTTTGATTACAGTGATCCAAAGAATGATTACGATGAAAATTTGATCTAAATAAGCAAAAATAATGAGTATAGGCATAACTTGACTGAATAAAAGTATAATCATTTCAATATTCGAAATTTTACATTTTTGTGCAGTAGTTGAAACTACTAGATAAGATATTGATAAAATACTAGATAAATAATTGATCTGATGGTAATCTTGCGGTACCGTATTCTCATTTATTATGACAAAAGAACTGTATCAAGTCTTAAACAGTATGAGCTTATATTTTCATTGACCTATTACTGTATTTATTAATGAGCCAGGGCAAAAACATTCCATCTTTTGCTCTATTATCTACTATAAATCAACTACTCAATAGTAAACAATTTCGGTACAATCTTGAAAGTCTGTTTGAAAATATGTTACTTGGAGATTGTATTCAAGGTTTAAAAGAGAGATAATTTCTTGAAAAGTTTACATACCATCGTAGTTGTCATCAGCTTTCTTGTCCTTCAACTCATTCATCAATTTTTTGCGTTGATTGATTATCTTGAAAAGACAGAAGAAAATCCTTGAAAATTATAGATTTAGGGAATTGAATTATTATATATTACATTGGTACATTTTCAAGTTCAATGTTTATTCAAATGGTAGGCTACAGTCATTGTAGTACGTCGAAATTTTAAACAGAATTGGAGATTTTATTCTTGGAATAATCCAAGTTAATTGTACAAAATGTACTAAACCAATCCAAAATAATAACGTAAGATGGAGTTAAAAATAATTTTAATTTCTATTTTAGCATTTCAGGCTTATTCATGATTTAATTTCTCATTATTAGGTCCATACGAATTGAAAATTATTGTGTGCTTATTAATAAATAAATATGCTTATTATAAATCATAGTGACCTAATCGCATGAACTAAGTAAAAATGGTATTCATACAAGAAGTTGGCTATACTAGTTGATAAGTAGACTAAGGTCTACTTAATCTAGGCTAATAGCTAGATTTATATAACTGGTGCCATTAATTGAGTAGGTTGGCGAATGATTGTTATTAATGCTCAGCTCCGTCAGGGCAGTCTGAAGCTGTCTTTGAGAGCAAATTAGTGTAGCTGGAGCTGCTCTGGTTTCTATGTGTACTCTCGCAGACAGCTCGCCGACTGACCTGAGAAAGCTAAGAATTAATAACAACTGTTATTTGAAAATAAATCTTTAACCTTAGGGCTATTTAAAATAATTGATGAATTGAATGAAAATCAAATAACCTTTTTAAAAAACTCTTAATGGGCTGAGTCCCGAAACATGTATGTGGAATAATAATTTTAAAGTTTTTAAAAAGGGTATTTGATTTTCATTTAATTTATCAACAACTGTTACTATTTGTCAACCGCCTTAATTTTTGGAACCAGCTATATCAAAGTGTATTTTATTCATTTAATGCATTTTGAAGTGATAATATAAGTTTCTAATATTTTTGAACTCACTTTGATGACGTAATTATGAAGTTTGTTATTATATTGAGCTTCCTTCTTTGCACCATCGGTCATCTTGTAGATGAAATCAAAGCCTAGATGTATTTTGTAATGCCTTTCTTTTATCAGAACAGTTGATCTGCAACATAAAGTTTTGAAAATATTTTCTATCAGTGATTATTTTTGTGTAGTATACTCCACTAAGCTGGTGGATATATGCTGGCAATAATTGTCTACTATCAAGTGAGAAAAATATGCAAGCGGTTTTCAAAAGCGTAAAACGGTTCACGTGAAGTTGCTTTTAACTCAGTATGATCTCGCAGACCGCTCTCCAACTGTCCTGACTGAGCTGAGCAACAGTCATTCAACATCCGCCAACTCAGCTGAAGTCTTCTATTGGCCCTCCGTAATTTTCCGTAATTTGAAATTAATGTATCCTCTTTAAAACATGCTCCAATAAACTTCAGTGTTATTTATTTGATATCCTCAAGTATGATAAAACATGGAAAAATTTCGTAATCTTGTTGGAGAAGAGGCAGAGTTAACATCAAATGCATTTTTAAACTGAAAAAATGTAGTTCGAGATAAAATATTCTGAAAATTCTGGAATACACAATAAAAGAGTGTCTCAAAAAATAGTTTCCAAATTTCACCAAACTCTATGTACTGCAAACTATGTAAACCCTTAGAAATTAATAATAGATATAATAAAAGGCGGATTAATGATAAATTTTAAAAAAATCAATTATTGCATTGAGATTGATGTATGCTTTATTACCTACTAGTCCTAGGTCAAAAATATTACAAATTTTATTCAACTCACAATTGAAGATTTTTTGCAAACTCCATGTTGCCATCTGTTTGCTCCCTACTGTCAACTCCCATCAATGTTCCTGTGAAAATTTGAATGAATTTATTTTCTTAAGCTTACCAGAACCGTAAGTAAAAAATACCGTAAAAACCGTATTGAAAAAAATTCGACTATTTAAGCTTACCAGAACAGTAAGTGAATTATTGAAAAAAACGACCCTCTAATTTTTCCCTATTACATTGATTAAAATAAAAGGCATTCGAGAATTCTAAAGAAGTCGTCCAAATACGGTAATTAAAAATTATTATTACCGTATTTATGGACTTATGGTTTTGATTATTACTGTAACAATTCTGATATTAATTATAAACATTACACATTTCTTATATATAGGTACCTACTATTTTCTTGCTTCAAATACTGAAAGAGATCTTTGTTATTTTAAGAAGATTAAGTCCTACTGTTATGAAATACACAGTAATTCTGAGTGGATTTATCAATTATTATTAATTGAACCCCAAAAGAGTGTTAATTGTCTCGTAATTTTGGGTACTCACTTATCCAAATATTCAAGAATAAGTTACCTATTAAAGTTATACTAACCACATAGAATATCCATTGTCAATTTTGATACATAATCATGTATATCAAAATTGTTCCGGTTGACCTCCTTTTCTAATAAGCTAGTAAACAATCGACTCTCCTTCGTGAAGACATTGAAGTAATTTCTCATCAGTCTCTGGTGAAATGATGGATTCACAATTTTCCGTAATCTTCTCCAATTTTGACCTGTTAAAATGAAAGTAATAATTAGGGTATCATTTATTATCAAGGCTTAACAGGATTACTCCCAAAACTGTCCCTTTACAAAGAAAGAAATAACATCAAGAAAGAAGTAGAAAGGAATATTTTATTTGCTGAAATTTACTGATGAAACTATTTGTATATCTTACTCAAGGAGGTTCAACCTCCTTGATCTTACTCGATTGGTAAAAAAACTTGCTTTTGCTATTTCGTTCAATGTTATCTTCATAATAATTATTGAGATACCTAATCTTCCAAATTCCTCCATTTCGAAAAAACCTGAATGTTCATTGTTTTTTCAATATCTATTTAATCAAAGCTGTTAGTGAAAGAAACTAACTATTAAGTTATTAGTAGTTAAGTTATAACTATTAACTAATAAGTTTCGAACATTCATAGAAGTGTTTGAAAAAAATTCAATCAAAAGCGTTTTGGTACGGTAGCCTATATAACTTAATGGTAGCAAACCTGAAGCAATGAATATTCCATCTGCTTGGAATCTAAAAAATTGATAAGATTCACTCTTGTTCGTTGCGTATTCACTGGTCATGATTGCCTACAAAAAGAAAATGCGTAACTTACTTGAATAACTGTGATGCAAAGTCCTTTCGTAACACAACAATTTCACTAACAAATGTATGACAAAATTAACTAATTATAGGCCATTTCTCCAAAAATAAACTTGCATATATGAGTCTACACTCATCATTCACTCTATACTCATGTCAAAAGGTCGAAGAAAATAGAATACACCCTCAAGTTTCAAATTTGAAAGATTGCTGACGAGTGGAACAAAAATGTTGGTAAATCAGAATATGATATCTTAATATAAATTGAGTGACTGTTTAAAATTATCTATAGTTAATACATGAATATAATATTACTCTATAATACTCTAATACTCATAGAAAAAATAATTAATCTATAAGAATATAAGTTACATTCATTTCTTTGAATACCCTACGTATATAAATAGGTACTTTCCAAAAATGGGATTGATGATATAGCGACCGATTTATTTGGTTATTTTATTTATACGGTACCAAATATAATGTATATTTTTCAAATGAATTAATTGTATAAGTTACATTATGAAAGGCTTCAATCGAAAATAAGAAATATCTTGAACAAAATGTCTTGAGTGGAGCTTTAGGATGTTATTAACCATTTGATAAATAGCGTAAATAGAATATGCAAGATTATTCATTTATTCATCATCATTCATTATATAAAAATTGATAACTGAATTTCTAGTAAAAAAGTACTAGTAAACTTACTTCTAAATAATTTGGCTCCGACACAACGATCCACAGAAATGGTCCCATCCAAAATCGTAAAATACTTCCATGAGCTGATATTATTTCATTCACTTTTGTTGTCATTTCTGAAATTTGAATGTTACCATAAAATCGATCAGTAAGTTATTTTCAAATCACTGTAGAATTCAAGGAAAAGTAGATATTTTAATAAAATCAATTAGTATATTCAAGTCATTGTAGAATTCAAGAAAAAGTAAATTATATGTAAAATTAATACCGTAATCATTGTGTTGCGTCATAATTTCATATTGAAGGTAGCTTTAATATGATTGTATTTTTTGTGTCAATTCTTTTCCTGAGTAGCGGTCCTTGAAATCATAAGAGAGTTCAGTAATGTGCTTCCTGATGAATTTGATTTGTAGGAAATTGAAATTCACACTCAAGGCTATTTTAAAATTTATAGATAAAAATGAAAATCAAATACTATTTTTAAAAACTTTGATAATATTTCTTTTAGTTTTTAAAAAGGTACCTATTTGATTTTAATTTTTATCTATCAATTAATTTCTAGGCTATGTATTTTGATAATTTCTATTGGTACATCCTCGAACTGAGGTACTGTACTGAAAAACTGATACGATAGCCAAATATACTTTAGGTTACTAACTGAAGATGTAATTTTTGTGAGCTAGTTGTAATTACAGTTTACAGTAACTATATATTATATAAGTCTTATAATTATAGTCACTGTAAAATAGTTCACTTATAATAGGTTATAAGTATATAAGTCTTATATAGTAACTGTATATAGTTGTTATATATATGCTAATGTTGACAACTTGAGTCTATTTTTACCTATTAATTTTTTTCTATGAATAATTAATACTTTTATTTCTCTGTTGGATAGAAATTATAGACAATATATAGGCTATAAATTTATAATATTTCTCTGTTGGATAGAAATTCTAGACAATATAAATTTATAATATAAAAAGGCCATAATATAATATAAATATAAAAATAATATAAAATTTTTCAAATGATTAAGTAACTTACGCGCTTTCTTGAGACCCAGGAGCATGTAGGCATTTCCAATGAAGGGCAGCGATGGTAAGCCTTTTATTTCTTTTGTTTGTTGATTCAATATGTGCAGTCTCCAGAAATGGTAAATCACTATCACTCCCAATAAGACCAGGAAATACAAGAGCATTTTCAAAAATGAGTAATGAACATTTGTCCTGTATGAGATGGAGAGATCCAATTAAATATTGCTTTAAAAAATAAAACCAATTTTGATTAAGTCCATTCACTGATAAATTATTAGAGCCCAACTTAGCTATTGCAATATACATTTTTTTCATAATTTCAATATATTCACCAACAACCTCAGTCGTTTGTTTTTATGTCTTTGCGTTCATGTTTGGGACATCGCAAACATTAAATAGGCATAACTTACATTAGGCTAGACTGCAGACCTGCAGTAACATCGCATCATCAATTAGCTTATTCTAATAAATTCAGCGAAGAAAGAACTTACAAATTATTGTCGTCAAGAAACATCCAAATTTGGAACCGGTATTTTAAAATAAGTTTAGGTATTTTAAAATACGTTTTGGAATTTTAAAATAAGTTTTGGTATTTTTAAATAAGTTTTTTGCTCCTTTTTTATTCTCTATTGTAATAATTGCAAGAAATTCTGCTGTAATGCTTTATAATTAATAATTTCTAGAAAAAAAGTTTAATAATAAGCACTAAGATATTCGGTGATTGAAAATATAACTCTCTTCTCCCATTTTGAAACAGGAATAAAAAAATAAAAAATATTAGGCCCATAGGCTTAATATTTTAGAACTAATTAACACGTAGAATTGGTATATTGTAATTGAATTTGACATTTTTTTATAGAAATAAAATAATTACACTTTATTGTTGATCAACGTACCAAATACTGTCCAGAACTAACGATATAGTAGAGTCCATGAAAGGAAACATTTGGCACAAATTCGTTCTTGATAAACCTCCGACTAGTGAATAATAATTATCAATGATGATCGCAAAAGATTTCTTTTCTTTTCAAAAATAGTGAGGTTGATGGTAGGAGGTGATTTGATTATTTTTTCCGTTCGCAGTGGGAGTATCAATAATCAGGAAAACAATAGTTTTGGTAGGGGATGTAGTGAGGGGGGGGGGCTGCATAACTCAAACTTGATAGCCTGAGAAAACAGGGCATCTTGATGACTTTTTTAATTGTAAGTACCTTCTGTTGAGACAAAATCATGTAAGTAGTAACTTTTACAGTAGTTTAAGGTCAATAACAATTATCATGGTTATCCAATGGCTTTGCCGTAATTATAATGATGTAGCCTATTATCTATAGTCTAATCACATTTCTTAGACAGAAGCAGTTTGATTAACAATATATAGCTATATATTGTTAATCAAACTGCTTGAGAGAAATGTGATTAGACTATGGATAATCGAGTGAATCGAAAATATCTTATTAACTGAAGTGTGCTTTAGAAAATGACAGACTACTATTAATTAAAAAAAAAAAATAGATGAATGCGTCAATGAAGAGAATCTGATCTACGGTAGTAGATCTATTACGTGAGAGGTCTATAATTATCCTATAGCTAAAGGCCTGTAGTTAGTCAATTACCTATTATCAGAGGAAATATTAAAACAATCAGTTCCTATTCTGGGTGACCTATGTCTACCTGTAACCCGCATCTTAAGAATTTGATGTTTGACTATATGAGAATAATGTACTATTTTTGCACCATTTTGTACCACCAAATGAAAATTTTGTTAACGTTCCAGAACCAAGATATTTGAAAAATAAAGTGCGGGTTACAGGTGGACACCCCTACCCGCATTTGTGATTTTTCAAAATTTGAAGATGCCATAATAATGTACTATTTTTGCACCTTTTTGTACCACCAATTAAAAATTTTGTTAACGTACCAGAACCGAGATATTTGGAAAATAAAGTGCGGGTTACAGGTGGACACCCCTACCCGCATATGGAATTTCTCCAATCTAATTATACCAAATTAATGTACTATTTTTGCACCTTTTTGTACCACCGATTAAAAATTTTGTTAACTTACCAGAACCGAGATATTTGGAAAATAAAGTGCGGGTTACAGGTGGACACCCCTACCCGCATATTGAATTTCTCAAATCTAATTATACCAAATTAATGTACTATTTTTGCACCTTTTTGTACCACCAATTAAAAATTTTGTTAACGTACCAGAACCGAGATATTTGGAAAATAAAGTGCGGGTTACAGGTGGACACCCCTACCCGCATATGGAATTTCTCCAATCTAATTATACCAAATTAATTTACTATTTTTGCACCTTTTTGTACCACCGATTAAAAATTTTGTTAACCTACCAGAACCGAGATATTTGGGAATAAAGTGTGGGTGAGGGGGGTGGAGAAAAAAAGGAAATTCTCAATAACATCTCCATTATAGATTTTAAATCAAATCTGACTGAAGCATTATTTTCTACGACCTTTGTAGCATGAGAAACGGATGTTGGATGAAGATTTATTACGACAAGAGGTAAGGAAGATGCGTAATTAGAAAATGGTGATTAGAGGTGGATATTTGTAGGCCTATAACAACTTACCCTTGAATAAATATTGGATTATTTCGATGCTAGAATGTCATACCCCTACTCAACTATCAAGAAGCATCGAAAAAGATTTTTGTTACCAGCTTATACCAGAGATATATGCAAAATCGTGGTATGGATGAGCGGGGGGTAGGTGAAACATCGAAAATCTTCTATAACTTTATCAATTTTCGATTTTTTTCAAATCTGTCGATGCCAGAATGTTGACCTCCGTCTCTACTATCGAGAGGCATCGAGAAAGAATTTTGTTACCAGTTTAATCCAGAGATATATGCAAAATCTTGACATTACTGGGCGGGGGGTAGGTGAAACATCGAAAATCTTCTATAACTTTATGAATTTTGAATTTTTTTCGAATCTGTCGATGCCAGAATGTTGACCTCCGTCTCTACTATCGAGAGGCATCGAGAAAGAATTTTGTTACCAGCTTAATCCAGAGATATATGCAAAATCTTGACATTACTGGGCGGGGGGTAGGTGAAACATCGAAAATCTTCTATAACTTTATGAATTTTAAATTTTTTTTGAATCTGTCAATGCCAGACTGTAACACTACTTCTCTACTATCGAGAGGCATCGAGAAAGATTTTTGTTACCAGTTTAATCCAGAGATATATGCAAAATCTTGACATTACTGGTCGGGGGGTAGGTGAAACATCGAAAATCTTCTATAACTTTATGAATTTTCAATTTTTTTTGAATCTGTCAATGCCAGAATGTTACTCTACTTTCCTACTATCGATAAGCATCGAGAATGATTTTTGTTACCACCTTAATCCAGAGATATATGCAAATTTCTTATATCTATTGATGGGGGGGTAGGTAAAACATCGAAAATCTTCTATAACTTTATCAATTTTAAATTTTTTTCGAATCTGTCAATGCCAGACTGTAACACTACTTCTCTACTATCGTAAAGCATCAATAATGATTTTTGTTACCACCTTAATCCAGAGATATATGCAAAATAGTTATATAATAGGACGGGGGGGTAGGTGAAACATCGAAAATCTTCTATAACTTTATGAATTTTTAATTTTTTTGGAATCTGTCAATGCCAGAATGTTGGCCTCCGTCTCTACTATCGAGAGGCATCGAGAAAGAATTTTGTTACCAGTTTAATCCAGAGATATATGCAAAATCTTGACATTACTGGGCGGGGGGTAGGTGAAACATCGAAAATCTTCTATAACTTTATGAATATTAAATTTTTTTCGAACCTGTCAATGCCAGAATGTTACACTACTTCCCTACTATCGATAAGCATCAAGAATGATTCTTGTTACCACCTTAATCCAGAGATATATGCAAAATAGTTATATAACTTGACAAGGGGGGTAGGTGAAACATCGAAAATCTTCTATAACTTTATCAATTTTCGATTTTTTTCAAATCTGTCGATGCCAGAATGTTGACCTCCGTCTCTACTATCGAGAGGCATCGAGAAAGAATTTTGTTACCAGTTTAATCCAGAGATATATGCAAAATCTTGACATTACTGGGCGGGGGGTAGGTGAAACATCGAAAATCTTCTATAACTTTATGAATTTTGAATTTTTTTCGAATCTGTCGATGCCAGAATGTTGACCTCCGTCTCTACTATCGAGAGGCATCGAGAAAGAATTTTGTTACCAGCTTAATCCAGAGATATATGCAAAATCTTGACATTACTGGGCGGGGGGTAGGTGAAAAATCGAAAATCTTCTATAACTTTATGAATTTTAAATTTTTTTTCAATCTGTCAATGCCAGAATGTTACACTACTTTCCTACTATCGATAAGCATCGAGAATGATTTTTGTTACCACCTTAATCCAGAGATATATGCAAATTTCTTATATCTATTGATGGGGGGGTAGGTAAAACATCGAAAATCTTCTATAACTTTATCAATTTTGAATTTTTTTCGAATCTGTCAATGCCAGAATGTTAACCTCCGTCTCTACTATCGAGAGGCATCAAGAATGATTTTTGTTACCACCTTTATCCAGAGATATATGCAGAGTTAATATACCACCGGGTGGGGGGTTGGTCGAAATTTTCTATATTTTTTTCAATCTCACATTTCTTTCAAATCCGACTACTCCATGATGATCTACGATTTGTACCATCAGAAATGATGATTAGCTAAAGTTTTACCACAATCATCAGTAATACTTTTGGGATTTGCGGGTTACAGGTGCACACAGGTAAAGCAAGTCACCCTTTAATTAAAATCGAAATCTTCTCATATCAGAACATTTTATCGTTCCTGCAATGTGTAGTTTCATGTTCCATATCTAAATAAAATAATATAAATATTGGTAGGCTATAATTGCGACTTCACAAAAAAGATATGGTAGTAATCTTATCACTTTAAACAGTTGAAAATATTAAGATCTGGAAATGTGTCTGCATAAGTATTAAGCCAGTGCGTAGAGAACATATTGATGGAATGCGCAGTTAATGGCCTAATTTTTAGTCCAGTATATCATACAATGTATACACAAATTTAAAAATATAAGGAACTAGATTTGGGGATGTGGTTATCAAATCACGTAAATAATTTCTCAGGTATGTATTTGAGTAGTAACCAAGAATTAGTTCAAATCAAGGAACAACAAAAGAGCGTAGGCTTCAATAAATATTATATACAGAACTATAAATGCTGTTTTTGATTACATGAATATCGTAATCTAATGCTTCTGTGTACAAATAATTATAAATATTATTCAAATACTATGTCTATCATTCATACATATTAAACAAGATTGAAGTGGAACTGAACGTATAATTCAAATAGAGTAGTTAAATCTATTAGGCTCAGTTCAACCTGGAGAGATTTTAACAGAGTGTTCTCTCTCAGAGGGCTCTCTTTATTCTCAGAAACAAGTCCTGACGTATACTAAATCGTATAATACAGTATTCTGAATACAATAGACAATGGTAGATATCAACAGCTATCAATAAATATGATACTCTAAGAAATCTAAATGACAATAGAGAATAATGACAGAAAGAATAAGAACATAGGCTACAATGAACAAAGTATGAGTTAACGATTGGTTCAAAATACATCATGCACAATTAGCTTGTTGGGGATTGAAATTTGAATTATTCACAGACCATGGAATGAGGATCAAACACTCAGTAATAATTAATTAGCTCACCAAATTGTAATTAACACTGAATTAGCTTCTTACATTAATATTATTGACTTATTCTTCATTAGAATCAATTTATTTATTTCAATAACGTTTTACATGAAAACTTGAGCTGTTGGCTTTATTACAAAATTATATTACATATACATTAATGTTATACTGTATTACATTACATATTTTTCTATCATTGCATTATACAAACTCCTGATTTCATGTGCCACAATGCACTTCATGATGAAGCCTAAATTTCATGAGAAGACGAAACCAAGATAAATCAGGATATTCAAATATCAGTGAATAATCTACTATTTTTCACTTGGACACATCCTATCAGATATTTAATTCTAATTTGGGAGATAGTCAAGTACCTTATAGTGAAAGTTTTTGTGTCTCAATTTGTTTAGTTTTTGTGTCTCAATTATGGTGAGTGCCAACATTTTCGTTTTGTTCTCTAACTCAAAATGTCAGTAGTTATATTTTTCTTAACCGAGGCCTTGATCTAGTTTAGCATATTAAAAATAAAACAGTAATTTATAACATTTGATAAAACATTAATAATTGATAAAACATCTTGATATTTCAACTGTTGAAATACTTTAATTTTTCAGAAAATTCTCATTTGTGTTACAAGTTGATCCTTTAAAAACGAATTATCAAAGAGTAATCCACTTTACAAATCTACAAAACTGTCATCAACATGAATATCTGACAATATTATTTCGAGAAAATTACAACAATGTTATCTGAAATTCATAAATTCTCTGAAAAATTTGAATAAAAAATGTTGGAAAGAATATATTTAATCGTGAATATTAATTATTCACCTTTTGTGATTTAACAAGCAATTTCACCTCAAATTAAATAATAATTTTGCAATAACATCACAATTTTAAAGCCTGCCGGATTTAACGTATTTTTTTATGCTAGGCGCTACATAATATGCAGTCCCGCATTACATTAAAAACTCTTGTTACGATCATCTTCTTTCTATCCACATTGAAAGGTATATTTCACTGATGATTCAATTCTTTGAATACTCCAACAGTAACAGAAGAAACTATAATCGATCAGTTTTTCAGTTGATAAATTTCACATTCTGATGGGTAGGCTAATTACCTTAATCAACTTTTTCCTCGATCCAATTGTATCCCATTGAGTGAATATGCATGAATTTGTTATTTATGACGAATTAGTATTATCAATGTTATTAGAATCCAGTGGACACATTCTAACAACTTTTTATCTATGAAAGTGACATTGTGGTCATCCTCATCAAATAAAAAGACAAGATAATGTAAACCATGGATTTATTGAAAATCAAGATAATCAGCATCAGAGAAGAAGATTTTCGATGTTTCACCTACCCCCCGCCAAGTAATGTCAAGATTTTGCATATATCTCAAGATTAAACTGGTAACAAAATTCTTTCTCGATGCCTCTCGATAGTAGAGACGGAGGTCAACATTCTGGCATCGACAGATTTGAAAAAAATCGAAAATTGAGAAAGTTATAGAAGATTTTCGATGTTTCACCTACCCCCCTTGTCCAGTTATATAACTATTTTGCATATATCTCTGGATTAAGGTGGTAACAAAAATCATTCTCGATGCTTATCGATAGTAGAGAAGTAGTGTAACATTCTGGCATTGACAGATTCAAAAAAAATTTAAAATTCATAAAGTTATAGAAGATTTTTGATGTTTTACCTACCCAACCATCCATAGATATAAGAAATTTGCATATATCTCTGGATTAAGGTGGTAACAAAAATCATTCTCGATGCTTATCGATAGTAGGGAAGTAGTGTAACATTCTGGCGTTGACAGATTCGAAAAAAATTTAAAATTCATAAAGTTATAGAAGATTTTCGATGTTTCACCTACCCCCCGCCCAGTAATGTCAAGATTTTGCATATATCTCTGGATTAAGCTGGTAACAAAATTCTTTCTCGATGCCTCTCGATAGTAGAGACGGAGGTCAACATTCTGGCATTGACAGATTCGAAAAAAATTTAAAATTCATAAAGTTATAGAAGATTTTCGATGTTTCACCTACCCCCCCGTCCTATTATATAACTATTTTGCATATATCTCTGGATTAAGGTGGTAACAAAAATCATTCTCGATGCTTATCGATAGTAGGGAAGTAGTGTAACATTCTGGCATTGACAGATTCGAAAAAAATTTAAAATTCATAAAGTTATAGAAGATTTTCGATGTTTCACCTACCCCCCCGTCCTGCTATATAACTATTTTGCATATATCTCTGGATTAAGGTGGTAACAAAAATCATTCTTGATGCTTATCGATAGTAGGGAAGTAGTGTAACATTCTGGCATTGACAGATTCAAAAAAAAATTTAAAATTCATAAAGTTATAGAAGATTTTCGATGTTTTACCCCCCATATATCTCTGGATTAAGCTGGTAACAAAATTCTTTCTCGATGCCTCTCGATAGTAGAGACGAGGTCAACATTCTGGCATCGACAGATTTGAAAAAATCGAAAATTCATCAAGTTATAGAAAATTTTTGATGTTTTACCTACCCCCCTTGACAAGTTATATAACTAGTTTGCATATATCTCTGGATTAAGGTGGTAACAAAAATCATTCTTGATGCTTATCGATAGTAGGAAAGTAGTGTAACATTCTGGCATTGACAGATTCGAAAAAAATTTAAAATTCATAAAGTTATAGAAGATTTTCGATGTTTCACCTACCCCCCGCCCAGTAATGTCAAGATTTTGCATATATCTCTGGATTAAGCTGGTAACAAAATTCTTTCTCGATGCCTCTCGATAGTAGAGACGGAGGTCAACATTCTGGCATCGACAGATTTGAAAAAAATCGAAAATTCATCAAGTTATAGAAAATTTTTGATGTTTTACCTACCCCCCTTGTCAAGTTATATAACTATTTTGCATATATCTCTGGATTAAGGTGGTAACAAAAATCATTCTTGATGCTTATCGATAGTAGGAAAGTAGTGTAACATTCTGGCATTGACAGATTCGAAAAAAATTTAAAATTCATAAAGTTATAGAAGATTTTCGATGTTTCACCTACCCCCGTCATATTATATAACTATTTTGCATATATCTCTGGATTAAGGTGGTAACAAAAATCATTCTTGATGCTTATCGATAGTAGAAGTAGTGCATTCTGGCATTGACAAAAAATTTAAAATTCATAAAGTTATAGAAGATTTTCGATGTTTCACCTACCCCGCCCAGTAATGTCAAGATTTTGCATATATCTCTGGATTAAGCTGGTAACAAAATCTTTCTCGATGCCTCTCGATAGTATATAGAAGATTTTCGATGTTTCACCTTCGATGCTCTCGATAGTAGAAGTAGGTCAACATTCTGGCATCGACAGATTTGAAAAAATCGAAAATTCATAAAGTTATAGAAGATTTTCGATGTTTCACCTACCCCCCTTGTCAAGTTATATAACTATTTTGCAAATATCTCTGGATTAAGGTGGTAACAAAAATCATTCTTGATGCTTATCGATAGTAGGGAAGTAGTGTAACATTCTGGCATTGACAGATTCGAAAAAAATTAAAATTCATAAAGTTATAGAAGATTTTCGATGTTTCACCTACCCCCCGTCCTGCTATATAACTATTTTGCATATATCTCTGGATTAAGGTGGTAACAAAAATCATTCTTGATGCTTATCGATAGTAGGGAAGTAGTGTAACATTCTGGCATTGACAGATTCAAAAAAAATTTAAAATTCATAAAGTTATAGAAGATTTTCGATGTTTTACCTACCCCCCCATCCATAGATATAAGAAATTTGCATATATCTCTGGATTAAGGTGGTAACAAAAATCATTCTTGATGCTTATCGATAGTAGGGAAGTAGTGTAACATTCTGGCATTGACAGATTCAAAAAAAATTTAAAATTCATAAAGTTATAGAAGATTTTCGATGTTTCACCTACCCCCCGCCCAGTAATGTCAAGATTTTGCATATATCTCTGGATTAAGCTGGTAACAAAATTCTTTCTCGATGCCTCTCGATAGTAGAGACGGAGGTCAACATTCTGGCATCGACAGATTTGAAAAAAATCGAAAATTCATCAAGTTATAGAAAATTTTTGATGTTTTACCTACCCCCCTTGACAAGTTATATAACTAGTTTGCATATATCTCTGGATTAAGGTGGTAACAAAAATCATTCTTGATGCTTATCGATAGTAGGAAAGTAGTGTAACATTCTGGCATTGACAGATTCGAAAAAAATTTAAAATTCATAAAGTTATAGAAGATTTTCGATGTTTCACCTACCCCCCTTGTCCAGTTAAATAACTATTTTGCATATATCTCTGGATTAAGGTGGTAACATAAATCTATTCCGATGCTCATCGATAGTAGAGATTGAGTTTAATATTCTGGCATTGACAGATTCGAAAAAAAACCAATATTGAGAAAGTTATAGAAGATTTTCGATGTTTCACCTACCCCCCGCTCATCCATACCACGATTTTGCATATATCTCTGGTATAAGCTGGTAACAAAAATCTTTTTCGATGCTTCTTGATAGTTGAGTAGGGGTATGACATTCTAGCATCGAAATAATCCAATATTTATTCAAGGGTAAGTTGTTATAGGCCTACAAATATCCACCTCTAATCACCATTTTCTAATTACGCATCTTCCTTACCTCTTGTCGTAATAAATCTTCATCCAACATCCGTTTCTCATGCTACAAAGGTCGCAGAAAATAATGCTTCAGTCAGATTTGATTTAAAATCTATAATGGAGATGTTATTGAGAATTTCCTTTTTTTCTCCACCCCCCTCACCCACACTTTATTCCCAAATATCTCGGTTCTGGTAGGTTAACAAAATTTTTAATCGGTGGTACAAAAAGGTGCAAAAATAGTAAATTAATTTGGTATAATTAGATTGGAGAAATTCCATATGCGGGTAGGGGTGTCCACCTGTAACCCGCACTTTATTTTCCAAATATCTCGGTTCTGGTACGTTAACAAAATTTTTAATTGGTGGTACAAAAAGGTGCAAAAATAGTACATTAATTTGGTATAATTAGATTTGAGAAATTCAATATGCGGGTAGGGGTGTCCACCTGTAACCCGCACTTTATTTTCCAAATATCTCGGTTCTGGTAAGTTAACAAAATTTTTAATCGGTGGTACAAAAAGGTGCAAAAATAGTACATTAATTTGGTATAATTAGATTGGAGAAATTCCATATGCGGGTAGGGGTGTCCACCTGTAACCCGCACTTTATTTTCCAAATATCTCGGTTCTGGTACGTTAACAAAATTTTTAATTGGTGGTACAAAAAGGTGCAAAAATAGTACATTATTATGGCATCTTCAAATTTTGAAAAATCACAAATGCGGGTAGGGGTGTCCACCTGTAACCCGCACTTTATTTTTCAAATATCTTGGTTCTGGAACGTTAACAAAATTTTCATTTGGTGGTACAAAATGGTGCAAAAATAGTACATTATTCTCATATAGTCAAACATCAAATTCTTAAGATGCGGGTTACAGGTAGACATAGGTTTCTGGGTGTTCACTCTAATTACTTTAGATGAAATATGATAAGAGTGATCTGATGTATTAGGATGATTTGTATGAAAACACAAGCTCGGTACCAAGGTCATAGGAGAGGAGGAATATTAGGCTACGCTACGGTACCTAGCCTAGAGATCCAAGATCTTAGAAAGAACTGATATCAATACGATTCGGTAGGGGATCATATTACTAGCAAAACGTATGACGTAAACTAGAAAAAATACCCTATCAATTCCACAACTATGAAGTTCTTCTCACAATTAATATTCAAGGATTTTACAATATAATCCCACAGATATAAGCAACTCGCCTCTCAAAAATTGAAATATTTTTCCTTGTAACTCGTCGCCACTGTTCAAAAATACTGAGTTTATCATATTTTAATCTCCTGCTTTAAATGTTATTTTCAAAACAATGGTGTAATACCTATTTCGAGTTTTCAACGCTTCATATTTTGCATAAATTAAAAAAAACTAGAAATGGAAAATAATTTTGCTGTTTTCCGGGCACTTTTTGTATTATACAGTATATCAGGCCACAATGTTATTTAGATTTTATGCTGTCCAATTAACAAGGAACATTCAGAGAGTAAATATAGAATTAAGAATTTACATTATAGGCCTACTGCGTAAGTTTACTTCTTATTCTCTCTCTGGGAACATTGTGCAAAAAAAAGTTGCAACGTCCTGATTTTTTACGTGTCAAACCTTTATAATGACCGTATCAGAAAGGATATGATAATCAACAGGTGTGTACACTGTACATTTTATAAGTAGACAATATTAGGGTAATTTGGGGAGAGTTGCCGCATGTGGGTTAGACGCCGCACCCCTGCTACTTTTCATAGTGATCACCAGAATGCTCTGCCAGTGGCAGTATAGTAATAGCAATGGCCATTGAAGATGTGTTGTGTTGTCAGTTCATTCTTTTGTTAGTTTTATTCCGTTTATACCTAGTTATATGAGGTGAGTACAACTTTTATGGGTCAGGAATTTATTTTAAACAGATTAGATTTGTGATTGCTCCATAACTGCTCGATGGATTTGCGTTTTTTGGGTTTGAGTCAACAGTTCTTGTCACTGGCTACATATTCCATCCTGTTGCGCCATCTAGGCTCCCTAGAAAAGAGAGTTATGAGGTGAGGCGTCTCACCCTGACAAAATGGGACACATGCCGCCTTAGAATCCGGTATACATGCCGCATTTTTTTCCATAAGGGACACACGCCGCACACTGATTTAGAAAATATAAAACATAAAAAGTGTTATTTTTCGAGTTTGTTATATTTCTCCATTATATAGGCTATATATATTCCGTTTCACTTGATATCCTAAATAAATAAGTCGTGGATTCATAAATATTGTAGGCTACCACTTTTTACACTTCTTGCACGGACTGTGGATGAGGAGATTGACAAATACGAGCAATATATAAGCAATATAAAACATATAAAAAGTGTTATTTTTGCGTGTTTAATAAATTTCTTATCAATAAACTCATTTCGTTCCACTCAACATCATAAATAAATAAATTGAAGTCAATTTTACTAAATGCGGCATAACTCCCCTATGAGTGTGGCATCTCACCCGCACCCTATGGGAGACTTGCCACTTTGTAATATTTTTGAAAAAAATTCTCAAGCCTAGAATGTATTGCATCGATAGTTTTTACTCATTGAATATGTTAATACATTTAACTGACTATTAAAAAAAATTTCTTTAGTTTTACATGCATCATGGGACTGTGGAGCTTAATTTTAGAAAATGTGCGGCATCTCTCCCCGAATTACCCTATTAGTGATGAATTTACGATCTAGACCAGTTATTTTAGATTTGAAGCAGGAAAAAATTTATGACGCTGCGACATTTTTATGTATTGTTCCTTGATCCTTGGACAACTTGAATTATAATAAAAACCTTTTAAACCTTCTAAACGTTTGACCTTCTAAACATTGTGCTAAAGGGTGGGTGGTAGTGGACGGCCAACTGTCGAACGAAAAAATCATGACCCCCCATGAGAACAATATAATATTTTTATCAATCTCTTGGAGCAGATTGTGCCGTTATTTATGGACACAATTTCACGTTAGTTTTGTCATTGGAAAGAGAATTAAATTCTCTGGGGGCTGGACTTTTTCCTTTTTTCATTGTAATTAGATTTCAATACGTTTATAGTCAATTATAATTATACAATAAGTATTTAAATAAACTTAAAATATAAAAAGTAAAAAATCCAGCCCCTGAAAAATGAATTCTCTTTCCAATGACACAAATGACGTTAACTTCTGTCCATAATTAAATAACTGCGCTATCTGTTTCAAGAGATTGATAAAAATTACATTGTTCTTATGGGACATAATTTTTCCGTTCGGCAGTTATGGCCGTCCACTATCACTACCAACCATCAATACGGTACCGAATGCCCTGAAACCACAAAATTCCGATCCGTTTTTAGTTTTCTGCGATTCACGCGATCGAAAACAAAGCGTGGGGCAGAAAAAATATTCTCATCTTATTTTTAGCTAATACAAATTCCAAGAGACTGGTATCAAATTAAACTTTCTATGTTGAATAATGACCGAGTTATGACGATGTTTCAAAAAATCTCAGTTTTTGATTGTTTATATAACTTTCGCCTAATGTTTTGGAAATGTGTATTTCGAAATCCCTCTGGAAATAATTTTGTCCTCTAGCATTAAAGCCTGAATTGACCTCTCTATCTTGTATAGTTTTTGAGCTATACGTGTGAACAAATATCCTTTATTTTCTTGCTGAGGAGACTGGTTGACTGTGTGCCAGATTTCATGATGCAACAGGCTTTCTTTGCTTTCTTTCAGTCTCATGTTGCCTATGGAACTATATTGTGGGGTCATGCTGCTGGTGTGGACAGGATACTGTTGCTTCAGAAGAAGGCTGTGAGGATTGTATCACAGGCTGGCTGGCTTGATCACTGCAAACCACTTTTTGTTGAGAGGGAAATAATGACAGTGTATAATGTATACATCTATCAATGTCTGCTATCCATGAAAGAGAACCTTAATTCCTATACAGCTGCTAATAATATTCACAACCATGGAACTAGACAAAATTTTAACCTGTTTGTAACCAGGGTGCGGCTTGAAAAATCCAAGAGAAGTATCCCAGTATCTGGAATAAGATTTTTTAACAAATTACCTCTGGCTGTGAGAGAGTTGACTAGAACAAAGTTCAAAAGTATCTTGAAATCATGGCTAATAAAAACCCCATTTTATAACATTAGAGAGTTTGAGGAGACTGATTGTTCAGTTATAGTGCCTTGCTAACTGTTACAAATGCAATAAATTTTTGGATTCAGGTATAAAAATTGATGTTGTAGGAAATTATTATAATTATAAGTTGCCGAACTGTATAGTTAATCATTAGAATTAATATTGAGTTTAGGAGCTGCATATTTTAATTTTATTCTTTATGATTATTGGTATTATTAGAATTCTGTAATAATTCTAAGTTTTTGACTTGTATGGAATTTGACGTTGTTGTAACATTTTGCTATGTTGTTAACAATAAATTATTTTGAATTTTGAATTTTTGAATTTAATTTGATAGCAATCTCTTGAAAATTGTTTCAGCTAAAAAAATATGAGAATGATTTTCTACTCTGTCCGACGCTTCACTTTCGCGTAACTTACGGTAAATCGCAGAAAACCAGTAACAGAACCGAATTTTTGTGGTTTTCACAAAATGCTTAGAAGGTCGCCTTTTAAATTTAAGTTGTTGTTGGACCAAGGAGCATTAAACGAAAATGTTGCAGCGTCCTGAATGTTTTCCCACGAAGGGTCTATTTTATACAATGACTGGACTCATCTGAGTTGTCGATGGAAAAGGCGAAAAGTTTAGACCTCTCGCTCGGAATAAATATTTTTTTTCTGAGGGTGATGCCTACATGTGCTCCAAAGGATGTGCGCTTCCAAGGCAAATTAAAATTTACCTCTCAATCTCTGATCTAATTTTAACAGTCATAATTTCATCAAAATCTTATAATCTCGAAATGTATCATAGAATACCCTATTTAATATAATAATTATTATATCTGAATGAATAATATAGGCTTACGGTACCAATAAATAATAAAATTCTGGCAGTGGTCACACTTTGCAAATGTCATTAATATAGAATAATATACTACTATTTATAACTCACGGTATAATAAGCGGTATCTATATAGATTCAATTTTTTGTGAATATATTTTTCATGTGCTTATTAAAGATTCAAGTAATAATATTGCGCGGAAGATGAGCCAATTACTATTACTTACTCAAATCGGAAAAATGCATCTTCAATCTCCATTGCTTGAGAAAGAATCTAGATGAATACTGAATTGCATTAATAATGTAGGTAATCAAGATTGCAGCCTAACTCGATTGAATAGACGTGTTCCTAATCCAAAAATGGCCCACCTACTGTACTTATATTAATCAAATGCAATGCCTGAGAAACTGGGAGTGCTTCAACTTACAATTACCTAACAGCAGTGATACTTAGGCACCTATTATACTTAGGTAGCAGCTTAGATAGGTACTTAGATGGCTACTTAGGTAACTACTGTGCCGTACATGTACTGAATATTGACTAATCTAGCTATATTTTGATCAAATCAAATATAAGTTGATTCTATCATAGATGAAGTTTCACAAGCGTTCGCTTTCTCTATAATTCAGTACCGGTACGGGATTATTCTATATGCCAAGAAATTTTATAATGAAGTTGTTTAATCATTATCTTAATGACATTATAGGCCTATATCTATATAAGGCAAACATTTCACACTTCTTTGGAAAATTTCAACTTATTATTTTATGTGATAAAATGTGACTAGTAAACCCAAGTTGAATACAGACTTTATTGTTTGCATTATTTGATATGAGAGTGTTAGCCAGAGTGAGTTCTGGGGTGAAAAAATTGTCCTTGTGTATGGTGTACCATATATGCTTGTTTTATGCCAGTCATTATAGAATATCACGTAGTCATATTTAAGGGGAAGACTAGGCTACATATTGCGAATAATGGAATATTTATTGTGTAGAGTAAAGCTGTGATAATAATTATTCATGAATAATTAATGCAATGTTCGTTTAGGCTCAAGCAAAGAAGTTACTAAATGCTTTATAAAAAACAATATGCTATATTATTTTATTTTTTGAAATGAAAGGATATATCATAATAATTATAAAAATCAGTAAAATCATCCTAATATAATTCTTGGTTTATTAGAGGCCTTTTTGTATAATTAATTCTTATGAGGTGAATAATAAATTACTCTGCTGAATAGGAATAAAAACATGTGCTCAACCAAATTAAAAAATTTGAGAGCTACGGTACGTAAGTTACTGGTATGTTTTTAGAAGAACACTTGAGAGAATTTCTTATGGATTGTATCCTTTCAAATCAACTGATTTTTGGTACCGTATGCTATCTTGTCAAGTTTATTTTCATGTATGATATCGCATAAGTTACTGTGATAATGAGTCAATATTGTAGGCTAATGTTGGCCACAGAGAACTATGATGTATATTAATGATTGTAATTACAATGTTTTAGTTAATGAAATTCTTGAGGGATTGATATCAAATTCAACCCTCTGTAATAAGCGACAACCGAGTAATGCATTTTTTAGAGAAATTGAAATTTCACAATTTTCAATTTTTGATTGTTTATATCTTCTGTACGTTTTATTAGAAATGTGAAATTCAAAATCCCTCTGGGGATAATTTTATTCTGTACAATTCAAGACCAAGTAGAACTTTCTATCTTGTATATTTTTTGTGCTAGAACTCTCAACATATTTCCTTGTACTACAAAAAATACAATATTTACAACGAAAATGATCAAAATAAATCTCTATATCTATATCCTTGTATTGGAGTTTTATATCAGAATATTTTTTGTTAGATCATATTTCAATATAATACTCACCATACCGTCCTTAATTCAGTCTATTTCCAGTTAGAAGGACTCTTCAAGGATAATAAATTAAGGAGACCCGTAACATTCGTAAAAATTAATGAATCTTAACAAACTATAGCTCATTGTTTTCAGCTCATCAACGCGATTCAAATGCATATATCATTTGTTAAATTCGATCAAAATTGAAGAATTTTATTACCTTGAGTACTTTGAGATCATTCACATATACCGGGAAAGAGGCTACTATTTGTGTTAAAATGTGTCTATATTGGAAGCCATTGATAGTAAAAATTTGTATTTGGGTTTTAATTGTAGAGAATAAACTCCTCTATCATTTAGTATGTGGAAATCATGAATTCAAACTGATAAAGTTAGATTTATTCACAATTGAAAAACATAAAAAATCACTTTTTCAATTTTCCCTACTATCACTATCTTTAAAATTTGATTCTAAAGTGGGACTTATTGGAGTTATTAATGCATTTTTGTTCTCAAATTGTGCAGAATTGAATTATCTATTATTAAATACAAAAAACGAAGTGAAGTTTTATTAAAGTTATTAATACGGAAATATGTTGAGAGCTCTAGCACAAAAAATATACAAGATAGAAAGTTCTATTTGGTCTTGAATTGTACAGGATAAAATTATTCCCAGAGGGATTTTAAATTTCACATTTCTAATAAAAAGTACAGAAGATATAAACAATCAAAAATTTAAAATGGTCAAATGTCAATTTCTCTAAAAAAATACAGCATTATAAAAAATCTATAATTCGGTTGTCGCTCATCACAGAGGGTTGAATTTGATATCAATCGCTCAAGAATTTTATTTAATAAAACATTGTAAATTACAATTTTTCTGTCCGACACTTGGGTTTGACGTGAGTTGCAAAAAACTAGAAAATTAACAAATATTCCATGGTTTTTTGGGCACCCTGTTTTTTGCGCCACTCAGAAAGCGTCGCGAACTCATATTAAACTTATTTTGGATGTCCACAGTGGTTTAAAATCATTTCCAGCCATCCATAATTTTTTAGGTGCTAGAAGTCTAATTTGCCTGGGCTAAGAAGCGTTGCCCATCCATTGCCGCAGTTCAATATGACGAAAAAAGTAAATAATTGAATATTATTGATGTCAAGAAGAAATTTACTCACCAATATAACGAACGATCCGCAGTAATTTGATCAGAAGAAATAAAGAAAAATTTTATCAAAATAAACAATTAGAAAATATTGAATATCATTCCCATATTCATTTTATTTTTTGCTATTCTACCATTGAACCAAATAGTTCTTATTTCATGATATTGAACCGTAATATATTAGACTGAATGAGTCCAGTTGAATTGACAAGAAACTGGTTCCAAAGTTCAAAGTTATATTAATTTGCTTCTAATTTTTTTCCAACTGCTGCTGGCAGTTCAATTCATGAATAATACTCGATTGAGAAAATGTACGGTTGCGTATTTAATTATTTTATTGAGGATGTTCATGATATGAAACAACTTTATAAAATAGATTGTTTCGAAAATTTTTTGAAGTACGGTACTTACTTTATTAATATAGCTTTTTATGAAACTATCGAATAGCTTATATAAGTTTTAAGAGAAGCAATAAAATGAGTTTTTTGAGTTATCAGAAGATATAATTATAGAATATTTATGCTTATGTTTTCTCAGGGCCACTGTATTTATCAAAATGTTCAATTATAATTGCATTTTGAGAATGGCTCAAGAACGCCGAAACATATGTTATGAAAAATAAGAATATATTTTTAATAAAAAGGTTTACTTACTTTGATTTTCATTAATTGAACATTTTGAGAATATTAATGACATAATATCCAAGTAATGGAAAGTGAGTTATTCGTAAAATATGATAATTTATCTCTTTTATTGCCAAATATTCCAGCATAATCCATTATCTCTCTCTCAAAATTTTATTGTATATTTCATTTTCCAAAACATAAGTTATGCATTTTATCAATGGAAATATAAATTGCAAAATATCCAGAATAATGAGCTCAACTATTAACTCAAATAATTTGAGATAATATCTGAAATAATAATATAATTCATAGTAAATATAATGATAGCCTATATAAATTATAAGTGATTAATTCATCAGACCGACCATAGGCTACTTTCAATACATACAATTATAAAAATCTCTCCCAATCGATATTCTCCTAAACGGACGCACAAGCACTTACCGGCTCTGAAGCCGAATCAACTATGATTGGAGGAATTGAACAATTATTGGTATTATTATTGACAGCATCAATAGTTTCGAAAAAATGTCTTTGTTTTCCCATGCCTCAATAGTACAACTTCCTTAGCCGGTGTCCTACTTTACAACATAATCACATATTGCTGCTGTCTTTACGCGGTTTTTATTGATTCTACTATGACCAGTGTGTATTTTTTCTTGTATCAATGTCATGATCACAATGCGTAGCATACGTGTGTGAGAGAGCGCACGCCAACTTGAAACGTGAGTGAATTCTGTGTTGTAATAGAAACAAAAAATTCGCACATTACATGAATGAGTAACAATAAGCTTTCTCGTAATGAATTATTACAAGGTGGTTGCCCTTGGATTTATTTGAGCAATACTGTAATGGAAAAAATGATAATGTTCAATTAAAAATTTGATACTTTGTTCCTAGAACAATTCAAAATTCAATTATGAATCATTTTAACCGTTCTGTAACTTCATTGAATTAATTATGTAATTGAATAGTATATAGTATAATTACGAGTATCGTAATTAAAATGGTGTGATTAAAACGAAGTAAATAGTAGGCTACAACTTAATACTTGTACGATGATTTCGATGGGGAAATTAAATTCTAAAATAGCTGCGAATCATAATGTAAAAAATTATAAATATTAATAATTCTTAATGCATAAAAATTAAAATAATTACATTTTAATAATTCCTGGATAATGAACTACTAAATAGAAAATGGCGAAGACTACGGAGTATAAGGCAGTAAATTATTGATCAATTATTATCCTCCTCGTGACGTTTGAGTTTACATTAGCCTTAAAATACAGAGTGATCGTAAAGTCGCGCAACCCAATTTTTGAAACCGTGTAGGAAAGACAGTTAAATTTGTAAAGTATGATTTGGGTGTGGGAATTTTTCGTCCACTAGTAAGTACAGCAGGTGACAGCACTGCTAGATCACGCCACCGGGCGACAGTTATTAGCCAGAAATTAGTTTGTTTGTTCAGTTCAAACCGCAATGTCTTTTAAGAAAGAAAAAAGTGTTTCTATCGTTTTGAGTTACTGTGAATCGAAATCCTACGCAAAGCGTCGAGAACGTTTCTCCCAGTGGCGTAACGTTCCCACACCGGGCCCCCCCCCCCCGCAAAAACAAAGAATTCCGGGCCCCTTCTACCAAAATTATATCCCCTTTTTCTATCCCCCCCCCTATTCTCAACCCCCTACTCCCATAATTTCAATCATTTAACTTTCTAAAAATTTAAACGTAGCCTACATTTTTCATGTTTGAAAAACATAGGCTAGCTATTTAGAAAAAAATTCCATTCAAATACAATATTCATGATTATGAAGAATCTTGTACTGCGATTTGATTGGAACTGGATTGGAATCGCGAATGAAATAATGCATTGAGTGGGCTATATTTATTTTATCATGCATTTCAATATTATAATGTTGACTCTGCAACACACTATACGCTCAGGAGTTCAATGGGAAAATACTTTATTTCCCCTAATGCTTACCCAAAGAAAGAAATAGAAAGATAACGAGCTACTCTAACAACCACTCTCATGATTTTTGTTTCATGAGTCTAGTCGACTGAGTCTGGAGTCTGGACACCGGAAGTCTCAATTTTAACGATTTGCAAACAATATTCCTAATTCTGCAATAATAATATAAGCTCACTACCAACAGACAATTGAACGATAAAAAGTAGATTTAATCAACACTTAGCCACCAGCATTGTTTTGTTGATACATAGCCTAATTTCTTTTCAGATTATTAATCAGAATACATGCGTGCTCATTGCTGTATTTGCCAAAATAGAAATCATGTTTCTCTTGAAAGCTTGATAAATCTTTACTTTAATGTTATTTATTCATAAATTATGTAATATATCATTTCGGGCTCCCCTAGGCCCCTAGGAGTACAAGTAATTATTTTTTTAGGTTACCTATAATTATTACAGTATATCCGGGCCCAAGTCGGGGCCCCCAGGGCCCCGGCCCCCCCGCGACGCGGGGGCTGCGGGGGTGTACGTTACGCCACTGGTTTCTCCAATGCCTTTCCAGATACTAAAGTACCAAACAAATCGACCATATGTCGTTTGTTTCATCGTTTTTGGGATACAGAGGTAGCGTGATTGACCGTACCGGCCGACCAAGTGTTTTGACTGTTTCGTCTGCAAACGATAAGTGAAATTCGGTTCGTTCTTCAAAAAAGTCTCTTTGAAAGCTTTCTACCCAGACTGGACTGTATTATAGGAGTTTTCATAAAGGTACTAATCCATTGAAATTACATCTTTACCGTATTAACGTAACGCATCAGCTCCAAAAGCTAGTTGAGGAGAAAAGGTTGCGATATTGTCATTGGTTTACAAATTTCATTCGAAATGACATATCTGTTCTGAAAACAGTTTTTTTTCAGCAATTAAACTTGGTTTCAGCTGCGTGGATATGTCAATGGTCATGATTGCAGGATATGGTATGCAGAGAATCTACATGAATTCCATGAACAGTTATTTTATTACATTCTCAAAAAATTGGAGTTTGGTGTAAGCTATCTCGTCGGAGAACTGTCGGGCCTATCTTTTTAACAAAGGCAATCACAGCAAAACTTTATCAAGAAATAATCACTTGTTTATTATAACTTTGAAAGAAAAATCAATAATACATTACAGCGTATCGGGACTGTTTTCATTTTGGGTTTCGTGACTTTACAATCACTCTGTAAGTTATATATCCATATTTCAAATTTTTTCGATAATGCTCAAGTTGAATAATCTGGCATCTTTATTTCTATTGAGACGTTTTGGATTTTATTTTTAACAATTTTTGATTATCAAAAGAAATATTTATTTTCATTTATAACTATAAATTTCACTTTGTATTGAGACCAAATTTTAAATAATAAAATTCTATTGAAAATACAGTAGCCTAGGCCTACTAGGATTTTTACATTTTGGCCAGGTTGTAGCCAATTCTCAGTGCTAACTTTTTCGAGATGGATAAAAACAATCCCAAAAGGTTGGTTCACCTTTGCATGAAACGGAATAGCCTTATAGTCTGTGTCTGTCCAAGCAAAGAAAGACATTCTGGCAAGATGGATAAATGACTCCAGCTCAGTCAATATTGCCTAAAAATAATGAATTTTGTCTCAACTTGTAGAGCAGAATGTTTTCTACAATTTGAGATGGAAATTTATAATTTTTGAACCAATATTGACCGAGCTGGAGTCATTCTCCCATCTTGCCAGAATGTCTTCTTTGCTTGGACAGACTATAGTCTGTTCTTTTTTTCCAAGATGTATGTTATGGTCTAGGTCTAGGATGTTAAATTTTCGACCTCTACAACCTTCCAGATTAACGTAAAATTACTATTGCACTTTGATCGCGATTTTTGGGGCCAATTACTCATTTTTTTACATACCGTACAATTGAGTTCATTTCTGTCTATTGGGTTCTGACTGAACATTAAAAAAAATGATTTATGTTGGTGATTTCGAAAATCTTCAATAACTTGAATAAATTTTATCATAGAAATTGAATTTTACCAAAGTTTATGCATTAAAATTACTTTTTGGAAAATGAGTTTTTTCGAGTTTTATCGTTTTTATAATAACTTACCTACTTCTTAATAAGTTACCTCTCATTCAACTCAGTTTCAGTATCTCATTCCAGTGTAGCTTATATTTCCCTACAAGGGCGTACGCAGGATTTTTTCCAGGGGGGGGGGCAAGCCATGTTCCTGTTCACGTTGATCACCCCCACCCCTCTCTTCCTAGGTCCCCCCATAGAAAGAGGGGGGTGGGTCAGTCATAATATTTTTCAGTTCAAAACATTCTATCATGAAAATTGAAAATAAAAATAAATTGAACATAATATCGCTAATAATATGGATGATTTGTTGTGTGATTAATTTTCAATGAAGTTATGTGAGATTAGGTCTTTTGTACTAACAAGCCCCACATTTTGTTTCAAATAATTTCATCAAAAAGTTTGATTGTGCTTCAATTTCTCTGTTAACTGAGTGTTTAAAGCAAGTTTAATCTTTCAGGTACCGGTATTAGTAATTCCTGGAACCCTGGTTAGATCAAGTTCAACAGTATTTCCCTTCTTAGGAAGCATTGCATATTAAGAATTTTTCCTCAAAATTGTTCAAATACCAAAATCTATAATGGTATAATATACCATATGATATATGGTAAATATGATATATGGCATGGTATAAAGTTATAATAGATAGCCTAACTAAAATATTGAATCTGCTCCAAACACTTTGGATACAAATAGAAGTACCACAACTACCTATATTATAATTTTAAAACTGGGCCCTGGCTTATAAAGATTTACAGCTTGTTTTTCTGATGAAAAACAAGTGATTGGGATTGTAGATTCCCCAATAAAACTCCCGATTTACAATGTTCCAAATTTTGGAAAGGATCAGCTGTTGAATCAACGATCAGCCAAAACTCACTAGAAGACCCTAACATTGAATCAAAAAGGCCGCGATGGTTCGAGTGGAATAGGAAATCCCATGTATTCTTTATTCTTTCTTTACAATAATTGCGACTTGGTTTCCAAGTATTTTAAGCAAAGGATGAATGAGTGATGATGAATAATGAAGGTTTAAGATGTAGGTTATATGTCTATGTAAATTGGTTCAGACGAAAAATTCACGATATTGCTGTTCAAACTCGAATCATCGCGGCCATTTTAGATTACAAGGCTAGGGTCTTCTGACATGGTTTGTTTACAATTTTGTTTGTAGGTTATGATAATATTTTAGCGACAATAATGATTCCTGTTAAAATCTCACTATAAAAATAATGATTGATATTTATTATTAAATATATTCATAATAATAAATCAATTTATATATCAAAATCATTAAATTAGGAGCAAAGTTTTGGTTTTAAAGGAATAGCATTGGACTATTCCGATATTCTATTTACTTGAGGTAAATTCGTTCCATGTCATTTTTTTAATCAGCTGAAACTGTAGAATTTACTTTTTATTGGAAACGTTTATGAGACAGAAACGCCCATAAAATCCACGAATTATGAGTAATGTGGATTGTAGAATGTTTATAAGCCAGGGCCCTGGTCTTAGATAAATAAACTCATCAACATTTTATAAAGAGGGCAACTAGGCTATAAAGAGTGCTTCAAAACTCCCTATCAATATTCTAGGGCATTGTTCCTGGGTAAGAAACATATCTAAATATTATTTCGAAACTGTCTTCAAGTTCTCAATATTATACTCATACAGCCGAATCTATATAGATCTATATAGAATGTTTTCACATTCCTCTATACATTTTATAATTTTGTTGGGGCCTGAAGGAGTGCTAAAGTGGTCAATCCTTATGTAAAGTTAGCTGATAAAGAAATTCAATGAAACTACTTTACTTTACTCTTCTTTACTACTCTAAAATATTGCATTTTAGCCACTTTGTAACTTTCACTATTCTTTATTTCTCGGTACCCAGGTTTCAGAGTCATGTAGGAGAGCTGAGATGGCCATCACTTGTAAAATTACAAATTGACCTGAAACCAAAACCAAAAAGACCTGTTGATTGTCTCACAAATTCGATTTATTTCAGAAGAAATATTCAGTTACTTTCTCGTCTAAAACGTACCCAAATCTCTAAAATAAGGATTTGAAGGAGACAAACAATTAAGCGATCCTTCAAAAGACAAGCGATATATATTAAAAAATGCCTTCATTGTCGGTTTTGTCTCCTTGAAATCCTGATTTGAGATTTGGGTGCGTCCTAGAAGAAACGGTAACTGAGCTGAATCAGCTGATTCATCAAAATTTAATTCTCTACAATATTACTTGATTCGAAATTCGGTACCAGTCAACAATAAGGTATGCTAAACTTCGGACAGTTTGAAAATATTCAGATACTGTAGTACCGTATGCATGTTTCTCACCCAGGAGCAATGACCTAGATCTAGAATATTGGTACCGGTAGGGAGTTCTGAAACACTATTGTATGCGGCTATTCAGCTCCAAAAAATTAGCTGCTACAATTAAATTACCTTCAACTCTTCAATTTTTTCTTCCATTCCAATACATAATACCACAGCTATAACTTCGCAGTAATGGATTCTAGATCATGAAACTCCATTGAAGATTTAAAATGTTTTTTTAATTCTCTGGAGTAACATTTGAGCATATAGAGAGTTAGCAAGTAAAACGGAAAGATTTGAAGAAGTCACCAATTCTTCAAGAAAATCAATTTCATCATTTATTAGTTATGAATATAAAGAAAAATGTACTTCTAAATGTATTCTATTGGGCAATAATTGAAAATATTAATTTCTGAATATAAAATTTGCGAATGTTGCGAGCATGTTGTTGGACAGATTTGCGTGAGCTTTGGGGTATTGTCTGTTGAACAAAAAATATATTTTAAAGGTTTCCGTACTCGCATCTAGTTTTTAAGAGATTTCTCCAGTTTTTCCAAGGTTGTTTAACTTACTTACACGTCTGAAAATGAGGTGATGATGCAAAAGTCATTCAAACCTCTAAAAACATGAGAAATTGATTTGAACAATTGATTTCTAGAAAAAATACTTTATTTCTCTCATTGTATAGTGAATGGCTGCATTTTTTTCCACATTAGTGACTTCTTCAAATTTTCCGTTTCATTAACTAACACTTCAAAGGATGGAAAAGTGACTAAGAGAAAAAGCGTATGCTCATTTGAGAATCTTCTTCCAATCAGAGTCAAGATGAGGAATTGTTAATGATCTTCTCCGGTATTAAATTGGAGACTCAAATATGGAAGTTTTACCCCTGTGAAGTCTGTGACTTTGCAATCTTTAGCCTACAATTGAGTTGTGAATTTATTCCATTCTATGATAATAATAATAATTTATTTTAATTTTATTATATCATTATTTTTTTATTTAATTCATTTTATTTTTGAATGTATTGGAAACAAAAATTTTGTCAACTTCTAGGGGGGCAGCTGCCCCCCTGCCCCTGCCTGCGTACGCCCATGTTTCCCTATAATTTTTATAAATGATTTAGTTACAGTAAAATCTTCTAAATAATTTTATTGGATCAATATGGGCAAATTTTACCAGATATCAAATTATTTTCATAATTAATATAAAAGCTATCATGTTTTAATAATTGTAAAAATTGTAGTTTTAAATGTAAAAATTTTCCTTTAATAATTCATGAAGATTTGTAGACTTTATATTGTGAAATCTCTATAAGAAAAAAGAATAGATTTTGTAAAATTTCACCGTATTAATTCTCAATTGGGATACAGAACCATGGTTTTATGATATTACCTACACATCAACGGTCCACTGTAAGTAGGATCTCAAGTGTAAATAATTGGAGTGAAATTTGACAAAATCGATTCTTCTTTCTAAATTCAGAAAAGTAATATGAGTAACTTAGCCCAAGGATGGTCTAGTATTTTAACGAGTTGTATAAAAGTATTTGACTTCTGAATCACATTTATATTCATGATATGAAATCAATTAGTGGGGACTTGGAATGTACATTTCAATTATTATGATATTGAAGTAGGTAACACAAAAGTGCTACTTTGCTGAATATAGAATCATTTGAAGTGACCATCTGGGACTGGGAATAAGTCGTTTCCTCTTGGAAGATTTCTCATAGAGGAATCAAGTTTATTCCTCAATCAAGTTTTATTCTCTTCAAAAAATGTAAATTAAGTTAAAGTAGGTACTCTTTAAGTAAAGATAGGAAAGTTTGGCAAGATGGAAAAATGGCCAATATTGGTTCAAAATTTTAATTTTGTCTCAAATTGGAGAGAACTTTCTAATCTACAATTTGAGACCAAATTTTTCAATTATTGAACCTATATTGAACAAGCTGGAGTCATTTTCCCATCTTGCCAGAATGTCTTCTTCACTTGGACAGATTATTTATTACATTATTTTGTATGACTCATTGTGTGGGGAGTTCCAAAGAAGTTCCACAGCCGACATAACCACAATTTCCCATATTGGGAAATTATTGTGATAGTTAATATTGAACAAAGTTATTGGAATTTTGGTGAATTTCTTCAAATTGTACCAAATTATACAGATTATACCAATGCACAACTCATAGGCAAAACGCTTTGTATGGAGCATGTTTTATATTGTTGAGGTGCTTCCAGAAGACTATTTGAAACGGTTTTGTTTCATTTGGTGTGCGTTCAACACATGAAATCACCCTGAATTGTGTAGGCCAAAAAGTAGTACTATACGTTGTGCTATTACTATATGTCTATATGGACACCATTGTACCAAATACTAAGTATAGTTCCATATACGGTGTGGAAAACATAATAAATTTTCACTAGATAAAATTAAACCTATTTATTAGATTAGAATTTTACACTTACAATCGAGGAATATTCTAATAATTCCTACTAACAGGGTGAGAGAAGAAATAACCTTTGTTGATGGCAACAACTTCGCCGATTTTCAAATGCACAGAGCGTCCGGTTTCAATTGGTCCATCGTTCAAGTCGTCGAATATTCTCTTGATAGTTTTATGATGATGATTACAAAGGGCGCTGCACAACACTCTTTCCGTGTCAGCATTTTGAAGACCAATACAATAGGAGCGGGAGGCACGAGCCAGCACTGCTGTCATCACAAGCATCGACGTAGCACAATCGGACAAATTAACCAGTTCATACTGTCTATCAACCAGCTCTTTTCCCCAACGCCTCATCATCTCTTTTACTATATATTCGAACCATATAAGACAATGTTCGAGCTTATCAGCGTCCACGCCCAGAGTAGGATGAACCATTTGTCTCAGTTCTCCGGCTAACTTTGGCTCGTCTCTCAATGCATTATCATACTTGACATAACTCTTAAGAGCAAACATTGGAAAGTTAAAGGGATTTCTTGCCTTTTTAATTTCGTTATAAGCTGTTTTACCGGCTTGATGAAGGCCATTTGTAGCCACATAAATCTTTTTCACATCAGTCGGTATTAAATCGTGTAAAAGATAGCTGTAAGAGTCTCTTACAATACGTTCAAGTGGAGAATCTTTCAAGGCTGTTTGTGGTCCAATAATATTGATACATCTTTGAATAACATTGAGAGAAGTTTCCAAGCTAAATATATCTGTAGATAACTCTTCAAGAATGCAGTCGAAATTAGTGAAGTCATCTTGGTTGCCAGCTATTAAGTAAATTAAACTTTCAAGAGAATATATGTCGCTGACTATTTTACCAAGGTTGTAACGACATAGTTCATATTTATCCAATGTGAGACCAGAGCTCTTAGTTAGAACAGTGTACTCTGCGACCATGTCAGCAAGCTTCTTCAAGAGACCCAACCTTGATGCTGCTCTAGCTAGCTTTCCTTTACTCAGACATTTTACAGCAATATCGTACCCATCGCCTACATTACCCAACATGTCATCTTCGTCAACTATGGTGTCTTCGAAAGTCACATTGCACATGCTGATCCCTTTCGAACCCAGCTGCTGCAAAGGTTCGCCGATCTTGATTCCATTTGATTTACTATCAACAATAAAAATGGTAGTTTTCAAAGAGTTCATATCCTCAACTTTGTGATCCCAAGTTTTTGCCACAATCAAGAAAAAATCAGCTCTATCAGCATTGGCTACCCACATCTTAGATCCAGACACACTCCACTTTTTATCAGGCATAGGCTTTGCAGTAACTGAAATATCCATCATATCGATCCCACTGATCTTTTCATTGAAAGCATAAGAAATATTCCACTCTCCTGATCCTAATTTAGGAAGATACTTCTGTTTTTGTACATCGTTTCCATACAACAAAAACGCATTTGTAATAACAGAGTGATAGAATAGTACATTTGATAAGGAACAGTCAACTCCAACCGCTTCAACTAATTGCATATACTCCTTCTTGTCTAGATCAGTTCCTTGAAATTGCTTAGGAATGACTGATCCGAATACATTATTTTCCCGCATGAATGCTATAACTGAATCAGGAATTTTTGCTTCTTCATCAATTGCTCTGGAATCGTTCACATGCATGAAAAAGTCTTTGATAGGAGCAACTCTATCTTTAGCACTTGAAACGTCTTCTCTGGTTGTGTATTCTGGATAAACTAACATTTCTGTATCGAATAAACCCGCAAATAAGTTCTTGATGAACGGTTCCTTGGCCTTTTGTTTGATGTCTGCAGAAGGCGAAGAAGATTCGTCCTCATGTACGTCGACGTCGCTTTTCCTCAGAGCACTACTGGTAGTATGAATGCTTCTCCTGGGAACTCGAGTATATTTGAACAGTTTATTTGAGATATAACAACACTTATTTAGACTATTCATTTTGATTTTTTTTAATGAATGAGACAACTTTTAAGAATACAATTCACATTTATGATCTCAAACTTTAATATAAATTCGACAATAAAAACTTTAACTTACTTCTTGTTTCTTAAACTTGATTCATAACCTCAAATTCAAGAGCAAAAGAAAGATTGCAGAGATAGACTGATACGCTGATAGAGTACCATTTTTGTTGGTGTCCTGGAATCTTCAGACTCAAAAGTGGCTGTTTTTTCTCGACTGAACATTTGTACGCTTTTATCCAATTCGGAGTAAGGAGATTGAGATGTAGAAACTGCACAACTCAGTATCTGTTGGGAATAACATTCATGCTGTCAATATAAACTGTATTGGAGTCTGGAGAGCAATCAGAGAATATTATTTCTTTGAAAGTATATTGAAATATAATTTTTTTTCCAGGCTACTGACTAACTCCAATTCAGTGGAACTTCGATAATTTGTCTCTCTATGATTCGTAGTGAAAGCTTAGTCCCGTGAAATAATTCTTCATAATTAATAGCTTAGATAATTTATAATCTTCCCTAATTTGTACGAAATCTTTGGTTCCATGAACTATGAATATTATCGAAGTTCAACTGTTAGTAATATTAGTTCTTAGGAAGTGTTGGCTGAGCGAACAATTTAAAGCTAGGAAAATTAATTGGCATCTCATTTTCCATTCAGTCTTGCAACTTGAATGTTGTATTGTTATTGTATTTTACTGTTCTGTGGAATTTATACAAAATATCAAAAATATTATAGAATAATCAAAATTATCAAAGCTATTAAATATTCACGGTATTGTACTAAAGGGGCTACTCTAGACACTTCTTTGCACTAAGCTCTCACATCATCATAATCAAAACACGAAGTCCAATTTGAGGTTATCAATATCAAGATTCGCATTCAGCTTCAAATAATTTTATTGTGATAGTACTATTATTATTATCATTATTATTCGACTCATTTAAGGGGATTGTCATCAATTCGTTAAGGTTTTTGCTAATTCCACAATGGGTTTTAGACATGCAAGATTTGTCGCTCGTACTGTTCTAGTTCGCAATGGCAATGTTGATGAAGCAGTAAAAAACTTGAACCGGTAATTTACTTATATTAAATATTATATAATGAAATAAAATATTATATAAATTAAATATCAATATTATATATCCTAACTTTCATCTTTCTTATTCAAAGTAGATAATGGTTATCACCAACTTGGAATATTATGGGTAACCAGAGCCTTAACAGCTACAGGCCAATTACATTGATTCCCGGTGAATGGAAAATGTGGTAGAAGCAGTCATTAAGTCTCAACTTGAAACATTTTTTGAGAGAAACAACTTTCTTTTGAGTATACAGTTCGGTTATCGAAAAAGGAGGTAACTTATACTGTGGACGCAGTAAAAAAAGTGGTCTGGTGATTGAGGATGGATAATCCATGGAACTGACACTGCATTATGAGCATGAACTTTGATTGTGTTGACCATTGTAATGTATTGTTACTGAAGGGGATGGATTCGAGAATTCAAAGATTCTCACACGTCAACTAAAGCTTGTCCCAAGTACGCTAGTTGGGCAAATCAATACATGTGTCCTTTACAAGATCCAGGAGTTCCTTCCCTATACCAGCGTCCCATTCATCACCTGCAGCTAAACAGATCCCTTCTTCTTGCCACAGTCTCTTGCAATCCAGTATGATATGTTTGGCAGTCTCTTCAGACTGTTTGTAGAGCCTACATTACCTGACTTTAATTCCAAGTTAAATTGTGTTGAGATGTTTCCTTAGTGATCCATAGAAGCCTTCTCAATGTTGATAGCCTTAGGGGTCCTTTCTGGCTGGGAGGCAGCAGGTAGTATCTCTGGTGGAGCTTCTTCTTGTCAACTCCTGATAAGCTTAAGTGTACCTCAAGGATCAATCCTCTTCATTATTATGATTAATAAACTTCACAATGATGTTAAACTCTTTTGATTGTGGACGATACATAATATTACGGTCATCTGGCCGTAACTTCATCAGGTGTTGGAAATGTCATTCGATCATTTGCGGTCTTCAACTTCATGGTTCCAAGCAAATCGCTACCAGTTGAATGAAAACAAGACCCAGCATATCATCTGCAGCCTGTCAAGAAAACTTCCCGGTGATTAAGCTACTGGGTTTTGTATAGAACAGTCAACTCAATTGGGACTGCCATATTCAGTAGGTGAACACAAGAGAAGTTTTTGAGAGAGTTGTATTCAAGCACTTGAAAAAGAAGTTGTCTTACTACAGTAATAATTGAATTGTTTTTATTCCAAATAAACATTACAATTTGAAATTGAAATAACATATAAAAAATAGTACTCCTCACTTAGAACAGACCTGTGTGTGAGGAGGGACAATATATCAATAATATATTATTGATGACTTGTTTGAAATGTCATCGTTCCGGTGCGTTATGACTTGATAACCCTTGTTATTCTATCACAAAGTATGCCACTCATCATTCAGTCATCCAAAATCTACCCTATGTTCTATGCCGCCCTTCATCAGACACCTCTCTGCATATTCAACCCAGGTAGACTGTGTAAAGCTCACATCTAATTGGAATCGACTTCCTTGTAGCTGCACTTACGTGATTGGGGATTATTATTTTCCATTGGCATTTTCTATGTTTATGGGCTACCATAAGCTCATTGAAAGAGGCTTATTACCACTTTCCTCCACATTCTTTCTCCAACTTTTCGCCAGAGGCTCTCTTCCAACTAAAATTCGGTAGTTTCTCATAGCACAATGTCATCCGCAAATTGCGTGCACAACTGCATGGATAAAACCACTGCATTAACAATAATAATTTTATAATTAATTAGACCACATTAATTACAGAATTAAAATTAATCCACAAAGCTTTATATCACCATGAATTTCATTTCAGAATTCTTGGAAGAGAAGGTGTTTTTGAACAATGGAGAAGGATTCAAACGTACGAGAAACCTTATCAGGTGAGTTGAAGCATACTTATCAAGAATAAATTACTATTCTTATTCAAAAAGAGACTTGCTGATGTAAATTAAGAACATTCAACCAGCAGTAGAGTATGGCTTTTATTCACTATAAAACAACAACTACAAATGAAAAACAGCAAACCAAATAACAAGGGCAATACGGTAACTAAGTTACCATAGCCTACCAAATGCTCAATCATGTGTGTTCAAGTCCGTCATGTGATTAACATACCACATTCTTCCCCACTATTTTTTAAAATTGGTATAACAGACGTAGTCCTTCAGGTAAGCTTGGGGCTTCACTTGTCTTCTAGGTCATTGATTCTCCCTTGGTTGCTGATCTTGTATTATTGGTTCTTGTGGACCTTGTGGTTCTTTCATTTGTTCTTCAATATTGACATCGTTTTCAATTTCTCCTGTATCTTCATTTTCTAGTTCTTCACTTGGAAGTCCGGCAGGTGCTAGATGCCTTAAAGCTACTTGAGACTCAGAGCCATCTTTCCTTCTTATTAAGGCATATTGTGGGTTCGACTCTAAAAGATCAACGTGCTCAACAAGGTCATCATATTTACTTGATTGCACATACTTTTTGAGAAGTACTGGACCTGGAGTGGTCAACCAAGATGGTAAAGACTCCCCATTCACAGTCTGTCGACTATGAGTAAAAAATCTCTCATGAGGTGTACAGTTAGTTGCAGTACACAATAGTGACCTCACGGAATGAAGTGCCTCTCTTAATACTTCTTCCCAGGCATTAACAGGCAGGTTGCGAGTCTTTAGAGCCAGTAGAATAGTCCTCCAAATAGTTCCATTGTAACGTTCAATCTGGGAATTCCCTCTGGGATTGTAAGGGGTCGTACGACTTGTGGCAACTCCATAGTTATGTAGAAAATCAGTCAGCTCTCTAGACATGAAGACCCTCTGTCCGAATGTATGAATGCAGGTGCCCCAAACATTGAAAATAAGTCTGATAAGCAATTAATAACTGTTGAGGAACTCACATCCTTACAGGGATAAGCAAACACAAAATGAGAATATTCATCAACCATAGTCAGTAGGTATCGATTTTTGGTCCTTGATGGAAGGGGGCCCTTGAAGTCAATGTTCAGTCGCTCAAAAGGTGTAGTTGCTTTGATAAGTTTTCCTTGAAATTTATGAAACCTTGGCTTCACTTCTGCACATGCTGGGCAGGCCAAGTTCATTCTTTTAACTTCATCTAGGGTGTAATTCAAGTTCTTAGTCCTTATCCAGTGGTACATTCTAGTTATACCAGGGTGGCAGAGAGATTTGTTTATTGTTTGTGAATAGTCTATAACCAAGCGCTTCTTACCTCTATCATTTGTCACAACCAGCACTTGGGCTCTCCAGGGGGATGAGCTTGGCTCAATAATCTCTTCAGCTAATAATCTGTCAATGTCTTGTTTTATAAACTTCATATCCTCTTCTGAATATCTTCGAGACTTAGTTGCTATTGGTCTACAATCTGTGGTTAAATTACTGAATAGTTTTGGTGGTTCAACATTGGCACAAGAGCACACCATCAGAGTTGGTTTCTCACCTCCAAACCAGACTTGTACATCTGAATGATGTTTCATTACATCATGTCCAATGAGTACATCAGTACATAGGTCTTCAAGAACTGATAGCTTCAAGTCATTATAATTATGACTCAGCAAACTTAAATTTATCTTAACAAATCCATGAATATGCGATTGCAAGCCAGAAGCAGCTAGCAATACTTGTCCACACTCTCTAAACATTTTGATTTTGTTTCTTTGAACGAAAGCCAAATTGATGTACTTCCAGTGTCTATTAGGCTGTTTGCAGTGAGACCGTTTACTTTTGCCTTAACTGAAGAGTTCTTCAATAATGGTTTGTTAGTTGTAGTAGCTAACAAGGCAGCTGATGTTTCAACTGAATTCATTTTGAATTGTCCACGATCATAACTCTTACACATTCTTGCATAGTGGCCTTTCTTATTGAACTTTCTACACATCTCTTCTTTGGCTGGACAAACATTTCTAGAATGCTTATCATATCCACAAAAATAGCATTTACCGGTACTTGGATTGTTCTTTCTCATAGTTGAAACTCTCTCTTCCTCGCCTTTATCCAAGTGGGATTTACAATTATTGATCTGCTTTGCAGTCTCATTGACCGCACACATTTCATCTCTGTAGTCAGATTGGGAATAACGCTCAACTTGTTTCTGAGCCATTTCAAGAGCTCTTGATTGTTTAACAGCTTCTGCTAGGTCTAAAGTATTGTTCTCAAAAAGTCTTTGACGAATATATGCCATTGATAAACGTATCTCGGATATATTGGTCTCTGTATTCAGTCGAATTTACAGCTTCGAATACACAATCCTTACTCAGTGTTCTAAGTTCTGTTATGTATTGATCTATTGTCTCTCCTTGTTGTTGTTTTCTAGTCATCAATAAGTATCGAGAAAATATTTCATTTTTCTGTTCAATATAGATTGAATTAAGAACTTCGATTGCATCTTCATAAGTTATCGAATCCTGAACAAGTTTGTATACTTTAAATGATAGCCGATTAGTAAGGATTTTTAGTTTGTCACCTGTGGTAGTGAATTCTGTTGCCGAAAGAAAGTCTTCAAACGTTTTTAACCAGTGCGTCCATTCATCTGCAGCATTTGGAGATTCTGGATCTATTTCAAATCTATCCGGTCTCAAGAATTTCTCCATTTCATGTAGCACTGGTGTAAAAATTTATAGTGAATAAAATTGTTATAAATTAAGAACATTCAACCAGCAGTAGAGCATGGATTTTATTCACTATAAAACAACAACTACAAATGAAAAACAGCAAACCAAATAACAAGGGCAATACGGTAACTAAGTTACCATAGCCTACTAAATGCTCAATCATGTGTGTTCAAGTCCGTCATGTGATTAACATACCACTCTTGCAACTGTTGACATAATTATTTGTGTTTTACTGAAAATACAGAAAGAATGTATGAAGCTCTCCGGAAATTCCTTGGTATCGTGGTATATAAATATAGGGCGCATGCCTTGCACTGTCGATACGAGTCTAAACTGTCGTTCGTGTGTAAGTTACTTGTAATAATGGGAAATAATAAGACAGATATTGTTAATACCTCTAGTTTATTAAAATATTTTCACAATAGTACCATGGTTTCAGGGCTATACCTGTCCCATCCTCAGCTAAATTTAGCCCAGAAACCATGGTACTATTGTGAAAATATTTTAATAAACTAGTGGTATTGACAATATCTGTCTTATTATTTCTCATTATGGAAAAATACCACAATATCTCATCACATACAATTAATTTACTTGTAATAGCCTTGGTTCGTGTGTATAGTCAGTCCAAGCAAAGTAGACATTCTGGCAAGATGGGAATATGACTCCAGCTCGGTCAATATTGGCTTGAGTGTTTCCTACAATTTGAAACCAAGTACAGGTCAAAATAAAGCTGGAGACATTTTTCCAACTTGTCAGAATGTCTTCTTTGCTTGGACAGACTACACCTACAAAGTTCAAAGAATATATTGAAATAAATTGGTAATTAAGAGCCGAAAATTGAATTAATAGCCGAAAAACACGGTCACTGTGAGTCACTACTGCTGACCAAAAAACTGATTATGGATTTAATATAATAAACTTCACTTCCCTGTCTTTCAGAGTAGACGTTAAGCCATAAAAATTAGCCATCTCTTATCATCATCCCTCTCGTTACCCACGCGCAAGCCTTAGAGCTCACGTGGACCCTCAGAAAACAACCAAAATGTTGGTGTATCAATACATGTGTATGATGAATCCAATAAAACATGCAAGCCTTTTGTAGGCCTATGTGTTGAGTCTGATGTCTCTTGTATAATGTATTTCATTACACCATTTACTGGGTACTCGTCAATCGGTGAGGGTGGTTCCTATGTGATCTTGAACACTGTGGACCGCTCTTGGATGAGTGGCCAAGTACACATTGGCGAGGTGGAACCTACCCGTAAGGGTCTCCCCACCATTAAAGGCCATAAGAATTTATTTTTTATCATACCTTGCAGTGAAAGTATGATCTTGGGTTATAAAATAATGGAATCGACTGAATACATGAAAACTGATGTCTTATGAACAAGATAATTTTGGGTTACATTATTTTTGTATTGGGGCGCACGAGAGCGAAGGGAACCTGTTTGCCTCATTGATACTGCCAGGGAATTTGTTTTTGTTTTTTATGCTGAAAATGCCGGATAATTTCAATTATACCGTATCATGTTTTTGTTTTCAGATGAGGCGGAGAATCAACTATGAAAAGTGCAGAGCTATATACAATGAAGACATGGACCGGAAAATAGCATTTGTTATGAGAAAAAACCGGGTTGAACCTTTTCCTGGTTGTATATAATTCTTCAGTTCTCTTGCTTCAATTGAAATTCCATTTCTGTAGATAGAAATAAACATTAGTTTCATTAGAAATTTCTACAGTATAATTATTGTCGTACAGGTAGCTCATACCTAAGTTCTTTCAACTACATTAATTTACACCCCTTTTTGCACAGTTTAAATATACAGGCGCTATGTACTCAACTTTGAATTAATTGATTTATCTGTTATGAAGACTTCAAACATTAAATAAGTTTTTGAAAAATTGAGAATGTTCTGAAGAATCGATTGAGACAAGTTCAAGGCTCTCGTAGTTTCCTAGTTATTGTCAAAAACCACAAAACTCGCATAAATCGTTTCATTCTATTTTTTCATTAAAATATTTATTTCTCAAGACGTATTCTCACTATTATGTTTGAAACTATTCTTAATAGACTCCTCAGGTAACGAATCAAATCGTCATCAACACAAATAAAACGCTTTGGCGTTAATCGAGAAAAATTCAGTTGTTTTCTTGTCAGTTTGTATTATGCAAAATGCATACCTCGGAATCCGTCGCCAACTCGTGTTATTAAACTTATTTGGGATGCCCAAAGTCGGTTTCCAGCCATATCTTATTTTTGGTTCACAGTCTTTTTTCAGGTCTAATTTGCCTGGGCTATAAGCATTTGAATGTCATGTTCAACTGTTCTTGCTTCTGTCATGACTGTGATGAATATTCTCTGTTTACCAAGTGAATGGATCACTTGATCACATAGTACAACACCTCTTTGTAGCCTACTCTGCTTGAATTTCGTTTTTTCATAATTTTCAAAGAGAAACTGGTAATCAGCCTTTTCTCAAAGGAATGATGAACGCAGAACTAAGAATTATTTTTGATTGAATCAAGATCACTTATAATCAAGATTAATAATTATAATAAGATAATTGGATTTCAACTAATTTAGATTAAATGTTCATTTTAGTCAGTCTATGAACAGAGTACCTATACATTTAAAATGACTAAATGAAGAAAAATGAAGGTTTAATAATTATTGAGAAATCAATACTTTTGTATACGGTATTGCTGAATTGCTCAATTCACTTTTATTATTATTCGAATATAAAAATATATTAATGTTTTAGATAATTCACACATATTACAAACTTCAAATGAGAGGAAATAATATACAAAATACAGGGACATAAGGTTAATTAAATATTGCCAACAAACTAGATTCAACAATAGACTATAAATAATTAACGCCAACAAAGATTGGCAGTTGAACGTTTCATAAAGAACTACTTTTTAGAATAATAAATACATATCAACATAGAAATTATGATTAAATGTGTTTGGCTCAAGTTATAATTTTATTACTAGATCACATATTACTTTACCTAATATTACATAAATTGAATGAGTGTATGAAAATTGAATAACTAGTTTCACTAATCCAACAATTCTCATTCCGGGACGGAGATCTAATCTCATAGATAGATTGTTTGTAATATTTCTGATGAGATTTTCTAGTGGATCATTTTAAAGAAACCCATTCAAATTACTAAAAATTTAGAATGTATAGAGTATTTATGACACTAGTTATGACAGTTCATGACTGATGAATGGTTTTAATGAGATGACAATTTCACTGTACGTGATATACAATACTAATTTGAGTACTTATCTTCAGTGTGAGTCTAATGCCCGGTTTTTCCAAGCACACACAAACTTGAACCCTCAAATTTTAAGGGACACTCAAATATTTGAGGGACCCTCAAATTTTGACAAATCGTCAATTAACAGCTGACATTTCCTATACTTTTAACATAGGAGATTTGAGGGGCCCTCAAACCAAAGTTGAGGGACCCTCAAATTTTGACGAGTGCTCAGATAACCATCTGACATTTTCTTTAAAAAATTTATAAAAGTAATAAATATGGTTATTTTGTTTACATCTACTCGTCATTATGTTGTAAGATTATGCATTCTCCAAATTAGCAAACATTGAAGTATCTTAATTTATTGTTTAAGGGAGAATCGAAATATATCGAAATAATCATGCCACAATTTATTTTGTCTTCATTCATTTAAAATATTACAAAATATCATGCAAACACTCGAAGTAGGCTACTGCTGGATTTAAGGTTATCGCTTTGAACTGATGATAATATTATTTTGTTTACAATATAAGTGAGGGTGATGCCCACATGGGCTCTTGGGCCAGTGCGTGGGTAACGGGAAGGATGATGATAAGAGATGAATGGACCTACTGCTTTAGGTGGGTTCCGAACCACCGGGAAGCGATTTGAGGCTCATAAATTGAATTCAGAGGAACCGGTCACCATTACAACGGTGGTGGTAGAGGCACGTCTCTTATCTAATCTCACCGATTAGACGCTCTCTACCACTGGGACAAACCGCTTCGCCGAGTACTGTATAAGTACTGATAAGTACTGTATGTAACCAATGAGAATGCAGATTCGCTTCAGAAATTTTTAATAAAATGTCAGCTGAATATCTGAGCATTCGTCAAAATTTGAGGTCCCTCAACTTTGGTTTGAGGGCCCCTCAACTCCTATGTTCAAAGTATAGGAAATGTCAGCTGTTAATTGACGATTCGTCAAAATTTGTGGGTCCCTCAAATATTTGAGTGTCACTTAAAATTTGAGGGTCCCTCAAGTTTGAGTCTGCTTGGAAAAACCGGGCATAATTATCTCTATTCAACCCACATAAGAATAGCAAGAAATAATATTATCATATCAAAAGATTAATTTGCCTTTACACAATATCGAAGAACTCAGTTTCCTTCTCAAGGAGTGTGATAGACGACATACCAAAAACACAAGATTAAAAGTTTTCATCTTCCCACTGTACCATACCACATTGAAACAATTAGTAACTTAAATAATGCTCAATTACATTAGTAAGACATACAAACAGATACAAGTGGTAGCTCAGTCTTTAATTGCATTGTGCATACTGCTTTAATATTATGACAAGTAGAACTAGGAACTAGTTCCATTTCATTTGAGTCTGTTTTAAATTAATTTATAATTCAACAATATAATAAATAATTAACAAACGTCATCTCAGTGTTAGTAAATAATTAACAAACATCATCTCAGTGTACTGAAAGAAATGAAAAGGCAAAGTCGCCAACTCAAGCAAATTGTACACAAACTGCATCTAGGTATTGAATAGTTTAATTTCTGAGATGAAATACGAACATGATATCTAGCAAAGAATTGCTAAACAACTGTTTTATGACTCAAGTTGTAAAGGATGTACAGTATGTATTTGATAATACCAGCAAGACCAAAGTAGAACTGATTTTTTACAGTTTCAATATAGGCTAACAAAATTGATTAATTTAGTAAGCTGGAACCAACTTCAAAGTAAATTTGATTTTATAGTTACAAGATAACGAGATATCTTTATCAAGTTAGTTATGTTATTAACGAAAAACCAAATTAAATATTATAAGATTGGCTTTGGAGAAAGATCACAGTTCAGTTGCTCAACCCGCAATTTTCTTCACATTGCAGACCTTATTGTTGCAAAGTGGACACCTACCAATTTCTTTCCAAATTTTTTTGGAGCATCTATAGCAGGAGTAGCGGTGTACAATTTTCGTATGAATGAAAACGCCGTCCTTTGGTCTGGCCATACAAGTTTCACAGGTCTCCCCAAACAGAGGCCACTGTTCACTCGACTCGGTCTGGCAAGTTATCGATCTCGAAGTTACTCCCATTTTTGCACAACTATCGTCAACATAAATAGATGCACTTTCACCGCTCGATGTTGATGGTAGAGACGACGAACTGGGCAGACTGCTGCTGTTGCTAGCACTTCCACTCTCATCTATCTTCGCCCGCTTTCCTTTCCGCCTCGTCCGCTGTTTCCTCTTCTTTGCTTTGGGCTTCGGCCGTGGAGGGAAAAAGTTCTTGCGATCCTGAAAACATTTACCAACATTATTCCTCAGCCTTGCAAAAATTCAAATTAGAATAAGAATCGGTGATTTTATAGTGGCTCTAAATTTTTCATGGTTTTAATTAATTATTATTCCAGTGGATTTTCTTCACATATTTCTCGTGTCAACCTTCAAAATTCAGGATTCTCTTAGAAAATATCTGTGCTAAGAAGATTTCAATGAACATAATTTTTGACATTTGATTGTCTTCTCTCGAGAACAGTGAACCCTTTAGCAAAATTACTTCTAGAAGTATGCTTGTTGAGAAACTCAATTCGATATGAATGATTCTCTGAACTGAATTTTTATTCAAAATTGGGATCGAGATAGTGAAGGGCCTGAGCCTGTTTTCTCTTTCCCTATCATATAATTATTTTGATTGTATGTTTGCATCTCTGAATGAATAAATGGGCATCATGGAAACATATTCATTGAGATCAAAAAGAAGTGGGCAGTAGTAGTCGACCATTTGCCGAACAGCAAAATGATCCATCTCTTCGAGAAGCAGCGTTGTAATTTATGAACTTCGGTCAATAATATTCCAGTGAACGATATGGCTTATCCGCAAACAATCCCAATATTAGCTGGTATATAGGATCAACTCGCATTCAATGTAAACGCGGCCTTCCGGCAATAAGAATCTGACTGGAGCAGACTGGACACGAGACAGGAGCTCTAGATATTCTAAAACTTTAGAAATAGATTCTAAAGTTATGAATACAAAAATTCACAATTCCGAGTTCTCAAAACTTCTACCAGTAGCCTAAAATCAGATTCTTAAAAAAGTACTCCGATAGAAAAGTTTAATGATTTAGATTTCTCAAACCTAGAAAAAGTTCGCAAGAATACTCAAAAGTTTCCTACAATTACTCAATAACTACAAAAGTTCAGTCAGAAATATATTTTCTAAATCAACTTATTGTAAGTTAAGTGTACAAGTTCTATATTCTATGTATGTAGTGCTACTATTGTACCAAGAGACTCAATCTTCAACATACTGTACTTATGGATTGATGATGTACTAGATACAGGGCCCTGGCTTATAAACATTTTACAATCCACATTACTCATAATTCGTGAATGTTATTGGTATTTCTGTCTCATAAATGTTTCCCATAATTCGGAAATTTCACAACCTCAGCTGGCTAGTTGCTATGACATGGAAACCCCAAAACTTTGCTTCCAATGCAATGATTTGATGAACAAATTGATATATTATTATGAATTATTTTTATATATATTGATATATATTTTAATATATATTGATTATTATTTTTGTTGTGAAATTTGAATAAAAATAATTTTTGTCGCTAAAATGATATCATAACCTACAAATCAAATTGTAATAGTCGGCCTTTGAAGTACTTTCAACGTAGTCTGCAATATTAGGGCAACAGCTGTTTTTTCCAAAATTTGGAACATTGTAAATCGAACGTTTTATTGGTGAATCAACAATCCCAATCACTTGTTTTCCATCATAAAAACAAGCTGTAAATCTTTATAAGCCAAGGCCCAGGTGTTTTATTCGAAAAAAACTGAATAAACTCCAGTTTTTCATATATATGCATTTTATCAATACCTACTAATACATGTATTAGTAAGTATTGATTTTATGCATACATCACTTTGAGAACTCAACTTCATGATTCTACTTCAACGTTCATTTGATAAAAGAATACAACGGTCCATTCATACTAATGAATTTGAAAGATTCTTACTCCAAAGCACTTCTCGCAAAATCTGAACATAGGATTGTTGTTGGGAGTTCTACATTTCACGCAGAACCAGTAGTCGGTTAGAGACAATTCTGGATCAAATCTCTCCGGTATGTCATCTGATGAAGATGTAGATGTTGAACTAGTATTCTCTGTCACTGCTTTTATTATTTTGCCCTTTTTTATCATGATATCCTAGAAATCGAGAAACTTGTGTTACAAATACATGTACATGACATAAACAATTCCACATTTATACACCAGATTAGGACAAAACTTCGCATATAATATCATGTCTACCTTGGGAGGTTCCTCAGTCATGAATAGACATTTGAAGCCGTGTGGTCTCCGTTCAACTGGATTTACTAATGTTAACCTTACTTACAAAGTCGAGATTTTCAAAAACGTTAATGATTGCTCTATTTTCTTTTCAGCTGTTATTTTTTGAAGTTCTTTCGAATTCCAATAATCCATGCTGCAGAGAAGCTCAGGTCTTTTTAGTTACTTTATTGGAATTAGTGAAAAATAAACCCTTGAAATGTTTCATTCGCATTTTCAGTTTACCCTTCTAGTTTGTGAACTTGAATTACAATGAGCTGTTTTATGACCTTGAGAATCTTGAGAATTAGCTTCAAGAGAATAATACATCAACATTGTTAACATGATACCAAGACAAAACATTTATTTAAAAATTTAAGGCATCAGGGCTTTTATAATAATTCTTTTGTAAAGTTGATTAAAAAACAGTTATAAAGTAAATCGACTAACTTAGAAACAAAAAATTAATCTACGTTAATGAGTAGAAATTTGGTTTTAGGGAAAGTAGTTAGTTCTCTCGTTATTTCCGTTTGCCTAGGGCTACTTATAAATGTATTCTATTTATTATATAGATCTCAGTACCATTTTAAAATTATTTTTATTCTATCATGACATGTTTCAACTCTTTATAGTCTTTTTTACTCTTAAGAGTTGAAACATGTCATGATAAAATAAAAATAATTTAAAAAGAGTACTGAGATTTATACATTGAATAGTTCTGTCGTTCTATAAATATTGAAGACAACTTTGAATACCCGGTGAAAATTAGGCTATTCTTAAAGCACAAAAAAAACATGCTTTACTCATGATTGAAACATAATCTTACATCATCGTTTGAAGAAGTGGAGAATGATTCATTGACAGTAAACGGATGACGAATCTCACTGTCCGACAAACTTCTTGGTTCGTATTCCACATCTTGAGCATTATCATCATCATCTTGACTGTCTAAATCATCATCATCTTCTTCTTCATCTTCATTTGATGATGTATCTGGAGTATCTTTGGCCGAATCTGAAAACAGAAGTAGGCTAAAGTAAATATGAACCTTAATACGCTCCAAGCCTAAAAAAAGCGGTCGCATCTGAAGTTGAAAGAAGCAAAATGTAATGTTTACATTAAACGGAAAAATCTTGAAACATCTGTTCGAGACTCCAGTTATACTATTGTATTTGCTAACAGCGGCATTTTACCTGCATTGGAGCCGGACCATTCACAGAGTCGCTCGTTTATGGATAGCCTTGTAACATTAAACAATTAAGTTTTAAAAATTGATGAACTCATATCAATTGGTTGAAACGAGCCAAATAATACTGCAATTACTTTTTGAATACTAAAAGCAAACTTTTATGCAGAATAACAACTATAAAATAAGATTCTCAAGAATAAAAAACGTTATTATATGAATTCAAGTATACATTTTCTACAAGTTTCCAAATTTGAAAATTGCAGTAACTCACTAGAAATAGCATACAAAGAAATAGAGTTCGCAACAAACATTGTGGCAGTTTCGTGCGTCTCTTCGTCAACAACAGCTGTTGGAACGTGAAAGGGACACACGAAACCAAATTAATTTTGTTGCAAACTCTTATATCATTCAAAAGTAGGCTAATCAAATTCCTGTTTACTGAATAATAATTAATTTTCTTACATTCTAAATACAAGTAAACGAGGGCCGCAAAAACTTTACGTCTATAAGCCGACATCATGATAAGTTGTGGTTGTGATCACTTTCAAAGACGTACTCTTGGACCCTTCACTTTCTGACTTTGATCTTTGACCCTTGACGTGTTCTTCTTCCAGTCGATTACTTTGTTTCAACTGGAAAACATTTTAAAAGAAGAATGAATCGCTCTTATTCATTACAAATTTATTACAAAATAATTCTCCTTTTCACATACCTGTAGTTCTGTCTTGTATACTGTGAACGGATTCAGTGTCTTCTTCTGAAGGACAGCTGGACTCAGGCTCGAGAATATAGTAATTGTAAAGTCTTGGATAACTTGATGATGGTTCTCCTAAAATATACAATACTTTTTCAATATCTGAATTGAATAATCAATCCAATTATTGGAAAAGACAAACTTTATGTTCAAATATACAAGCACAGACATTAGTTGGTTAGTTTTAAATTTCACCGCTGAAGTTTGTAATATGAAACCACCTAAACCAGAAGGTTGATTCATCTCTCCTCATTTCACACAAGTTTTGTGCTCATAATTATGGTGCCCTGTATAACGATTATTACTCATTCATATCACATTTTTATGAGTGTCGCAAATAAAAAATAAGATCAGGAATATAGTAGTCTAATGAATAAAAAATTAGATAAAAAACCGGTATCAACTCATGCCCAAAATATTTTGGGAAGATGGGAAAATGATTTCAGATCGGTTCAAGTTAAAAAATTTCCTATCTTGCCAGAATGTATCTTTTGCTCTACATCAACTCCAATAGTAGCAGCCACAAAATAGAGCGGATTAGAAATTTTTAGCGTTAGCCTAGCCTTGCCAGTTTACTATATTTGGAGTATTCAGGAGAAGAGACTCCGATGCCTGGACTGGAAGCACTCAAATCTTTCTTCGCTTCACCATTTCCATATCTGACAGAAGGGTACAGTCTCTTAACCGCCCAATTTAATGGATGTTACAATAGTGATTATACATAAAGGCAGCAATTACTATTCATCTGAACTCTTGCCCAAGTGAACTGCGATCGACTAGCACTTTTTTGGTAGTCTGTGGTAAACTGCAGTGAGACACCTGATACTAGACCACAAACTTGTAGGCTATATTTGGTGTATATTTGTGTTTGTGCGATCTTTTTCTAACTGGCTCAAATACCAACAAAAATCGGAGTGATGGCGAGCCGAACAGTGACAAAAACAACCCAATACGGTGCACTCTTTCGTATTCAACTCGCTCATCTACGCTTGGGGAAAGTTAAACACAGAGAATGTAAGATATAGCTTTTCTGTGGTTTAAGCTGCTGTGTTTGGGTAATGGTTGTAGGGGTTGTCAATCATAATAAGATTTCATTATGACCAACAGTAGGTCTATTTATCATCTTGAAAATTCATTACACCCACAAGATAAATTGAATGAATAAAATAGAAACTGAATCTTACCTATGTCATGTGACCCATCATGTTGTCTTTTACCAAGAATTGAAGTGGCCATACTGAAAGAATGGAGACATTTTTTTATAAGAGACATTAATAAGCTTATACTAAATGGAAATGCAAAGTCTTATACATTATTTACATTTACCGATTATTTTGGCCTTAATTCAGAGGAGGAAGGTGGAAGGTGAGCAACATATTTTTCCAAACTAGTAATGTAATATTAATAGGTGTGATAAACAAGTCAATATAACAAGCTTGACATTGACCGAATTTGATGACGGTTGTGCCTCATTTTCAATATTATCATAGAAGATGGACTATAATAATATAAAGACAATAATATTCACTCAAGTAACTTGATGAAGACATTCAATTTGGCAGCACCCACAAGGAAACATTCAATATAGAGGAATCAGGCAGACACGCTAAGGTAGGTCTCAAGATAGTAAGCTATCTACACTTTTACAAGATGTCCTCAACTTATTCAAATTGCTTCCTAGTAAGTTATTGAAGGTATCTCACGCTGACTGTATACCGTGCTTACTACATAGGCCTACTGACTTGACCACACCAGGTTTTGTTTCCGAGTCAACTTGCATCGATCGAGTTGCTACCTAAAATGCCGCGTTAACACCGGAATGTTAATAACTTTTTTAATAACGTATTATTATATAGACTTATATATTATATAACTTATTTTACAAAAGTTATTAACATTATGGTGTAAACGTGGCTTCACGTCCAGTAGATAGGAGTTAACATAGGTACAAATAGAAACCAGGTTATTCATACAAAATTGGAACAACAAATCATATCTAACTTGTAATTTATGGACCTTATGATACTGAACTACATCTTGATAAAAATACTAATCATCAGTTCAAAGATGGATTTTATCAACTAATTACAGACTGTTTCAATTTTTGATTGTCGCTCTTTCGACTTTCGAGTCTTCATCTCTTGATCAAGCCGATTTGAAAACGACCTTGTGTGGGCGAGCCATAACATAAGTTCTTGAAATGCTAAAACAATAATTATTATCAAATTTGATTGGTCGATATTCAAGCGAATTGAGTTTAATAATCATAATAAAATAATGGACGGTAGCTACTAGCTAGTGACAAATAAGAAATACTGCAATAAACATCAACAATCAACAATTGACATTGTTGATGTTCTAGTCTATTAAAAAATTATAAAAACATTATCTTACCTTCAAACAACAAATTAATAAGATTTTCTCCAGCAGCAATGGCTTGGAGTTGTTAAAAAATAAAGCCAAGAGCCATGTTTCAAGCAAAACAACCTCGAATATGATAATTATACAGAATTTTATTTACAATTTTAACTCTAACCAAACTACAAGTTTACAATACGAATACTAAGATCGGCGATCACACATTATAGAAAAATAAACCAATGAATGAGCAAGAGCTTGCTATCTCACAAAGAACGTCACCACATTTCCAATTTGAACATGCAGGAACAAACCTGTCTGTATATTTAGCGTCCCCTCACCCCGCCTGGCAACTGACCACCTTGTCATTGTCTGTCGGTTGCAATCTTGCGATACCAACCGAAATTCGCACAAGACAATCTCTACACTACAATAGAATAATCACCAAAATATCAATTCCTATAAATAGAACTTGTATTTTGATTTATGCCATTCCATATAGATGAAAAAGATGATTGAATGTTTGGTTGTTTGAAACTATTTGAAGGCGTTCTGAGCGGGACTTTCAAATAATGAATTCGAGCTGCCGCGGCGCTGTTTAGCCATCACAACTCTATTTTAACCTACATAATTATATTTAAAATGTTTATTCCGCTAGAGCTACCGGCTACTAATGTTTAATGAATCAATAAATTGTAAAATTCATGATGAATTAATTTTCAAGTCAATTTCACTATTTATTATACATTAATATAGCACTAATGAAAGAGGAAAAGTTAAACAACTAATATATAGTTATGTGAATAGAGTTGTGATGGTTAGGCCGGTATTACACGATAATAGTTCTATGATCATAGAACTATTATCGTTCATAGTTCATAGTTGATCATAGAACTATTATCGTGTAATACCGGCCTTTTATACTCCGTCCACTGAGTGTTCGGACCCAAGCTCCTCTATATATCAAGTTCCTTTTATATAGAGCCCTTCTCACAAGCGGTCGTAATTGCCAGAAACGTAGAAACTTCTAATCGATATTGGAACTTTAATATCAAATTTTTGAGTGGCCTTAGAAATATTGATGTTTTATGGTTGTTCGACAAAATTTACATCCTTCTAATTCGCTATTCCTAACGCATTGGTCTACGCTATAATAGCTCTTATACCGCAATGGTTTCGAAATTTCGTCCGGCAAGTTCTCAGAATCGAATTCGCACCGCAACAAACCTTCGCAACGAAATCGTGTTGGTGTGCGCCTGGGGTAAGGGTGGGTGGTAGTGGACGGCAAAATGAAGCCCCATATAAGAAAAATGTAATTTTTATCAATTTCTTGGAGCAGATAGAACCTCATCTATTTATGGACAAATTTTACGCTTTTATGTACGTCATTGGAAAGAGAATTGAATTCTCCAGGGGTATGACTTTTTACTTTTTTGATTTTTAGTTTATTTCAATAATTAGAGTTCTATACTTCTATAGATAATTAATTATACAATAATTATTCAAATAAACTAAAAATCAAAAAAGTAAAAAGTCACGCCTCTGAAGAATTGAATTCTCTTTCCTATGACACTGTAATATGGTGAAAATTAAGTTGTGATATCATTGAATTTCTATTTTGTGTGTGTAATAAATAATGATTTTTTCAGGATGATGAACTTTTAAATATTTGACATGAACTTTGGTTTTGATAAATTTAATTGTAATAAATTCAGAATTGGTGACGTTGTTATGTAATTGCTAACTTGCTGCTTAGCTGTCAGAATTAGTGCAATTTTCATGCATTTTCCAAGTACCAGTTTCAATTTCATGTTGAAAAAGCTACTGTATTTGGGAATTGTACGAACATTGGACTTTTGGCTGTTCCACTTAAAATAGGCTCAGCGCTCGTGCAGGCGACCGGGTGTCGTTGGAGGGGACAAATTTTGAGTGGAAAAGCGAGAGTTCGATTTGAGACACGGCCGAAAGCAGATCGGAAAAATGTAGTTGATTATTGATAAAGCCTCGGCCCTCTAGATGGGTTTTTGTCCATCTAGAGGGGTTAAAAATGACATATAAAATAAAAGTAATCTAGAAGTTGTAGGGGTTTTACTTTCAGTTTAAAAGTATTTAAAATTTCAGTGTTAGTAGAGTGTGAAAGTGGTTGTGTATCTTGTGATTCAAAAATTATTATGGTGAGTGCCAAACTTTTGTTGTAGTTTTATAGCTCAAATTTTAATTTAATTAGTAGAACTTTGACCGAGGCCTTAACACTAAATAAGTAGCAGGCTAGCAATGTTTTTGAAAAGTGAATTGAAGGTTTAAATTTGTTTTAAAGAATAACTGTTCAAATTGATTTGATCTTCTTTCTCAGGATTTGTAGTTGACCTGATATTTGATAAATTCCTATTTATGTTGTTAAATCCAATTTTTAATCAAAAATAGAGATCAATAAACCTGCTGAATAGTAACCATCACAAACTATCATTTTTATTAAAAGTTCCTTGCTCGTTGGACTAGTTGCTAAAATATTTTTAAAAATAATATATTATAATCTAGGCATTTGAATGATCCACAATTAAGCTACCAACTGATCAGGATTTCGTTACATTAAGTTACAGGAAAATTAAGTTAATTCAAAAATAGTATATCTCGGCCCAGCCATTACAACACAAAGAAAATGAACGTAAATTCTGTCCATAAATAACGGCGCTATCTGCTCCAAGAGATTGATAAAAATTACATTGTTCTTATGGGACATAATTTTTTCCGTTTTTTATAATAACATAATTTTAGATTTTTGGTTTATTGAGTACAAAAAGATAGTTTTAGAGCCTGTATTCTCAATTATACCTTTTTGACACCTAATTATTCAACTTTTTCATCTTACACCGGGGGGTATTGTGATTTATATCACAATGATTAATATTTTATCATTGTTATTTGTTTCATTTTTCAATTCAATATATGAAACGACCCCTTATTTTGTAATTTTACACTACATATAAATTTATATCAATAAAATGTAAGCTCAACATCAAATTAAACACTAATAATAAAAGTTTGAAAAATAATCTTGATACTTAGAAGAGATAATAATATTTTTATTTGGTAAACTATCGGAAATTTTACCAAGTCATTTATAACCAGCACAAAAAGCTAATAGCTCGAAAACAGTGCGAGTGACATTGATTTTCCATAGGAAGAAAAATGCTTAGAATTTAATTCTACATCTGGTTCAGTGTTCAAAAAGTAATATTTCACGAAAAAAAGTTTTACTTGAAAATTTTTCAGTTATTGAATCAGCGCGAAACGTTAAATAGCTTGAAAACGGTGTGTGTGACATTGATTTTTCATAGAAAGAAAAATGCTTAGAATTTAATTTTACATCTGGTTCAGTGTTCAAAAAGTGATATTTCGCGAAAAAAAGTTTTACTTGAAAATTTTTCAGTTATTGAATCAGCGCGAAACGCTAAATAGCTCGAAAACGGTGCGTCTGACATAATTTTTTCATGAGAAGAAAAATGCTTAGAATTTGATTCTTTGTCTGGTGCAGTGCTCAAAAAGTTATATTTCGAGAAAAAATGTTAATTTTATTTAACTTTTACTGGCTGCTTAAAAAAACGCCAGCAATAATTTTGGCCCTGGATGGAGAAGGAGAGGTGGGGGAGTTTTACAAAAATTCAGGAACGTTTCTCTTTACACAAGTATCTTTCCCCTAAATTTTCAAATCAATCAGTCCGTAACCAATAAATTTATTAAAATTTTTCGAATTCAATGTGAGTAAGCCATCATGAGAGAAGAATTTTTGTATCACCCACCTAGACAATGAATGAGATTATTTTCTACTCCTCATTTTATTTTTATAAAACTTATTCATCCATATTTCGGCTTTTCTGTACTCGAGATAATCTTTTTGAAGTCCTTTCATTGTCTGCAAAAACCATTAGGATTTCTCCATGGTACAGTTTGTCTGTAATGGACACTATCTTATGCAACTACATTATATAAAATTATTAACAAACTTCATCAAGATGTCTTCTTGTGCTTTATCAGTTCCATGTTGTTGTTATTTTGAAGAATGTATTATATTTTTCTACTATTAACTATTAAATTGAGAAGTGCGCAAGTTTTCAAAATTCGCGCCCAACTATAAGCTTACTTTTGGATACGCAGTCGATACTAATGATCGATTATCGATTTCTTTTCTTAGTTCATTTTCGCTGTTCTCGTAGTGTTGAAACAAGACATTACAGTGGATTTATCTCAATAAGTTTGGTAAGTACAAGTAGGTACATTTATTGTAGTAATAATAACCATTGGAAAAATCCTATACTTAATACATTAATTTGCTGGAATGTTTTAATTTGATTTGATCAACTCTACTTTCTGCCTAACATTAATATTTTATAGGTTATGTAACTGAAATTCAGTTTGGGCTGTTTGGCCTACTGCACTGAATTTGAATTTTAATTGATAAATTCAATTCACTGTAAAATTCATTTTTATGACGGTGGTCATTTTCTGAGAGTGGGCTTCTCAATTTAGAAGTAACATAATCCATGTATCCATCCAAGGAATTAAATGACTGTCTTATCCGGTGTAAGTGTCGTTTACTGGCCCACCTCGGTAGAGTCAAAATTCTTGTTGAAATTGATTCAGTATGTTATTCTGTTGACAATTACAAAAAAATTAGCCGTCGCTGTCCAGTAGTTTTTGAATAAATCAAGTTCAAAGTTTGGCCTGGGGGGCACTTACAAATCTGATAACTCTGTTATTTGAAAAGTTCTAAAATTAATATTAACTGTACAAAATAGCAAAAAATTAGTACTAAATACCTTATTAGAGTTTATGACAATTTAAGTGATCATTGAGGACCAACAAAAAGGGTTACAATAAAGCAAATTGATAATGGAAGGGAAGGCGACATTCTGTATCAACGACATTGTAAACTAACGACATTCTGTGACACTTTCAGTCAAAAAATGGTACAGAATATTGTTGAGCACAGCCTACAGATTGTACCATTTGGTAACCTAAGCTCTGACTAACCCATCCTAAGCTCTGACTAACCTAACCTAAGCTCTAACTAACCTAACCTCAGCTGTAACTAAACTAACCCAACCTAAGCTCTAACTAACCTAACCTGAGTTCTAACCAACCTAACTTAAGCTCTAACTAACCTAAATTAGACTCCAACTAACCAAATGTAAGCTCTAACTAACCCAACCTAAGCTCTAACTAACCTAACCTAAGCTCTGACTAACCCATCCTAAGCTCCAACTAACCTAACCTAAACTCTAACTAGCCTAACATAAGCTCTAACCAACCTAACCTCTTATTAACCTAACCTAAGCTCTAACTAACCTAACCTCAGCTGTAACTAAACTAACCCAACCTAAGCTCTAACTAACCTAACCTGAGCTCTAACCAACCTAACTTAAGCTCTAACTAACCTAAATTAAACTCCAACTAACCAAACATAAGCTCTAACTAACCCAACCTAAGCTCTAACTAACCTGACCTGAGCTCTAACTAACCTAACCAAAGCTCTAACTAACCTAACCTAAGCTCTAACTAACCTAACCTGAGCTCTAACTAACCTAACCTAACTCTAACTAACCTAAGCTCTGATTAACCTAACCTAAGCTCCAACTAACCTAACCCAAGTGCTAACTAACCCAACCTGAGCTCCAACTAACCTAACCTTAGCTCTAAGGAACCTAACCTAAGCTCTAACTAACCTAACTCAAGTTTCAACTTACCTAATCTAAGCTCTAACTAATCCAACCTTATCTTGAACAAAACCAACCTAAGCTTCAACTAACCCAACCTTTAATTAATCCAATCTAACATTCAACAAACCCAACCTAACCTAAATTGACCAGAAGCAAAAAAGTAACTGTCACAAAATGTCGATTCAAGATGTACAGTTAGTTGGTGGTCAACTTTTGTAGCATCTTGAAAAAGTGTATGAACATTGTGGAATGTCAACTTGTAAAATGATGGAACAGAATATCAAATGTTAATTCTATGAACAATTTATTAATTAAATTATATTTTCAACAATTATTTATTCAATATCTTATTCAATTTTAAAATTTAGAAGGCATTGGTTCGAACAGTTCAAATCGATATTGTTATTCAATCGACTCTGCAGCCATAGTTTGAGGTTAGTGACTTGAAGAAGTTAAGTTTGTGTGTTACAGAGAAAAATTATTCAACATAATTTGAAATAAGAATGAAATTGTTATTTTAGTACTCAATGTGAGTAATTTTGTACAGTTTATATGCATTTCGAAACGTTCAGAATAAGAGAGATAGTGTACTTGTGAGATAGTTTCATAGCTCCCGTAGACCAAACTTTGAACTTGATTCATTTCAAAACTACTTGACAGCGACGGCTAATTTTTTCAAATTTGTCATCAGAATAACGTACTGAATCGATTCCAACAAGAATTTTGACTCTAGCAAGGTGGGCCAGTAAACGACACTTTAGCCGTCTTATCCTCTTATGACCACGGCCTTAATAAATAATAATCCATGTCTCTGCCAATCTGTTTCATAATATTATTACATGTTGCAAATTATAGATACACAGAGTTGGTAAGGAAAGCATGTTCTACAAAATATGTTTGCAAATACTTGAAACCCATAAAATACAGCCAGTTTTCATTGTGAGTCTGATCATACTAGACATCAAAACTGCAATCGGAATAAGGTTACCATCCGTCCTCTTTTCCCCGGACATGTCCTGTTTTTTTGTCACTTTAAAACGTCCGGCCGGATTTTTCAGAAATCCCTCATTTGTCCAGGTTTTCCACGGAAATGGGCAACAAAATACAGTAAATCATATTTTTTACTGATTTATCATAATTATTGAAATTAAAATCTCCAGAGTTGTTCTGCCAATGTATTTCCCGTTATGTAGAGAGTAGAAGTATTGTTATCAGCTGCTTGCAATCAGCTGGTCAGCTCCAATTGTAGAGTTGTAGACTTTTAGAGAGGTTTTTGAAGAAATCTATTCAAGAATTGCGTTCTAAAAACAGATCAAATTAAGTAATAGTTTTATACAATCACATAATTTTAGTCCCTTGAGTACAAAAAGATAGTTTTGTAGCCTACATTTACAATTATACCTTTTTGACATGCAATTATTCAACTTTTTTATCTTACACCAGTGGGTATGAGGAACCTCCCCCCCCCCCCGACAAGGCCCAAGGTGTCCGGCTTTTTGACCCAAGCAATATGGTAACCCTAAATCGGAAGAGAGTAGAAAGTAGAAACAAAGCAAAGTGCTATGCATTATTTTTTGTCATTCCATATGTAACCTATATGGGTTGTGAATTTTTTGTTTTTTCAATGGCTCAACAGCTCTATGAAGGGCCTGGCCTACCAGCTGGTTGCCAGTTTCATATTTACTCCACTATAACCTACAGTCCGTCCAAGCAAAGAAGACACTCTGGTAAGACGGGAAAACAATTCCAGCAAGACCAATACCGGCCCAAGAGCCATAAATTCTCAAATAGAACCGTCAGTCCCCAAACCAGTACTGACCGAGCCAAAGCCACCGGCCAGGATGCCATCCCCACCCGCACAGGCCATACAGCAAACAAATAATCATCAATCAGGATATAGGTAATGTGTGGTTAGCACTTAGATCTTCTCAACCATAAGCCAGTTTCCGTAACCAAATGACGGCGCAGAACACCTCTGAATAAGATCCAGTTAATCAGTTAGAGTGTAATGCATCAATTAGGTACTATTCCAGTGTTTTTTTCAAAGGGTTGTAGTTGTAGATTACTCAATTAAATTTTCAACTCACAAAGGAATAAAAGAGTTTTTTTAAAGAAATACATTCTTTAAATATTGTGGAATATTTCATGTAATGAAGTGTGTACAATGATGCATGACATTCTTTTAAATGTAATATTGATGAACTCAATCAATGATGTTCATGTAATTGATGAATTGTTGATAATTCACTTTTGAACTATTATTGACTACACTGCAGTCTCAATAATTATTGAACGAGCGATAGCGAGTTCTTTCTTTTGACTCAAGGCCGAAGTCGTTGTCCATCTGTTCGTTCGTTTGTTTGTTTGTTGGTTTGTTTGTATGTTCGACAATAACTTTCGAACGCCTCAATAAATCAAATTCAAATTCAGAACATATATTCTTCATACTTCTATACAGGTCAAGTTCGTTGGACAATGAAATCGACCGACTTCTTTATCCTTCTTCAGGAAAAAAAATGATAAGCACTCAGCAACAATATATCTATATATACTTCGGCATGTATCAAATTTCAACACAATAATCACGGCTGGAAAATGTCATAAGGAACTTGAATATTTTTTTTTGAGAATCCATCTGATTACAGTGGAACAGCTGATTGAATATTAGCGGCAAATTTGAAAATATTATCATGAGAAATAATAATGTTCTCAAATCAATAAATTTTTTCATGTGAAGTCATATGTTAATATTGATTTCAAAGTTTAAACATGTGATAGGAGTCTATTTATTTGAACAGCTGACAAAAGGCGGCAAATTAAAATTATTTTACCATTGGTTATTTTTAAAGTATTCTTGTTCAAGGAAGTTAGTCGTTTAATTTGATTTCTATGCTTTAATAAGTAAGACTAATAAATAAGTCAGCCGTGCTTTTCTACGGGATTTGAAGAATGCTAGGAGATCTCTAATAATTTATACAATTTATCTGAACTATCAAAAAATTCCATTCTTGAACGAATCTCTACGTTTGTTTTCAATTTGATACACTTAATAATTTACAAATTCTGTTGAGTGGGTCGCACGCGAGTTCTTCAGCCCATTGGGCTAACTAGTTTTAATATTAGTAATAAAAACTAGTATTTAGAAAGTATTGAGTGCAGTCTCATCAATAATTATTCAAACAACTTAAATAGTAGAATGGATGGATTAATTAATTTGGAATCCAAAACAAATAGGTAATTTTTTTCTATTAAGTTATATCGACTGTTATGGTCAATTTCCATACTATCAGATCAGGTGAATTTATTAATACTATTTTGCATTAGATTTTGAGAAATGGAGTAATGGCACGTAATTTCATTTCAGATCAACTTCCTCTTGCGCCTTGGTGGGGCTGACATGAAGAAGAGTGCTGCATCACTTAATGCTTGATGAGATTGCCAGTAAATTCTGTTGGGCTGACCAGAACGGAAAACGTGCCTTCAGTTGTCTGGGAATAAAATTCGTAATTTTCAGTAAGTACCTTAAATTCAAATTCTCAATAATATTTGTTCTAAAAATTGGAAGTTTCCTATGATAGCTTTTAAATTAATTTTGTGATTCTTCACATTTTCTTTTTTCAAGTACATGAACTGCTTTACTATTATTATATCTCTTGGAAGAGTAAAAATTTATTGTCATCATCAACTTGCAAAATGTTAATTCAAGATCTGCACAAGCATAGAATGAATCATTGCTATACCTTGTAATTTTTCCCTTCTTTGGGAGATTGGCTGTTGTTAGTAAAGATAGTCAGTCATTTCCCATCTCTAGAGGAATATCATCTGTTGCATTGCATTCTAACTGATTAACTGCATGTTATTCAGAGGTGTTCTGTTCCGTCATATGGTTACAAAAACTGGCTTATGGTTGAGAGAATCAACGTGCTAACCATAGGGATGATTTGATACTCCTTTAGTATCGATACGGTATCGGAACAGAGGTATCGATACCATTTCGATACTCAGATAAAAGTATCGATACTTGTGGTATTGATACCATGTATTGGGTTCATATTACCATATTGGCTCAGCAGATAGCGCCAGGTGTATTTTTGTTCCAAAACCCCCCTCCCTTCCATTCAATATCAATCTTACTGCTTGAACTATTCATGGGGAGGGGGGTTTGATCTGATCTATGGTGTGCTGGTGCCAAACACAGAGAAGAACAAAAAAATGAAAAATTTCTCCTCTGTGTGCAAAACTAAAATTGCTTGATGGAGGAAGGTGCAACCATCTACAATAATATCCTTATAATAAGTTCACACATCCGGGTTTGCCCCCCCCCCATCAAAAAGGAGGAAATCCTGGATCTGGCACTGGTGACAATTATTGAAAATATAGATCACTACGGTTTCTTTTGATATTCCAATGAGTCATGGAGTTGTGTAGAAAATAAGAAAAATATTCTACTACTGTACTTCAATATCTTCTATTGGAAAAATAACTGTTGAAGAGTATAGCAGATGCTAACAAAACTGGCTGTTGACCAATAACTATTATTAATTCTTAGCTCTGTCAGGATAGTTGGAAAGTGGTCTGATGGAGCTTATCAAATTGTCAAAGACCAGTGAATGGCCTCAGTTAAATCATTTCGTTTTTGTAGACCGCTTCCACACTGTCCCCACAAAGCTGAGCATTAATATCAAATATATCAATTAACCACCACTTTTGTTGTTGTCTGCTATTCCAGAAAAAGTACTGATTTCATTTGATTACTTTGGAATTGATACAGTATTGGATAAAGTACTTGCATTGGTATCAATTTGCTATTACAAAGTATTCAGAATCAAAAAAGTACTTGGTATCAAAAGAAGTACTCGGTATTGAAAAAAGTACTTGGTATCAAAAAAGTACTCGGTATCGAATAAGTTCTCGGTATCGGAAAAAGTACTCGGTATCGAAAAAAGTACTCGGTATCGAATAAGTACTCGGTATTGAAAAAAGTACTCGGTATCGGAAAAAGTACTCGGTATCGAAAAAAGTACTCGGTATCGGTATCGAAAGCCAGGTATCGATACCAAAGTACTCGGTATCGAAAGAAAAGTATCGATACCAAGTAGTATCGGAAGTATCGAAACGTCCCTAGCTAACCACTCATTACCTCTGTCCTGGTTGATGATTTTTCGCCTGCTGTATTGTCTGTCCGGGCGGGGAGGGTATTCAAGTGGTGTGGGAGGTGGCTTTGGCTCGGACAGTGTTGGTTTGGGGACTGTGGGTTCTGTTTGAGAATTTATTGCTTTTGGGCCAATATTGCCCAGTCTGGAGTCGTTTTACCGTATGCCGGGGTGTCTTCATTGCTTGGATGGACTTTACAGTGGAGTAAATATGAAACTGGCAACCAGCTGATAGAACTAGGCCCTTCATGGGCTGTTGAGCCATTGATAAACAAACCTAGTAATTTAGTTTCTCTTCCATTAAATTAAACAAATGGACATGGCCTGTTACATAATTTTTCCACTCTTAGGCCTAATATTTTCTGCCCTCTAAGCTCATTCTGGTTAGTTTATTTCGTAAAACCCTTCATCATAATATTATACCAGACCTATATTTTACTTGCTTAACACAACTCCATATTGAAATTCTAACATTTCAAGTTGCTATTGGACATTTTCTGATTATTTTCATGTATCATTAAATAATTGTGTGTATACTATTTTTTCAATTACAGCCTTTCAATATCCAATGATTATTCCAAAATAATTCCTGTATAAATTATCATGTCTGTATATAACCTATTATGTATAAAATTTTATCAATAAAGGTGCATTTTGGTGAAAGCAATTATTGCTGGATTTTGGGTTGCTTTTGATAGCAAAATGGCTGGTAATCCTATGCTCCAATAATGTATGGGAGCAGTCAGCCATATTATTGAACACAACCAAGATTGTTAATCAGCTTCAATCAAAACCAACCTTATAGTAGCAGTGATGAAGTAATATTATTCTCGTTATTTTACTTCATTTAAACTAATGTATTTTATTTTGAAGGAAATTTCTGTTGATTGTCCACTGATCATCAAACATCAAGAAGACTGAGTATTGTTCCCCATATTAATATAATGATGAAATATTTGATTTGGAGCAATTTATCCTTGAAGTATCCGTTATTGCAGTGAATTTACAACCGAGTTATCAAAAAGTATCAGGATCAATTACTATTTAAAATTGTTTGCTTTTTAGTAACTGTCTTTTTATTGACTTTTATTGTTTTTTCCCAATTAGGAGCTGTTATAAATCTTCATCTTAATGGAACAGAGAAGGAGTTAGAGCAAGCCACAAAAGTTTGGTTGAGGCTATCCAAGAATAGACAGCTGAGCAGGGATAAAGCAAGGTATGTATTAGTATATTTTGCACCTATTACTAGGTCTGAAACTGTTTTTTCACTCTTGACAAGTATAGAAATTGCCTATGCAGAAGTTTTTTTTGGATAACTCAAACTATTCAAATAATTTTTTAGGCATTATTGATATGGTCCATGCTTGCTGAGAAAAACATTTCTCACCCAGCTCTGTCCACTGCAAATTCAAGAGTTAGGTCCTCCAGATTGAGGGTTGAGCGCATGGCTAACCACCCTGCCCTGTAAAAACTCAATTGTTATAAAAACTAGAAATGCCTCGGAAACGGACCGGAATAAAAGAAGTAATGAACAGATACCTCATGACAGAATTAGGACGACAGAAAACAAAAGACAATCAGAAGGGACAGAAATCTATTTCTTGCCACAAGGAATGTCTGAACTTTGAACAGAGCAGGAGCAGGATCTGAGAAAGATGGGTATCAGGGGATGGAGTAGAAAGGCTAGTGACTGGGAGGAGTGGAGAGGCGTTTTGAAGGAGGTCAAGGCCCTTAACGGGCTGTAGCACCATGGAGTAAGTAATTCAAGAGTTAAATTCTCTTCTGAACAGCAGCAAACTTTTCTACTGATAAATGAACATAATATCTTATTTATTATATTTCACCGTCTCATGTCTGCTTCCCATTCTCGGTGAAATGGACCCAATAAACTTAATTACTGAATTAATAAGATTATCATTTGAAAGAAACTGATCATGGCTCATGAAAAACTGAAAAACGGTGCTCATGGCACCGATTGCTTAATTCCTCATTCCAATCTAGTCCTCTAATTTGAACTATTTATCTTTTATATGATAGAGAACACACCAAAAATGAAAGTAGGACACCGGAACCTCAGACCAGTGTACGTGCAGGCCCTAGCATTTGCAGACGACATAGTTCTACTGGGGGACAGTGCCAGAAAGATACAGAAAGCCGTAGATGTTTGGGAAAGAGTTTTGACTAGAAGATCCATGGAAGTCAACTCGGGAAAGAGCAAGATAATAAGAGTGTTGGGCGGAGAGAGAAATGCTATACCCATAACATGTAGAGGGCAAGTGCTGGAAGAGGTACAGAAATATGAATACCTGGGTACGGTCATCAGCAGTGATGGAAAGTTGGATGGGGAAATCCTGAACAGGGTGAGGAAGGCGATGCAAGTTTATTTCCAATTGAATAAAACTGTGGTAGGAAAAAGAGAACTTTCAATGGAAACAAGAAAAAGAATATTCAATTGTGTCTTTGCCCCTACCCTGATGTATGGATGTGAGAGCTGGGTTCCTTTGAAAAACCACTGGAGCAAGGTGACGGCAGCTGAAATGAGGTACCACAGGAAAGCAGTGGGCAAGACAAGAAGAGATAGATGGCGGAATGACAGGATAAGACAGGAAGTGGGAAGGAGAGCTCTGAGCGATGACATTAAGGAGAAACAACTCAAGTGGTTCGGTCATGTCACCAGGATGCAGGAAGGTAGAGTGGTCAAGGAAGTGGTGGAAGCAAGAAGAGAGGGGAAAAGAAGAAAAGGAAGACCGAGAGTTAATTGGGAGGGATATATGGAGGGCTTGGGAAGAGAAAGAGGAAAGTCCATGAGAGATATGAAGAGAATGGCTGAGGATAGGTTAACATGGAGGAGATGGACCGAGGCTGGCACCCCTACGCTGTGACGGCAGAAGGGGGAAAGAAAAAGAAGAAGATATGATAGAGAGGTGGTGTTTGTGCAAAATGCAAGCTTGGATTTTGCCAGGCATCTGAAAGAACAGTACCTAATATTCTCAATATACAAATTTTGTATAGCTTCAGATAATATTGATATTTTTCAAGTTCAAATTTCAATTTAATTTCTAGATTTCTCGAAATTGATGCTGGAAGTACATGAACATTGCAATAATTTCAATTAGCTTTCAAAATTTGCCTCAAAGAAATTTTGAGACCCCGTGTAGTACATACATTATTTGGGTACCTGTTATTATGTTAATCAACATACACCTGGGAGATTCTTATAATTATGCTCTTTAAATTGATACAATTCTTTTATAAACATTCAACAGTAGCCCAAGTCAATCATAATAGAATGTACAGGGTGATTAAAAAAGAGTGTTGGTTTTAATATATCAAATTAGGAGGTTTATTTAACCCAAAAACATAAAATCAATACATGAACGCATGTTCATTTGATTTTCTGATATAATGCATGAAAAATTATATCATGCACATGTACTCATCTACTGCACTGGCATGCATTAACTCTGTCCATGACATTCACTACCATAGTATGGTCAAGCAGACTGGAAAGATGGGAAAATGACTCAATAATGGTTCAAAAGTTCCAAATCTGGTCTCCAACTTTAGAGCAGAATGTTTATTTTATACAATTTGGGACAAAACTTATAATTTTTGAACTGATATTGACTGGGCTGGAGTCCGGTCTTCCCAGATGCCTTCTTTGCTCGACCAGACTGTAATAGTGAATTACATGGACAGTTTTGATGCGTGCCAGCGCAGTAGAGGAGGACACATGCATGATATCATGTCTCATGCATTAAATAAGAAAGTCAGATGAATATGTTCATGTATTATTCACTTTAAGTAATACTTTAAAAGTTTTAAAAAAGGTATTTGATTTTTTCATTTTATTTATCATTTATTTTAAATAGCCCTAAGTTTAAAGTTTAATTTTCACTTTATGTTTTTTGTTTTGTTTATGAGGGTGAAGCCCACATGAGCTCTTAGGCTTGTGCGTGGGTAATGAAATGGATGATAGATGACGACTACTTTTTTTATGTAGTCGGGACCGACGGCTTATCATCTCCTCCGAAAGACGGGGTGGCCGTATTCATGTGATTGTGCTGTGGTCAAAAATTGTTTCCCCGCTTGGGACTTGAACCAGGGTCCACCTGGTTATCAGACCGGCGCTTTACCACTCCTCCAACGAGCCACCCCGTTGTTGTTTAAATAACCCTCCTAATTTGATACATTGAAACCGACGCTCTTTTTGAATCACTCTATAGTAAATATTTTTATGAATTGAGAGGGATTGTCATTAAAACTGCTATGTCAAGTCTTTGTCTTCTAGTCTAGACTTTCAAGTTTTGAATTTTATTGAGTGGGAGTTTCTGGAGAAATGCACTCAAATAATTCTTCCCAATTCTCCATACAAGAAAAAGCATTGTCTGAAATGCAACTTATTTATAAGTCAACTTTTGTTTCCATTTTTTATAGGAGCTATGCTGATTCAATTCGCAGATGCCAAAGAGAAATATATTGAATGAGTCATCAAAGACTGGCTGAAATCTTGAAGAAATACAGCTTGCTATTAGAGCAAGCAAATAGAGCAATTTATTGGTGAATCTTGTACATATATAATTATAAGCTGTCTCCTAACTACTATTGGTTTAGTTTTATAAATTTTGTATTAACATGTTGTATTTGGTTTAAAATCATTGGTTTAAAACTATATCATTTAACAAAGAAAATTTTTTTTATACTTAATAATGTATTTTGATAAATTTTTCAAGTACAGTTGTCTTACAGTCATCACATTAAATTCCTCAAAAAACAGATTTGTTGGGTGCAACAACACTTTTGGGTGCAAATAATACACTTTTAAGTGATAAATGAGTTATTTAAATTGCAATCAAAAGCACCACCCCAGATTGTGTATTAATACATTTCTTAAATTATAATGAAATTACAAAATAAAGCTGTGAATGTCATACAATGTGTATTTGAAGTAATTAGATAAATAAAGATAAATATTTCTATTCATCGTCTCTTATTTTTTTATTCTTTTCCTTTCAACTTTTCTCCAGTATAACTGAATAGTGGCTATTTGTGTGGAATAAAATTTTGGACAATTTTTTCCAAAAAAATTGAAAAAAGTGAAAAATTGTGCCATTTGTACTAGAAAAATAGGGTTTTTTCAAGTGAATTTCTGGTCTTTTTCACATGAAATTTTAGTAATAAAACGTTATAATTTGATGAAAATCAAGTGATTAAATGGTATAAAATGTTATAATTTGGTGAAAATTAAGTGATAAAATGGTATAAAATGTTATAATTTGGTAATGAAAAAACGTTATATTCACGTATTTTTTTCACGTTTTAATAACGTGAAAAAAGTGCCATTTATACGCGTAATTCACGTGTTTTTCTCGGTATTTATACCATTATTATTTGTGAAAATAACCTGAAAATGTTAAAGTGAAAACGTGATTTTCACGTGATTATAACGTTTGTGTGCTATCTGGGATATGGTAACCCTAGTTAAGCCAGTTCATTTAATATTGAAAGGATAAAAGAAGCATATTTTGAAAATCTTCATTATTTACAAGTTTATTAGGCTTTCGGGTATTGACAATAATAATTGATACAAAAATATAATGCAAAAAATCTTATTCACTATCATTTGAGAACACAGATACGGTAGATATAGATATAAAAGTGCTTTATTGTAAAAAAAACAATTTCCTGGGTAAAGACTCTGACGACTTGAATCTCAATAATTATGATGAATCAGTAAAAAGTATGATTTAACTTACTGTATGTTTGTCACCCATTTTATGCTATTACGGTGTTATTGTGTTTAAGTTCATGAATGAAAGGGAGATTGGGATGGATATGATTTAGAATTACAATTAAGTCATTATACAATTGAAGTATAGAAACAATTGTCGCGTCAAAAACGTAAGTAATATCACTGTAAAGGTTTCATTTTATTTTCTTTTAATTAATAATATTAATATTTAACATTTCTCCAAACTTTCAACTAGCTGGTCTATATGAGCTCAGATTCCTCTTCTGTGTCATTGGCCTCAAATTTTATTATCATCTTTCAGGGATATTTATTAATTCTCCTTGTTTTTAAATCATATTTTCAGATTAATCAAAAATGAATAATTTGAGTATAAAGCTCCTTCTAGTTTTTGAGTAGCCTACAGTATAAGTAGGCTAGCATACTATTTATCACTTAAATATTGTGCTCGATACTTTTTATTTATGAATAATAAGAATATAAATGAATAAAACATCGTAGAGGATGGAACTATTTGGATCTTACATGCTATTTTCTTCATTCCAAGTATTTGGTTGGAATTCATTTATCAAGAATAAACACAAAGCTATTATGGAACTATTACTGTTCATCCTAATAATTATTATTAGGATGGAGTCGGAATAACACTTTTCCAGATAACTCCACCAATTTACTAGCAGTCAACAATGATAAAGTACCGTACATCATTATATTCTCTCTCTTATCTCTTCTATTTTTTTTCGTTAGCGCTCCCTGTCATTTTCTTTCTTCCTCCTATTCATTATTCCTAAATAAAACAATATATTTTTCAAGGGCATTTAGATAGCTTATCCTCATTCAAACACAAGTTCTCTGTCACTCGTCACATAAAATCGGAATTCTATTGAAATTATTAGAAAGTCTACTCAGAAAACGTATAACTTACGGTACCGGTACTACGAGAAATTTTATTGATTGAATGTAATAGGCTAAATGAACTGCCATAAATGTTATTAGTTATCTCTTATTCCGTTAAAAATCTGAAGGTACTCCATTTTATATGATGTGTTGTTGATCATTTCATCTCTTTGAATATTTATTGGGATTGTTTACAGGCTACAGTGGTTTATAAAGTGCTGAGGATTTTATAACTGCCATTATTTTCAATACAGCTCTCAATACAAATTGAATTTTCAGGTAAGTTTTTTTAATTTCATGAATTTTTATTTATTTTAAAATTTATTAATTCAACACTCAACTTAGCAGTGATATGTTTATTTTCTGCTTTTAATAATAAGTTGATTATGAGCAGCTATCTTCCTAGGTAGCCTAGTTTAAAATAAATTATTGTGGTGATTCTCAGCAGTTTTTAATAGTTGGTTTCAGGCCTAAATCAAGACAGATACGGTAATAGCCTATTCATTCATCTAGTTTGAACAATGTATCATGATATATGATTTGAAAAGATGATATGCTAATACATTCAAAATTATACCTAATTAAGTATACCGGTACCGTACGGTAAATACATAAAATTTATTATTATTTTTTTAAATTACATAAATTTTATTTGTAAGAAAGTATGGAATGGATCTTGCATGAACCGGTACGTAGTCTCGACTAAGAGACTATATAAACGTAGCCTAATATTTTTTTTAAAAACTTTTGCTAATCATTACTAGAATATTTTAAAGTATTTTTTCATGATATTGCTGATTCAGTATCGGTAACTTAAAGGAGAATATTAAAAAAATGGTTCGTAATTTTCATAGTGGCCTGTATGTGATATTTCCATTAGGAAGAATAGCCTACAGTAGGCCTACGTTTGGCCTAGTTATTAATAAAAAAGGAGCATTTGCTTCTGTGATGGGAAAATTTTGAAAATAAACTTTTAGAATATTCATTGAATTAGAAGGTAATATCATATAATCCAATTGCTTCTTTCAGGTGAATAGAATAGTTTTAGTGATTTTTTTGTGGTTTAGTCGATTAAGTATTATTATTGTTGACAGTAAACTTCATAAAATTTTGTTGTATAGCTTAATTATCACTATGTACTATTTAGTACTACACTATTTATATACTTTTATACTATGTACTATTTTGTTATGTGAGTTCTCACTATTAGTCAGTAATGTATTTATACTCAACTTATTCGAATTCAAATAAGTTTATTCCTCAAAGTACAATATAAGATAATGAAACAAGAAATAAACAATGTAATGGAATTCCTCCACAAAGACTGATCGTCTGCGTGTGGAGGAGAGTTCCGCAGACAACACATATGCAATCAAAAAAATAAAATAATAGAAAACAAAATAATAATAGAGAGAAATAAGCTTGAAAGTAAATAAATAGAATAATGATTTTAATAATTTTTAAACTAAATCTGATAAAATAGAGTTGAGAAATTGAAATAATAATTAGGAAATGGAAAAAACCCCAGGAATGAAGAGAGCTGTGAGATCGCATTCTACAGGTTTTAAGCTAGAGAAAAAAAGTGGAAAGAGAGAGAGAGAGAAAAAAGAAAGAAAATTATTTCTCCTACTGTAAGCTATTTTACCATATTAGTTGATGAAGTAGAAAAATAAATATGATGTTATGTGGTTATGATTTTAATATTTCTGGATTTGCTTGCAGCAAGTTATCGGATGTATGGTGAGCGGAGCAGGGCTGCGGCTGCCTCCCATCCAATGTTATACAGCCACCTGTCCACGCCTCTTATTCGGTACACGGTTAAACTGTACACCTCCGCCTCTCTTATTTCACTCGGCAAATTTCTGTATAATATATGAGCCAAGTAAAAAGAGTTTGACTGCTCTGACCCGTGTGTCAGTTGGGGAATATCATAGTTGTAGTTGGCCCTGTGGCGAGTTTCATATCGGAAGTTTAAATTTGATTCACCCAAGATCCGGGTTTTGTATTTTTTTAAGTGTATTAATAAATATTTGATAAAGATCTATCTGATATTTAAAACGGGAAACTCTGAAAAAAGCAAGCTAGTAGGATATCTGTGGCCTTTTTTAAAAATTGTTTTGATTATTGCTCTCTGTGTGACCGCCAGTGGTTCCATGAGTGTAGAGGAAACACCCCCCCCCAGCCAGGATACCATACTGGATCAGCGACTGAGCATAGGCACTGATCCACACCAATCACTTGGCTGAGCTCAGAGAAGGCAAATAATAATCTCCTAAGCCTGATTTTGACACACTGAACATGCTTTTGAAAAATAAGTGATAAAGTAGGCTTATTATTCATACTTTCATAAATTACCGTATTGTAAATTGTGACTTCCAATAATAAGTTTATGGATATAGATATTTTTGTTGCAGAAGACATTCTCATATACGATGAGTCAGCCATGTAGGAAGCTGATCAATTCAGCAAGCTCCTGCGTAGAAGATGCATTTATTGGTATCAAGGCAGCATATCCAGGTCTCAGCGTAGACCCGGAGATGAAAATTGCCATGAGGTGTTCCGAGGTACGGTACGCATTTTTATTCTTCCCGAGATCATAAATATGGTGGTTTGCAATAAGATTTCAATTGCTCTATAAAATATATTTCATAGAACTACTGTACCAGTAGGCCTCTATATTCATTTTATTTCAGAATACGCCTGGTATTGCTAAAATAGACATTCTCTACTCTCTTGCTAATAGGCTAATGTACAACTTTTGCATGGGTAAGATTATGTAATCTCAATTTAACTTATGTAATTGTATGTAAAATAACTTATGTAACAATAATGGTTACTTATGTAATCTCAATTTAACTTGATTAATCCAAAAACTCAATTTGAGCCTGATTTATTCCTCAAATATAAGTTACATAGGTACCATATTATCTGTGTGCTAATACTTCACCCGTGTTTTACTTATAATATTATCACCGTAATTATTCCCATAATCAATGATAAACTTACTAGTAGGCCTACTAATACTAAATGAAATGTACCATCGTTTTGTAATATTTATACTCATTTATAGTGCAAAATTGACATTATTCTATTTAATATTCCGTTCATAGATTCCGATAAAAATAAAAAATAAGTCTTCAATTAAATTCATCAATTAAAATTGAGTCAATCAATATAAGTTATTGATAATTGAAATTAAATTAAAAATTTCAATTGAATTGAATCTCAAATTTACTGAGCTAGTTCCTAGCATAAGAGAGTATATGCTCACGCTAGCATGGAAGATATTACGGTATTAGACTAGTAATCTATTATTATTATAAATTTATAATAATTATTAATTTAAGTAATCTTGACACTACCTATCAAATTATACTGTTTTTAAAGATTTTAATAAACGAATACGTTCTAAATTAATGCAAAAAGTATACTTACTGAGAAGCAAGCTTTTTCCTAGTTGGTACCATAAATTCTTAAATTTTATTTAAATGTAGGTAGCCTACATTCATCACGCATTTTTCATACATACCTCCATCAATATTCAATATAATATTATCAGGCCTTTTTTATAATTCATCGCAGGTATTCAAATATAATAGTAGGCCTATAGCAGGCATATAGAAATAAAGTATAATAGTAGTTGCCAACTGGGTGTTGAATAGTATAAGGAATCACTCTACTTTAAAATTATCTGTTTCAGTTTAGAAAAGGGATAAACTGTGTTGGAATCGTCTCAGGTGGAGGATCAGGTCATGAGCCTTTTTCAGCAGGTATGGAACAAAATGAGATCATACTTTGTGCTCTGCAAATTATTTAACCAGCTCAGGTCTGCCGTCTGGAGTACACTGGTATGGGAGAGGCCTTGCATAGTTACTCTAATTGAAAATGTCAAATATTCTTATCACTGTATCTCATGTAACACTGTTACCTACATTTTATTGAATTTAATGTACCGTAGGTACATAATCCAATTATATTTAAAATTGCAATAGTTTGAAAAAATATAGTGTTATTTTAGAATTATTTGGTGAAAATAGTACTCTGATGAAGAATTTTTAAATTTTACTATTTCTTATTGAAATAAATACGGTACTTCTTTATATAGAATAGCGGAGAGGAGATTCTCACTATATAAATTATGATAGTTCCTATCATAGAGACTGTATCGATGTCTCTATGATCTCTATAATATAGTTCCTAAGATTACTATGAAAACAACAAAGACAATCTACTATACTAAACTATTTCACTTTCCATGACGAACACGGCTAGTTAACATTTCCCTTTAAATTATCAATTACGATATTGCATTAAAATTTTCAAATATTAAGTCACCGACGTCACTATACTGGAAACTATTTCTATATTATACTCACATGTGAAGCGCTTCTGGAAAATGACACCCGATTTGTCAAAACTGTCAGTTCAATATGGCAGTGTTGAAGATGGATGCCACTATCCGAAAGCGCTCCACATGTGAGTAATAGCTTTCGGTATAGCCTAACTAGAATAAAAAATTGACTGCAATGTCGTAATTATTAATTGAAAGTGAAATCTACACTATATATTATACCGTACCAATATACTGCTGATAAATTGCCTCTAGTTATAGGGAGAAATTTTTTCACTTAGATGATATAGAACCACCATATCTTAGAAATTTGTTATTTCATTTTCAATATGTTGAATTTTTCTTATCTATTGTAGGATTTGTAGGCCGTGGCATGCTAAGTGCAATTGTTTCTGGCAGTGTATTCACTTCACCCCCGGCCTCCACTTGTCTTACAGCAATTCATAATGTGGCCGAGCATTTCAAAGGTAAAATGAAGTTCAACTGAATATTCTGAACACTACTCTTAGAACTTCCATCATTTTAATTCCATCGTTGACTTGTTTTCAAACTTCACTTAGGCTACTTGAGATAGGCTTCTACTAGTAAGTTACATATAATTCCATAGCGGGAAATAATTTTCTATAAAATTTTGCAATCACATAATTATTATCGTAGGCCTATGACATATTTAGGGGAGTCCCACCAAGGAAGTAATAATTATAACTTATATAAAGCTGACGCCAAAAAAGCGGTTTCGCCAAAAGGCACATTATACAATAACATTGTAAAGATAATAATATCATAGAAAATAGATGGAGTATAATGCTTAGGGAAAAAAAGTAGAATCAATTTTTCACTTGAAAAATATTGAAAACTTAACCAAATCCTTTATTTAAGCCGGATTCCCTAATTATATTTTGTAACTTTTGTACAGGTGGTGTACTTGTGCTCATTCCAAATTACACTGGTGATGTATTAAACTTTGGACAAGCCGTGGAAATCGCCAAGGATATGGGCCACAATGTGCGTAGTATTTGGAGTACAATATTTAAAATGTTAGTTGAGGTGTCACTAAATAACTAAGATTGCTAACAACTTTGCACTCCAACTATCTAGTTATCAAGGTAGGGTCAATTTTTCATCTCCAAGTCTCCAATTACAAATTGCATTGTGCTTAACATCAATATAAATAGCCTGTAGCCATCTTCAGTACCTATTTACTTTATGTTAGGGCCATTTCATCACTGTTCTTTACTTAAAATAAAAATCGCAGTGTACCCTTTTCAATTGTGCTTATTTATTATTAATGCATAACATGTTTCGACCACCCAGAGTAGAATGCAAGATTTGCATTTGAAAATTACTCCGAGTATGTAGTCGAAACATGTTATGCATAAATAAAAACTAGGGAAGCGCATGCGGAGGCAGCCGCAAATTGAGCGGAGCGAGCTTTCTTTTTGTCCAAAAGTTTTTGAAGCGTAGACTCGAAAATTTGATCCCGGTATTTTAAGCCTAGCTAAACCTAGTTGATGGTGAAAGTGGCCCATTACCATGTAATGTTATGAAATGAGAATATAAAATAGGATCAACAACCTTTAAATGAATGTTTTCTCAAGTGAGTGTTTATTTTGATAGAATAAGGCAAGATGAGAAAATGACTCCAGCTTGGTCAATATTGGTTGAAAAAATATTGATTGGGCTCAAATTGAAGGTCAGAATGTTTCCTACGATTGAGACAAAATCAATAATTTTCAAACAATATTGACCGAGCTGGAGTCATTTTCTCTATGAGTGGTTCAACTTTGAAAATACAGCATTTGACGTACCTTTTTTAGTCTCAAATGTGCTCTGATTGTTTAAAATAATTATTCAGTAGCAAATTATAAAGGAAAATCAATATAAACTTGAAAAATCGCGAAAAAATAAGCCTATTGGATGAAATTTGGGCAAAATTTTTGTGTATTTCCACAACAAGCTTCAATTGTTTGTTAGCATGTTGAGAAATATTGAATGCATGCAAATAAATAAATAATTTTATTAATAAAGACATCAGGTAAAAAACCCATTTTGCCTCCTTCAACAGTACAATATAGGTATTTGTGTATCAGTACGCATAGAGTGATTTTGCTGCATCAAGAGAAACACTTACGCACGAGCCGCAGGCCGTATTACCCATTAAGTTTTTCCAAACTACCATATTGAATGTGAAAGGTTGAAATTAAAATTAAAATAGACATTTCTCAGTTATTTATCATTGAATCCTGACAAATCAGGCACCATTTTATTCAGAACTAGCCGCAGGCTCGCTTCGCGCCTTCTCCGCCTAGCCGATTTTTAAAAATTTTAAAATGTATTTAAAATTTAAAAAATTTTAAAAATTTTAAAAATTTTAAAAATTTAAAATTTAAAATTTAAAATTTAAAATTTAAAATTTAAAATTTAAAATTTAAAATTTAAAATTTAAAATTTAAAATTTAAAATTTAAAATTTAAAATTTAAAATTTAAAATTTAAAATTTAAAATTTAAAATTTAAAATTTAAAAAAATTTAAAAAATTTAAAATTTAAAATTTAAAATTTAAAATTTTTAAAAAATTTAAAATTTAAAATTTAAAATTTAAAAAAAAATTAAAATTTAAAAAAATTTAAAATTAAAATTTTTAAAAATTTAAAATTTAAAATTTAAAAATTTAAAATTTAAATTTAAAAATTTAAAAAATTTAAAATTTAAAAAAATTAAAAAAATTTAAAATTTAAAATTTTTTTTAAAATTTATTTAAAATTTTTAAAATTTAAAATTTAAAATTTAAAATTTAAAATTTAAAATTTAAAAATTTAAAATTTAAAATTTAAAATTTAAAATTTAAAAAATTTAAAAAATTAAAAATTAAAATTTAAAATTTAAAATTTAAAATTTAAAATTTAAAATTTAAAATTTAAAATTTAAAATTTAAAATTTAAAAAATTTAAAATTTAAAATTTAAAATTTAAAATTTAAAATTTAAAAATTTTAAATTTTTAAAAAAAAAATTTTTAAAATTTCAATTTTCAATTTTTAATTTTTAATTTAAATTTTCAATTCTTAATTTAATTTTCTCTTAACCAAACAAATCTTAAAAGATCGTTTATTTCTTTTATTTCTATGTAAAATAACATTGGAAGTTGTTCTAAGTTGAAAATAATCGGCAAAAAAAATGTTCTACTCAGGTTTCGAACCCCCCCTGATTGGTAAGCAGTGAAATACTAGTCCAGGTTGCTAACCACTGGGCTATGAGGGTTTCGATAAAGAGCCGATTCTGCCAGTGATACCAACATGATTTCAAGAGCATAATAGACTTTTCTGACCAGGAACGTTTCTCAAAACTGATGTTAGGTTGCAATCCTGCAGTGCAGAGAGCATGAATATAGCATGAATAATGTGTATAGTAATAGTGTGTAAGCAATCCTTTTTTTCCTTTTTTCGTCCTTAATATGCAAATTTTCAAAATGCTCTATAGCCTATAACCTGGGCGTCCATGTCTACTATCACCATGGCAAGTTTGAATTTAATTGGTCAAGCGGTTCCGGAGGAGTAGTTATACAAAGATTGACTTTCCTAATCCATTAGAGCTTTGCTTCGCTCCACTCAATAATTGAAAAGGGTACTGCGATTTTTATTTTAAGTAAAAAAAAATAGCTTGTGTATAGTCTACAATAGTAACAGTTGATCCTATCTTCTTTTTTAAACATTCTAATTACACATAAGACTGAAATAGACAGTTCTACATGTTTGATATCTATTAGTTCTAAAATATTGCAACTGTATAATATTTGAAAAATCTCATTTGTTACCTCTACATCACAAATAGGTTGTTTAAAATGTCTCATGCTATTTAAAAATGAGATTGATTCAGAAATAAAAGTTCGTTTTAATTTTGTTTGAGAACTAATAAGAAATCATTCTACTGTGAGAAGACAGGTTTTGTAGTTTTTGTGAATTTTTAGGATGGTTCAGTAGTTAGCCAATATGTTCTATTTGTAAATGTGTTTTTTAGTTATTTGTAATATTTTCAACATGATCAATGAAATCGGCATTGCTTAATTGAAATTGTATTATTCAGGTTGAGAGTGTCATAGTGGGAGAAGATTGTGCACTTTTGGAAAAAGGCATTGACAATACTGTTACAGGGAGGAGAGGTCTCTGTGGACAACTTTTTTGTTTTAAGGTACGGTAGCCTACTAATCTTGAATTATTTTGACACTATATATAATGACATCATTCTTAATTCTTATTAGTTTTTATCTTATATTAATGAAAGTTATGGCGATAGCTACTTTTACACATATTATATCTGCGGTCTACAGTCTCTATAGTAGGCTATAATGAAGTCACAATAAAGGTGATTTCACTAAACTGAAAAATAATGTACTGTAAATAAATTTTTAAATTTATAGAAATAATTAATTGGTTAGATTGCAGGAGCCATGGCTGACAGAGGATCCAAACTTGATGAAATAGCAAAAGAATGCCACAAAGTCGTCTGTAGCATGGCCACTTTCGGACTATGTTCTGCTCCGTGCACTCTACCAGGATCATCCACTCCGTTGTTTAAACTATCAGCTGATCAAATTGAACTAGGTTTGGGAATTCATGGAGAGGCTGGAGTCGAAAAATTACCAGTAAGCCCAATTTTTTGTTGAATATTTTTATGCAATTAGTATTTCCTAAATCTTACTAGTATTATAAAAATCTTACTATTTAAGAAAAAACAGGAATTTATTGATAATATTGAGTTAATCATTGATAATGATTCATCCTTTCAAGTTGAATTTAATTCGGGTTCATGAATTAATTTTCTGAAAAAGATATGGCCTATAGCAGACGCCAACGAAATTGGCGTCGTTTGGCGAACGACTTTTATCAATTCTCAACTCTGTCAGGACAATCAGCGAACGTTCTGCAAGAGCATCTCATTCTAGAGCGACACCAGCTAAACTACTTCACTTTTACATACAGCTTCAGACTGTCCTGACAGAGCAAAACATCAATAAAAAGCATCCATCAAACGACATCAATGTTTTCGGCGTCTGCTGTATCAATATATTGAGGGTGTTGAGCCCCCAAGCAATTGTTGCACCCAGGCAGTGAATATAAAGAGAATTCTTATATTCATATATTCTAATATTCTTTATATTTACTGCCTCAGGTGAGGCAAATCTCTGGTTATGCTTTTTGAATTCAAGAGAACGGTACCCTAGTAGCACACATATCTATTTTATACCTATAAAACTCATACCAATATATATTTCATAACTCATGTGAGAAAATATATATTTGATATTTATTTTATATAAGTTCAATATACATAAAATATAATATTTTCAAACCACAAATGCAGCAAATTAATATATTCAAAATACATATAACGATTACATTGAATAGGTATAAAATATTTTATAATTTTTCTATAAAATAGGTATCATGCAAATTCAATAAACATATTGAGAATATTCATCAAGAATATATAAAATATGTATAAAATTATTGTCTTGAATAAATATGAAACATAAATTTTATAGATATTAAGTATTTATTTGTTGTTCTCATTTTATATGTTATGAATACATAAAAAATATACATAAGAGATAAATAATTTTTGAAACTAATTAAAGAGGGAAAAATTAAGAATTGAATTGGAATTTTGCGCAGTTATTTGGATTGATATATTCTACAGAATAGTCTGACTACGTATTCCATAGTAATTGATTCAATTCTATTTGAATGATCTCAATAAACGTTTTTTTAGCTTTTAGTTTTTAATATGATACATGATCTTGTTTTACTTGAGAACGAAATAATTCATTAGAAATGAATGTGTGTTAATGAAAGGTGTTATCATAGTGAAAAAAATTATAGCTGGGTTTCAACAATTTGTTCATGAATATATAATCAGGGTAAACTTCTAAGAATGCAATTTATCAGGCAAAAATGATGGCATGAGTCTTTGACAAATAAAACTAGCAGGTAGCGATTGGAGACTTTAACAAAATTGCATTTGAAAGATCTATGAAAAATTTACTTCAAACATGAAAAATTTATAACTCTTCAAACTACTTAGTTATTTCAAAACACCCTGCTAGTGTTGTTGTCTGATTTAACTGTGCTGTAGGTTGCTGAGCATGAATTGATATCATGGAGAAAAATTTACAGTGATATCATATCTAAAACATGCATTCTGGAATTTTTGACTTGATATTCTATCAGAACCACGCTTTCAATGATCAAATAAAAACATTCTTTTTCATATTCTACCCCTTCTTTTATGGACTGTATTAGGTATCGTGAAGGTAATTATACCATGTTTGTAAAATAAATTATACTCAACATATTTAGTATAAAAACAAATTGCTAGGTCGTTATAAATTGTTTATTATATTATAGCCTATGCTCTTTCTAAACTTCAATGTGGACTCGACTGTATAGCGTTCTTGGTTATAGTACAGTACATAAGTTACAGTTATTGATTCGTTTCTTCAGTATTCAGTCTTTTTTGTCATTGTTTGTTGAACAGATTTTATTATAGTTTTGCAGTGCCAGCAAGGCAGCAGGGATTCTATTGGACAAGATAATTGAGTCAATACCGTTGAAGCATGGAGACAAAGTGTGTGCAATTGTAAACAATCTTGGAACCACCACCACATTGGAATGTCACATCCTAGCTGGGGAACTGAAAAAACAATTAGGTACGATTCCTTGTTATAGTTTTATATTAATCATTAGTAGTTTCCATGTGATTAGAATAGGTACCGTAGTACAGCAGTTTCTTTATTATTAGAAGTAGTTTTTATATTATAATGAATTAATAGCAGTTTCTATATATATTAGCCTATATTATCAATAGTCGTCTATAATATCTATATTTGATTAATAGTATATTGCTGCTATAATCAGAACTCCAAAGTATTTTCTGTAAAGGTCCATACATCCATAGTCAGTTCAGACTGTGAGTTGTGACAGTCAAAAACTGTAATTGGGTGGGGGAACCGCCAGTCCAAAATAGCTGTAAATCGGCAGGCCGATCAGTTGACAACGATCGAACTATCAGTCCAAACTGACAGTGGAAGTAAGTTAATGTACGAATAGGAATAATAAATTTTTCTGATGATTATTGGAATAATATCATTACTTTTCTTCATCAATTTTTACACCATCATTTTGTATCCTCTATTTAGAAAATAGAGGGATGATTGTGCAAAGAATCTACGTTGGAACGCTGGTAACGTCACTGGATATGGCTGGCATACAATTCAGTCTTCTGAAAACTACTGAAAACCAGCACTGGATTGATCTACTTGATAGCGAGACCGATGCATCTGCCTGGCCTGGGTGTCGGCTATCTTTTGAACAGAGCTCTGTTGATGTTCAACACACTAATCTCTTAAAAACTGAGGTATTTATCTAGAAAACACGATTTAAATCTTATTCATTCAATATTTAAGTGCAAAATGGTACATTGTTAATGGAAATAAGAAACAGGCAGTTGACCATGTGTTAGCATTTGGGTGGCTCATTGGAGGAGTGATAAAGCGCCGGTTAGGTAACCAGATGGAAACTGGTTCAAGTACCAAGCGGGCATAAATTTTTTACCACAGCACAATCACATAAATACGACCACCCCGTCTTTCGGAGGAGACGATAAGCCGTTGGTCCCGACTACCTGAAATTAGTCCTCATCTATCATCCATCTTATTACCTACCCAAACAAAATAATAAATTCTTGAATTTTGATAGATTCATTGGGAATGATATTCGTGCAATTTTATTTCAAGTATAAAGAATTGTGATCTAAATCTACATAAATTCTTTCACTCATTTCAAGGATTTATGAGAACCTTTTCCATAATCAGCTGTAGATCCACAGAGACAGACCAGATCTTCTGGTATATAAGCCAGTAGTAGCTCTACATTTTAGTTAGTAATCAGCCAGTAGTAACTAATCACTGCAGTCTACATGGATATGATTATTAATGATATTCGATCAAGACATTATGAAGAACAAATCCTCCTTCCATTACATTTATCAAGTATGTAGAGTTGATGTTTACATTGTAAAACCTCTTCCTAATTGGAGAAAACAATCGATTTTGTCAAATTTCACTTCTTAATATAGTTATTTCTTTATAAAATTAAAATCTCTTTCAATTTCATTATCATCTAAAGCATTTCTGTCACTTGACCACTTTTTAAATAGAATATTCTCAATACCCTGAAAATATATAAATGCCTCAAAGGCAGTATATCCAAAGCCTGAAAGTATGGAAATGAGTGTTCTCTTCCTGGAACTGAGGACATTATTCTTATCAATCTCTTCTGTGCAACACTAATTGAGTTTAAATTTGATTTATCCCAACAGCTTAATCCATATTGCAGCTTACTATTTGCAATAGCAAAGTAAACAGATCTAAGAATGTTACTAGGGCAGATAAATTTCAATAAATAAAATTTACGTAGCATCCTATTTATATGTATTTTGAGTGACTGTATATGAACCTTCCAGCTACAGTTTTCATCTAAATCTAAACCAAGATACTTAATACTATTTACCTGATCAATTTGCACACAAGCTGTACAAGACTTGTTATGATTTGATAGGCAGGCTTTACATTTGAACAGTAGAGGATACTCAAGGACAGGCCTTGATCTTAACGCAAAACGAACGCATTTGGATTTTGAGCTTAGAGCCAGCCTATTTACAGTAAACCACTTTTGAGCCAGTCCAAGTCATCTTCTCACAATACAGCAAAGCTGTATCATCTGCAAAACAGGTTACTGTACCATTAATGTTACTTGAGCATAACTTATTAATATAAACAACCCTGAGGGACCCCACAAGGAATTGTCAGATAAGAGCTCAAAACATTTTTGACACGGACACATTGAATCCTGCCCACTAGAAAACTTCTGAACCAGTCCAAAGCAATACCCCTTATTCCAGCCTCCCACAATCTATCAAGTAGTATTTTATGGTCCACAGCGTCAAAAGCTTTTGTTATATCGATAAATAGACCCATTACATTTAAGTTTTTGTTGAGCCCACTGAAAATTCCTGAACAGAAGGCCAAGAGCGCATCCTCAGTACTTTTACCCTCAACAAACCCATACTGATTTTCACTCAAAAAACTATTTGTATTAAAGAAACTAACAATTCTAGATTTGACTATTTTCTCAATAATTTTCGAGAACACAGAAAGTAATGAAATGGGCCTATAATTGTTCAAATCAGTGTAATCGCCCTTTTTAAATAATGGAATGACTATGGCTCTCTTTAAACAATTTGGAAACTCGCCATTTTCAAAACTCATATTTATCAAATGAGTTAGAACTGGACTTATAAAATCATTTGATAATTTAACGACAAAACCGGAAATACCGTCTATGCCAGCTGCTTTATTTGAACTCAATCTAGAAATTATTAGTTTGACCTCATTTATACAAGTTGGAAAAAAGAAGAATGAATTCCTTGAAACAAAAGGAGGAAACACTCTGTCATACTCGGTGAGATTTAAATTATTGGAGTCATCCATTCGATTTGTTAGATTTTCCACAATTGTGACAAAATACCTATTAAACTCTTGTGCCACTTCAAGTGGTTGCTCAACCGTTATGTCGGGGTTGTTGAATTTCCTAACAGAATCAAGTGTATTTTTCTTATTCTTCTTTGATCCCAAAACTTCATTGATTGTGTTCCATTGTTTTCGTGGGTTATTTTTATTTCTTTCAAATAGATCATAGTAGTACTGATTTTTTCTCGTTGCCATATCATGTTTTAATTTAAGAGCAAAAATATCAAAATCTCTTTTCAATCTCGGATTTAGAGGGTTTCTTTTGACTTTTTTATATAAACGATTTCTATGACGCTGTCTATTACATAGCTCAACCGTCATCCAAGGTTTTAGTAATTTGACATTTCTATTATTTGAGTTCGTTTATCATAAACCCTTATTTATAGTTTTTATCATTGTCCAATTCAAACCAGCTCGATAATTCATGGAATTATTTTTTATCGATTTTTACTAATATTTTGTAGTTTTGATGGGATTAATATGACAGTTAACAGGGCCGTTTCTTGAGGAGAAGCAGGCAGAACTGTTGAAGCGGTGTTTGAGAGGCGTTTGTGAGAGACTGATCGAAGCGGAAGAGAGACTCAATCAGCTGGATAGTGGTTGTGGAGATGGGGACTGCGGCACAACGTTCCGCCAGCTTGCTGATGGTGAGTAGACATTTTTTTATTATATTTTTTCGACATTTTTGTAAACTTAGTTTTTTGGCGTTATATTTGTTTTAATAAAACATATAACAGTAAATATATTGAAGCAAACTTTTATGACTAATTTACAGTATCTCTTTTCTGTGATGTTTCAACCAAGTCCATTCTTTCAAACGAGCTTCTTTCGAGAATAAAATTTCATTTATATTTGAATCTATGGCTTCATAAATGATATCTGTTGATTCACATCGATTCACTCAAGGGGAAATAATTCCTGTGATGATTCTTAGACACCATGATTTCTAATATTGGTTTATTAGATTAGTTTAATACTGTATTATATTTATATTAGTTGAGCGAAGTGCCTCAACCAATGGGCCTTTCCATTCTATCAATTGAAACAATACGAAGTATGTTCACAATATCTCATCGAATACAATAATTATTGATTTCTAAAGAAAATTAGTTTTCTTACTTGAATGTATGTGAGCAATCTATATAGAGTTTAAGTGATACTATCCATTCAAATAGAGGGATTTCATCGAATCAGAAAATTGAGCTAGAAATGTTCAAGATTTCTTAGATTTTGTTTGCATGTGCCTAGTTTTAAAACACTGTTATCGTTAAGAAAACGTCATATCTGTTTCAGCGATTCTGAAAAATGTGGATTCCCTAGCTGTGAAGAGACCCGCTGCCTGTTTTGTCGAGCTGGCTAACATAGCCTCGCTGACAATGGGGGGCACATCAGGAGCCATCTACAGTCTCCTGCTCAGGGGGGCGTCAAGACACCTGCTCGACTGGCAGAAAGCCTGGACGGAAGCTGTCAGCACGGTCACTAAGTATTCACGAGCGAAGATTGGCTACCGAACTATGGTAGGCTAAAACATATTCTTCAATTAGAAGAACATAAAAGACTTAGTAGTGGGATTACTCAGGTTTCGGCACGACAATTGTTTCGTGTTGGTATTGCACATTATCTAGCGGGTTAGGCGCTACTGAGCTTCAAGATTTTGAAGGGTGGTTATTTGATGGTATAGGAGATGGGATGGGGGAGGGGTATGGCGGTAAGTAGGAGAAGAATTCAAATAAGGTTATCAAAAAGGGATGTTAAGTTTACCTTGTCGTTCAGAATTTAATTGGGATGTAGTTTCATAATTATTATGTATGTTTATAACTTTCAAATTGTTGCTTTTCTTTTGTGTGTAATATTTGTAGGTTGTTTCTATGGTGGGAAAGGAATGATCAGTTGAATGGATATATCCAGCAAAGATAGAATGAGTAGGGAGGTGGTTGATGGCTCTTGTATGTTTTTCAATCTCATGTTGAATTTTTTCATTATAAAAATCATTATCAGATTTGAAGATCATACAAAAGTCATCAACCACCTCACCACTCATTCCACCATTTGAATTCAGATGATAAGTTATCAAGTCATAATACAATAAAGCTCACTAATTTATTTTCAAACTTTCAGTTGGACGCACTGATACCAGCATTAAACGAATTTAAAAAAAGGTCCGAATGTGAGAGTTGGCTGAATGCTCTGAAATACGCCGTGGAAAAGGCTGAGGCAGGTTGTGATGCAACAAAGAATATGGCTGCCAGGTAATTTGAATGAATTTTCAATCAGCACTCAAAGATTCATTTTTTCGATTAGCTTACATGATTATTAATTTCAAAATTCAGTAGAGATAATAATATTTGGATCAAATTGAGAGAAGTATTGGACAACTGCCTGTTTTTCCGTTCCAAATTGCTGTATTAGTAACTCGAATGAATGAATAAATAAGTGTTTGCATCACGAATAAATTTTGAATAATAAAGTCCTATATTCAATCAAAAATAATTTCGAACTTCAATAAACATGATAAGTTACTAGTGCTGTTTTTGTGACAATATAGGTACCGGTACAAAATGTTCCGGAGGGTCTGTGGGTATTCAGGAGGGGGCCCAAGCGATAACTTGCTCAATTTAGCCTTTTTTTATTGCGGATGAGCCCACATAAGTATTTCAGCTTGTGCGTGGGTAATGGATATTGAGTGCGAAGGTGATTGATGAGGTGAAAAACAGCCATGCCTACTGGGACTCGAACCCAGGCCAGGCAGTGCTAGCGGACTACATGTCCGCTAGTTCTACATGGCTTTAATCGCTTATCCAAAGTGACAAAATAATGTATTTTGTTGTTTTTTCGTCTCAAAAGGTTTCCGGCGCGTACCGTCAGAAAAACACCACTGCATAATACAGTCACTAGATTGACTAGCATTCACTTTGATCAGAGTCTGTAACAATTTCTCTACATTTTTGTTCTTTATTAAAAAATAAATTCATTTCTCAGATGTGGTCGAGCTAGCTACGTTGAGAAATCCTATTTGAAAGATGAAGATGCTGGAGCTTATGCAGTTACAGTTATCCTACGAGCCATTTACACAGAGCTCGAAAGAAATATTCTCATTGGATGATTGTGAAAGCTAATGGACACCAAATGAATCAATTTAATATTTATTTATCTGTTAATAATTTTGATATGACAATTTATAAATTTCTCAATTTTTTTCATGTAGTCTTCTATACGAAATCTATATTATTTTTTTGAAAATGTGAATTATATATTATATAATAAAATATTATGACTATAAGTTGAAAAAAAGAACTAACAAGTGGTTTTCCTCGACTATATCCTTCAAACTTACTAATTTATTGGAAAATGCTAGTGTGTTATCCTGCAAGGAAATAAATATCATCAAAGTACCACGAGTATAATTTTTCACTGCAATATCAAAATTCATTGAGGCAGAATACCGCCAAAGAGAACACAGAAATAGCAGTTCTATTAATTTTATTCAAAATCTAATAATTTATCACTCTATTAGAAGGAACACCAGAACAACAGGTTTCATGAGAGTCTAATACTTGTTAATCGATCGTTTCTGGAATTATCAGCGAATGGTCATAGAGTAAGGTTTCAAGAGTGTTTGAAGATTGAAGTCTGGCTTATTGGTGTGGAGCTCCGAAGCACAGATTGGGGTATCTTATTATTTAAAGATTTTCATAGTTAGTGTCCGAAGGAAGTCTTCAGATGAGAAACGATGATAAGTAGTTCGATATTTTATCGACAGTAACTTGAATTTTGAAAAGAAATTCTGATTAGAATCCCCGATTGGAATAAATTGAGTATTGGCAAAATTTAACGCACCAAAAGTTTAACACTTGTGCAGCATTAATGATCTAAGCTCACAGCTTTGCCTTCCTTGAGATTGGGATAAATGAGTAACTTTATATTGCAACTCTTTCAAACAAAAATAGTTATATTCAAACAATCAAATTTGCATATAGTCATTATAATTTATGGATTTGGATAGTACATATTTCAACTATGGTGGAGCCTCACCGAATTTCTTACTCATGTGGTTTGTATGCTAGTATTTTACTATAGTATAGAGTGACAAACCATTATTAATTCTCTGATTCTGCTTTAGCCTTCTTAGCTTCGTTCTGCTTAATCCTGTAGTCGGACAAGGCCGCCTTGATTGCATCTTCAGCCAACACTAAAACATCGAAAAACAGAATTATTGATCCAACTCTTCTCAAAATTCGATTAAAATTTGCACAAGAGTATTCAATGAGTATTAAACACTCATCAATGTTCATTACTACAAATAATACTTCATAAAACAGACTAAAATTAAAATTCATTATCAAAATAAAATATAATATAATAATATTATTTGTCAACATCTATATCGGAAAACCTACTTTGATGATACGGTACATTGAAAATCATTAGTTTGATTATTTTCCAATGAGTACAATCCAAGTTCAGTAAAGTTGAAAATTTCTCAAAAATACTCGTAAGTTACAGTTCATTACAACTATTGGTGTAACGCAGTATGTTATGGCATTATTTCAGCCATGAATAAATTATTGGAATCTAGTCAAAGTGAATAACTTAATTTCTTCTTTTGTCTTCATCCTACTTGAACTGTTGATGATAGTAAGCTTAAAAACTTAGATTCTAGTGACTTTCACTTTTACAACAGAACTCACGATTTTATGCTTGTTGGACGCGTTTCGTGGCACTGAGCCACATCTTCAGCATACAAGGAGTAACTAGATACTGAGGTCTTGCAGGTCTGAGAATTTGGGATATGTGGATAGTGGGTGGTGGGGGAAGGTGGGGGATAATAGTTGGGTTGGTGGAAAGGGGTGAGGAGAGCTGCTTTCTTATGCTGTTTTCTTATGTTGCATACAACTCCATGATCCACAGACTCATCAGAATATCACTAGATAAGGATGACTATGACATAGAACTGCAGACAATAAAACAAATTGCCAAAAATAACGGATACTCTGAGACATTCATTGACAAAATCCATCAAAAAATCAAACAGAAAACTGACAGACTGACCAACAAGGACACTGACAAAAAATTCATCTCATTGACATATCATTCCAATCAATCCCTCAAACTCGCCAACATTTTCAAAAGACATAATTACCAGGTTGCCTTCAAAACTGAACACCACATTCATAGACAGCTCATCATTCACCACCCACCATCAGACATCTACAAACAATCAGGAGTATACAGAGTTAAGTGCAATGACTGTCCATGCTTTTATATAGGGCGGACAGGCAGATCATTCACAACTAGATTCAATGAACACATACGTGCAATATCCCACTCTCACACCCAATCCCACTATGCTGACCACCTTCTTGACACCAACCACACATACACTGATATCAAAAACAATCTGGACATACTGCACATCATGAAAAAAGGACATAGACTCAACACAATAGAAGAATACGAAATATACAAACACAACCCAACAACATACTAAATAGCCAACTCCAATACCAATCCCACACCCTATTTGATATTATAATTTAAATTTTAGTTTGAATCTTCCCGCCCAAAAGCCTTCCCCAGACCCTGTCATACCTCTCCTCACCCCTTTCCACCAACCCAACTATTATCCCCCACCTTCCCCCACCACCCACTATCCACATATCCCAAATTCTCAGACCTGCAAGACCTCAGTATCTAGTTACTCCTTGTATGCTGAAGATGTGGCTCAGTGCCACGAAACGCGTCCAACAAGCATAAAATCGTGAGTTCTGTTGTAAAAGTGAAAGTCACTAGTATCTACTAAGTTTTTAAGCTGAATAACTTAATTGAGATTCTACAAAGTGAATAATAAACGTTATCAAATTCTTCTGTTTCATTACTTTTTCTTGGTGCTCATTCAAGGTTACAGTAAATTCGAAGTTTCAATAGGATAAGGCACTAGCTTGAATAATGATTATCGTACTAACTGGAGCAATGCAGTTTTACTGGCGGGAGAGATAGTTCCTTAGCGATATCTGTGTTTTTCAGCTTCAATGCTTCATCTACCTGGAAACAATAATATAAGTCAAATTAATGTAAAATTTCCTAATTACTATAAATTACAGAATTAAATATCCAGTTTTTAATTTTTCTTCTGAATCTACTAAAATTTTCCTCTTCTTTGATTTCTATTGAATGAGACCACCTTCAAGAAAACCGTCAGGAAGTTGTTTTGAGGCAAGGATTATTATAGTATACAAGAATTCATGGACGATAATTTTATTTTTTATTGAAAGTGGATACTGTTTGGATCACATCCATCTCAATAGTTGTGTGTTACATCAAGTGTTTTAAGTTTCACGACGCCATCGATCACACAAGTGTGGGTAATGGATAAAGCAGATTTTTTCAAAGGTATGTAATGTAATGTAATGTAATGTATGTATGTATGTAATGTATAATAATACATTGCATTGCAAAGATATGTAATGTATTTTATAAAGTAATGTTTCATTACTTTTTCTGGTAACCAGGGATGGTTCGATCTCTCTTACTTGATAGCCTATGCAATTTTTCCTCTTCGCGCACCGACTATTAATCCTGGGTACAGTAATTGAAATTAACTTATAATTATTTCAAATCATTATAAACCTGATGAACTCATCTTGGCATTTCATTCATTGAATAAATGATGATGCTTATTACATCACCCAAGGATTTAAATTGTACAAACGACTTTCTTCGGCCATACGACAATTTTCAAACTGGTAAAGTTTCAAATCATTAGAAATAAGTGGATTTGAGCTGAGCAACTCTGAAATACGTAGGCAGAATTTGATCGGGTGAAACATAGTTACTTACTGTCTTTCCCTTCACCCATTCAGTAGCCAAGGAACTCGACGCTATGGCAGATCCGCATCCGAATGTCTTGAATTTGGCATCAACGATTTTCCCATCATCGTCAACCTTGATCTGCAGTTTCATGACATCTCCGCAGGCAGGAGCTCCAACTAGCCCTGTTCCTACATTCTTATCGGTCTTATTCAAGGATCCTACATTTCTTGGGTTTTCGAAGTGATCAATTACCTGGAAATGAAAACAACAGGTACAAAAAATTGAAAAAAAAAATCATAGATATACCTACTCAGTTTTAAATAATGTGGCTGTATGTTGTTGGCAGTAGCTGTAGCCGAGTGCGATAAAGCGCTGGTATTTTACTTTACTGTTACTTTCGTTGTCTTGACCACCGTTGTATTATAATTAAAAAATTTAAGTCTCAGCCTGATATGGTTCCTAGAGTTCTATCCCAGTTGGAGACACTGATTTTCGACTACTACTTCCGTCTTTCTGAGGAGACGTAAAGGAGTCGCCATCTCTCATCATCACCCCTCTTATTAACCACACAAGTCTAAGAGCTCATGTAGGTTCTTAGAAAACATTCACTGAAACATGAACTTTTCACTGCCGACACTAAAAATATTACCTTGGAATATATTCTCGGTGTAAGTGTCGTTTACTGGTATTCTCTTTATAGCACGCGCGGACTATAAATTCAAAAATTTTCTATTCAGTAAAATCAATTAAAATATATAGCAGGAAAGCGGAGGTTTCCTGATATATAATCTATTTCCTTTGATTATATTCGTTGATGAGATTGATTCAAGGTGTACTTTCAAGGTTGTATGATTCGGAATCAAGGAAGATTTCAGTTTTTTCTTATTCAAGTGGAAGCATTTTGATTCTATTCTCAAGTTACAAATCGGTACCAGCTCTTTAATATTAATTGTACCATCATTGAGTTAATATAAATTGATATATTGGAAAGAAACTTGAAGATAAGACCAGTAGAATAGATTGGAAGTAGTTGAAAAAGTTTGGGTTATCTTACTCACTTTTTCATGATAAGACAAAGCAGGAACACTGGATGAACGAACAGCCAGCAAATTCTCAGATATGTTACGTGTGACAGCTCGTAGGAGAGCCATTTCGGTTAAGATAGATTTAAAACCACAAGTAATTTTCTTGATTAGTTACTGTGGTGTAACAATGTAAACAAGAATATTCACCTCTCCTCTTCTCTGAAGCCAAGAACTAAGAAGTGAGAAAAAAGTAAGGTTAGAATCAACGAAATCAGCTGATTCGTTTATCAACTGATGATGTGAAGTAGACTACTCAGTGCGTCAGCGTCAGTGGTCTCTCTACAGTTTTTATGTCTATGCTGTACAACCGCGGTGGCGCAGATAAAAATAGGATCATCAACATCATCATTATTTTGTAATTTGTATTTTCCCCTTTTCATCTCATTCGCGAATGGTTGTGAACGGAAAAATAGTTGAAAATGAAAATGTTCTGTTGAAGATACGATCGGTTGAATTTGTTATCGTGGATAGTGAAAGAAGGTTTTAATTTCTACCGGTGCAGCAAAAACTTTGCAAAATGGTTACCGAACAAACCATATTCTATGGAATTATCATTTTCATGTGGATGGAAACGTTATGGGACCTTTATTTGTCTCTTCGTCAGGTATGGCAAAGCTTACTACTGTTCCATGTTTCTGAATAATAGATGATTGTCACAAATTGATTCTTTGATGTACAGTATGTTATCAACTGTTACAATTGTTCAATAATTGATTACAGTTACTAATAGTATGTTAACTTACAGTATTAGGTAATAATTTATTACGTGCTACAAGACTCTCTATCTTTGGCACTTGGGGCACTCAAGGTTTAAGAATTAGATTAGATTGAAATCTGGCCAGTAAGTTGACTGTAACTTGCATTAGTTATCTCTATCTGACAAAACGGTAGGTACAATATTGTGACTGACTTGAGTTGCAAACTGTGTTCATGGCTTGCCTAAGGCAGGGTCAGGTGAACTGCCGGGAAGCTCTGCCTTTGGAAGTCTTTGCTCTTTCTGCTCAATTTGAGTTAAGTTATTTCGTAATTTTCGTCTTCTATGGAGGCTGGAGGGACCTCGCAATTCCTAACAAGGTATAAGAATTATTTTTACCTCGAGTTATGTTTATCTTATTCATATTCATTGAAAACGCTCAAGTTGGAATAGGCTAGAAGAAAACTTCAACAAATGCTCTAAATGGGGGTTGGGCAATACTAGTCTTCAACTCCCAGGACTCTACATATCGACTAGTGGAAGTGATGGCTTGGTAGATTGAGTCGCAGAGTATAAAAAGACAGGTCAAGCAATATCTCTGCTATCGATCATCAAAATATTTATCTAACTTATTGAGCACTAACTTTGGTTTTGAAAATAGCCTCTACAGCTGGAGTAGCCTACGTAATGAATGTGGGTGTGAAAAAAGGCCCAATGGACCATTTCAGATTCAGTGCCTTCAGAGCGAGAGAGATAATACAATAATATATTGGAGGAAAACACATAACTTACAATTTGAAAAAAATCACGACGAAATCTTCTTTTGTGAGAAGTTTCCTTATTCTGCTTAGCAGATGAATTATTATCTGCGCTAGCCTGGTGCAAACTCCAACAATGGGTCCAGCCTAGTCGATGATGAATGCCAGGGGCTTAGCATGTTTCCTGGGCCTTCAAGCCTGCCAAATTCACTGACCATTCTTTGAATAGATTGTAGCGATGTTAGCAAACATCATTATTGACCCAAAGAATAAGTAACATTGATCATGACCAGGAAGAGAAGGGGGCCTGTCACTGATCCCTGGGGCACGCCATGAGGGTGAATCATTGAGACATTATCACGTCACCACCTAGTCATTAGCTTCTCCTACAGTATTCCATAGTTTCTTATGGAATTTATCAGGTGTAATTCACTTTTGGGCATGGAACCAATTCACAAGGTTCCAGGCAGCTTTACAAGGGTTTCCTATAGAATCCTCTCTTTCCAAGAAAAATTCCTGCAGTTATAGTGATAGTGTTGGAAGGAAAAAGTCTAATACTACATCAACTCAAAATCAGGAAAAGAGTGTAAAATATGATGCGGTGCTGTGCACAGGTAAGGTGAATGGTCTTAGAACTACTAAGCATGATAAAGTGTCTAAGGATTCTAATCCCTCAAGTGAGAGTAATTTCATCTTTCTCTCCCGAATTTCTTTGAGTGAGACTGGTGATATAGTAAAATCTTTCCTTGCTGAAGCGGCGCCTCCATACATGCGGTATTTGGGAAATACCAAACATTTTGTGTTTGGCAAACAGTTTTGCTTGCTATTTCCCAACTAACAAACACACATCTCCACACATGCGTGGTTTTCCGAGCACGTATTTGTACTGGGAATGGCGAATTGTCAACTGAATAGGTGACATTTTCAAGGTCAATAATGTCAAAATACTGTCGAAAATTTCAACTTTCAAAAATCTAACACTACTGTACTAATTTCAACTTTAATCTTGGCAATGATTGAATATTAATGTTTGTAGGATTTTTTAAACATTTAAAGAATCAAGATTATAATTCAGAAACCTGAAACGGACTGGACATTCACTAGTTTTCAGTATAATATTTGAATTGAATTTAATTCAATTTCATAGTATCAAAATTGATTATATCACTTTAAAATCATCCACAGACTGTAATTTAATATTTATCTCGTCTAAAAAAATTATGTTTTAAATTAACACGTAAGAAACTTTTCCTCAATTGACTTAACCTCAATCTACATGCGACAACAAACAACAAGATTAGCCAATCATTAAGGCAAATGTGTGGATGGGCAAAAAGTTTGCTATTTGCCGAACATTTGTCCACTTTGATGTGTCCAAAAGACCGACAATGGACGGAACACACAAACATTTGTGTTTGCTATTTCCCAAATAGCAAACACTCCGCTCCACACTAGTCGTGATACGGCAACTAGGTGTTGGTGTTTCCCAAATAGCGCATGTATGGAGCTGGCTTGATAGGAAAATTGAAGGGTCCCAGTGTATTGAACTTAACACCAAGTTTAACTCATACAAGTCATTCAAAATCGAAGTGTCATCTGAGTCTTTAGAAAAGTTACTGAATGCTGAGTTCTGGCCTTCTGGGGCACTTGTGCGCCGCTTCATACCTCATCAAAATCGTGTCAATTCCCGTGTTTTTTTAGGCAAATTCAGCCTCAGCCACCACATGGACACATGAATGAGAACATTCAAGAGAATTTGAAATTGATCGTGGGCCACTGGAATTCCCAGAGTGCGAAATAAACAAGGTTTGATTTCATTGTTTGTGGAAAATGAAAAACTTGACATATTGTGTTTAAATGAACATTTTTTGACTTCTTCTGAGATTGACTTCTACAAGAAGATATCTGACCTTGAACTTGCTACAATTTTTTGTAGATCTGTGACAAGATGTGGGGGCTCTGCTCTCTATATTTGAAATGACCTTGATTTTAATGTTATTGACGTAAGTCCTTTTTGTATTGAACTTGACCTTGAAGTGGTAGCCATTTCAGTGACTGAGTGTCGTATTATTATTGTGTCTATGTATCACTCACCCAGTGGAAATTTTGTGCATTTTTGTGAATTATTTGAGCAATTGTTGATTTTTTCAACAAAGCATTACAATTTTGAAATTTTAATTGCTGGAGATTTTAATGTGGACTTTATCAGTGATGCTCCAAGAACCAGAGCCTGTTGTTTAAATAATGAAATGTTATGGCCTATATATTACCTGCACTGAGCCTACTAGAGGGATGGCCTGCCTAGACAACGTTGCGGTTACCTTTCAACCTGAAAATTGCAGCACAAGTGTGATTGATTGCATGGTGATGATTATTCTGCTTTAAGGACGTCATGCATCATACCAGCGGCAACCAAGGTACATGTCACACCTTCTACTTGGCATGCCAACTATATTTTTTGAACAAGTCATGTTCATGAATCAGCTCTTGGCCAATTCAAAAGTATTGTGGCCTGGACGTCCTGGAATGATGTTTTTCAATCTCCGGGGGAGACTGGATTATTTGCAGCTTTTTTTGAATATTTTTGTGCCAAATTCGATTGTTTCTTCCCTGAAATTGTCAAGCCACACCGCCCCCAGACACTGAGGAAGAAACCTAGACTTCTGGATAGCCATAAGGAATGGTACACCAATGATCTGGCCCGACTTAAAGGGATCATGCTCACTCTCAAGAACAGATGTGAAGATGGCAGTGCTGACAGCTCTGCTAGATATAGAAATTTCAAGCAATTCTACAAGAGGAGGATCAAGCTGGCTAAGAGGTTGGCAACTGAGCATAGGATTGAGGATGCACCTAACCAATGCAATGCCGCCTGGGATGTGATCAATACAAACCAATCCATGCCACGGAAAAGGATTAACTTTGCAAGCCCTGACGATTTTTATGGTTTTTTTGTTCAGTAAGTTCAGGACATAGTGGGTGCCCTGCCTGATGCTGCCATTGATCCAGTTGAGATCTTGGAAGGAAGAGTCCAGCCGGGACAGGAACATATTTCTTTCTTTTGCCCCACCACACCAGCTGCCTTGAAAAAAATCATCTGCTCTTTTAAACCCTCTAAGAGCCCAGATGTGTTTGGCATGTCTGTGAGTATGCTCCAAGAGGTTGTGGATGCCATTGCAGTTCCTCTCTCTGCATCTGTCAACAAGTGCTTGAGATCTAGAAGTTTTCCTGATTTCTTGAAGACATCAAGAACTGTCCCTGTCTTCAAAAAGGGTGATTGTGAGTGCCTTTGTAGTTTCAGGCCTATCTCCATAACTCCTGTCTTTGGAAAGGTGATTGATGCAGTGATTAAGCCTCAATTGGAGGCTTTCTTTGAGGAGAATGGCCTGTTCTCCAACTTGCAGTTTGGCTTCCGAGTTGGGAGATTGATGGTGGGTGCAGTGGACCATGTAGCTGAACAAATCAATGCTGCCTTTGAGGATGGTGAATCTCTTGCTCTCACTCCATGTGATCTGAGCCAAGCATTTGACTGTGTAGACCATAGCATTCTTCTCAGAAAGCTGAGTTATTATGGTCTAAGGGATTCAGCCCTTTCGATCTTGGGATCATACCTTTCTGGTAGGACTCAGCTGGTCTCCCTTGGTGGTGCAAGCTCCCAGACTCTTCCGGTGTTCCTCAGGGTTCAGTGCTGGGGCCCACGCTGTTCCTAGTTATGATAAATGACCTTGACAATCATGGTTCAACTCTAATGTTTACAGATGATGCTTCTCTTCTTTCATCGGGTGCTGAACTTGAGTGGGTATTGGAGGCATCTTTGGTCTGCCACAACATGGTTCCTGGCTAATCAATTTCAGCTGATTGAGGACAAGACCCAAAGGATCATCTGTAGCTTGTCACAGGAAATTTGTGACCCTCAGAATCCTGTGAAGCTGCTGGGTTTTGTCTTGGACTGTAAACTCAGCTGGACAGTCACATACAGCAGGTAACCAGCCATCTTTCCCAGATTTGTTTTCTGCTGCTCAAGATGAGGGGCGTGGGGACCGAGAGGTATCTGGTGATGATGTACCATACTTTTTTCATTGCCACATTACTTATGGATTGCTTCAGTGGGGTCATTTGGCAAAGGCTGCTGATGTCCTGAGGCTTCAAAAGAGTGCTGTTAGAATCATAACAGGCAGCAAACATCTTGCCCACTGTAAGCCCATCTTTGCCTGCCTTGGTGTGCTGACAGTCACTAGCCATTACATTCTCCTATGCTTAGTGCATGTAAAGAGGAACCAGCACACTCTGGTTGCCCGTGGCAACATACATGCCTATAACACCAGGCATTGTGAGCTGTTTGATGTCCCTAGGAGATGCCTCCATTGATCACAGGCTGCTCACCGGATATTGGCTTTGAAATTCTTCAATAAGCTGCCTGCTGCAGTGAGGCAGTTGCATGAGGCTGCATTTAAGAGAACCATGAGGGAACTACTGTGTGGCAAGGCATATTACAATGTGAATGAATTCATGCAAGATGATATAAATATCAATTGATAATGGTTATTGTTGGTACCACTGCCATCTTGAAAGTACATGTTTTTTGTGTATTTGACATGACGCAATCAATCCCACGAGTGTGGGTAATGGATGAAGCAGAAGGTATTAAGGTATTAAGACCATGCTAGCTGATCTTTATTCAGCATCAATCTCAGCTTGATATATTCTCTCTGCTTTTTTATATTGATTGACCATGGGAATAAATCTTTCATTCCTATTTCTACTAAGCTGGACACTGGCATGTTGGGTGTGCAGTTATAAAATTTTGTTGATGCAAGCTATTGGCCTCTCCAATCTCTTGATCCAAGAAATGTGTCCTCATCCATCTCATCTCCCCCTAAATTATCAAGCTTCTAACTTATTCATGAAATAATTAGTTTTACTTGCAACTATTGTAAATTGTAATTAGAAATTTCGCATGCATATTTTGTTATCTAAATGGTTGAAGTAATCTAATCTTTGTCTTATTCCAAAAGCCTTCATAACTTACACAATTCTCCATCATGTGACCGTACAATCGATTTTTTTCAAATGTCAAAAATATAAAACATTATGCATTGTGACCAATATTTTATCACTTCCGACTAAGTTTAGTCAATAAATAAGCCATATTTTGAAATTCAAAGACCTCCATCTTCCAAATCCCATGCTGTAGCTTTATATTCTACTATAATATCATAATGATGTGGAAATGGCATAGAGGTTAAGTGGTAGAGTGGACATTACTGTTCAAACAAGTCATTCTATTCTAAATATCCTTGTTTGGAGCCTTTCATTCAAATCTAAATTTATAAATTTTACGTGTGAATTCTACTGTCTGTTCTAACCATGTAGCGAGGTATTTTTTCACTTACTCTATGATTGCAGCCACTGCTCAGCTCAATTTATTTTTCTATTCCAAGTTGAATATAAATATGATTAGCAGTGCTTAATTTGTAAAATTAAAAGTTCTGTTATGAAGGGGTTGGCCTAGGCCCCCTGCTTTCTGAGGAATCTTTCCCTGAAGATAGTAATTGAATTTTTACTTCTAAAAACTTGTAAAAGAATGATTTTAATGCCCGGTTTTATTCAAGCACACTCAAAGTTGAGGGACCCTCAAATTTTGATGAACAGCTGACATTTTCTATGATAAGTATAGGGAATGTAGTTAAGAGTAGTAAACTTGAGGGTCCCTCAAATTTGAGTGTGCTTGGAAAAAACGAGCATAAAGCTTTCAGTCGCGTATTTCCACCATCATTATTCTATATTTTCAATAAAAATTATTTAGTTTCTCATCTCTCCTTCTCAGAGATACCAGTACATCCAGTGTGTCCGTCACAAATTAACCCCTGATTATTTGTATACATATTACATAGTAAATAGCCTATAATATTATGGCCTATCTTTATCTATGATCTTTTTCTGTTTTTCAGAGACGAATCTACAAAAAGTCCTTGGAAGTTCCCAGTGAACTAAAGGAGATCGTGAATAAAGAAACTTTTGACAAAGCAAGAATCTATGGACTCGACCGCAATAATTTTTCAATGTTCAAAGACGTTATTGGCGGAGTATCGACTTCCGTAAGCTAATAATATTAAAATGCTCATTTTATATTACAAGTCCAGGCAATTTAGAATTTAACCTCCCAATGAGAGCAGTCAAGCTGAAAATTGCACAAACCACTTTGAACAAGAGGGTTTAAACAAGGACTTAGAGGTATACCACTTTAACATGTAAGGAAAATTCGTCAAAAGGTCAAAGGTAAAAAAAACACGAATAACTTGTTTTGTGTGCATGCTACGTATTTGGATGTTATGAAAATTGTAGACCATAAAATTATGTACAAAATTATTTCTATACGTTTTCACTTACAACTGGACTTTTTCGAGATAAAGCACAGAGAGGGGGAAGCTCGCATACCATTGTAGGGTAAAGCCGCGTACGCAGCTACAGAATAGGATGCTCAACTTACTTTTTTGACCATTATTTTACATTTAACCTTGAATAACAAATTTTCCTTGAATGCGACAGTGGTATACTTTCAAGTCCTTATTTAGAATGCCATTATAGTGGTTTATGCAAAATTTCAGCTTGCGTTTCTATTGAAAGTAAGTTGAGTAACTGAACATTATTCAATTTACTTTTTTTAACTGAACTGAACATTTTTAACTTTTGAACATTAAGTTTTTTAACATAAACTGAACACTCAACAGTGAGTTGAGCCTCTATTGAGTAACTTGGTGGTTGAGAATTCAATTTGTTTCAGGGACTGCTGTTGTTGGATGGTCTGATCTATTTCTGGGATCTTAGTGGCTCAATGCTCGTTGCCATGAATCTGGAAAAAGGAGAGATACTTCAAAGCGCTGCTTTCATTCTTATTATGAACACATTCAATTTCATAATGTCGATACCTTTCAGCATATACGATGTATTCGTTCTGGAAGAAAAACATGGATTCAACAAACAAGTGAGTGTTATTTATCTTTAATTATTACTATTATGACCATTCACGTTTCTTGAAATATATATATATATATATATATATATATATATATATATATATATATATATATATATATATATAGTACACGAATTAATCTAAAAAGCATGTTGAATAATTCATTGTTTGAATTCAGTGTTGAATATCTAATATTTTTTTTGTAGAAACATGCAAAGTAGGCATGTGAGCCCACTGGATAGAAGAATATGAGTATTAAAATCCTATTCTATTTAGTGAGTAGCCTAATTTGTCTGTGCTTCTATCTATTTGTTATCAACAGATCTTGAAATGGCTCTTAAAGATTTCGACGAATTTTAGATTATACTATTCTATATTCATTCAAATAATCTAGGGAATTTAATGCAAAAGTTCACATTCCTGACTATAACCCACCCCAAACACATTTCCTCTTTCCCTGAACTGATATTGATACTTTTTTATTAGAGCTGTTTCATAAAGAATTGCAAGCTTTAATAACACTAATGACAGGCAGAATTTTTAATTGCTTCTATTCCATACAAACGTTTCTTGTAAAACAAAAATTTTACAAGCTCAGAGTCAGCTGGATATGAATTGATTGCATATCTTTCAAAACAGCTGATCCTTTCCAAGGTTTGGAACCATGTTTGGAACTCTTAAATCAAGCGTTCCATTACAATAGTCTGTCCAAGCAAAGAAGACCCTCTGGCAAGATAGGAAAATGACTCCAGCTTAGTGAATATTTGTTGAAGAATTATAAATTTGGTCTTAATAGTAGATCAAATTCTCTCCCACAACTTTTTGATTGAAAATTCTTGAAAATTTTTGAACCAATATTGACCGAGCTTGAATTATTCTCCCATCTTACCATAGGGTCTTCTTTGCCTGGACAGACTATACAACAGTCGCACAGGCACAATATAGATGCAATAGAAACACGGAGTTGTATTGAGCAAGGTAATTAGAATAGAAGGTATGAGCCATCAGCATAGTAGCCGGGAGGAAACAGTGAATTTTGACGTCATTGGCACCACAGCTGTTTAGCGAACCTAGAAATTAGGAACTTCGTCTGCTCCTTGTGCGTTCCAATCAAAGTAATTAGATTAGAATCATTTCTGACGTCACAGAAAATATGCACACTGATTTGAACAGGCTATTATGTTATCACTGCATCATTTTTTGCGAACATGTGGTTTTTGTTATTAGTACAGAATATTTTCCCAATTGCATTCAAACTGTAGGTTATATAATTAATTGTATTAAGCAAAATGAACTCTTGTTATTATATGTTGATTTCAAGAAAATGAGTTCATCAATTTGATTCAATTTGCCCAATGGGAAAATATTGCCCAATATAAATAGGGCCATATAGCTATTGACAAAAAGTTTTTCAAATAGGCATAGAAAAATCTATTTACAACATCAGCGTTTGGAACCAAGTTGGAACGCACAAGGAGCAGACGAAGTTCCTAATTTCTAGGTTCGCTAAACAGCTGTGGTGCCAATGACGTCAAAATTCACTGTTTCCTCCTGGCTAGGGCTCTATAAAAAGGGGGTAGACGCACGGTCCGCCATTCTGTGGTCAACTTATAGCGCCAGGTTTGAATTCATTCAATTCGACAGTCAAACATATGATTAATGATGAAAATTATGTTAGAAAAAAATAATACTTCACAGAGCATCGAATTTCCAGTCTGGCAATTTTAAGTCAAAATTTAAATCTTGATTAATCTGATGCATCTGGCCAATTTGTATTTTTTTATTTCAGTTTTATGATAAAAATCGTTATATTTTTTGCAATTTGATGCTAAGCAACATGAACCATTTTATATGACAAATTAACCTCCAAGATTTCAAAAAAATAACTTAATTCATCTACTCAACTTGATAAACATCTGTTCATCATCACTATTATCAAAAATATTTATATGAATTCAAACCTGGCGCTAAAAGTTGACCACAGAATGGCGGACCGTGCGTCTACCCCCTTTTTATAGAGCCCTACTCCCGGCTACGATGCTGATGGCTCATACCTTCTATTCTAATTACCTTGGTATTGAGCAACGCACACTGGTCAGCTAATTTGGATTTACAAACCAGTCTTTCTATTTGCTATGACAAGGTCTATTCGCTGTGTGCAAGTGGGTGAAAAGGATATTTTTGGCGACCGAGGCGCTATTGGCGGATCATTTCGGCGAAAAATTGAGAGAATTAACATTGGAGGAGATAGGGCTAAACCTAAAATAATGTCCTGGAGAATTTGTTGTGTTCCGGATTGTAAAAATAAAACACGCAATGGAAATTTCAAGTTTTACACTTTTCCAGTTGCCATACATAAGTTTCATCAATAAAAAGAATGGTTCACTGCATTGAATAAATATTGATAGGTGAAGCTAACCTTATTGTTTTGTTTACGTGCAAAAGAATTTGTCGATCAAGTAGGACCATGGAGTGCTCCACTCTAACCTGTACATCAGGTAATGTACATGAATAGTTTTTATGTTAGTTAATCTAATAAGCTGTTATTATCAACGCAAAAACTCTATTAATTATGTTTTAATAAGGAATATTCATATCATTCAATTTTTCAAATAAATGTGAGATTGCGCCAATTTTTCATTTTCATGTAAGATAACTTATCAGCTGTTATCTCAAAGTTTTTGTCGACTCTCAAATACATCTGTTTGCGGTTGTCTGCTCTCAAATACTTGAAAACTAGGATTTTTCTAATATAATGAGCTATAATACTATCAATAACTAACATTCCTATCCTAAATATCATGTTCTAATTACTGAGAAATGCATGAAGCAGCAAATAATTCCATTCTAATTATAAATGCGTTTTTCCCATTTAGCGCTATGCTTTGTATGCTAAAACGCGTATAAAAGTACACACGATAATCCACCAGAGCCGCAGCACGGTAGATGCTCATAGCGAATAGAAGAAGGTCGGGACACGTGTGCCATATTGAGTCTTAAAACAGGCGGTAGATTCAAAACTTTTTCAAAGCTCAAACATCTGCTTATGAAATTTGCTTATACTGCCCAAAAAATTACACTTTCATTCAAAGTCACTACAGCTGTGATTAAGGGCCGGTTTCTCCAAAAAAGTTGATCTGAATTTTGGATTAAACCATCAGCTGGCTCAATTGAAACACAAGTTAATAAAAGTGACCATACACTGACAGCTGATAGTTTAAACTAAAATTTCAGTTAAACGTATTTGGAGAAACCGGCCATAAGACTAGCTTTGAAGTTTTGAATCTACCGCCCGTTTTAAGACTCAATATGGCACCTTCCTCTATTTGCTATGAGCATCTACCGTGCTGCGCTCTGGTGGATTATCGTGTGTACTTTTAGCATACAAAGCATAGCGCTAAATGGGAAAAACGCATTTATAATTAGAATGGTATTATTTGCTGCTTCATGCATTTCTCAGTAATTAGAACATGATATTTAGGATATGAATGTTAGTTATTGATAGTATTATAGCTCATTATATTAGAAAAATCATAGTTTTCAAGTATTTGAGAGCAGACAACCGCAAACAGATGTATTTGAGAGTCGACAAAAACTTTGAGATAACAGCTGATAAGTTATCTTACATGAAAATGAAAAATTGGCGCAATCTCACATTTATTTGAAAAATTGAATGATATGAATATTCCTTATTAAAAAATAATTAATAGAGTTTTTGCGTTGATAGTAACAGCTTATTAGATTAACTAAAATTAAAACTATTCATGTATCTCATCCATTATCTAACTATCCATTACCTCATGTATAGGTTAGAATGGAGCACTCCATGGTCCTACTTGATCGACAAATTCTTTTGCACATAAACAAAACAATTAGGTTAGCTTCACCTATCAATATTTTTATCCAATGCAGTAAACCATTCTTTTTGATGATGAAACTTATGTATGGCAACTGGAAAAGTGTAGAACTTGAAATTTCCATTGCGTGTTTTATTTTTACAATCTGGAACACAACAAATTCTCCAGGACATTATTTTAGGTTTAGCCCTATCTCCTCTAATGTTAATTCGCCCAATTTTTCGCCGAAATGATCCGCCAATAGCGCCTTGATCGCCAAAAAAATCCTTTCCACCCACTTGCACACACCGAATTGAACCTTGTGCCCGCAACTTCTAAAAATGGAAACCTACTAGCACGTTTTCTTGTTCTTCTTCAGAAAAACAAGCTTGTAAATGTAAATGAAACGCGGCCCTGTTTCATAAACAATGACTAGTTACTTTAAATAATATATAGCGTGTATCTAGGAAATAATATATAATTCAAATAATGATAGAATACCGTATTTAGATGAGTTTCTTTGATGAAACGTTTTTAATGCTTATAAATATTTTTCAGACAATGGGATTCTTTATAAAGGACAAAATCAAAGGCTATATTGTGACTCACCTGATCGTGCTGCCTTTGACCTGCGGCATCGTGTGGATTGTGCAAGTGGGTGGCGATTACTTCTTCATCTACCTCTGGCTGTTTGCAATTTTGGCCACTCTATTTCTGCTCACCATCTATCCTGACTACATTGCTCCTTTGTTTGACAAGTACACTCCGCTGCCCGATGGTGAATTGAAGACAAGAATTGAACAGCTTGCGGCCAGTATACACTTTCCTCTCTACAAACTGTATGTCGTTGAAGGTGAGATGTTTTGGAATAGATTGTAGATTGAGTTAGTTTGTAATAAGATGTTTTGGGTTTATGTTGTTCAATGTTTTGAACTTGATTTTTTTAATTTTCTCAGGAAAAATGAGGTAAAATGATAACTGAAATTGAATTCCACAATTATTCCACCTTTTGGAATTTTACCATGAATTGATTGATCAGTGCATTTTATTCTTGTCTGTCCCAGAAATTTCCGTATGTACTGTGTTTTTGTGTTAATTGTTTTCTAATTTAAACCTGCTGGAATAATAACTGATAAAATTGGATCTCTAGACAATAAAGTTGATTGTCAGACAAAAATCGCTTTGGGATAGCTGTTACTTATCTTATCTAACATAGGAGATAACCTATCATTGAGTTTGTAATCAAACTTCGCTAGTTTCTTGTGGCTTTAAACTAGCATGTAATAAATGCCACCTAGCATGTTGTTTCACATCCTTAGATTCTCAAGATATATATTTTTCACAGATTTCTGATATATCCAAAGGAGAATGTATCAAATTCTTAGATTTTTAAGAAATATATTTTTCACAGATCCCTGTCATATTTTAGAGAAATTATTGAAAATGTCCATCAAACAATTTTTTGTTAGGCCTATATCCAAAGAAGAATAAATAATATTTTACTGTCATTGAACTCATTAATAAACAATAGACAAAGTCACAAAATACAAAGATAAAAAATTTACAATCAGTCAAAAGGTGCTTAAAAATCTGAAAATACGAATATAAAACAATGTCAGTCAATAATAACCTACTCTTAAAGATCTATCGAGCCATCATTTAGTGCCAGGAACTCGGTAATTGCATAATAAGGATGATCAACTAACCACTTCACAAGTTTACGCTTGAGGAAGCCGGTGGGGTAGTCATTCACCGTATTTGACAGCTTATTATAACATCTGATACCAATAACTTTATAGCTCTTTGGTGATATTGTCAATCTATTAAAAGGTACATTTACCATATTACGTTGCCGAGTAAAATAATTGTGTATAATTTTTCTACGTTGGAGGTGGGGCATTTGTTCAATAGTGTACATTATAACCCTGAAAATGTATAGATTTATTACTGTCATTATTTTCAGCTCAAAAAAGAGAGGCCTACAGTGGGCAAGGAATTCTGCATTAGAAATTATTCTGATAGCTTTCTTCTGTAAAAGAAGCACACTCTGCAAATCGCTACCGTTCCCCCACAATAGTATTCCGTATGAGAGTAAACTATGGAAAAAAGCATAATAAGCTGATCTCAAATACTTAAGAGTCACGTGTTCCTTTAGATTTTTTAATAGATATATAAGTCTGGAAAGTTTACTACATAAATATTCAATATGGGGGCCCCAAGTTAGCTTCTCGTCAAGATGGATACCCAAAAACTTGATACCAGTAGAAGTGCTCATCAAGCTAGATTCCCTCAAACCAAACAGCATTGACTGGGTCTTGCTCTCATTTAATAGGAAACGCATTTGCTCTAAACCATGCTGACGCTTTAGATATTGTTGTTGCAGTTATGTCTTGCAGTTCTTGAATGTCAACATTTTCATTGAAAAAAGTTGTATTATCAGCATACAATATTGTTGAGTCTTTAATAAAATTTGAAAGGTCATTGACCATTAGAACAAACATGAGTGGTCCGAGCACCGACCCTTGGGGTACGCCATATGTAATTTCTGCTACCTTGGATATTGTTTCCTTAATACACACAATTTGCTTGCGATTTTCTAGATAAGATTTTAATAAGCCATCGCGATTGAAACCCATTATTGCTAATTTATCTAGTAGGACAGCATGGTCAATACATTCGAAAGCGCGGCTCAGGTCACAGAAAGTGGCCCGAACAAAACTGCTACCCTCAAATGCACGCACAACCCTGCTGATCAATGAATCAACCGCCTGTGTGGTTGATTTATTCTTGATAAAACCAAACTGTTCACTACAGATAATTTTATCCTGCTCTAAATAAGTACACATTTGCTTGTGAATTATAATTTCAAAAATTTTGCCCATAATGGGAATTAAGGAGATTGGCCGATAACTGGCAGGGCATTTCTTATCTCCTTTTTGAAAACAGGTATGACTCTGGATAGCTTGAGTGAATCGGGGAAAATCCCTTGTCTTAAACATTTATTCATACAATAAGCTAGTGGGTTCGCTACACAATCACCTAATTTTCTGAGCAAATTGTTTGTTAGACCATATATATCACAGATGTCTATTTTAATTTATTTAGAGCCTCCAAGATATTATCCATGGTTATTTCAGAGAACTGAAACTTTTCCCTTATTTCATTTGAAAGATTATTTTGAAGATTCTGCATCATTTCAGTTGCCGTCTCAATAGGTTTTACTATTTTATTATTAATATTGTCAACTGCGAGGTGAAATATGAATTTCGTTTATGTGCTTTCTACCATGTACTGACCCTATTACTTTCCAAGCCATCTTACACTTGTTCTTAGCTGTTTCAATATTACTAATAGTATATTTTTTCTTTGCATCTATAATAGCTATTTTAATATATTTACTCTTAGCGTCTAAATATAGTGATCTAGTTACATCTGTATTGAGTTTCTTATTCAAATCATAAAATACCATCATATTGTTTTTCATATTAGCCAATTCAGTTGTATACCACTCATTATTTCGTTTATTCACTCTGTTTTTACTGAACTGTCTATTAACTTTACATTTTCTTTCAGGGATTGTACTATTTAGAATCTCCATAAATTTATAAAAAATTTCTTCTGCTGCACAATTTTGAAAATTACTGAAAAACCTCACCCAGTTACAACTCAGAAGAGCTTCTCTACATTTTGACAATTTAAATGTATCTATTGGCCTAGAAGTTACCACTCGAGCTATAATTCTATTGTTTGAATCAAGATGAATATTCTTAACAGTAAGACATACAGAGTCATGGTCAGAAAAGGTGCATTTGATAACTTTACATACTTGATTAAATTCATCAAAACTAGAATTTGTGAGTATATTGTCTAGACATGCTCGACCTCGTGTAGGCATATTATTGTGTGTTTTGAAGTTATGTTGTCTAAGTAGGTTTTTAAAATCAGCTACATACCTCGTATTGACGGTTACATCAAAATGTGCATTAATATCTCCACCAATTACAATTTTATAGTTTCTCCACTTCTGAATGTTGTATGATATAAAGAGAGCTCCCATATATTCTAAGAACTTTGTCGGGTCACCATTAGGAGATCTATATACATGGATATGATAATCAACTTGTTTTTTTCTAAGCATACACCAGCTATTTCAAAATCAAGCTCATGACACTTCGACTTTCCAACCTTTCAACATTTTCTGACAGCTCTTTCTTAACATTTATATAGCTACTCCTAGTAATGTGGGTCGGGTAGGTAAATATAAATTGGGTATTTACCCAAGGCCCGGGTAAATACCCATAAACTGGGTATTTATCATTTTTATTGAATTTAGAAAAGATTTAGTTGTCTTTTTGCATTCAAACGCCTTCAATGATAGTGAAATGATGACAAAATGCAAACAAAAATGTTTTATATAGTGACAAATAGCATTTAACTTCCGAGCATCATTGACATAAATACCCGGGTACTGGGTATTTATGATTTCATTTGTATCTGTGTTGTTAAATCTTATTGAAAATGACAAGAATTTTTTTATTAATAACTATTATTTAGCGTTGAAAGAGAGAGGAATTTGACCTAGTATTCACTTGCAATCCATTTTCTAGGGAAAAACATAATAAAAAGAAATAACAATAGAAGCATGTTTACTATTTTCCTAATGTGGTGCTGTCATGATTTCATTGATAAAGATTGACTTCATTGACGATTTCGTTGAGAAAGCATCACATTATGCCATTGATACGAGCGAATCTGATTAAGGGTGGATGGTAGTGGACGGCCAACTGCCGAACGGCCAAATCATGCCCCATAAGAACAATGTAATTTTTATTAATCTTTTGGAGCAGATAGCGCCGTTATTCATGGACAAAATTGCACGTTCTTTATGTGATTGGAAAAACATAAATTAGATTATTTACTCAGTTTTTATTGAGATTTCTTTTACGGTACCGTATAGTCTGTATAAACAAAGAAGACATTCTGGCAAGATGAGAAAATGACTCCAGAAATATCAGTTTAAAGATTATAAATTTGGTCTCAAATTTATAATTTTTAAACTAATATTTCCGTAGTCATTTTCTCATCTTACCAGAATTTTTTCTTTGCTTGGACAGACTATACTAAGTATTATTTAGGCTCAATATTTTCAAGAGAACAGAAAAGACCTACTTCATCAGGAAAATATTTAGCGAAATTTTAAAGTGAGGAATCTGATTCAGGAATCTTTTTCATGAAAAGCCTACATCCAAGACACCTGAAAAACATTTCTCACAATCTAAAACTACACGTGCTCTATCCCAATCTATGCCAATCATTTTAGGCCTCTCATTTTTAGAATGTTGATAAAATAAATTTCCCAATGAATTAATTTTTTTTAAAGTTAAATGTTTGAGTTCGATCCATTTTTATGCCCTTTATCAGCCTTAAAAAAATTTCAATATTATCTGTTTCCATCTACAGAGTTTTAATTTATGATTCAATTAAAATTACAGATTTATTACAATTTCAAGTAGATACATAAAAATATGCATAGAACTTCCATAGGTTTTTCTTGACACAAAAAATTCTCAAAAACATTTTCTAAGAGTTAGTTTCTTATTTTTGTTTTCAAATAGCCTCAACATGCTTCGCGAGATTTTCAAGTTTGTAACTATTGGTTTTAATTTTCTTCTAATTTATTATTTTTATCTAGTAGCCTATAGTTTAGAGTAGAAATATATACATAAAACTCCTGCAGAGTTTGTCTAATCTTATTTACCCAGTTTTTTCATGAAGAATCCTATTCATTCGAAACTTCAAAAAAACTATATAAAGTCATTGAAAATAGCAAATAAGTTTTTATAATATTATAACAATACTATTACTATGCCAATATATCATCAATGCCAATGCATCAAACCCCTGAATAATAACATATTCAGGGGTACAAACATCAATGATTCAATAAATACCCAATATACCCGGGTATTTATGAATTTGGGTATTTACCCGGGTATTTTACATCACTAGCTACTCCCCCACGTATATGGACATCCCTGCCATAAGACTGGATCAATTCAAACTCTTTCATCTGCTTAAATGGTATTTCAGACTCCCTACACCAATGCTCACTCAAACATAATATATCAAACTCATTGTCAAGCGCATATTCATTAACTAATAAAATTTCACCCTCAAGACCTTGAACGTTCAGATATCCTATCTTGATTTCATTTTCTCTTGCTAATTTAATTTTAGGCTCTCTTTTTTGGCACTTATTATTTTTTGTAGACTATTGTGAATCTAAAATCCTAAAAAATTCCCCTCTATATCATAATGCTGACAGTCTAGCTCAATGATCTTGGGCACACATCTATCGTTTTCCAACATTGATATTAGCCTAATTTGATTATTTCTCTACTAACATGATTTTTACCTCTAGCATTTAGATGTTGACCGTGTCGAGTGTGGAAATCTCTACTTAATGTACCTAAATCTAGAATTTTGACGTTACTGAAACGGTTTGGCAACTTATTAATTAGATTATTTGTCTTTCTAATCTCTGCATTCACTCACGAACTCTCGATTAGATCGAACCTATGAGGAAGGTTGGCAGCAATTACGTTCGTTACATGAAGTCCACTCACAGTTCTTTTGATAGCGCTCAATGCATTCTTCGCCTCGTTACACGACACATCATTGGAGCCACTAATCAACACCACCGTGTCCCTCTTTGAAAACGATTTACACTGTTCGAGACAGCTCTCCAATACCGCCACAGACTTCGCACCAGGCTTAACACTACCAAAAACTTTACATTTAGTAGTCATTTCACTAATCAAAACTGGAATGTTTCTACCGTGACTGTCGCTATAGATATTTATCCGTTTAGAAGTTTGTTCAGTCTTTCGTTGTTTTCTTTTTTGAGTCTGATCACTGGCGATGCATATTGGTGGACCTCTGCTTCTACTCTATACTCATTTACATCAGATTCATTTTCTGAAGTTGACGAATTTTCCGTGGAAAGCAGCCCAAATCTATTATTCACTGAAATAGGATGAGTCTCTGTATTAATAGCTTTGAACTTTTTCGCATTTCTTGGAATGATAAAATCATTTTCGGAATTATTTCTTACAGGATTATTGCGATTTCTCTCCATTGAATTACTTTCATTTCTCATTACCTCAATTATTGCAGTTTTGTTCATCAGTTCATCTTTCAAAAGTCTCTTTTCAACCTCTAAGACTTCAATACTAGTTTTAAGCATTTTATTCTCTTCCTCCGCCCATTCCTCATACACCAATGAATCTTCAAAATTCTTCTTCCGCCTATTTTTTTCATCTTTTAGAAGCCTAGCCATTGATTCATTCTCTTCAGATATATCTGAAAGCGTTCTTCGTAGTTCATTATTGTCCGAGATCACATTGTCTAATTTACTCAGCACGTCAACAATGTGTGGGATCATGTCAGCTACAGCATCGTCCTCCGCGGATTTATCAGCAAAAACTGCGAACTAGCGAACTTCTTATATTTATCGCAAATTCTATTACTAATTCATCATTAAGTTCATTGTTCAAAACACTTAGATCTGAAACATGCTCACTATCTACTCTTTCGCGTCTGCTCTGAGCCAACAATAGTTCGTCCATTGTCAATAATTCAAAAATTGGCGCTTGGATAGCACAGAGGATCGTTGCTAGGATACACTAGTAAACAATAGAGGCAGTGTCAACAGGTGATTACTCAGATTACAGGTGAATGAAAAGGCGCCGGTAGAAATTTGGACTTATCTTATCGCACCTCTCTCTCTCTTATCTTTCTTGTTGAGTCGAATCAAACTGTCCGTCCTTTAGCAACACTATCATGAAAACACATTCTGTGGTCAGCAGTCAAAGTTCATAGAAAACATGCACCGAAACGTATAAAATTTTACGTCACTCCAGCTGTACTGCAGTTTCAATCCGATTTAGAGATTGAGGTTAAAGACTAGACAAGTTCACAACAGTCATGGAGAGAAAAACTATAAAGCTAACAGAATTAGTTCAGTATTGAAAATTTTAAAGAGCAATTTAAAGTATCGACTACCGCAAGCAGATCGGGCCTGCCAATCCCTTACCACACTCTGTGACCACTCTCTGTGCCAATGTACCACACTCTTGGATTCTTAAGATATATATTTCTTACAGATTCCTGACATAATCAAAGAAAAATGTCCATAAAAATTGTGGATCACAATCACAATGAATATTCTGAAAATGATAGAATCTAAAATGGTGCTCGAGAAACATCGAATGCTGTCCAAATAATTGAAAGTAGAGTCACTCTGGAAGTAACATTCATGATATAGGAGATCAACTACTAACTAGTAATTGGAAAAATATATAGCGAATTGAAAAGTTTTTTCCAATTTGGTTTATTATCTTGAATTGAGAATGAGGTTTATTTGTAAATTTGATCCTGCAGGGCTAAATATACAAGAAGGAATTTGCTAAATTGAAGACGTGCTTCACATTGATAATTTATTAACTGTATTTTCTTTTCTTTTCCAGGTTCAAAGAGGTCTATTCATAGCAATGCATACTTCTATGGTTTCTTCAAAAACAAGAGGATCGTGCTGTTTGACACTCTATTGAAAGATTACACACCAACGAATAAGAGTAACGATGATAAATCAAAGGATAAGGAGACCAAGGAGGAAGACAAGAAAGGATGCGACAACGAAGAGGTCTTGGCTGTCTTGGGCCATGAATTGGGACACTGGAAGCTCAACCACATGATCAAAAATATCATCATTATGCAGGTATCTTCTGAAATTTGAATTCCTGTGATAATATTTATTTAACCAGATTTGTAGGGGGATTCATAATTCAAGATTGTTAGTAGACCAGGGGATCCATAATTCAAGTACATAATTTAGTAGACAATCACTATATTATACCGGGTGATTTTTTAGTCCTGTCACACAATTCTAAATGAGTGGCAATTCAATGTTCTAATTCTAATAAAGGGAAATTTTGTTTCGTTCTAGAAGGTTGGTAGTCATAACATAATAAATCTCATGGTGTAATTCTGTATTTATTGTGGCCCAAAATTGTTGAATGATTCAATATTTTTCAAGTTTCTTGCCAATTATAACATTGCATTCGGTCTAATCAATTTCTCTTGTCAATATTCAAAATTTTTTAGCAATTGTTTTGGGACCAAAGCATCTGTGTTGAAGTGTTCAAGAGCAAAACTAGGACAAAATTCTAATTCAAAATAAGGAAAGCAATAGAAAGGGCTTAAGCCTGTTTTTTCTTCTCTAGATCGTTATAAAATGATTATTTTACATGACAATTGTAATAAATAAATACATGGCAATGTGAGTAGATTAACCTTGAGTTGTGTAACATTCTGTGTGGATTCAGGTCGTTTTATGTACAGAATAATATTTTTTTATCAAAAATATTTGAACGAACGTTTGAATGTAATAAACCTCCCAAGGTCCCAGATCTCACATTACTTTTTGTGGAAATACATAAAGTTCGGGGTCTTGAAAATCAATTCTCATATTTTTTCTGATGTTGATGCCCACATGGGCTCTAAGGTCTGTGCGTGGGTAATGAGAGGAATGATTATGATGAGAGATGACGACTACTTTTTAGGCCGTCGAGATAGACAGCTTGCTTATCGTCCCCTCCCAAAGATGGGTTGGCCGTATTTGTGTGATTGTGCTGTGGTCAAAAACTGTTCCCTGGTGAAGAATCGAACCTCGGAACCTATGGTTATTAGACCGGCGCGTTATCACTTACTCCAACGAACCTTGAACTTGAAACCCAAATAACAGACTTGAATGTTTCCAGTGCAACTCTCAAAAAGGTTTTTGAAAATAGTCAAAGCGTGAATAATAGGAATTTGATCGTAATGTACGTTGGTTAATATTTGATATTTTCACATTTTTTAGTTACTAACGATTATTAAACTATTTGCTTAAAAGCTCCATCCATTGAGGTTATACAATACACGCTTTAATAATACTTTGAGTATTTTCACTTAATATTACTACTTCACGGAAACTAATAAATTTTCCATCAAGCTGCAAAAATGAGATAATCCATCACATTAATTGAGGTGTAATTAATAATCCATAATAAATTTGTAATCAAAGTTTAGGTGGAGAGATGATAGGGACTAAGCCTGTTTTCTCTCCCAATCATTATAATGATTTATAAGTTGTAAGTTGACTCATGAAATAAACTTTAAATTTCCTCAATGAATATTTAAACATCTTAGATATATTAAAACATATTAGAATTTCAACATCGATTTATTTTCTCCAGGTAAACATGTTCCTACTATTCCTTGCGTTTGGCTTCCTCTTCAAATATGAAGTGCTCTATAATGCGTTTGGATTCTACGATGAACAGCCTGTGTTGATAGGACTCACTGTTGTTCTTCAATTCATATTCTCTCCGTATCATGCAGTAAGTTTCATGCTTTTATCATGTTATTTTCATTCACATTACGTCATTCGTATTATTCCTCGTTATTATTTGCATTTATCAACTCATGTGATATATTTATATTGATGTGATATCTTTCATTTCTTATGATGTGATGAATGAAAATGGAATAGAAAATATCGATTCCAATTTATCATGTTTTTATGTCGAAATTAGGTATAGTTGACGCCAAAAATTCAGACGATTTCGTCTAAACTAAATACTATACATGATGCAACCTTCTAACAGCTGATGTATAACATCTATTGTCTCAAAAACAAAATCTAGGCATATCCAAATGACACCTCTGATTGACAACATCAGCTGTTGGAGCGCACAAGCAGTAGACGAAACCGTCTAAATCAGATATACATACAAATATTCTATCATGAACTAAGGTATGGAAAGCTCTAGTGAAAGCTGCAAGTCTATTATTGTTATCCACTAATCGCAAATCCAAATTTTACCAATGACTCTTTAATTGCCAAAATTGAAAACTTGAGTTATTTTAGCTTATTTTGATTATCATCTCATTAACCATGGGAGTTGTAAACATGAAACCTCAAGCAACATTATTAATGATTTTGCGTAGAAATTGATAAATTCAGTACCCTCATCAAAGCCCCACAAATTTGAAAAAAATTGATAGTGAATTTAGAGTATCCATCTTTATTATATTCATCTATGATGTATTCATAGAACTTCTATTTTTTGTGTGAGGAATCATCCTGAGCAGTTTGGAATACTCCTGAAATACACTGCATATCACAATTTGCTAACAAATAACAGGCAGTGTGTTATTTAAATTTACAGTTAACTCCTATCTTAAATTTAGAGATAAACCTTGAGGTTACGTCCTTGATTCATTCCACTACCTCTTGATGATTTTAATTTCTTCCCATCTCTGTTCTTCATTTGTATTATTATTATTATTTCTATCTCCTTTTATTATTTGTATTATTACCTTTCCATCTCCTTTGATTATTTGTACTATTACTTTTCCAACTCCGTTCATTATTTGTACTGTATTATTATTATTATTATTATTATTTCAGCAGCCAGCTTGAGTTCATGCGTTTTAAACATGATTCAGAATTGTTATTGAATAGAATGTATCCTTTTTCAGCTTCTGAACTTCTTCACAACGGTCCTAAGCAGACGATTCGAGTTCCAAGCTGACGCTTTCGCCAAAGGAATGGGCAAGGCGATGTACTTACGAAGGGCTCTCATCAAGCTCAACCAGGACAACCTTGGCTTCCCGGTCTATGATTGGCTGTTCTCCATGTGGTACCATTCCCATCCACCTCTCCTAGAGCGGTTGAAGGCCCTCGAGAAAAGTGATTAGAATCACAGACATTCGGTGTAATTTCAGTGTAAGCTCAAATCCAAAACCCAATTCAGTTGAATGTGGACCCAATTCAGTTCGACTAAGTGGACCCCAAAATGTGAATTATTGAAGACTGTTGCTTAGGTGTAAGACTGTGCTATAGTACTTTAAGCCATATTTTTCACTGTCAGTTTTCTAGCTCTTACTTATCTATTCCAGTATTGAGTGATATTCGATTGATGTTGAAGAGATTCATGGTTTTACTTCCCTTTTTACGTCAATTTTATTACTTCAGGTTGAACCTGAAGTGAAAGGTCATGTAAGTTTAATAATATGTTGAAACATATAACTTATCTCATTATGCGAATATGCATTTGTTACAATGCTACATGATGAAAAAAATGTCAAAAATATATTAGGCTACATGTATTTGTCAAAATTATAACTAAATTCAAAACTTGAATTCTTTATGAATGAATAGTTGACCGAAATCTTAATCAAGTTTAAAACAAAATCAAATTATTGCATTGTTATCGAATTATATTTTTTGTAAGAACTGGTTTTCTGAAGGAACCGTCCAAATTCATAGACCTTATAGTATTTCAAGATTATCGGTTGCAATGATCATTTTTACATATGTTAGATGAGTTGACTCTCCTGAAACTCGACGAGTGAACGATTACTCATCAACATTCGTATAAGATCAAGTTGATTCCGATAATAGATCAAACATTTTCTCGTTAGATTCATAACTCAGCAGATTATGAATCTAATCTAACATTTGTTCATGATCGTAGTTTGATTAATGTATTTTATTTTTGTTTGAAAATTAGTATGAAATATGAAGAGTGAATGTGTTTGTGTGTTTACTTGTTATCAACATTTTTTATTGTTGAGTCATGATTATTTATTCACATTAAAGTGACATTCTAATTCTTTTTCTACAACTTCTTCTTAAAATCTCTTGTGACTCATTTAAAGTATAACTTTTCACTTAAACGTGTATCATGTCATTTTCGTCGAGAATTAAGTGTAAATTCTCGATAGAATTTCATGGAATATTGTCTACTTTTCCATGGATAAAATGAAACACAGTTAATCAATATTAACATTAATTTAATGTTATTTGTTGACTTCTAGACAGTAGTGTAGTAAGTATACCTCCCCAATGTACTATGTTGCATTACGGTAATCGCTTAATGAAACAATGTTTCTAACTATTCAAGGCAGATTGAAAATATGCCTACTTTTCTCATTTAATTTTCTCAATATTTTATCCCATTCTGCATTTTACATTCTACTAAATGTTGTAAAGGTGTCTAATAGTGGATTTGTGAAAAATGTATTAATCCGATAAACTTGAGTTTAGAAATCATTTTGATTATTGTAACAGCTAAGTCAGCTTTGTGTTTAGTTTGTTTCCTCTTTCAACATTTCTTGTTTTCCTAATTGAAAAAAAAACATTGGAAATAATTAGTTGAATTAGACATTTTTGTGACAAATAAATAACTATTTCCCAAACTATGATCTTATTATTCATTTTTCTTCCTTGAATTTCAGAAAAACCTTCCCCTAGAAGCCTAGATAATATATTTCAGAAAAATGGAGGATATTGTAAGTTGAGGTTCTACCAGTGCTGGGAATGATTGCATTATTGGAAGGTGAGGTGGGTGAGCGAAATATTATTTTTCAATATTTTTTTGAGATTATCTTTGTTTGTCAATGGCTCAACAGCCCATGAAGGGCCTGAGCCTACCAGCTGGTTGCCGGTTTTATATTCACTCTACAGTCCGTCAAATAAGACAAGTAAGACACCCCGGCAAGACGGGAAAACGACTCCATCCCGGCCAATACCGGCCATAATTTCTTAAAAAGAACCCACAGTCCCCGAACCGAAGAAACTATCCTCACACCGTAAACACTTACTTCCTAGTCTTGTGGCGTAATGTACTATTACTTTGAGATTTACTTTCTATTACTGTATGAAGATTTTTCACTTCTGTAAGAAATGTTAAGTATAATCTCTTCATAGATGGAGTAGAAAGCCAATTGATTTTGAACATCGAAAGTTGTATTTAAGAAAAGCTGCAAATAGATACGTAAAGATAATACGTATTCTAATTTCAAAATATGCTATGATGCATGACGGGTTCTTAGATACTCTGCTGTTTCTATTTGTTATTTTTAATACTAGGTATAAATTTGGTTTGTGCTCACATCATGTAACATTTCAATTTCAAGGGTTCAACATTATATTTTTTAAGTTGTATCAAAACTATTTTATCACCAATTGAAATTTATTTATAAACACATTGGTTCCATATATTTCCTATTTTTTTCATTAAACGTGAACGGTGATATGTTGTTGAACTACAAGTCATGTTTCATGAGCTCATGGAAAATTGCTTCTATCCAATTGAGAACACCGAACGCTCCAGCGTCTATGTCTGTCAAATGTACGTCTGTTGCGTAAGATGCTCGTCCAACCAAGGCCTTCATGAATTGAGTTTCTTCACAACCTTGGAACGCCCTTTTCAATGCGGCTTGTAATGTCTTGTTCCATTTCTCGCCACTTTTGTGCTCATTCAGCTCTTCGCTGACTGGTATCAGGACATCCAGATAGGTTCTGTCTCCTCGCCGGGCAGGAGAGTACTGCATGAGAGATTCGATGGCTGTCCCCAAAGCCTTAGGCCAGTCGGGAGCTTCACGTGCCGCACCTCTCAGCATAATACTGTAGAGGCCCCCACTCGTTCCCCCCATACTTTCTGATGCTAACCGCGCCACTCTCAATAAGCAAGTCCTTGGTGAAGTGAATGGCAGATTATCCAGTTCGTTCAGAATACCTGGGAAATCATCAAAATTCAAAATTTTTCAACAATAGAAAAAAAACAATTATGAAAAATAAATATTTCATGTTGAAATTTTACTCATAAATAGAGGAAACGCGCGAAAATTGATCTAGATTGAACAGAACTTGGCAAACACCTTTGAGAGCTATATCCACTAATTTGTTTTTTACGAAATTAATTTCAATTTGATGTGTCTCTGCGCACATAATATATTCGCCAAGCTTCATCCTAGACCCTATTTACGATGACTTGAGACGAAATAAACAAACCTTTTGCGTGCGTGAGCATATAGGGTGGCTACCTCAGCCACGACAAAACATAGCCAATAAGTGATGTAGCATAGACACGTCATAGCATTAACAATGCGTATGTGTAGTTAATTTTTTTCGTGGAACCTGTATCGTATCGTTGTTATGGTTTGTCATCGCAACAGCTGTCGCCGTGTTTGTGGATTTATTTACTTCGCCTCAAGTCATTGTGAATGAGGTATAGTAAAATTCTTAAAGTAAAAAAAAAAAAAAAAAACATGGGCGTCCAAAAATCGTGGTGTCTGAAACGGGACTGAGGACAGAATTTATCAAATAATGATTCTAGACCAACCAACAAAAATGATTGATTATTAATTCTCATCCAACAAAAAATCATATAACACCAATTTAAAATCAACTGATTGGAACGAAATGACGCTATACGTAGGCAGACTTTGAAAATTATTGAAATTTTTCAACTTTACTTTTTCATTTACCTTCAGCAAAACGTCTCAAAGTAGTTCCAGTGTCGCCGTCTCCCACATTGTCCAGTTCATTCAGCTTCAATTCATTCTCCAATAATTTTTCGGCCGCCACTTCAAAGCATGTTCGGAAAATTTTCTCCGCCTTGCCTGTGTACTCAGGACCAGTTTCCTGGAAAATTATGGTTTCCAATAAATAAGCTGATAATAGCTATTCCATATATCTTTAATTTATGGATAGCAGATGTTCATCAGTTTGGATACATTATACTGTAAATTTATGTTATTAATACCGTATGTGCTGTGCATAAAGTGAGTTATATCTCTAAATTGAAAGGCATGCATCATTGTTTCTCGTAAGCAGAATTCCTCCGTGGTTTCTCAACCAATTAAGTTCGTTCAGGTCTCATTTGAGAGATCTCATAGAGTAGACTCTGATTTAAAAAATCGTCAGGGAGTAGAATAATTGAGTTCAAATATTCATTTCCCCTCGTAAAATCAGCATAAGTTAATTGGCTCTAGGGGGGTCAATTTTCTAAATAACCGATGTTCTAAATAATTTTTTTCATCTTGACAAGCCAGACAAAATGATAGTATTTTGTGTTAATATACGAGCGAAAAATTGAAAACATTTTCCACAGTATGCTGTAGTAATAAGGGATTAAGGGATTCAGGATAAGGTTTGAACAAGGGAAAAAATGTTTGGGTTCCTTTGGCCATGGTATAAAATTTAATTGTAGATCTACAATTTTGTACAATAGGCTTCTTGAAGAACCGCTTGAACGGCCCTGCTCTAATAGTATTAAAAAATTATTATGTTTCATTCAAACTTATAATGAAGGTCGATTCAGTTTTGTCTGATATTGTTAATTTTTCCGCGCATGCATTAATGACGCCTGACAAATTAATGACAGAGCGCCGACTGAAACGTTTGTATGAACTAAGACTGAACTGATTTGTATCAATACTACTCTTGAAAGTATTTGAGAGTAGTTACCTTATGTTTCTATATAGCGTACATTATTTTGAGAAAAACAGTTTTTTCTGTAATCTTACCTCAACAGAAACTTGAACAATTTCCCTGAAAGCGCCATTCGGTAGCTCGTAAGAGTATCTGCATCCGGGCCATGACGGAGCTTCTGTCTTAGCGTCTAGACATTCTATCCAAAATTTATTTTGCTCTGAAACTTTCAGTAGACAAATCTGCATTCCACCACAATCCAATGATGGCATCAGTGTGCCAGCATAGATTCGTTTAAGATGGATCCGCCTTGCATCTGTAAAACGTAAATTAATGAGGAGATTAATAGAATCATGTGACATGGAAACTAAAACTTTTTTTGTAATCAATGAACTGTAACAGCTTTGAGAGCTATATCAACTAATTTGATTTTTACGATATCCATTTCAATTACAACATTTTGCATAATTATGTAGCTTCAAAAAATATTAATCTTCTGCATTTCGAAGTCCAAATTTCATTTTTTTCTCTAGTTTTTTTAGAAGTAATGCTTATATTTTATAAACATTGAAAAATATTCCAATTCAGCTCTAATTTTGATACAGAAAATTTTAGATCAAACCCATTCAATTTCTTCAAACATAAGAGGAAATTACAAACTTATTATTTGATAATTTATATTAAAATTATGATACAGGATTGTAAAGACACCTTCAAAGGTAGATATGTCATAAATTCATTAATCTATTCCAAATTTCCTGGACAAAATTTTCAATTTTCAACTTGGAGAAAAATCCTTGAATGAGACAATAACTACTGTTATATTCTGTTAGTTCCAGAAAACACGAAAAATCTACCACAGCACTTCTTTCATCTTCAAAATACCCTCTCACAAACTCATAAAATACTAATGTTTATTCTTTAAGTGAATAAGTAATATTAATTCTTCTTCAATTAAGAGTTCGTGTTCTATTGGAAAAAAATTTCAATTCGCTGTCCATTAACTTTAAATGGATTTTAAAGACCCCTTAGTAGAGCTCGAACACCTGTTAGTCGGTACTGGTAATAAATCTTCTGATATTGGAGGATGGACAAGGACATTTTTATAGACTTCGTGTTTCTTATTACTTAGTTTCGAAATAAGGTACTTACGAAGTTGAATTTCTAACTCAGCAACCGCTGCATAGAACTCCAGAGGTGTCGTGATTCCCAAAGCATTGACTATACCGCAAACATTCTCACCAGTCTGAATTTTCAACGTTTTGAAAATTTGTTCCAGTAAAAGTTTTACCAACTCTGAAATCGTTGTCATCTGTGAAAATTAATGAATGTAGGTGCATATATCTTCTTTATTATGCAACGATAATCTATCATTTTTCAGTTACATTGTACTCAGTTTATCAATTTTTCTATATTATGTAATTTTTCCAAGACGAATTTGGATGGATTATAAGAAATCCTAATGCTAATAATTCCACGTCATTGAACTTATACTGACAATAAATGAGGTGTATCAATGTAATGTGTCACAATGGTGTTACAATGGGCTCATACAATGTTACTTATTAACATTAAGAGCCTATTGTTCAGTACTGTACTGAATAAATATAGTCTTCTCTAGCAATTTCAAATTCAATCTCTGATCAAATTCATTACGCTATTCATAGAAAATCTTAATCCATAAAACTCACCTTGATACTTCTTATACCAATTTCTCCATGAATGCCCACTCCAAGATGGATTTCATCAGTAGGTACTGTGACCATTGTATGTTGTTGTCCTGGAACTGTACAGGATGTTGTACAGAATCCCATTGATGCCATGTTTTTGACTATTTCCTCACAATTATGTTTTATACTGTCAAGATCCATCCCTTGGAGTGACAAAGCTGAAGCTATCTGTAATCACAACAAAAAAGTAATTAATAATATAATATTATTGTTGACATTTGCAGTATTAAATAAGCTCGTGGGTGGCCTACATCAAGTAGGCTACTTTTGATTTAAATCTTACTATAGAGTGTTTAACTTAAAAGAGTCAGTTGTAGTTACTACTTTATTATAAGAATATATTGTTTACCCTATCTCTTATTACAACTATGAATTAGCCTGCGTTCTCTATTGCTGGAACTGATGTTTATGATGTCTTCCCATGCACTTTTCGTCTCTTTTGAACATAATATTTCTTTCTAAGCTCTTTTGTTTCACATTCTCAAAGATAATTCCCCAAGTTTAGCTTTTGTAATACTTTCTCTTTACAGTAGCCTCACTAAAATAAATTTAGGCTAGCCAGATCAAAGAACATTGGGAACCACAATCTTCTCAATATAATTCACTGAAAATAATCTGAATTTTCGCATCTCCTTTTATTGTTCAAAAGTCGATAACCCAAATAAAAAACTCAAAACTCTGTATCCACAAATTTTGGAAAGGCCATTTCTTAATTGTTATAGCACTTCAACATTGAATATCTACTCATTCTTATCGAAGCCTTTCAGAATGAATTTTGGAGTATCTTAAGTATTCCATAATGTATGAAATTAAATTTTGGTATGTAAAATTCAATTTGAAACATTGACAAAATTCATTGGAAATATAGGTTTACAATTTCACTGGTAAATAAATCTATAAAATTCATTCTGATGATAGGCGTACTAGCCTACTGTATAGGTTTTGGAAATCTAATTTATTCAAAATTCATTCATGAAATTAAAATTCGGATTATGAATTTACTTTTGCAACAAATAAAATTCCAACTAGGCCTCTTCTGGCTGGCGAATCTTTCACACCAGGCTTGCAGTATGCACAATCATCCCCCACTACCACGGTTTCAACCTGAAAGTAGAACAAAAATGAATAAAGAACCGGAACCGTCAAAGTAACGATGACATTCTATTTCTAATACTAAATTTATTGGTTTACAATATCTGTTATTTTCAGAATAGCTTCAAATAGATTATCTTATGAGTATTCTTCAACCAACGCGTATATGAAATTATTCATATAGGTACTTACACTGTACTCTTTTTGAAATAATGGTTTGCTTCTGTATTATAATATTGAAGTTGACGCATCATGAAAATATTTCTATTCAGTATGAATGAATAATTTAACAATTTTTATATCGCCCATAAAAATCTTGTGAAATAGGCTGCTTAATCTGTGTGCAAATTACCGTACCATGCGGTACGGTACAGGTGTGCTACTATATTCATTGTACTTTTTTTGGATTCAATGCATGGTAATAACTGAATAATCAACTTCGTCAATCTATTTTTTTGAAGATGTTGCCCGAGTACGCGCGTGGTTAATGAGAGGAGCGATGATAAAAATGGCGACTGCCTTTTAAACAGTCAGGACCGACCGCTTAACACGCCTCCTTCGAAAAGGAGTGATAGTATGCGGCCAAAAATCAGTGTATTCACTGGTAACGATCGTAGGAATCTTATATGTCTTTGACTGATTATCAGACCAGCGCTTCATCAGAGAATGACCGGTAGGCCTATCATTCTTGGCCTTTCAGCCACCGCCTTATTTTTCATTCTAAAAGTAACCTTGATTCCCATTTCTCGAGCCGATTCCACTGCTAATGCAAAGTTCAATGTGTCTCCACCGTGATTTAAGACCAATACAAGAACACCTGAAATATGAAAACAGAATCAACTCGATAATTTTAAAAATGAAATACAGTGTATTCTTGTTCCAGTGTTTTAGTTGGAAAATACAAATGAAGTTTCAATAAGTTAAATACGGAGTATACTAATAAGAAAATTGAAATTCAATCTCACCTTTACTCTTCACCAGACTCGCGTTATAGATTGCTGAAAGACAACTTGTCACTGATGGAGAAGAGAATATATTACCACAAGCAGCTGCTGTCAGCATACCTTTACCAATAAATCCTGGAAAATAATACAGTAAAATATAAAAAATGAGATTTTTTCCAGTTCATATGGAATTATTCGATTTATAAATGTTTTTAGAAATTCTCTAATTGTAATATTAGAGAGTATCAATAAATTGATAAAATTGAGTATCTCAATTGAATTGAACAGTCTAAGTTGGAGCATTATTGAAAATGAACTTATATAAAATTCATTTAGTATTGTAGGCCTATTGTATAGTGATAGAATTATTATATTTATTTATTATCATCCATTATTGTTATAATTATTATCTATTTTATCTATCCCTATGAGTAAGAGTAATTGCATTGTTTGGTAACTGAAACCAAAATAGATGTAATTTATAACTGTACCCATTTATATTGATAAATTTATATCAATAAAAAATTAAAAGATTCTTATTAATGAGATGGAAATACACGGAAGGCGTTCGGCTCTACTACTCTTGTCAGGGCCGGACTGGGACCCTCTCTTCTTTGGAAGAAATCTTCTCGGACTGAGGCCCTGTCTCTTCTTTGTGAAAGGTCGCAATCATTGGGGGGGCAAACCCCCTTTGGTGCTAGGGGGTTGAACTTGCAAAACTTTAGTAACATTCAGTTTGTTCTCATTCATAAGTCAGAGAATAACCTAAATTTTAATGAAAATAGGAATAGGGCTAACGCCTGTTTATTTTTTTCCTCTTATTGTATTTTTTCAATGAATTAAATAAATAGTCACATTGGCCTCACACAGCTACAGACTATGATGTAGACCACAGACAGTACAGTAGCCTATGCTACAGACTACATCTCTAGCTACTGACAGTGTAACAATAGAATTGATACTCTATTCATTGAAATTGAACTCTCACTCTGCAATGGAAAAATTATTACTCGCTTGTAATTTTGTCTTATGAATCCTGAAGTGATTCACAAGTTCTCAATATGCCACTGGGAAGGAAAGTAGACGCTGCAGTTTCCATGGGTTTTCAACAAAATCCATCAATAATTATTCTTTGAAATCTGGTATAATATTTTCGCCAAAAAAAGAATAGGTACAGTAGGCCTACTATCAATCTTGATCATTATATTATAAATTTTAAGATATCTCAGACTATCTGAAGAACTTTGTAAAATATTCCGGAATAACCTGAGGGCTCAAGCGGTGCAAGCTTGAAGGACACACGCGGGCCAGTGGACCTTACCGGGCCTGAATCTTCTCTATTTCTGTACTTAACAAAAAAATTATTTTTTACTATCCACTCATTTTCATCTCTTTACCTGTAGGATATGGCTCATGTCCTGAGCCAGCTCCTGAGACTATAGCAACGGTATTTGGTTGACCGTCCTGAAAAACAAGTGAATTCTCAATGTGTAAGCAATGGAAGCGAATAAGCAAAATGTATTAAAAATTACGCAATATCATTAAATAATGTCAAAGTAATTAAAATATTGCCTATTAAATTAATTGAGAAATTACCATACGCTAAAAATAATAATAGGCCAAAGCAATTAGAAGAGTGGAACACTGGCGGCTCGTGCCAACGAAACAGTTGAAGTGCTGTAGGCCTACAGTGAAAGATGCGGGCCAGCACCGCATTTCCCACTAGGCCCAGGCCTAGGGCGCAAAATTTTAAGAAGCGCACACACGAGCCTGGATAAGATATGATCGGACAAGTGATTTTTGTGCAGCTAACAGCAATTATTTATTTATCTTCAAAAGAAAATATACTAACTAAACTTTAAATATCCAACAATAAACAATGTAGCGACCGACATTCACAGTGTTATGAAATATGATTCATAGTTATCACACATCACACGTGTAGGCTGACGCGACTTAATGGCCATTGAGTCTGAAAGTATTGACTTCGGAGAAATAACGAGAACTTTTGTAGAATCCAAGCAAAGAAGAAGATTTCTATAGACTAAGAATTTTACAAACTATTTAACACTGTATGTTTTTTGACCTTAGTTGTTTTTGCAGAAAAGTTGGACTTTGTTAGACCGAGCTTTCTAATGAAGCTCTAAAATATGATTGTTTATTAAGTACTAGCCGACAGGCTCGCTTCGCTCGCCTTCTCCGCCGTTCAGAAGGGATTCAAAACTTATTGAACACAGCATTTCTAGACCTAATCTGGACCTGTTTCTGGTCCTGTTTTTCCTGGATCTTGGACCTGACATTCTCTACCAATTTATTCTCGAAAAATCCAAGAAAAACTCTGAAAATTCCGAAAAATAGTAAAACGCTAATATTGAGCGTAATCTTGGGAACTATATCGGACATAGTTTGAAACTTGATTCAATATCTTCCAAATTAGTTTATCTATAATCTCGCTGAACCATTGAATTTACAGTAAGGATTGGTCGTATCAAGGCGGAAGATATGCAACCCGCAATACATCTACAATTTTGAAAAACCTGATTACTGGCGTAATATTGAACGGAATTCAAAAATATCTTAACACAACATTTCTAGACCTTATCTGAACCTACCTACCAAATATAAACATTTTCTACCGATTGGTTATATATTTGGAATAATTGGAATATTTGGTGTATCCTTGAAAAGTTCCTAAAATCCGTTCTTAGCACGGAAATACTCACTTCATGAGGAATCGAATAAAACTGGTTTCCTGCTAGCACAATTTGCAGAAGGTAATAGACTGGTTATCAAAAGTACCTGCTTCCCACACAAAAAAGTACACAAAGGAACTTGGAAAGTTCTGGGGTCTGATATTGTGAACCAGATTGACCATGTGCTGATCTCAGCTAGACACGCCTCGGGGATCATGGATGTACGTACAATGAGAGGTCCCAACTGTGACTCTGATCACTTCTTGGTCAGAGCCATCATTAGATTTAGGCTATCTAGTATCCGAAAGAAAGAGGACTGACAAGCTGCAAATGGGATGTAGACAGACTGAAGGTGAATGATATGAAACATGAATTTCAAGAAAGAATGAATCAAATGTTCTTAGAAGCTGCTCAGACTGAAGTGGGAGACATGTGTCCAGAAAAGCAATGGGAGAAAATAAATGAGACCCTGAACACAGTTGCTTCAGAAACAATTGGAAAGAGGACTATGAGAAGGAATGAAGAGTGGTATGATGAACAATGTGAGGAAGCAATCAGGAACAGAGATAGTGCTAGACTTAGAATGATGCAAAGGGACACAAGAAGTGCCAGAACTGAGTTTAATCAATTACGGAGAACAGCTAAGTCAATTATTAGAACCAAGAAGCGTGAAGCAATGAAGAAAAGAATTGCTCATTTAGAAGAACTGGAGAATGCAAATCTCAGTGGAAAGTTCTATAAAGAGATTGATTGGTTCAGGAAAGGATATCAGCCAAGGTTGAATGGATGCAAAGACAAAAATGGTTGCATTGTTGATAATGAAAAGGTTCTTGATAGATGGACTGAATTCTTTGAGGAGGTGCTGAATGAGAGAGAAGAGGAAGTGGAATATGAACTTGATTCAGCTCATAATGATATGCAAGAGGGTGAGCAGGTATAGTATAGTACAAGAGCCTTCAATGGAAGAACTTGAGAGATCAATAGCTGCACTGAAAGATAATAAGGCCCTGGGAGAGGATGGAATAGTGAGTGAACTAATTAAATGTGGAGGAGATAGTTTGAAAAGAGAACTGCACATGCTAATTCTGAGGGTGTGGAGAAATGAAAGAATGCCAAATGATTGGAAGACAAGTTTAGTATGTCCAATTTTGAAGAAAGGAGATAAACTAGTCTGTGACAACTACAGAGGCATATCCCTCCTCAGTGTTGTTTATAAGATATTCACAAATATTCTTCTCCAAAGGCTCATTCCATATGCAGAGTCAACTCTAGGTGATTACCAATGTGGCTTCAGGAGAGGTAGAAGCACTGTAGACCAAATTTTCACTGTAAGGCAAGCAATGGAAAAGTTTCTGGAACATGACATCAGCCTTCACATATTATTCATTGACTATAAAAAAGCATTTGACAGTCTGTCAAGGTCAAGGCTTTTGAAGTCATTGAGAAGAAGTGGAATACCACCAAAGTTAGTGCAGTTGGTTGCAATCACTTTAGAAGATACATACTGCAAGGTAAAAGTGGGCAGAAGTGTAGGAAGGCGTTTTGTTGTTAGGCAGGGAGTAAGGCAGGGTGATGCATTATCAGCGCTTCTCTTTAATCTGGCACTCCATGAAGCAGTGAAGGCCATTGACCACAAAGGCACAATAATAAACAGGCTCTGGCAGGTGTGTGGATATGCTGATGACTTGGCAATAATGGCAAGAACCATCCCAGCATTAGAGGAAGCTTTCACCCTTCTAGAAAGAAATAGTCAGCTCATGGGCCTCAAGATTAATGAGTCGAAAACTAAATACATGAAAATATCAACAGCAGCACGGGATGACTCTCCTATGGGCATTGGAGCTCACAGATTTCAACAGGTCCATGACTTTGTTTATCTGGGAGCTCTTCTAACTAGTGGTGGGAGTATCTCAGAAGAAATAAAAAGAAGAATAGCTGCAGGAAATAGATCCTACTTTGCTAGCATCAAACTTTTCAAGTCTAGACTGCTATCTAGGGCTACAAAACTCAAATTGTATAGAGCCTTGGTGAGACCTGTGGTGTGCTATGGATCAGAGACCTGGGTGCTTACTTCTAGTGATGCTTCAAAACTAAGAGTTTTCGAAAGGAGAGTGATAAGAAGAATTATTGGTCCTACTTATGAGAATGGAATTTGGAAGGTAAGAAGGAACTGTGAGATTGATGACTTCTTGCATAGTGAAGATATTGTAAGATTCATCAAATCAGGTAGAATACGGTGGATTGGGCACTTGTCTAGAATGAATGTGGACAGAATATCCAAACGTCTGTGGCAAGGAAAGATATTCAACAGACGGAGGAAGGGCAGACCGAGGAATAGGTGGACTGATGATGTGGAAAGAGATTTGCGGATCCTAGGGGTGCGTAATTGGAAGAGACAGGCAGAAGATAGAATTGTTTGGAGAGGCTTTCTAAAGGAGGCCAAGGGTCACATCGGCCTGTAGCGCCTAGGAGTATAGTAAAGTATAGTATAGTATAGTATAGTATAGTATAATCTCGCTGAACCATTGAATTTACAGTAAGGATTGGTCGTATCAAGGCGGAAGATATGCAACCCGCAATACATCTACAATTTTGAAAAACCTGATTACTGGCGTAATATTGAACGGAATTCAAAAATATCTTAACACAACATTTCTAGACCTTATCTGAACCTACCTACAAAATATAAACATTTTCTACCGATTGGTTATATATTTGGAATAATTGGAATATTTGGCGTATCCTTGAAAAGTTCCTAAAATCCGTTCTTAGCACGCGTCTAAACGTCCAACTGAACATGCCTGCCAAATTTGAACGCATTCGGTTCAGTAGATTTTTAGTTCTGATGATGAATGAATGAATGAATAAATCAGTCAGTCAGTCAGTCAGTGCTATTTCGCTTTTATAGATATAGATAGATTTACATATTACATTATAAATCTTAACATAATGCAATTAATTCCCATTTTCATACTTTGTGCATTTTGTCTATTAGAAAAGTAAGTTGTATGATTTTAGGGTTTAAAAAATTACTAAAAAACTCATATTTTTCAAGTCATTTCACACACCATCCTAATAATTTTTGACAGTATACAATATCATCAAGAATAATTAGTACTCGTATGTTTTACTAAGATGTTAGCCTATATATATTTATTTAATCTAAAACAGTTATGAGAAAAATACTGTATGTGTATGGGGGATTGGGGTGTCGACATAGTCTGTGGGAAGGGGAGGAATTCAGGTTTAGTGGGAGGGGGGAGGGGGCGCTTTTTGGTCTGTAGGCCTATAAGGTATGCTGAACAGCTAAATGCGGCATTGATGCGGGCACTTTACCTGTTTCGTGGGTACGAGCCGCCAGTGACTCACTGAAGATGTTATATTCCACTATGATACAATATACGGTGAACATACATATTAGAGCATAAAAGAAGTATTCAATAGAAAACAAATCAATATTATAGACTAATATACTATTATTCATATGAGATTCTTTTACAATTGTTAAAGGAGAGAGAATACCCGCACAACTAAAAATAAATGAAATCTAATTATTACATTGAGAGCTTGTAATAATGTAGTACATTACCTGAGGGAGGATGATAACTTTGGATTTTATATCAACATGTAACCCAGGAAAGGTTTTTGCCACCCCATTGAACATATCATTCACGCACGTAATAGGTCTGTTGACGATTTTTTTAAAGGTAACCATTTCTCCAATAGACTGATGAGATTCTTGCATCTGCAGCTTGCTGTCCCTTTCGTACATAACCTTCATGTTGAGTGCTTCCTGATTACAATTACCTCAATTATTGGATGAAAACTAATATAAAATCTGTGGAGAATGTTAGGTCCTGGTAATCTCCTTCTATTATTTATATTTAGAGTGAAATATTCAGTGCAGTGTCTTGTTCATGATCTAGTGAAATTTCGATCCTCAAACTAAAATTTCTTGTCAAAACTTCAAAATAATCATGTTTTGATGCCTATTTCTTTCTTGACATTCTATAAAACAGATGAATCAGGTGATGATTGCATCTGAATAGAACATAATAATTAATATCTGGTACCGAGCTTCGCTCTGAAGCTGCGGCCGAACTGTTGAATTACATAAATATGTTGTAAAAAATAAATTCAAAATTGATATGATCACCTCTCACAATTTTTTGACATGAACATGTGTTATAGACTTGAATGTAACATAACCATCTATCATTTCTCGAGAAATGATAGATGGTTATGAATGTACGGTATGTTATTGTAAAAAATAAATTCAACTAAATTGATATGATGATCTCCGACATTTTTTTGTCATGAACATGTGTTATAGACGTGAATGTAACTCCATTTACTTCAGCTGGATAGCGTTAGTCAGCTAACGATAACATTTATTATACGCAGAACTTGAGACTATTCCTGAAGGAATATTTAATTATTTTATTAATCCTGCCAGAGAGTTTTCCCGGACATGAGACCTGGTGCAATCTTATTTCTCCATCACGGTTATATTACATTTCAAATTTCGAGAAAATCGTTAGAGCCGTTTCGTAGATCCGTGGTTCCACATACATATATACAGAAATTACTCGCTTATTATAATAGGATAGCCTATCAGAGAGGTAAATTCCATTATTTTTATTCATTCATTAAACATGAGTAACCCTAATAGCTAATATCTGGTACCAAGCTTCGCTCTGAAGCTGTGGCCGATCTGATGAATTACATAAATATACGGTATGTTATTGTAAAAAATAAATTCAACTAAATTGATATGATGATCTCCGACATTTTTTTGTCATGAACATGTGTTATAGACGTGAATGTAACTCCATTTACTCTAGCTGGATAGCGTTCATCAGCTAACGATAACAGCCATTATACGCAGTACTTGGGATTATGCCTGAATAAGGAATATTTTATTCTTTTATTAATCCTGCCAGAGAGTTTTCCCAGACATGAGACCTGGTGCAATCTTATTTTTCCATCACGGTTATATTACATTTCAAATTTCAAGAAAATCGTTAGAGCCGTTTTGTAGATCCGTGGTTCCACACACAAACATACATACATACATACATACATACATACAGAAATTACTCGCTTAATATAATAGGATGAGAGAGGTTGATTTCATTATATAATGAAATTGATATATTATTCATAAATGGTTTCCGGCATATGAATACACTATTCAGCTGTGGTAGCTAGTTTAGAGGCGGGTAGCTCGAGCCGCGAGGCTCCTGTTGCCGCTTGAGAGTCGTAGGCCTACCTTCAAAATGCATCCTTCTATTGTGTTTTTTCGGGGTCTGAACAGTGGAAACCGTATTTCAGTTTGTGTTATGCAAAAACTCATGAAGTTATGGCATGAAATCGAAGAAAATTCATCCCGTAAATATTAGGTGTGAAGCACCCGCTTCATAGAACATAGAATTTCTCTAGGACAGTACCAATAAGAGCGGTTGATGAATCAATACCGATAGTTATTTTTGGAGTTGTTCAATCTCATATACCTCATGAATCGAATCCAAGTAGACTAGAAACTATCAGTTCATTTTCACGATGAAGAGTTTCCCATTTGCAACACGATTTAAACTGGCTCGATAGTTGAAGCAGTTGACCGAGATAAGCTTGAGAGAGACGCTCTAAGCCTGAACTCACATTCCATATGGCTGCACAGGTTGGAGGGGACAGGAGAGGAGGGATCAGCATGCACTGTGTAAACCCCTTTCTGGATAAAGCAACAAAAGCCCGAGGATTTTTTTGCCATTCTAGCTTGCTTTGCAAATTGTAGCCTACGCCCTCACTCCATATCCAGATAGTGGCCTCGAGGAGAGTTACACACTTGGACTCTATTTATTTTGAGCTTGAGAAAACATAGATCTTGACTGTGAATTCTAAAATAAGTGTTTCTTTTGATCAATGAGTTTGATGCTTTTTCAGGAAATTCTTATCATGATATCAACTGGTTTTTCCCTATTCTTAGCTTTCAACCTATTATACAATAAACAAGATTTAGGTACCTCCAATCAATCGATATTTATATTATGTCGTAATCGAAATCGTCAGAAATTCCATAGTCATTAAAAGAGAGTTTCAGCCTAGAGTTCTCAAGCCAACAGTAATATTATGAATTTATCTTGTAACATAAATTGAATTACTCACTTTTCTATTTTAAATGAGAATCGCAGTACCCTTTTCCAATTATTTTTATTTAAGATAATGGGAATATTCAATAACACATTGTGTCGGATTTCATGATTGAATAAACACTCCAATTCATAAAGAAATTCTAATTTTGAATTCATTTTGTATAGAATTTGATCTTCGGATTCCTCAATTATATTATATCAATGATCAAAAATTATTTTTATCCTCATTTTTCAACGTGGATTTAAGTTTTCAATGTCATCAATATGAACTGAGATTATCTTCAAACAAATGACGGCTCTCTGATTGGTTGAAGCTTTGCACGCAGTTGGCAGTTGACATTGACATTCACGCAGCTGTTACAAGCTGTAATCGTGGTTGACATTTGAATTGACATTGACATTGTAGGTCTCTACAGCTCATGCTCAAATAGGATGGCTCTTAGCCCTGTTTCATCCCCCTTGCTCATAGTCAGTGTGCTTAATGGGATTGGAATGATTTGATTTGATCAATTACAAGTAGGCTCAGGCCTTTCCGATTTGACTAAGATCCATAAATATAGGCCTATGCTTCCCTAAATGGAGTATTTCGGTCCAAAGTGAGCTTCTTATAGTTTTATCCTCAGTAAGTCTTTCCGAATAAGTTGTGACACAAGAAAATGCGACTTGGTGTTGACAAGTTGATCAATCACGCATAATATACACGATTAAATTTACTGATAAAAAATTCCATTCAAGATGATACTCAAAATGATAAGTGATTTCAACTTTCTTTAACTATCAAATAATCTATATCTATAAAAGCGAAATGGCACTGACTGACTGATTCTTCACCAGAACTAAAAATCCACTGCGTAATTGAGAATGGATTTTTGAAACTTCCCAAAGATAAGTCAGTAGTTTTCTAATAGATTTTCTGCGTTCTCTCAGATTTTTCGAGAACCGATCTAAAAAATAATGATGACATTTGGTGAACATGTTCATATTAGGTCTAGAAATGTTGTGCTCTTTTAAAACCCCTTAGAGATTACGCCAGTAAAAAGGGGATTACAAAATCATATAGATGTATCGCGGGTTGCATATCTTTCGCCGTGATCCGACCGATCCTTATATATTATTTGTGCTGTAAATGCGATGATTCAGCGAGGTGTTACATGAACTAATTCGAAAGATATTGAATAAATTTTCAAACTGTGTTCGATATAGACGTTTTCTCTGCTATTTTTCGCGTTTTGATGAGTTATTTCAGATTATTCTGGAACCAATAAACTGAAATCGTTCAAACTTCATACACAGGTTCAGATATTCACATGTACTTATCCAGAGCCCACTGGCGGCTCGTGCCCACGAAATAGGTGAACTGCTGTACAGTAAAGGATACGCGATACGTCTTTTACTGTTCAAATTCGAACATTACAAAATAATTGGCGAGTGAAGTTTGTCTCAGTTACACTGCTGGCACTGCCGGGGGTTTAGGGGCGAAGCCCCCTCGCTAGGCGTATAAGGCGAGCGAAGCAAGCCTACCGGCTAGTTGTATATGCCACTGAACACTCTGAACAGGTATTTCTCATCTATTCTGAGTCGGCCTTTTTCGTGGTGTTAAAATGGATCCCCTCATTACATGATGTTAACAGCATCCTCCATGTCCTGCAGTTCACAGTTTTGCTACGTTCTTTATCAACCAACGAGCCAAGTGATCCACCACTCAGATCTGCCATTCAGTAGCTGCAGATGTCAATCAATCATGTAGCAAAAATTAAAGAGACTATATAATACATGATTATACAGTCTCTATAGCATAAGTCTCAGCATACATAGCATACATACACAGCATACATACGTCTCTACAGTCGCATAGCACAGTCTCTAAATCATAGGTATCTATCGATCATCAGGAGAGATTCCACGCAAAGAAGACCCTCTGGCAAGATGGAAGAATGACTCAAGCTCGGTCAATATTGGTTCAAAAATTATCAATTTTATCTACAATTTGAGAACAAATAAATATTTTTTGAACCAATTTTTACCGAGCTGGAGTCATTTTCGCATCTTGCCAGAGGGTCTTCTTCGCTTGGACAGACTATACCTATGTATCTGTACATATATCTCTTCTATACATTTCTACTCTATGTATGAACCCAATTATTCATTTATTGGATCACAAATATACGAGATAAGAAGAGAAAAAAGTTCTCCCAAAACTTCTTTAATTCCTGATCTAGTTTCAATCATAATAAATAGTCCAAATTTTCAAGTTATGTAACAATTTTTGTTTCACCCAAATAAGGTTTCCACCCCAATAGACGATAATTCTAAGTAATTGATAAAAATTAAATGATCGATTATTTATGATCTATGAAACCTTTATACCTGTTGTTGCACATCGTTGCACGTATTTCCGTGTCTTGTTGCAACGCGTTGCTGGAGCGAGGGCGCAATCGCGAAGGGGGCTGTATGCCCGTCGCTCGGGAGCAGCGCAGCATTCAGCAGGCATATTGATCGTTTCAGTCGAAGCGTGATTGTAGGAGATGGCGGACCCAGCAGCGACTGTTGTCGAGCTCAATGTCGGCGGCGTATTTTACACGACCACGTCGCAAACGCTCGCCAAGGAGCCCGGATCGTCGCTGGCCACGCTCAGCCAGAGTAGCGACTGGCCGCGCGACTCCAAGGGGAAGTACTTCATCGACCGCGACGGTGTGCTCTTCCGCTATGTACTCGATTACCTCAGGTACAGCGCTCTGCCAGCAGTGCTCACTTTATCGGCTACAATTATGTGCATGGCTGCATGATTATTCAAGATATAGAAAGGAAAGAGGAATAAGAAATTCTGATTGGAACTAATTAATGTGTTCATATATCAAAAGTGGTATTCTACATTTACTCCTACAGTTAAAATCATAATGAATTATATTCAATTGATTCAAGCGAATTCATGCGTGCATGACTATAATAATGTACAATTGGGTGCATGATTAATTATGATACAGAAAGCAAAGAGTAATTAGGAATGATAGTAGGGAATAATTAGTAGGGAATGATAGTGGGCTCATAATGATATTGTATTCTTCTATTTCAAATTCACTTCTATAGGAACATAATAAATTATATTCAATTGGCGCAAGCGAATACTTGCATGTATGATTATAATAGGTGCAATTGGTTGCATGATTATTTATGATTTATATACAGAAAGCAATGAGAAATTAGAAATGATAATAGGGAATAATTTATGTGTTGATATTAATATTTTATTTTTCTATTCCACATTCACTTCTATAGTAACATAATGAATTATATTCAATTGATTGAAGCGAATTCATGCGTTACGTGTATGATTATGATCATATGGGAAAAAAGTGGAGAATAATTCATGTGTTTATTAGAATTGGATACTCCAATTCAATGCTTACTTTTATAGTTGAATAATAAATTATGTTCACTTGAATTAAGGAAATGCATTTGATTCGAGCAAATCAGTCTTGGTCCTGAGCGTCAAGAATGAACACCATTGTTCAAAACGCGTCTGCGACCCCAATCGCAAGTGAACAGTTAGATTTAAAAACAGGTACTCCAAAAATTGGAGTAAAATAGAGAATAAATGAATACGATCAGAAATGTTTTTGTTAGTAAATTTTGGATAGGATATGTGAGTTTAAGTAAACATTGAAATTCAATTCTGTGCATGTATCGATAGTCAGGAGTATAGAAAACAATATTGACCTGTTCGTTTGTTTACTATTTTGGATAGGAATTGGAAATTGAGGAAAGGAGGAATATTTCCTGAATTTAACTACATGTTAAGGAAGTTATGTTTAAGGCAGGATTATTAGGTAGGATAATTGCATGACTAGGTCCTGTGTGGAAAGAAAATTTTGATACTAGGAGTATGATAAATTTATGAATTTTTATATATTTTGGATAGGATTTTTGAGTTGTGGGAGGGAGAGGAGAAGGGTATTAAGATAATTTATTAATTATTATGCTAGTGGACTAAAAAGTGTTGATCAAAGCAGAATGATTGGGACAGATGGTTGCGTGATTGCGGGAATAAAATAATAATTTTACTAATACGATAATGAGAAATCAATGTGTTTATTGTAAAATTATTTCGGATAGGATTTGTGAGTTAAGGGAAAACAATATTTGTTTGTTTTCTGAGGATGAAGCCCACATAAGCTCATAGGCTTGTGCGTGAGTTATGAGATGCATGATGATTATGAGAGAAGACGACTTTTTGACTTTTCGTTGGCCGTATTTGTGGTCAAAGAATTGTTTCCCGGTCGATACTCGAAGTTTTCAGATCATCGTGTTATCACTTCCCCCCAACGGCTCGTTTCACCCATAATTAAGAAGAGTTGTATCTTTGGGTGTAAAGGCAAATGACTGTGTTAGAAGATATGTGAGATATAAGATGCAGAAATCGAATGTCGAAGAAAATGTGATAATGCCCTAACAGTGTTTTAAACTTTACTATAACGATGATTTTCTCATGTGATGAATAATAATAAAATATTATTGTTACAGATATTATTATAATATTTGGGCACTCATTTCATCAAATCAAAATCAATCAAAAAGTTATTATTGAAATGTGCAGTTTGTATGAATTCGAATAAAAAATGGGGAAAAAGTTTCTTTGCTGCCAGTAGGCGTGATGTGATGTGAGATACAATTATTCGAATTGTATAATAATATTGTAATTATTTGAGTGCATGAGTGATGAGATTGAGGTTCATTTGCATTATTGGAATTATATGAACTGTCCTGTCTCTGATTTGAATACATTCACAATCACTCTTTAGCGAGTCTGGAACCTCGATAGCAGACCATAAACCCCCTTTAATAACAATAATTTATCTTTGGTACGAGCTCTTCCAGAAAAGTTCATGTAACCTTGTCCAGGTTTTTTTAGCTCTTGAAAAAATAATATTTTCGACCATACTTGGAAAATTTCTATTTGAAGTCTCTGAAGCTACAGCCCAACTCTTCAATCAAATCCAATTTTCCATGATAAACTTTATTCATGAAGTATCCATAAAAATCTGAGAAAAGACGAAAAGCACGGTATACGTCGATTTTTCGCGTAGTAGTGTGATTTGTGGAACCTGGGCAGTGAAATCTTCTTGGACCTTAGCTGAACATGTATGCTTTTAATCAAGGTTTATTTTGATTTCTGAGGGTGAAGCCCACATGCACTAGCGGATCTAGGGGGGGCACAGGAGCACGTGCCCCCCCCCCCCAGACGGATGAAACATACACTAGATAGAATGGACTAAATTGAATTATACTGTTACTTATATATAAACTCAAATTAAATATACATAATAATAATAATAATAATCGTGTAACCTGGCTGGCTCAGGTATGGTGGCAGAGTTTTCAGGTCGCTCCTGATCAATTTCAGGGCCTCTGACATGACTTAACGACTGTTTTTAGGCAGCCGGGATCGACGGCTTAACGTGCCCATCCGAAACACGGGGAAGTGGCCTGAGAAAAATTTCTGGTCTGACCTGGGTTTGAACCCGGGACCTTTGGGTTGCAACGCCAGCACTTAACCCACTCAGCTACGCCACCCCCATATTAAAAATGTTAAGGGGGCTCAATAAAAAGTTTTAAAACTCCTATGAATATACTTTTTAGAGTAGAGAAACAAAAAATTTTCGGGGCAAACCCCGGACCCTATTTTTAGTGAGTATCAAGTAGCCTAATAGCTGCTGACGCCAAAACGTTAGTCGGTTTTGTCTGCATGTACGCTCCAACAACTGATGCTGTCGATTAGAGCATACATTCACATACATTTTTCATTCAGCTTTGCCTGGATGGTGTATTTGAAATTAAAAGAGACAATAGATGCTTTAGTAGTAGTCTACATCAACGAGGAAAGTGTTTAATATTTTGGCAACAGCTATAGTAGCAATTAGACTGAAACCTCAACATCCAAAATAAGAGTTTGTCTTCAACTCTAAACTGGTTTATTCAATATTATTTTGTAAAAAGTAAAACAGTTTCCACGTTTGGGTGGGGCACCAAAATATCTCAGGAACTATGCGGCTCAGCGCAAAATGTGTCAACATTACAACAATTTTGAAATAGTGGTCCTATGCAAAATTTTGCTAAATTGAACGGTTCTCAAGTTACAAAAGGGAAGGGATAAACGTAACTTATACATGTTTAGGTCAATCTTCGAGATATTTTAAGAAACTAGAATTACACATCTTAGCCCCCCTCCTCAAAAACATAAGTTCAATAAAATGTAGCATTTCACTTTATTTTTATTTGAACAATATTTATAGTTTAGGGGTTGTATACAAAATTTTGGTATTGGGGAGAAACTTCAACTCTTGAAAATAAGGCTAGGGCCTGGGCCATTTGTAGACTAATTGCACGATACTAGAGGTAGTATTCCCAAGCTGCAGCTTGAGATGCGCGGCTCGAGCTGCCTGGCTCTTGAAGGTACGATTCCCAAGCAGCAGCTCAAGCCGCGCGGCTCGAGCTGCCCGGCTCTTAATTCGCTTCTGGAGCTGCCCAGCTCTAGCTGCGCTGCTCTAGCCATCACAACTATATTATAGATGTTTACTCTGATATTAGGGCTACTAATGTATACTAAATCAATAAATAGTGAAACTTACTTGGAAATGGCTCATAAAGGGCGAATTTCTATATTTATTGATTTATTATACATTAGTAGCTTTGAAAACAAAGAGAACATTTATAATATAGTTATGTGAATAGAGTTGTGATGGCTAGAGCAGCGCTGCTAGAGCCGGGCAGCTCGAACAGCGCAGTTAGAGCAGGGCAGCTCGAGCCGCGTAACTCCAGCTGCTGCTTGGAAATGCTACCAAAAGGTTGACGTTAAATGAAATTACCTGTCTGTTTCGTTATTATTTGTATGAGAGGAGCTTAAATTATGATATGTTGGTAATAATTTCTGAATACTATAATTTATTGTATTCGTAGAATAACTTTAAGTGAATAGAGTGTAATATGGGGCTCTGACAATTGACCAGCGACCATCATACCCAATACCCATATCAACTAGTCAGAATCAAGGAAAATGGTTGGGAATGATTGATCAGAATCAAGGAAAATGGTTGGGAATGATTGTTCTCCTGTAAGATTGAAAATACCTATTGGATGGCTTTCATGCTGTTCTAAATGCATTTGAGACTACCTTTTTCAACAAAAATCTCCGAGGGAAAACCCCCGACCCCTTTTTGCCAAAGCATAAGAAGTAAATATCAAGTACCAAAAACACATGAGTTAGGTAAGCCACTTACTTTCAGCATTTTTTCATATTTAACCAGCCTATTAATAATTCTTGTTTCTTGATCTTTTGTAAAAATTGAATAGAAGGGTTAAAAACTGTTCATATAATTTAGGGGGAAATTTAATCTGCTTGATGAATCGTGTAATAATACGCATTTTCCAAATCAGAGTGAATTTTGTGGAATCTTCATCATGGTTTCTGTAACTAATAAAATACTCTTTCTCAAATTTCTAAATTTAAAAAATCCCTCCAATCAATTAGTGATACTTCTTGATATAATCTTATTTGAGGGGGGGGGGGGGGTGATTAGGTATGGAGAGGGGCTTGTGAAAAATTGGGGGGGGGGTGCGTACTTGTGATAGTTTCGACTTACTAGCCTTTGATAATTTCATACCCTGGGTTGTGCCCCCTCCCCCCAGAAGTAAATCCTGGATCCGCCCCTGCCCACATGAGCTCATAGGCTTGTGCGTGGGTGATGAGAGGGATGATGAGAGGTGACTACTACTTGTCTTTTTATCCAGTCGGAACCGATTGCTTATCGCCTCCTCCGAAAGACGGGTCTTGAGCTGTGGTCAAACAATTGTTCCACGGTCGAGACTCGAGACTTGGTAGGCTATGAGTGTTGTTGAATCTTTGTTATTTCGTGGTCATTCTTATTCTTTTCCAATAATTTTTATCAAGCTATCTGTCTCCCTCTTGTGTTTGTAGCTTTATTATTGACAGTTTTCCGTTCGCTCCTCCTCTATAATACACGTGTGTCAAATTTTAGAAATTAGCTAATGATAATAAACTTACGACATTTTGACATATACTGACATTCTTGAAGCTACGATTTTCTCAAGCATAGTAAATTGTTCAATCTTACAAGCTCTCCCTTGTCAGCTTGTCACCCTCAATGACAAGCTCTCATTCCATCCCCTATTCCTCAAGAAAATTATTAGCCTATGAACTTTAAAAAATTTTATTGTTGTAAATGTCTATTACACAAAGTTTATTATTTTCACCAATTAGACTTATTGGACATTTTTTGAAACTTTTTTTTCTTGCTCTTAATATAGTTTTTTCCAAGTTTCCTTGAATGGCAGTGTGTTGAGTTCCTTTATTCTTCCAAACAATCTTGTTAAATGGATAATCCATCCTCGCCTACACGATCACTATAAAAACTATAAATTGTTGATAGTTTAATCCAAATCCTCAATCTTTTGTTTTCGTGATTCTTATTCTAATTTTGATTCCAATTCAAATCTTTTTCTTTCGCTTTTATTTTCGTTTTCGTGATTTCGATTCTGATTCTGATTCAAATTCTGATTCCGATTCAGATTCAGATTTCTATCCCGATTCAGATTCAGATTTCAATTTCTATTTCGATTCCCGATTTCAATTCGGTTCCTGATTCTAGTTTCGACTCCGATTCTGATACTGAATGGACTGACATAATCGCACTGGCGGCTCGTGCCTACGAAACAGGTGAAGTGCTCGCATCTTTTATTGTACAGCACTTCACCTTTTTCGTGGGCACGAGCCGCCAGTGACATAATGTAATGATGAAATGAACTGACGCAAGTGGACTGACAGAATAGAATGATGAAATGAACTTACTAAATAAATGAACTGATAATTTTAAGGACCTGATTACCGGTATAATCGCAAAAAGATTTGATAAATATTCCAAGACAACATTCCTATACCTTATTTGAACCAGATCATCAAATTTCAACATTTCCTACCAAATTTTTCTCAAGAAATCTAAGAAAATATAGAAACCCGCAAATATCGGGCGTATTCTCTTAGTTTCAATAATAGATTAGTTCCCGTCTAAAGGCCAAACGACTGAACATTCCTGCAAGTTTGCACTCATTCGGTTATGTAGATTTTTAGTTTGCTAATAAGTGAATGAATTCATTCATTAATGAATGAATGAGTTCCATTTCGTTTTTGGATTCACTTGAATATCTAGATTAAAATATACTTGAATTGATCAAACTTAACTCGAAAATTTTTTTTGTTATTTCGGCAGGAACCAGGCTCTTGTACTACCGGAGAGCTTCCGGGAGCGGGAACGACTCAAACAGGAGGCGCAGTACTTCCAGCTGCCGGGAATGGTAGATGCGATATCAGCCACGCCGGGCGGTCGCCAAGCCGGCTACATAACGATTGGCTACCGCGGCAGTTTTGCGTTCGGACGCGACGGTCTCGCCGACGTGAAATTCCGCAAAATCACGCGCATCCTAGTCTGTGGACGCGTGACGCTTTGCCGCGATGTGTTCGGCGAGAGTTTGAACGAGAGCAGAGATCCCGATCACGGTCTGACGGACCGCTACACGTCCCGATTCTTCCTGAAGCACTCTTCAATCGAGCAGGCGTTTGACATGCTGCAAGAGCAAGGATTCACGATGGCCGGCAGCTGTGGCTCGGGTACAGCGGGAAGTTCGGCCGACCTGAAGCCAGGCGTCGACTCCGAGGAGAGTCGCTGGAATCACTACAACGAGTTTGTGTTCATTCGCGAGTAGGCCGATGCTACTTTTCAGCATTTTAAATGAGGTGAGTCTCACGTTTTCCTTCAGTAACATGTTTGATTAAGGAACTATAAAGACCAAGCCTCAATGAACAAGCTTCAATAGAAACTGGGTACACACAGTCGCCGCCATTTTCGGTCATAGCATCTGCTGTAAACTGCATGTCTTCTATAGCTTATGCCTTTTTAATCCAAGTAGAATAGTTTTCCATTAGACATAGTTTCCTATTTGAATAAGTTATTATTATTTTATTCAGCGTATGGCTTTTAATAGTGAGGACAACCAAGGGTTGTTGGAGTAAGTTGAACTAATTTAATAGATTGACACACAAAGCTGGAAGACTTTGTTGCTCACTGGTATAATATGAATTTGGCTTCATCTTCTTTCCGTGACCCGAAATGGTGGCGACTGCACCATAATTTTTCCATCGCAGTTAATTTTCAACAGTAATTTTTCTAGCATATTCCATTTTCACGAGAGTTGTTGTTTTTAATTAATAGTTTTCAAATCAAGCTTTCTTGGAAAGGAGAATAGTGTATCAAATAAGCCGGTATTCTTCTCTCTCAAGAATAGTGTAGAATGCAAAGTGGGAAATTTAAAAATGTGTCCATGTGACGTAGTATAGTGAAAATCGCCAATGCATAATCTATAAAAACTCACAACTGACTTGTTAGGCAGAATTTAAATTCATTAATTAAATAAGGAGAAACCAAGTCCAACTTATTTTGGTTTTTCATGAAACCTGTAACTGAATAGAAATGCAGTGTTTTTATTCCGGGCTCCATACATTCTCAGGTCTTTTCTGTTGTGGGGGTTTTTGTAATAAGGATGAAGAGAGCTTCGAATTACATGGCTGATGGCAGATACTTCGTTACTCTTCGAAAAAAGCAAAGGCATTCCCCACTCTTTGCCTCTCTTCGTTATCGATTCCGTGCCACATTCTTATTCCTTATTCGTCCTCCATTTAATTCTCTGAGCTTTTCCACATTTTACTTTCTTCACGTCTCATCCTCTTTTTGATGCTTCTGGCACGAAAATTATTTGCATTCAAAACTCATTATTCATTAGCAAAGAGAGAACATTCTTTACACTGACGGCTCGTGCCCAGGAAAGAGGTGAAGTACTGTACAGTAAAAGATACGGGCACTTCACCTGTTTGGTGGGCACGAGCCGCCCGTGACATTCTATTGAATTAATAGAAAGTGTTTTGCAATGTGCTTTCCTGGGTAGATATCCCAGTGTTGTAACATCATTTCCAGTTATAATCAAACTATTGAATTTAATTAGAATTATGAAGTGATTCTAAGAGGAAAAAACAAATCTGAGAGATTGGAAAAGTTTTTAATTTATTGAGTCTCACTTATCGCGTTAGTTATCGAGAGAATATCTTTTGAAAGATATGCGAGATAAGGTACTGTGATCAGCGGAAGCTGAAGAGATTTTCAATCATGATGAGAAAAGAATTCTCTTAATTCTAGAATGAGAATTCCCTAAGAACAAGATAATATTGGGATCACGGTCATTTCATAATTCACTGTCATTCGATTTTTTTTATTTATTGAGTAGAAACGAAAAGGACTGGAAAAATGAGAATGAGTCTTACAGAAACAGGTCAGCCGCAGTACAATCAAGTCTATGATGGGTTGGTAAGGAGATTGAGAATGAGCAAGCTCACTCAACCAATAATGACAGGTCTACAACTTATCGACAATCGACCAATGAAATCAATACTATTGATTTCGCTCAATAAATTTACCTTCGATGAAGCAACTAAATTGAATCTTCAACCAAAAGACTTCCAATAGGCTACATCCCTGTAACACAAGAAATAATGGAAAAATAAACATTCCCTACTCTAGACTCTATAAAACCCAAAATAGTCATATTATTATAGTCACCTATATCTATATCCATCAAAGCATCAACCATATTTCAATCAAAGCATCAAGTTTTGGATTCTCCAAGTCTCAATTATCACATTCTCTCGAATTTCCAATCAATAAATTATTAATCCAGATTAAAGTTCAGAAATTAGAGATAGATTTTCCGAAGCTGATAATTTGTTCTCCTTCGAAATAAAATCAACGTCTGTTTCAAGATTGTACTTCAAGGAGCTATGTATTCATCATGCCTTCTGGTACTTTCTTTACTTCTGGTACTTATCATGAAACTGGTACTTTATCTAATTCAGGGATAACTAGGTTTCAGAGTTCCGTATAATAAATAAATACAATGAAATCACACATTTCTTATCCTGGATAAAAGTTGTCATCTTGAGGCAAATTGAGGGATGTTAGAACCTTTTTAAAAGATTTTTATTGGAACGTTTCCTGACAGTGAAATTTATTCAGGGAATCATTTCCGTGTTAGATGGGACTTATCCACTAAATTGCTTTTGTTATTTTCACAGACTCAGCCCGAGAACTACTGTTGCTTTCCAGAGGAGAAGAATATGCAAAATGCTAGCGCCTGAGGATATGCGATAACGCCTCAACTCTTTCCTGATAAGGCGATGTAAGTTTGAATGCCTGGGAAAGAGTGCAACAAATAGAACTCCGCTTATTTCCAAATCGAGAGAAAAATTTCTAACCTTCATTCTTCTACTGGAAAGCAAGAAAGTCTTATCCAAGACTGCATTTCATTTTTGTGGTTGATTGAAAACGTACATTGTGTGAACGTTTTCATCAACCTTATTATGATAATATGATAAGAAATTTGATCGTTAACAAACGCTTTGAAGCAGTTAGATCACGATCAAATTTTTCATCCCAATCAAACGATATAATATTAGTAGTGTATCAAAAGAGTGCCCACAAATTCGTATGCTATTTATCAACATGAGAAAAAAGTTTGTATTATCGATGTAAATTTATCATGATCATTGTATTATACTATCGAAAGATTTGTTAAAATACTGTATCATCATGTGTGGCAGTTAATTGGAATTACAGTATTCATTTTTGTGATTAGATTTAATATAGGAGGAATTGAGTAGTTATAACACATTAGAACTTGTTATTCCTCAATAGTTATAGTCGAAACATATAAAACAAAACATACATTTGAAAGTTGGAATACATTTAAATTCAGTTGTTTCATTAACTAACGGTAATTACATAGATTAGATCTATAGACATCTTACTAATTTGAATCGGAGAAGTAGTTATAGAGCTATCTCACTTCATATGATTAAGAAATAATGTTTCTTAGTCGTTGTAACACCAAAAATGATATCAAGCTCTTTTAAGATGATTTAATAATAGACACTTGTATTCGATTACAATATTGACTGTCTTTAGTTTTAGAAAAATCTATCATTCCGGAAATGAGGGTTGTAACAGCCATTTTGAAATTTAAATAAGGAAGTAGCTCTTACTCATTTCAAACACAGAATCCAAGATAACGTTTTTAAACATCTTTGAGAATTTGTTATGAGTCTGTAAACAAATGATTACTGAAATGATCAGGAAACTTGTGCTATTCAATATAAAAGGATTCAATAATATTACTATGCTGTGATCTATCTTAGGGGCTTATTAGATGAGTCCAGTTAGATGTACCTAAATGGTTCTATTATTTCGTATATGAAAATGTCTATTACTGTTTACCATTCACACCATAAAATACTATGCTATAGTATGTTGTTGTATTCATTGAGGAATTTCGATTCATCCTAGAACTGAATCCTCCTGTTAGAAGCCTAAATTCATTTAAGCTTTCTAGTGATCAGTATAAAATTTTCAATATGTGAAATTTATCGTAATGAATTGAAATAGAAAATATTATTCGAGATACCAATTTAAATATTATTTCATGCGAGAATTACAATTGAGTAAAAGTTTAAAATATTGTGAAATAATATTTGTACTGCTTTCATTGATGTGGGATTCATTACGGGTACGTTCCACCTCGCATTATTAACTTTGTTACATTCTGGTCACCAATCAAATATTATAATGTTGTAGGCTTTAAGGTATTTATTTCAAAATTTACTAAAATAATGTTATTAGCGCACCAGTACCTGATTTAAATCTTTGCTCGTCTGTAAGAGTATGTTCTAGTTGTAATTTATTGTTTGAATTTTCTTTGAAACGTTTAAAACTGAGGAGTAAGAGATTCCAGATCGCTATAAAGAATAGAAAGGTTGACTCTCTCTCTGAATAATAAATCAATCTCTGTTATCAGAGAACGTTGCTGTATTTAACATGTGAAATAATCATATTTCACTATAAATATTCATATTTACATTTTATTTTTCTGAAACTCGAATGTTGAAAAATTGATAATCACAATTATAAAATTTGTTTGAATCTTTGTGTGGATTGTCAAGTAGCTTCCTTATGAATCTGGAAAACTTACCATTACTGAAAAATATCTAGATTGTGAAGCAGCTATTGTATGACATAATTTTCTAAAAAATTCAAGGAGGTAATGTTGCATTGTACCATTATCACTGTAATTAATATTGGATTCGTGAAAAGAACTCTCAGGCCTATAATTGAGGTATTTGCCTGTTTTATCACCAACAACACTCTACGGTTTTATCATGATATAAATTAGACTATAACGTTATTATATACATGAAAAATTTATTCTCTAAGATTGATTCAAGTTTTTCGAATAAACATTTCCCAACATGACCAATATTCATATTCGATGAAGAATTATTTACATAATAGGTTAGATTATAATTGAAATTTCATAAGGTTCTTGTAAGATGAAACATGATAGTATCAATCTGATTTGTTGAAGAAACTGTTTGCAGATTCTCTCAATGTTATGTTACCGAATTGTAAAATATTATTGAATATATTTTTTGTTAATAAAAACATCTATTATGATCAAGTGTCTACTAATTCTATGTAATATGCATGATTCCTGGCAAATTCTTCACATATCATGAACTATGATTTGAACATTAGATTTGCATGAAATTATATTTGACAGGTGAAGAGGAACAGCAAATACGTTGCAGAAGACGTATCATGAACAGTGAAAACATACTTTTCATGAATAAAGATTGAAGTTTACATATTATAATTTGTAAAAATAATGATACCACATTTTCCATTCGTTATTATACTCATGATCAATTCATAAGTTTGATTCAGTTGAACGTGGAGCTTCAATAATAGTAATGAATCTCGAGTCAAATCTAGGAGAGGTAATATACACAAATGTGATGAATTAAGGTATCTACGTGAGAAACCTTGAATAATTATCATGTAAGTGTGCATTACCACGCGACCCAACACAGCACAGCAAAACTCGATGAAAAGCTTGCAGAAAACAAATTTAGACTCTTTAGACTCGGAGTAGGTGAAATTAATATTATCAACAAACCAAACACAGCATTTCCATTTCAGATTTCAGTCGAAAACAATGCTGTTGAACTAGCGAAAATACTTCTTATCGACACTTAAAAATAGACAGAGAAAGTAGACTTGAAGTTAACACAAATGATCAATAATAGACTCATGGGAAGTTAACCACAGTATTAGCTTGCCACAGTATTTGTTCGCCTCTTCCCATGCAACTGGACTTCTAAGCAATGAGATTTTCTTTAAAGTTTCTAGTTATGGTTGAACAATGTTACACTTTCCTGATATTGTATTCAATCTCAAGTTAATTGGAAAATCTCTGGTTGAAGTAGCTCTTGAGATCAACATTCACAATGGCAGGGCCCTTATGTGGGGTGTGCGGTGTTTGCGACCGCACAGGGCGCCACGGCCAAGGGGGCGCCGCGGCTGCTGATGCAAAACGGGAATTTAAAAAATTTTAGTTGGGCTATTAGAATAATATTTTTTCCCTATTTAATAAGAAACTTTTCTACCAACAACTTGAATCTACAATAAATTATTTCCTCTGCATAAACTCATTCATCATAATGAATTGATCAATTGAAAAAACACGATCAATGTATGAAGCAAGCCAAGAAACGTCCCTCTTAAATTTAATTCTATTGTTGGCTGACAACCACGAACCACCTCACACTCTGTCGACCAATCACAAGCCAGTTTCCGATAAAAACTTCTCCCTAATATTTTTACCGAATGTAGTTGTACCGGTTTATCGGTTGTAGTTTTTCAAACTTTTTTCTGGCAAGAGGTCGGTATTAGATCATGAATAGTTTGAGTTCTATTTCAATTATATTCATCATATAAAAAAAAATTGTATAAGATGGGAGTGCAAAATTATAATTTCATCTCATTTCATACAGCATAAAACTATAAGTCTAGTACTGGCCTAAGTTACACGATAAAAGTAGAACTGAATCTAAATTCCACAAATAAATTCTTCAAATACCATCTTGATAGAATCTTACCAGCCTGAGAACATGAATAAAAATTATATTAGCACAATATCGTTAATAGTAAATCAGCGAAATTTTTTGTGTATGATACACCATCCTTCATTTTCTTGCTAGCAGCCATTTTCTAAGACAGAACAGATGAAACACTGTCAACCAATTAAAGAAAAGAGCGGGCGGGGCATGAAGGCATGTCCTAGTCAAATCTGAAACATCACCAGTCAACTGCTGCCACCTACTGGTTGAATTTGGAAACTTTTCCAGCCGATGTTTTCGGCCATTTTGATCGTAGGCGGAGCTTGGAGGCGTGACCAATACAAGTCGAAGCAAGTCACCCTTTTGCTACTGCCATCTGCTGGCTGAATTCGGGACTATTGCGAATGTTATTTAAGAAAGTTGGGTAGAGCAATGAAAGTGGCTGAAATCTTCAATTTGCTTGTTATTGAGTTTCCGATTTTTTGTTAAAATATCTTTATTCTTTATTCCCAGTGAAAAGGAAAATTTATGATGATTTCTAACAATTTTCTGTAAAAAAATTATTATTCCCTTCCTTGTGTGCTTTCAAGCAAACTAATAAAATGAATTAATCAATAATAAAATAATCGCCAGCCAAAATCTCGCACAGGGCGCCAATAAACCACGCGAGGGCCCTGTACTAGTTGTACAATGATTTTATTAATTTTTCTCTTCCAATTGGAGCCATTTTACGGGATTATATAATTCAACGAGAACAAATGAACAAATTGGATGTCAACGGATGACGTCATTTTTATTAATTGTAAATACTCTTGCTGTCTATTCTTGAGAGGCCCAAAGTCTATAGACCCAAAGAGAAAATTTTATCAAACCTATCTTCCTCTACTATACAAATGAAATAATACAGTTATACTCTCACTAGAATCTCTTACTAGGTTCTAATGTTAATATTATATAAACCTATTATCTGTACTATAAAGCATGATTTGATTGTTCCACTAATCATTGCTCTGCTTTTTTACGTGAAACAAATAGCACTGAAATAATTAAAATTGATTCCTCTTTTTAGCCACCAATTCTCGATTGTCTAGCAGCTGGATATCCTTGACGTTGCTCTGTTGGTGGAGTCTGACGTCATTTAACAATGGTTAGATTAAACCGGTTTCCATGCAATTAGACGTGAATAACATAGAATGACAAAAATATAAAATATATACATAAACAGTTTGAAATCCTACGATATGAAACAAGAGGGATTCAAATAATTAAAGGACTTGTTCCAACTCATTGGTAGTAATTGCACAAAGTTAAATCATCAGTCACGTTCTTCCAGATGGAAATCTATCCATGATTTAAAGCGCGCTCGCTGTTCTGAAGTGGGACAAATGGAGGCATCCCTTCTAATTATTGAGTCAGTTTCTGATCATTCATCCTCGGTTGAAGTCACGGAAGATGTGTTGATTACTTATACATAGCATTTACACTTCGTCAATCAAGACAGCACTGCTGTCAAAACTCAAAGAGGCTTAATCACTCTCCTCACTCCACTAACAAACTTTACTTCTCTCTCTCTCTTACTCACTCACTCTTAATTCTCAAACGCATTTCCTATCTTCTTCCTATCACTTTTCGCCACCGCGTATCAAAATTAATCCTCAATGACTTTGCTTAAGATACACAGGCATTGTAACAAAACACATGGTTTCTGGCTTCATCAGTATGAGAGATGATGGAATTCTATCATCTATTGTTCAGAATCCATGCAACGATGTTGACTGTTGATAGAGATGATGAACTTAGCTGAATAATTTCCGTTTGGTTTTGTCTATTTAACCAAATTTATTCATTCTTGGCTATTTATCATATAGGTGGATTCAACCTTCTCTATAATATTCATTTGTATTTTGTCGTGAATGATATTCAGAAAATTGATTCTGATTCAATTCACTGACAGAAGAAGAAAATAGTATTTCGAAGCATATCAAGTTGATCGAAAGTGTACCAAAAAGAATGATTAGGAGATAACAGAGAGTCACATCCGATCATTGTTATTTAATATCCTAACAAGAAATATAATTTTTTATGTATTTTGCTATCAAGTAGGACAATATAGGAACAGTTGAACTTGCAAGGGAGCTGGGCCCTCGTGTCAGGTCTGCGGAGTGTGCGACCGCACAGGGCGCCACGGCCAAGGGGACGCCGCGGCGGCTGATGCAAAACGGGAATTTTTAAAATTTCAATTGGGCTATTAGAATATTTTTTCTACTATTTGATAAAAAACTTATTTTACCAACTGCTTGGATCCACAAGAAATTAATTCCTCTGCATAAACTCATTCATAATAATGAATTGATTAATTGAAAAACCACAATCAATGTATGAAGCAACTGCAAGCCAAGAAACGCTCCTCTTAAATTTAATTCTATTGTTGGCTGACAACCACCTTATATATAAGGCTGACAACGCTTATTATATAATACTCTGTCGCAGGCCCGGTCTGGCAGGGGTGGCAACCTGGCGATCGCCAGGAGCCCCCGAGGTAGACTGCCCCCAAACTGGGAAATTGAAAATTTTCTTTTAATGATTTATTAGTATTTATTTTTCCAATGAGCCCCATGACTTGTATTTCACAATACACGTTGCTTTAAATATTATATAAGTCAGTTTTTATTTATTTAAAACGATATAAAGTGCAAGAGATCGTTTTGCTAGCCGCAATCGGCGCGAAAATCGAGGGATTTTTTTTGTAAAGTAACGCAGACGACGGAAGATGTTGAAGTACTTTGATTAAAACTATTTAAATAATTGGGGGCTTTGTTGAAGGTAAAACTGTATAGTTTTTCATGCTAGTATGTAACAAAAAATAATTAATAACAATTTAATGTATCAATAAAATCTAACTGGCCAGCTCCTGGTGGAGCTGGTGGTGGCTCCTGATCTAACTGGACGGGCCCCAAAGGGGGCCCCCACCTTTTTCCAAAGAACGGTTTTGTTGCAGTTTTGAGGTTTTTTACGGTTATGGTCCACATTTTAGGAATTAGTAGATGCACAAAACTGATAATATCCTACTTCTTGAACATATAACTACTTTAAACTACTTTATGAAAATTTAATATAATCTGCAAGGCTGATCTTAATATTGTGAGTTCCTTGGGGCCGAAATTAGCACCTACATAATTATCAAAGTATGATTCTGAAAAAGTTGAATGGCGGCGATTGTGTAAATCTTACCCAAATTTCAGAAATGGCGATCAAAAATCACAAAATTGACAAAACATAGCACAAGTTATAAATTTGTGTTTAGTAGCGATTTTTGATCGCCATTTCTGAAATTTGGGTAAGATTTACACAATCGCCGCCATTCAACTTTTTCTTCAGAATCCGACTCTCTTCAACTTCCATTAATAAAAAATACAATTTTATGATTCCTTATCCAGTTAGAACCCTTATTGTTGAAAAATGGCGTTTTCAAGCATATTTCTCCAATTATTTCAATAACCGGTAAAGTTACAAACTGGAACTGGTTTCATTGAATTCCTCAGTTAATTTTACATAGGAATTGGTTAATTAGGAACCTCACTAAAGCCTCTAAAAAAATTAGAAAAATCAATATATTTCGAAAAATCTCAATTTTCCGCCATTTCTATCTCGGTAACAAAGCATTTTTGGGGGTTACTCCCACGGAAGTTTTTTGTCTACTTGGTGTAAGGAATCTGCCTGAGAAATATTGCACATTCCTCCTGAAACACCTTGTATAGGCTACTGTATAATGTTTTTAAAGCTATAAGAATCGAAGTCATCAATTGTCTAAATTGAACAGTCAATACTTTTCCAAATTGATACACCATTTTGAATGGAATATGGTACAGACTGTCGTTGGTACACATTTAAAGTTTAAAATGGAACAGAATGTTGCTGCACGCAAACGACAGCCTGTGATAGCTCAAGAATTTGGTACGGAATGACGTTGGTACATTCTGTTGGGTAGTGTAGGAATTTAAAATTGTACAGAATGTCGCTGCACGCGAACGACAGATTGTGATAGCTCAGGAATGTGGTACAGAACGTCGTTGGTACATTTTGTCCGAATAGAATCCAAGCCTCTAAAAAATTAGAAAAATCTCAATTTTCCGCCATTGTTATCTCGGTAACAAAGCGTTTTGGGGGGATGGTCCCATGGAACTTTCTTGTCTACTTGGTGTGAGGAATCAGCCTGAGAAGTATTGCACATTCCTCCTGAAACACCCTATATAGTTTAGGTTCTAGAAGTCCTAAACTTTTTTCCAAAGAATAGTTTTGTTATTATCTAGTGTTTCAATACAAGACAATATTCTGTTCACATTTAAAACATTGTGCAGCACAAGACAAAGAATAACTAATTTTATACAAAATTTTCATGTATTCTTAGCTAAGCGGATTTACACACAGCAGTATTATGTTTTGGTTTCTTTGGAGGCCCGAGGTTTCTCCTTGGCGGTTCCTTGTGAATCATCTTATATCATTCACAACAGGCTGAGAATAGGAATTATTATTTACTGTTCAATGAGAATAGGAATTATTATTTCTAGACAATTGTAAGTGATTTTTTTTGGTGGATACAGTGATAGAGCAAAAATAAAAAAAGAATACCAAGATAAGGAAAATAAATGGACATCAATTGAAAAAACCTCTTGTCCTCAAACCCCTCAATCTCAAGACCTACTCCTGCTTCTCCCCTCCTTTGGGAGATTGGCTGTCGTTAGTAAAGACAGTCAGTCGTTTCCCGTTTCTGGAGGAATAGTAATTGTTGCAATACACTCTAACTGATTAACTGCATGTTATTCAGAGGTGTTCTGCATCTTCACTTGGTTGTCAAGACTGGCTTATGGTTGAGAGGATCGACGTGCTAACCACACGTTACCTCTATCCTGGTTGATGATTATTCGCCTGCTGTATTTTCTGTTCGGGCTGGGAGGGCATTCTGGCGGGGTGGGTGGCGGCTTCGGCTCGGTCGGTGTTGGTTCGGGGGCTGTGGGTTCTGTTGGGAATCTATGGCTTTTGGGCCGGTATTGGCCGGGCTGGAGTCGTTTTCCCGTCTTGCCGGAGTGTCTTCTTTGCTTAGATGGACTGTATGGTTTAGTGAATATGAAACTGGAAACCAGCTGGTAGGCCCTTCATAGGGCTGTTGCGCCATTGACAAACAAACTCCTGCTTCTACACTCTTTTCCATGGTAGGTGTAGGGGCTCCTTGAGAGATTTAGCAGAGGGCCTCAATGGTCCCTGTCCGCACATGCCTGTGTTATGTGTATGTTTCATTTGACCTGCTAGAAATAAACTAGATCCTTACATAAATCTATCTGTATTACAACAAATCTGTAGTTACAAACAACCGGGAAATGAAATTGCCACAAAACTCAATGAAAGTACAGAACAATAAATTATATTCCTGTTAAGAGTGGGCAGAAGTAGTCGGCTATTTGCCATTTGTGATTTACTGAAAAATATGTGGTCTAGATAATTATTGCACTATGAAGTATGCTGGAGTACTGCAGGTTCATATAGGGTCAAATAACAAGCAAAAATACGATTTTTCTAAAAAATAGTATTAAAAGAATCCCGGGGAGGACCCCTGGACCCTCCTCTTGACTGGGGGGGGGGATCCTCACCCCCCGGTGTGGGGCCACCAGTTGATCAATCGCCAGGGGCCCCCAACCTCCCCATACCGGCCCTGCTCTGTCGACAGTTGACCAATCAAAAGCCAGTTTCAGATAAAAGCTTCACCATAATATTTTTACTCAAGAACTGTTTTAGTTTTTCAAACTTTTTTGCAAGTGGTGGGTATTGAATCATGAATAGTTCGAGTTCTATTCCATTATATAAAAAATAGAATTAATAAGTTTAAGATGGGAGCGCAAAATCATATTTCCATCTCATATCATACAGCATAAAACTATTGAAGTCTAGTACTGGCCTAAGTTACACAAAGTAAAACTGGGTCTGAATTCTATAAATAAATTTTTCAAATACCAACTTGATAGAATCTTACCAGCCTGAATACATAAATGAATATCATATTATAAAATCTTATAGCACAAGATTGTCAATAATAGATCAGCGTATTTTTTGCGTATGATACACCATCCATCTTTTTTTTGCTAGCAGCCATTTTCTAAGACAGAACTTACAAAACACTGTCAACCAATAAAAAAGAGCAGGTGGGGCAAGTCAAATCTGAAACATCACCCGTCAACTGCTGCCATCTACTGATTGAATTTGGAAACTTTTCTAACTGATGTTTTTGGCCATTTTGATTGTAGGCGGAGCTTGAAGGCGTGACCAATGGAGGTTGAAGCAAGTCACCCTATTGCTACTGCCATCTGCTGGCTGAATTCAAAACTATTTTGAATGTTATTAAAAAAAGTTGGGTAGAGCAGTGGAAATAGGAATGTTCTGTGCCATTTTATTGTGGAATAAAATATGGAATCAGACATTGTTCCTTAGAGAAACATTCAAACATAATATTTAAGTGTTTCCAAATACAAGTATGTAGTGAATAGACACTATTATCGAAGTTCAATGAGCCTGATAATTAAAAATGAAAATATTATCAATATATTCATTTCATCACTTCATTCTATACATAACTTCTAACCCAACTTGTATCTCAAAAGAAAATTATCACTCAAACAATAATACTTGCAGGCTTTTCTTAGAATTTATAGCCTACCCGTTAAATATTTTTTGAAAAAAAGCTTCTATAATGAATGGATGGCCAATAGTATAGACCTTGTTCCTTGTTTCATTTCCTGAAATAAATTATAATATAATATACCATAATGTAATATAAATTACATTACATTGATTATAATATATTATATTACCTTGTTGAATAAATTATCAATCTTAGCGTAGTCAACATAGCTCAAGTTTAGCTATTAAATACTTACTAGATGAAACACCTAGTTCTTGGTGGGAAAATATACAATTTTGATCTTATCTACCTATACGGCCGTTAGCTGTAATTGTGATTGACAAGAAAAGACTTTGAATGTAATTGTTAGGAGTTGATTATTCAAATACCTCCATCATTCACGTCTTGAGCAATATTTATGTGATAGTTTTGATGGAAGCACGCATGGGAAGCATAAATCTTGATGAATTATTTTTGTGGAATTCAAATAAATCTGAGCTTAGGGCGCTTGCAGTCCTTATAAAATTTTGGTCACGTTCTGAGGCCGCCGTCTTTATTATTATTTCAATCAAAACGAAATTCGATAACGTTCCCAGTCTTGGACAGTTTCCTGGCTGCTAAACTGATTTCAATTGATATTCCACAGACTTTGAACTTGTTAAGAATAGAATTGGTGGGAGTGAGAATAAAAATCTGTTCCAACTTTGTTTAGCCTCAGCAGCAACTGTTGCTTTTTTCCAGAACGTGAATTTCAAGGAAATTTATATAAGAAGCTAACTCACCTGAAGTGTTGGAATAAGTATTGACAACGGGAAACCAGTCGGAATATGATTGATAATATGAGAATATCTATTAAAATTAGAGCTAGCCCACTTTTTCAATTGAAATAACAGCCTTGCTATAGTCTATTCCTGGCTTCTCTCTCTCCCAAATCTCCTGAAAAAGTAAACTATCTGATTTTGAGAATTCAGCTGAATCGATAGCGCAGAGTATTATTGTTCTATTTTCTTGGCAAGTTTACAATTTTGTCGGCAACAAATACAGTAGTGTTTCCATTCTTCTGAATTTAATAAGCTTAGAGTTTTAATATGAATTTAATAAGAGAAGAGGTTGAATATATATATTTAATAATTTCCCTGAAGTATATATATATATATATATATATATATATATATATATATATATATATATATATATATATATATATAGCACATCATAGAAAGTCACTTTTAGATAATTATTTCACAAATAGAAAGATTTAAGTGATAGATAGGAAGAAAAACACAAATAAACTTACATTTTAAGGTGAAAATATTTCGGTGGCTGTGCCACCTTCTTCAGTTCACATCAGAATGTTGAATCCACAGAGTCCTTAGTGCAGTAGCATAAACTGAAGGAGTATCACAGATTGAGGAAGTATGGATTGGGGGGAAGCCATGTTAGGGATTTTTTGGACAAGAGGATAATATTATAGGATGTAAATGAATTTTTATTTGATTATTGATGGTTTTTAGTTAACAGCCCCCTACCCTCATCTACAAACAGCCTCCCAACCTGAAAAAGATACTCAACAAAAACAGATTACCCACCTCAAATGATCCACAAACTCCACCTGGTACCCTACCCTGCAAACGCCCCCGCTGCAAAACCTGCCCAATCACTGATCCTTCTACATCCTTCACAAGCCCAATCACCAACTACACCTACCTACCATACCTGCCAATCCAGTAATTGCACCTCCAAAAAACTGTATTTACCTCCTTTCCTGTAACTTCTGTCCTGCTTTCTACATTGGAGAAACAACCACTGCCCTAAACCTCCAAATCAACAATCCTTCCTTCAAAAATAACACCTCCTTACCTATCCCTACCCATGGCTCCAAGCACAACAAGAACTATGATGAATGCTTCAAAATCAAAGTTCTTGCCACCCTCCCTCCTTCAGCTCCCTCCATTGATGTGAAAACAAAAGAGTTAGCCTTCATTTGGGTGCTTGGAGCCACAACTATCCCTGGCCTTAACAGATAGCAATAGTTCTAAAAATCCTACATTCACATCCAGGATCAATCAATCAATCTAATTCTAGTTTCAATCTGATATCCAAATTTATTCTCAATAATAGTTTCTACTTTCAACCAATTTTACTTTAAATTAAATTTAGTTTCATTTCATCCTTTATTTATACACATTTTAACTAAAAACCATCAATAATCAAATAAAAATTCATTTACATCCTATAATATTATCCTATTGTCCAAAAAATCCTTAACATGGCTTCCCCCCAATCCATACTTCCTCAATCTGTGGTACTCCTTCAGTTTATGCTACTGCACTAAGGATTCTGTGGATTCAACATTCTGCTGTGGACTGAAGAAGGTGGCACAGCCACCGAAATATTTTCACCTTAAAATGTAAGTTTATTTGTGTTTTTCTTTCTATCCATCACTTAAATCTGTCTATTTGTGATATATATCACAAAGAGAGCCTAGAATACAAAGTGAATTTTCAATTTATTATTTAAATTTCAAAAATAGGAAAGTTAAGAACTACTGAAATGAGTGAGGCTATTGTCTTCAAGTGAAAATCTTGGATATGATACAAATAATCCACATTTTGAAGCAAGGATACTACTTCTAGTAACCGTAAACTTGTTATTGATTTTTTTCGTGTAAGCAATATATTTTCCAAAACAAGAAAAGCACAGTAGAAGGTTGTTGGTTGATTACCACATTTTTTTCATTATTCAAATTTTACCAATTGGTTCTCAAAAAAGCTGAGAAAACGTAGAAAAAAACTTAAACTTGCATAGGGGAAATGCAAATATTGGGAATATACTTGTAGGCTACTTGGAAAAGTGACAAAGATCCATTTTTAGTGCACGTCTTAACGCCCAACTAACCGGGAATACCAAATTTGATGCATTCTATACAGTAGGTTTTTTAGTTCTGCTGATGAGTGCAGGACTTCAGTCAATACCTACTAATACATCAGGCCCCACAACTGAAGCTCTCACAGACTATGACGTCATATTATGTAGACTGTATAATAATACTTAATACAGGGTTTCAGGTTTCCATGTTGGGAAAGCCATTTCTGTATATTTAATAGATTTATAAGCCCCATATACTGGTGCTATTGGGTGCCGGTTCAAGCTAAGCTCTAGGTAGATAAGCAATTGAGTCAGGGTTCTTGGTTCGTGGTTCGAATGCTCAGGAAGAATTGATTCATAAATTCAATGTTTCATATTATAATAATTTATTACATAATTTCGAATAGATAAATTCATAGTAGGCAAATTTCAAGTGAATAATTTACAAGTAGATAAATTTCAGTTCATAAATTATTGCAAATAGATAAATTTCAGTTCATAAATATCAATACTCAATATTATAATATTTTATTATTATGTGATTTCAAATAAATAAATTTCAATAATGTAAATTTCGAATATATAGACTTTAAAGACATAAATTTTTATATCAGTAATTATACCATTTGATGCGCATCAATTTATTAATTCAATATTTTTGATCATTATCGGCGAATAATTTATTCTTTCGCGCACTATATAGGCCTTTTATATAAATTTTCGTCGCACCAGGGGATCCTCATTAATAATAATTTGTCACTCACTGGATTGAAGATCAGGCGTTGTTACCCTCTGGGCTGGCTGGACCATTGGAATCATCTCTTGGAAATTGTACTCGTCTATGGAATTGGCTCGGTAGTATCACTTCAAGAAATTGAACTGCTTTTATCGGTTTTAATTGGGATGCATCATTTACTAGATTAATACTGATAGTTCTTTAAAATATTCAAAAATTTACGACTGGTACATAACAGCTACAATCAAAGGGTCTTAGGAAGAAGATGCTGTCTTTAACCTTCAATGTTCATAGATTTCTGCCCTTGAATACATAATATATTTCATTGAACCACAAAACAAAATGGAGTTTGAAAAATAGTCATTTGAGTCCACTCCAAAATATCAACTAAGCGAATTTAAAATTTTTCAAATTATTTATTGCTACAAAGGATTTATATTTTAAGACTTACCAATAATATAATTATAATAAATAATAATTCAATAACAAAATTAGCTGAAAGCATGACCAGTTGACTATTACAAACCTATAGACAGTGCTAGCAATAATTTATTCAAATATAAATTATGCATGAAATATATTAATAATTATGGTAGCCTACATATAATTACAAATAATAAATATTCAAGTACACAGACAGTAAATTGCATGTTGTGTGGCTCTTATCAATAGATTATTATGACGTTACATTTATCATACAAATAGTGAGTTTATTAATTTCAAATAATTTTAGAATAAAGCTGCAATAAATGCGTGTATAAAAAGATATGAAATGCATTTAAAGGAATGAAAGAAGTTTATTAAAAAATTGTTCAAGAAGCCGGTAAGTGTTCTATGATAACTAACAATCAGCTGTCAAAAAGGGAGGGAAACACTCAGTACAATAATAATATAGTACAGTGACCAGTAGGAGGTTATGTACCCCATTAATAAACAATAATAATTATACCGGTCAGTAAATTTAGAGAGAATTTTAATTAGAATAGAAATAAAGATGACAGGTGAGTCTACCAAATAAATAATTCTAATCGTTCAAAGATAAGAGTGCCTGATAAGATGTAGCAGTTTGCTAGTAGGCGAATAATAATCCATCCAATATTAGAATTATACAGTACTTTCATAGCTATCCAAAAAGAGTTGTCACAACTGACAGTAGACCTACAAAATAATAGCGCTAATGTTTGTTTACTTTTTCATTCCATCACATTACATGTGATAACCAACAAAATACAAATTTCATTATTGCAATCTTTCAAATTTATAGCATTGAATAGAGTTTGTTCATAAATTTATCCAACTTTTAGTAAAAAGTGAATAAGCTAATGGTGGATTAGAAATTTTAAAACATGGAATTTTATTGCCTGGTTCTGGTTTTTTTTTATTTTCTGGAAATGTGATTTCTTTTTCAAAATAAAAATATATTAGCCCAAAAGGGAAATGAATCTGAAGAAAACAATTCAATCCTACAGTAATTTCCAAGGTGAGTTTTCTTGTTATTTCTATTCTTGATTGCTTTAAGATACTCTGCAAAAGCTTAAAAACATACCATAAAGGGAATATTGAGATTTTCTTTAAAAAATACAAAAATTGAGTCAAGATATGAACTACAGATCAGAATAGTTTTGTGTTGAAGCTAGTAGCCTACCCATACTAACCTTGAAACAAATCATTTTGTTCACAAATCAGAAGTTAGTTTAATTGGGAATTCTAAGGAATAGTTATCATAATTAATTATCTTCTCTTCATCTTAAAAACTATAGCTCCCAAGTAAATTATTCATTTTCAAAATATTAACAAATAGATATTAATTTGATACCTTCAGTCGAGAATAATTCAATCTACCTTTCTTTTCTATATTTAAAAACCCCCTCTTCTAGTGAATGTGATGAAGTAGACAGCCCATAATTTTGTAATACAACTGTGATTTAAATAAATTTATAAATCTCAGTAAGCAAACCATGTAAAAGTACCTACAGCAAGCCATCAACAATTTAGTTGACTTATAATGCTCATAATTATTTGTTTCAGGAGGCGGGATTTGAAAAAAGCTTTTATGAAGAGGATATCATTCAAGAAGTAAAAGCTAACATTGAAATGACAAGAGCTGTTCAAAAAAATAAGAGAGTGGTGTGGTTACTACCTTTAAGCCTTGCGCAGACCAATGCGTCGCGAATTCGTTGCGGTGGTTCCAAGAATTTGGACTCCAATTTCAAGACAAAGGTTTTGGTGCAAAATATTTGTAACACTGGGGCACGCACACCGAAGCAAAATAATCGTAACTTAGAGCGCGGGAGTATTTGAGTATTTAACCTAACCAACCTAATGTTTCAATAGTAGGGTAGAAGAGATACTGAAATTAACTATAATAATGATGCTGTAATACAATAATAATATCCTGAGTTATGATATAACCTACTAGTAAGGTGCCTAATAACTGCTCAAAAGCTCAATTAGCCTATTAAAGTAAACTGAAACTTACCTGGAACATGGACAGCTTTTCCAATATCACACCAAATCTTGTACTTTTCTCTTATATTCTTGTAATCTTTGTGATTTAAATCATACATAATATGGTATAATAACAAATCATCATATTTGGTATTTGAAAATAATCTCTAACAATTGCTCAGTGTTGATTTCCAAAGTGCTGAGAGTTCACTTTCTTCCTTTTTGGTTATGTCTGTTTACTTGCAGACGAAAATTAGAGTTAGTACCTGAACAAGCCACAATATTTGCATGCGAAAGGCAACACCAATGCTGCATGCAGCATTTGCTGCGAATATTCGCAAACCGAATATTTTGCAATGCATTGGTCTGCGCTAGCTCATACACCGCAATGGTTTTGAATTTCCGTCCAACAAGTTCTCAGAATTGAATTTGCACCGCAACAAACCTTCGCAACAAAATTGTGTTGGTGTGCGCCTTGGGTTAGTCTTCTGTGCTAACTGACGACGTGTTGATTTTGAATGCTTATCAGAGAATTTGTAAACAAGAATATGGTTAAACCATATTCAAAAGTGAATTTAGAAAAATGAAGTGTCAATGTGTTGAAAGTGTGAAATTTTAAAACACTGAATATTGTGAAAGAGTGTTAAAACTTGGAAGTGTATAAATACAATTATTCAAATATTCACAAACAGGTTCAAGAATGCACCAAAGTGTCTATACAATAGTTTCTGATAAGCAATGCATTGAAAAAATAGGTGAAATTTGAACTATATGTACCATAAAATTTGATTTGGTTACTTGAGACAATATGCCTATCAATGTCAACTCTCTACATAATATGGATAAAGTGGAATGTTTCTACTGATTTGGATACAAATTTATCTGTTTGATGGTTTCTCTGTACCTCTACCACAGATCTATTTTTGATTCAATTCCTTAAAAGACTCTTCCCTCTGAATTACTGACCTCTGATTTGGCGGTGGGGTTGATATTCTCTCAGAGGCTTATCACTTGCAACCACCGATCACATTAATACTTATGATGATAGCATATTAATTAATTTATTGTATTGCACATACATAACATATCCGAAAATTTTGAGTTACAGCTAATAGTAATTGGTACGATTAATCAAGGCTAGCTACCGTATTAAAAATAAATAATATATTTATAAAGCTTGCCATTATTCTGATATTGCATCAATATATACTCAATTTTAGTTGAGGTGAGTATCAATAGCTTTATCAATGAATCAAACACATAGCCAGCCAACAGAAAAATATGATAGCCCTATTTAGCCCTAAATAAATTGATGCTTTTGTGGAATAAAGTGGTTGAATTCTAATTGAATACTAGTTAATAGAAGACAATGTCTTTTATTTAGAGTTAATAGAGCATTTTACTCATTAAAAAATCAATGCAGAAAGCAAACTTGGAGAGTTTACAGTTAAAAGTTTGGAAGCTATACTGTGTGATTCCATTGGAAATCGGTCTACATGTTATGACGTCATTAAATCAGTTGTGGGGCCTGATGTATTAGTAGGTATTGCTTCAGTGCCATTTCGCTTCTATATAAATCGATTGGTATGGAGATCCAACAGAATTTTTTAGTTCATCCTTGAATAAGAGAGAGAGAAGCAGGCAATTGAACTGGAACTGAAGAACAGAAACGATTCAAATCAGTGCTATTCCAGTAGCAGTTTTTACAGAGATCCCAAAAATCGTTGAAATGAAAGCAATCTTGCTGACAAGCTGTCTCATAACGCTTCCTTGCCGATTTACGGCTTTTTTGTCAGGCGACTTTGTTCTTAAAAAATATGGCGCCATCGTTTCACTGGATAAACAGTGTGCAAATTCAATTCGCTCATGTCGTCTGAAATTCATTTCTGCAGTGGAACGTTCAGGGTCTCGCCGTTACACAATTGAATGCGAGTCTGTCAGGTTTGAATGCAGGGAGCAGCGTGTTGAAAACACCAGTTGTGCGCATTGCTCGTCTTTATTTCCTTCTATAGCTGTTTTGAAAACTATTGAACGACATATGGGTCAGAATGAAATTGAGATAGAAATACTACACAATTTCATTTGTGAAGAGTGACCCAACACTCCTTTTTTATTTGCTGAAAGAAGACAATATATTATTTTATTGCAATTGGAGGGACGTTTTAAATTTTTTTAAAGAATCGTTTTATGGAACCGTTAACACAGTTAACAGGATAATAGCACTCATATGAAATTGAAAATAAATTTGAATTAAATTGAAATAATTGTATTAACATTAGATTGCGTCGTTTAACAAACAAAAAATGCAAAGCTTTAGGTGAAAAGGAGAGAATATCCATGCAATATTCGAATCACAGACAATCGGATTATATGCATCCCGTTATTAATAATGTAATAAACTACTGAACGACACGACAAAGTCAATATCAAACTGAACATTAGATTACATCTACGAATTGATGTTATCGAGCTCTGGATGAAATCATAATAATATTATTGTCAACACAACAGATTCGAACAGTGTTAAGCTGTAATTGAATCAATTCCAGTGAAGCTTTTTGAAATTCTCCAACAGTATCAAGACTACTCTTTATCTGCTTTCGCACTGAATTTTCTATATTTGCCAGTTATACACAGAAACGCGTTTCACTGTTTCATCGTGGAATACACAGTGCTCTGGATTGGAATCAGTTTGGTTAACTATGAAATGAACTTGGATTTTTAAAAGAATTAAAAGAAAAAAAGCAATTTATTTGTTGATTGAGTACAAATATACAAAATTAGGAAAGGAAAAGCAAGCGATCACCCAAAACTTCTTCTATTGAATTCATAATTCTTACTGAAATATAAAATGTTATTGTTGAAAAAAGGTAAGATAACAAGAATGAAACTGATGGGAGTGAAAACTTATAGCTCAAATTTTAAATTTTATCAAATTAATTGCTCACAATAATATGGAATACTGAAAAATAAAGTTTGTTGCAAGAGTGTTACTTTTGGAAGCATTCATATTGCTTAATATAAATCTTACATTTCCACACGCCTACTAGCATAGCTTCCTTTAACAGAAACTTCTATTAAAGGAAGCTATGCTACTAGCTACTATGCACTACTATCTACTAGCCACACGCCATAGGCCTACTATCAATTTCTTTTAGAGGAGATGAACAAGGTAACAAATAATCATACTCCATTAGTATTCAGTTCGAATAAAAATGAACAACCATCATCTAATACGACCGTATAAAATAATCATATTGGCATCGATACATTACATGTAGTGATAAACGTATAGGAAAATTTATTGTAGATGAATAATTGTGATAAAATATTATTTACAAAGATACTAGAAGTTTCAACTATTCACCAATCACGAGCGAGATTCACATTTGTAACACGCTCACAGACACGCCTCCAAGTTTTGCCTTTTCGCTTCTGATTGGCCAAAACATTAGTTACATTTTATAGCGGTAGATGGCAGTAGGCACTGGTTGAAGATACAGTGACTAGATAAAACCTAGTACTAACTGCTGATTGGTCAACAATGATGTGCAAACTAACGTTGTTTGATGTCATCAGTTGAAGGGGGATAGTTGTGATTTTTTCTTTTTCTTCTTAATAGATGCCTAAAAAATGGTCCGACTCCTACTATTAAATCTCATTCTCAACAGTTGAAGGGTGTTATTCAAATACTTCATTTCCTGCATGATTACCAGCCATGGCTCATTTTCCATTGGGTACAGTACAAAGATACTATACCAATTCAGGTCAAATACAGAAATTGGAACTCGACTTAGAAGAACTAAACACTCATCAAAGAATTTTTCAAGTTGATTAGTTGGAACATTCATATGCTAGTGGATTAGCCTTCTGAACATTCCAGCTGGATGGAGCTTATTTGAAAAATATGAAATCTCTCTCTTATATTGGTATTAATTCCGAGCTTTCGATCAAATTCGAGACTATCAATCTCAATTATTCACAACCATATTAAACGTACCTTCACCACATTTGATGAAACTCGCAGTAATCAAACCTGACAAATTCACTCTAAAATTCCTGCTCGAACAGCATCGACTGCGTGACTGAATAGAACTACTCTCCTGCAAAGTACCTATATTGAGTGGTCTAGTCACTCAAATCAGTCCTTGTTCATCGTAAACAAAGTCCAAATAGAAGCAAAGTCAGGGCTGTAAATGAACGTGGATAATTGGAAGCCATTCATCTACTACAGGTATAGGAGCATGCTCAAAGCAAGCTATGATCTATAAATACACTGTAAATTCGCTCTACTCTACTACGTTCCACTGTAACATTTCGACGTGATATTATGATCGTACACTGTTGACATGTCGGTGTATTGAACATAACATCAAACTGACCTGCTGGTGCAGAAGTAAACAGCTTGTTACAATAGATCATGCAAAGCTATATTATACCGTGATAACTCAGTCAGATAATAACGGTAATGAAGTAGCAACAACCCTGTTGTTAAAGTTGGTATACGAGTACATTGTGCTCATTCAATGTGCTGCAATGTACGAGATTCACTCGTAAAATGTATGAACTTGCTTCACTCGATATTTTGTATAGGGAACCTATAAGAAAATTAAACTTTTCTAAAATGATGAAAAATTTTTGTTTCATGAGGAGTGAGAGGATTGATGAAAATTAAATTATTTTTAACTGATAATTCCGTGTATCACTTGCAAAAAGCAAGATATCATGAAGAGAGAAAATGATTTTGAAATGCACTATGTTGATCTCAGAAGTGTAAATAGCAAATCAATACTTTTTCCACTCTGTTATAATTTATTATTGAGGATTGCGTTGCATAGGTGTATTTAGAAGTGAGTTGTTCCGACAATCCCTGATCTGAAATTAGCTTCACGACATAAGTGAATAATATTGGAACGAATGGAGAGACACGAACGAGCTACCGTTTATAGGTGGGTTGAAATTTGATTTTTGATTACACATTAATTTGACATTGATTTTTTGAAATGATTTTTTCTTAGTTTCATACTTGATTGTATTCTTTCCAAATTGACATACCTGGTTGATGACTAGTCTCACTGAAAATTTAAATTGAAACTAATACTTATTCAATGATATCAGCATAGTTCTTACAGATCATTCGTTATCACTTGATGTGATAATAAATCATGAGGCATCATGAGAAATGCCTCATGCTGAATATAATTGAATCCAAAACTTTCAGTTACAAAACAAATAAATCGATAAGTGTTTCTTTAATGATTCAAAGGGTAACATTTTATAATATCAGGAATGTTCAATCACATAAAAATTCCTCGATTCGAACAGTAACGCTGGAAAAAACCTGTAACTTTCAAACAAGAAAATATTTTTATTTGGATAATTTGAGCACTCTTTAGTCTCACGAGAATGGCTTGAAGAGTTGAGGCAATGAAGATTTGAATGCCCAAAAATTACTTCCACTTCTATGTTTGTAATAACCACCTGTTGATCTAGGTAAGACTTTAATAATTCCACAAGTATCTCTCCACGAATGAGGAACATTGTATAATTTTGTTCTCGAAGGAAATACAACTCTGAAAAGTTTTCGTGCTTGTCTCGTAAAATATTCAGACTTACTCAAGTCAGCGAGATAGGTGTGTTCTCGTGTGGAACAAAGTATCTCTTATCTTTTCTGCTCCTCTCTTGGTTCTCTGCCTCCTCTGCCTCACTCTTCTCTCGCTCATTCTGTAACTTGTAACTCACGGGAAGTCATGAACGTTTGGATGATAGATGACCTACCATCAACTCACCACTCTCTCAGTGCAAAAAGTCTACTCTACATATGATAGGAACTTATAACTTTGTGAAGTAAGCCAAAGATCATCAATTAATTATTAAACTACGATAGTGTCAGTTTTGCTTCAACTATTTTTAATTTCTGCTACTATAATTTGATTGTTAGTAGACTAGATTATTGAATAAACAGCATTCTCAATTGTTATAAACAATCAATGAATTAGATTATTGAATTCTCGATGCAATTTTAAGCAAATAAGAATGAAATGAAATTTTTTGCTATCAACCAGTACTATTTATGTTATATTGTAATCATGTGTGGTGTGAATATAAATTTCAATATAATCATTACTATTCATAATCTTGAGAATGAAATCCAGCACAGGTATTTGACATGGAAGACAATACTGTGTATTTGACAATCAGTGAACAAAGAAAAAGAAATTAGTGTAAGTAATATGGATCATTCTGATCGTATTGTGAGAAGCACTCTTCTCTTGTCACTTCTTAATTACCTTTGCAACATTTGACTAAATTAATGAAGTTTTAAAAGCTAATGAATCAAATTTGAAAAGCGTTGAGTTATATCGTCGGAATAGTCTTTTTGAAACAAATTGAAATGTCATCTGGTGCTTTTCAACAATCTTGCAATTCAAGAAGGATACAATTTGTGAGTTTTCTTCTTCCTACTAAACTATTTCGAGCGGTGATTCATTTATAATGGAAATTCACATAGCTCCCTCATTAGCCAAAGGAAAGTTCTGAGCGGGGTGGGTATGATAATGCATTTCACTGAAAATGCAAATGATGATAGGCCTATAATTCACGGTTAGAGAATTTGTTTTATGCGAGGAAAGTTTCATGCGTTACAGAGCTATATGGGTCTTGTGAGCTTTTTCTAGTTTCTCCTAAAAAGTTTCAAAGCTAGTAGCTGGAGACCACATGATAGAACATTCATAACTTGAAGAAATGGTACTATTTTCTTAGAAAATGCATTATTATAAATTACATAATGAAATAGATGTTTTTGAAAATACTGTCTGAAGGGATGATGCAAATAATGGCCATGTCCACAATACAAGATCAAATTAATAGCATCTAGAAATGCCCAAAATTGTATGTTTGTTGTCCAGAATTTTTAATTTTTTGATGGAAAGCGATGATATGAACAGAGATAATAAGAGTAAGTACGAAATAATAAGCCCACATTACAGACAGAAACCCAAAGATTTATCTTATTGCATGACCTCCAATCTTATTACGTTCTGTGATTAGTTCAGTTGTTTTTACAAAAATTAAGCTAATTAGAGATTGTAACTGTACAGACTCACATCGGTACAATGTACATTACATTTTAAACGTGAAAGCATGATATAAAATATTCCACAGACAATACATAATAAATATTCAATATCACAATATCAAATACAAAATTATAATATTAAAATAATGTTGATAATATTTTCTTATCTTGAAAATGATTCCAATAATTTTTGATGACTGGGTAGTAAAAATTATGATCAATACTTTTTTTCAAAATCATTTTTTCCATTCATATCAAAGATGTACTTTAAGCTCATGATAATTATGATCACTATACGATTGAGATGTGTAGATTTGTAAATTCATCTTAAATAGTATTGTGATCGGATTGTTGAACAATTCTGGCTTTTCATCAGACTACTTGGATGAAATCGAGAAATATTTTGACACATTTTTTCACATGGAAGAAAATCCTATATAATTCAGGTCTTCTCTCGTAGCATCGTATTTTCTTCCTCAGCCCATCTTTCATCGTCGTGACGTTTACTATGATTGATTGCTGTTTGTAACAGCATTTCAACCTCTTAAAAGATAGTCACAATAATTCTTAGCTGACGTTCAACCAAAGATTTTTTCTCATCTTACTTGGCAGAAAATTATGAAGATAATGCATGCTCCATTATCTAAAATGAAGTTCAAAATAAATGTTCAGAATCAAGGGAACATGGATTTTAGCTTCAGGGGCATAGAAATAAAAATTTCGAAATAGACTGAAGAAATATTGAAGTAATAGTATGCTTATAACATCGACTTTCTGATGTAATGAAGTCGATGATTTAAAAATAATTAACCCCATTCCTCTATTGGATATAATAATCTCCATAACATTATCCCTATTCAGAAAGAGAGGACACCGGGACCTAATTATTGCAGCTACTAGATATTTAGCCTGATAGAATTGGATAACCATAGATGTGCGGTGATAGTATGAGGAGGGGGTCATAGAACCCCCTAGATTTGTTGCATCTTCATGACATTGAAAAGAAATCTTTTCCACAAAAGGTTTGACTTATAATTTTGTTCTATATTTTATGCCTATTGGTATCTGTAATTTTTATTGGTTTTTAACTTCATATTTTACTTCATTCACGAATTATAGTTCAGTTAAATATTGGGCTTCTTGCTTATCACTGTACAGTTATAGTTTTGGTTGTGTACCACCATGGTACTTCCGTTGAAATCTTAATCCCTAATGAAGGAGAACAGAAATTATAATATTTCCAGGTTCCAACAAAACACAGAAATGTATGCATGATTCGAATTTCTATGAATGATGTTCTACAATCTGATATCTAATGAATTTGCAACGCTGCGTTTTTACAATAATATTACAAATTACAATGGAATGTTAAAAAATTAATGTCTTTGAATGCAGATTTATACGATATTAATGAATTTCTCATTCTCATTCCAGTATTTACTCTGATCGCTTATGAGAACTGTTATTAATATTTGCCGAATAAAATTATATTGAACGTCGGCTGTTTGCTACATACAGTGTGATGAGAATTTGGATGAAATGAATATTCATTCGAGTTTGGTTTGTGGTACAGTAATAAAGAAGCTTTCCATCGCTGGAAATAGGAGACATTTCATATTCTGCTTCCATACTATTCCTCATCCCAACTTTTTTTCAGGATTGATTTTCACTATCATGCTTGTTCTACTTGTTTACAGTCTTCACCATTCTTCTTCTTCTACTACAAATATTATCAGCTGTCATAATCGAAGACAATGTTATATTTGACTATGTTATTTCAGCTTTCTTCTCTGGTTAAATCCTCAATGTGGATCTGAGCTCACTCTGATTGATGCAAGACACACTTCTATAGGCTATAGGAGAAAATTAAATTTGAGAGAATATCAACGATCCTTTCATACACTTCCAAGAACTTAATTAAAATTATTTTTGAACTAGGGTTTCATTGGAAGCATTGGAAGTAGAGTAGCTGGTTTATGAGAAAGTTTCAATTAGGGGAGTTAACAAGACACTTGTAATAAGTGGGGATTTTCATTAGGTTCCAACATGTAAAAACCTGAGTTATCAAAGAATTTTTTTTCTTCAAAGAAACTTATTTCTCAACTTTCTCGTAACAATCTTTGTAGTCTGTCCAACTCGGTGATTGAAAAAAATCAACTGATTGTCGAATGTAAAATAATATTGATTCATGATTATTGATTGTGTGTGAACTCAAAAAAGTGAACATTATTTTTCAGCAAAAAAACTCTCTTTCCCTTTAAACTACAACACATTCGCTGAGTAACATTTTGCAGAGTATCAATTTTGTGACTATTAAATGAAAAGACAGGATTTTGCAAACCACTGATTTTTGACTTGATTATATGTTTCAAAATTTGTGAATATTATCTCATAATCGATCATTTTATCGATCTTTTGTCTCTTTTACGAACAACAGCAATAATTTGTGTTGAAATCAGTGCCTTGGTTTCATCAGCAATTCAAAAATGAAACAATCTACACAGGATTTAGGAATTCGAACAATTTGCAGAAACCAGTCTTTACGTCAAACAATTAGTTCCAAGCTCACAATGCATACTGAATGTTAAACTTGAATTCACATAGTTTCGGCTTTGTACAATTACCGGTAACTGTGAATTTACAAGGATCAAAGAGCTGTAATAATCGGTGTAACAGTGCCAGTCAGATTCTGTGTATTGGATAAGCTTGGTTGTTCTAATTGAAATTCGTACTGCATTCCGTATGGCTTGTTGATTTTAATTGGTATGCGCATAAACACTGTTGATCATAGAATATAACAATCTATTATGGATGACTTATTGGACTATTCTTATCCCATTTCTAATATGACAAATGAGTTAGATAGAGAATATTATAACATAATAGCCTCAGATAAATAAGTTATATTTTAGGGTAAGGCCCACTAATCGCATTTTTACCAATGAAGCTGTTGATATCGTCTGTTATTGAATAATCTGTACTAACCCTTAGTTCGATTTCAATAGTTTTTTTTTTGTCAGAAAAGAATCTCACATTTTACTTCAATATTGTTCAGGTCAAATAATTGTGTAACACATGTACATGTAATAGCCCACATGTTGTGTACTTTCATGTTTGAGAAAAACACAGTGGCGTAAATAGCACCCCCGCAGCCCCCGCAGTGCTGGGGGGTGCAGGCTTCTGGGGGGGGGCGCCACTTTAAAAATGTAATTGACTGCAAAGAAATAGAATTTTTTTAAAATTAAATTTACAAAATTAATAATAATTGAATAATTTTCTAATGAATTTATATTTTTAAATCTTTTTATATTTTCATTCAGACTTGTTATACATAACTTGAAAATATAGTCCTAGATTATAGTGTTCTTAAAAAATTTTCCCTGACTCACTTTTAGGATTTGATAAACAAGACAGAATATACAGAGTGTTTCAGGAGGAATGTGAAATATTTCTCAGGCTGATTCCTTACACCAAGTAGACAAAAAAGTTCCATGGGAAAAACCCCCAAAAACGCTTTGTTACCGAGATTACGATGGCGGAAAATTGATATTTTTCAAAAGATATTAATTTCTGTAATTTTTTGGTGGCTTTACTCAGGTTCATAAATAATCGATTTTCATGTAAATTTAGCTCAGGAATTCAATGAAACCAGTTTGAAGTTTGTAACTAACGGTTATTGAGATAATTCGACAAATATGCTAAAAAACGCAATTTTCCAACAATAAGGGTTATAACTGGATAGGGAATCATATTTGTATTTTCTATAAATGGAAGATGAAGAGAGCGGGATTCTGAAGAAAAAGTTAAATGGTGGCGATTGTGTAAATCTTACCCAAATCTCGGAAATAACGATCAAAAATCGCTACTAAACACAAATTTTTCACTTGTGGTATATTTTGTCTATTTTGCGATTTTTGATCGCTATTTCTGAGATTTGGGTAAGATTTACACAATCGCCATTATTCAACTTTTTCTTCACAATCCGGCTCTCTCCAACTTCCATTAAAGTATACAAATTTTTTGATTCCTTATCCAGTTATAACCCTTATTGTTGAAAATTGGTGTTTTTAGCATATTTTCCAAATTATCTCAATAACCGTTAAAGTTACAAACTTCAAACGTGTTTCATTGAATTCCTCACCTAATTTTACACAGGAGTTGATTCTTTTAGAACCTCAGTAAAGCCTCCAAAAAAATAAAAAAAATTAATATGTTTTGAAAAATCTCAATTTTTCACCATTGTTATCTTGGTAACAAAGCGTTTTTGGGGGTTTGTCCCATGGAACCTTTTTGTCTACTTGGTGAGAGGAATTAGCCTGAGGAGTATTGCACATTTCTCCTGAAACACTCTGTATATAATTGTGATAGAATGGACCCGTTAATCACCCATCACCTCTGTTCTCTCCTCAGTCCTGTAATGTTAATAGTACTGTTAATCTAGACGAACTTGCTGAAGATTTTGTGAGAGCAGAGAAAAGAAAAGAAATGGATATGAAACTGGCAACCAGCTGGTAGGCCTAGGACCTTCGTGGGCTGGTGAGCCGCGGCCAAACAAAGAAATGAAGAGTATTGACTGATTGGTGATAGCTCTCTGATCTACACAGTAAACAGTTTGTAGTTTGTATGTAACATTTTTGTTTGTAATAAATAAATATCAGCTAAACACGACTCATAGTCTACAAGTTCTTTTTATTATAAGCCCATTAAATTATAGAGCGTTTACTGCATAGCTCAAACCCAAATATCAGGTGTAAATTTTAGTTCTGTATAATATATTATGGGCTATAATATATTTAGAAATATTAATCCAAATTGAAAACTTATTTTTTTTTATTTTTAGTTCCTCTTAGGATATACTGTAGTAGTTGAAGTAGGGCTAATTGTTTCCGACCTTTACGATAATTTAATCTATAATCACGTATGTGGAGCTCACGTTTGTCACCGTACATTAACACATGCAAAAACAAAACAAAGGTACCATAACTTAGATAAGTTTTTTCCACTTCGTATCTTAGAGGGGGAGAGGTTGGGTTAAGGGCGCACCCACTCGGTCTCGCGGGGGGGGGGCGCTCAATGGCTTAGTTACGCCACTGGAAAAACAGTGTATAAGTCTATATCCTAATCCTATATAGAATAGAATAGAATAGAATAGAATAGAATAGAATAGAATAGAATAGAATAGAATAGAATAGAATAGAATAGAATAGAATAGAATAGAATAGAATAGAATAGAATAGAATAGAATAGAATAGAATAGAATAGAATAGAATAGAATAGAATAGAATAGAATAGAATAGAATAGAATAGAATAGAATAGAATAGAATAGAATAGAATAGAATAGAATAGAATAGAATAGAATAGAATAGAATAGAATAGAATAGAATAGAATAGAATAGAATAGAATAGAATAGAATAGAATAGAATAGAATAGAATAGAATAGAATAGAATAGAATAGAATAGAATAGAATAGAATAGAATAGAATAGAATAGAATAGAATAGAATAGAATAGAATAGAATAGAATAGAATAGAATAGAATAGAATAGAATAGAATAGGTTTTTATTTCACCAAAGACATCAGTTTGTAAAGAATACAATATCCACACTTCCAATAGAACAATACAATAGAAATTACCATCAACAAGATAACAATTGCAACAGCAATACAAACATAGCACTATAATGAAAGTCACTGGAGTTAATTAGAAAAAAAAATCAATTTGCTTCACATAGCATATCAGCTTATCCTACCAAGAGTAAAATGTACGCCTTACAACTATTACAAGATGATCATGATAACTTGAGATTAAATATCTCAGATACAATTTAATCATTAATTGGATTCGCATTCAATAAAAAAAAGAACTGATGAAATAAAATACTGACTTGCAAAGTGATTAATTGATCACTTGAGGGCAAGTAGGAGTTAGATATTTAATTTGAATATATAATATCAATAATGCACACGCACACACGCGCACACAAGGACTCCAATTCTATAAAATGGCAAGACTTGACTATGATAGTAAAATAAATATAACAACTTTGAGCTACCAGAGAAGAAATGTTAAATCCAAATTATTTCGCAATTGTTTATAATAAATTAAAATTTATTCAACCACATTGAATCATACATCAACTGTAGTTGGAGCAAACTCTCAATGCCAGGCTTGTACTCTTTTTTTGAATTTTTTAAAGAACTTTACTTTACGTATCTCAAGGGGTAAAAGATTGAAAAAATTTAGGCCCAAGGAGAAGAAAGCATTTCTGAAAAATGTACTATTAGCTCTTGGTAACTAATGGTTGGCTTACTTGACGAGTAAATTGAATATTAGTTCTCACTTCCACTCCAAGTTTGTAACTGCTACCACTCATTTTATAGAACAGTGCAAGTACCTTGAATATGTACAGGTAACGAAGTGGAAAAGCTCTCATGATCTGCTTGAAAAGCGGAAAAGAATGAGTTTGCCTGTGCACACCAAGTATGACCCTCACTACAGCCTTTTGCAAAATCAAAACAGGTCTGAAATGGGATATATAAGTTGATGCCCAACATGCAATCCCATAATCTAGTTTGGAGTTTACAAAAGCAAATTATAGCTGACGCATGACACTGAAAGGAAGAAATTGACGCAGATTGTAAAATTCTCTCAGGATATTTAATAAGTATTTTCTTAGGCTGAAAACATGCAAATTCCAAGACAACTTTTCATCCACAATCAGTCCAAGATATTTGATTGACTGGGTTTGTTCAACGCTACAACAGCCACACTGCAGCTCATTGCATCCATTCACATGGTACTTAAGAGGGGTTTCCAGAAATAAAGGGTTTGACAAAGTAAAATTTATAAATTTCGTTTCAACTGCATTTAATGATAATCTATTGCAATCAAACCAGAGTCTCAGGCTAATTAGATCCAGTTCCATCATTTCATGAAGCTCAACAATACTTCCACAAGTATATGAGAATGCAGAATCATCTGCAAAAGATGTGGCAGCACCATGAAATTTATGAGAGAATAGATCATTTATGTATACCAAAAATAAAAGTGGTCCAAGCACCGAACCTTGCGGAACTCCATTTCTAATCCTGAGTGTTTCACTTTTAACTACAAGATGAACAAATTGCCTTCTATTCTCTAGGTAAGATTTCATCCAGTCCAATGCTGCACCCCTTACACCAGCTGAAAATAGTTTATGGATCAAAATCGAGTGATCAACGATATCAAAAGCTTTGCTTGTGTCAAGAAACAAACCTGAAACTCTACTTTTAACCTTAGTATTCATGCCTGAATATAATCTTGAAATAAAATGATACAACGCCATCTTAGTGCTTAATCCCTCCTGGAAACCAAATTGTCCTGTATAGATAAATTTGTTACTATTTAAAAATTGAACTAACCTCCTTCTCACCAATTTTCAAAGAATTTTAGAAAACACTGATAACAGGGATATGTGGGCCTATGAGTCTATAGTTTGATGGGTTCGATCTATCACCCCCTTTATGCACAGGAACAACCTTGGTAATCTTCAGAGCTTCAGGAAACACCCCAACAGAAAAACGTGAGTTGAATATGTCATGCAACACCGGTACTATTGCAATAGCAATATTCTAGATGGGAAGAGATATTATCAGGTCCAGGAGACTTACCATCCTTCAATGACTAAATTTCTCCAAGTATTTCATTGTAGTGAATGGGTGTTAAAAAATAGAATTGCATACACCAATCGTTTTAAATTTCGTTTTGTAAGTGTTAATCATATTTTGGTTTACTTGACTTATTGAAGAAACCAACCTGTCAGGGACACCAATGAAGTATTTATTGAAAGCATCTGTAATTGATTGCAAATCTGTAAGGACAGCATCATCTATAATCAACTTATCAATTCGACTTTTAGAAGAATTCTGTCTATTAAGAGATTTGAATAGTTTGTCACGATTATGGATAGCAACACATAGCCCGTCCGTCATCCACGGCTTGAGCTTTTCCAAACCAGTATAGTATGACAGCGATTTAATACTACAGTGCATTTAGATTGTTTAATATGTGAGTCCAGCACTCCCAAAAAAATAGACATCTTAGTGTTTACATTGTCGCTAGAAAATAGCAATCCCCAATCATGCTGCATCAGTAGCATTCTCCGTTTCTCAATATCTATTTTTCTTTTTTCACAATAATAGGGTTCTCATTGCAAATACTGGAACCTTCAATAGAAACTGAAACAGCACGATGATCGGTAATTAGAGTTTCAATAACTGCGCTTCTAACCACATGATTGTGTCTCATCGATCTTACAAAAATATGATCTATGCAAGTAGAGGTGGTAGGTGTTACTCTAGTATCAATATCAATAGGAGACCTGAAGCCATTACTACTGAGTAATTCAAGGTATTGAAAGGAATTATTGTTATTTATATCATTTATGTTAATATTTATATCACCCAGTAACACAAAATCAGAGCCCTTACTCACCAACAAGAATTCATTTAGACTATACAGAAGTTGAGCTGTTTCAACACCATGCCACCTATACAAACACAGCACACTGAATTTGTAATTCAACAATTTGCATTCTAAAAATATAGAGTCAGAACCTGTGATGTTAGAAGGCATTTTAGTACATGAAAAATTACAATCCTCAGCCACATAAACCATAATCCCCGACGCATTAGTGAAATCACTACCAGAATGATAACTCTTATATCCATCAATATTGAAGAGATTGATATCATTGCATGTCTGTAGCCAAGTCTCCGATAAAACTATTATGGATGGTAGCGCCTTCCAAGAGTTCATATAGGTTAAAAATAGATCACAATTTTTATTAATACTCCTAATGTTTTGATGAATTATGGTTTTGTTAAGATGTCTGTTAGAAAGCAGGAGTTGACTCCATTTAAATTAGCATAATATTTACATTCATCCTCCATTACAACTGTATTGAGATTTTATTTAATAAGATTGAACTATAAACTTCGTCAACTTCCACTTCAAATACAGGCATTAATATTACCATAATCAAACATGATTTTAGAGGTTGATTTGTGGCTACACTGAATAGTTGTGAGTGATAATTTAATTTGGAGTCATCATCAAAACACACATCACACACATTCATACAAGAGACAGAAAAAAAGAAAAAGACATATCATGAAAAAAGAAACAAATTCGCTTGGAAAAACCAGGAATTTGAATGGAAATTGCGGGAAACTCCCAGAAATCATAAATAATAATAACTAATTGATTTGAGTGACAATCATGTAACGGAAGACTGAGAACCGTATACCAAAAATGTTTTTTAATAAATTGGCAAATAAAGTAATCTTAACAACAAAAGTCAACCAGAGATGGTAAAGGAAATAAATAATACATTGTCTCCAATAATAATAATAAATATAGCTGCTATAATAGTTAAGTTAGGAATAATAATAATAATAATAATAAAACAAAAGCAATAATTATAGAGAAATAATATTTTACATACTAAGTTCCTGTTTATAAATCATATTTACATTTTTTAAACAAATAAAAACCAATCCATCATAGAGCCATACATCATACAGCCAGATGGCTGTGAAAATAGATAAAGAATACTGCTATCTCTAGTTGAGTCAGAAGAAATAAATATATAAAGCAAAAGCGAAATTAATAAGGAAAGAAGTTCACATATTAAGTGCCTACACGTTGCTATTACAACGTTTTATTTACTTGCCTTGTTTACATCTGAGTAAAAATTAACAATTTATCATGTAGCAAGATGACTACCAATAACAAAATATCGCTGATGATAGGTGATAAAAATGAGATAGAGAAGAAAAAAACATTTTTCGAAAGGAGTTTACATACGGTACCGTACTGAAAACTGTTAATGAATCATACTCACATCTAAATAAATTAAAAACAAACCATCCAAAACAAACCATAAGCAAACAAATTAAGCAAACCTTGAATTTCCTGGCAAAAAATATAATTATTTTATTGATACGGTAGCATAACATTTCTAAATCAGACTACTTTGTCAAGGTCCTCAGTACATGAAACAACAATTTTCTTTGATTTATCATCAACTCTAACAAACACATTCCCACCCCTGAACCAAACATATTTCACGCAACCCTTCTTTTGTAACTCTTTTGCCTTCTTGAATAGACCGTTGTTGTATGGAGACATCGTTTCATTTATGTAGATTATTTGTTCGTTATTCACCCATCCAACTTCACTCGCCAAAAGTTTCCCCTTGTCAGCCTTACATTGTAGAAAATTCTGCTTATCAATGCTTCTTAGAAATTTAACAATGATAGGAGGTGGTGTGTCCTGACTTGGTTTACTGTAGAGTCTATGACAATTATCGATCATATCGTTCGTGAATTCAAACTTTATCCCCTGAGCTACTGTCTTCAAAATATCAAAAATGTTTTCATTCTCCTGAAATGGAATTCCAACAATATTGATACAATTTTTTCGAGAATATTGCTGAAAAGCCGCAATGTTAGCATTCACTTTGTTCATGTTTGATTTCAAGGAAGTTATTCTATTAGAATTTAAATCAATATTAGTGACACAAGAGTCTAATTCTGTTTTGAGCTTTGAGATAGCAGTTTTATTAACATTAATAAGTTCAAAACAATGTTCAATGGACGTTATCATTTCCTTCTGTTCAGTACGAATCGATGCAACATTAGAATGTATTGCGCCTAACTGGGAGATGATAAAGTCAATTTTCACCTGCAACTGTTCTGCTGAGTAGCCACCCACCTGAGCAGCCGGCTGACTATCTCTTTCCTCGTCTCTCAAAGCTTGCTTATTTTTAGGTGGCATGACTTGGATTGTCAGAACGAGATAAGAACAATTCAATACTAATGTACTTTACTAAAATACTCCGTATTCGTCGATCTTCACACTTATGAACAAGTTATTTCGCACAGACACTAATCACATACTAGGTAAGAGGTATGCCAACTTTGACAAAAATTGGTTCACAAAAACCCGGCGAATTTCAACGATTTGTAGGAGCTCCGACAACCAGACGTCACTCTAGCTCAACATCCTTATCGCAGGATAAGGAAATATTCCTTATACAGGAATGAAAGTATCCATTCTCTGTGAGTCTACTGTATAATTTTATGTAACTGATTATTAGTATATATATATTTGTACTATTGCTATTGTATATGTATTTGAATATTGGAATAGTTGTGAATATTCTACCAGTTGTATAATAGAATAAAATAATGGACACACATGTTTCGCATAGAATCATGTATGAGAAATCCGATCTCAACTATTGTAAGTTATAAAGTAGTTGCAAGTTCACAATGTATTGAATTTCCACTTCTCAACTTTGCCGGAGTTGGAATACTAAGTTCGATAGAGTTTACCAAGTTCTGTACTTTGAACGGGTCAGAGCTAGCATAGCAGAGCAACTATTCCATCCCAACTCTAGAGAGAATTCCATGCAATCAAAACTCATGATACAATCAGGATCTGTAATCAATAACATTTGAACATGAGAAAACTCCTAAAATCAATATTATTCGAAAAAACAATCCACTATAATAAGTATGAAGCGAGGAGACTTGTCTCTCAGGATGCCCACAAGGATTGAGAACGTGGGATGGGAATGATCTTTAATTAATATCAATCTCCTGACCTCAGCCAGACATAAAAGAATTGGCTGCTCACCTTTGATTGTCAACTTTGATACAGTTTTCTGTATCAACACTATCATCTCTCAAGCACTGGCGGCACTTACCCACGAAACAAGTGAAGTGCCCGTATCTTTTATTGTACATCACTTCACATGATGCACTTCACATGCATCACTTCACAGTGGGCACGAGCCGCCAGTGCTCTCAAGATAAAATCGTATTTACTTTTTTTCGTCTAATTGTCTAAACCAAATTGTCTTCTGATTGATTTTTCGCTTGCAAGACAATGCAACAGTGATTAAATTTATCGTGAAATCTCTCAAATATTCTCACTATACTGTATTTTTTAGGCTCTGGCTACATTGATAATAAGGATAGTGCACTGATGAGTTTTGAAATAGAAAATATCCGTCATGATTGAACTACGGTATACTGTTTGTTTGTTTGTTTTTGATGGTGAAGCCCATATTTATGAGGTCATAGGTTTTACAAAAAAACCCTGTACTTCACACAAACAGATTTCGGACGCATATGTGTTGATAGTAGATACACCACATAAATGAAATCATAATAGTAGAAGCTTCGAGAATCTTAGCAAAGTTTGACTCAAATTTATTTCTAAAAGAATAGAACATAATAACGAATTCCACGCTATTTTTTGTCACCTCCTATACAGATTAATAAATTCACAACGTATTGAATTCCTTCATCAACATTGATTTGAGAAATTCAAATGATTTCCGAATTTTCATCAGTCAAGTTGATAAATTGAATTGGAATGATAAAAATAGGAAAAAGCAATATTGATTAGAAGTGTGGCAGCTGGAGCTGGTATTCAGGTTGGATTCAGCCATTGTTAGTAGGTACTATTTCGTGGTTTTCAATCTGGGAATTATCACATCAAAATGAAAGATGAGATTTTCTGGAAAATCCATTTTGCAATGCTGTGTTCAGCGATCCGGGTGCCGCTGATGTGTAAATAACGAGGATGGAAGTTTTTACCCTGACTTTATCTGTTAACAATGGGAACGGCGCTTTCCAACCGCCGATGAACAGTTTACACTCGAGAGAGCTTCAAATTCAGTATCTGCTCGCACCAAACACTACCTCCATAATCTATTGCCAGAGAAGAACATTACCACCACTACTCCCAGCAGATTCCATTTCGGCGGCCGAAAAGTAAGCATCATGCCAAGTGCACATTGGTTTTCATTAATTTTATGAGCACTGTTATCAGTGTTGAGAGTGGAACTTTTCGCTTGGATCCGTTGAAATGCTCAAGAGAAATCATTTTTCGGTGTTATAATGTTATTTTCTGCATTAAATGTCGAATATGAATAATGCGATTAATAATTTCAGCTGATACAAATGAAAAACGTATATTTTTGTTGCGGTGAAGAGTGATATAATTCCTATATTCTACGTCTTCGCCATTCAGTATGCTCCCAATTTCTGTAACGATTACATGATCATCTTACATTTTTAAGATTAGCCTAATGACAAATCCAATATCGTGGACTAAATTTAAAAAGTCTCTGATGTGGTCATGTTGGGCATGACTTTGAAAAAAAAGTTTTTTTCGCGATTTCGCGAAGGCGAATCCAAGGTGGCGGAGAAATGTTGAATGTCACGATTAGGTAAAAATTTGAATTGAAGTACGATCCCCTATGTCACAGAACTTCAATTTCACTTCTGTAGCCTATAAGAAATATGAACCCGTCTACAAACGTTTCACTCACTGAGAGAACAACGAAACTTAGTGATTGACTTCAATCAATGATCAGCTTAGACAGTGCAGTCGACAAAAACAGTCTACCATAGAATATTTTATTATCATGACGTGAGAACTAATCTGAATCGAATTGCTCTCTCTTGAACGGCTTTACGACTGTCCTGACAGAGATAATCATACATTAACAAAAAATATTTTCCAATCATCAGTTATATTATTGAGTGCATTTATGTCTGGAGTGTAACGCTGGTTGAAGAACGTTCAGAAATGAAGAAATTAAGTCAATTTGTTTTATGTGTTTGGGAAACAAGAAAAAAACGAATTAAAAGTGCCTTCCTGATTGGAAAACGGCTCCCGACCTACTCCAATAATAGGAACACACTCGATATATTGGGAGAAAATGAGTGTTTAACCATAAAAATCGCGTTCTTTTCTGTCATCGTGTTTTTTTTGTTTGAGGCGAAAAAAACAATGACATTCATACTACCAGCTTGTTCCTGACCTACATCGATAAAACTGAAATCGTATTTCAAGGAACAAGACTGTGTTGGACGTTGAGGAACGCTCTCTTTCCTGTATTGAAGTATTTTTTGGTCAATAAACTTATTATCAGCATTTCTGTCTGGAGTGTGAAGCTGGTTGCCTACGAGTGAATGAATGCGCTCGATATTGAATCTTCCACATTTGTGTGTTTTGGGGACAATGAACTTGAATAACCAGTGACTTTGGTCACTGATTTCCAGTGAATCATGGAAAAATCAGTGTTCAACATAGATAATGCAATAAAATTAATTTTGAGTATTGCTGGTTGCCTAACGTCAAGTGAATGAAGGCGTAGTGAGGTGTAATATCGGTTGTTTTTCTGTCTATAAACTTGCTCCTGACCTACACCAATAAGAATCAACTCCAAAAACAAGGGATAGGTAAGTGTTTTACCCTGAAAATCGCGTTTTCTTTCGATTTTGTCTTTTTTTGGGGTCAATGAACATGAATAACCAGTGTCTTCCTGTTTAGGAACATGCTCCTGACCTACAGCAATGGGAATCGAATTGAAAATCGAGGGATAGGCCAGTGTTTGACCTGAAAATCGCATTTTCATTCGATTTTGTATTTTTTGGGGTGAATGAACTCGAACAACCAGTGTCTTTCTGTCTTGGAACTTTCTCCTGACCTACACCAATAAGAATCGTCTCGGAAATCGAGGGATAAGTCAGTGTTTGACCCTGAAAATCTGGTTTTCCTCCGAATTTGTGGGTTTTTGGGGTCAATGAACTCGAATAACCAGTGTCTTTCCGTCTTGGAACTTGCTCCTGACCTACACCAATAAGAATCATCTCGGAAATCGAGGGATAGGTCAATGTTTGACCCTGAAAATCGGATTTTCCTCCGAATTTGTGGGTTTTTGGGGTCAATGAACTCGAATAACCAGTGTCTTTCTGTCTAGGAACTTGCTCTTGACCTACGCCATTGAGAATCGACTCGAAAATCGAAGGATAGGTCAGTGTTTGACACTAAAAATCGGGTTTTCTTTGGATTTTGTGTGTTTTTGGGGTCAATGAATTAGAATAACCAGTGTCTTTCTGTCTAGGAACTTGCTCCTGACCTACACCAATAAGAATCGTCTCGGAAATCGAGGGATAGGTTGTAATGGTCCTACGCTCGGTGCCAATTTGTAATGGTACTACGTTCGGTGCCAATTTGTAATGGTCCTACGTTCAGTGCCAATTTGTAATGGTCCTACGTTCGGTGCCAATTTGTAATGGTCCTACGTTCGGTGCCAATTTGTAATGGTCCTACGTTCGGTGCCAATTTGTAACAGTCACTCACGTTGAGCGTCAATTTGTAACAACCCTGGCTGGCACAGCGGTATGAACCCCTTAAAATAGGGTGAGCAATGAGATTTATTATCAATTTTGATTGAAATTAATAAATTTTGAATGGGCGCCAGGCCTCCCAATGAATCTATATGTAGCCTCTTAAAGCATATGAGACTTGAGTCAACAGTTTCCTGTGTGAACATGTGCCACACTGGATAATAAATATAGTATAATAATTTATAATAAATTCACTGAAAGCACCAAATTTCAAAGATGAGAATAACTGGTGGAAAACTCATTTTATTATGTTGAATAAATCCTGAATACAATTTCTTGTATCAGCATGTACAGGTTGAGGAAGTGTGCAGCTTGCAACACGTCTCAAATATTGCAAATTTAGATAAATCAGTATATACAATTTTATTCATCAGTTCATCAAAGCGGATGAAGGTACTTACTTGGCACATGAGTAGGCTCAATAAATTTACTCGACTTAGAGCAGCAAATGAAACTAGACAAATGATGGATTATGAGAATATTGGTACTTTCAAACACAAACCACCAATTGAATCGTTAATTTTCTAGTGAATTTTCTAGTCCAAGGTCGAATACAGATATGGTGATACACTCATATGTTCGCCCTTCTAATAGTTAGAAGATTCGCTTTACCAAGCCGAACAAAAATAAAATGGTACTCAGTGCAACACTCCAAGTGAAGTTCACAATATTCATGTAGCAAATGAATTAATCTATTTCTATTAGTTGCTCAACACGCCATATACCCTGCATCATAAGTGAGATCACTAGTAATATTGAATTATGATGACTCAATAGTCAGCTACTTCACTTTGATACATGGCCAAACTGGAATGCACGTGGAGATAAAAAATCATTACTAGTAATTCTATCAAATATCAATCATAATCGCTTAGCCTAATACCCAGAGAGAATGGCTAGGATTAATTCAATAGAATATTAAAGGCCACTCGCCTAAATAACAGACTAATATATTCTCCTCTTGCTTTTTGCTACATGCATCTAATAAGAATAAAATGTATATAAGATTTTTTTTCTCAGACTTTTAGTTGTCGATAAATTTTTTAATAAATAGATTAGTAGGAATAATCAACAATGATTTAGATATTAAAGCTATTCTTAATTTAAAGTCTTTCAACTTAGCAATCTAATATACTCAGGTGGTTCGTTAATTTAAATGGGAATTCGTGTTCAAGTTAATTGCGCATTATTTGAAGTGGCCAAATTTTAAATGATTTGCTTACGCGTTCGAAGACTTGGGCGCAGCTCCATGAGGGTTGTGGTCCCTTCTAACGCCAACAGGGGATTTGGAGGAATCTTGACCAGGCGATGAGGATTTTTGAGTCGGGACCCTAGGCGACGCTCATCTCTTGTAGACATCTTCGGCGGCGGTCTGCTCCGTGTGGGTTGTGGTCCATTCTAACGCCAACAAGGAATTTGGAGGAATCTTGACCAGGCGATGAGGATTTTTGAGTCGGGACCCTAGGCGACGCTCATCTCTTGTAGACGTCCTCGACGGCGGTCTGCTCCGGTCCTCTCGCAAGCAGGGGTGTTGATGGAATGGGGTGAGCATTGCTCTTCTTCATGGGTCGAGGTCATAGGCGGAAGTTGAAGCTCGGTATCAAGGGGCGTTGAGTTCGATTTATAAGTTTCTCATTGGTCAGTTCATGATTTCGACGTCCATATTGAATTTGAGAGAAAATAGATCACTTTTTGCGTAACACACCTGAGTATATGGGACATACGAACCACCTTTTTACACACCTAACATATAATACACTTAAATCTAAAGCTCCTATGAATCTACTAATTAAGGTTATCACAATATTTATTTTTGTAGGCTCAAAAGTTCCACGAAGTAACTAGTGTGACGTCATTTTCTGTCAGGTTATACATTTCATAATAATTAAATTGTATAAATAATTTATTAAATTTCTTTCAATATTCTTTGGCCTTGATAAATTCGATAGACATTAATAAACAAATAATAACAATGAAACAGGCATAATGTTGCAGAGTGGTAACAATTATATTTTGGCAGCAGCATTTAAACATTTAAGGTAAGACAGCAAATATTATAATTTTATATTTTTAATAAAATCGTCCGAGGTAATATGGGCGATATATGAGCATGATGTTATCACATTTGAATTTTACCGCTAGCTGTCGACAGTTCGCAGATGTCGATCAAACAGCTGTTTGGCAAATGTCAAATATTGCGGTTATGTAGGCTCTGGTGGTGCTAGTAATAAATATGACACCGGTTTCATAATAATTAATTAAAGCAGACAGATACGTAATTTGCATTTATTAGAGGAATATTTTTTCCAAATTTCACTGGTACTTCTTATCAGTAACCAAGCAGATAAGACAAAGCTTCTTGACCTATATTTTCAGTAGGTTGTTGACCTTTTTAAAATTGGGGCATCACAAGGTCAGTGTTTGACCCTGAAAACCGCGTTTTCTTTCGAATTTTAGTGTTTTTGGGGTCAATGAACTCGTATAACAAATGTCTTTTGGTCTAGGAACGTGCTCCTGACCTACACCAATAAGAAACGACTTGGAAATCGAGGGATAGGTCGGTGTTTTAACCTGAAAATTGCGTTTTCTTTCGATTTTGTGTGTTTTTGGGGTCAATGAACTCGAATAACCAGTGTCTTCCAGGCTATGAAATTGCTCCTGACCTACACCAATGAGATTCGACTTGAAAATCTAGGGATAGGTCAGTGTTTGACACTGAAAATTGCGTTTCTTCCGATTTTCTTTTCCGATAGGATCAAACACTGACCTATCCATCGATTTCCGAGTCGATTCTTATTGGTGTAGATCAGGAGCAAGTTCCTAGACAGGAAGACACTGTTTATCCGAATCCATTGACCCCAAAAACACACAAATTCTGAAGAAAACGCGATTTTCAGGGTCAAACACTGACCTATCCCTCGACTTTCGAGTCGATTTTCATTGCTGTATGTCAGAAGCAAGTTCCCGGACAGAAAGACACTGGTTATTCGAGTTCATTGACCCCATAAAACACAAAATGGGAAGAAAACGCGATTTTCAGTGTCAAACACTGACCTATCCCTCGAATTTCACGTCAATTTTTATTAAAGTAAGAGCATCAGTAGTGGCCATGATTGAGGAATTTTTTATAGTTTATGCCGAATTGTGAGACCATATTATCAGCTATCTCATCCAAAACTCAAAAAGAATGTAGCCCAGATCCTTCCTGATTGACCTATTCCTTGGAATAGCGAATATGTCAATTCACAAATGAATTATTACATTTTTCGTGAATTTCAATTTTGATTCTAAAGTGGCCTGGCACTGATTCTATAGTGGCCTCATGATGTTTTATGGTCATTGACAAGTCAATTTCTCAACTTCTTGTTGCAATTATTCAAGTAAGCTAATTTTTCATTCCAGACAGTATTATAACGCCAGAAATAATAATAGGTTATATTAAAATGAGTTGAATTGGTAATGCTGTTGTTGGTTACAAGTCACTAGGAGAGTGAGGTTGAACCAGAAAATAGATATTGTAAAGTTATTTTCCCTCTGTAACCTATTTGAAACAGTCCAAGGAGAACATAAATTCAAATTACACCAACATTCACAACAATATCTACAACTTCTACAACAATTTCTATTGGGTGGCCACTAGTAGATTATTGACGGTTTCTTGCTCTAGTAGTGGCCAGTCTTCTTTTACGCCGAAATATGATCTGTACTTGGCTAGAAACCTTCTAAACATCATCTATACATTCTAGGGAATGATTATAACACCAGAAATAGCGAAATTTACAGACTTTCTAGTCATAATACAAGAATTTGTGCCTTCTTACTGAAACTGCTAAGAGGAAACTGAACTTCTTACTAAAACCACGTTTTCGAGTGATATGGCAACAATGAATCTCTCTCAAAAATCTCTAATGATGCTCTGCAAGCTCCTACTTGAACTATTCAGCTGCTAAATAGTATAAGCTAAGTCTCTAGTAGGTTTAGAACTCATTTGAAGGCATCAAATTCGTGTTTCATAAAATAAACCATTCGAGTGGCCACTACTGAAACAGTGGCCATTACTGGCGCTTTTCCCTTAGTGTTGTTCAGGAGCAAGTTTTCAGACAGAAAAACAACCAATATAACACGTCACTACGCCTTCATTCATTTGACGTTAAGCAACCAGCAATACACCAAATCAATTTTATCGCATTATCTAAGTTGAACACTGATTTCTTTATAATTTTCAAGTAGATTCGTATTGGTATAGGTCAGGAGCATGTTTCTAGATCAATAGGCACTGGTTATTCAAGTTCAATGACTACAAATACACACAAAAGTGGAAGAATCAATTTCGAGCGCCTTCATTCATTCGTATGCAACCAGCGTTACACTCCAGACACAAATGCTGATACTGTAATAAGTTTATTGGCCACAAAAACACTCCAATGCAGGAGAGAAAGCGTTCCTCAACGTCCAACACAGTCTCGTTCCTATATATTCCATTTGAGTTCTATCGATGTAAGTCAGGAACAAGTTGTTAGTATGAATGTCATTGTTTTTTGACCCTGCTCACTGTGTATATTAAAATATCATTGTACCATCCTGGATACTATTTTTTTGTAGGCTGTAAGAATAGCTTCATAGAATATATGTTAAATTCACCATCTTTTTTGAACCATTCATTTTCAATTCCATTGGAATTTTAAAAACTGTGTGAATATTAGTTTGTAAATATGGGCTACTACATTCTTCATCCAAAAAATTTTCCAACTTGCCGCTACCAGCTGATCAACTCACCGTTTGGTCGACAGCCATTGCTGCCACCTTAATTTTGAATTCCAAATACGGAACATCCATTTGATGTACTTACTATTTCGTGTTGTTAGGTTAAAAATCTGGAGTGCGTAAAAATTTTTAGGCATGCTAATTATTTCTAGTTCAAGAATGGACTGTTTTACACACGATTTTCAGTGCGAAAATTGCAATTTTACAGGTATCTGTAGGAAAAAATATTTGTAGAGGATTTCACCGGTATGATTGATGAATTTCTTTAAAATTTTTAAATCTTTTTTTCACTATACCTCATAATCGGCTGTATTATAAGTCGAGTGTTGGATGGCCAAGTTGGATCATTAAATAAGGAAGAAGGCAGTTGGACCTAGATTGAAGTTTCCCCAATTCTCCGAACTTCTCTATCTGATGAGATTGGGTGAAATAGAAATGAGGAAGATCTCATTTCCCAACAAAGCAGCCCAACAATTTTGAAAGCTCTGAATATTTAATGAATGAAGTATGAGAGAACTCTTCTTCCATTTCCGTGGGGGATTTTCAAGTATGAAAATAATAGCCTGCAATAATCGGTAACACGGCAGGATATTTCAAACAATAACAGCGACTCTCATCAACAGGTGGTTGTGATGCTGAACAAAATGAGATTTTCAAACAAAAATAACTACCGGCACTCAATTTCGAAAGCGTGTCAGTTGGCGAATTGAACTGTTGCCGGTTAAATATTGATTGAGTTCAGACTGAAAAATAACACAGCGTAGGAGTGTCACCATGGCATTACTCATAGGATTGACAAGATTGGATAGGTTGAAAAAGATTGAATTAGACTTGAAAAATTGAATAGATCGGCTCGTAATAAATTCACTCAATCCAGAGCACCTTAAATCTCTATCAATTTCTGGACTGACGTTTTGTCAAAATATGTATGATCACAAATCCAGTACACTTTGGTATGAGCTAGAAATTTGAAGCTCTAGATTTTTGCCTTGAGTGGAAATTTGAAACTTTCGAATCATTGATTCTTTTTCCGTTTTGAATAAATAGTTACTAGCTTAGTACTGACAGATATTTCCTTTAAAATCATTTTTTTAGTAAAGTAATATGAAAAATAATATTTCAAAAATTTTTTATTTCATCTATTGACATCTAACATAATCATATAACATTGGAATTATCGGGAGGCCATCACTGCAGTTATACATCAACCGTGATGTAATCTAAATTCTACAAAAATTTCTCTATTCTTTACACTACAGTATTCCACAAATATTTTTTTAAACGATATTTCAATGATGATATTTCAATGTTAACCGTTTGCGCACTATACTCCATTCACGATCACTTGAGACGGAATAAACAAACTTTTTGAGTGTGTGTGCGTGTAATGGAAGGTCTTCTTCTACGCAAAACTTTCGGCAACAGTCCAACAGCTGTAGCCAATCACAGCTCAAAACAACTTTTTCAGCTCAAACGACTTTTTCGCATAGAAGAAGACCTTCCATTACACGCACACACACGCAAAAGGTTTGTCTATTTCGTCTCAACTGATCGTGAATGGGCTATAGTCAAAAACTAAACAATAATTGTCTGACTGATAATCACAGTTAATACATCATGTTGCAACAATAATATCAATTTAATCAATCAATGTAATACCAATACAAATTGAAATCCACACCCCACATTCGATATAGAGATGATGGGGATATGACCATCTCCTTTGAAGCCCTCTCAATATAATCATTATCAGACTGTTAATATCGTCTGACAACCAGATCCACAAATAGCATGTCACAACTGTCAAAATATATTGATCCTAGACCTATAGAAGAGCATTTACAATTCAGTTTAAGCTCTTCTTGCAATGCTTTCAGAGTCAATAATATTATTTAGGCTATGTCATTCCTTGTACATAATACGCTACTTTCACTGAAAAACAAACAACACTCCCTTACAGTTTTTCTTTCTCTTCAGTTTCCACACTCTTCTCTCTCTCTCTCTCTCTCTAGTATCTAGTATCTCTCTCTCTCCCTAGTATTCCATCTCATCAAGTTAACTTGCCCGGATATAAACTTTATCCTAATGATCGCATAAATAAAGCTTGTGGTGGCGTAGCTGTGTATGTGAAAGAGGGTATTAAAACTAAAATATTTACTACATTTGTTCAAGAATACTCAGCTAGACCAGAATTTATGTTACTCGAATTATCGCTATCAAGTTCAGATAAACTACTGGTAGGAATATGCTATCGGCCGCCGAAAATAGGTCACTTTACAGACTTTGAAAATGCACTGCTTGCCTTCATGCCTTTCTACAGCCGCATTCTAGTTATGGGCGATATGAATACTGATCTCAATATGACAAATCGTAACTTTGACTATTATCAGTTGACAAATATCTTTCATTGTCTCGACTTGACTATTCTACCCCTCGATCCGACGCATCATACCAATGAATCTGACACATTTATAGATTTACTCATAGTGAGTGACCCAAATGAAGTAATTCTTACAGGTCAAATCTCTGTTCCAGCTATTTCTGGGCACGATTTGATTTACTGTGTATTATCATAAAAGCCACCTAGACCAGAACAAAAATTTATCACATATAGAGACTTCAAACACTTCAATGAAGTCGCCTTCCTAACTGATGTAAATGACACTCAGTGGCATATGATTGAGACCTTACCCTCAGTTCACAAAATGGTTACAAATTTCGAAAACCTGACTCTTAACCTATTTGACACACATGCACCTCATGTGACCAAACGAGTAAATAGGAAACGCCGTGTACCATGGATGACTGACAATATACTTAAAATGATGGGGCAAAGAGATAAGAAACATAGAAAATTTATAAGAAAAATAAAAAATAAAATTTTAAAATAATAATTAAATTTTAAATTTTAAATTTTAAATTTTAAATTTTAAATTTTAAATTTTAAATTTTAAATTTTAAATTTTAAATTTTAAATTTTAAATTTTAAATTTTAAATTTTAAATTTTAAATTTTAAATTTTAAATTTTAAATTTTAAATTTTAAATTTTAAATTTTAAATTTTAAATTTTAAATTTTAAATTTTAAATTTTAAATTTTAAATTTTAAATTTTAAATTTTAAATTTTAAATTTTAAATTTTAAATTTTAAATTTTAAATTTTAAATTTTAAATTTTAAATTTTAAATTTTAAATTTTAAATTTTAAATTTTAAATTTTAAATTTTAAATTTTAAATTTTAAATTTTAAATTTTAAATTTTAAATTTTAAATTTTAAATTTTAAATTTTAAATTTTAAATTTTAAATTTTAAATTTTAAATTTTAAATTTTAAATTTTAAATTTTAAATTTTAAATTTTAAATTGAAATTAAAATTATTATATAATTATTATATAATTTTAATTATTATAAAATATTATATAATTATTATATAATTAAATTAAAATTAAATTAAATTTTAAGCCAGCGGAGCCCCCTGGCTAGGCGGAGAAGGCGAGCGAAGCGAGCCTGCCGGCTAGTTATGAATAAAATGGTGCCTGATTTGTCAGGATTCAATGATAAATAACTGAGATATGACTATTTTAATTTCATCCTTTCACATTCAATATGGTAGTTTGGAAAAACTTAATGTGTAATACGGCCTGCGGCTCGTGCGTAAGTGTTTCTCTTGATGCAGCAAAATCACTCTTTGCGTACTGATACACAAATAACTATATTGTACTGTGTGAAGGAGGCAAAATGGGGTTTTTACCTGATGTCTTTATTAATAAAATTATTTATTTATTTGCATTCATTCAATATTTATCAACATGCTAACAAACAATGGAAGCTTGTTGTGGAAATACACCAAAGTTGTGGCCAAATTTCATCCAATACGCTTATTTTTTCGCAATTTTTCAAGTTTAAATTGACTTTCCTTTATAATTTGCTACTGAATAGTTATTTTAAACAATCAGAGCACATTTGAGTCCAAAAAAGGTACGTCAAATGCTGTATTTAGAAAGTTGAACCACTCATAGAGGAAATGACTCCAGCTCGGTCAATCTTGTTTGAAAATTATTGATTTTGTCTCAATCGTAAGAAACATTCTGAACTTCAATTAGAGCCCAATCAATATTTTTATAACCAATATTGACCAAGCTGGAGTCATTTTCTCATCTTGCCTTATTTTATCAAAATAAACACTCACTTGAGAAAACATTCACTTAAAGGTCGTTGCTCATATTTTATATTCTCATTTCATAACATTACATGGTAATAGAATGAGCCACTTCCACCATCAGCTAGGTTTAGCTAGGCTTAAAATACCGGGATCAAATTTTCGAGTCCACACGCTTCAAAAACTTTTGGACAAAAAGAAAGCTCGCTCTGCTCAATTTGCGGCTGCCTCCGCATGCGCTTCCCTAGTTTCTATGTAGAATAATATTGGAAGTTTTTCTAAGTTGAAAATAATCGGTAAAAAAAAAAAATGTTCTGCTGAGGTTTCGAACCCCCCCTGATTGGTAAGCAGTGAAATTCTAGTTCACGTCGCTAACCACTGGGCTATGAGGGTTTCGATAAGGAGCCGATTCTGCCAGTGATACCAACATGATTTCAAGAGCATAATAGACTTTTCTGACCAGGAACGTTTCTCAAAACTGATGTTAGGTTGCAATCCTGCAGTGCAGAGAGCATGAATAATGAGTATAGTAATAGTGCGTAAGCAATCCTTTTTTTCCTTTTTTTGTCCTTAATATGCAAATTTTCAAAATGCTCTATAGCCTATAACCTGGACGTCCATGTCTACTATCACCATGGCAAGTTTGAATCAAATTGGTCGAGCGGTTCCGGAGGAGTAGTTATACAAAGAGTGACTTTCCTAATCCATTAGAGCTTCGCTTCGCTCCGCTCAATAAACAAAAAATCTCGTTACAAAGCAATTCAGCATATTCGTAATGATGCTACCGGAGCAGATAAAATCCCAATAAAATTCATCAAAAAAATGTTATATGCAGTACTACCTACCATCACATTCATTTCTTATGAATCTCTTGAAAGTGGTATTTTCCCTGAAAACAAGAAGCTTGCTCTGGTTCGACCATTGAATAAAGTTGCCTCTCCCAATAAAGTTGAAGATTTCATACCTATTAGTATCCTACCTGCCCTTTCCAAAGTACTTGTAAGACTTGTTCATGCACAAGTCACAGCATTCCTAGAACATGGTAACAAACTTCATAACTTTCAATCAGGTTTTTGAAAATCAAACTCAACAGAGACCGCCTTGTTGCGTGTCACAGATGATATTAGGTTGGCCATGAACCAGAGAAAATGTACCATTTCAAGTCTATTTGATTTCTCTAAAGCGTTTGATACAGTACCGTAGATCATAGTGTTCTCCTAAAGAAACTAGCTATTCTTGGATTTAATCATAGAGCATTGCAGTGGTTCAATTCATACTTATCCGGTAGAAAACAGTGGGTATCTGATAATATCAACAGGTCAAATTGGAAAAATGTCGTTCATGGTGTTCCTCAAGGATCTATTCTTGGCCCCATACTGTTTACTCTATATGCAAATGACCTACCCTCTGTCATCAAGTTTTCTAGTTTCCATACTTATGCTGATGATCTCCAGATTTAAGCAAGCTGTTCAATCTCGAAAATAAATGATACAATAGCCAAAATGAATAAGGATATCAATTTAATAGTTGAATGGACTAAGAAAAATGGCCTTAAACTCAACCCCATCAAAACGCAGCCTATAATTATTGGATATTCACGCATGATTTACAAAATTGATTTTAACTCAATCCACAAAATCACCGTTGATGGTAACGAGATCCCCTTCTGTAGCACAGTGAAAAATCTTGGCATTCTTATGAATAAAAACCTTGACTGGTCAGAGCAAGTAGATAGCACTTGTAAAAAGGTTTTTCTCAGCCATGCACCCGATAAAAAAACTGCAAGACATCCTCCCCAGGCACATTAGGTTATTACTAGTTAAATCTGTCATATTCCCACACTTCATGTATTGCAATTCTGTACTAAATGACATGCAAGTCACTCTAAATAATAAACTACAACGCTGTCAAAACTACTGTCTACGGTTTGTATACTCCCTCGAACGTCATGAAAGGATCACTCAAGCCCACATTGATAGTGTAACCTTGAAACTACCAGAACAGAGACTTTTTAGTATTGTGAAACTTGTCAGGGATGTTTTGAAATATGGCAAGCGTATCAAATTCGTATCTGAAGGTAGAAGGTTGGATGTTTCAAGTACTAGGACCGGAGAACATACTCTAAGAATCGCAGTTCATCGTACCACTATTTACAATAAATCCTTTCTAGTTAGTGCTTTTCGCGCTTGATATCACCTCCCCAACTCCATCAAATCTATTGGGAGTCGAGCGAGCTTCATATCAGTTAAGAAAGAACCTTTTTGAGAGAATGACGGAGTCTGTTCAACATTAGAGCAAACACATGACAGCTTCCCTTCTCTTCACCCCTTCATCTATCCTCTTGATAATGTAATGAATTTTTACGCTCATTTAGTTTGTATTCATTTCTGTTCCATTTAGGAGTATGATTATAGTTACTTTCTCAATATGTGTATATAGTATAAGACTTTAGTTTCAATTATTACACTCCTTTACATTTACATTACTGTGCATCAACTTTATTCCATTTAGCTTAAGTTGATTCAAATTTGACCGACTCTCTACAGATTGTTATCACTTAGTATTATCTATAATTATTTATTATTATTTGCTATTTAATCCATTTGATCAATCTCCCCAATTTAGTTTTGAATTTCGAACCACCTATCATACCATTTGATGGATATTCCATTATCATTATTCCCATCATTTCCACTCATATGAATAATTATTCGTTTCACATAATTTAAAAGTATGAAATTTCCAATAAACTAAATACTTAGTACCGTAGTCGTAAAGATCAGAAAAATATTCGCCCATGGTTGAGTATTAATGGGAGAGATGTCTTTGAACATCCCTCTCCAAGAATGGACATTTATATGTCTAAACTCCGTCATTTTATGTAGATACAGCACAAATTTATATTACCGTTAGCTTATTGAATCCTACATCTGTCTCATTTTGCAAGTTTTCATAGTTTATAATTAGCCAACTTATGCAAACCATAATGGAATTAGTGTAATTTTCATTTATTTTTATTCTTATAGCATGAGATTTGAATTATTGTATTATGTAATCTACATGAATAAAGTGCTTGAATCTGAATCTCTCTGCCCTGATTTTCCCGTTCTATGTGGTTCAGCCTACTATCATAGACTAACTATACATAACTATTATATCTACGCTACTATGTATAGTGTATTATACCCATATATAACCGCTTGTAACCGAAATGATTGCTTATGAATAAACTCAAGCAAGTTGCTGCGGTGCATTACACATTATCAAAGCACCCTATCATACACTCGCATCAGCAACACACAAACACACACTCAACCTTTGGAAATGCACGTACGCCTATGTACGCCAAGCTTTGCAAACATGAGAACAAAGCCATTTTACGCGGTGGGTGAGTTCATGCACAATGAGCTCTCTTGATGAAGCAAAAGCGTTTGAAAGAGATCAGAAACTCTACTTGGCTAAAATTTAATGTGCCGAGTTTTCATTTGCGGCTTAACAATCATGGAAGCCAGCTTGAATCCAGCCGGGCTTGCGAATAATTATTCAAGGATTGTATGGTTGTCACAAGGAAGCCTTCGTGGGAATTCTGAGATGCTTTCGGATAGAGATTGTGAGCGTGAGTGAGTGGCCGGCTTTTAAGAATTTCAAAATCCTGTTTATTTGGAATTGTTAAATCTTTTAAGAGAGTTTCAATGTATCTTTCCAATCCATTACATATTTCTTGGTAGAGTGACTTCCAAACTTCGGAACGTGAAGAAGTCATTCTACCATGAATAGTATTCATACATAAACTACCTTTTAAGAAACGATTAGTCCATCTAGTTATAATAAATGAAACAATAACTGTGATCAGTTTCGGAAAAACGCTATGATTACAGCTGAAAAGCACGGAAAACAAAAATAAGAAGAAGTTGAACTTTTAAACATTAGACTACTTAATATGGGAATTCGGGAATGATTAAACATTTCAGATCATTAACAAAACCGAATATTGTAATCTAAATAATTATTCATTACTCTTGTTCATGTTAATCAATACTTCCAGACCCATTGGCAGTCTACTGTACAGTACAACTGTCCTGCAGGCTGAATGAATATTGACAAAGAACTGATTTAAAAAAATATATTTGTACCCCTGATCTGAAGTATGGAGAAATTATTCAACAACATCCATAGTCATTGAAAATAAAATGAACAGAGTTGGAACATAATTGGAACAGAGAATGAACATAATTCCCAGGAGAATAAAAATGTTCCAGGGTGCTGAAATATCGTCTGGATTCTGTAAAAGTTAGCAAAAGACGTAATAAGTGAAGATTACGCACAAAATGGGAGCTAACAAGCCTTTCAAGCATTTCAGGGAACAAGAGTAAATCAGTTCAACTACTTCCACGTAGCACAATCACAGCTTGGGAAGAGGCAGATGAGTCTTATTTGAACAGGTCTGAATGGGATGAGAAAACATTATGGGAGGAAACAGATGGTCTCAATCGATCCAAGTACGAAAAGGTGTGCAATTTCTCAATATAATAGCTCTCTGGCGTGTTAGGGAACAATTTTTCCATCTCGGGGGAAATGTGGAATAATATTGACCACCAAAATGCTGCTTACACAAAGGAACTCCTAGCTCATCTATATCCATCTTCTTCCCGTCTGCTCGTTATAGGACTACATTACATTATAAGATCACGAGTTGCAAGCAAACAGTGAATATCTTCTACCTGAGAGGAGGAGAGATAATATTTTAGAGGTCTGTAATACAGTATTGTATTGGTGTATCAGAAAGATAAGATAAATATATCAATCAAACGTATTTTTGACCAAACGTAAGTGAGGTCTAGATTCAAGATGACGATTTTGCATTTTTCATGTTTGTATGTTTGTTCCGCATTTACAACAAAAGGTGTCAATACATTCTGATGAAATTTGATAGGAATGTTTCTCTTGAAATTGCGCGTCGATGTAAGGTTTTAGGGTTTAAGGCTTGTAAGGTTTTTTGAATTACTGCATTTTAAGGATAATATGAAAGGTAAAGAAGGTAAAGGAATCACCTCCATACTAAAATATTACCATATACATTTATACTTTCAAACATAAGAAAATTCAGACAATAGAATTATTCATGCTTAACCAACTGTCGATTTTATTATTAATTGCATGCGTCATTGCATGAAACTCAACCTAATGAAACTCAACATAACTAAGTATTCCCTTCATGATTAATGCCCCATCCATGGTATAGGTGACTTCGTGAGGTATACTGTTCACAGAACTACTAGTTATTTGATATCAATGATAGCTACAATATAGGAACTATAAGGTATATGAGGTATCATGAGAATATATGAATAAAGGTATATGAAAGATATTTATTATCTTTCTTTCAGTCTTGCTGAATTAATTCATTTGAATATTCAAGTATCATGCGTTCTATGAGAAATTTTATTATTGTTTGATCATAAGTTTGATCTATCTAGAACTAGAAACTTGATAGAAAATAATTGGATAGGAAATTGAACATCTCATTGCACTGCATTCTTTTACCAATCAATATCAATAGAATTTGATGAGAGAACTCAATTTATTTCCATCCAAATACAATAGCAATAATTTTACATCAGACAAGAAGTATTATTTCATTGAATGCTGTATTTTCAGAGGATGTAGACCCTGAATTAGTGATCTGAGCAAGCGTTATCAAATGTGGTTTAATATCTAAATAGTTATAAAAACTGTGAAAATATGTTTGCATTATACAAGTAACTTTACAAGCACAAAACGTAATTCGAGTTTTTCGATAACTATATATTTGGGGAACGTAGAAAATGATACCAAAAGAAAAAGAAAGCGCGTGATTGAAGATGGCGCAACATGATTAATTCAGAAAGAAGTCCATTAGACAGAACTGCCTTATTGCTTTCTCATGTCACTCCATTGCTGCTTGAAATTTAATTATTCATTGTGTCCTGCATATATATTTAATTAACTTTCTGGTTCACTAGACAGCGCTCCTTTATCATTTAAGTGCTCCAAGACCTTCTCAATTACATTGTTCCCATTCATTTCTTCACAATTCATGTATTTGTCTTGAAACTGATTAATGTTCAACAATCCAACGACTCGCTTCATTACAGAAGAAGAACGAAGAAGGAAAGTCAACTGCAAATAATGCTCCAGATTAAAATTTATTGTTGAGGTCAACACTTATCACTGAATAGAATATCTGATGAATCGATTATTGGTCTTTCTCGTTTACTCAACAGATTTCTCCGTCTAAAAGCACATTTACATCAAATTTCCAAGTTAGAAACTCTACTTTTACCTATAGAGAGATTCTATTTTTTTACCTCTAGAATTTGAAACTCAATGATTATGAGTAGGCTATACTGTACAATACGAATGTTTTATCCTTTAAGATTCACTTGAAGGTTTCTCAAAACTATGTGGCACATATACAGTAGAGTAGAGGTCAGTATAGTGGAATACAACATCTGTAGCAATAAGGTAAAAGGTCTTAAGTCGATTTTTTTCAAAAATGAGGTTTTCAATGGATTACATTATATTGGTGATTCTCCACCATTTGATAAAAGGTCCAAAGTCTTATGAGCTTTATTAGCAGAGATATAGAACATTTCAAAAGGTCTTAAGTCTGGAAGAAGTGAAATGGCTTTTGGTAAACAGGCTTATGTTTCATAAGACCTACTACTCTTTTGACATGAGCGATTTCTGTTCATCAACATGTAGGAGAAAGAGCTTAAGTTCAGTTTGGCCTTTCACCCCCTCCACTTTCAAGTAAACACGTAGATATTGGCCCTTTCTCCCACTCACATTCCATTCATTTCTGGTATTGAGCACATGTGATTTGGGTCGGTGATAGGTTATTCTAATGCTTCCGAATATATAATAACAGTTTTTCGAAATTATGATCTATTTGGAAATACATTTTTGAAATTTAAGGAAAAATAAATATCGTAATGAGTTCCTTTCATGATCTGAAAAAGCCGTGTGAGGAGGATTTTGGATATGGTTTCAAAACCTAATAATGCCACGTTTACACCGGAATGTTGATAACATTTATATAATAATACGTTATTATAAAAAGTTAATTACAAATGTTATTAACATTACGGTGTAAACATGGCATTAGGTTAAGCTGTTCTTCTTTGGTTTTTAAAATATTTTTTCAAACAGAGTTCAGTACGTTTAGTAGAACTTTTTATTATTGCTCTCTTGGTCTTTCTTGAACCACTGGAATTTTTCAAAAAAATAAGTATTTTTCAAACAGTATTACTAGAAAGTGATACAAAACAATAAGAATATTGTAGGCTGCAATAACAGCGATTTGACTATTAATGATTATGGTTGTCATGATTTGATTTGACCTTTGCTGCTATGATTTGCCCATAGGTAAATAATTTCTTGTAATTTATAACGTGTTGATGCAGTCCTTTATTGAACAGCTAATCATTCAGTCAATGAATAATTTTGATTTCTTTGAACTTCATGAAGTTCAAAGAACTATGATATTTGCTATCATTGCAATGATATTTGAATTGTGCAGGAGACTAGGACTTGATATTGTATCCAACAATTTCAATTAAATTATTATAACAATTATTGGTTGCATCTTTTTATTATGAAATTGATTCAAAATAGGCTAACTTATATGAGCTGATATAGCCTAGCCTTCCCAAGCGAAGAAGACATTCTGGCAAGATAAGAAAATGAGCAGCTCGGTCAATATTAGTTCAAAAAGTATTGATTTGATCTCAAATTTTATATCAAAATGTTTCCTACGATTGAGACCAAATCAATAATAATTTTTGAACCAATATTAACCGAGCTGGAGTCATTTTCTCATCTTGCCAGAGGGTCTTGAGCTACCAAAGCATCCATTGAGCTACTTCTGTAATGCCCTGCAAATGCAATAATCCGATTGAATTTATAATTCCATTGGAAATAAGAACATATTGTTTTGGTTTATCACTTTTTATCTAGTTACTCTGTCTAGCGAGGAATCTCTAACACGCCATATATTTTCGATTATATCTCGGCTCATAGGCCACATAGAGAGTTCTGGTTCTCACTAGTTGGTTGGTATACCTTCCGACACTACAATTTGAGAATCGTTTCCATTGATTTCGGTGCTAATTGACTTGTTTATTAAATAAATGAAATTTGAGGTGAGACAATTTTGATGTGTTTATTTGTGAGTCATATGTTAGGCAAACTCGATCACTTAATTCTCAAAAGCATATGTGCAGAGGCGAAGAATCCGGTCATCTTTGGATTCGCCGATGACTAGACAGAAATTGATATATAATGTGTAGGAATTATCAAGTTGAAAATATTAAAAATAAATACAAAGAAGTGAAGAAATCAAAGCTTTATCCAAGCGCGCCAAGTTCGAATAGAGTGAACTTCTCCATCATCAGTTCCATTCGTTCAATATGCTCAACAGTGAGCGATTCCAGTAATGCAGTTAAGCGTTCGTTACCACCACTCTTCTGCATCCACTCTCCCACTCCCTCCCGCAAATGATGGTCGGAGTATACGAACGAAAACATCGATATTTTCTGCGATTCCACCGTCTCTGACAATAAATTCTTTGCTCTCTGCGCTCCGTACAGTTTTGCAAACTTAAATCATATGATGTTTATTGTATTGTACTATTATTTGGCCTTTTGTACAATGAATGATATGATAAATAACTATGGTTAACTAATATAAGGGATAATTTGTCATTAAATAAATAAATCAATATATTCGGCTAGGTAATCATCAAATTATATTTGGTTTCTCAGAGTTCTATTTCAATTCTTAATTTCTATTTCAATTAGCATATTTATTTGAGTATCACCGTATTTAATTTATTAATTTCCAACTTATTATTTTAATTTAACTTATTTTATTCCTATTTTTATTTTTATAATTTCCAATTTATTATTTAGTTTTTTGTGTTCTTCATCGTGTATTATCTTTAGTAATTGGACTAGTTATAATAAAGCTTGATAAATAATTGTCTAAAATGGAACATTATTATGTATTGGGTAGGGGGGGGGGGGGTGGGATAGATGGGGGTGCGGAACTAAATTTTTCCTAGAGATGACCAAGCCAAAAAGTCACGCCTCGCCCCTGCATATGTGGTTATAAGATGTACACATCTACAGATGTACAGATGAAAAGTATTAGCCCAGTCAATAAAGGTTTTTTCCGTCACAAAATTAGGAGAAAGCTGGATTTCTCACCATCTATAGAACCATCCCAAAGGGTCATTTTCTCAAAAGTCCCAGAGAATCCCGCTGGAGCTTTCCCCCCCAGGCCCCCCAAAGTTAAAAAATGCAGGTTATCACGGGAAATCAATTATCTCGGTACCTATTCATCGGTAAACCTCCATTTATATGTCATTTGATTTGCAATATAATGTGCTACAATATTGGTCTAATTGATTTTTCGGATAAAATTGATAGATTTTTCAAAAAAATTATATAAATGTCTAAATTTTGGATTTTTCAAAGTTCAATCTTTAGTTTTTTCCGTTTAACTTTTTTGGGAGCCTTTTTCAGAAAAATTACCTGAAATAAAAAGTTTAGCCACTTTCATTGCGAATCTATTGATGTATATATTAATACATTCACGATCCGAGATGACGCAGTGGAGGGGGGAACAGCCGACGCGTAACGCCGTGGTCAAGCCCCCTCATCAGCCAAATACCGTTTCAGCATATCACTATCAGTACAGTGCAATGTCTACTCGGGACATCCAAGCTGAAAGTCTCCCTACAACGCCAAACTGTTCTATAAAACCCCTGTATTGTCTGGTAGAAAGTTACACCCTTTTGAGCGTCAGGTTTTGGGGGGGAGGGGGGTAAAAGGTACAAAATTTCAGTTTTTTCGTAATATCTCGAAAATTATAGGGTTGAGGGCAAAATGTATTCAATACAAATATATTCTAAATTGAAATTTTAATAAAAATTGTCCCTTACAAAATTACGCTAAATTGAACGGTTCCCGAGTTGCAGGGGGGATGAGCGTAGACACTTCTCAGATTTTCCAGATTTATCAACGAATTATGACATTATTGTCAAGAAATATATATTTTTCACTATAATAATGTATTTCATGGCTGCTAATACTTATTATAGTAGCCAGGTGTGAACCCATTAATTCATTTAGGGGGGGGGGGGTACATATTGTGAGGGGAGTGGGTGGGGTATTTGTTAAGGCCACCTCATTTTATTTCGCATACCGAACTATTGCACCTTATAAACTGTACTATTTCAATAAATTTGTGGAACTCTGGGGGAATAATAGCTATTGTGGGGATAACATTGCTATAATGATTGGGGAATAATAGCTATTTTGATTGAAGTGAAGGGGAAAACATTACAAGTGCACGAACTGACCAAGGAGAACTTCTTTGACTTTTTAAAACTTTCGAGAGGACCATTAATCTTGAAAAAAAGACACAGAGAACAAGAAATTCTTATGGAATACAGTTCAATGGCTGCGACATACAAGAGAGCCAGGTGTTGTTTTGCATAAAAATAATCTAAAAATTATTATTCATATCAGCTATTTATAGATGGATGAATTATATGAACTAAAAAATGGATATTAATGATTGAAAACAATAAAATTGACTTATTTTAGAAGGTTTAATGATGAGAAATATAGTACGGTATATTAAGATTCTACACAAAGTCCTATATCTCAATTTTTCCACAAATTCAACAGAGAAAAAGGGCTTAAGTACAGCTATTTTCTTAAAAAATAAGTAAAATCATATTTTTCACCCACAGAATCTAAAAAAATCAGATATTAGGGCATATAAGTGGATAGTCAAGATTATATTGTGAAAAACCTAGCATTGCTTATGATTCAAAATGTTTTTCGGCTCTACTGAAAAAATTTCAAAATTGACTTAATACCTTTTACTTCTTGGCCACAGACATATATACTATAGAAGAGTTTAGAATGCTGGTATTCCTGCGGGAATTTTTGGTACGAAATATGCATTGCAAATTGATAAAGTTCTTAGGAATTCATCAAATTAATATAAATTCCCAGAATAATTATGAATAATAATAAATTATCACATTATCTCGATCCTGTCAGCATTTAATTAGACGCTGTATTAAAGATTTAGTCACATTTTCTGTGAAGGTATACGTTGTTGAGTTCTGAGTATCATGACGCGAAAAATAATAGTGTTTGGGAATTCTTTAAATAGATTCTCACGACTGAAAGTTGCTAATGAGATGCAACTACATTGAATATTTGAACAATAGAATTCAATCCAAATTCTCTACTCAAAGTATATAGCCCTATTAAAAGATCTTTGTTGCTTCATGTAAGAACCATTATATACTCTCCCACGCAGTTTCCAATTATAATGCCAGCGTGCATATTACAGTACATGTTTTCCGTGGTTGAAAGTTGAACAATAATTATTATAAGCTTGTCTCGGAAAATCTTTGTTGCTCCACATCAAAACACCAGCAAACATCCATGTAATTTTCAATTATTATCGACAGACTGTTTGGTCAGGCTTGAGACAGTGTGCATACTGTAACTTTCCGCTGAAAGGCGAACTTGCCCACAAGTGTAACAGTCTGACGGGAACGGGAAAGGCAGTTTCTATGTTTGCTTTGGGAAGGGCAAGCAAACTTGTGTTGCAGAAAGCGAACAGACAGCTTCCAAAGTTCGCGAAAGCGACCATCAAGTATAGTCTGTCCAAGCAAAGAAGACCCTCTGGCAAGATGGGAAAATCACTCCAGCTTGATCAATATTTGTTCAAGATTCATAAATGTGGTCAAGATAGTAGATCAAATTGTTTCTTACAATTTGAGATCAAATTGTTTCTTACAATTTGAGATCAAATTCATAATTTTTGAACCAGTATTGACCGAGTTTGATACATACTCCATCTTGCCAGAGGGTCTTCTTTGCTTGGACAGCCAATAACGCAAAAGCGCAAGACTGATCAAATCTGTGCAGTTCAAAACACTATTGTTGAGATCTGAGTTCACGGCTGACTTTCTGCACGTTAAACTCGAGTGGAGAGAGACTCTTGTAATTTGATTTCAAACATTCTGTAGAAAAACCTGTTATCAATGGGAAAGGCGCGCTTTTTTCACCTTGTTAGTTGTGCAGCAGGAGCTCAGTTTAATTTAGACTGGGCTGAATTGGATTATGCAACTTTTTAGAATTTAGCCTTGGGCAAGATACACGTAATACTAATGCATTGAAAATACTATCAACCTGTCTTTTTGATAAAAGTGAGGATTAGAATACCTAAGAATTGGGATTTAAGTGATTTGACAAAAATTGGGTTTCACCGTATCAGCTACGGTATCAATTAATTTGAATCTAGTAACCGCAATAAACGGAGAGATTTTTAATTGATTAAAAGAATGTATATTATTGAATAAATTATGATTACTTTGGTTCATTGAATATGGTGTTAATACTCTAAAAAAGTAAAACTAAGAGTACCTCAAGGAATTAGCATGAATAGGAGTTGTACAGTTGTAAACAAAGTGGATGAAAAAAGTTCATGAATTCTCAATACCATGGTTGTACATTGTACATGTTGAATTTTCTTGTAGAATTTGAAGTACTAGGCCTATGATGGGAATTGTAAGCTATTGAATTGTTCTTTGGTAGAATTTCTCACTGGAATTAGGAGTTTAATACTGATTGGAGATTCCTATCAGAAATCGACCTTATCTTGGACCAGTCATTTACTTGGAGGTTCTTCAATGTGGCCCTAACATCTGTAAACAATCAATTGCGCAATCGATCGCAAGGGACGTTGTGTAAATGCAATACAGGAGATTATTTAGTTTCTGAGAGCAATCATCAGGCACGAAAATGGGAGCGATTAGAAGTCATGTTCCTTCCATAAAGACACTCCTCTCCTCTTCTGCCCACAACTCCTTCTTTCGTCCTTTCCTGGCCACCTCCTCTTATCAACCCACCCTCTTATCCTCTCATCCTATCCTCCTTTCTTCTTTCCTCCTCTACTTTATTTATTTTATCTTCTTCACTCCTTTTCTCCTCTACCCCGCTCCACTCATCACTCCTTCACTCCTCTCCTCCTCTCCTTTCCACAAAATTTTCTCAACTTTGGTAGAAGACATGCGGCGGACCATTCATCACATCTTTCAGTTATCTTCTTTGGATCTGTCACCTCTCACACAATTTTCTCCATCACTCATGATGCTGCCAGTCTGCCAGCTTCCGTTATCCGATTATATTACGCGTCAAATCCAAAGCTTAAAAATTTGATGACAAAACTCGTAAGACGGTAGTTTACTGGCTTAGCTGAGATACGATACCGGAGCCGGGGCTTAACAGCAGCTTGATAGGAGCTTAATAGGCTCCTATAGATTAAAGGATTAGAGATTATGAAAGAGAGATTATAGGATGAGTTTGTCTGGGAAAATCAGAATACATTCTATTTATGTTGCTCCCTTATCATTAGCGAATTCTTTAATCTTGATTTTCCCTGTGAAATGATTATATTGAATGTGATCATGATAATGGTGATAAGAAATAAAGGGCGTGGGGGTAATAATATTCTTCTTATAGTCTCATACTTCTAGAGCGGATTGGTGATTATCCAGGTGACTTCATGTTCAAAATTGAATGATGTCAAAAGTAGAGAAAAGGGACAGATGTGAGAAAAGGGATGAAGGAGGAACATGAAACAATTTTTACTGTTAGGAACATGAAAAATGTGTATCATGGAAATTGAAGAGTTCATTTAATTCTTTGAATTCAATTTCATTCACTTTAAACAGAAAGCTAAAATACACAAATTTTCAAATAAATTTGCAAAATAAAGTTTTAGCTCATTCATATCTACTGACTATTGGGTTATTCATATAACCAGTTATCCTGTTATCAGGATATATAACCAGTTATCCATATAACGTGGTATCCTGTTATTTGTTTATTTGATGTCGTAGTAGTAAATCTATGATGTCGAACCAACAACTCTCAGAGAACTGATATCTTAGAAAAAGTAGACCAGTTAGTCTATGTCGAGACTATGACAAGGCTATTAGTTCATGTAGCCTATAGTTAGTCTATGCTGATATCTAATATAATTTACCAGAATAGAGGTTTTCCAAGAGATTCTCCAACCTAACCAAACTGTAATGAAGAGTGCCAAAAATAAATAAATAAATAAAGGCCTTTGTTGATCAAAAAATTCATTACATTTTTTAAAAATTAATTATATTGCAGTAAATTCAAGTATTTTTAATGTCGGCGTTTCTCCATGGCAGAGTGTCGTCAGGAGGTGTTGGCAAGCTTTTTTTTAATATTTGTATTTATACAATTCATTTTTTTTCTCTTAATTAAATGCTTATTTTATGAATAAGGTAAGAGAAAATGAGAGAGAAATAATTATACAACGGAAGCAAAGAGACAGGCTAATAATAATTGTAAATCTTGAGTAGTTGGATTGATAATTGAATTTCTGTATCATGAAGTATCTGTACGTCCATGCATCTCTGCAGTATTCTCCTACCAGCTTCCATCTGTCACCATTCAGGTATGTTCTCAGCTCTGCAACAGTGAGGAGGGTCTGACTAAAGTGTTGCCTTCTGATCTCTGTTAGTACCGGACACGTGGCTATGAAGTGGACTACATCCTCTTCCTCCTTCATGTTGCACAGAGAGCAGATCCTTACATATTGCCTGAAAGAATATTTGTTAAGATAAATAAGCTCGGTTCTTGACTTCATGAACCATCTAATCAATGTGAAGTCTACTGGCTCGTACACGTAGTCAGTGAATCGCTCCAGTTCAGGATACAGGGAGTATCTCTGGCTTCTCTGCAGTCTGCCCCTGAGTCGCTCTCTTAGCCCCTCGGTGACTTTGGTGATAATAGTGTCAACATTGCTCGCAAGGAACTCTGCTGCTGAGGCGCCATAAGCTACTTCCATCTCCATCCAGTCTCTGTACCCAAATACCTTCCTCTCAATAGCTTTCTTGAGCAGCATATGTGGGTACCTGTTATTTGTTAGATTCATACATCTCTTCATGTATTTGTAGTGGAGCCTTAATGTATAGGCGAAGAATGGAAGCAGTCCACTTTCAAGCAGGAGACAGTAGTTTGGCTCCCACATAGGTAAGTTGAAAACCTTCTTGAGAAAAAGACGCTGCACTTTTTCTACTTCTTCAAACATCTTTTCTCCCCATACTTGAGCGCCATAGCACCCTGTAGATCACGCCATTGCTTCAAATACTCCCAACTTTGATTTGAAGGGGACGTTTTTCTGTGCAAATAGACAATTGAAGATATTCATTGATATCCTTGCTGCTGATGATCTTTCTCTGAAGTGCTCTGTTGATGGACGTCAAGGTTACTCCTAGGTACTTGTAGCTATTCACTACCTCAATTGATTGATTGTTGTACCACCAAACATCATGCCTGCTTGTTCTTCCTCCGTTTCTGAAAATCATTATTTTCGATTTGTTGAGATTAACCTGAAGGTTCCAGTCTTTGCAGTATCTCTCCAGCCCAGCTATCATCCTTCTCAAAGAGAGTCTATCTGGTGCAAGGAAAACTATATCATCCGCGTATGCTAGCAGCTTTATACATGTACCTCCAACATTGACTCCGCCATCCAGCCAATCCTCCAAATCATTCATGAATAGTGAAAATAGCAGGGGGCATAGCACCGGTGCGTGTTTCAAATTTTCCTGAAAGTCCCTGATGCCCCCAAACTCTAGCTGTTGACGAATAGTACAGATTTCGAAGTACGTTTAGCATCTTGTACCACACTCCTATGAGCAATGAGCTCCTCGTTCGACCATTAAGTAGCACCAGCCCAAAATCGTCAAATAGCGCCAATAATTACTTTCCGCATGCATTTATGACTTCATTTTTCGACTTTCTATCACAACTTATGAGACCAGGTGAGTCAGAAAGAATTTCCTCTGATATTACTTGCTTGTTGCCAATCCTACCGTTAAAATCGACAATCACCACAAAGGCGAAATCGCTGCATTCTACTAATAAATCTCTCATATCAATGAAATCATCCATTCATTTATTAAAGTTCAAATAAATAGGTATGACTATAAGTCGATGCGATGCTACATGCTGTTCAATAAGATTGTAATCGAGAACTGATTTGAACTTCAAAAACCCCTTCTATTCTTGATATTATCTCTTCTGACTCCATAGATTCTCCCTTCACTGGCTCTACCGTAGCGTGCCGCTCTCACCGCTGGAATCCAGACTAATTCATAATCATCAAACTTCATTTCGAATTTTTTAAACACTTCCTCATCATAAACAAATGTCTCGAAAAATAAGAATAAATCATAATTTTCAAGAGAGCCGGAAAAGGTGGTATTGTTCAATTTATTTAATATTCCTGCTACATTGTACGCTAATATACTGAGCTCTAACGCATCGTTCTCCTTTTTATTCTCCAGCTTAGAGCGTTCACTTTCCTCATAATTACTGATTCGTGGGTTCTGCACTTGGGAGTGCCAAAGGATTGAGAGTGGGTTGAATCGATAATATCTAAAAAATATGAGATGGAATATCGGCACTCGTGTGGCATATCAAACCTCCAATTAATATTTTGGTGACAATAGCAACGAAGGTTGTGTGCTTTTCACACCGTCGCATGCAATTGAAAGGTTAAACTCATCAGGACAACAAAAAAGACAAAAAATATCAGTGGCACTCTGACGAGGACTAACTCAATTAGCCAGCACACTCTGGCGGCCGTGATTGAGAACTGCTCTTGATTGCGGAGGGATGGGAACGCCATTCTTTACCATCCTTAATCATTTACCGGAATAGAAAATTGGCGGCTACGAACAATAATCAGCGAAATTTTGCGATGATTCACCACCAAAATTGATTGTCTAACATTATATTGAACGCTTCGGTGAGTGAATTAATAATGATCAAGAGTGCTCACCATTACAACAGGGTTCAGGTCCGAATAAATATGATTTCGCCTACTTTTTTCGAAGTGAAAATGGCATCACCATATCTACGTTCAAATTCAATTATCAGATGGTACCTTACTGTTTTACATAATAGAGTACAACTGTTTAGTGTTGGAGAACATACTTAGAAGCTATTGCCAGATCGTGAATAGTTATTATTAATGACTCTATTTATAATTATCATCTATCAAGATAGGTCTTCAAACCATTATTGATAGTGGGTTCTACAAAAAATTCGTAAATATTAATAAATGTTCTTTATTTTAAGATATAATGTAAAATTACTTCGAGGTTTAATTAATTGAATAATATCTCTGAATTTGATGGTTCACTTAGTCGGAAAGTTACTGAATATTATTAGCCAAATATAATATCGATTAAATATTTTCGGTATCGATTATGATAAGTAATGATAACTCAATGATAAGCATTAAGACCTTCCAGGCTTATAAAAGAGATTCTCTTGTGCGAACAGGTACTATATGCACTGTTTATCCATTAATCATAATAATCCTATGATAATGTGTGCTGCTGAGCAATTTGAGATGAATAGATAAGAATAAGGAGAAATATGTCGATAGTCTCGTGTCGTAGATGTAAAGAAGAGAGAGTCGAACGGGAAGAAAAGTGGGAGAAAGAGAGAGAAGTGAATGCAAGTGGGTATTATTGAGAAGGAGAAGGAAATTATCAGAGTAAGAGAAAGTAAAGGAGAATAAAGGAGCAGAAAATTATTAGAATAAGGGAGAATAAAGAAGAATTCAAATTAAGAGAAGTGTACAAGAATATTGAATGGACTCATCAATTATTGCTGGCCAAGAGAGATAAATTGGATTCCATATTATAGCAGAACATTGAAAACAAACTGATCTCTGTATTGAAGCCTTTACAGTGGTCACTTTTTCTCAATTCTTGAAATAGATGTAATAAACCAAGTTGAGAAAAAATATCTTCTCACCATAGTGAAACTGACGGTATGTTACCAATGGGAGCTGGAAAGATTTCCAGTTCTGTATCCCGCGCCGAAATGAAACTCTGCGTTCGTTACAGAGAAATAGACTTTTGCGTTGTGTGACCTTTGACTTTCTCCCATACTTCGCTCCAGTAATTTGTACTCAGTTTATAGGTGATCCCCCGTATTACATTATAACGCTCATGGAAGTTGTATGATTTATGAGAAGCGAATAAGATATCCGTTCGCCTGTCAAATAAAGTGGATATTCCATTGAGAGATTTATGATGAAGATGATAAATTGAGCAATGGATTCCACTGTCATCGTCTGATACTATTTCAACAGTGTGTGCTGTAAATTTTCCACAAAAAATCCCTGGGAACAATTGAACTGTTGTGTATTCTCAAACGAAAGTGGAATATAATTTATTATTTCTGCGACGTTCTCTCATAGAAATTGGAATCGTTAATCATATCTATTGATCCACTGTAAACTCACTCAAAATGAATAATAATTGTCGTTCGATTTTGAATCCATGGATTTCATGCTACATTTCACGGGGTAAATTTGATCATATAGGATTAGATATTCATTCTCATACCTTTAACTTTATATTTTCGTTACATTAAAACTAGTTTAACGGTGTAAATTGAGTTTAGAAAGACTAGGTGAGAGATCCGAAAAATAGGAAGATAATTGAAAGTTAATTGTGTAATACTGTGAAATAATAACTGATTTGACCATCATTGATGTCAAGCGCATATTGAGAAGAGAAATTGGCTCTAATAATGTGATTCACGTCAATGAAAGGCGTCTTGTTACAAAAGCAGAAATGGGATTGATGAGAATGATATTGGTCGCTATTTTGATCTGCAAATTGAAATTTAAATACCAATCTTATTTTCAAATGTACGAGCTACAATTCAGGAGAATTTAGAATATCAAGATAAGAAAAGAAAAGAAGATTGAGAAGAAAAGAACAGAAAAAAGAAGGATTGAAGAAGAGAAAAAAGAAAAAGTGGAGAAGAGATAAAAAAGAGAAATTGAAAATGAGAAAAAAGAAATAGACCTTTGAATGATGTCAAAAGTAGAGAAAAGGAACAGATGTGAGAAAAGATGTTTTATTGTGAAAAGATTTGAGTGTGTGAGAGTTTCAACATAGAAAAAGTTATTGTTAGGGTATCCTAGTATGTTGGTAGTGCGCTATCAAAAGTTGTTTATCGATACTACTTCTGATCTTCTGCCAACTCATGGTTATTGATACTAATTTTAGCTAGGTGTTTCCTGTTCAACGTTATAAGTTAGTCAGGGCTTTTGTTTAAGCTTGAAAGTTGCCTCTCACGTTATAAAACTGAATGATCGTTAGGACGTAAACGCGGAGGGTATCTATGGATAGGAAAGGAGGCTTTCAAGCATCAATAACATCATACGATAGCGCTCATTAAGGTATTGACTCAACAAGCCCTCAGGGAAGCGAACATTGGTGAGAGATGGGTGAGGGGTTATGTTCTTAATAATCCAGAATCTGTGTGCATCGATTCGGCTCATCCCACAAATTCATGAATTTTATCAAAACTTTAGTAAGAGGCAATTGTTAGTATTCTAAAAATCACCACTCATCTCTCAGATTTGATTATTTATCAAGCGTGTCTAAACGGCTCTAAATCCATTTTATAAGTCATACAGTAAGATGATTGAAGATGAAACACATCATAAAATAATACAAGAAGATGTTTAAAAAAGTACCCAAGATAAGATTACTCAAAAATACGATTTAAGAAAAATGAAGTATGGAATTATACAGAGAGGAAGCTCTTGTATGACTTTGAAAAGAGTTGTATAATATTGTTGTATATTATTAACTCATGCATCTTCTTGAATCATCTTTAGAGTGTATCACCGTCTACATACCCTCTTATTCTTTTTCTTCTCCCTTTTGGTCATTACAGCGTAGGGGTATCTGCCCCTATTTTTGAAAATGTTTATCATCGCATCGCCAAATAATGATTCTACTGATCCATAATCTTCTTGATTGGATCCTGACCTGGCAACCAGTAAAGAAGCCCAATTACACAACCACATCATTTTGCACTCTCTAATTAAAATGACCAATCACTCTTTCAGTATTCATCTCACTGGAAGAGGATACCATTCTAAATAATGAATATGGATGGGAAAATTAATCCGTTTGCTCGGATGACATAGATCCAATATGTTTTCAATGACGAAGCATTCCAATTAGTTCGGGAAATACCGCTTATGGGTCCAATTATGCTGATTGGACAATAGTTCCTCCCTTATGTCTCTTTCGCAAACTCTTTTTCTATTTTTCACTCTCACCTCTCTATTAATTTCAAATAGAGTACTTAAAAGGAATTTAGGGCTCTTTTAATTTTATCTAGTAGATCATTTAATTCGTGGGATGTTTATTATCATCCCATCATCTCTCATGTGTATCATCCAATCTCTCAATTATGGATTTGATCCACATTGCAAGCATTTATTGTGAATAATCCTTGTAGAGAACAAGTTTTCATCGAATATCAAAGAGCGTTTTGAATGCAAGAGAACAGACACATAATAAGTAACATTGAAAAACAGCTACTAATACAAGGTTTTCAGCTTGTAATTCCATTAATGGGTGCCTAGAAATGTCATAATTTCAACATCTGCATTCATTCACCATTATATTTATAGCTAGCAGAGTTAATTAATTTCGTGCGCTAGCTGTTTATTCATATTTCAATACTTTGCGTCGTAACTTGTAATTTTTTTATTTTTTAATATATTTCAAGATCAATCGAAGCAGCATTATTAAAAATATTTCTAGTCTCAAGTTATTTTTCAGACTGCTCACAGTTTGTCTTTTGTTTTCCTTGTCTAAATATCATATCAACAACCAAATAGGAAGTTGTCCCAAGTTTGTCCCAGTGGTAGAGAGCGTCTAGTCGGTCAGATTAGATAAGCTACGTGCCTCTGCCACCACTGTTTTACTGGTGACTGGTTCCTCTGAATTCAATTTATGAGCCTCAAAAATCGCTTCCCGGTGGTTCGGAACCCACCTAAAGCAGTTGGTCCATTCATCTCTCATCATCATCCTTCCCATTACTCACGCACAGGCCCAAGAGCCCATGTGGGCATCACCCTAAAAAATACACACATATATATATATATAGTTAGAACCTTGATTGTGAATCGTATTTGAGCTGAATAGTTCAAGACTATCAATGACGCTCCAACTCACTGCTTAATGATAGTTTTATTCTTTGCTCAGTCTCTCAAAATAATCAATAAACATAATTTCCATGTTATGTTTTTATTCGTTTATTATATTTCAATCGTTCAATCGTTCAATTTTAGTTGTATATTGCTGTAAACAATTTTTTTGTTACAATAGGTCTCTCCAGATCTATATCCTAATCATGATCACTTGAGACGAAATAGACAAACCGTCTGTGTGAGCGTAGGTTTTCCTTTATGCGTAATGGTTCGACGGTCTCAGTCGACCAGCTGTAGCCAATCACAGCTCTTGATGTAAAATTTCAAGAACAAGACAAGAGCTGAGATTGGTTACAGCTGTTTAACTAAAGTCGCCATCGGATCGTTACGCATAAAGGAAAACCTACCTCAACACGCACACAAACGCAAAAGGTGATTTGGAGATAACTTTTTGTGGCCAAAAAATTGTTTAAAGCAATAAACAGCTAAAATTATATACTTTCGTGAAGGATATGGGAGAGGAGATCAATCAATCAATAAATCATCCTCAATAATTATGTATTCATGCACACTGTGAAGCAGTTTCTCTATTTTCATGTTCAGCCAAGTTTGAAGTTTGAACCGTGAGGCAGTTTTCTAATCCAATAGCCGTGCAAAGAAAGACAGAGAACAAGCAGTTATCAGCTGGATTAAAGCACTCAATACCTGGCTGGCGGTACATTCACTTCATTGCAGATTCAGACAGATGGAAAGTGGTTTCAGTTGCCATAGAGACAAAGGCAGCAGCACCCATCCCCTTTCCCTTTGAACGCTTCCTGGTGACCGGTGAGTTCCTGACAGAAACAGATGTCTGCCGCCTCTGTTGAATCAGATACTCATTACCTGTTGGACGTCCCACACTGTCCAAGCTAAGAAGACATTCTGCCAAAATGGCAAAATGACTTAAGCTTGGTCAATATTGTTTCAAAAATTATGAAATTGGTCTCAAATTTCAGATCTGAATGTTTCCTACAATTTAAGACCAAATTCATAATTTCTGAAGCAATATTGACCGAGTTGGAGTCATTTCCCCATTTTACCAGAATGTATTTTTCGCTTGGACAGACTGTAGTAGTTAGCTCTGTTCTGTTGTTGAACTTGGACTTCGCAAACTCAACTTCTACTAATTGCTTGCTGCAGAGCTGCATCAAGGCTAATGTGTGCATTGATGTGTGCTTTGGAAGGTGTTCAGTAGTTTCTTAATTTACAAAATTCCAATTGCCAGGAATTCTTCATGAAGAAAGTCAACTTTGATTGATAAAAACATTAATGAAATTGCAGTAAGACTAAAAAAAATATTAGGAGATCAGCTCAACTTACATTTGTAACAATCGAACGTGCGTTCAAGGGATCGTTCGTTAGATTCCTCGTTAATTAAAAAATTCGTAAGATACATTTCTTTTGATATAAAGTGTATTATGACAATATGCAAGTGTCTAAAAAAATATTGTTTGATATTCATACAAGCAATCTCATCTAATCTAGTTTCTAGAGATCTTGACAATTTCGGAATTACCGACTTCTGCCTCTTCAAGAGAACCCTCATATCACTAGAATGTTATACACTACAATGTACTATAATGAAGCTAGTTTATTCTTTATCATTTCAGAAGCAAACTGATAAAACATTCTAATGTTCATTATCGAATTGCACCTCTTCAAACACCAATTCATCATCAACCAACAGAACTTTCAAAAATATATTTTTCAGAAAGATTATTCTATCAAATCACCCAGAAAAACAATAAAAACAACTGAGAGTTCATACTAACCACATTCAATCATATCATATCATCCATAAATCATCAATTTTTGAAATGGATATTGTTCCAGCTAAATAAAACTATTCGAGCATCTAATTATTAACCATTGAAGTGAATCCCATCCCCAGCTTTAATTCAATTTCTTATCGTGAAATATCATCCAAAATAACTTCAATAATTAAGCTGAACTATTCAGCGGAATAACATTACCCAAGTCTTAGCGAAATCCACTGTTACGTTTGCAGAAAACGCTCAAGTCGAGGAAAATCAGTTATCACAAATCTTGAAATCCTCAAGATGCGCCGTCAGCTGCTGCTTGAATCCTATACTAATTGAAATAGAGAGGAGTAAGATTAAAAGTTGAATTAGACGAGGCTTCTAGCTGGTGTGGCGGAAACACAAGACGACATCTTGCTCTCTTTCACCTAAATAATTCACTCTAACTAATGAAACTCATTTGTCTAGAGCCTAGGAGCGTCCTTGGCCCTATTTCGACGGAGTTGAGAGATAATACGAAGTGAGCCGAGACGCACTTACTCTGTAATTAGCCTGGCAAATACCTCTTGCCGCTCGGCTCTTCACTATTCCGCTGTTCATAAAAACTCATATGAGTTCATCTCTGCATACTGCATTGTTAAGTGGGGGCTTAACTTGGAAACCGTAGATATCAGAATTTTATCATAAATGAATAATTTTGAAAAATATCAAACTTTCTTCATGATGGTCACATTTGCTTCAAGCATGTGTGAGGTTTATGAGGGGGTTTGATGACGAAAGATGACGACTGCTTCAAAGCAGAGGGGGAGACCCTCCGAAATACGGGATGATGTTTAATCAAGAACAATACTGTCTTACCAATATTTTCTCTACCCTTTTCTCTGGAGCTTCCTCAATTTAATTTTCTTTTTCTTAATTTCTAAATGATTTTCTTGTGATATTTATTTTAATAACTTTGTTCTTTAGTAATTATTTCGTAATTGTCTGGTTGGATAGGTTGTCTAGTACGTAGGTCCAATCGCGTGTGTTGATGTGTTACACCATGTCAAAACTGTTTATTATGGAAAAGTAGGTTTCATGAAGTTCATGGATAGGAATATTTTCTCTTAGGGCTACTGTATTCGTTGAAACTTTAAAAATTAAAATCAAAGTAGGCTACCATTTAAAAGAAAAATTTATTCTACATATTTAAAAAAGGGTACTTTGATTTTAATTATTTAAAGTTTATAGTAATACAGTTACGCAGCGTATGGCTTTCAATAGTGGGGAGACCCAAGGGTTGTTCCACTTCGCCATATACCCCAATTTTCACTAGATGGAAACATGGAAAACCACGTATTCAAAGTATAAATACTGTATGTTGTAATAAAAAGTAGAGAAGTATGTGTTAGTGAATAGCATAACGGGGTTACGATTCATGCCATGATTCTACGATCCTACGTTGATTATACTACAGAGATTCTATACTCTGATTATTAAGTCTCAATAGATTACTTGGTGAGGATCATGCGTAGACCATGAATCACAATATACAAGCCTATATTTCTAAAATTTCTACTTTACCCTTGGTGTTTCTATTATATTAATATTCTAAAGCTATGTCATAATCGTAATCTACTTCTGTTTATCCAACAATGACCAGTGCATTCCATTAACCTCAGTATTTCACACTTCCAGTGTGTGATGAATGATGAATGAAGGGAATGGTGTGCGGCGGGTAGCCTAAACAGTTCCTGACTAAGATAGAGGACATTTCCAATTATTATTGTTTCTGACATCTACGGATCCATGATCAAGACATTACAAATTACGGTCAACTGATTTCTCTCCATATAAAACTATGCATTCCCTTAAAATATATGGAAAATCAATACTTCATTTATCATTATTATTCAATTTCATTCAAGAATCAGGATAAGGGAGCTGCGCTTCTGCAGCATGTGACACGTCGATTACACATCAATTGTGATTCATATCATCATAAATAATGTCAAGTAGGATTATCATCACAATCGCATAATTACATATGTACATATGTAACAATATCAATAATAATCATAATTAATACATCACGGACTTCATTGTTTAACATCAATAATAATTGATCTCTATTATTGCATCATCAAAATATGATATTCACAGACCTGTTTCGTCCTCATTTCTCATATTGAGTAAAAAAGAGAGATTATGCTTACTCACCTGAAAGTGGAATTTTTATGGAGGTAGGAAATTGATAGCACATACAACCCACTTTTTCAATATAGTTTAATTTTTCGAGATTTAGATTTCAGTCAATGTTAAAGAACCAAGTGTTTTCAAGATTAATATTTCAATTCCTGGTAGAGAATCTGTTTAGATCTTGACAATTGGCCAACGCTCTCACTCTCTCTCTCTCTCTCTCTCTCTCTCTCTCTCTCATTCACCATCTCTCTTGCTCAAACACAATTACAAGTGAAGCAATCATCCTTCTCTTCAGAGCTGCTGCACGAAGACCCTAACTTCTATCTAGACGTAATCTGATTTTGTCCTTTCCGCCATTACACTCAAGACTGAGCACCGTACCAAAACTCCTCTCCTAACCTTGCTCAAACACACCCTTGAATCAAACTGCTGGGAGCCTGGGAATTAACTCCATGAGATCTGCTACTGCACCGCGAGATTTCCGGACAGAAAGCCATTTCATCGTTGTCAAAAATTGCGTCTTCCCACATAAGTCCCTTATCAACCTCCTCAGTATTAGATTACAGTCCCATATCCCAAGGGGAAATATTTTCCAACGCTTGATTCTGTTTCTGGGAAAACTTTGGATTCATGTTTTTTCCATTTTAAATGCTAAGATCAAAGTTTTAGGCTTGATTGAAAATTGATATTTCAAAATTTGAAATTGTTTATCTCCTATTTCGGTGGTAAAAATTAGTTTGAAGTTCCACTATATGACATAACTTTAATTTTGGCTTTCATTAATAAGTTGGTTGAGTTACAGTTTCCGGCATTATGCCTGTTGTACTGACCTTTGTATCTTATGACATGATTATGATTATGATATTATTAGAATCATAATTTTATCGATTATGTTTTATCAAAATGTGCCAGGTGTTGATGAAAGATAAATACACTATAGTTTCTACATAACTTGACTGTATTATCGTGAATGAACTACAAGTTGAGCCATAAAGTGACTTCGTAAAATACTTTTACATTTTTTTGTCAAGAGACTTACGGTCTACTCTGTATTATTTGATTTGAGAAACTCAAATGCTTCAATTATTGTAGAAAGCTGTGATAGATTGAGAATTGATTCTCAATATAGTGTAAGTCTTAGCGAAATGAGCTACTCATGTGCTGCGTTGCCAAGTAGTACTCTGATCCCGGATTGTAACTTTCACTAGCCATATCCAAATTGATTTCTGATGGTGGATCAATTATTCAAATTTCCGTTGCACCAACGAGGATCAAGGATTTGATGTAGCCTTCTGCATGATTAATATAAAGTTGAACCCTCAAAAATATTGGATAAATAGAGCAATTGGACAACACGTTTAAATTCATAGAGAGATTCCTAGAGAGAAAGCAAGGAGCTCCAGCATCGAATGCAGGATCAAACGACAGATTTAAAGCAGTTAGAAATGTAAAAAGAATTTCACTCAAAGTGCAATAAGATCAGCCAGTCAAGAGCTTCTGGGAAAAAAGTGCTGGAGCTGAGTTCGCTTTATCCGAATTACATATTGGAGCAACCCGTGCGTGAATGGACTTGAAAATCCCACAGGGCACTCTCAAGAGAGCGGCTTGGAAAGAGACAGATATCTGCTTCCAGAAAGATTCCCGACCGGAAACATCACAGAAAAAGAACTCCACAGATGAAATTCCATCCACGACTTAGATGGAAAAAGTAGGCCATTAAAATTTTACCCTCATTTCCCACTAGAGAATATATTCACCGGAACATGCATTTATTATTTCTTTAAATGCAACAGGGTATTCAGATTCCTTCGCATGGTGAAAACAGTCCATGCATGAGTGTAACTGAGTGATGGAATGTAAAAAATGTAGTCTACAATGACTACGTTTTTATGCCTACTTTTACTTTCATGGTCTCACTATATGCACATAAACTCTCATAATTTTAAGGGCTTCAAGTTGTTTAATTTGTGATAAAAATTATATGACATTTCACAAAATTCTAATAAGACTACGGTATAAAACGAGTAAGTACATGAGTAAATAAGTAGTAGAACATTGCATCACTACAAGGTAACTTACATCTATTCACTGTCCTACTCAAAAATACTAATAGTGTCATGAATATAAATCATAGTATTTTTGTCTCTTATACAATCAACAAAGAAAGCACTGTAATTCTGAAGGTAACATAATTCTCGTTGATTTATTGTTGACCTCAATTTATTTTTATATATTTAACATTGATAATATATTCAATATTCTCATACATTTGACACATGGTAAAGTTATTTCTTAAAAGTTTTTAAATTTTACATTATAAAGTTATAGGTTAGAAATGGATAAGGAGTGAAATAGAAAGAAATGAAATGAAATGAAAAAGTTTTATTCTCAAAAAAGCAACATGTTACAATCACTTGAAATATATTATACAATAATTTCATAAAATAATACTCCCCAACTAGAAACGAGTCTGTGTGTGGGGAGGTTCGTATACAAAATATAAATAAGTTTACAAAACACTTGATAAAAATATATACGGTCTGTAATTCAATACTTATTCGGCTAGAATCACACAATAGAGTAAAATAAAAATCATGCCATGTGAACAACATTTTGGTTAATACTGTAAATTATATTTTAAGCAGAAACAGTAAATTTCTCGAACCTTTCAAAATAATGTTAGGTTCTACAAATTTTACTGTTTCTGCTTGAAATATAATTCATTAACAAAAATTTTATTCACATTACATGATTTTGATTTTATTTTATTGTGTGACTCTTGCCGAATAAGTATTGAATTACAGACCCTCTGTATTAGTAGGAATCTAGCCTACAGTAATCTTGTTATTTCTATCTTTTACTCCAGGGTGAGAATCAAATACGAGACTATAAAGACAAATGGAGAGTGGTGAAAATATCAGTTGAATAGTTATTATGAAAGCTATTGAAACGCGAACAAAAACCGTTCAATGCATGTATTTGGTGAGCTGTGAACATATTTCAATGGAGCCTTGCCGACAATTTGCTGCACTGACAATGTATCGGTGAAAATCTAAAAACTGTGGAGGGGTGGAGTTGTAGCCGAATGGTGTTGATGAAGAGGCGAACTTTATCATCCAGCCTGTATAACAAGAATGGAAGGGCTCTGCTGTGCTGTCCTAACGAGGTACTGCGCTGAATGAATAATTGTTCTCGCATGACTCGAGTGTGGATTGTTACTGGAGCACACTTCTACAGTAAGGTACAGAATGATATTACCCTGTCCTTACCTGCCACTTCTCAGTGATGCATTCTTTGTGTCAATGACTGCAGTTGTTTACTTGAAGGTCAACCTGCAGTCTTCAACACACATTCAAATTAGGGGGGGGGGGGTAACAAAAGACATTGCTTTTTTCACCCTATAACATCGAAGTGATGAACATTGGAAGTAAAACAAAGATTCTTTCACCATAAATCATTTAACTGATCTATTTTATATGACTACTATGCATGATATCAATATGGTAGCTGCTGCAAAATCCATGATAATCCTGTTATTATTTTTTTGTTGATATTAAAAAATTGTATAAAATCTATGAATGCATTTTGTGTTTTTATAATGAGAATGATAATTTTAATGGGAAATATAATTCTTCCAATGTCTAGATAGTCCGATGCCTAGATAAAACCATCGATAAGTGAAAAACATCGATGTTTGGTGTCAATACCCATTACATCCCTAATTCAAAAACGACACCAATCCCTAATCAAAATTGGATTTCACACGTATATCTAGCATGTTGGATAATGTTGAAATTTTTAACCAATATGATATAAAAATATCATTGAAACACTGGCGGCTGGTGCCCACGAAAAAGGTGAAGTGCTGTACAGTAAAATATACGGTCACTTCACCTGTTTCGTGGGCACGAGCCGCCAGTGCTTTGAAAATTCCGAATGTATTTAGTTTATGGATGCTCATGGATGCTGAGAGAAATGCACCTGAGAAGTAAATGTCATCAACATAACTCTGCACCATATCAAATTTATAAAACGAGAGGATAGAACTTATAACCTTTTTAAAAAACATGACCCAAGGAACATTTTGTTGGGTTATTTTGAAATCATTTTTCGAAAAAGGAGCTCAAACTCAATTGTTTGCATCAAACTATGATTATTTCAGGTAATGAACCTACTGGCTTTGTGAAGACAATGTGAACACAGCACAGCATCTGCTATTCCGGTTCTAAAGCTCTTAATCACTCAACATGATTGGTTTGTTCAAAATTTCCCACAACATGTTCGACTACTCATTTATTTAATTAGTTATTGAAATTCAGCGCAATTAAACGACTTGAAATAGCGAATGCTCCGTTTATCCTTGCTTTATAGACCTTCACACCACATTAACAGATTTATTTACACATTAGAAACGCAAACGTTGGCCAACTGGTCAATGAATGACTGGGAAATAGGTCATTCGGTCAAAATGCTATTGATCATCGATGTAGCCGAAGGCTCAAGTCAATAAATTATCCAGTGTAATTTTAGTTGGGAAAATACATTGGAGTTGGAATGTATTCATTTCCCTACCTTACTGTTGATATTCTACCAACTGTGACGCACTGGCGGCTCGTGTCCACAAAGCCGGTGAAGTGCTGTACAGTAAAAGATACGGGCACTTCACCTGTTTCGTGCGTACGAGCCGCCAGTGCTGTGACGATGAACATGATGTACTTATTTCTTGACACTTGTGAATATTTTGTGTTCTAGAGGGAATCTCTTTCAATTATTGCTTGCTCACATCGACTCATAGGGTGACAAAAATTAGGTATAGTCTGAAGATATGCATCGTTACTATCCTCTCAAAAGAAATAATTCATAAGCATCATGAAATTGGTACGTCTGAAAGATGAGCTTATCACTTTTTATTGTTGATAACGACAGGGTTATCAGGGTGAGATTTCATGGAATCAAAAATAAATTTGGATTGGAATGGTGGAAAATTTCGAATAACTCCGTTAGACTTTCTAGCAGTTCCGATGAGTCAACCACATGATGTCATTATAGCCTACATGGTGAAATGTATGTGTCATTGTACTTGGAATGATCTGTAATGACATAAAATAAAATGAATGCATTGTTGAACATATACCTAGTGTATTTGGTTCGAAATAAAATTGTACTTCAAATTGAGCTAAACATTATAGGCTACTATTGAAACGTTGAATAATAATCCAATGATATCCTTTAAAGTGTGTATTTTTGATGTGGAAATGATTGTAAGCTGAAAGACCTGGGGGGTTCGTGGATTCTACCGAGTACGGTAGAGAAGCCTCATATTGTGCTCTCATGTATTCCTGCAACAGAAAATCAGTCAATTATACAGGGTGTTTCAGGAGGAATGTGTAATACTTCTCAGGCTGATTCCTCACACCAAGTGGACAAAAAAGTTCCATGGGACCAACCCCGAAAAACGCTCTGTTACCGAGATAACAATGGCGGAAAATTGAGATTTTTCAAAATATATTAATTTTTGTAACTATTTAGAGGCTTTAGTGAGGTTCTAAAATAATCAATTCCTATGTAAAATTAGCTGAGGAATTCAATGAAACCAGTTCCAAGTTTTGTAACTTTAACGGTTATTGGGATAGTTGGAAAAATATGCTAAAAAACGCCATTTTTCAACAATAAGGGTTATAACTGGATAAGGGAACATAAAATTGTATTTTTTATTAATGGAAGTTGAAGAGAGTCGAATTCTGAAGATAAAGTTAAATAGCGGCGATTGTGTAAATCTTACCCAAATCTCAGAAATAGCGATCAAAATCGCAAAATCGCTACTAAACACAAATTCATCACTTGTGCTACGTTTTGTCAACTTTTAAATTTTTCATCGCCATTTCTGAGATTTGGGTAAGATTTACACAATTGCTGCCATTCAACTTTTTCTTTAGAATCCGACTCTCTTCAACTTCCATTAATAAAATATACAATTTTATTATTCCTTATCCAGTTTTACCCCTTATTGTTGAAAAATGGTGTTTTTTAGCATAATTTTCCAATTATCTCAATAACCGTTAAAGTTACAAACTGGTTTGATTGAATTCTTCAGCTAATTTTACATAGGAATTGATTATTTTAGAACCTCACTAAAGCCTCTAAAAGATTAATATATTTAAAAAAATCTCAATTTTCCGCCATTGTTATTTCGGTAACAAAGCGTTTTTGGGGGCTAGTCCCATGGAATTTTTTTGTCTACTTGGTGTAAGGAATCAGCCTGAGAAGTATTGCACATTCCTTCTGAAACACTCTGTATATGCAAGACACTACACATTGTAGACATGGTTTGAGTTATTTTTACCGTAAGCGGGAGATTGCACATTTTCCAGATACCTAACCCAAGGTAATTAGAATAGATTCTAATTACCTTGACCTAACCTATGGTGAGAATAAAATTGTATTTGGAATAACGATCGAGTAGATGAATGATGAATTTGGTTATTCAACATTTTGAATCCCGTAGTGATGGGAAAATTGGATAGCAATAATTTGCCAGCCTCTGAGAACAGGAAGGTCTCAAATAACACAATTCACGTGAATGAAGAAAGAATTTGTAAGGGAGGGGATGTGAGCACTGGGAAATTCTCCCCATCCAATAACATGCATTCTCAACACTCTAATCTCTGATCCAAAAGAGAGTTTGGACCTCCTGGATATTGAGGCTCTGAGAATACAACCCTTACAAAGTTTTTAAAAGGAAATGTCACATCATCCCACTGTTTTGAACATTACTGAACTCGCACTGAAAAGTTCGAGAGAAAAACAATATGAATTGAACAATTTGTATTAAAAATTTGATTAGACGAGAATTTGCAAAAATGTTATTGCACTTACATCATGTATCCAATATAAAATTTAGCATACATGACCGAATTATTCTACTCGGGACAGAATTATTGTACTCTATTAATATACTTGAAATCTGGAAAATTTATATCAAATGCAATAAAAAGTTTCTAACAGCATATGAATAACTATTTTCTTTAATACTCTGGCTTGTGTCAGACTTCCTGCAATGGTTTTTTGATTACATCTCGGCTCATAGGACACATAGACTTATAGTTTTTACTATAAATGATTGGTGCCATCTAACACTACAACTTCAGCAACATTTCCATTGTATTCGGTGTGTTGGGAATGACTAAATAACGGAGGACCGAGTTAAATTACGTAGAAAGAAAGATTTATTATCAATTAAATTACATTTAAGAGGTTAATCGAGGTGTTGCTTAAACGGCATTTGTGATTCAACTGAATTTGTAATGAATTCTTTTTCAGGAATACATATATGGATTGTGGGAAACATAATGTTATCATATTATGATTTGAAATACAGTAGATTGAAATAATTTGAATAGGCGTGCATATTTGAACTGTTCTCAACACAGTGTTAATTAGTTATTAAATTGAATAACTTAAACTTGAAGTGAGACTAGTTTGCTTGAGTTCATAAGCATCTGAAGAATAATGCCCGGGTTTTCCAAGTACACTCGAATTTGAGGGACCCTCAAGTTTACTACACTTTACTACATTTCCTATACTTATCATAGAAAATGTCAGCTATTCATCAAAATTTGAGGGTCCCTCATCTTTGAGTGTGCTTGGAAAAACCGGGCATAAGATTCTCTTTCCAATTACATAATTATAGAAAGTCAATTTCTGACTATAAATAAAAGTGCTATCAATTCAAGTGGACATCAATTCAAGATAGCCGACTGCTAATGCAGAATTTAACTCGAATATCCAATAATTGTTGTTATAATAAAAATTTTAGTACTGTATCAAATATTGTGTACTTATTGTCATTTCCTGGCAAGGAATAAACAAAAGAATGTACTCAGACTTTGCTGCAGATAGACAGACAGACATCTACACGGTGGTTAAGGATCATCATCATCATCATCATCAGCAGCAGCAGCATCATCATCATTCCCGTCATTGCAGTAGCATAGCTCATGTGAGCATTGGTACAAACAAGAGAATTCTCTTAATTGGTATTATTTATTTACGTATGAAAATTACTTCAGATAGGTAGCCTACTTGTATAATTAATTGTTTTCTAGACTTTACAAACTGTCACAGTCAGTTAGACAATCAATTCCATGTCTGGAACATATAAATGTAGATCCCAATCATGAATAACTGTCAATATAAGGAAGGAATAAATTTTTCAGTTTAATCATCAATAATACTGCACGTGTTTATGCTACGAATTTTCTAATCAACACGCGGTGTTTCTAAGCTAAACATTAAGGCAGTTTGCGAATGACTGTTATTGATGCTCAGCTCTATCAGGACAGTCTGAATTTGTCTTTGAAAATAAATTCATATAACTGGGGCCACTCTCTTCTTAAGTACTCTCGCAGACAGCTCACTGACTGTTCTGAAAGAGCTGAGAATTAATATCAGTCATTTATCAACCGTATTAACTTTTGGTATCAGCGTTTAAAACCAACATTATTTTGTAAGCAAGTGTTCAAATAAAGTTGCTTCTTCCATTCAGTCAATTGCTCTGCTCACGTATAAATTAGTGTGGAATCAGTCATTATCTGAACAAGTTTTGTGAGAAGTTATTCAACACGTCATATTCCTACATTTAGTAGATAATCATAGAACATCGAAGAATAATGCAGCAGGTAAGGAGACAACTTGAAAAAATACTGCTAGTTTCTCACGTTTGAAGCACAGCAATCTTCAATCATTGTTGAATATCCTCAAGGAGTTATCAGGTATTTTTTGATCACTAGGAAATTGCTTGATTATCATCTCCTTTGCCAGCTCTGGAAAGACCTATAAAACAGCAGAGTTTAACGTTTCTCAAAATATGATATTACTGGAATTTTGAAATACTTAACAAAACAGGAACATAACTAGGAAATAATAAACAACATCAAAATAACGTGGGATACTATTTTTTTAACAGACAATATTTGGTACGCTGTATATAATTGAATCCAACTTGATTTTTCCAATTGGGGACGTGATCATGCTACACATAATATTGATACAGTAATTCAAGAGAATCTAAAAGCAAGAACCGCACATTGATAAGTCAACCGGTTAAAAAGTTATACCAATTTCTAATCAGATATTAGACTACAAATTAGTTGATAGCTCCTCAACCGTTAGAATTAATAATGAGCCGTTTCCAAACTTCTCACAGGTTCTAAGTGAATTTCGAAAAGGTATGTCATTGACTATTTTATGGAACTGGAATATTCACGTTATGAATATTGTACTCTTAAGTAGGTATTTGTGAAATTATTTATTGATATTTTCATTATATCACAATATTTTAAATTATGACATTTTTATTGATTGATCTTGATGAATATTTTCTGTGCAGGTCAAAATATCAACTATGATCCTTTTATTGATGATCATAGTCTCAGTAACAATAGCTGAAATACAACATGATCCCGGTAACGTTTATGATGAAGACGATCTCGATCACGATTGTGAGGATCCCCTTGGCCTTGACAAGCCACGTCGTCTGGGTGATGAAAATGATCACTTGGATTGGCCAGAAAAACTAGGAGAAGAATTTTTTGGCTACGAAATGCCTAAGAATGCTGACAAAAAAAAGAAAAGTGGAGAGAAACAGTAATTCATAGATATGAATTGATTAATGAACATTCTCTCAATTCATACTTATATAGTATATGAGTTACGAAGATATAAATGATTCCACTGTCATGAACTTTTTATCAATATAATCCTACTTGTTCATCTCCCAGGCTTCTTCATTTCAACCTCGCTCAAGAATCATTGGTCTCTTAAGCAAAATAATATATAATTTATAATTAATTACATTATATATGAATAATGGGTAATTCATAGAATAAAGAAGGCCAAAACTACTCTTCAATATTACTTTTCAAAGTTGAAGAATAAAATGTAATAGGTATAAAGCAGTAGCCGGTGCAGTGATACCAGGCTCTTAATTATTTTTGAGTAGCCGATAAAAACGAAAGAGGAACAAGAATTCGTAATAATGGAATAAAACAAAACAATATAACATCATTTATGCGCTTCAACTGACGAGCAGCTATCATATTTCAGTCATGCTTCCTGGTTCACAAATAATAAAATGCACATTGATTCATTACTTCTTACTCTTGGTAAATCATCAACAATTAAATTATAAAATTGTTTATATATATAGGGTAAATTATTCAAAATTTTAGAGCTGCATGACCACGATTAAATTATTCCAATGATATAGATGCATTGATTAAAAACGAATCAAATCATGTTTCAATTGAGCCTAGATCAAATAATAGTAGTTTATGCAACGGTTGTATAATGGGAGCCTTTATAGCATGAGGTGAGATGTAAGTTAGAGCCACGAGCGAAGCGAGTGCTCCAAATATCTCACGAATGCTATAAAGGCCTAACACAACCGTTGCATACACTATTTTATCTACGACCACCAGTGTAGTTATCAGTATCAGACCAGTATCAAGCTATAGACCACCCGTATCAAGCTATCTGTAAGTGTACGCTGTGCCAAATTATATTATTTTCATTGATTTTATTTAAATATATAGAGTCTGGAATATTAGAATTTATAAATTGTAACTTAGTAGTTTCTGTTCCCATAGTCAGTTGGATATTTCCAGGCGCCAGTCTGCCGTACATTGTAATTCGATAATCCTGTTAATGCTCATTTTCAATAATACCTATTTATCTCAACTGGCGCCAATTCTCGAGATTAATCAGAATTATTCCAGACGTTTACTCATCGTAAAATTGTGACGAGCTACCGTGAGAAGTAGCATATATCTTAATAAGCATTAGGGAATTTTGCAATCCTTCTCATCTCCTGTCCCTATTCGAATCTAGTCCTCTCCTTGTCCAATGAGACATTGTGTGACGTCAGAGGTAATTAATTTAATGAGGAGGTAAAATTTGCTTGGGCAGAGCACCCAACTGTTGTGCTGGAAAGCCTCGGTCCGTTGGAAAAAATCGAGAGATGACTTGCAGGCCGCTCAGATAATAGTTTGTGAACTGATTATGCTAATTTATTAGAAGTACTTTTACATACAGTAATGAAGTTTTTGGTGTTTCATTTCTCACCTGGATAATGGACAATAAATTAACTAGTTTGAGGATGTAATCCTCCTCTATCTTAAATAGTCAGTATTTTATTACAATAATGTAAATTATTTTTAAAAGCGGTTGACTGCCAAACCCATTTTCAAGTGTACTGTATCATGAAGTGAACTTCCACATTCCCATTTCAGGAACTTGTATATGTGCGAGATTGCTGTGTAGCTGCAATCCATTTACTACCATGTTCAACGGGACTGGCAACTCCTTCCATTTGTGGACGGCGACGTTCAACATCTAGTACCGCTGTAGGGAGATCGGAAAACCCCGTGTCATTGGATTCTGCCGCCACCAGCCCGAGGTCCAAGGAGCAACACACCTTCATCATCTTCACCAATCACCCCTTTGGACAACAGACTCGTCGACGGCGGATATCAAAGATGAGTAATTCAATCTCCCCTCAGCGATATTTTATTTAGCCCCTTGGTCTCTTAAAGACAGATATATTTTTAATATTAACTTAAGGATAACCGTTCTTTTTTATTGTAAAGAAATAATGATTATTCAATATAACTTAATGGCAGTCAACCGCAAACCAAAAGTTTCATCATTCCAAGACCCTCAATCACTAGACTAGACTAGAATTATTCATCAATCTAGACTTCCACCGACATCAGGAAACAGCACGCTTTTAACAATTTCTCTACTGCTCCGATAATCTATATTATCATAAAGGAGTTCAGCATAACGCTATTATAAAAATCAACATACCATTGTTTATTTAACTTCTTTTGTCTTCATCCTAATAGAACTGTTATGATAATCAACTTATTACTTATCAGTCAGAACCACAAAATGCATTCGACAAGCAACAAAATCGTGAGTGTTGTTGTGAAAGTGAAAGTTATTAACATATTCACTAACAAAGTTATAAGTATATTTAACTATTTAAACTTTGGACTATTTCAATTAGTTAAATATTCAAATACATAAATTGAAATATTGATGAAAAAATACTGATAGGCTACTCAATCCCAGTCGCAGTTTTGATTTTGAGGTTAGTTGAACACTGTTTACTCTTTATCACCTGATTTCAAAACGAAACAAGGAATGAATCATAAAGTGGAATTTGGACTGTATTGTAAAGTTCCTCCTGGGCCCTGGCTTATAAAGATTTACAGCTTGTTTTTCTGATGAAAAACAAGCGATTGGGATTGTAGATTCACCAATAAAACTCTCGAATTACAATGTTCCAATTTTTGGAAAGGATCAGCTGTTGAATCAATGATCAGCCAAAACTCACTAGAAGACCCTAACATTCAAATCGAAAATGGCCGCAATGGTTTGAGTGAAATAGGAAATACCATGTATTCTTTATTCTTTCTTTACAATTGCGACTTGGTTTCCAAGTATTTAAAGCAAAGGATGAATGAGTGAAGATGAATAATGAAGGTTTAAGATGTAGGTTATTTATGTCTATGTAAATTGGTTCAGACAAAAAATTCACAATATCGCTGTTCAAACTCAAATCATCACGGCTATTTCAGATTACAAGGCTAGGGTCTTCTGACTTGGTTTGTTTACGATTTTCTTTGTAGGTTATGATAATATTTTAGCAACAATAATGATTCCTGTTCAAATCTCACTATAAAAATAATGATTGATATTTATTATTAAATATATTCATAATAATAAATCAATTTCTATATCAAAATCATTAAATTAGGAGCAAAGTTTTGGTTTTAAAGGAATAGCATTGGACTATTCCGATATTCTATTCACTTGAGGAAAATTCGTTTCATGTCATTTTTTTAATCAGCTGAAACTGTAGAATTTACATTTTATTGGAAACGTTTATAAGACAGAAACGCCCATAAAATCGACGAATTATGAGTAATGTGGATTGTAAAATGTTTGTAAGCCAGGGCCCTGTATCGAAAATTGTTCATTACGACATGGTTCTAAGATTCCGTTTTGAAATGGTAGTCATTTTGATTTCAATTGTGAAACTGAAATAGGAATTTTTCAATACGCCCTTAGATAATAGTTATTTGTGTAACTAGTGCGTAAAGTGAAGGATTGCTGCACGAGTGGAACAGTTTTTTTCACGAGCCAAAGGCGAGTGAAAAACGTTTCTCGAATGCAGCAATAACACTTTATGCTCAAGTTACACATTAAATTTTTCCTACAGTGAAAAGCAGGGCCTGTGTGAAAAGTAGGAAAAAGTTTCAAATGTGTTTTTAGTGTAATTTCACGTATTTTTTATTGCAATCTCCTCAATTTATTTTGCCTTTGAAATCAATATAAGAATCATGTAAAGTACCATCATCTCACAATTTTTACAAATCCAAGATGGCGGAAATCTTGAGTTGGAACTTTCAATTTTAGAAGCCTACAAAGTCCAATGTCATCTATTATCAAATAATTACTTTTATTTGAGTAATATGAAGTAATATAATTCAAACATCTCATCTATTCTATGTATCACAGTGACAATAGAATAATAAATTATTGTACTCACTGTACTTAATGGCTTTTGGGCTGGTATTGGATGGGCTGGGGCCGTTTTCCCGTCATGCCAGGGTGTCTTCTTGGCTTGGACGGGCTGTATAGTAGAGTGAATTTGAAATAGGCAACCAGCTGGTAGGCCTAGGCCCTTCATGGGCTGTTGAGCCAGACATACATACATACTCACTATAATATTTACCAGTAAGTTATGAGCTAAAATCAGTATAAACTACTTTTTGAGACCTTGAAATATTCTGGGTAACTGATAAGTGTAAAACGCCCTTTCATACTTTGAATAATCATATTTACTAGAATTCAGCGCAAATTCGACTTTTTAAACACTATTTAATGTGACTGGAAGGGATTTAGAATCTTCTAGTTCACAATTAATTGAACTCATGGTTTTATTTTCATTGAAATAATAGCCTATATAACTTAATAGTGCTATGAATAACATACTTTCATGTAAAATACTGTATATTATTCTTTCTGAAAAAATTTTGTTGCTTCATATCACTTGAGACAAAATATCTCATCAGTTCCAGCAGGTAGGCTTTTGATTGATGCAACCCACAAGTGATTAGGCTATCTAAAGCATAAGATAGAAGCTAAGCATAGGAGCTAACTGCTTCTATGTTAAAATTATGCAAGGCTACAATTGTATTGCTTATGATTCTCAGGACTTCATCATGCTTTTATGCAAAATTATTTAGTCGTCGGCTGTCACCTGCATTGAATAACAGAATCCTACTTTATGAATTAAGTGCAAGGTTCAAAGCTGAACCAGCCAACAATGAGACTGAATTGAACTGAAGCTGTAATTTAATGATAGTATTAAATTAGAATGTTGCATTTACTATGAATTCTATATCATGCATTCAACCACTTTCATTATACTGTATATTAACTTACATATATGGTAGTTGAAGTAGTCAGATCAAGTAAATGTGATCTGAGTTCATTTCATTTTAGCCTATGGTATTTTCAAAATCTCAGTAATTATGGTGCCAGAGTCTTCTTCAAAGTTGTATGTATTAAAGTATTGAGTTACTTTCACATTAAAAAAATCATAATAATGTATTTTGCCACTGAATTCTGATAGCCTTAATTGAGTCAACTACTGTATGAAATGAACCAAATTCAAGATCAACAAATGACTATCATCTTACCGTATTCAAACAATTCAAGTCCAGGTTTTATAACCAACAATATTGAACGGTATTCATAACATAAATCCCTAATCTCATAATTCTTATAAAAGCTCTGAGAATAAATAGAACTTTTATCCCGTAACTTACTCACTGTATTGATATAAACAATGAAATAACCTAAAAAATTCAGACGGACAGTCTCGCTCGGTCTGAATGGGGTACTACCTTTTGGTCGCAATTCCAACTTGCCGCTACCAGCTGATCGACTCCCGTTTGGTTGTCAGCCAGGGCTGCCGCCTTAATTTTGAATTCTAAATACGGAACATCCTTTTGATACACTTACTATTTCGTGTTGTTAGGTTGCAAATCTGGAGTGCGTGAAAATTTTTAGGCACGCTAATTTTTACTTCACGCATGCTAATTATTACTAGTTCAAGAATGGACCGTTTTACACACGATTTTCAGTGCGAAAACTGAAATTTTACGGATATCTGTAGGAAAAAGTATTTTATGTGAAGTTCAAATTGAAATCTTCCACCTAAAAGTAAATCAAAATAGAAAAGAGTTGGTTTTTGACCTATGGATCGAGGCAAATCATGAAACTCTGCTAATAAGTGATAATCAGGATTAGGCAACATGAGATGGTCATTTGTCCAACAAGAGTATTAGACGAACGTTTCTTTTAAAGCTACAGCTTAGGTTCTGAACTGAAAGTTCTGACTGACATACTTGGGACAGTGGTAGACAAAGACTTTGAGTGAATGGAGAAGTGGCCGTCTGAAATAGCTGTAAAAAGGCAGGCTAATCGTTGAACGATCAGCTGTGTATAGTGGTGCCGCGAATAGAAGAGCCTTTGGCAAGATGGCAGAGGGAAGTGAGAGTGTAACTATGCATGTGCAGAACTATAATTTCTGGGGAAATATCACTTCAGCCAACCTAACGCTTTTACACTAAATTATAGTTCCAAGAGGCTGAATCAACAAAGCACACATTGCAACTGCAAATATGATTTTGTAGTCTTTGCCATGACCTACCATACATAATCTACAGAACAGGGCCGTGTCTCATAAATCAGCTGACTACAAAAACATTCCCTTGAGACATTTTTAATAATAATTATTATGTACTGAGCTTAAGGGCACGGCCACATGGGCAGCTTTTTGCTGCAAATTTTGTCAACACCAGTGAAGATGTTCCCAACTTGTTCAAATTTTTAATAAAAATCATGCAATAATATATTTCTAAATTCGAGAAATTTTGTACAATCAAAATAAATTTTTCATCCCTTCTCAATTTTCAAATAATGATGATAGAATTTTTTTTTGTCCAGATTCCAATTAAAATTACGCAATAATTCAGTACTCAATTTTGTATTAATTGAGCCACCAAACAAAAAATTTTTACCCCTTCCCGTTTCAGGGTAGAAGTGATTGAAAAGGGGTGACTTGACCCCATCCTGAGCCAAATACAAAAAGCCTGTTGACAAAATTTGCAGCAAAAAGCTGCCCATGTGGCCATGCCCTTACGGTAACCTCAAATAGGTAGATTGTTTGTTGGAATATTGAATGGTTTTAAAACAAGCATAATATGAATAAATGTATAAATGAATATTAGTACCTAGCCTATTATGGTCTACTGCAAATGGTTATTATATTTTTATTTAATTTCAATCCTTCCCCAGTTTGTTCTCATAACAATCTGTTGGCCATGAGCGGTGTTTAGCCACAAAAACTAAACATGAATGTTTACAAATCAAAGTATAAATTTCACCACCAGAGAGCACAGACCCCGCACAGAAGTACCATACTGTAAGAAATATTGTGTTACAGGGAAATCATAATCATATTGATTCCACAAATAGAAATAAATTTAATTCAAGAATATATTATATATTTTATTGAATATATTTAATAATATTTTAATTGTGACAGATGGTGAGAGTAGAACAATTTTCATTTGGACTGCTGGCAGCAGTGAATGGCATCCATGTTGCCAAAGGCTCTTCTGTTTGCGGCTCCACTATACAATCGAACTATCAGCATGATCTGACAGTGGATGTGGGCCTCAATAATGCCTAGTTTATACGATGCCAATTGGCGAGACAATTATCTCATGACAATTTCCTCCTGAAATTTACAGCTGATGTAAAGTATCAATTGAATCTTTTGATTTTAATATCTTCAGCTAGGCACGGCTTGATGAAAACTGTAATAGACAGCTTTTAGATCAATAGATATCAGCTGTTTGCGCCCAGCATCAATTGTCTTATGACAATTGCATCGTTTATACTAGGCATTATCATATAAATTCTACGAGATTTAATTTTTTGAGATGCTCTTCCCTCTACTAATCTCTCTCACTACGACTACCCGTGCGCAGTGAGCTCTACACACTCCACTTCACTTATTTCATTACTTTGTTAATGTTATAGCACTATGGAAGGAGGAATCGGTTTCCCTAACTCCATGTTGCAGGTAAAATCTCGCAGGCTATTAAAGAAAACACAGCTCACGAACACACAGCTCTAGTGGAGCCTAGTTTCACAAACTGTTTTTCACCAATTGTTCAAACACGGTTTTTGTGATGCAACTACATGAAAAAACCTATCAATGCTCTTGAGTTAACTTAGTACAGTGACAGCATTCTCGATGGGCTTGTTGTGATTCTCTAGACTCAAACTTCACGAGCTAGATCAGAGACAGTGGAGTAATATACTCTTCCATTTATTTTTATTTGTTTAAACTCGCATTCATAATATTTATCAACATGCAGGTGAGTTAATATCACTAGATCATACGGACAGGGCCGTATTTCTAAATAGGCTAAGTAGGCTGCAGCCTAGAGCGGCAAATTTTCAAGGCGGCAAATTAGAAAAAAAATCAAAATTTATAAAATAATTTCAAAAAATAAATTACATTTTCTCTACAATTTCTAAATTTACTTTGAAAAATATGACCTACCAGTAATTCTTAGAACGTAGTTGCCTATTATTTTAATGCATTACAAAATCGGTTTGATCTCTGAATACACTAAAAGTACGGTGCAATTAGACTTAAACTCAACATTCAAAGAGAAAGGTCGATTCCTATGCCCACTTACACCCCAACTTATTTTATACAGCCCCTTTTGTATGATAAAATGTGATTTTAGGGGTTTTTGGAGTTGTAAGGGTTTTTTTTTAAATCGCTACATGAACCACTGAACATAGAAGTGTGAATTTGTTCTCAAACTAAAGAAAAATGAATTTCGGCAAGAGGGATTTTGAAATAAGGATGCAAGTGTTTCAAATTCAAAGTCACTAGCTTTCAAAATATCGAAATAATTCCTGTGAAAAAATATGGAGTTTTCAAAAAAATGTAACTTGGAAACAGTTGATGATACAGAGTAGTAATTAGTCTCAATTTCTTCCAAACTTTGTTCTCTAGAAAAAGCATGCATGGAATTTGTTCTTCCGACGCTTGGTTCGGCTACAATTCACGAAAAACTGAAATTTTTCACCTTTTTCCCCTCTCCCCCAAAAACCCGACGCTTGATTGGGTGTAACCTTTTACCAAACAATAAAGGGGTACAAGGGGGTAAAGAGGTACAAGTTGGCATCCTTCCTCTTTGGATGTTGAGTTTTGGTATTTTTTTTAACTAATTGCACCGTACTATGAAGTCCACAAGATATTTCTTACTACATGCCCATCTATATAAATATATCTTACCATCTTACTACTGATATGGCCCTGACTGCCGCTTACCCACGTATCCCCCATAACGACTCGGAAATAAGCAAAGTATTTAAGTCTCAAGGAGGCGGCAAATTTACATTTAGCCTATAGGCGGCATACTCTTAAATCCGGCCCTGCATACGGAGTCTATATACTTTACTCGACGGGACTTTCCAATATCGGGAAATTTCAATTGATAAATTATAGATTATTATCAAAACAACGATATTGCTAATAGTTTCAAGCAAGGGTGAGCCCAGCAACTAATTCCTGGGGGGGGGGGGGGAAGGAATCAGGATCCTGGGTAGTTTTGCCGGGTGGGGAAGTTGCTTGAATGGAATATTTACATCTTCATCCACTCAAAACAATATTATTGTCTATTTTTGAAGTGTAGAGAAAGAAACAACTTTTCTTTATGAAAGGAAAGTAACAATGGAAATTTTATTTACCAATTTATTATTATTGTAGATTAATATTAATATTAGGTGAAATTGATTTGAAAGTTGATTGATTTGATGTCTTGAAGTTGCTGGATATTGTATTGGACAATTGTTGAGTTTAACTTTGAATTCATCCAAGCTGTGCTGAAAGTTTTTTAATTTGAAATTTTTTCTCCTGTCATTGAATCTGAAGTTTAAAACACCTGTGTTATGGATATTCAGGTTTCCGGAATATTGGGATGTGATTGTGTTCATATGCAGTACATTCGTTATTATTTGATGATTAATCGATTATACCTTAATCCGTGGTGTCATCATAATTTATTGCAGTGGAAGAACGCTTCTATATGACGGAGATTACCGTCTGGGAGGCCCTCTACCATGGCACTCAGTTTATTGTCACAATTCCTCTGCTCTTTGCGTTCATATGGGTAAACCTCCTTGTATTCATTAGATTTAAAGAAAGCAACATAATAATAATTTACGCTGCTAAAATCAGCGCATGCTCACAGTACAAGTAGTTTTGATCTGAGCTACGTCACATTCTGTCTCGTCACCCGTTTCCATTTTGTCCAATATGAGACAGTTACGGAGCAGTCAATTTTTTGTAATAACCTTGAGACGCATCTATTGAATTAAAAATAATGTTATAAAACGGATGAGGGGTAACTTAGGGCTGTTAACCCGTTCTACACACCACAATTTTTGAAAGTCCAGTTTTTTGTTCGCTTTATTAGTATAGAATAGAAAAGAATTCATAAGTCATACAATATTCATAACAAATACATTGTCTTTCTCAAATTACATTATAGAAATAACTAGATTGAATTAATAAAGCTTGGCAAACAAATGATGTTTTCGCTGAGTTCCAAACAATCTATACTTACTTAAAATCTTTAAGGACGGCAGAAGACCAAACGTCAAAAAATCATTGTATGTAAAACAGGACTCATGAGGAGTAACTTTAATAATGGTTATTATCAGTAGCCTTGTAAACAATATTCAAATTTAGCTTTGAATTCTATCAAACAAATCTGTTACAGGTCTATCAGTTGATCATGTCCATAATGACAATAATAGCATTGATGATGATGATGCATGTTGTTGGAGAGAACGAAGTACACATAGATATCCCACAGCCTAGTAATGATGATGAAGGCACATCTGATGATATTCGAAACAATCCCAGCATAAAGGATTTCTCAGTATACATTTTCGGAAGTGACGAAGTTCTGGATCATTATAATAAGAAAAGTAATTAACGGATGAGCTACGTAGCCTAGGCCTACACATTACTAGAGAGAATCAGATAAGTAGTTAACTAGTATAGGACATATTCTGCTTGAAAAAATACAATAACTAGTTATACATAATAATTTTAAAAATTATAGAGTTCTCAGTGAATATGTAAAATAAAAAAATATTCATAACCTAATCTGTACCTTCATTAGACCTAAAATGAAGTCAATCAATAAGACTGGAATGAGAGAGTTTTATTCTAAAAAAGCTACATTTTGTAACCACTTGAAATGTATGTAAGATATAATCATACAATAATATTATTTTATCTACGGGCGTATTGAAAAATTCCTATTTCAGTTTTACAATTGAAATCGAAATGACTACCATTTCAAAACTGAATCTCAGAACCGTGTCGTAATTAACGTTTTTCGATACAGGAGGAACTTTACGATACAGTCCAAATTCCACTTTATAATACATTCCTTGTTTCGTTTTGAAATCATGTGATAAAAAGTAAACAGTGTTCAACTAACCTCAAAATCAAAACTGCGACTGGGATTGAGTAGCCTACCAGTATTTTTTCGTCAATATTTCAATTTATGTATTTGAATATTTAACTAATTAGAATAGTCCAAAGTTTAGATAGTAAAATATACATATAAATTTGTTAGTGAATATGTTAATAACTTTCACTTTTACAACAACACTCACGATTTTGTTGCTTGTTGAATGCATTTTGTGGTTCTGACTGATATGTTTTTTTAACATATTTAGCAAGTAATAACTCAGATAGCACGTAAGCTTATTTCAAGCTGTAAATTAAGTGGATTTTGAATTGGAAGTTCCAGTTTGATCAAACCAGCCTAATTCAAACTTGTTACAGGCTGTAATCAATCAAGCTGGGAGGTTAAAACTTGTAACAAGCTGGAATTTCCATTCTTAAAATTAACCTTGAATCTTCCAGCTACAGTCCAGCTTGTTTCAAGCTAGAATCAACCTTGATTCCAGCTTGAACTTTTAAGCTTGGATGATTAAACTTGATTCCAGCTTGAACTTTCAAGCTTTGCAAACAGCTTGAAACGTGGTAACTTCTTAACTTGAATCAAGCTGTATAACAGCTGTTGACTGTAAGTTCCAAGCTTGAATCCAGCTTGTTGAATGGAACATTCAAGCTGGAAACCAGCTGGTCCCCAGCTGTTTGTGCTATCAGGGAAGTTGATTATCATAACAGTTCAAGTAGGATGAAGACAAAAGAAGTTAAATAAACCACGGTATGTTGATTTTTATAATAGTGTACACTTACAGATAGCTTGATACTGGTGGTCTATAGCTTGATACTGGTCTGATACTGATAACTACACTGGTGGTCGTAGATAAAATATTGTATGCAATGGTTGTATTAGGCCTTTATAGCATTTGTGAGATATTTAGAGCACTTGCTTTGCTCGTGGCTCTAACTTACATCTCACCTCATGCTATAAAGGCTCCCATAATACAACCGTTGCATAAACTACTATTTCGCCACACTGCACAGAAAGCAGCTGTTTTCTGTGCACTAAAGAGATTCGAAACACGCCATTTACAGGCGGTTTTGCTACTAGCTCCGAAAGGTGTCTCTTTTGGAGCTAGTGCACAGAAAGAGACTGGTAGTTACCTATCCGGCCGCTAGATTGGGCGACAATGCACTGCTTTCTGGAGCCATCACAATATTATTCAAATCAGCGATCGCCGCAAACATTCTTATACAATATTTATTATTCTTATTCTCGCAGTGTGGCAAAAAGTATCGTACTCAACTCTCACAGAAAGGTGTTTATGGTATTCGGATAACATATCCTCATACTGTAAACACCTACTTTCTGTGCTTGTAGTGTAATGTACTATTATAGAATATTACTACTCACCTACAAACAAGTCTGGACCAAAGCCAGTTGACAACGAGACTGTGGCTAGTTGAGCAGGGAGCTGTCTCATTAATCCTAGTTTACAAGATGCCAATTGGCGAGGCAATTGTCATAAGACAACTGATGCCAGGTGCAAACAGCTGATATTGTCTATTAGAGTTTTCATCAAGCCATGCCTAGCTGATGATTTTAAAATCAAAAGATTCAATAGATACTTTACATCTGAAAATTTCAGGAGACAATTTTCTCGCCAATTGGCATCGTATAAACTAGGCATTAATTAAATAGTCACTGTATTCAGTGGCAGATTGTAGCAACAGGCAAATGTCGCAAATATGAAGAATGATAATGTTTAGAACTTCAGGGTTCATGATGGTATTAATTATTGAAATGTGATTCTATATTTGAATGAATAAGAATAAATTCCATTCCTATCTGAGATCATCTCAATTTTGCCTGTGGAATAGTATATTGTACATACATGTTGCAATTTCTTTATACATACGGCTCTTGAATGAATGACCAGAATTTGACATCTTGAAAGAATGTTTCACGTGGTGTAACCTCTTCTTTTTTCTCATCAGCAGAAATACATTATTACCAATGTGTTGTAATCGATATAAGTGCTCCTCTCTCTTTTCCGCCAATATTTTAGTGAAGTCTCTATCAACATTGTTATTTCAGAAGACATCTTACAGAGCAAAAATCAATATTTTCTTTAAGGTTTTGAATCTTGTCTCCTTTCCCTTCTATTCCCGCTTTTTCAACCAGGCTTCCTAATGCATCCAGATGAGGCGATCCACTTCAGCCACCCTACATACCTTATTTTGTCTCAATTACAATTGCTAATGAAGAGATATTGAGTTAGTCGAGACTTGAAATGAGTTCCGAAGTCTCATTTAGATTTTCTCTCCAACAACTTTGAACGTACTTTGGATTACCTCTTTACTTCTGCAGCAAAAATTTTTCGCTCTCAACTTTTTTACAACTTTTAAGTTTTTTTTAAACGTACAAAGATTCCATAAAATAAATGTATTATCATAGAAAATTAACCTTTGATGTAAAGATTGTAAAGTTCTACCTTGAACTTTACTTGATTAAATAGTGAAATGCTACTCACAGTTTTCCGATGCTTTCAGCTGAAAATTCCTCACTGGTGTCCCCACCTTTTTTATCCCGTGAACGGGTATCCCGGCGACGAAAATCACTATCATTTTTCAATTTTTAAAGGGGTCTTTGCAATTAGGAACTTTAACGTTAATAATTTAATTTAATAATTCATGGATAATGGAACTTGTTTTTGGTAAGGCAAAAAGGGAAGTAACATCTCCTTCTCGGAAGTGAGAAGAAAAGAGGATAGTGGCATAATTGCCACCCTTGAAAGAGCAAACTATAGAAATTTTAATTTATTGAAAATCACTGAAATAATTCATTGGCTCAAGATTGCATATTAAATTTTATAAAAATAAATCACAGACAGAAGAGAAACAATTTATAATAATTTTATTCAATTAGTAAGCCTGCCGGTTTTGGCATTCAATTCTTATCAGTAGTTTATCTGTCAGCTGTGATGACAGCTTTCACTGCCAAAATAATAACAATTACCTGAGAGTAATTCTATGTATGTTCCACTATGAATTAATTTATTAATGATTTATTGTTGAATAAAATAAAAACTATTTCTGGTGAGTACCATTCTGAGAATATTTTTCCAATTTCCATGGAAATTTGGGACTGTTTTGTTACAAGATCTAGACAGATGCGAATCAAGTTTGAGAAGTGCGTGGAAATTGAATAAGCTGCGTTTATTATTCATAAGATACATGATATCATAAAACACTTTACAATAAAACAATATTACAGAAATGTAAGAGGTGTTAACGGCTTATGACAAGTTTGAGTTACATAAAAATAACAGTTTCGGATGAATAAGCAATAGTAGTTTTATTTATTTCTGGGTAACTTTGAAAAATAGATTTGGACACTTGTACACTTGTGCACTATATCACACTGACTGTGTAGTGACATGATTTCACCTTGTATACAATTTCAAAGTAGCCTTTGTTATCTGAGTTCATGAAGACACTCACTACCATTGTCAACACGAATACTGTTTTAATGAACTTACGATAGCTATAATAGATCTCCTTTCGAATGATTCTGTGAATTATTGAGCTATTTTTAAAGAAGTTATTACTTGATCTCATTCGAAAATAAGTCTGATGTACTTTACATGGCATCTAAATGATTTTTTGTCAAATTCTAGTACTAGCTTGTCAGTCTTGAACCTCAATTTTTCTAATCATCTTCTATTGTAAGTTTTAGTCATTAAAAATAATATTAAATCCATCTCTCTTGCTTTTTATAGCCAATATTTCTAGTTGTAATAATTTTTTCAAGCGAATACCGGTCCTCATAGCTTTGGTTCTGAAATTTTAGGATTTTTCTAATAGCCTAATTGAAACAACCTTTTAAAATAAAAAACAAATAGAAGTTTTTATATAGATTTTCAAACCTTTTTACATCATATTTGTTCAAAGTTACGTTAGTTTACTAAACATGATTTATCAACATGGATCAAACTGGTAAAGCTCGTTTCAAACGGTAAAAATCAACTCATATCCTGAAGTTTACATTTTCTATGTCCTACTTGAAATGCTGATTTACACGAGTAGAGTTTTTGTATAGCTTAGTAGAGTTTCTAGTCCAGTAATTCTACCCGTGTGAACGGTCACTAGGCGACTAATAGCTAGTAGGTGGTAGAGTAGAGTTACTAGTAACATGTTGGAAAATAACTCTACTCTACTTCTCCCACCACAAGCAAAATTGTCACTCTCCTGCACGCTATACTCCTGTAAACGTGATCACTTCAGTAGTAGAGTTTCTAGTAGATTGGCGACGGAAAACAATTCACGAACTATTTTCAACACTCTACTGCGTGTGAACAGTTGCTTGTTCTACAATCGATAGAGTGGGCAAGAAACTAGCTCTACTAGGAACTCTACTCTACCAAAAACTCTACCCGTGTAAATCGGCCTTTAGCATAGAAAATGTCAGCTGCTCTATTGATAACTCGTCAAAATTTGGAGGTCCCTCAAGATTGAGTGTGCTTGGAAAACCCCGACATTATTGAATTTGTGCTTTGTTAAAAATCATTTGTTGCATAAGGATGTTGTACAAATGAGTCTTTTGGATAGGATAAATGCGTTTCGCAATTCCAGCAGCTTTCAATCGAACACGACTTCACATACTGGCTCACTGGTCTGCGTAATCGGAAACGAGCATTCTATTTGCACACTGTTTGACTAATGGTTAAAACTCAGATGATAAGAGAAAGCTAGTGAGAATGAGAACAGGTGGCTGAATGCTCTCGCACAAGTGAAACAACACCCTGGTCTGATGATCCGAATGCAATAATGGAGAATTTGGACTTGAGTAAATAGGATGGGTTGGAGGGGAAGCACATTCCCTGGAGTTTCCACCCCCTGATCAGGGAGGCTGCCTCTGCCTGGCGCTTCTCATTACACAGGATTCTGCAGGATGAAAGACTGCTTCTGGGCTGAATTCCTATCAACCAATCCTCCAGACTACTCTTTCCACTCCCTTTGACACTTGAACCTTTCCAGCTTCCTCTCTCTCTCTTTCCAGCATTTCATGTTCTTCTCTCCAATTCGCGTCCCAACGATTTTTCCAATACCATTTCATACTTTTGCTGCATCCTTCATCAAAATTCTAGCATCATTCTCCCACTTCTCTCATTACTCAAAAAAATCAATATATCAATGTAGCTTCAATACGCAAGTAGGAGAAATTTCTGCGTTATTGTGTTGAAGCAGTTATATTCGTCAAGTACAATTGTGATTCACCTTTGCAAGTCTCTTTCAAATAGAACAATTATGGGAGTTCATGGTCCAGTTTAAACCCAAGGATGCAAAACAATAACTTATGATTTTGACATATTGTCCTGTTGGGAGGCTATAGATGAATGGCTTTTTTCTGACAATGATTATAAGTAAGTATTATATTAAGGAATGCAAGCTGAAGAGCTGGAGTAGCTATTAGAGGGAGAAATTAGGACGTTGATGTTGTCAGAACTTCAATCTGATGTATCGCTCTCCAACATGTGAATGACTTATTAAATATCAAGTGAAAAGACAGGATATTGTCAAACCACTGGTTTATTAAAAAAATCAAGATACCGGTTTCGGTTGCTACAACGTTATTAATCTCTGGTGAACTTAAACCTCAAGTAAAGAGCAGCAGTGTTTGTGCTAACGGTAAAGCTCCACTATTGGTAGACGCTTGAATTAATGACAGTGAACGTCTGCTATTTGCCCAGACAAGCTCCTCCCTAAGCTAATCAGTTAGGAGCTTGTCAAGGCCAATAGACATTCATGTCATTGGTTCACGCTTCTTTCAATGGCGGAAACTCACCGTTAGTATAAACACTGCTGCTCTTTACTTTAGGTTCAAGTTTACCAGAAATTGATAATGTTGTAGCAACGAAACTGGTATCTTGATTTTTTAATAAACCAGTGGTTTGACAATATCCTGTCTTTTTATTTGATAAGTGATAATAATATTTGTCCCTCTAAAAGCAACTCCAGCTCCTGTGAAATGAATTTAACGACATGTCTTCTAAGCTTATATAGTTGATGGAGGTTTTCATCCATTTATATTTCATAGTTGCTTGACCAATGGAGGTTTGATGAAATCCAGTGCAAATTTGAGGGATATGGACAGGAAGCGAAATATATGATAATAATGGATGTGGTAGAGGGAAGTAGCCAATATCAGATATCGACTGGCTTGGGAAGGGAGAAGAGCTGATAATATATGGTGAAAGATTATATAGCTGGCAGGCTGGATGTCAGGTTTTTGGTGGGGGGAGGGGGTTTTGAGGTGAAGGGGGAATTCCAGCAGGAACTGTCCTGTCCCCTTCTCTCTCATCCCATTCATCGCTGTATATTGATCCCCAGAATGTCAATGGACAAGCTCAGAATTGAGACATAGGCGGAACCTGGGCTTTACCGAGTAATAATCGAGCTTATAAGAGATATCAGCTGCAAGGATTCCATATTTGTTGGCTTCGACTACTGTTTCATTGAATTGGGTTGTCTTTATATCTCCGCAGTGGAGTGGCAACAGGTATTCGTTATGAGCCATTTTTAGAGCTTCAAATATGAAAGAGCGTTCCAAAATTACAACTTAACTTCCGATATAGTTATAAAGTACTAGAAAAAATGAAAACCGAAAATTCATGGTCAAAGTCAATATACAGTTCGTGGGCCTATATCTCGGTATGAACATTTAAATATATGCGGCAAAAGCAATTCAACAAAAATTGACAAATTAAATTTGGATTGAAGAGAATTTAGAAATATCAATTCAATAAATTCTCAATAAATATTCATATATTTTCCATATTCATATTTTTTCCTCGTTCCTAGAAACTCTTGGAAGTATAAATAGAATGAGTGATTCTCTCAGTATTATTTATATTTTGAAAATTTAAGCTTTTAGCTCTGGTAGGATTACTGTAATTAAATTTGCACTCTCTATAGCTAGTGAATTTTTGAGAACTACGTTTTTGGGGATGATGGAGATGATAGTGTATTATCAATTATTTATTACATGGATAAGAACAAGAAAATGAATATTAATCAATTGAGAACTGGATTATACAACCCAATTATGAAAAAGGAAGATTTAAAGTTTTCCATATTGAATATCAAAACGGTGACAATTAAGAGACAAATTATCTTCCTACAAATTATAAAAGTGAGGAGCATTATAATCTTGATTTTTTCATCTTGGACCATAATTCAATATTCGCACAATAAAAACTTCATAAGGAGACTGAACGTCCTAGCAAAAATTCACGCCTGTTTGAGGAATCGAAATCTGATAATTAATAAACAAGCAGTTCTAGTAAGGCATCTACCAGATTCGTCACGCTATTCACGTTGATAGAAATTACCATTTAGCATGCGAACAAATGCGAATCGTTCTTAACACCTCAAACAACACGAAACATGTTATTTTAAGCATTCTTAATTGCTGATTATTTAAGCTCTGAAGACTTCAATTTCCTGCTGTTTGTTGTCAATTCATACCTCCATTCTATTGTTTAAGGAAGCCATGAAAATTAAAATAGTCCGGTTCCTTGTGTAATTCCGTGTGCAAGTTCGTGAGCATGGCAAGAGACCCTGATATTCTGTTTCTGGGGTATCTAAGGATATTCAAACCACTTGATGGACATTTGAGGGTCGCGTCTGGCTCGAGTAATGGCGGATATTTTGAGACTGCAGTGCTCCAAGAAAATGCTTATAGAATCGTAACCAGTGGAGATACAGACTTCATATTACCGGTAATCGATTCACAATAAATTTTTATACAATTTTGATTATCACTTATTTTGTGATAAAATGTAACCTAAATCCAAAAAAAGCCTTTTTAAAAAAAAATGTGTTTCCCAATATCTGTTTACAGTACAAATTTTGTGAATATCATTTGAAAACAACTTTTTTCGATAGACTATTGGGAACAAGAGTATTGGCAATAGTATTTGTGATTGATTCCCGTTAATTAGAGGGTTTCATGAATATGGGTTTCAAAGTTATGGATTTCTACATATTTCCTTGTACAACAAAAAATATTATATATCCACTAAAAAAAGAGCTAAAACAAATATTTATATCCTTATATTAAAGTTTTTTGTATTAAAAATATTTTTTGTGAGATCATTTTTAGAGGAAAACCCCACTCTACCGCCCTTATTCAGGTTATTTCAAGTAGGAAGGACTCTTCAAGGATAATAAAATAAGGACCGCCGTAACTTTCGTAAAAGTTGGCGGATCTTGGAAAACTTTAGCTCATTGTTTTCAGCTCGTCAAGGCGGTTGAAATGCATATATTATTTGTAAGATTTGATCGAGATTGAATAATTTCACAACCTTGAATACTTTGAGTTCATCTACATATACCAAGAAAAATGCGACTTTTTGTGTTAAAATGCGTATATCTTGGATGAAATTGACTGGAAAATTTTCCATTCCCGCCCAAATTGTTGAGCATAAACTCTGATATTATTTTATGTATAAAAATAAAGAATTCGTTCTGCTGGAATTGGATTTTTTAAGAAAAACAAAATCTGAAAATTCACTTTTCCATTTTTCCCTACTATCACTAACTCAAAAATTCCATTTAAATTGAGATTTATCAGAATTATTGATGCGTTTTGAATCTCAAATCATAGAGAATTGAAATCTCTGCAATTTCAGATTGAAGAAACATCCATAAATTAAATCAATACACATTTTGTTATAAACATACATCCAGAGAAACAGCTCTTTAAAAAAAAATTTTCTCATTATCTCTCTACAGTATAAATTTCGTGAAAATGATTTATAAAACAATTTTTCTTGGATGGGCCTACAATATTTTAAGAGAAGGATTTTTAGTTTCCCGTTCATTGGAAAGATTTATGAATATTATTGATTTCCAAGTGATAGGTTTCCCTGTTCGAAGATGTTTACTACAATGGAGAAATGGTTCTCATGAAATTGGGCTGCCAAGAGTGGTTACTTTGATCTTATTGGATACAATAATTAGTTCATCAGATTGAAAACCATTTCTGTGCTTGAAGAAATCTTCACAACTTTGATTATCACAAATTTTGTGTCAAAATGTAACAAATGTATAAATGAAATTCATATATTTCTGGTCCAGGAATTGGCATTTATGAGTGTGAAATCTACCTTTTCGGTAAATAGAACACGAATTATATTACTTTTAGCATATTAAATTCCGTATACGTGTGATTTTGCTGTAAGTTTCCACAATCTATAATCTATTTGGTATATTCAAGCAAACTGCATGATATCAAATCTTCAAATTTCATAACATTTTTGCAGCATATATATTTTATAATCTACACGAATGAAGTAAATTGAACTGAATTTGCTGAAGTACCGTAATGCAGAAAATAGTAACTATGATAATAACTGAAAATAATAACTGTTATGATCGAATTGAGTAGCCTATGCAAGTTTGACAGAAAAGGGCCTAGCTCCTAAAAAAATGATGGATGACTGGAAATTGTCTTTAACCACTGTGGGCATCCCAAATAAGTTCAATCATGAGATTGTGGAATCTCTATATCCTTGTATTGAAGTTCTCTACTGGAATGCTTCTTGTGAGATCATATTTAAATATAATACTCACTATATCGCCCTCAATTCAGGTTGTTTCAAGGACTCTTTATGGATGATAAAATAAGGACCGCCGTAACTTTTGTAACAGTTAACGGATCTTAACAAACTTTAGATCTTTGTTTTCAGCACATCAAGGCGGTTAAAATGTGAATATTATTAGTGAAATTTCATCAAGATTGAAGAATTTCACAACCTTCAGTACTTTGAGTTCATCCACATCTCGTATATCAACAAAAATGCGACTTTTGGTGTTAAAATGGGTATATCTTAAATGAAATTGGCAGGAAAATTTTGTATTTCAGCTCAAATTGTAGAGCATGAATTCCCCCATAATTTTATATGTAGGAATCATGATTTCGATTATTTGAAATTGGATTCATTGAAAAAAACAAACACTAAAAATAAACTTTTTCATTTTTCCTTACTATCACTGTCTTCAAAATACAATTTTAAATTTAGATTGATTCAATAAATGGTTGTGTCTTTGATTTAAAATTGTACGGATTTCAATTCTCTATGATTTGAGATTCAAAACGCATCCATAACTGTGATAAATCTCAATTTAAAATCAAATTTTGGAGATGGTAATGGTAGGAAAAAATGGAAAAGTGAAATTTCAGATTTTGTTTTTGTTAAAAAATCTAATTTCAGCAGGACGAATTCATTATTTTTATACATAAAATAATATCAGAGTTTATGCTCAACAATTTGGGCGGGAATGGAAAATTTTCCAGTCAATTTCATCCAAGATATACGCATTTTAACACAAAAAGTCGCATTTTTCTTGGTATATGTAGATGAACTCAAAGTATTCAAGGTTGTGAAATTATTCAATCTCGATCAAATCTTACAAATAATATATGCATTTCAACCGCCTTGACGAGCTGAAAACAATGAGCTAAAGTTTCCCAAGATCCGCCAACTTTTACGAAAGTTACGGCGGTCCTTATTTTATTATCCTTGAAGAGTCCTTCCTACTTGAAATAACCTGAATTAAGGGCGGTAGAGTGGGTTTCTCCTCTAAAAATGATCTCACAAAAAATATTACAGTACAAAACTTTAATATAAGGATATAAATATTTGTTTTAGCTCTTTTTTTAGTGGAAATATAATATTTTTCGCCACACTGGTATGAAATGGACTGTTTTACATGCTTTATACGGAGGCCGAAAACGCTCGTTTTCAGGCGAGGTCGCCAGCAACTCGCCGGGAAAATGCGTTTTTCGGCCCTAGGGCGGTAAAATAACCTTGAATGTCAGCTGACTGAAGGTCGTTGTCGATTTAAGGGTTAGTCGATCAATAGGTAGCATCCCGGCTTGATTGCATTAAATGTCAGCTGTTTTGGGAGTCAATGTCGACTTATTGGTATTTCGATGTAAAGGTAGTCTCTCATCTGTTATTTTGATTGGTAAGATCCCTTGTCAAGAGAACTGAACGTTGAAAGTTTTCACATTAATCAGTTGTTGAATAATAATGGAAAACTGCTTCAATAACTAATACTACTAATACTTCAACTTTGATAAGATTAAAAATGTTTGTATTGATTAACTTTTGAATAATGATGAACGTGAAATCCATGTTTGAACAATATTATTGTTGTCAGACTCTGTGTTACTTCGTCTAGCAGGTTAGCCAGCGCCATCTAGCAGGTGATAATGCAACTAGACTAAGCTTCTCTGTTAGCCAGTATCTGTCGAAAATCAACAACTTTGAATCTATATTGTACAATTTAGGATGATCGTACAAAAATTAACTTGGGCTTAAACGTTTCTGAACTAAGAAAATCGAATACACTGATAGTTATAAAGTAATATTCAGTCACTAAATCAATAAACTTTTGACGCAAAGTTCCAATAGCAAGCAAATGGCACCTACTCCAAATTCAGCATAGGCGAAGATAGCATAATAAGGTTACTGGTCTAGCTGATCTTGGAACTGATTAACTGATAATTTATTTTGTTTTCATTGATGTTGTGTGCCGAAAAATAAATTTCGACACCACGGGTCGAAAATGTAATATTCCGTCTCTCAATCTTTTCTAGTCCTCGGCCTACGGCCTCGGACTTGAAAACCGATTTCGAGCCGTTAAACGCACATTTTCGGCCCTAGGTACGAAATATACTATTTTGTTGTACAAGGAAATATGTAGAAATCCATAACTTTGAAACCCATATTCATGAAACCCTCTAATTGACGGGAATCAATCACAAATACTATTGCCAATACTCCTGTTCCCAATAGTCTATCGAAAAAAGTTGTTTTCAAATGATATTCACAAAATTTGTACTGTAAACAGATATTGATAAACACATTTTTTTTAAAAAGGCTTTTTTCTGGATTTAGGTTACATTTTATCACAAAATGTGTGATAATCAAAATTGTAGAAAAATTTATTGTGAATCGATTACCGGTAATTTGAAGTCTGTATCTTCACTGGTTACGATTCTACAAGCATTTTCTTGGAGCGCTGCAGTCTCAAAATATCCGCCATTTTGAATCCGCCATTACTCAAGCCAGACGCGACCCTCAGATGTCCATCAAGTGGTTTGAATATCCTTAGATACCTAAAAGCTAGTCTGAATTTTATGGAGAAAACACATTTGTCTCTCAATGATTAAAATGAAAAGGTGACCTTTATAGAGTCGGCTTTATTTGAAAAACTAAATTTTGAGATCTATCTTCTCCTTATCAGTTCAAGTACCTAGCAAACACGAAATCGAGTTTGAAACATCCATGAAATCAAACTAGATATCTATGATCTATCTCATTATATTGTTCCTGTTGACTGGGAAATGACTGGGAAATCTCTTAAAGCATGCGATTAGTGTCTGTCCGATAATTTAAAAGTTCCTGAATCGATCTCAGTTAATTAAAGGCAGGGACTTCAACCAAAAACGTAGTCAAGGGACATAGTGCTATCGGTCTTGTATACGGTATCTGAAAAGAAGCGGTCTTCCCTCATCATCATCCTTCCTATGAAGGCTGAAATTTTGAAACCACTAATCCATGTGGGCGTTCATCTTAGATAAAATTTGATTCTAGAAAAGCTCCATTACATTGACTGATTGGAATCGTCCACATAAAAATATATGAAGTAAGTTTGAACTTCTACCAGGGGAATGATACATTGTTTATTGCGGGAAGTTAATAGATATCTTTAAGTAATACATTATGCACCAAAGCAGCTCAATTTTTTAAAATTTTACAAGCAAACAATATTGATAGCAGAACTAAAAATCATCAGCAGAACTAGAAATCTATTGAACCGAATCGGGTTTTCGGCGTTTTCCTCATTTTTCGAGAACCAATTGGTAGAAAATGTTGATATTTGGTGGGCAGGTTCAGATAAGGTCTAGAAATGTTGTGTTGAAATATTTTTTAAGACGTTTTTTCAAGCCTCTTGACAGCCGAGGGAGAACGTCTGGGCTTAAGAAGGGGGTGTCGCTGATTCGGACACGCACCCCTGGAATGGCCCACGTACCGCCGGAACTGGGTGTTGGGAACCTGGCCTAGCCAGGGTGACCCCGGCCCCAGGCCAATCTCCAGTTGAAGCTGGCCGGGCGAGGTGGCAGTGGTTAACCACAGGGGGAATCAAGGCAATGTCCTATGGTCCGCCTCCGTAACTAGGTTGAGAATCAAGGCGAGTTCTGGGCCTGCCTCCGTAACTGGCTTAGTTTCAGGGGGATCCAGGTGGGTCCTACACGTTCCGCCTCCGTCCCTAGGGGGAATCAAGGCGAGTCCCAATGGCACGCCTCCGTAACTGTGGTGCTAGCTCCACCTGGAGCAATGCTCTGGCATGCCATAGCAGATACAGAGGGCTCTGGGTGGGTCGGCCGATAGAGGTTACCCATGTCAGGGGTCCAGGGGGCGGAGCCCCCTGGCTAGGCGGAGAAGGCGAGCGAAGCGAGCCTGCCGGCTAGTACAGTATTAACACATGTGATGATAACGAGGTTATTTCGTATTTATAATTTGATATTTCAGTGAATCAACAATGTTTGTAGAGCCAACTAAAACTGATATCAAAATTAAGTAAACAATCAATAGGCCATTAATACATTCTTTTTATTTTGATTGATGTGAGATTTATTCTATTTATTCATTTTGATGTCAATTCTAACATCAATAAAACAATCAATAGGAAGCAATCGGAAGTTAGGAGTCTCTCAGTAACAAAATTCAGAAGGCTGCGGCTTCTGTAACTCCCACCCCGTCCCACGTTAGCCAATGGAGATTGATTGATTGACCGTTCTCATTAGAGGGCGAGACTAAACTGGCCAATAATGGTGGCTTCATTTCAAAATACGAGTGTGTGTAGGTGTTTGTGAGTGAGTACAAAAAATAGAGAAAGAACGATTAAGAAGAGTAGGGCGATAATGGATCGATAGGTTCACTTTCTTCTCTCTTCTGCTCTTTCTCTCTCACTCTGATTTATTTTGTGTTTGAAAGTAGGTTGTTGGAATATGTGAATCTGGCTTTTCCTTAACTCGATTCTACATTATTGATTTCTTGGTCCCTAAGATTGACCAGTATTATGCTCTAATAATGTAATAATTATATTGAATAATCTTCAAGTCATGAGGTTTTAACAGAATAAATCTATTGTGATCAAGCCTGGTGCTTTTGTATACAGAATTGAGTAATCGATTCTTCAAAAATCCATCGGTTTGTATTTCATATAATGACAAGGCTTTAGTGCATTTCACCGAGAGAAGATGTTATTTTGCGATTTTTTCAATATGCAAAGAATAGTATGAGTCAGAAATATTAATGTTCCAATTAGAATATTATATTGTTTGTGTTTATTTGAAAGAATATTCAAGTTGTATCACTAGCTGGTACAATCTTCAAATTTAGCTTATTTGTGTTTAAGTGCACTTTTTTTAATTCATCTTGATATGATTTATTTAAAATTTATCTCAACAACATACATTTTAATTCAATTTCTGTTCACACCATCCAGAAACGAATGACATCGCTCACATATTTATCAAATTGAGAGAGGAATCACTGTTTTATACTGAAATTTACTGTCGGATTTCCTATCTCGTGAGTTCATGTGCGAGCATGAGAGCTTGTTCCCGAAAGGGCAATCGATAGATTCAGTACTATTCAGAACTATTCTCACTGCTATAACTTGTGTAAATATAGCTCTCAAAATGGAGAAGTTCGTATCAACACCTTCCATATTGACTTTGAACAGTTTAATATTGGCTATCACCATTAAACCATTAAACAGTGCTATCATTCCTATCATACATGTACTGTGATATGTATGTTGATGAATAAAATTGTTCTATCAAAAAAACTAAGCCTATTGCTGTGATAGAAATATTACAATATCAAAATTATAAAAAAATTCGCTCCGGCAGCTGGCGGTCGGAAAGAGTGCATTTCAAATTCTATGATGGCTCGAATCATATGACTCATAATGAGCTATTCAGGGTATGAATTCAAAGGTGCCGTTTTCGAAAAACCCATAAAAAACACAATTTTCGGCATATTATTCGCAATTTTCTCCGCCATTTTTGATTGGATTTTTTCCGTTCATGGCTCAAATTGTAGGGCATAATAAGGCTATTATACACACCAATTTTCAAAACGATCAAGTCATTGGTCGATTTGTAGTGATTTTTCAAAATTTTCATCCCCTAATTTCACCCCCTTCCCTTGGACCAATTTGGCTGGCTAACGAACTTGACCGAGATATTAACACTAATGATTTTTGCGCAAAATTTGGTCGCTCTCCGACAAGCCCTTCCGGAGTTATCGTGTTAACAAGAATCTGTACATATATAAATAAATATATATATATATATATTTATATATTATAATATATAATAATATATATATATTATATATTATATATATAATATATATATATATTTATAAATATATATATAGAGATATATGAATTTGAACGGACATCAGATTCGTGTTCTGGGGGCTCGGAAACGTGTAAAAAGTATATCGCATCATATATTTGCGATTATCCGGTCAAGACCAATAGTGCATTTTTCAAATGAAATGCACCAAAACTTGATACCAATCCATCGGTTTTGAGATATAAATTAGTACCGTATGATAGAAATATGTTCTATCAATTTGGGGAAGTGGGAACTGTGAAGTATTTTCATCTCCTGATGAAATGGTAAAAACCATCGGTTCTCATCTTCTGATTTGGACGTAGTTATGCAGAAAGGAACCAATCCGGGAATCCCTCCATTCTTCCATTTATATAACTTCTGAACCGCAGGAGCTACAATGAAATGGTGAGACATAAATTATAGAGAATTTAATGTACTGAAAAATGAGGAAAAGTTTGATCTCTCATTTCCAATGAGTGCTAAGATACATTGAATATAAGAAACCTTTACAAATGGAAACTTTGAGGGGTGCAGAGAGGGTAGCAGAATGAGGGGGGGGGGGAATTTCGACAGAACATTTTTCTTTATAATATTATTCCATGAGTAAAAAAATCAGCCTCATATGACTCTTTTTCTCTGAAAAACAAAAATTTTAGTCTGGTTCCTATGGAAATTATGTGGGTTGGCTCCTTTCTGCATAACACATAAAGTAGGATATGTTTTTTGCAGAAAGGAACCCACATAAATGCCATAAAATGGGAAATTAATGCTTTTTTGTATATAAATATTTAGTTTTTCTACAACTGCGCGTAAAACAAATTCAAATTCAAATTTTCAAATTGTACACTTTACATCGATTAGCAATACAAGAAAATCATTGTACAATAGAATAAGAAGCTCACAAGACTTTTCGTCTGTTCGTGAGCTTTAATTTTAAATTAAATAGACATGTAAAAATTAAATTAAGGAAAATAATAAAGTAGATTAGTAAAATTTGAAAAAGAAAGAATAAAAATTTACGATAAAGTTATCTGCTATTAAGCAGAAAACCCCCAAAGAAAAGATGAAGAAGAGAAGAAGAAGAAGAAGAAGGAGTCGAGTCGAGGCAGTGGTAGCGGACGGTTGTTTTTCGATTCAGCTCCGGTTCAGATAAGATAGCCCGTTTATTTTTATTACTTGCCTGTCAATTCTAATAACGAACTGTTTCATAACCTAGCTTTTTTATGTATAAATATTGATTAATATAGTCCAATCGTAGCAAATTTTACTAATCAATTAACACCATATTACATTTTACTTTTCCTTTTGAATCCTATACTTCAATATAAGTTACTTGATATTTTTAGTCTGTACGGCAGCATAGAAAGTTGATCCCAATTCTGAATAATAGAGAACGTTCATAATAATCATATTTTCTGAAATTAATAGATTGGTATAAGTTTTAACCAGCTCATTTAGAAAATCCGTTATAGACTGTTACAGTACGTGAAGAATCTTTCTCTGTTAATTAATCTTCGATAAATCTCTGGTAAATCCACACTCCCACATTTTTATTTATTCATTTATTTTTTATTATTATTATTATTTTTTTTAAATTAAAACTTATTGTTTTCTCTCATGTTGAACAGTTAAACAAATAATTTGAACAGCTGACTGATAAATTTGATTAATTTTATTTCCATTAGGATTTTATTTGGATTATTTACTGATCTGCCTCTCACAACGAATCAACTAATTTAATTATTCAATAACTTTCCACACAGATATCACCTATTTCAGAGACTTACGAATACAATAAATAGACGATTTTGATATTCCAAGTGGCAAACATACATTCTTTTGTGTACCACCTGTCCTTGTAAGCGGTGTATAGGTATAGGGGTGTATTATTTGTAAACCCTGTGCAGCCTTGCTCTGGGCATTTGTCGGGTTTGTCCCGGAGGCGGACGGGATACACCCGATATTTATTTGTGGAAACAAAGGGGCCACATTAATTGGCAGTAACTCGGTTCATAGTGGAAAGCAGACTGAAACTGCGCTGTTGAATTGACCCAGGATTTTCAACTGAAAACTTCTAAACATACTCTACGAACTCTTTGAAGATTTCTATAAAATAATAAATTAATTTCTTATTGATTCCTTTCTACATTCAACTACAATATAATAGTATATTACTACAGTTTCGTGTTCTTGAGAGTCTCTTTCTTAGCCAGCGTTTATCTCTGATTGTCGACGTTATCTCTGGAGCTTATCTCGTGATGGAGTCCCAAAACAAGGGATGAGCTGGCATCTCTAATCGCTATAAAAATTCGTAATTTTAACTCATCACTATCTTGATTCCTGACGCCGTACAGACTGATATCAGTTGTGATTTTTACTTTCATTGACTAGACAGAATAAGAATTCTTAAACGTTTTTATCACAGAATATTAGTTATTTCTGTACCATAATATAATTGGATATTTATTATGATTATATTAATATATCCCTAATTCATCTTCCTTGTTTTTTATTCTGAAGTTTCCTTTCATTATCTTTCGTCCACACACTACTTTACATAAAACTGTGAATGACACATTACATGTAATACTATTAATCCTGTCAACTAGATTTCTGATTGAACGTCTGTATAGATGTTTCTTATTCTAATTTAATAATACATTGCCTGAATTTCAATTTAATCAACATTAAATTACTAACACTTGAATCTGTACTAATCTGTACTTGAATCTAATCAATACTACTTTTTTTCTCTCCTCTCTATCCTAAATAGAGCATAGCTGTAAGTTATTCATAAATATATTCTCTCCTGAATTTCAGAGCAAACCTGGGCCCTGGCTTATAAAGATTTACAGCTTGTTTTTCTGATGAAAAACAAGTGATTGGGATTGTAGATTCACCAATAAAACTCTCAATTTACAATGTTCCAAATTTTGGAACGAATCAGCTGTTGAATCAACGATCAGCCAAAACTCACTAGAAGACCCTAACATTCGAATCCAAATGGCCGCGATGGTTCGAGTGGAATAGGAAATCCCATGTATTCTTTATTCTTTCTTCACAATTGCGACTTGGTTTCCAAGTATTTTAAGCAAAGGATGAATGAGTGATGATGAATGATGAAGGTTTAAGATGTAGGGTATATGTCTATGTAAATTGGTTCAGACGAAAAATTCACGATATCACTGTTCAAACTTGAATCATCGCGGCCATTTAATATTTCAAGGCTAGGGTCTTCTGACTTGGTTTGTTTACGATTTTCTTTGTAGGTTATGATAATATTTTAGCGACAAAAATGATTCCTGTTCAAATCTTACTATAAAAATAATGGTTGATATTTATTATTAAATATATTCATAATAATAAATCAATTTATATATCAAAATCATTAAATTAGGAGCAAAGTTTTGGTTTTAAAGGAATAGCATTGGACTATTCCGATATTCTATTTACTTGAGGTAAATTCGTTTCATGTCATTTTTTTAATCAGCTGAAACTGTAGAATTTGCTTTTTATTGGAAACATTTATGAGACAGAAACGCCCATAAAATCCACGAATTATGAGTAATGTGGATTGTAAAATGTTTATAAGCCAGGGCCCAGAAGTTGACTACTATTGGTACTCTGATTGCAATGGAGGATTTTATAATAGGGAAAACTAATAAGGGAAACCCTAAGTTGACGTTTCGCTATTTTACTTACAGGTTTACAACAGCTGTTAATGCAGCTGGTTTACGCCACTGGCGATGTTTAAACATAAAATGTAAGGCTGCTTTGAAAACAGACGGGGAAATAACTAAGATAGTAGAAATGAGTCAGTCAATCTCACATAATCATCCCCCTCCTGACAACAGATCCGATCTTTTCGGCGAAGACTCTCTCAATGAGGAGTCAACTGTTGTTGACGACTTCGACTCTCTTAACAATACGGATAATGTTCTGTCCTCCGTTTCTAGTGTACTGAAGGATGCTGATTGTAGCACTCCGATTAATTTAAATTCTTCACTCCATCCTGATCCAAATGAATTGAATTTGAACAATAGCAAATGCATTGATTCCTTAAAGAAAGAAAATCTAGACTTAATTGAACAGATGGTTGTACTGAGACAGCAATGGAATGATGCTTTGAACCATTGCATCGAGGTGGACAAGCAGCTAATAGAGTGTAGGGAGGTGACTGATCGCATGAAGATTAGTATAGAGGTTCTGGAAGCTGAGAACTCCACTTTAAAAAATGAGAAAGATTCACTCAATTTAGAGTTACAAGACCTAAAATCCTTTTATTCACCAGGCAGCACAGCCCAGCGCCAACAATGAAATCCCATTACAGTACCGACAGACAATTCATTCAGAATATTTCAGGGCGGTGATACAGAGGTGGACGACAGAATTGATCGAGACTGTAACAAAAACACAAGGAAAACTCATAAGAATAAAAAAAGAAGGAGAAAATTGTTGGTGATGGCTGACAGTCACGGTAGGGACCTGGGATGGGATTTGAACAACGATCTGCGAAATGATGGCTTTGAAGTTACAGTGGTTGCTAAACCCGGCGGAAATTTTAAAGCAGTAACAAGTGACTTGATTAAAATCACAAAAGACTTTGACTTTGAAGACAGAGTCGTGGTAATGGCCGGCACCAATGATATGGACGAGTGCATGAGACATAAATCTCACATTGACCTGCAACCTGTTTTCGAAACTTCAAGACAAACAAATGTATCAATATGTACAGTACCCATTAGATATGACAGACCACAAATGAACTTACACGTCAGGAAATTTAATGAATGGTTAACCAGGGCAATCTCTCGTACTGATGATGTAGGTCTATTGGACCTAGGGCTAGTGAACTTTGAAAGAGAAGATTATACTCGGCATGGTCTACACCTGAACAAGAGTAGTGGAAAAGAGAAGTTAAGGAAACTCATTAAAAATCACGTTATTGGCAATCGAACTAATAAGGATGTTACTGGGCTTAATAAATCACATGCTAATAGAGTGAATAGCGTAGAAGATGGCTGTCCAGGAGTTTCAAATTTGGATACATATAATAGCAGATCAAATAATTTTTTATAAGTGCCAGTGATTCTTGTGCAGATTATCAAGCAATAGACAGAAGGAAGACTCATTCTCATACTAACAATAAGCAGGATCATAAGAACAGAAATGGTTAAACAATAAAAAACACACCCAGATATAATAGACCGTTGACAATATTCCATCTCAACATCCAAAGAGGACTGCAAAGTAAACTAGACAGACTGCCTATTGAGATAGACAAGTATTCTCCAGATATATTGATTATCTCAGAACATGGATTGAGAATTGAGCAATTGAACATCACAAATATTGAAGGATATAGATTATTAAGTGAGTACTGCCGGTCAGAAAAAATGTGGGGTGGTATTGCACTATTTATAAAAAATAACATATCTATAGAGATTGAAAAGATTCAACTCAATGATCTAAGTGAGCCAGCTGAACAAACTTTCGAAACTGTAGCAGTGAAGATGAAGTACGGAGCTCACAAATTTATTCTAATAGGCACATACCGTTCCCCAAGTACTACTACAACAGCTTTATTTCTAGAAAAACTAGGCCATCTTCTGCAACAGCAAGCAAAAAATAACAATCATATTCTTATTCTGGGGGATGCGAACTTTGACATTTTAAAAACCGACAACCAAGGAGTGAAAGACCTTGAAAATTTACTCATTGAATATGGGTGCAGGATTTATGACATTCCGGTAACAAGAAAAACTCAGAGCACCGCATCCAGTATCGATGGCTGCTACACTAACATACAGAAGGAAGATATACATGTTCTAGCAGAAAGCTCAGCCATATCTGATCACCATCACATAATATGTAAAATAAAAAATAAGAATAGAGCCCGGCAACCAGCATTTCAATACTCTCGAAGTTCTTCCTATGCAAAATTATCTGAATTAAGAAATCTACTAAAATCAACAAACTGGGAATCAGTATACACACCAGCCTCTATTGAGGCAAAATATAATAATTTTCTAATGATTGTGCGCCAATCTCTTGACCAGGTTATGCCCAGGATATCAAAAAATATCAATACAACTAATAAACATATATTTTGGGACAGCAAAATTCTCCGATTGAAAACCCATTTACAACGAAATCAGGACAGATATACACTTACAGGATCAAATTATGATAAAATAAAGTACCAAGAAACCAAACAAATTTATGATATGGAAGTAAAGAAGAGAAGAAAAACCCATACAATAGCCAGAATTATGCAGTCAGATAATAAAACAAAAGAAATTTGGAAATACATCAATAAAGAGCGGAATAAGCAGTGTAGTCAATCCAAAAACATCATCCTTGTTGACAAGGGCGGTCAAATTAAAGATCCGTACTTGATCAGTAATATTTTCAATGAATTGTTCACAACAAACCCTGATCCAGACAAACCAAATAGTACTAATATAGCTCCAAACAAAAATATACCAGCTCTCTTAACATTTGAAAGAATTACAGAGTCTCATTTGAACATTCTTTTCAATAAGCTCAAATCAAATAACTCGGCTGGTTTTGATGAGTTATCAGGAAGGATAATAAGATTCTGTAAGAACGAGATAATTAAGCCAATATTGCATATAATAAACTCCTCACTTAGTCAAGCAGCTTTACCCAAAAAATTGAAGATAGCCAAAATTTATCCAAAACACAAAAAAGGAGACATACATGATCCTAACAATTATAGACCAATAGCCAACCTACCTATTGTATCTAAAATTCTGGAACGAACAGTTTATGACCAACTAGTCAACCATCTGGAGAATAATAAGTTGATAACATGTTTCCAGCATGGGTTCAGGAAGGGGCGGAGTACAAATACAGCTTTGGCTGACTTATGCAACGCAATAAATGAGATCTGGGAAAATAAAAAGACAGCATCAGGACTATTTTTGGACCTCCAAAAAGCTTTTGACAATCTAGATCAGAACATACTGATTGCTAAGCTCAAGCGGCTCAACATTGGTGAACTGGCCTTACGTTGGATTCAGAATTATTTTGATGAGAGATTCCAATATGTGGACATATGCTACCAGAACAAAACTAGCTTACAAAGTATTCACTCATCAATGAAAAAAGTTACTAGAGGAGTGCCTCAAGGATCAATCTTGGGACCTCTATTCTTCTTAATTTACATTAATGATTTTCCAGAGCAGCTAACAGATAACAAAAAGTGCATCCTTTTCGCTGACGATACAACAATTATTTTACCCACTAAACAGAGAGGAAACAATAGTACAGTGAACTTGGCATTTGAAGAAGCCACATCAATATGCGATAGTCTGAGACTAAATATCAATAAGAAAAAGACAACACTCATTGATTTCACACCCAATAACGGCAATGGAGAGGATGGGGTGTTGAGAGAGGATGGCATGCTGGCGGTGGGCTCTACTAAGTTTCTTGGTGTGATGGTTGACAAGAAGCTGAGCTGGCAACAGCATTCTGACTATCTAACTAAGAAATTATCTTCAGCACTTTATGTGGTAAGACGAATCAGAAACACCACTGATGAAAAAACAGCCCTAACTGCTTACTATTCACTTTTTGCTTCGCACCTGCGATACGGAATTGTTGCCTGGGGAGCTGCACCCCAAAACTGTCTCGACCGAATTCTAAGAATACAAAAGAAGGCAATACGAACAATCTTCCAAACAAATGTAATCGACCACTGTAAGCCTTTATTCTTAAAAAACAAAATTTTCACTGTAATATCAATGTACATCCTAGAAACTATAATTCTGGCAAAAAGTTCAAATCCACCTCTGAGAGGTGACCAACACAGCTTCAACACGAGGAATAAGACCAATTTCGATATCCCTCAGCATCGACTCAATAAATTTCGGAACTCTCCAATTTGCACTGGATCACGATTCTACAATTTACTTCCTCTACATCTCAAAACTATTGAGAGCAAACAATTATTTGTCTCCAAATTGAAAAATTATCTTATTGTTAAGCCATATTATTCAGTCTCTGAATATATGGAGGAGCATAGCTTCCAACACTTGCGGGGTTAGATTATTAACAATTATATTATTAGAACTTGACAATTATAATTCATGATTTGACAATAAGATTATTATTAACATTTGACAATTCCCCGGTCTTATGACTGCGGCGAAGACCCAAAAAAACTGAAAACTGAAACTGAAACTGAAGCACAGCGAATGCAACAAGATTTTACGAGCTGAATTCTCCTCGTAAAGAAGCCCATTTCTGAGGAGAATCATCATTACGCTTGCTAACCATCTGCGCATGCGCAGTAGAATTACTTTACGCTCGCTAAGCAACTGCGCATGAGCAGTAGAGTTACTTTACGCTCGCTAATCAGCTGATCATGGCTCGCCAAAAGTAGGTCAGGTGGAGTCATAACATAACCTAACAAACGTCGACCATGTCTGATTGTACCTGTACCGGTAATTACACAAGAGTAATTTAATAGTTCGCAGTATTTGAGGACTGAAAAAACTGTAGATTAACAGGTTCGTGCAGTTGTAGAAAAAATATTGTATGTAATTCGCGCGTAATGCTTCTTTATCGCTCGCGCATTACGCTCTTAACACATAAATAGCTATCATGATATTAAGAGCACATATACGTTCCCAAAATCAGAACATCTTATATATAGGATAATAAAATGTGAGATATTATTGCAGTTTCATCTTTGGTACGCGATAGGCCTATCTCGAAAGTAGCTGATTGTGGGTTGGTTCCTTTCTGCATAACTACGTACATTGAGAATGAGTTGATGATGATGAGAGAACAATATTGAATAAGTTGGAAGTCGTGCTTGAAACGCTGAAACTCATTTTCTAATTGGCGAATGAGAATGAAAAGATTCGTAAGAATCAACATAGCTTTTTGATGGCTGGGAGTCCACCAAAGGCTGAATGCCCATCGATCTTTCATCATCATCATCATCTTCCGTCCTATCAATCAAACTAAGTCAGGATCTCCTCATGTGGGCACCATATCACAAAAATATGACCAGCCCAATTCCATTTCCTCTCGATTATAATTTTACATAATATAGTATCTTGTATTTTTATAATATCCAGCATAAAAAGTTCTATGATATTACATTATCTTATTCAATAGGCTACAATTCATTTATCCAGGACTAATACAAGAGAAGAAGTGGAATACTTCTGGTCGAGTGTTTGACTTTGGACAGCTTACAATTCAATGGTAGTTGGGACAAGGAGTAACACGCAATTCATGTTGAACTGGTGCTTTTGTTGACGTAGTGGCGTGTGCAAGAAGGTAGGTCAGCAGCATCTGCAGTTGTCATGGCAACGGCCTGTGACGTCATTTTCACCTCTTTTTTAATGCCATGTACAAGAGTCGAACCTATTCACAGCCGTCAATGCTGTTACCGCTGCTGGGGGAATCCCAGAGGAGTTTTCCTACCAATAAATTTACTACTGCCGGTATAGGCTGCTGATTCTACTGCTGCTGTTAGTATTACTTCTGCCGCTGATTGTGATGCTGCTGCAGTATCGAGCTGCTCGCCTAATCTGATCTGTGACAAGGGAGCTACGTGGAAATCTGTTTCAATATACACTGGCACTTGCTATCAGCTAGGTAACGTACTGTGCAAAAGCAGTGCCGATTTCTCCAAATACTTCGGGTGAGCTTCGTAACGGTTTCGCCGAGCAAGAGATTAGGAGAAAATGCAATTGACTTGGATACAATTTTTTCGAGATATTTGGAAAAATAGAAATAAAAGATACTTGGATACACAATAATAGTGGAAGAAGATAATGTCATATTCGAACATTACATTATCTAGAAAGAATAGTTCTATTTGTAACTATAGAATAGCAATCTAATTAAATTCCTTTTCTCGAGGCATTGGAAATAATTGATAGAGCACGAAAAATTAAGATGGCGGATACGACATTAAAGGACTTGGAATTTATGAGTATTTTTCTTCATATTGCAAGAGATACAGAAATCGGAAGCAAAGATACAACAATAGAGAATATTATTGTACTTCTCAATATTAGGATTGAACTTAAGAGAGGCAATTGGCATTGAACTTATGCAAAATTAAGAGAATAAGATAGAATGGCTATTTGAATACTGTCACCAATTGTGATAGTTACTCAAAATAAATTAGGATATAATCAAACGTTTCATTAACATATTATGTTCTATATTTATACAGTCACTAGCCGGCAGGCTCGCTTCGCTCGTCCCCAGACAGTGTCAGCAGTGTAAGTGTGTCAAACAGGCTCGCTTCGCTCGCCTGGAAAACCTCTGTCATTGTCAGCTGAGACAATTTCAGTTTGGAAGGAGGAATTCATTGTCAGCTGAGACAATTTCAGATTGGGAGGAGGAATTTATTGAACACAGATTTCTAGACCTAGCCTAGACCTGTTTACCAGATTTCAACATTTTCTGCCAATTTCTTCTCAAAAAATCTAAGAAAAACTCCTAAAATTACGAAAAATATTGAGCGTAACCTAGGAAAGTATAGCCTATCGGACATAGTTTCAAACTTCATTCAATATCTTCCAAATTAGTACATTTATAATCTCGCTGAACCATTGAATTTAACCAACAGTAAGGATTGGTCGTATCAAGGCGGATATGCAACCCGCAATACATCTACAATTTTGAAAAATCTGATTACTGGCGTAATCGATTAAACGGATTTCGAAAATATTCCAACATAACATTTATAGACCTTAGACAAACCTCTCCACCAAATATCAACATTTTCTACCGATTAGTTCTCGAAAAAAATTAGAAAACGCTGAAAAACTCAAATATTTTGCGTATCCTTATGAAGTTTCAAAAATCCTTTCTTAGCGCGTGTCTAAACGTTCAACTGAACATGCCGGCCAAATTTGAACGCATTCGGTTCAGTGGATTTTTAGTACTGGTGATGAATGAATCAGTCAGTCAGTGCCATTTCGCTTTTAGGCTGAGGCCGCACTCCCGGTGGGTAAAGCCTATGGAGGGTGGAGGGTAGTTGGTAAATCTATAGAACATACACACCATCCACAGTAATAAATCGTGTGAATGATATGACGTCATACTGTTTTTTGAGGTTATGATGTCCATATTTAAGAATTTCAGGATGGCGGCTGAACACATACCATTCATACGATGTATTACTGTGGTGGGTGTGTATGTTCTATAGATTTACCAACTACCCTCCACCATCCAGGCTCTACCCACCGGCAGTGCGGCCTCAGCCTTATAGATATGGACTTCTCCGCCTAGCCGGGGGGCTCCGCCCCCTGGACCCTCGACAGTATCAGAAGTGTGAGTGTGTCAAACAGGCTCGCTTCGCTCGCCTGCAACACCACTGTTATTGTCAGCTGAGACATAGTCTCGATTCGCTCGCCTGCATATTACGTTCAGAAGGGATTCGAAATATATTGAGCGCAGCATTTTTACACCTTATATGGACCTGTTTACCTAATTCCAACATTTTCTGCCAATTTGTTCTGGCTTTGTTTGTTACGCTAATATTAAGCGTAACCTTGGGAAGTATATCGGACAGAGTTTGAAACTTGATTCAATATCTTCCAAATTAGATCATCTATAATCTCGCTGAACCATTGAATTTACAGTTAGGATTGGTCGTATCAAGGCGGAATATATGCAACCCACAACACATCTACAATTTTGAAAACCTGATTACTGGCGTAATCTTGAATGGATTGCACAAATATTTTAACACAACATTTCTAGACCATATCTGAACCTGCCCACCAAATATCAACATTTTCTACCGATTGGTTCACGAAAAAATGAGGAAATCGCCGAAGAACTCTAGAAAAACAAAAATATTTGGCGTATCCTTTGAAAATTTTTAAAATCCGTTCTTAGCGCGCGTCTAAACGTCCAACTGAACATGCCTGCCAAATTTGAAAGCATTCGGTTCAGTGGATTTTTAGTTCTGGTGATGAATGAATGAACGAATCAGTGCCATTTTGTTTTTAAATATTTCTCCGCCTAGCCAGGGGGCCCCGCCCCCTGGACCCCCGACAGCATAGGCAGTGTAAGTGAGTCAAACAGGCTCGCTTTGCTCGCCTGCAAATTCCTTTCAGAAGGGATTCGAAATTTATGGAGCACAGCATTTCTACACCTAACCTGTTTACCTAATTTCAACACTTTCTGCCAATTTGTTCTGGAGAAATCTAAGAAAAACTCCGAAAATTCCAAAAAATAGTAAAAAGCCAATATTGAGCGCAACCTTAGGAAGTGTATTGGACATAGTTTGAAACTTGATTCAATATCTTCCCAATTAGTTTATCTATAATCTCGCTGAACCATCGAATTTACAGTTAGGATTGGTCGAATCAAGGCGGAAGATATGCAACCCGCAATACATATACAATTTTGAAAACCTGGTTACTGGCGTAATCTTGAACGGATTTCAAAAATATTCAACACAACATTTCTAGACCTTTAATGAAGAAAACGCAGAAAAACTATAGAAAAACTCAAATATTTGGCGTATCCTTGAAAAGTTTTTTAAAAACGTTCTTAGCGCGCGTCTAAACGTCCAATAGAACATGCCTGCCAAATTTGAACGCATTCGGTTCAGTGGATTTTTAGTTCTGGTGATGAATGAATGAATGCATGAATCAGTGCCATTTCGCTTTTATATATAGAGATTACAAAGAAAGATATAATTTAAGGAATGTGAATGAATTTCCACTAAAATAACAAGATAAAAATGATAATACAAGCTGTGTTCCATGTTTGATGAAGCCATTATCTCTTGGGTAATCTCGTTTAACGACACCTGCTCATGTTACCTAATTTTTGATGTTAAGCGAGGCGAATCACGCAATATTTCATGACAGATAAGAAGCTCGCTTTTTCGTTTAATCTTTTTTGAACGTTTCAACCTTCTCCAACTCATTTTCATCGGGCTAATTTGTTGAAGATTCAAACAGTTTAGATGGGAGGTGAAACCAATCATAAACTGTCTTCTAACCAGGCCGCACCCCCTAATTATCATTCATCAAATATTCGATCAAAAATCGAAAAATTGATAAAACGTAGCACAAGTGATAAATTTGTGTTTAGTAGCGAATTTGCAATTTTTGATCGCCATTTCTGAGATTTGGGTAAGTAAGATTTACACAATCGCCGCCATTTAACTTTTTCTTTAGAATCCGACTCTCTTCAACTTGCATTAATAAAAAATACAATTTTATGATTCCTTATCCCGTTATAACCCTTATTGTTGAAAAATCAGGTTTTTCAAAATTGTATATGTATTGCGGGTTGCATATCTTCCGCCTTGATTCGACCAATCCTAACTGTAAATTCAATGGTTCAGCGAGATTATAGATAAACTAATTGGGAAGATATTGAATCAAGTTTCAAACTCTGTCCGATATACTTCCCAAGGTTACGCTTAATATTAGCGTAACAAACAAAGCCAGAACAAATTGGCAGAAAATGTTGGAATTAGGTAAACAGGTCCATATAAGGTGTAAAAATGCTGCGCTCAATATATTTCGAATCCCTTCTGAACGTAATATGCAGGCGAGCGAATCGAGACTATGTCTCAGCTGACAATAACAGTGGTGTTGCAGGCGAGCGAAGCGAGCCTGTTTGACACACTCACACTTCTGATACTGTCGAGGGTCCAGGGGGCGGAGCCCCCCGGCTAGGCGGAGAAGTCCATATCTATAAGGCTGAGGCCGCACTGCCGGTGGGTAGAGCCTGGATGGTGGAGGGTAGTTGGTAAATCTATAGAACATACACACCCACCACAGTAATACATCGTATGAATGGTATGTGTTCAGCCGCCATCCTGAAATTCTTAAATATGGACATCATAACCTCAAAAAACAGTATGACGTCATATCATTCACACGATTTATTACTGTGGATGGTGTGTATGTTCTATAGATTTACCAACTACCCTCCACCCTCCATAGGCTTTACCCACCGGGAGTGCGGCCTCAGCCTAAAAGCGAAATGGCACTGACTGACTGATTCATTCATCACCAGTACTAAAAATCCACTGAACCGAATGCGTTCAAATTTGGCCGGCATGTTCAGTTGAACGTTTAGACACGCGCTAAGAAAGGATTTTTGAAACTTCATAAGGATACGCAAAATATTTGAGTTTTTCAGCGTTTTCTAATTTTTTTCGAGAACTAATCGGTAGAAAATGTTGATATTTGGTGGAGAGGTTTGTCTAAGGTTGCGCTCAATATTGGCTTTTTACTATTTTTGGAGTTTTTCTTAGATTTTTCTAGAACACATTGGCAGAAAATGTTAAATTTGGTGAACAGGTCTAGATTAGGTCAATAAATTTCGAACCCCTTCTGAACGGAATTTGCAGGCGAGCAAAGCGAGCCTGTTTGACTCACTTACACTGCCGTTAGTGGCGGGGGTCCATGGGGCGGAGCCCCCTGGCTAGGCGGAGAAGGCGAGCGAAGCGAGCCTGCCGGCTAGTTATAATATATTTAAAGCCAAATATGATTCAAGCTGCCTTGCATGTTCAGTTTATCAGTAGATAATTTTGGCCCCAGGCCAATCTCCCGTTGACGCTGGCCAGGCGAGGTGGCAGTGGTCAACCACAGGGGGAATCAAGGCAATGTCCTATGGTCCGCCTCCGTAACTAGGTTGGGAATCAAGGCGAGTTCAGGGCCTGCCTCCGTAACTGGGTTAGTTTCAGGGGGATCAAGGTGGGTCCTACACGTTCCGCCTCCGTCCCTAGGGGGAATCAAGGCGAGTCCCAATGGCACGCCTCCGTAACTGTGGCGCTAGCTCTGCCTGGAGCTATGCTCTGGTATGCTACCGCAGGTACAGAGGGCTCTGGGTGGACCGGCCGGTAGAGGTTAGCCATGCCTTACATGTTCACATTTTCCTCATAAGCAAATCCCAAGGTTGCATGTGGTGTGGCAAAAAGGATTATAGGGGCTTATTGTATCCCAACGTATTGTTTTGTATTTTCATGCATTGGATGCGTGATAAGCGGAAGCCGACAGGAATTAATACAAAATAACTAAAAGCTATCTATATTGAGCAAAACTGTCACATTATACAAACTTTATTATTAAAATAATAAAATTTTAATTATTGATTAATTTATTTTATTAGTTTGCTTGAAAGCCCATAAGGAAGGGAATGATAAAATTTTCATAGAAAAATATTGGGAATCAACATGAATATTTCATTCCACTGGAAATAAAGATGTTTTAACAAAATATTGGAAACTCAATAACAACCCAACTTTCTTGGATAACATTGGAAATAGTTCCTGATTGAGCCAGCAGATGGCAGTAGCAATAAGGTGACTTGCTTCGTTTTCTATTGGACAAGCCTCCAAGCTCCGCCTACGACCAAAGTGGCTGAAAACATCAATAAGAAAAGTTTCCAAATTCAACCAGTAGATGGCAGCAGTTGACTTAGACATGCCTTCATGCCCCGCCTGCTCTTTTCTTTTTGGTGACAGTGTTTCGAGAGTTCTGTCTTAGAAAATGGCTGCTATCAAGAAAATGATGGATGGTGTATCATAAACAAAAAATTACGCTAATTTACTATTGACAATCTTGTGCTAATATAATATTTATTCATGGGCGTATTGAAAAATTACTATTTCAGTTTTACAATTGAAATCGAAATGACTACCATTTCAAAACGGAATCTTAGAGCTGTGTCATAATGAACGTTTTTTTATACAGGAGGAACTTTACGATACAGTCCAAATTCCACTTTATGATACATTCCTTGTTTTGTTTTGAAATCAGGTGATAAAAAGTAAACAGTGTTCAACTAACCTCAAAATCAAAACTGCAACTGGGATTGAGTAGCCTACCAGTATTTTTTTGTCAATATTTCAATTTATGTATTTGAATATTTAACTGATTTAAATAGTCCAAAGTTTAAATAGTTAAATATACTTATAACTTTGTTAGTGAATATGTTAATCACTTTCACTTTTACAACAACACTCACGATTTTGTTGCTTGTAGAATGCGTTTTGTGATTCTGACTGATATGTTATTTTTAACATATTTAACAAGTAATAAGTTGATTATCATAACAGTTCAAGTAGGATGAAGGCAAAAGAAGTTAAATAAGCAACGGTATGTTGATTTTTATAATAGCATACACTTACAGATAGCTTGATACTAGTGGTCTATAGCTTGATACTGGTCTTATACTGATAACTACATTGGTGGTCGTAGATAAAATAGTGTATGCAACGGTTGTATTAGGCCTTTATAGCATTCGTGAGATATTTAGAGCACTCGCTTTGCTTGTGGCTCTAACTTACATCTCACCTCATGCTATAAAGGCTCCCATTATACAACCGTTGCATAAACTACTATTATTTATAATTTTTTAATAATACTAATATACTTTATTTATGTATTCAGGCTGGTAAGATTTAATCAAGTTAGTGTTTGAAGAATTTACACTCGGTTTTTCTTTTCTTGTGTAACTTAGACCAGACTAGACTTCAATAGTTTCATGCTGTATGAAATGAGATGAAAATACGATTTCGCACTCCCATCTTATACTCATTAATTCTATTTTTCATATGATGAATATAATGAAATAGAACTCAAACTATTCATGATCTAATACCGTCCTCTTGCCAAAAAAATTGAAAAACTACAACAATTCGGTAAAAATATTATCAGCCAACCATAGAATCAAATTTAAGAGGCGCGTTTGTTGGCTTGCTTCATACAGTACATTGATCGTGGTTTTTCAATTGATCATTCATTCATAATGATTTCATTATGATTAATGAATTTATGCAGAGGAAATAATTTCTTGTGAATTCAAGTTGTTGGTAAAATAGCTTTTTCATCAGATAGTGGGGAAAATTATTCAATTTTCCAATTAAAATTTTTTAAATTCCCGGTTTGCATCATCCGCAGTGGCGCCGTGGTCGCAGCGTCGCACACTCCGCGCACCCCACGCGAGGGCCCTGATAAAGATGATACATTCAACAGTACTGCTTCGGTAATCAAGAAAAGACAATAAGAAACGATAAATTATCTATGTCTGCATTATAAATAAAACATCTATATCCTTATCCACAAATTCTAGCTGATAATAGGCCTGTTCATAAACATTCAGTAATCTTCTTTAATTCTTCATCGATTCTGGAATCAAATCAATCTGGTCTTCTTTGGTTCTAGAATCAAGAATTTTATGCTTTCAGAAGAAATAACAGATTGTGTAGTTTCTTCCGGAGGAGACGATGATGAGCCGTCCTGCCTAGAAAGAGGTGACGATTACCTCTCATCATCACCACTCTCGTTACACGCATAAACCTGAGAGCTTATGTGGGCATCACCCTCTAATAATACCTCGTAAAAGTTGCATGCAAACATCTCAGGGGAAGAAATAACGTCTTAACAGATAAAATTACTACCATATTGGAATAGAATGAATTATTTATTTATTTAGCGTATGCTTTAATAAGTGGGGAGACCCAAAGGGTTGTTCCAATTCGCTATAATTATAACCTCACAAATGAAAACATGCAAAACCATGTGGGTTCAGTAAATCTTCATCAAACATCTTTTGAATAGAATGAAAATAATTATTGTTATAAATGAGATGATATAGTTCATCCAAGCAAAGAGTCCATTCTGGCAAGATGGGGAAACAACTCCAGATTGGTTCAATAAAGATTATAAATTTATAAACCAAATAGTATATTTACTCTATATTAATAAATATATTTCAGTTTTGGGCCCAAGTTAATATATTAACTCTATATTAATAAATATATTCCAGTATATAACTCTTAATATCAGTTAATATATTAACTCTATATTAATAAATATATTTCAGTCTTGGGCCCTGAAGGGCATTCCAGGTCTGAAATTGTAGGTCATAATCAGATAGTGAGTTGATGAATTTCGTGTCGCAGAATTTTTCAATTTATTATTATTTACCAAGTTTTAAGATGATTATTCGAGTGGATTTTGAAAATGATTCATTCCCTACATCAACCTTCAAAATTCAAAATCCTCTCGTAACTATTTGAGCATCAAAATATCTGTGTTTAGAAGATTTCAAGAAACATAACCTTCTCTGGACTGAACTTCTCATCAAAATTGGGATCGAGATAGTGAAGGGCATGTGCCTGTTTTCTCTTTCCCTATCATGCTTATGATTGTGTGTGTTGTCTCTCTCTCTGAATAGATGAATAAATAAATGATGTTTTCTATACTTTAAGACCAAATCAATAAGTTTTAACCAATATTGACCAAGCTGGAGTGATTTTTTCATATTGCTAGAATGTCTCATTTGCTTGGACAAATTATACCTAGTTTGGAAATATAATAATTATAATAGGATAATAGGTATAATAGGATAATTATCAAATCATATTTTAAATAATTTTGTAATAATTGTGAATTTGCAGACGAAATGAAATCGAGATGGAATGAAATTTTTGATTCGTTCAATCAATCAAGCAGAGCGATAATGACACTTTGGATGATGTGAACTTGGCGACAAGCACGTTTTAATCAAGACATAAACACGGTCGAAGGAAATGAGAAATAGCTTAGCGCCATCCCAAGGACACCTTTCTCATTTTCTGAACTGTCACACCAACTTTCCAAGCTCTGAGTAATTACTAGGATCTTGAATTAACCGCGACGAGGTAGTAGTGGTGGCACAGAAAATGACTGCCTTGCATCCAGCATCTCGCCACTCACCGTATGGCTCTGCTTATTTTGCAAATTCTCACTCCGGACTTGATAAGATTTATCTTCTTAACTTCTTCCACTGCTCTGACTTATTCATCGAAATAATATTTGTTTGTTTGATTGATTTCTTAAGAATTGTAAACCAAATCGATGAATTTGGTTTTGGTTTGATAGGCTTACTGTTATGTAAACAATGCTAAGTTGGAGAGAGGACCTGCAAATATGAATTCCAGAAAAATAAGAAAGATTAAAAAGTGAGAAGGCAACTCCTGAAATCTCAGATAAAAATTCACTCAAGACTACATAGATTATGTTATTAGATGAATTATCCAAATAACAGAAGTTTTTAACCATCAGTAGCTTGCAATACCTTGAATTCACAGAACAAGGTCATAATCTTATTGCAAAAGGCCACGTTTTACATAAATATAGTCTGTACAAGCAAAAAGACATTCTGACAAGATATCTCTTGGTGAATATTGTTTCAAAAATTATAAATTTGGTCTCAAATGGTAGAAAACGTTCTGATCTACAATTTGAAAATAAATTCATCCTTTTTAAATCAATATTGACCAAGCTGGAGTAATTTTTCCATCTTGGCAGAATGTCTTCTTTGCTTGGACAGACTATACCACATCCTATGCACAATCTCATTTCATACTTCGGATGACATCCAAATATACGATTATGATGTTTTTTCAATTAAACACGAAGATTATATCGCATTTTAAATTAGATATTAAGGTTATCTAGGAGGGAAATAGTCGGATGACACTGGCGGCTTGTGCCTACCAAACAGGTGAAGTGCTGTACAGAAAAAGTACGGGCACTTCATCAGATTCGTTGGTACGAGCCGTCAGTGTCGGATGATAATGATAAACAATTAGGTGAATCTCCATGAGAGTTATGAAACATTTCAAAGCATTAGTCATATACATTTTATCTTCAATACATCTTGTTGATTTTTCAACAGTTGTCTGAAGTACCTTTGAAATAATTTATTTGAATCGATCAATAAATAGATAAGGACTCCCCATATGTCATAGCTATCACCAATATTTTAATGCATTATCTTATCATAATCTTCAGTTAATAGCTTCGAATAATAACGATTTCAATGTACGACCAGCCATTTTGACTTATTGCTATTGCAGTTATGAAACTGAATGAATAAATCAACTATTTCAACTATTACTGTGGAATAGATTGTAAAGAATCTGCATTCAAAACCAACACTCATCAGCTACGAACTAATCACAATCAATGTCATCATATTATTTCATGGATTGACTCCTCTACAATACATATTATGGATTATATGAGTGGTAATGGTTAATATATCATATTATGATGATGAGTGGTCGAGGAACTGGAAGTTTAGAGCAGCTCACATCTCAACGATAGTCGTAAAAACGGACCGAGTCGCATAGAAACTGACGCTTCTCTCCTGGGTGCTCTCAAACTTCCCATCAGCAACATATGTCATCACTTTCATATCTTACGCGAAAAACACATAAAAATCCGCTCTTGTCACAATTCACTAATGCTACTTCTACTCACATCAACAAAACAATGTTTCCATTTGATGAGTAGTTGTAGAGGTGATATTGTGGTAGTCATCCGTATTGAATAAAAATACAATACTTGTCAAACCTCAGATTCATTGGAAATGGGTTATCAACTTTGGCTGCTACATCTTTAGCAATCTCCAATAAAATAAAACTCAAATTAAAGAGCAACAGTATTCATTCTAACAGATGAGCAAAGTTTTTGCTAGATGCGTGAACCAATCAAGGTGAACTTCTACCATTGGCTTATACCAGCTCCTCTCCTTGGTCCTCCCCAATTGCGATTCATACAAACAAAATGGTGAACTGCTGCTCTTAATTTCTAGTTTTACTTTATTAAAGGTTGATGATGGTGTAGCAACCAAAACTGGTAGCTCATGGATTGTAGCTGGAAAATATATTGTCATCTCATTAAAAATTTTTCATCTTTTAAGTAGAAACACACACACACGTTGGTTTGAGACTCGGAGAGCGGTTGGAAGTTGAATATCAATTCCAATGAACGGCTTATAAAGCTTTCATCCTGAATTGTAAATTTTTGTCATGTGAGACATCTCTTACTCTCTCACTCAATTTCAGATTAGGACAAATTTTGGAAATGGATAGAATAATGAATAATATTTTCAGCTATCATAATCCACAATCGAACTAAGCTATTCCGGGTATATTCATGGGTAGCCTACATTCATTATTAGTTTAGTAAATCAAATCTGATTTTACAAAACAACCAAAGATTAATCTTGTATGAGTGACATTAACGTGACCAGAACAAAAGTAACCTCCTCATCAGAAAAGACTTTTTCCATATTATTAAGAAGAAAAAGGGTAAATTTGTATAATATATTGTGATGAAAACTTGGTCAATAAGTCCATCGCCACTATTATTTTGAAGAAGGGAGGTATCATAAATGGCAGTTATCTCATTATAACTTCTGATATCTCGAATAACATTAATTTCGAAATTGATGCATTAACTCTTAGGATTTGGTTTGAAACTACATCTCCATACGATAAACCACTAAACTTATTCAACAACCTGCGACATTAATAGTCATTTAAAACTTCCTAGATGAAAGCTTCTGGTTAAGATAATAATTATCATATACTCTATTGACATAATTTTGGACTTAATATTTGAAACCCTGTAAAGTACAGTATGAACATAGTGATGAATATAATATTATGAAATGTATAAATAAGTTGAAGCTGTAATAATGGGATTTGCCAGTACGGTAAAGCCTCAAATATGAGATAGTGCATAAGGATTAGAGTAGCATCAGGGATAACCTTCCTCTACCTAGGAGCCCACATATGTGAGTATGAATATCAATCATGGATGCTTCTTTCTTCTCTAATGGAGAAGCTGCCTCATTCAATTACATTCACTGTCCCATTCATGCTGCATTCAACGTATCCTGATGATCATTCTACATTATTCAGAAGACTTTTATAAATAGTCTGCTCACATCACTCATAAGCACGATAATTTATTCATTCGATCGAAACTGCATAATTGCGATGTTCCTATTTGACTGCATTTAACTCCAAATTTCAATAATTAACTGTGTCTGGAAATGTGTGGAATGAGCTTTTTGAGTTGTACAGAAACGTGAATTCACTCAAATAATAGATGGAGTATCATAAGCACAATGGTTTGAGATTGAATTGCATACATGGATGGATAATCATGAATCATAACGTTAAAAATGAACAATTGTATCAATTCATGAAAATTGAGAAAAAACATTGAAAAATAATGTTTTTGTTATAGTGAGTTCTATCATTATAATAAAATGAATTGAATAATATATTTGGATTATTTATTATTGCTATATAAATAGACAAAGGAATTCTGCAACTGCAAAAATATTGACCAATGTACCAAATAGCAAGTGAGATCCATTGAATGAAACTGTTCGATAAACTGCTTGCTATTTAGTACATTAGTACAAAATAGTTATCTATTTTATTTATAACTAGCTGGCAGGCTCGCTTCGCTCGCCAGCAAAACCTCTGTCAGTGTCAGCTGAGACAAACAGGCTCGTTTCGCTAGCCTGCAATTTCCGATCGTAAGGATTTGCTATGATATCACTCAACAGGGTTCTTTTGAGAAATCGTTCTAAATCAGTTGTTTTATTATCCTGGGTATATGATTTGAACGTATTTAGTTCCCATGAAATAAACAAAAGTGCAGATTCCGAACATTGGAGAACCTTATTATAGGCGTAACCTTCAGAAGGAACTAGAAATTTATTGAACACAGTATTTCTAGACCTAATCTGGACGTGTTTACCCAATTTCAACATTCTCAGCCAATTGGTTCTCAAACAATCTAAGAAAAACTTCGAAAAATAGTAAAATGCTAATATTGAGCGTAACTTTAGTAAGTATATTGGGCATAGTTTGAAACTTCATTCAATATATCTCAAATTGGTTCATCCACGATCTCCCTAAACCATTGAATTTACAGTAAGGATTGGTCGTATCAAGGTGGAAGATATGCAACCCGCAATACATCTACAATTTTGACAAACTGATTACTTGCTCAATCTTGAACGGATTTTAAAAATATTTCAACACTACATTTCTAGACCTTATCTGCACCTGCCCACCAAATATCAACATTTTCTACCGATTGCCTTTCGAAAAAAATAAGAAAATGCCGAAAAACTCAAATATTTGGTGTACCATTTGGGAAGTTTCAAAAACCCGTTCTTAAGAGGCGTCTAGAGGTCCAACATCAACATGTCTGTCAAATTTGAACGCATTCGGTTCGGTAGATTTTCAGTTCTGCTGATGAGTGAATGAATGAATCAGTGCCATTTCGCTTTCATATAATAGAGATTTATTCACAGTTTCAATCATTATTACCCAGTTACTCATGTACGACAGTGCCCACGTGCATACACGTAATCAAATAAGTCCGCATAAATCATGATAATTTCATTCTATCGATTCTTTCAAGATTGTAAGCTTTCTTAATTTGAATCCCTATTAAAAGGATGTTTGTAAATATTGGAGTGGCATGGGTAGAATTTCCACCAAATTATCAATATTATCACTTTTCACCATCATCAATATACTGGAACGTTTATGTAATCAAAGAGCTAATAATACTGTACTTTAAAAAAAAAATAGGTTTTTAAAAACCTAAATTCGAGTTAAGTAATCGATAATATTATTTTCGACTTGATCACTCGAATGGGAATTGATCATCATTCCCAATTATAGTAGAATTGATAAAACTTATTTTTCCACGTAGCTTTTGGTTATATTTTAATATGATTGGAATTCCAATAGTTCCGCTGCATACAAATTAGAATATTTTGAGTGGGGAAATTAATTGTATATGCTCATGTGCATAATAAGTTGAACAAGTCATCTCCAACTTTCAAATTTGCCACCGAACAGACTTCTTCACCGAGTTTGTGACATTATGTGAAAGAGATCTTGTGAGCTGAATGGTGTAAACTGACGGGTGGCTCAGCCCTTAACCCACTGAATAATACTCCACTCTCATTCTGATGCAGGTAGCGGAGTGGTCCACAGCTTACATCTTGACAACTGCTAGACCTGCTTATCAATGTTCAAAGCGAACTCTTTTATGAGAGAAAAACTCATGTTTCTTTGTGTTTTATCGATCTTCTGCTCCTGCCTTCAGCTCCTATATGGAGATAGTCTAGTCCAAAGGAGTTACCAACACTAGAAATAGAGTTGCACTACTTCAATGCGTGCTACAGCTTGAAATATTCATGTTGAGTTCAAGCTTGCATGCAGTTTCGTAATACGTGTGGTGTCTTGGCCTTTATGAACGTGGTTGTAAGAGAAATGTACTTCTTGTAAAAGCAGCTGCTCTTTGAGTAACACATAAATTTCCACATTCCAAAACTGACGGCTATATAGTGTGCAATCCTTAAAAAATTTATATTATGCCATGAGACCCAATCTTGAGAATCAGAATCCAGACAACTCGACTTTTTTTAAATTGCGGATGATGCCCATTAAACGCGTATTTAATTAAACTTGTGCGTAGGTAATTGAGTGTGCTAGGGTGATTTATGAGGTGCATAAACGACCATGCCTCTGGTGGGATCGAACCCACGACTGGGTAGCGCTAGCGGACTCAAGGTTGTAGTTCCCCGTCCACTCGGCCAACTTGAGTCACTTTTGTCTCGATTGATTTTGTGAAATCTTCGTAGTTCAAATTAGTAGTTCAGTAGTTGTTTGGAATTCATTCCAGAATGAATAATTTCTAAATCACTCTTATGGGACTAAACACTTATTCAATTTCTTCATTTCTAAGTTTTTCTACATCATTTGCAAAAGGCGGTCATATAAGGCAACATAAGATTAAATAACAATTATTATTAAGAAGTGCTCATTTTTTAAATTAATTTTCAAATAAGGTCATATTATTATTTTGGCAACTGCAGAAGTCCACATAAATCGATTTGAAAATCGCAGTAAATCATGCGTACACATTATTATTTTATTTTTACTTAATGATTTACAATGGAGATTACAACAGGATTTCACCTGAAACTGTTATTCTCCCGATTTATACAAACAGTCCTAAAAGTAGCTTATGCTATGCAATTTTACTCAATAATAATTTGCACATGGGGCACAAAGTGAATATAATAATCAAAAATCCATCAATCAAAGCGCAAGGCTTCTCTTATTCTAGCCACACCAAAAATATTGTTTTTCAATACTATTGTTCTGTATTCTCTTGATTTCTGCAATAGAAAATTATTTTATTCATATTACATTGCATTTAAATTCATAGAACCTTTTCAAAGTCAGTAATTTTTTATTTTTTATAACTTAGAACATGAAGTTGCATCGAATCTACCTCTAGTGATGGAATCCGTTAGACTATACTGGATTCCTAAAATTCACTGATACGATTGAATTATATGGAACTGTTGTACATAGTAGCTATCCGACAAACATAATTTCTATAGACGAGAACTCATTGTTACTCTTGTGTGATAAATACAAAATAAGCAGAGTCTCTCTAACAATATTCAATATTTCACTACTTTGGAGACTCGACGCACCTCACCTTAATGAAATAACAAACACGATGATTGTGTAGCCAATATAGGATGTTGCAAGGAGCCAAGCCAAGCATCTCATCCCGAATTTCTATCACAGTCGGGCAACTAACTAACCGCAGCTGTGATTGAACCTGCGTGATACGAACTGGTATAGTCCATCCAAGCAAAGAAGACCCTCTGGCAAGATGGAAAAATGACTCCAACTCGGTTAATATTGGGTCAGAGATTTTGAATTGAATTTCAAATTGTAGGGAACATTTCGATCTACGATTTGAGACCAAATTTATTATTTTTGAAACAGTATTAACCGAGCTAGAGTCATTTTCCCATCTTGCCAAAATGTCTTCTTTGCTTGGACGGACTATAGCTGACCAACCATCAATTATTGAGGCAGTGTAACCTGGTTTATGTGGCGAAACACATTCTACACTCCTGAGCGTAATAGTTTCTCGAAACAATATCCAGTATTGTTGAGAAAATGGAATATTGTTTATATTGTTGATGGAATTATTGTTTGAGTTGGATTGTGGGCGAGTACTATTGTTTGAGAGCAGCTACGGGTACCGTTCTACAGATGTGGTATTACGGTTCTCTCAATGGGAATAGAACTATTGAGGTACAGTATCTGAACATCCGAGTTTGCTTTCCTTTGTAATCAAAACCGAATTAAATCACCCAATTGTTTCGTGTAGTACTAGATATATCCCAGTTCCTATTCAGACACCATGTTGTAGTCTGATTATTCGTAGTCATAATTTCATTTGTTGATAATCGGAAGCCTTTCAGGAAACTTAGTAGTCCAAAAATACAAGTGAAATGGCACTCTTAATTGTATTAGGTTTAGTACCTTATATGGGCTTCTATTTACCATCCAGCAATAAACTAGAGATTAATGGAAGTTTGATTTTGAGCATTCTCTCGCCAATCTACCTGTATGTATTGACTTTCAAGTTTTATAAAACAGGCTCCTGAGATGTGAATCATTCGTCATTCTGTCATGTCCCATTAATAACATGGCAAAGAGGACTTGGGCATGACTCTACATTAAAAAATCAATAATTTACAGAAAAAAGTAATTTTATATTATCCTCCAATCTTCTTCTCTTACTAATATCTTCTTATCTCACCATGTATCCAAATTCTAGCTGAAATCACATATGGCATGGACATGTACTGGTTGATAACTGAATTCCATTATCCTGTCTTGTGCAATACATCGTCTAAGAGACGCTTTATTCTAGATGCACTAATCAATACTCAGTATTCCGGCTTTTGACTGCTGATGCTGACTTACCGACTTCCTCTCACCCACTCTATCTCATTCTCTCTTTCTTCCTCACTCACTCTATCCTTCCCCTCTCAAAATTCGCCCACTCCCCCTCCCACTTACTTTCTCTTAATCTCTCACAAATCCTCTCTCACTTGTAACTTGTGTATTTTATCGTCTGCCTATCAGCACCCTTCCCCACCCTTTTCAACTCTCTTTCTCGTTATATTATCATGTCTCTTCCTTTCGCAATATTCGTCTCGACTTGTCTCCCCACTCTCACATCACCATACAAACGAGTTCTAGTCTATCAATATATAACTAGCATATAATTCCACTCCATTCGACCATTCTACTAGTATCTGATATCCATGTCTCTCTCACTATTCCAATTATTTCCTTATATGATTCTTTCTCATACTTTTACTTATCCCTTCACCCTCTTATTCGTAGATCATCCATCTCTTCTAATACCCCTCTATGTGAATCCAATTTGTTTTGTCCAAAATGATTGTTCTGTCTCTTCTTATTCTTGCCAAACTTCAGCTCTCCAATACTATCTTATTCCTCCCTTTGTTTTCTTTTTTTTTCTTCCCTCATTTATAAAAAAAATTTTAATAAATATTTTAAAAATATTTTTTACCTTCCTCTCGTCCTCTTTCTCATTGAATTCTTGTTGTTGAATGTCCATAACATTCCACTTTCCTTCTACCACACTTTTTCTCTTTTTCTCTGTTCCTCTATCTCTTTCCTAATCTATTCCTATTTTTTTGATATTGCAAATCTTCCTTCCTCTCTCAGGCTAATTGAAGACTTATTGTTTACAGGCACATCATTTTCTCCCAGACTGATCTATTTTTATTTTTCTTAGTCTGTAACTTAAAAGAGAGACTTCTCTTCCATACCTTAACTTAGGATGGGTGTGAAACATCATTACTCTCTTTCGACTCACGAATAACTCCTCTTCCTATGATAAACAGAACCATCCAGGTATTTGCCATACCAGCTCGGAGTTCACTCGCTGTACTCATTCTTTCAACGTGATTTTACCCTGAATCTCATACGATAGATTTTTCCCAACGTTTCACACATCATAATAAGGATTTGGAAAGGATTTTCCATATTTAGTCCACAATCCTAAAGATCAGCAGAAGAAAAAGAAGAAGAAGAAGAAGAAGAAGAAGAAGAAGAAGAAGAAGAAGAAGAAGAAGAAGAAGAAGAAGAAGAAGAAGAAGAAGAAGAAGAAGAAGAAGAAGAAGAAGAAGAAGAAGAAGAAGAAGAAGAAGAAGAAGAAGAAGAAGAAGAAGAAGAAGAAGAAGAAGAATGACGAGGAGGAGCAGGAGGAAAAGGAGGAGGAGAAAAAGAAGAAGAAGAAGAAGAAGAAGAAGGACGAGGAGGAGCAGGAGGAGAAGGGGGAGGAGGAGGAGCCGGAGGAGCAGGAGGAGGACGAGGAGGAGGAGGAGTTGGATGAAAAGGAGGAGGAGGAGAATATAAGATAGAGATAGAAGAGCATTGGAAGAGAGAAATACACTGCAAGCTTAGCTGAGCAGGTTGAATATTAATACAATAGGTGATGAACATAACGTGAGCTGCAGCCAGGAATTCTGCTCTATATGGGGGTAATAATTTGCACGCTTCCTAATTTGAACAGTGCAGAACCTAATAAAATTTATAAACCGACGTGATATTACTCGCTGAATGACTATTCAGTCTATTCTATCTCATAATTATCGAATGTTTCCAGATTCAGTATTTTGAACGCGATTGTTTTATTAGAATAGGAATAAATATTTCTGGTGTGTTCCAGGTTTGAATAGGTAGCTTTTGCTGAATTGATTAAAATGTTTTTGGTTGATTTCATCTGTGTATCAAGTATTAATACAGGGCCGATAATAATAATACCATATAGGCCTACTAAAGATTGCAACTGGATATCACCACGGAAACTTAATTTATATGCGTTTTTTCCAAACGTTGAATGATTACCAAATTATACACCGAACATTCAAGAGAAAAGATTTTGTATAACTAGAAATCTGGATGGAGTACACTATTTACAGCCGATACTGACAATCAATAGAAATCAAACAACATTTTTCCATTGTGAAGGTAATTTTCTCTAGAAATTTTGAAAATATATTTCACACGAGAAGAATTAGTGATATAGAATGAATCATGAATTGATCACTGTGTGACATTGAGGACTAGTATCATTCGAAGGATGATTGATAATAATTGTCATTTTACTTAATGTATTATTTTCCAATCAATAATCAGATTCAGTTTTACGTTAAAGATAAATTTAATATTCCAGTTCATTGGTCGATTTCCACATTGAATCATGTGAAGATGGTGGAAATTGATTGTTATTGAAGTGAAATCCATGATTTTCTCACTCTTATTGTGTTGCATATAGCTGAGAATGCTTATTTCAGCTAGGGAGTATTCTACGATGGAAGTATAGAGAGAGATGCGAGCGCAGCTGGTAAGCACGTAGTAATAGCACTGGTGGCTAAACGAGCTCCACTTCAAGCTTCAATTCAATCAGGTACTCTCTACTACTCCATCTTCTATCCTCTATGCTTTCCTATTTTCCCTTCTCCATCTAACAACTAGAAGTGGAAGAAGATGAAGAGGAAGGAGCTTCTCTTTTATATCCAACAATAAGAATTTGAAAAAGATGGTTCAAAAGAGAAAAAAGAAAGAGGAGAAGCAAAAAGTGGGAGAAGAGGAGGAGTATAAGACGAACATTGAGAAGTAACCTACGACGACAAAAAACTAGGTACAATAGAGAAAAAACAGGGGATTATCATAGAACTAAAAACAAATGAGAGGATAGTATCCAAATTTTATTTCCAAAAACAGATATCGGTACAAAACCAAAACGACTTGCAATTAAATTTTGACAGTAGGCTTAAAGTTGAAAAATTATACAACCAAATATGAGAAAGAAGAGAATATTTGAAGATAAAGAGAAAGTGAGAGGAGCAGATAAAGGTATGGAGAAGGTAGAGAAGAAGTAGAAGAAGGAGTTAGTTCAACGGGTGGAGGAGAAAAGAGGAAGACGAAGTAAGTCGAACATCAATGAAAAAGAAATAAAAAACGAGTAGGAGATATAGTAATCGAATAAAATTTGAAAAAAATCAGAAAAAGGTAAGGGAAAGCAGAAGGAAGAAGGAAGAGAGGAGTAGAATGAGTTGGAGATGGAAAGAAAAAACAAAATCTGAGATGAATCCATGCTTCCTTCCAAGATAGAAGCATAGACTTAAGAGGAAAGGGATTGAAAGGATAAAGTTTTGGAGATGAGGTGAAAACAGGAGATGAATCAACGGAGGAGGCACTGGCGGCTCGTGCCCATGAAACAGGTGAAGTGCTGTACAGAAAAAGATACTGGTACTTCACCTGTTTCGTGGGCACGAGCCGCCGGTGGGAGGAGGTTTCGTAGAAAAAAACGAAGAGCAGTAGGAAAAAAAAGATAATATAATAAAGAAAGAAGTTTCAAGGGACGAGTGATAGATAGAGGAGATTTTTTTTTAAGAATCAAGAATCAAGATTTTTATTTGCCATAAAATAAAACAAAGTTCACAATAGGCATTGTCATTTTACAAATAAAATTCATTATAAATAGGCAATATATACAATTCAATCAACCATATAGGCAATATATAGTACAAAATAGTACAAAACCATGTCATTTCACACATAAAAATTAGTTTTAACAAATTAGTAATAAAATTACTTGTTCAAACTTTCAAAGGTGGAACACATAAAGTACTCATCCGTTGAATAAAAAGCCTTATACTTCAGCCATTCAGCTATAGTTATTTTGAAAGTTGACTCCGGCAATTCTCTGACTGACAGAGGCAACATATTAAATAGTTTAAATTGAGGAAAAGTGTGACTTTTCAACGTTTTACTAAGTCTGACATTGGGTATCATTAGGTCATATCTATGTCGTGTATTAAAATTATGTATATTGTCATTTCTCGTGAAGCTTTCCAAATTTTCCCTGACAAATATCAAATTTTGAAAGATGAATATACTTGTCAAAGTCATCACCCTCATATTAGTAAAATACGGTCTACATGAAACATTATTTTTTAAATTACAAATTGTTCTAATTGCTTTCTTTTGCCATACAAACGCTCTTCGTGCTCCACAGGCATTCCCCCAAAGACGTGCACCATAACACAGATGAATATGAAAAAGACCAAAATATGTAGTAATAAGTACCTCATCATTAACACAGTTTCTCAATTTCCTCAAGATGAAAATCACTCTAGAAAGCTTTTTACAAAGATTATCAACATGCGTATCCCAACACAACTCACTATCTAAATATATTCCCAAATTATATCATATAATTTGTATGAATATGAGGAGAATGAAGAGAAGCAAGTAATTATTAAAAGTGGAAGGTGGAAGAATAGTGAAACAGGGACGAACAAGTCACGAAAGAGAAAAGAAGATGATCAATTGGGTGAAGAGACCAAAAAAGCACAGATATAGAACTGGACAAGCGAATGGTAAAACTAAAGAAGAATGGGAAGGAGAGGAATAGTGTACGGTGAGGACTGAGGAGAGAAACCTTTCCTATTGCTCATCCCTCTGTGGATCCGATACGGAAACTAGCCACGGGAGTTAGAGTCTTATCATTAGTGGAACGTGATGGGAGCCGTGAAGTTGCACTGTTACCTGGAGGGGACGGTATAGTCTGTCCAAGCAAAGTAGACACTCTTGCAAGATGGGAAAATGATTCCAGCTCGGTCAATATTGATTAAAAAATCATAAATTTGGTATTAAATTATAGAGCAGAACAATTTATATAATTTGAGATTAAATTTATAAATTCTAAACCAACATTGACCGAGCTGGAGTCATTTCCTCATCTTGCCAGAATGTCTTCTTTGCTTGAACCGACATAGCTGCAGGTTAATGTCGGGGCTAAACTCACCCAACTACCACTGTAGCTAGTTACCAGGTCGGACGACTATTATCCCAACTTTAATTACGGGTCGCTTGTAATCGGGTAGTTTGAATTTAACTTCAGATAGAAATAGAGTTTACGGAACAGCGAGCTTGGTAACTTTATTGTTCTTTTACCACATTGCCAATCAATATCATTTACATCCCTAGACTTATCTTGATTACATGCTACCAGAATGGAAACTGTTCCAAATCCCTCGAATTTTTAAAATTTTGCGTACAGACAAACTTACAGTAGCTAGAAGATTCCTCAATTGAAACACTGGCACATTAATAATCATAACAATGGAAAAGTAGGTTAGAAGTAGTTCTGATTGTAAAGAAATTATAATAGTGTTTTGACAAGATTTATAATGTAAAACTACTGATTTATTAGATTGAGAAACAGGTTGATACACAATCTTGTATCTCCGTTATCTCTCTCCGGTAATTTGAAGCTAAATGGTGCAGCGGAATTTATAGAATTAACCAATATCAACTCGATTCTAAAATGAATCGGTGTTCTGATAATAACTCGTAAATTTATCCAATATGAGTAACTACTGCTACTAATGCTACTACTACCACTACCACTAATACAATAAATTATTACTTTCACAACCACGTGAAGAGTGAAAACTGAGTATTTAGAATAATGATTGAACTGTTTAATGAGATTATTGAATTATTGAGATATTTTTCCATCACACGTTGAATGTGATGTTGTTTCCATCAACGTTTCTCGAAATAATTTAATAACTTTAGAGTTATGAAATGGCAAGGAAGCAGTCGGTTTTCCTCATTGTGAGAGGCGGTTACTCCAAAGCGGACCACCGTAATTACCTTACCGCTCGTCTCGTTAGCTAGGTTCAAACGTCGCTCTATGTAAAAGAACGCTTGCCCTTGTTTTAACACACAGTCAAGGCCTAGATAAAACACTTAAATAATAATTTCTGCAGCAGCTGCTCTAAGGAGGTTGAGGCAGTTCTCTAATTAACAAGCAGGGGGAGCTTAACTTGCTACAAACTCCAGTTTTTCGGGGTCTTAAGGGTTAGACTACAATGTTTTGCATATGAAGTGAAGCTGGATTAACACGTAACTTGTCTGTTTTGGCGTTGCCTGTTCGAGCAAGCTTCTTCTTGTAGCCTATATTCTGTTTACAAACGATGCGAATTTTTTATAATATCAAATACTTTTACTCGCACGTTATAAAATTACCTTGTTTATATTTTTCAACAACGACTCTCATGACCATTTCTTCTCTTATTCCTGATTCTCTACGTTTTCTCAATGAATCATCTAGAAGAATTCTTCATATATCGTATGTGGAGTCTATACAAAATTTTTAATAAACCTCAAAAATTCTGAATTGAAAAATTATAGAATTAATCTTCGACAGTATAAATTCGTGAGCAGTGAATGTGAATGTGAACCTATATTAATAGGCTATTTGGAAAAATACGTTTTGGACTTGGTCTGTATTCGATCCAATTGAGAACATTGTATCTTGTGAATTTCTGTCTATATAAATAACGCTGCTATATGTACTTCAAGAGAATTACATAGTAAAGTTATTGAGACATGATTCTTCTGTTCGGCAAATGACTAACTGCTACCGCTCACTCATAAATTCAAAATAGCTATGATTTCGGAATCGAAAGAATTTTTTCACTTTTTGATGAAAAATGATTGTTTATAATGTAATGTTTTGTGGTTCATAGTTCTGCTTTTCAAATTTTCCAGCTCACGCTGCCAGGGGATTTGCATGCGAGCAAAGCGAGTCCATTTTCCTTATTTATACAGCTAAAGGTAGCATTCCTAAGCGGCAGCTCGAGCTGCGCTGCTCGCGCTACCCGGCTCTAGCTGCCCTGCTCATGCCCTGCCCTGCTGATATATCAAAATACTGTATCCTATATGTAAATTGAACCAATAAATCGAATAAAAGAGGTTTTAAAGACGCAAATACGTTATTTTGTCAATATTTCATAACAACGGTTGAATTTATCTCGTCAGATTGACTGTTTTTTAATAGATTAGGATGTTCATAATATGATGTCGACTATATAATAAATTCAATTTTCTTCATCATAGGTCACCGTGGGACAATCTTTGACTGAGAATAACGAGCAAATGATAGGTGGGTGTCACAACCACGAGGAAGAAAGTTACTACGCTATTACAACACGAATGATTACATCAGAGTCATCGAATTAGAAATGACTTGAGAATAATAACTTCTTTGAAAGAACAAAATGTTTATTCATTCTACCTAAATTCTCCTAAAATTGTCTGATCCAACAATTTTCTGGTGTCTTATGGAAGAAATCTATTTTGTAATAGGCCTATGTTTCTTCACTTTTGCTTGCAGATTAATTGGCAAAGTTTGGTCTTCGACCTCGGGATCAATCGAGCGCGAAATTTTGAAAGTTTGATGAAATTTGCGGGTTGCATCCACTCAGTTGAGGTGAAACAGTTTATTCATAACAAGCTAGGCTGCTGTGCTATGCTACCTGTATCAAGGGATGTCGGTGGGTAGGAAAGTGGAGTATGATACTCCAAGATAATCCAGAATGAAAGAGTAGAGAAGGAAGGGAGGGAGAGCTTATTGAGAACAATTTTCTAAGAATAGAGAAGGTTGATAAGGTTAGAAAAATAGTGGGTAGGAGAAGAGCAGAGGAGAGGAAGGTAAGGGTAAGGATAGGGAAAGGAAGGGGAAGAAGAGTAAGGAGAGTGAAGGAAAAACGAGATAAAAATCTAAAAACATTTTTTTTCTGAAGATAATTCCCACATGTGCCTCAAGCATGTATATGAGCAATGAGCTATTGTCCATACTACTGGATAATACATATTTAGTAGGAAAAAATATGATAATCTGTGTCAATTTTTGGAACAAAAAAAAAATGATGAAAAGAGTAAAGAGAATGAGGTTGAAGACTGAAGAGTTTTGGAAAAGCAGATAGAAAACACGATAGAATTTGGAGAGAGTACTAAAATAAAGAATAAAAAGAAGTTTAGGACTTGATGAAATCAGTTATGATAAAGAAGGGATACCTGAGAAAGTGAGAGGAGAACAAGATTCGGTATAGATTTCTGAAATCAAAAACATTGTAGGAAAAACATTGTAATAAAACAAACAATAATAATGGACTGGTTAGAGAATAAATTGAAATCATTCAAGATCAATAAGAAGCTCAAGAACAACAACAACAAAAACAAAGTTAATAAGAAAATGAAGAGTATGAAGTTCTGGAGTGAGAGGGGGTTGTTTACGGTCGAGTTTTTACACTCAGTTATCCAACCGGTAGATACTCTGTTCATGAAATATCTAAATTTCCTCTGTCCGAAAAGTGTGGCCTAGGCTATGAAAGAGAAAGGAGAAGGGATGATCATAGAGGAAGATACTCCCCAAGAGAAATGCGAATAATAATTCGTGACCATATGCCTTTCACCCAAGAGACCGAACTTTACCACCATTGAGCCAGAAAGTTTGTGCTTTCTCCCTCACAGGGACATGATGCTGATTCACGAGTTTCCACAGGAATTGTGTCACAAGAAGAATGGAACAGAAGCTTATGCATAGGAAAACCTACACGTAACATAGGAGGACTTACAAGTAGACTTTTAACGTACCGGTACACACAACAATATTTAGTTGAATAAAAAATAGTGAATTTTAAATAGTGAGTTATTAGGATAGTCAGTTAAAAAAATGTGCATTTGAAAAATATAGAAAAAAAGTTACTTGGACTTTCAAATCATCAAATTAAAATCAGCTGTAGCCTAATATACCAAATTAATTTAACAAAATTATATGTATTAAGGAAAATTCCATTAAATTTACATTAATTTTCAAACAGTAGAACCACTTGCAATTAGAATAACCATCTATCAGAAATGATAGATGGTAGAATGATAGAAGGTTATGCAAATAGAATATCAGTATAAGAACTATTTCCAAATTGCAGGTAGCGCAAAGATACATAATATTCACGAATGCAATATAACAATATTTTATATTCAGTTGAGTTTCCTCTGGTCAAGATCACTAGCGATAATGGGGTGGGGAACAACTTCAAACAAAAAAGCGATTTGAAGATCTTATTTATCTGAGGGTGATGCTCACATGGGATGCAAGGTCTGTGCGTGGGTAATGAGAGGGATGATGATGAGGTGATACACATATAGAAACTGTATAGTGTAGTTTATTACAGTCTCTATAATACACAGAAGCTGAATCATGTATATTTGAACGTAATTTGATATAAACAGGAGTTTTGGAAATCAAATTATCATAGGAATTTTGATTATATCATTACCAGAATACGGAATGAACATGAGCAATGTGAAAATCGAATTCAAGATAAGTGAAGCCTTGTATTTTACTTGGATATTTATAATTCTTTATCTTGACTTCTGCAATGTACATGCTCGAGATATAAACTGAAGATCCAGTCTGGTGAACGGAAAAGTAATGGTGCTGCTCAAAAACAACCCCAATTATTCATTATAAATCAAGATTTCACATTTTCTGACAAGTTCGTTTTTTGGCCAGGGCTCGACTCGGAAACTCTCAACCATTCTTACCCTGATTACTAGAGCTTTGTCACGTCTCCGACTGTCAGCAGCGAGTAATTTGATTTTCGACCAATTTGGAAGACGATTACGCGTAAAACGCTCACGCCCCCTTCACTATTTGAACTTTCTTATAAGACTCCAATTTATATTCTCCAATCAAACGATTCTCGAGTTGGTTGTACTGTAGATCGATTGGATTTTGAGCATTGGTGTCCGCCATGGTTGAGTGTTAACGTTAAGGTACGATTCCCAAGCGGCAGCTGTCTTTAAACATATCTCTCTAAGAATGGAATGGTCATTTATGTGTCTAAACTCCGCTATTTTATGTAGATACAGCAAAAATTTGTATTACCGTTAGCTTATTAAATTCCATATCTGAGTCATTTTACGAATTTCCATAGTCTTTGCTCAGTTAATTCAAGCAAACTGTGTAATATTTGTCTCATTTTTTATTCTCATATAGTATAGGATTCGAACCGATATACTGTATTATGTAATCTACATGAATGAAGTGATTGAATCTGAATCTGAATTCGCTGGTTCAAATGAGACAAGGGGTATTTATAATTGTGATTATAGTGAATATTGATAATTCTAGATTATTGATTATAGTTCTAAATATAATTGATAATAATTCTAAATATTTATTGATATGATTACAAATGGTATTATCAATATTTGTGATTCTCAACACTCAAAGGCCATTAATATGAGTTTGGGAATGCTTATACATGGAATGGATACATGCAATGGATTTGAGAAGAAAGACAAATATGTGACAGTAAAAGACGGTGGTAAGGAGATCCAAACAAATAAAATTAAAAAGAAAAAAACAAAGTGTAAAAAAGAGTTTGGGAATTTACTACTGATGGAGAGAAAGAGGAGTCGAAGAAAGGAGGATGAAAGTAAGGATAACGAGTAGAAAGTAGAGGAAAGAAGGTTGAAAAGAAGAACGAAATCAAGTAGGAACAATAGATTTTGTCCAACACTTGAGTAGCAGGCTAATGTATTGCGGGTAGTAGCTTTCAAGTTGTCGCCGGCAGAGCGAGCTAAAACAAGAATTGTTGCTCTACTCTCCAAACCAGACCTATCTAAACAAAGGACTACTCTTTCGAATCCACTTTCGATGTGAATTAACCTTGCAAATCACTTAATCTCTCAGGACCAGCGGCCGGCGAGGGCGATTGCGAACATTACTTGCATTCTCTTTCATTTCAAGCTTTTAACGGACAGAAATAATAAAATTTTGACATAATATTATAATTTGAAGCATTTCAAGCTTTTAACGGACAGAATAATAGAATTTTGACTTGTTAATTTAATTTGGAGCACGAAAAATGCAACAAATCGAAATTTTGTCATGGCAACGAATATTTTTGGCTCTACTTTGTAAGCATAGAATAATAAATAAATAAATGAAGCTCTTATTTAGTCTCCAGAAATCAATCAACAATACATTTTACGAAAAAGAAAAAAAAATTCTCTTCTCAAATTGTTACAAACAGTTCATTCTCAACTTTTGAACTCATCGAATTCAATTTTAAACAGTTTCCCCCTCAATAAACGAGAGAAATCTTCACATAGAGTCCGTACAATCTTACACTTTTAGCTAATTCATTTTTTAAATTGTAATTGTTCATTTTTTCCAGTCACACTCTATTTTCTCACAGTTCATTTCTTTCAATCACAATTTTTCCTTCACTCCTTCAAATAAAATAATATCACTATCAAATAAACTGATAAATTTTACGGTCACATAATGAGGCTTCCAGATCACAGACTTACAAAAAGAATAGTAGTATATGTAGCAGCCCTTGGTACTGGAGGTGCATGGATGAAAAACGTCAAGAAGGACTTAGTGCTGGCTGACATTAACAATGATGAAATATACAACAGGAATAGTTTTAGAGAAAAGGTTGGAAAATGGAAAGTTAAACCAGAGATGACTGTACCAAGAGTGGGAACAAAATGGAGTGATGAAAGGAAAGCGGAGTTCTTTCAGAAAATGAACAACTGGTGGATTGATAAAAAGAACGAGAAAACCAAAAAATGAACCAAATTTTGCTCAGCGTCTTCCATCTGGGAGCTTGACGGCTAATAATAATAATAATAAACTGATAAATTCATGATAGTTCAATAAAAAAAGAGAAAAGAAAGATAATAAGAAATATTAAAAATGAATAATTGCAATTTTCTTCTATTTATAAAATTTTACTATGTCTGGAAACCAGACCCACTAGCGGGCATAGGCCTAGAATAGAATAAAGATAAAAAATTTCACTAATTGAAATGATTGAACATATTATACTACATTCAGTAATAACATCAGTAACGTTTGTTCTCGCTAGTTCAGGTCTGTATTGATTTAGATCTTTCTTCGAGAATAATTCAGTAGAAACATTTTCAAATACGTATTCAAAGCATTCATAATATAGCAACATGTGGAGTCTCGCTTATAATGCGGGTCGCCGCAAAATCAACAATACGCGTTCAATGGAATGAATATGCCTTTCATTGAAAATACACCTCCTACCGTCTGGCCTGAATCCAACAAAAGCGGCGTCTTATCCTTATTCATGAGACGGATCGGAAAATATGAATATGTGAATAGAAAGTGAAATTGGAGAGATTCGGCTGGATAATTGATTGAATGGTGGGGAAAATGAAGATATGAGATAAGTATGAGTGGGGGAGGAATGGATGACGTGAGTGGATGGCGGAAGACGAGATAGAGAGAGCGTGAGCAAGGGTGTGAGGGAGAAGGGAGACGGTGGGATAGAAAGTAAAAACCGAGAGAAGGAAGAAAAGGGAAGGTAAATAACATGCCAAAAATGATAAAGAGACTGATGCAAATAGAAAATAAGAGGCAGATAAAGTGAGACAGACTGAATAGAGAGAAAAGAGGGAAAAAAGTAGGAAGATATAAAGTAAGTGGAAGAAGTAAGGAAGAGGGATTAAGGAATAATAGAAGGAGGAAGAGGAAAATAATGAGACTAGGGATCAATAAGAGTGATTTGAAGAGGAAACAAAACAAAGAAAACAAACAAAGAAACAAAACATGGGAAAGAGGATTCAGAGTATTAAAACTAAATAAAAATCACTTATAAATGGAAATAAACTTACTTGCATAGTAGTTACTAGTTTCGACCTGTTGTGTGGTCATCTTCAGACTGAACAGTCTCTTGTCATTATCTGTACTATTTTTGTTTCTATGTTATTTGGATTTTATGTTGTGGTGCAGATTTTCTATTAGGGTGGGTGAGTATCCATTTTGTTACAACCAAGAGTTCAATACCATCAAATACATAGCACAACAAAATGGATACCCACCCACCCTAATAGAAAATCTGCACCACAACATGAAATACAAACAACATAGAAACAAAAATAGTACAGATAATGACAAGAGACTGTTCAGTCTGAAGATGACCACACAACAGGTCGAAACTAGTAACTACTATGTAAGTAAGTTTATTTCCATTTATAAGTGATTTTTATTTAGTTTTAAATTTTAAAGTGGAAAAAATAATGGATACACAACACCAGATTCAGAGTAATTAGACGACCATATTCATTCATATAAATAAATTCCTTGGATCATAGATTTAATTAACTACAATTTAAAAGTCTTCTATGAACTAAAAAACGTTGAGGATGACAATGGTTTACCAATCATATCAGCACCATAAACATTTGAAAAATATAATATAGGAAATATTAAATACAACGTTTTTGAATGCGAAATTATGAAAGAATAATATAAGGAAATGTTGTCAAAGTGAGAGGGAGAGACAACAATTATAACCATGTCTATTATTTTTTAGGAAGAGAGGAAGTGAGACTGGAAGAGGAAAGCGAAAATTGTTATTTTATTATCCATAATTTAGTGATGAGCCATAATGAATTGATAATTTGTTTGGATTTTAATTGAAAATATGGATCGCTGCAAAAATTGACAACAGAACGGAATAGCAATATTAAGGACATGGAATTCTTTCAATCTGATTCAAGTATCACTGATTATTTTTCTGTATTATTTTCAGTTGATGAACTCTTACATCTATAGTCCATTCACGATGACTTAAGACGAGATAAACAAAAGCTCTGAATGTGTGTGTGGTTGAAACTGGAGTGGCTTTGTTTTACCCACGACATAAACAAGTCACAGCAATGCCGAAAACACGAATTTTTTTGTAGGCAATTCAGAATAAGTATCTTTAAGTAAACTTTTTGGAAGATACACATTGGGAAATTGCTTGTTTCGGTTGTCTCTCGACTGTATGAACCTAAAATGAACAAACAATTATAATAAAAATTTTTTGTCAATGCTTTGGTTACGGTCCCGACAACAAAATTCGGGATTTCGGCATTGCTGTGACTTGTTTATGCCGTGGCTAAAACAAAGCCCCTCCAGTCGCAACACAAACACATGCAAAGCTTTTGTTTATCTCGTCTCAAGCCATCATGAATTGACTATAGTGCGATGTATAATTAGGGCTATTCAATAATTCAAGTTTAATTATTAAATAAATTGAATTTGTTGAAGGTACGAACGAGGAGAAAACTAGACGAGGAGAGTTATAAGGAAGAAGGGGAAAATGATAACGAACAGAGACTAGAGCCGGGGATAAATCCTTTGAAATTAATTGACAAATAGAACGGGAAGGCAAGCTAGCAACGAAGCAGGAACGTGGAAAAAGGCAGATATATGTGCCCCCTCTGTCTAGTGCTTCTTCTGCCTTGTGCCCCCTCTTCTTTGTGTGCCCTATGCCTTGTTCCCTCCACCGGTGTGTATTCAACCCTTCATAGCTTGCAAGAGCTTAGCGTCTGCGATATAAGCTGTGAGGCCGTCAAGTCAACGTAATAATGTCAGATTTCTGTGTACAGTGCACTGCACTAATATTTTCCTCTCTTTCCAATCCACAATCTCCTTCTACTTGACTCTTCCCCTCTTTCTCTTTCTCTTCTATTTTCTTCCTCTTCCCCTTCTCCTTTCTTTCGCTTCAATTCTGGCGAGTTGCTTGCAGCTATTCTGAATCGCTTTTGTACAGTTTGTTTGAGAAAATCTCAACGTCTTTGCAGGACGTAAGACGGGGTTTGGGAATATAGACATCATTGTTGAGGTCCCCGATTCTCCCCGGCTTCGTCATAATAAAGTCAAATTTCTTTTTCAAAAGAATGCGATTGTAAGTTTAGGCTTCACTACTTAAGCGTATATAGCATTTTTAAAAGATACGATGTATCTGGAAAGCACATATACCAATATTTGGTTATAATCAATATAATAAAGTTTCTTTATAGGTGAGTTAAGTGAAAATTTCTCATCTGACAAATTTTTACAATGATTCTTGAACTCAAAATTGATTCATAAGATTCTATCGAAACTCATAATACACTATAATTTTGTAGGAAAAGTTAGTTTTAATCAGTGAATGTTCAGGTGTGATGAACTTTCAATTTGGTCATACTCTAAACTCACATTACATGTGTGAATCAACTGTATTAGGAATAATATTACCAGTTCAATAAATTAATGAGCAAACATGTCTTAGGAAATAAACAAAAAGTTTATTGAGTGAAATAGGAAGAGTTTTATTATAGAGAATAAGACTTCCTACATAATTATATTACAATTACATATTATTTATATCACATTTATATCATATTACTATTATTTATCAAGTACGGAATCATGATTTCATGTAATCATGTATTAATACGAAATCATATTTTCATTTCTATTTATGATAATGGAAATATTACTGTGTGATACCTACCAAGGGTTTTTTCAAGCGAAACTTGAAAACTTCTACTCCAAGCAGGGTGTGGATGTAAACAATTTGAAATTCAGACAAAATTATCAAAGAAACATCTTTGAAAAAGGGGATTAAAATTATTATTATATAAAACAGACTGCTATATATAAAACAAATTGTTAGTTTCCAGTGATATTAGTGCATTATGATAATTATGAGCTTAATATCAAGAATCGAAAGAAGCAGAAAAAATGTAATCTCTCTCTCGCGGAAATTTCACAAGCGAAAGCTTAAATTCAGGAATAGATCTGTGTGGTGTGGAATGTATATCACGAGTAAATAATTGTTTCCGGTTGCAAAGCAAACATTCCAGTTTCCACCTCTTTTAACGTTTTTCGAATCAATACTTAATCTGTGTTCGTTGTTTTCCATTCATTTTTGTTTCTTTCTTTTATGTGTTAATTTTCAACTCCAGGAATGTCCATGATCAAGACTCATATACTAGAGTTTTAAGGACATTACGTTTATCAGAGAAACCAGAAATACTCACCGCATACTGTCCATGTCACCGACGTTGTTAATCCTCACTATTATTTCCTGCTTTCAAAAACACGGTTCTGTGACTCACCAAGTATTATAATAATTATACTTAATTAATAAGTATTATGATAATTATTATCATTTATATTTTCCATTGGTATGATACGAATGCAAGTACAAAGTACATTTTGTTGTAAAAATTTGCAAGTGAAATTTGAAGCTACAATGGATAAATAGACTGTATAGTTATAATATGTAGCATAATTAATCATTTTATAACTGTAGTTATACAGTGAACTATCTGATCTTCTGTTTAGCGAGGGATTTTACAACATATTTCAGCCAAACTCGGTTTTTTCTAGTATCCTTCTAATTAGCATATACTAAAGTTGATTCCATGAAGTACGTAAGTTAATGAAGAATTTGTTATAATAGCCTATTCAACAAGCAATCAGTCCAATTGGAAAATGATTACGGTAATTTAAATGTCTTAACACCTTTGGATGCTTCTTGATGTGATCTTTGTTACAAGATTTTATCTTATATTCCAAAGTCCGTATTGGGATTCTGTAAAATGAAAATAAAAATTGGAGATATTTAGGTAAGCCCCTTATAAAAGTCGAAGAGCCAATCGACATGATATGATAAAAATATATGATTTCATCATCCTATAAACAAATCATCATCCTTTCCAGAATTTTAATGACTGAAAGCCTTCCTATGATATGTATAAAACCATAGTTGGAAGAGTTGGTAGAATCTCGATTTTTCACTCTCATTTTCACCTCAACTTGTTTGCATAGCTTTCCGTTCTCCAACTTTCTTAGATATTGAAATTTTGATGTGATAGTTTTGTGTGTGATAAATTTAATTATAATGGAATATTGAAATGAAAATTCCTATTCCATACACATCTCTGACATTGCATGATCAAACCCCCAATAAATCCTCTTGAATCTACGCAGTTACAGGTTCAACCCATTATATCTCTTCACAGACATCCAATATTAATGTGACTCAGTCCGATTGCATGCATGAATAGCGGCGACCACTATCCTGATCCATTAGTCCATCACCTCTTGAAAGAGTGTTCCGGAGCTGAATAGTGAGCGGGCTCAATCAATCGTCAGAGTAAATGTTCAACCGCTTAGTGAGTCGGTCATTGATTGATTCAGTCGAAATTATCGAAAAGTGAATCAGTCATTGATTGATTCGACTGAAACTATCGTAAAGCGAGTCCGTCACTGATTGATTCAGCCAATACCATTGAGCGAGTCAGTGAGTGGTTGGTTTAGCCGAATAGCTATAATCTGTCCAAGCAAACAAGACATTCAGGTAAGATGGAAAAATGACTCCAGATCGGTAAATATTGGTTCAAAAACTATGAATATGGTCTTAAATTGTAGGAAACATTCTAAACTACAATTTGAGACCAAATTCATAATTTTTCAACCAATATTAAACAAGCTGGAGTAATTTTTCCATCTTGCCAGAATCTCTTATTTGCTTGGACAGACTAGCTCCGTGGTCACTAATCGTTGCGACTCAAATGACTTCCGTGATTCCCTTCCACCATTTGATTGCAATCAGACCCGAGCGAGAATCCAATGTGGAGCCGTTAACATGCACTTAAGAGCCTCGAACCTTAATGAGAACCGTGTCTACGAATTGCGACGCTAGATTCCTAGCTATTCATTTATAACGCTCGTGGGACACATATAGAATGTCCAAGCAAAGAAGACATTCTCACAAGATTGGAAAATGGCTCCAGCTCGGTCAATATTGGTTTAAAAATAATAAATCTAGTCTTAAATTGTAGATCAGAGTGTTTCCTAAAATTTGAGACTAAATTTATAATTCTTGAACTAATATATACTATAGTGGAGTCATTTCCCCATCTTGCCAGAATGTCTTCTTTGCTTAAACAGACTACAGAACCAACACAATATTCGGCACTGATCGCGTGAATGTAGGGCGAGCATGTTATTAACTGGATAATTAGTAGCATAGGTAGCAAGAGATTCTCACGATAGGGGGAATTCTACTGAGTGGCATTCTAAGCAATCTGCTGAGTGGCAACTGGAAATTGCTTGGTTAGTATTCCACTGATAAGTTGGATTTAATGAATAGTTTTGACGGATTTCTTGAATGCTAACTGCAATCGAAGAATGAGGAATATGTTTGTTTAGTGACAATTTAGAAAACAATCTCATTTGTAACAGAGAATAATTATTAGTAATAATTATGTTCTTCTATATACGTTGTTAGTAGAAGTATTGATCATATTTTGGTGAATTATTATTCTTAACTGCTGGGAATGTATCCAATAATAAACAGAGTTCAGGTGTCTCAAGGTTGTACTTGTACTTAGGTTGTACTCAAGGTTGTAAATTGGTTGCAAGTACATGTACATCATTCTTTTATACAAATTTGATATAACCTACTTTCTGCTCTACAGAAAAGTTTTCGAAGTTACCTAAGCTATTCTCAACAGAAAGAATAGAAATTGACTATAAAATAAGAATTTGATAACGAGAAATTTATGCCATAGTTCAGTAATTTATAACCACATAAAATGATACAGTACAGTTTATTCAACAAGTTTTCTGCAACTTTTAATGGGAAACTCAACTCGACACCTTAACTAACAATTTAAATGTAGATGGGTAGTTTACGTGAATGGGTTGGAAAGAACGCTCCCAGTGGGCCCATAATAACTGCTAAATGTAGTTGAGATTGCCGTAAGCCATTCTCAAGAAGCCACATCGAATAACAAAGTATTTCAAGATTATATTTTCACTGTGTGATCATTCAATTTCATTGTGATTTATACTGTGAGTTTCATTGGAAGAAAATAAAATTGAACAATTACCATACTTGGAATCGTACAGCAAACGTACCTATAGTCGGCGCAATCTAAGGCCCCCCACTCACGCTACGATCGATCGCAGCGATTTGATCGCCGGCGACCGATCGCAATTGGCTCTGAGATTTGATCGTATAAGTGTTCTCCCCACTAACGTAGCGATCGATCTCTCGATCAAGAGAGATCATGTGGCTCTCTCTTACGGCAAAAATTGAAAGCACAATGTCTGATGCAGTGTGTGTTTAAATGCAGTCGCGCGGTAGCCCCCTAGGAAAGTGGGGCTAAAATTTGACAATCGGTTTCCTTATCTGATTGTTTATTATTTTAATTGTCCAGCTAGGCGCCTGGGCTAGATTGTTGTTGCCGGATATGAGTCATCTAATTGCAACATTTAGCAGTGAGTGATTTTGGAGTGGATATGTCAAGTATGGAGCCTGACATCTCAGGAATCATGAACTTGAAGAAAAAATTAAACTTATCTCATTGAACAAATAGTGATAATTAGATGATGAGCTGAAAAACCATATAGGCGTACAAGGACCGTATACATATCGTAACCAAGTTAACTATTTCCGTAATGATTACTATTTCAGATCTAAAAAATTACCAGAATTTCTGTTTTTAAGACATAAATCCTTATCAATCCAGAAATCAAAAGACATTAATAAAATTCAATCATAACAACAAATAAACAATAATTAAATAAGAAACAAACACAACAAGAAAGTAATTTAACTGCATTTGGCTGTTTTTCAGAGACAATTGATGTTATCGAAACAACCGGGTTTCCTCTTGGATTTGGAAATTCATAATACAAATTCGATTTCAAATCCATATACGTTGATATCCTAATTTTAGAATTCTCCACCAAATGTTGTATAGCCTATATATTGCATTGAAATCATCGAAAATATTCTTCACTCATTAAAAAATTAGTAAACACTACCATAATTCCTTACACCTTCTAACTCTTTTATTGTAAGAAACTTACTACAGGTTTCTCACTCACTTGTTAAGGGACATATGAATTTAATATTCAAGACACTACAAACTGTAACTGAAATAATGAGCTGAGATAAGGAACATTCTAATTATCATGAACCTGATTTTGTCAAGTTGGTAAACATCTGAATAAGATTATTCAAGAGATAAGAACATAAGTTTGAGTCAGGGTTGAGTTCAGACATGTATTAGTCATGTCTCTTTTACGATTATAGTCTATTGTTTCAATTCCTCCTCTTCTACTTCCATGCATCTTCTTGTTTACTGTCTTAGGAACTCCAAACTAAATCTTGACTGCATGTTGAATGTTTCAGCAAAATGCAATTCAGCGCTTTGCGTTAAAGCGTCGACGATATCACAGTCTAGCCAATTTGGCTTTCGACTCATACTCTCTCTATTGAAGGTTAACTTTTCTCTCTTTCTCTCTTAGTTGAACGTTAACTTCTCCCTTTCCCTTTGTTGTTGTCGTCTCTCATGTTACTCACACTCTCTCATGTTGTAGCTTTCTTGTGCAGAGCGTCTCTCTGTTGCAGGTTAACTTTTCTCCCTCTTAGTTGAATGTAAACTACAGTACCGTACTCCCCTTCCCTTTGTTGGCACTCATGTTACTCACACTCTCATGTTGTATCTTTCTTGTTCATACTCCCTTACCAATCTCATACTATATACATTTTGATTCTCCATCTCTCTCGCGTGCTGTGCATAGCAGAATGAGTGAATTGAAAGCAAGTTCAAGTTTCCACCAAGAATATCAATTATTCATGCAAGTGAAATATAGAGGATCTCGCTCATTCAGTAGGGAAACCAGCCTTCATACTGGGGATTCGTGACTTGCGATGCAATCTCAGTTACTGGGTTGGATGAAATTTCACATTGTTCCAAATTGAATAGCTTGTGATTTCTCACAAGTGAGTCAGTGGTTAAAGTTTGCCACAAGATTTGAATGTGTCTTCTCCATTCATCAAAACAGAGAATTATTCATTTTTTTATCAATTCATTTATTCATTCATACAAAACACTTGAATCAGGAGGAAATCAGGCGAAGCCTTTACTATTCCTCTCAGAATAAATTTTGATATAGATTATTCATAATTATTGATCACTTTCTTGATTTGATTTTTTAATGGTACAATCTAATAATGCTTTTTAGTACAGATAATAAGTGTACTTTCATTCATTCATTTATTTGAGGAAATACAATACATTATCAACATGAACAGAAAGAGATTCTAGTGAGAGTCTCTCTGTATTTTATCTGTAGGCCATTTAGTAAGATAGATTGAATAAAATTTGCTCATTAGTTTCAATACTAGATAGCAATCGTTTTTACAGAAAAGAGAACTTTCTTGGTTTCAAGGTATTGATAAACTTCCTGTATTCTTCTAAGATTCTAAGAGTCGATCATCCACTGTATACTTTCCAGTATATTATTTTGACAAACCACATTATTCCACTTTCCAGCTTGTCAAAACCAGTCGGAAATCTTTAGACAAGGACCTGATAATATATTGCACCAACAAGGAATTACTGTTCGAGCAACGTATTATATTCAAAATCCCGGGGCTGATGGTTCTCAGGAAATAATTTCGGTTTGGGAAAATCATGGCGCACCACCGAAACCAGCAGAAAATCTGAACAACGCCAGTGAGCGAGCAGGCATTGTTAGGGGATAAATAGAGGACCGTTTGTCTGTATTATTGTGCCGTTGACATCCTCTCATGTGAAAAGAAATCTGGGGAGTGTCTGGCTGTGAAAAATTCTACCAAATTAATCCCGTTCTAACGCCTGAGTTGGGGGAAAAATGGGCTTCGTCGAGCTGAGACCTGAAACGCTTTATTTTGCGGCTGGCAAAAAGAGGTACCACCATGACTTTTCACACCGAAACTATAAGTTAGTGGATAAGTGAGTGGACCGTTCATCAGTTGAAAGGATAATAATATTATCAATGAACATTGTGGATAATTTTGTATTGAAATGGCACCAGCGGAAAAACCGACGGGTTTAGCAGGATCAAACACAGTAAGCCTAATAAATTATTTCCAAAAAATTGAATTGATGTTGCCGAATAAGGAATATAAGGATAAAGGATTGGACGGATTACTGTAGCCTACTCTCATCAAGTGCAGGGATTATCGGTTATTCAGCTCATCGTGCTCATGTGAGGAAACAACTTACTGTAAGTGTTGATTTGATTTGAAGAAATATTGAAATTGTTCACCTTCACAGCCAATTACAGGTTGTCATCAATGAGGCTGACGCAACCCTTATTGAAAGATGAAGCAATGTTTCGATTCAGACTGATATTTGTCACTCATCTTTAATGAGTGGAAATTTGGCATAGATTTTAGATTTGTTCCAAGCTCTTCATCACAGGACATAATACACAAAAACGTGTTCGTACTTACATACAGTGGTAAGTTATGAATAAAGCTTTCATAATTTTCTAAGGCACTTCGATTCCGAATAAGAAACTATCAGAAGTGGATTAAAACTTTGTAAAGGTACAGTATAGATCTACAGGGTGTTTCAGGAGGAATGTGCAATACTTCTCAGGCTGATTCCTTACACCAAGTAGACAAAAAAGTTCCATGGGACCAACCCCCAAAAACGCTTTGTTACCGAGATAACAATGGCGGAAAATTGAGATTTTACAAAATATATTAATTTTTCTAGTTTTTTAGAGGTTTTAGTAAGGTTCTAAAATAATCAATTCCCATGTAAAATTAGCTGCGAAATTCAATGGAACCAGTTCCAAGTTTGTAACTTCAACGGTTATTGAGATCATTGGAAAAAATATGCTTGAAAATGCTATTTTTCAACAATAAGGGTTATAACTGGATAAGGAATCATAAAATTGTATTTTTATCAATAGAAGTTGGAGAGGGTTGGATTCTAAAGAAAAAGTTAAATGGCGGCAATTGTGTAAATCTTACCCAAATCTCAGAAATGGCGATCAAAAATCGCAAAATTGACTAAACATAGCACAAGTGATGAATTTGTGTTTAGTAGTGATTTTGCAATTTTTGATCGCTATTTCTGAGATTTGGGTAAGATTTACACAATCGCCGCCATTTAACTTTTTCTTTAGAATCCGACTCTCTTCAACTTCCATCAATAAAAAATACAAATTTATGATTCCTCATTTAGTTATAACCCTTATTGTTGAAAAATAGCGTTTTCTAGCAAATTTTTTCCAATTATCTCGATAACCGTTAAAGTTACAAACTTGGAACTGGTTCCATTGAATTTCGCAGCTAATTTTACATGGGAATTGATTATTTTAGAACCTTACTAAAACCTCTAAAAAACTAGAAAAATTAATATATTTTGTAAAATCTCAATTTTCCGCCATTGTTATCTCGGTAACAAAGCGTTTTTGGGGGTTGGTCCCATGGAACTTTTTTGTCTACTTGGTGTAAGGAATCAGCCTGAGAAGTATTGCATATTCCTCCTGAAACACCCTGTATAGTTTCGTGGACATGCGCAAAACGAATATTAGATTCAACGATTCCAAGAGTTTCTAATATTCTAAATCATCACTGATATTGACATATTTATGGAAAAATAATAGAATAATGATCCTTATGAATTATGGAAGTACATGAATATCAACTTGGTTCTAGTAAATATATGAATATCAACATTATGTTCACATTTAAAATAATTATGAGAGCTTACCATTCTCAACCTACGATAAAAATAATTGAACATAAAACCAGCAGGTACTCCATTCTATAAATTTTTGTAGGCAGTTTCTCTGAAATAGATGCCATGCGGGTTCCAAGTATGCAAATTTTCCCTTTGTTTTCAACAGAGACAAATAGCATTGAACAATAATACAGCGGCGGAATTATCGTTGTTTTGCCAAGCCATAAACTTTTAAAGGTCATCACATCATTAATGGCGGCGGTATTTGGTGGTGGCGGAAACGAACGAAACAGAAACGTGTTTGTGGCACGCTACGCTGAGCGTTGAGAGTTGAGCGTCGTCGGGCCAGATTCAATTTGTTTTTGCCATCAGTGACACGTACGCGCGAATTTCCTGGGGGACACCAAGCGAAAGTAGCACGCGTTTAAAAACGCGCCAGCGCAAAACGCTTCTATATGTATTTGTACAGTGACTCAGCCATAAAACCCTCGCGATGATCACGTAGAGATATAGTCTCTCCAAGCAAGGAAGACATTCTGGCAAGATGGGAAAATGACTCCAGCTCGGTCAATATTGATTTAAAAATAATGAATTTATTTAAAAATTGTAGGTTAGAATGTTTTCTACAATTGAAGATCAAATTGATAATTTTTGAAACAATATTGACCAACCTGGAGTCATTTCCCCATCTTGCCAGAATCTCTTCTTAGCTTGGGCAGACTACAGTAGTAAAAAGCCAGTGAAAACGGTAGTTCAAGTCATTGAAAAATATAACTGCCGTTTCAACTGAGTTATATTGTGGTGTGCTCTGTATGAAAAACAGTAATCTCTCATCATTATTTGAGTTGTCCCGGGGGGAAACAAGTGATAAAATTTGCAATTTGATATAATTCTTAGATTGTATGAATCGGAATAACAAACATTCGGGGAACTTGGAGAGGATTTTAGAAATTTGAATAATTGTTAATGCTCTCTCAAAAAATGCAATATTAATAATCTGCTGACAGAAATTCCAATCTGTATTCTAGTATTCTACATGGCTCACTAAATTGTTGATTTCAGATGATATACATAAATTATAGATAATTTTCATTATTCTCTTATTGGTACAAAAATGTATTAATTCAGGCTATGAATAATAAGATGAGAAACTATGAGAAATGATACATGGTTATTTGGTTAGGCTAATAGATGAATCAATCATTTTTCAATTATATTACTGGTATAAATTTCAACTCAGAGGTATCAGAGGGGATGTCTATTTGTCTAATAATAGGAATATTGAAAAAAGTACTTCAATTTTCAATTCATTAAAAGAGTGTAAGACCAACTATACAAATTAATTTTATGAACTGAATTGAGGAGAAGCCAGAATTTCTCAAAGAGATGCTTGAACAATGAATGAGATCTAAATTAGCAATGGTTATTAAAAAAACTCAAATAGTTCAAATTCAAGTTTGGCAAAATGTATTGATTTATTTTTTCAACCACAGTATGTTCACAAGATAAATATAAACTATTATTGCTATTATTAATGTAATATAATAAATAATTATTTAGATTTTATAATTCACTTGAGGGTTTGAATAATTCTGAGAGCAAAAATGTTACTGGTCTTTCTCGGAAAACTAGGGTTCTACTCACATTAAAAGAAGAGAGAAGCAAAACATTACATTAAATAATATTTAATAGATTTAGGATTGGAAAAATCATGATTTATTACAATTTATTCATAACAGCGATAATAAACGGCCATTTTGGAGGATCACGGTTAACACCCCGACCCCACAAGCAAATGATCAATGACATGGAAATAACAAGTGTTTATCCAGAGTGTTGGGGACCAGACTGAATTTCGTTCAACAAGTGGATCAGGTAAACTACATTGGATTTGATAAACGAACAAAGGGAGCAGCCGGTACAGCTTGGGTGATAAATTTCTTCTGTTCAGACCACCACTTTACTAAATGCATCCAATTCGAGAAACCGTGAGCCACCACCATTGCGTTTTATAGGCATATTGCAGATCATACTTCAGACAGGATGTGATAAATATAGTGGAGAAGTTGCATAGATAGCTTCTTCAACTTGTCACAATTTTGACGTGACAACGTCTTATAAATTGGTTTGCCGGGTGACACTTCAAGAAACTGCGTTACGGAAGTAGTTAGCGGAAGTGGAAGAGTGAGAGAGATAGGCATACACACAAAGATGTTGAACTACAACCCAGATGTTTAAAAAAACTTCAACTTTGCCAGTTGACTATTTGTATGCAAGCTGTTACCAAATCTTGAAATCTATTCACATAACCTAATTTTTTCCCTATTATTTTTTGAAAATAGAAATTTCGCCTCTTTATTGCCAGCTTAATTGATGTGTTGTAATATTGATAATTATTGACTATTATTTTCATCCTTCTTCCTACTATACGAATGAATATTCACATTAAAATTATTTTACCACTCAAAGTCGTTGTCACGTAAAACTTTCGCCCGTATACCGACTTTAAAGGCAACCATGCAATTTTTTTTCTTCAATTACTGACATAATTTCTTGTGGGTATATGAGTATGTGTTACACCAATAGTAGCTACTATTACTATTAGCTACAATAGTAGCTAGCTATTCTATTAGCTGCCAGAAAAGTGTGTCGTAGTTGTTAGCGTCTAAAATTTCTTATTCATTCATTTATTTGAGAAAATACAATACATTGTAGATAAAACACAGACAGAAACGACCAAAACGTCTTATTTACAAAATGTAATAAAAATATTCTAAACTTAGATTATGTCCAACGAATTCACTTCAATTTTTCACAAATTTTCTCTTTCAAAAATAGTGAACTATAATCAATTTTAACAGCTTATACTTCCTATGTCACACTTGCTACTTAATAGCATCTATCTAGCTAGAAGCCAGTAAAGTAGCCTGGTTTAGAGAAACAGAGAATAATTTTTCTGCTCTTATTGAGTGTAGCGCTTTCCAGTGTATACATCGCAGATCGTAAAGCTTAATGGATCAATAAATCTAATTACAATCAAATATAGGCTACTATTTAAAAATGAATTCTATAGGTGTCGGTTGATTACACACTGTTGACTTTCCAAATTTTGATAGATTTTTTAGGATTTGATGAACTGACTATGTGAATATCTTTCAAGGAAATAAATCTTTTCAATAAACCATAATTTTATCAAAAGAAACTGAAAAATGAACAAACTTATGTGGAGTTCACATAGAAGGTTGAATAATATGGATTATCTACGCCCATTCAAAAAAATACCAGTAATTCTTGATTAGAAGGATGTGACTACACATTTGAAGGCTGATCTTGTTGGGAATTTAGAATATGAATATTTAAATATCAACAACCATAATCTTTTCCGGGAAATTTAGACAAAGTTTTTAAATTATATAGAACAACATTGTTATCTGAGTATCTATATATCTTTATCTGAGTAATTTAGTGGATAAGGCGAAATTCACATAAAGGACCTCTCACAGCAGTTCATATATTTTTAGCAAGAATGTTTCCATGAAGAGCTTTACGAGCAACAATTCAAAGTTTGTGTGCAAATACAGCATATCATACACTACTAATACTACTACTACCTACTACACTTCTACATGGAAAACGCTATGGGAATGTTAAATGAAACATTCATGAAATCATGAATAATGCACAACCCCGCACACTTATTTTCCGAGTGTGTAGCACTCATACATTTTTCACGTATTACTAATTCCTCACTCCTACTCAGGAACGTGACAGCATATTTTCGAAAGTTGGATGGATGTGCATGTGCCCTAGAAACATCTAGAGAAAATGAGACCTTGAAAATATTCCCACAGTGACGTAGCCTACACTCTATTTGAGGTATAATTTGCATAAAATCGGCTAATCGAGAACACGGGTTTGAAAAAATCTGGTAAATTTTGTAAATTGCTATAATGTGCTGCATCCTGCATAATATGATATGCAGCATGCTTGAAAGGACTGAAACTTGCAAAGAATCGACCGAATGTAGTGTCGACAAATGGTAGTGCCTATTTACAATTCATAAAATTGAAAAAATCTCATGAAATCTAGGCTATTTTAAAAATTGGGAAGAAACATAGAAGTTTTAGATATCGTAGTTCAAGGAAGTATTCAAGAATGTCTTGAGACTCAAATAACAAGTTTCTATTCTATTCGCGAGCAATCATTTTATATAAAGTATGCCGCCTCGAACTTCTAAAACAATTCACTCCTCAACTCACCAAGAAGAGGAACGACTAAAATAACTTTCAACAGAGGAATGAGAAAAAAGTTTCCTCGGAGTTATTCCATTACTCAGCGAGAGAAGTTCGACGGGAATATTTCAGATTCGAGAAGTTCTATTGCCTCACCAGACTTAGAACTCTGTGCTTATCCCTTGGAATAGCTCCCGGTTATCAAAAATCTTATTATTATAATGGCTAAAGAGAAACGATTTAGGAAAAATGAGAGAAGAGAATATATTAGTACACATTTTATTGAAGAGTTCGTTGCAAGAGACTGACAAAAAATTTCTTCAAATTATTGCTAAAGATGAAATTGAAAAAGTAACTTATCACAAAAAGTAGAAAATAAAGTTTAATTAACGGGTGGAATAGAGTACAAAAAAACTAAAATATTTTTACTCAATAAGAATAAAATTGAGAAACCTTGATCACTCAATCTCCGAATAACTATGAAATAATAGTTTACAAGAAGTTTTTATACAATTAAAATTATTCAATTTATTGTAGATACGTGGGAAAATTAGTTTCAACAAACAAAAATTCAACAAGACTGTTATAAGATAGTATTTTCTAATCAAGCAAAATAATGTTTATTATTGAATATCCATTCGCACTGTACAGTCCACATTATTACCAACAGAATAATGTGATGATCGACGAATGGAAAAGTATTAAAAATGGAAAGGATAGAAGCTATCTAAATCTATCAGTCATCTAACTTGTATTGTCAATTTTGTTTCAACTAAAATAAATATTTTCAACACTGTAAGTACGGCGCAAAGCTTATTTTTAGTTATTTTTGGAATAAAAAATAAGAAATTATTTAATTTTTCATGTGGAAAATCAACATTCAACTGATATAAAAATACAATTCTCAATGGATACATAATAATGTACAAGACACATTGAGATATCAATGGTACTACTATAGTTGTTACGATTACTATTACAGTAGTAGATTGCAGATTCCTTCACAATACACTTAGTACCGTATAAGCAATGTAAAAATAAGACGGAATTTGTACATTGAAATGATCATGCTTAGCCAATAACCGCTGATTGTCGAAGAAAACATTGTTTTTTCACTGAGATTAATCATTTGAAGGTGATGAAATAGCTTTTCTAGTCATAGTAATGAGCTTATTCTTTGTATACAATATAAAATGTATTTATTTGAACTACCAATTCCTCACATTCTAACAATACAAATTTCTCTTGATATCAGTAGCAATGCATTCTGTGATTAAAAAAAAAAAAAAAAAAAATTCAAGTAAATTTTTATATGGTTAAATGACGTTTTAAATTATGGTTATTAATAAATTCATTTGATCTACGACGCATACAATAACAACAAATGTATCTACAAATCATTCAAAACTAATCATACAACTAATATCATAGCTCCCTTTCAGCTATAATAGCTTAAGCCTTAAGGGATAGCTTCCTTAAAGGGAGGGAGGTATGCTAAAATCCTACTTTTAGAAAATTATAGCGATGGGATGGATTTATTAACATATTCATATTTATCATAATGTCAATATTATAACCAAACGTGTGAAATTTCAACATTTTCATATTCTTGCCTAAATAATTTATATAACCGAGTCTTAGAGCTTTATTATTAAACTTTTGCACTAATGAAGGGTGCCAAATGACAGCTAATTGAACTAAGAAAATTAAAAGTTGATAATCCGCTCAAGTAAATTGAAAGAAATAATCCGCTCAGATGAACAGAGGATAGAATTTGTTCCTTATTTTAACTGATAAATAGAACTAATCGGGTTAACAATACAATCTCATAAATCTAAGAAACTAAATAATTAAAATTGGTTTACTTCTAGAACTCGACTTGGACAACGTAGTTGTATCATTACCTCTGATCACCTCTTTAACGTTGATGTTTATAAAGTTTTCAGGAGTAGCTGTTAATCTGTTGATACGCTTTGTCTTTAAGAAGCATACGTGATTAAGAAAGTCTTGGTTTTCATTGGGAGAAGCCATTAGATCTGATAAATCATATAACTTCCATCATACTGGAGCTGCCTCCCTTATAAGCGAATGGGTCACTGAAAAAGTGAGAAATAGTTCAGTAAGTCAAATTGGCCAAACAAAACTTCAAATCAATAATTTTATCAATAAAAGCTTTGAAATAAGACTCTAGGAAGTACACAAACAAAAAATTATTCTTAAAGTACAATGATCTTTTTTTAATTGCGGATTATACTCACATAAGCATTTTAGCTTGTGCGTGGGTAATGGATATTGAGTGCGAAGGTGATTGATGAGGTGAAAAACAGCCATGCCTCCTGGGACTCGAACCCAGACCAGGCAGTGCTAGCTATCTTGATGGAAGTTTGAAAATATTTTATTAAATTCAAGATAGTTAGGTTAGACATCGAATTAATTTTTACTCTCTTGTATCTTGCAGGAGATTTACAGCGTACAGATATAGAATTCAAATCTCTCTAGTATCTGGAATTTATAATCCTAAACACCAAAATATGAACTAATATGAGCCGTCAAGAAGTTTAAAACTTTCATTTCAATAGAAGACTGGAAAATCTTTAGAAATTTACTTTTATGAGTAGGTAAGTACAGAGTGGTTACAAGAAATGAGTACAGTACTACAAACAGTAATAAAATACTACCTACCTACTTTATATCATCATTACAATAAATAAAATCATATAATTCACTCAATAAGTGTATTTCAATTGTGTTGAGAAGAAAGGAATATATAGATATGAAATAGAATTGAAAATAAAGGAAAATCAAACAGTTTTACTCTCCTGTTTAAGGAAACTTCCAAATATTTCAAACCGCCACCAAAACAGGCATACATCTATAATCTTCATGCATGTTTTGAAGTTGTTGAGTAACACTTGACAAGATGAGAAAAGCATGCAAATCATGAGTACCCAGTGCGGTGGATTGTGCAGTAAGCTTTGAGCATGACCAATAAACAAGACAAATATGTCATTCACTATTTTGAGTACAAAATTTAGACTATTCACCACTGATTACTGTAAAAATATAATTGTAATAGTATACAGTAGTAATATAAAATGTAGCATATAATTGGAGATTTTATGAGGAGCCCCGAAGTGAGTTCCACCCACCGACATAACCACACTTCCCCCATGATGAGGTGAAATAAGGTGGGGTAAGGGTAATAGTTAGATCATGATTTATCCACAGTAATTTGAATGTTGAAAAAGGTCTTCTATTTTAATCAAGTTAGAACACCAAGAGATATAACCAAAAGCTACAATTAAAATAGAATTTTTACTAAATTTAGATCACAAAAATATCAACAAGTCAAAAAAAATTGTCATCGCAATCGGAGCTACAACAATGGTTTATGGATGAATGAGGTATTATTGCTGTTATTTGCTTTCAGTAAAGTTTGGTAATACTTGACAATTATCATGTGTTTGCCAAGTTCCGTCTATCTAGTAGAATTTATATGGACGGAAGAAATCGCTGTGTGTTAAAGCACTAAGAAGATCTCAACTATTAATCGATGTTGAACAGTGTTTGTGGAACTAATGCTTGAGAATCAATCATCACATATGGGTCGGCTAAATGCATATTCCTCCCATGAATATTCATTGTAAGTAGTAGCCTATAAACAGTTATAGTTTGTCTAAGCAAAGAAGATATTCTGACAAGAAGGGAAAATAACTCAAGATCGATCAATATTGGTTCAAGAATTATAATTTTGTCTCAAATTACAGGAAACATTCCAATCTATAATTTACGACTAGATTTATAATTTTTGAACCAATATTGATTGAGCGGGAGTCATTTTCTCATCTTGGCAAAATGTCTTCTTTGCTTGAACAGACCACCATCAGGCTGCTACTCCCAGGTTCAATTTGCTACACTTCTCAACCATTTTGGAATTTGCATCTGAGAAATATTGACATAAGAAACGTAATGTTGATTGAGACTGTTCCATAGAGAATTACAAGCAGCAATAACAACTAATAAAACACTGAATTCATAATCGGTTCAATTTTATAAACGTTTCTTGTAAAAGCAGAATTTTACAATAAATATTAAATAAAAGTTGACCTTGGTCTATTCAGAATATTTCCATCTGAGCAGTTGTTGAAGATAATTGAGGTCTGCAGAATTAGACAACTGTTTATTAAATCAGTGCTGATTTAGGCTAAATGTTCATTAATATACAGTAATACATTTCACTTATTGAGAGTCCTTATACAAGACAGGCACTCAAGTCTCTTCAAAGCAACTCCTGCTCAGTCTGTGGTACAGTAGCAAAATATTGTACCCATGCCATACCGGTACGTGGGGGGTTACTTTGGGACAGGTTTTCGTAGTTTTCAATGAATATGTGAGATACGAATCAGCCAATCTAAGATATAACCAGCTCAAAAGATAGCTGCACTTTTTGGCTTTGTAATGAAATGTCAATGAAGACCAAGTATGGAGGTGTTATCTAATTATAAACATGATAAATGTCAAAGTCACAAAAAGCGATGCGGGGTAACTTTGGGACAAACTTATTATTCTTCTTGAAACGTATCTAAATTGATGAGAACAATAATGTAGCCTATAAAATTGATAATTTCAACCTCAATTGATTGTTATCCACCCAACAAATCAGTGAAAGTTGAAATATATGAGGATTGATTACTATTATAAAACAATTACAAAATTTGATAATCAAGTGCAATTGTTTCAAGCATGTTACAAAGGACAATTGGTTCTTCACGCCACAGGGTACTTGCATACGTTCCTACAGGATCTAAAAGTGGTCAAGAATGCATAGTTTCATACATAATGATAATAATAATACCCTGTGTCATTGCTGGCCAAGGTCTGGTGTCGCACCTGATCAGTTGCAGGGCCTCTGACATGACCTAACGACGGCTTTTTAGGCAGCCGGGACCGACGGCTAAACTTTTTATGCATTGGAGATGCATTGTAGATGCAACTTTTAATATATTTCAATTGAATAAAACCATGACAGTGCACAAAACTTCTCATTTGGTCAATTAATTTATAAGGAAAGGTGGGTTACATCGCCCATCATACAGAAATTCATGCACAAAAAACCTTAAAATGTTGATGAACTATTCTGTACTCAAGATGGAGTTCATATTTATGAAGGAAAAACAGTTATGGATGTGGATGACCCTTAAAAATCATTTAGGGGTGGCTTTTTGCTGGTCCATAGTTGTCCCAAAGTTACCCCGCAACCTGCTGAAATTTTGGTTATATCTCTATAAAATGAGAACAAAACAACTTTTTCCTACAGATAGCAAGAAAAGTCCATCTTTACACACTGAATAGAGTTTCTAAAATGGGCCATTCTCACACAAGTGTGTAAAATACTTTACGCACTAGTGCGTAAAGTAATCTGGTTTTTCCAGATTTTCAACCAATCACAGAAGAGGAAGTTTTTGAAAATGTTTTTCCAAAACTGATGGATTGTGTACATTCAATGTATCAGTCAATTCTGTCAGTATTTTTTATCAGTCCACTTATTCAGTGCATCCTACCAGCCCACTCTTCCAATCCATCAGTTCAGCTCATCATTCCATTGTTTCAGTCCATTCTGTCAGTTCATTGTCATCAGTCCATTCAATCAGTGAATTTCTCAGTCCATGTTATAAGTCACTTCAATTTTACATTCCATTCTGTCAGTCCATTTCATCAGTCCATTATCAATCAGTCCATTCTTTCAAACCATTTTATCTGACCATTTTGTCAGTCCATTCTATCAGTTATCTCTACCAGTCTATTTTGTCAGTCTATTTCATCAGCCCATTCTGTCAGTTTATTTTATGAGTCCATTCATTTTGTAACTCCATTTCATCAGTCTATTCTGCCAGTCTATTCCATCAGTCCATTTCATCATTCCATTACATCAGTTCATTTCATTGTTCCATTTCTGTCAGTCCATTTTGTGAGACCAATCCATCAGTCCATTTCATGAATTTATTTTTTTCATTCCATCTCATCAGTCCATTCTGTTAGTCCATTTCATCAGTCTATTCTTTCAGTTAATTTCATCATTCCATTCTGTCAATTCATTTCTTTCAGTCCATCTCATCAGTCCATTTCATCAGTCCATTTTATCAGTTCGTTTTTTTCAGTCCATCTCATCAGTCCATTCTGTCAGTTCATTTCATCAGTCCATTCTGTCAGTCCATTCCATTGTGTCAGCTCATTTAATCATTCCATCCTGTCAGTTCATTATTTTTTAGTCCATCTCATCAGTCCATTCTGTCAGTTCATTTCTTTCAGTCCATCTCATCAGTCCATTCTGTCAGTCAATTTCATCAGTTTGTTTTTTCAGTCCATCTTATCAGTTCGTTTTTTTTCAGTCCATCCCATCAGTTCATTTCATCAGTCCATTCTGTCAGATCATTTCATCAGTCCATTCTGTTAGTCCATTTCATCATTCCATTGTGTCAGTTCATTTCATCATTCCATTCTGTCAGTTCATTATTTTTTTAGTCCATCTCATCAGTCTATTCTGTCAGTCCATTCCATCATTCCATTGTGTCAGTTTATTCCATCATTCCATTTCTGTCAGTCTATTCCATCAGTTTATTTTTTCAGTCCATCTCATCAGTTCATTTTTTCAGTCCATTCTGTAAGTCCAATCCATCAGTCCATTTCATAATTTTTTTTTTCATTTCATCTCATCAGTCCATTCTGTCAGTTCATTTCTTTCAGTCCATCTCATCAGTCCATTCTGTCAGTCCATTTCATCAGTTTTTTTCAGTCCATTTCATCAGTTTGTTTTTTCAGTCCATCTTATCAGTTCGTTTTTTCAGTCCATCCCATCAGTCCATTCTGTCAGTTCATTTCATAAGTCTATTCTGTCAGTCCATTCCATCAGTTTATTTTTACAGTTCATCTCATCAGTCCATTCTGTCAGTTTATTTTATCAGTCCATTCTTTCAGTCCATTTTATTAGTCCATTTGTACATAGTATATTATAATCAGTTGAGTGAGATCATATAATATAATTACCCTTCTTGACGACCCTACAAACCCCAATTTATATGTATAGGTCTCTAAATCAACATCCTTCTAATTTTTTTCACATTTGATGGTAACTGTAGGAAAAATGTAATGTGTAACTCAAGCTTAAAGTGTACTTGCTGCACTCGAGAAACTTTTTTCACTCGCCTTTGGCTTGTGAAAAAAACTGTTTCACTCGATGCAGCAATCTACCACTTTAGGCACTAGTTACACAAATAACTATTTCAAGTTATTCTAACGCTAGATTGAAGTCAACAAATATAAGAAAAGACCATAATAACCTTAGAAGTATATCCTATGAAATGATCGATGGGCAACAGAAAGTTTCCAGATTTTCCGCAACATTGAAAATATCAGTATTTCAAAGAATAGCTGAGACCGCCATTTTGTTCCACCTAGTGATTTGGATCGGGAATATTCCCAGTGGGAAGGAACTTATGATTTGGGAATATTTCCCTGGCCAAGAAATTTTGGGAATTTAAGGGAATTTATAAAATTGCTTTAAAATGATTGAAATTGATCAATCTGAGTCACTTTTTGCGTTAGGTGCTCCAAAATGATTGGAATTCTATCAATCTCAGTCACTTTTCACATTATAAGCTATAAATCATCCTTGTAATGTCAATTTTGCTCAGTTTGCTGGATTGACATAACTTTCTTGTCATTTTTTAATGAATGTGTTAGTGTTGTGCTCTTGTCCTTTTCCTTTTCCAATCCAGCTATACAGGGTGTTTCAGGAGGAAAGTGCAATACTTCTCAGGCTGATTCCTTACACCAAGTAGACAAGAAGTTTCATAGGACAAACCCCCAAAAACGCTTTGTTACCGAGATAGCAATGGCGGAAAATTGAGATTTAAAAAAAAAATCAATTTTTTAGAGGCTTCACTCAGGTTCTAATGACAACTCCTCATTAACATTTCCTCATAACAATTCTCATTAACAATCCCAATGCAAAATTAAGCTGAGAAAATCAATGAAACCAGTTTGAAGTTTGTAACTACAACGGTTATTGAGATAATGGGAAAATTTTCTAAAGAACGCCATTTTCAACAATCAAGGTTATAACTGGATAAGGAATCATAAATTTGTATTTTTATTAATGAAAGTTGAAGAGAGTCGGATTCTAGAAAAATGTTGAATGGTGGCGATTGTGTAAATCTTACCTAAATCTCAGAAATAGCGATCAAAAATCACAAAATAGACAAAACATAGCACAAGTGAAAAATTTGTGTTTAGTTGCGATTCCTTATCCAGTTATAACCCTTGATTGTTGAAAAATTGAGTTTTTTAGAATATTTTGCCAGAATCTCAATGACCGTTGAAGTTACAAACTTGAAACTGGTTTCATTGAATTTCTCAGCTAATTTTAAATAGGAATTGATAATTTTAGAACCTGAGTGAAACCTCTACAAAATGTATGTCTGGCTCAACAGCCCATGAAGGGCCTAGGTCTAGGTCTAGGTCTAGGTCTCTACAAAATTAGAAAAATCTTAATTTTTTGCTATTATTATCTCGGTAACAAAGCATTTTTAGGGGTTTGTAACATGAAACTTTTTTGAAATTAGAATAAGCTTACTTCTCAGTACTCATGCAATGGAGGTCGAATTACACCTAACATTTTTTGACTTATTTTTATAGTTTACCTGACTTACAGACTTACAGTTACAGGCATTCTAGTATAGTGAAGAAAAAGAAAAGATTCAACTTGTAAGACTAGATGATAGTAGTATTAGATTGATAGTAAGATAAAAGTAGTTAACAATTGAATTACTAAAATAGTTTAATTGAGTGCTCATTTTTCCTTACACGTTCCATGATAATAATCACTATATGAACATAAATAAAATTACTGTTTTATTTCAACTTATTACAGTTTTCAGTTATTCATTCTCATATATTTTACCTAAATATATTGTATACCAGGTGTTTGAGACTTTGTGTAGCAAAAAAACGTATTTTTTAGTAATTTTAGATGGAAAAAATCATGGAAAAATCATTTATGGTTCCCATAAATTCCCGGGAATTTATGATTTTTGGGAATATTTCCCTTAAATTCCTTACGAATATTTCCCTGATCTTGAATTCCCGGGAATTTTACATCACTAGTTCCACCCATAACTTTGAGGAGTGATCAATAAATATCAGTGCACCTAGAGCAACTGTTCTGACAGTTTTCAGGCGCATAAAAATGGTGTAGTAATTGCAAATTATATAAGAAGCCCTTGTCCCAAAGTTACCCCGCGTGTCACAAAGTAAACCCCACGTACAGTACTATTTATTATGAAACCCATTCCGCATGAGATAACTCAGCCGTGTGCATGTAGTATAAAGTCATCATTATTTTATTTTAGAGACTGATTATACAGTCTCTATAGTCATGATAACAATCTGACAGAAAACTTAGGATGATTATCAATGTGAATGGATGCTACTATCTATTTATCAACACAAACTTACTTTTTTCTCTTCCAACAATCCACCTCTAAACTCCAATATAATTTTTTTTTTTGAGGGTGATGCCCACATGGGCTTTTGGGCCTGTGCGTGGGTAATGGGAAGGATGACGATGAGAGATGAATGGGCCTACTGCTTTAGGTGGGTTCCGAACGTGGATTGAATGGATCTCTTAATATGATGATTAGTTTAGATGATCCTTTGTGTGTTAGTGTGATATTATAATTACCAGACATCAGTAAATTAAAATATACAAACGAGTTGAAACAACACAGTACTGTACTAATAAACCCACAAACATGATCCATGTGGGTAATAAATATATCATTATTATGATAATTTATTGAAACTACACTTACTTTTGGTAATAACATACGATTATGTCATTTTTGTAGAATTACTTTGGACTAGAATTTGATGCTGTAAGCAACACTGTTATTTTATTTTATTGTAATTTGTGAAATGAAACTAAATTCAATTCACAGTCAATATTAACACAGCTTATGAAAAACTTATCCCAGAGAAGTAATGTGGAAACTAAGGATCTATAAAAAAGTCTTTATAGAGCCCTAGTGGAAACCGATATCAGAAGAATAAGATTAAAAACGTATCATGTTTACTTGGCCGAATAATTCTTTCTTCATAATTTGTGGAAGGAAGCATTGAAATAGTATGTAGACCTATATCAATTAAGTTGAGATAATTAAAAACATTATCTAGGAGGTAATCTACTTGATTAAACCACTGAACATAATCACATTTATGTCACAAAGGAGGTTAGTATCTACAATATCAAGTACGACTATTTTATAATGAGAGTTGAGGGTTCTGTGAATGGTTCATCTCATAAAAGTCGGAAACAATGCCTAGTATTATGAGGACACCAACAATTCGTTCCAAAATTCAGGCAATAGAGGAAAAGGCGATCAACGAAAATAGACAAAAGTTGGAAAAGTTTAAAACAAAGAGTAAACTAAAAATAGACAAAGAAAGTCTTTTCGTGAGTAATAGTCACATACATTACAATAATTTGTAGGAAAAATCAAGGGATGTCAAAAATTCAACATCAACGTTACCTAGAGGGGTTTGGAAGACTAAATAGAGTTTTGTGTGTACATGCAACCCTTGAGATACCTTCGTGGCTTGGCGAGTCCTCCTCAGTCCATCTCTGTCGACTGCCTAACAATGACTCTGTGTCCTCATCGTGCATTCTTTCTGGGAATGTCACACCATCCCCAAAACTACAACACATCTTTACATTTAGTTATATTGAAAAATAAGAATAGAATGGATAGGAATTACATTTTTAATGGGAAGTGAAGTGGATAATTGGCGAGAGGGGTTTTGTTAAATTAGGATTGTTTTGAAAATTGAATTAATGCAATTTCATTAATTCTCGAATTGCATGTTGAATTTTCAACTAAAATAGAAAATAAATGGATTTATTAAAAAAAAAACATTCTCAGAAGAGGAAGGTTGATTGTTAAAATGAGGATAAGCAAGTATATTGCATTAAAATCGGGAGAATACAAGAGTTATTTATTAATCTAATGACAAAAATTCAAAGTGGAAGACAGCCCTTGGTATTTCTAAATTGTAATATGATGTTATGAGAATATATGAGATCAAAATTAGGGTTGTTGTAGCTTAAATGAATAAATTGTACATAAATGTTGTGGACTTGCTTTCGAATATAATAATTAAATGTTTTTCAATTTTAGTTGAATAATAGATAGCCTTTCACAGGAATTAAATACTCAAGTTCATGTTACGACCAACTTGAATACAAATTGAGTTTAAACTCAACCTAATACTGATGAGAATGATGGTAATAAAAATTTATAAAAACTATTTACCAAATACTGTATTGAAACTGAGAGGTACGTTTTAGTTGACGCGGCAATCGAGACCGCAACTGCCAAGAATGGTTGACAGTCATTAATTGAATGAATCTGTCAAATTCGCCCTTTTTGGCAGTCGCGGCCTAGATAACCAAAACGTATCTCTAAACTAAACGAATATTGTATTGATAGAACCATTCGAATAGAATAAAATAATTGAATTAGATGTCATTCTAAAATTATGAAATAATTAATTGAAATAATGGGCATTGATGAGTGATAGAGGATTAAACAAGACAGGCACAAAAAGTAAACTCAGTTTAAGGTTAGTATCCAATCAGAATTGAAATACGCATTCCACTTGAAAATCATTCCAAAGAATGAAACCTCACACTGCAGGTTTGAATAAGATCTCTGTGAATCCCTGTTTTCAAGCAAGTCTAAGTTTTTGGGGTTACATCCTACAATACGGTGCACATTCAAAAAAAATTATGCATATTGTATTTTCTATGAAGGTGATGTTACTGGAGTATCACAACTTTAAATGTTGTTAGTTTCTTTTCTTTATTTCATAAATAACTTGAAAAGTTCATATAAACTTAAAATTTCATATAACTTTTAAAATAAACCTATAACTTTAAAAATTTCATATAAAACTTTTTCATAAATAAAGTAAAAGTTTCCTTTACTGTTATACCTAAATTCATTCTTCATCGTTCACAGCCGATATTTCAACGATGGGCCTGCCGATTTACAGCTAATTTGGACTGTCAGTTCTCCATCCACTTACAGTTACAGTCCGAACTGCCAGTCAGAAATATTAGTGAATGGAGACCCTCAATGCAATAGTCCAAACTCCAAAGGCATCCCTCGAAAATAGATGGAATTTTAAAGATTATTAATCTAGAATTAATCTATTATACTATGATCTATTTATTAAAATCAATTATCCTATTTAATGTGTCTTATTATTATCACAATAAAAGTGGAAATGGAATTAACTTCGTAGTTTGAAAATGTTTTATTAATCTATTGAACACCAACAATCCATCCATAATTTCAAGTTGAGTTTCTAATAATGAATTTGTTAATTTTTTCCGTTAGCCTCTTCTATAACACAACGGTCAACTCTATCCGTGAAGAAGTAGCCCCTTGGAATCATTTGTAGAACAGTTCTTTCTCCCTAAAAGTTTTCGAAATATCAATGGATTATTGGCACAGGAAGAAGTAATTCTTGTTATTCAATTTTAAAACTACTTACAAATATCAACTGGGCGTAGATATTAGTAACTGACATTCAAGCTCAATCATTTGAAAGTTCGAATACAGCAGTAACAAGCGTTGAAAATTATCAGTATAAATAACACATTTTAAACGTGGGAGCTTTCATTTGAGGAGAACGCTAATAGAATGTTAGTGAAAAATTCCCTTCAATGTATTATTCAGATCAAATATAGAATAAGGAATAACATTGAGGTTCATTCCTGAATGTTCAAGAGCCCAATATCGAAAGCCAAGCCAAATGTCGCTACAATAGTCCTTCGTACACCAAACCTTGGTATTACAGGGTGTCTAGCAATTTTCATGAATGAAATTCAAGACTTTTTCCCGACTTTTTTCAAGACAAAGTTGGAGTTTCTCTATGCGTTTTCAAACGTTGCAACTAGTTATATATGAATTTATGTCTAAAAAACTACCACCCTATGTCTTGAAATAGGGTATATTTTAATACATACATAAAAACCTACTATTAACATATTTTATGTCTACATATAGTACGGTGCAATTAGACTCGAACCTCAACATCCAAAGAGAAAGAACGATTCCTACGCCAACTTGTTCTATAGGCTACAAAAATTATTGTCTTAAGTATCAAATTGAAGAGAAATTAATTCAGCCGAGAGGGATTTTGAAATACGGATGCAAGTGTTTCCAATTCGAAGTTACAAGCTTTTAAAGTAACGGAATAATTTCTGTGGAAAATTATGAAGTTAAAAAAATGTAACTTGGAAACGGTTGACGATACATAGTAGTAATTACTAGCACTGCCGCAGGTTTGGGTTCGAATCCCAGTGGCATGGCTGTTTTTCACCTCATCAATAACCTTAGCACTCAAGATCCATTACCCACGCACAAGCTAAAATGCTTATGTGGGCATCATCCGCAATAAAAAAATAAAAAAAATTAGTCTCAATCTCTTCCAAATTTTATTCTCTAGAAAACACAAACATGAAACTTTTTTGTCTAAAGCTTGGTTCGACACCAATTCACGAAAAACTGGAATTTCGCACCTTTCAACCCCCCTCCACGCCAAAACCTGACGCTTAACAAAATGGTGTAACTTTTTACCAAACAATAAAGGGGTTCTAACTTATAGAACAAGTTTGCGTAGGAATCATCCTTTCTCTTTGGATGTTGAGGTTGGGCCTCATTTTTAACCGTACCAATAAACTTTAGCACTAGCTAGGGAAATGTTGAAGAAACAAAGCGGAGACACTGGACCGTCTCCCCACTACGCTCGCTCTAGTGTCTGGCTATCAATGACAAAAATATCGGAAATCGGTTCATTTGCAAAATATCGATGTTTGATACCAATTGTTCAGGCCCGCCCAATATGAAAATTCAACTAAGGAAAAGAATTAAAAAATTTATAATCTATGAATTTTCCCGACTTGACTTCAAATTCCAGGATAATTCCGGACCTTATTTCATTTCTAGGCTATTTCCCGACTGCTAGACACCCTGTATTATTTGTACAAGCTGAGAAAACATGCGGTTACAATACACTTGGCATTTTGATTGTGTGTCTTCTCAGCTTACGCGAACTATAAAACTATTGCTCATTCGTTTCGCAATGGCATCTAGATTGGAAATTATTTTTGCCTTCATAACTCATTGCAGATTCATACCGGGTTCAAAATGTTCAAAATTCTGTATTCTTGATAGAATTATAGTTTATTCATCAACCATACCATTTCCCATGTGGTGCTTGTCCGGGGGTTCATTCATGGAATATATCAAATCATTCTAGAATAAAATTGGAAAATAATAGTTTAAACTGTGGGAAACTATGAAAATTGATGAAATAGTTAAGAAAATCCACACCCATGCGTCATGCCCATTCTCCAAAAAAATAGTAGGCCTACAGTTATTTAGAGTGCATTCAGCATTCCAAATGATAAGCATACTTGTGAAGTACAAAAAAGTGTAGAAATAAAGAAAAAATTGTAAGAAGGGATCTGACCTTTGCGTAACTCCGGCCGAATTGTATTGCTGGTTGGACTGATGCAGGGATCTCACTGGATAGACAACTCCGTCTCCAAAGCTATAACAAACCATACCACCCAAACTGAAAATTTATGGAAGGAGATGTGACCTCTACCAATGATTTATTAAAGGTTTGATCTTTACAATGATACAAAAAAAACTAGGAATTAATAAAAAAATCATGTTAGTGGGTTCTAGAGGGTGTGAAGTTACAAGCAATTCGTATGACCAACAATATTTAGTTCAAAAGTATGTTGTAGAGCTCAGAGCTACTTTAGATAAAGTTATAAAAATGTAGAAGTATTTTAAATTTGAAGTAAGTTCAGTCACATCGGAATGGATTATGTTCAATAGCTAACATGTTGAAGAAGAATATGTTTTGCCTTGAGATTCGTTATCGGCAAATTTCTACATATCTATCAAGTGACTTGTGTAACAAGGTTATATTTTGAAATTCTAATTTCAGAACACTGAATATTCTAATCAATTATCTTATTTGATCTATACATAATACTGATAAGTTTATTATTACTTTCTGACAAATAATAATTTTTATAATCGTGATTGATGATTTTGAATTATGCGATCCAATTTTGAATAGAAATGAACCAATTCCTATAATTGAAAGGGGATCGACAATTCAGATGTCTGCAGAGTTGATGTGAATCAACAAATCGGAATCTGTTACTCTGAACTAAGAAGGTGGGAAGACTCATGTTAATTGATTATTCAAGTTTTTTGAATTTTTGAAGTAATGCATTATTAATTACAAATGTATTTATACAATTATTGTATCAATTCGTGGCCAGATTTACTGAGTAGATCTGAAATTCACAAACATTCAAACTATGATCTACACTAAGAAAACACTAATACAATTCAGTACTCAAACAATGATTTATTCAAAATATTGATTGATTTATTGAGGGGGATCGATGATTTGATGAAATGTATTTATACTGCAGATTTTTACTTGTGATGTTGGAGGAGTCAATGATGGAATAAACATTTTAAACCATATTTTTTATAATTTTTTAGACAAAAAATAAGAAGAAAACAGATAAGGAAGAACGAGGGTGAATAAGTAAGGATCAAGAGTGACTTATTCTTATGCAAAATGAATAATGACAATTAACAGAATTAATGGTTATTAAAAATGAATCGAATCATTCTCAAGTTAGATTTCGGTGAACTGAGATCGAAATTATAATCAATATAAGAGATACATGCTTTAAATAGTACAATATTTGAATGTCCTTAGAATTCTACAACATAATTATAATAGCCCATTCACAGAATTAATCCATGAGTTTTAAGGGGATTCATAGAGGAGCAGATACCGTGGATATTCCATTCATCACCAAATCTATCGAGAATTTTAAACTTGTGATTTGTAAATTTACTCATGAAAGGTTTAAACTTCAATAAAATATGTTGTTTCGACAAGTAGTTTACATGTATTTTTAAAATCTAGTAAATCAAATGATCAGAATTGAATAGAACACTTTTTGGTATAAATAATGAAACGCACTTCTAGTGTAGGATTTACTTTAGCATGGAGAAATTTCCGAAGGAAAAAATGATATATATACCAACAAAGAAATAAAAATTCAAAACAGTTCGTTCATTTGGTCGTCTTAAAGTTGAAATATTATGCACTTTGAGAATTCAAATGAAATAGTATTGTATATTGTAATGAATGGAATAATAATGGGTTTTCCGTTCATTAAAAGTGGGCTGGATATTAAACTTCAATTCAAATATTAACCAAGCAGTGAGTTTTCTGTAACTCGTTCAAAGATGAATTATTGATTTTTTTAAAATGATCTTGATTAGGAAGAAAGTTTGCAATGCAATTATTGCTATAACGATCACAATGAGAGGTGAAAACGTCAATTACTAGAAATAAAGACACCTCTGATACGGTACAACATGCAACTGAGAGTAACTTAGTTTTTGTGCAACAATCATTCCTGAATTTATTTTACACGATGACAGATAAGGATGAAGTTACTGGGTGGGGGACTAGTGAGGAAGTTTGAATTTATCCTTTCAAGTATAAAAATAACTTACCTTACTTATGTAGCCAGGATATCGACGACTAATAAGTCAATAGATTATTATTCTACAGTGGAGTGATAAGTCAATTAATATTATGTGCATTTAATATCCGGTAGATGTCTTTGTCTTCTAGTAGAAGTTTCTTATCAAATTTTGAATGACTGTAAGCTGTGTAATGAGTAACTACTAAAGTGAAAACTTCCACATTTAAACTTACCGGAACACCGACGTTATTTATAAGAGTAAGGACATGTTAACAAAATAATTTCCCTAATAAATTTAATGTAACCCCTGATCAGCAGCCGAGAGCAATTCTCTATTATGCTACTACTCATGGAAAGCTTCTACCAATTTCTGTGTTTCAGCACCTCCATACCTATCTATAATACCTCTCTCATACCTATCAAGTGTGGAGTAAATTATTTTTCCAGATCTATTTTACACTAGTATCTTGCCCAACTATTAATGTGGTTTGTTGATCTTCACTTCGAAATGGAAAAATTCATTAATGTTATTATAAAGAGGAGACATTTCAATAGTGTATGAATGAGTAAGTTGCAGACATCGAGGACATAGAATACAATGATAATATTCATTTGTTAACAAAATACTATAGGAATTCACAGAGTCAACCTAGTTTTGAATTTCTCATCTAAAAATAACACCTATCTGCAAGCAATAGATTCATTAGAATGCTCCTGAAAACTTATTATATCTGTTTCAAAATCTCACTAGATATACGTTTCTAAAACTCTAGCAGATTAAAGCTGAAGCGACAGTTCAATACCTAAGAGAAAGTTTTGAATAGGATTTCCAATGTATTCTATGATCTGTTTCATAGAAATTTCGGAATGATTTTCAAGTAATGCATCAACTCATAGTAAACTCGAAAAGATTAACACTACTTTAAAATATCAAGTATAATAAATCCAATAATACAGAAAATATTGACAGTGCATAATAATACGCAACAATGTTCTAAGCACAGTTGAAAATCAAATCTTGATACATTTTATTTCATAATATTTTTGACGATTTATAAATGATAGATAGGTTAGATTGGAACTTACCTAGTAAAAACGGGAAGGAACCAGTATGTCCTATCATCTCCGAACACCTCCTGGAAATTGTTGTATCTTCCGAGGTTGAAACCATTTTTATCCTCTCCAGTTCGAAAGATTGGTGCTCTGAACGCTTCTGCAATAGTTCAAGGATTGATTATATTATTAGTTCTTACTGTCTAAGAAAAGTAGGAAAATGAAAATTAATTTGCTGCTGGATGAAAGTTGAGGAAGGTTTCAGTGTATTCTACATGCGAACGCACAATGAACACTTTAAAATCACAAAGTACTAACTCGCAGAGTCTTCCAGTCAATTAACAATAATATTATTGTAATATTATAATTAGTCCAGTAAATAAAAAATTATAGAGTGTATGAAATCTGCACCAATTTTTCACCTCGGGGTTTTGATTAGACTAGTTGAGAGGTTAACATACTGAAAGTCCCCGAACCTGGGGGGGAGCATAGGGTGGGAGGGGGTTGGAAGGTACAATTTTTCAGTTTTCGCATCAAAATCCGTGTCGCAACAAAATGGTATGGTCTTTCCAAGCACAGAGGAGCCTCTTTCATGAGGGAAGTGAGAGTGTAACTACGCATGTGCAGATCTGAGATTTTTAGTGTAAAATCACTTCAGCCAACCCACCGGTTTTGCACTACATTATGGTTCCGGGAGGCTAAATCAACAAAGCACAAAATTCATTGCAGCTGCCAATATGATTTTGTATTTTGCGCCATGACCTACCGTTCATAATCTACAGTACAGGTCCCTGTCTCATAAATATTTAATATACAGGGTGTTTCAGGAGGAATGTGCAATACTTCTCAGGCTGATTCCTTACACCAAGAAGACAAAAAAATCCCATGGGACCAACCCCCAAAAACGCTTTGTTACCGAGATTACAATGGCGGAAAATTGAGATTTTTAAAAATATATTAATTTTCTAATTTTTTAGAGGCTTTAGTGAGGTTCTAAAATAATCAATTCCCATGTAGAATTAGCTGAGGAATTCAATGAAACCAGTTCCAAGTATGTAACTTTAACGGTTATTGAGATAATTGGAAAAATATGCTAGAAAACGCCATTTTTTCAACAATAAGGATTATAACTGGATAAGGAATCATAAAATTGTATTTCTTATTAATGGAAGTTGAAGAGAATCGGATTCTAAAGGAGAAGTTAAATGGCGGCGATTGTGTAAATCTTACCAAATCTCAGTGATGGCGATCAAAAATCGCAAAATCGCTACTAAACACAAATTCATCACTTGTGCTATGTTTTGTCAATTTTGCGATTTTTGATCGCCATTTTTGAGATTTGGGTAAGATTTACAAAATCGGCGCCACCTAACTTTTTCTTTAGAATCCGACTCTCTTCCACTTCCATTAATAAAAAATACAAACTTGGAACTGGTTTTATTGAATTCCTCAGCTAATTTCACATAGGAATTGATCATTTTAAAACCTCACTAAAGCCTCTAAAAAATTAGAAAAATATATTTTTAAAAATTTCAATTTTCCGCCATTGTTATCTCGGTAACAAAGCGTTTTTGGGGGTTGGTCTTATGGAACTTTTCTGTCTACTTGGTGTAGGGAATCAGCTTGAGAAGTATTGCACATTCCTTCTGAAACACCCTGTATATAGTTACTCATCATTTGTGGATTTTATCGGCGTTTCTGTCTCATGAACGTTTTCAATGGAAAGAAAATTCAACAAAATACGAAAACATTCCCACATGACATTATTCATACTGAGCGGTATGGTAACCTCAAATAGGTTATGTTTGAGTTGAGCATCATACTGTTATAATATTATGAAATATTGTGCTCCAGAAAAATCATAATCATTGATTCCACGAATGAAATTATATTCAATTTGACAATAGCCTATATTTTTATATTCAATTGAATATATTTTATAATATTTTGTTTGTGATATGGTTAGAGTGGAACAATTTTCATTTCGACTGCTGGCAGCATTAAACGACAGCAATGTTGCCAAAGCGCCTTCTTTGCTTGGATGAATAATATCATTGAGATACCAATGTAGGCCTACATCATCACTAATCTAAGGTGAACTCTACAATTTTTTTTTTTTTTTTTTGAGGGTGATGCCCACATGGGCTCTTGGGCCTGTGCGTGGGTAATGGGAAGGATGATGATGATGAGAGATGAATGGACCTACTGCTTTAGGTGGGTTCCGAACCACCGGGAAGCGATTTTTGAGGCTCATGAATGGAATTCAGAGGAGCCGGTCACCGTTACAACAGTGTTGGTAGAGGCACGTCGCTTATCTAATCTCACCGATTAGACGCTCTCTACCACTGGGACAAACCGCTTCCCAATTGACTGAACAACATAGCAACTAGAATCAGTAACTAAATATTTTAATGGTTAATACATTTTTTAACAACTTCGAGGTACAAATATGAAACATCTGGTTTTGCTCACATGAGATGTTGAATGCAATTATTGATATATGATATACCTTAGAGTGATTGAAAAAGTTTTTTATGATTGACGAAATTAAAGATAGAGTATAGATGAAATTAAAAAATGATAATTTAAAAGAAGAAACTTCAACTCACCAAGTGTAGATAAATTGCGCATTACTAAATAGCAATGGTAGATGAATAAAGACACCAAACTGATAGCAAACATGGCAGCGATGAAGAATAAAAACAGAATGTGGAAGCGTCCCATACCTATCAGTTCTCCCTGCAACACACAAATAACACATTTCATCATGCTATAAAATAAATTTATAATCGAAAAAAATATCAAATTAATATAGAATGAATCTATTTTGAAATATATAATCAATTAAATTCTTTGAAATATACATACATTGCTTTTTAAGTGCGTGATGAGTATTGATAAGAGAATAATAATTCTATATATTTTTTTGAATATCAAATAGGCACACAAAAACGATGTTAAATCAAACATTGATTGTTGAAAATGTAGTGGTGATTCTCATTTTCAATAAGAAAATAAACTAATATAGAGCTCATCTATTTTGTTTTCCATCACGAACTGCTAGTAAATATTTCACTCTGAACTATTTTACACGACTCTGCAGTCAAACATTTTTGAATATAAGTTTAAATAAACTTCTACTCACATGTGGAGCGCTTTCGGATGTTAATCCATTTTCAACACTGCCTTCATTTCGTTGTCATTGATTGGTCTAGGAAGCATTGGTGTTGGCGGTGCTATTTAAATTTATTATGACGAATAGTTGGCGGTTTTGTTTGAATTTATTAGTGTGTCAAAAAGTCTATGGGATTTGAAGTTTAGATGTCGGTTTTTATGTGTTTATATATTTCATATTGTTCTATATGAATTTCATAGAACAATATGAAATAAAATAGTTCAGAGTGTAATATAGAGCATTAATAATTTACTAGCGAATACGTGAGTAAACTAGAAAAATGAAATATTGAGATTTCAAAAGTATTAAAAATTGAGGGTTTGAAAAGGCTCATAATGTATTACAAATATAATAATTTACAGGTTGTTCTCTTCATTTCTATAAAATAATATTCATTTGCTATTCAATGGATGGAAATAAATTTTCTGAGAACAATAATTAACCAATTCAATCTAAATCTGCCATAATGTTGCCATAATTGTTGTAATCTGCCATAGTTTCATAAATGCCAGAGATCGACAGTTAAATGTGTTATTAGTATTGATTAAAGCAAAAGGATTAGTAAAACCGAAGCATAAAAGGGAGCAGAAGCTACTAATATTAGAAAATAATAGTTAATAGATGTAATTAATATTGCAGTTAATTAATGATAATTTTATTAGGACTAACAAATAAGGTTAAAGCACGTGCTAGAAATATAAATACTCTTGTGTTAATTCTTGGTTTATTGCTAAAAACAGGTAACAATTGGTTATTGAATGTTTTAATATTGTAAATTTATTGATATTTGGATATATTATAAATATTATATTTTGGATATATTATTAAATTTTATGATACTTGGCTAGTTGATATATTGGATAATTGATAGTCGACTTGTCAGCGTGTGGAACGACTTGAACATGGAATGAAATAATGCATCTTCTTGCGCAAGGCGACTTGCATAGTGTGGTCAAACCCTAACTCACAATTTCAGGCGTGACAATTACGTGCTGGTATTGCATATTTTCAAGATTATTCAAGTATTTGGAAATTTAGTTTTAAGTTCATATCAGTCTTACTCCAGAACTGTTCAAATTATGTTTGTTTTTTCTTTAAGGTTGTCTATTGGGATAATAACACAACATTCAATTATAATCGGTTAAAATTACAAGAGAAACTATGACGATATACAGTATACTGGCATTCGAAAATGTTCAAGCTTGTTATCAATATTCAACGGTCTGTTACTCGACACCCAGTAATGCACAAATTCTATATAGCCTACCAATAATAATATTAATCAAGAGTTCAAGCCATATTCTTAGAGATCAGTACTATTATAGTCTGTCCAATCAAAGTAGACATTCTGATAAGATGAGAAAGTGACTTCAGTTCGGTCAATGTTTCTGATCTACAATTTGAGACCAAATTTATACTTCTTGAACCAATATTGACCGAGCTAGGGTAGTTTTCCCATCTTGCCAGAATGTCTTCTTTTCTTGGACAGACTATAGGTGGGGGGTGATTTGAACAAAATCATAAGCTGTGACTTTAGTTCATACGAAAACAAACTAACCTCTCCACTTTCCAGATTCAAGTACAAATTACGCAAGGAAACTGAAATTTATTTTCCATACAAGTATGTTTCTCAAATTATAATATTATCCAGTATTCCAACAAGAGTATTCCAAAAACGTGGGTTCTCTTGTAATCAACATGCTCTGACCACAGAAATGGAAAGCAAAACAAATAATAGTTCTAGAGTTTCTAGTTGATGACATTTATGAAGCTGAAGATAAACGATGGACCAGACGAAATGATCATTTCAATAGCAATTTAATGAGAGAAAGTTATTCAACATGCAAAAATTCACTATGAATGAGTAAATAGAAGTGATGTTACCAACGATACTGACATTCAACTTCAGAGAATCTAGAAGAAAAACAATACCTGCTAAAGAATAGTCAAGTTTCAAACAGTAAAATCAATATAAAATAATTAAGTTTGGGAATCACAAATTAACGGAGCAATATTCAGAATAATCAACAGTTAATCTTGACTACTTGTGCAATGATAATTATATTGACATAAGCCTCTTCAAATGTGATTCTGATTTAGCATTTAAAATATTCAAGGACTTCATGATTCAGGAGAAAGTAGTCTTTAAATATGAAACTGAAAACTTAATCATGAATTCCAATTACTAGTCAATATACCTTGACCTTTCAAGGTCAAGGTCATCGACCTTTTATTTGTCAATATTGGACATTGAAAGACTGATCAAGATTTTTTTTGAAATTTTCACAATATAATATAAACTAATGAGCGGTGAATAAGCTTATCATCTTGAAATAACGAAGCTAAATAGGTAATAGCATTACATATAACCTGAAAAAAGTTCATGATAACTTTGATCAAAGAAAAGTATTTTCAATATTCCGCTCAACATTTTTTTTATATTTCCAAGTTAGATGATGACTATTTTTTCAAAACATGAATTGAAAATCCATCAATAATGATACAATTCGACTGTAATTTATTTCAACAAGTTAGATATTTCATCATTCAGAAAATAAATTAAGAAAAATCGACTGAATTTTAAAATTCAATGAGCATAAGTTGAAAAATTAAGATTAGAATTTTTTGCAATCCAACTGAAATGATATGGACAATACAGTTGATAGAATATGGTCATTGAGAAGATTATTACACCTATATTTTCATAGATATTTGCAAACACGAGTGAACATTCCAATGAAAAAGTGAGTAAACATCAATCATAACATAAAGGATTGAAAATAAGTAATTGAATGACTTGATCAAGGTGGATTGGTAAAAGTATCTCTTGAGATATCTATGAAGGGATACACCAAAGCTTTAAAAACAATAAAATTTCAAATTTATCACACGATATCAATAATTTTGTTCTTTTTAATTGCTGTTAATAGTTCGTGGTTTGAAAGAATGATTGAAGATATTTGAACAATCTTAACTAGTTAACTTAATTTTTAAAACAAGATATTTTATAATAGAAGTCTTCCTCTTATGATATTGGGGTTAAAACGGTAGTTAAAGAACTGGAGAAATCAGTTCAAGCCAATTGAAATTAAATCTTTTTGACTTCATATTTGTGTTTATTATTATAAAAATAACAAATATTCATCCATAATATTGGAGATAAGTAATATTCCAAGATAATCAAGTAACAAGAAAAAATATCAATTTATTGAGAAATATATTTAAGAAGTCCTTCTTTTGGGAGATTCTGTCGTTAGTAAAGACAGTCAGTCGTTTCCCGTTTTTGGAGGAATAGTAATTGTTGCATTACACTCTAACTGATTAACTGCATGTTATTCAGAGGTGTTCTGCATCTTCACTTGGTTGTGAAGACTGGCTTATGGTTGAGAGGATCGACGTGCTAACCACAAGTCACCTCTATCCTGGTTGATAATTATTCGCCTGCTGTATTTTCTATCCGGGCTGGGAGGGCATTCTGGCGGGGTGGGGGTGGCTTCGGCTCGGTCTGTGTTGGTTCGGGGGCTGTGGGTTCATTTGAGAATTTATGGCTTTTGGGACGGTATTGGCCGGGCTGGAGTCGTTTTCCAGTCTTGCCGGAGTGTTTTCTTTGCTTGGATGGACTAAATAGTTTAGTGAATATGAAACTGGCAACCAGCTGGTAGGCCTAGGCCCTTCATAGGGCTGTTGCGCCATTGACAAAAAAAAATATTTACGGAGTCACTAAAACTAAAAACCATTCACAATCCACCTTGGCAGTCATGCTCGATTCATTATGATCAATCCAAGAATATTGAAAATGACAATAACATCAAAGATGAAATGTTCCACATAATTTTCTCAAAAATACGGTTAGTGGGATAGAGTAATATTTAGATGACGTTAAAAGAGAAATAAATAACTAACTATTTCACCCACGTCGCCTTCAAAATCTGGATTGACTTCCTTCTTTTCTTCTACTTTCTCATCAATGATCTGTGAACAAGAACCATTTTACTGCCTATTGTAAACCAGCACTCAACCAGAGCTTGAAAAATAATCATGTTTGAAATTTAAAAATTCCTTACAATTAGTTGAGTTTCCACTACACATAGATACTGTTGAACTTTCATATAAGCGCTATAGTAAATTGATTACAAAATGCGAGACATGAACATGAATGAAGAATAGAATCAACTATATCAGACATTCGTGTCTGATGAAATAGAAAAAGACTATCTACCTAAAATACTTTCCAAACCCTTTTAAAGTGTTGAAACAATTACTCAAACATAAGGAAAAAATTGACAAATTGATAACAAAAAGTTGTTCGTTTTTCATCTCTCACAAGATGATGAAATATCCTTATCAACTTCAGTATCCACAACGAAACGAGCTTAAAATTGTTTTCAGCTTGTAGTTTGAGTTTTGAAACTAGAGTTATAAAAAATAAGCACCTTCCGGACATTAAAAAGAGCTTGCAACATTAAAAACAGTAACATCAACCCCACAAACAAGTATCGTGATGGAAAAAAATAACCAGTAGTGCTAAAGATTCTTCAGGGTGATTATGATGTGTAGATAATTTTTTATGAAAATTTGAACACTATGTCAATCTGAATAATGGACTAATCTGATAACAGAAAAACAGAAAAAAACGAATAATAGTATGATTTCAGAAACCAGACTGGGATTACATAATAATGCAAATTAAGACGAAAACAAAACAGTGAGCCCACATAGAATATGAATTAGAGTTATAGTGGAGCACTTGAATAATAGAAATGAAAATTATAAAAGAATCCGGAACTTGATGTTTATCTGAAATTTCCAATGTCCACCTAGCTTAATTTTATGAAACGTTTGGATAGAAATTGAATTAATCTAACTCTATTGTTGCATATTTGTAAAAGTTCTAGTTGAATATATCCCTACAATTTAATAATATTTTATAAGAATCTACCTTTAAACCACCAGAGCATTTTGGTCAAGTCTAGTCGTAATAATAGGCCTACATGAAAATTATTATAAATATTATGAAAAATTATTTTAAAAAATAATTCCTGGCAAGGTGAGTAAATTATAGTAATTCAATCAGTCCTCAACAGAAATATAAATTATTATTTCAGGAAGTGATGAATTGGACAGGTGCATTAGATTCAACTTGTCATTGAGAGTGATACAAGAAGGATACTTAATTGAAGTTATCAGTGACTACTTTGGTGTTTCCATATGAATAATACAATAGTTTTAATTTATAAGTGGTACTACTTCTATGATAACGTGCACCTAAGCTGCGTAGATTACTAGACAATTTTAGATTTTTCATATTCAAAGGAGATTTTTTGATTTATCAACTTTCGACTATTTTTAATACATAAGAAGTAATTTGTTTGGATTTGAAATATGGATTGTGAGAATCATTATTGAATTTGGTGAGCAGGATATAGGCTGATCATCAAAATGTGGATGATAAGGAATCCAGGACCTAATTCAATCATGAAGAGTTAATTTTAATCAGAGGAGAACCATAATATTTTCAAAACATGACTGATTGGATGATTGAAATTTTATTGAATTTGTTACTTGTCAAGTTTATCAAATTTCGTGTCTTTCGATCCAAACAGAGTTAATATTCATCATACAAAACCTTGATGTCAGTTCAAAAACATGCGATTAAATTGATGAGAAGGCGATTTAGTTAAGAATTGGAAGCTAATTTTGAGGATTGGAAAAACATTTGAAAATGAGTATTGAATTTGATAGAGGATTGTATTTCTTTAAGGTTTTAAAAATGATGATGTGTGTAGTAATAGTAAATTTATGAAATGTGAGAAATAATCTTCATTGATGAAGATACCCTGAAAAATGTTCCTGAGTTGCCATACGCTTATTATGATGTTATATTGAGAATTGCATATAATTTCAAGTGCCTGTATTGAGTGAATAGAAAAAACGGTTTAGATAAACTATCATCAAACCTATTTCATCACTATCACTCTTTTTACAATGATTACTTCATTTTAAAATGAACAATACATTTTTTTCAATTCTATAAAATAGCTCAAAATCAAGCCAAGCTATCAACAGCTTAGCAAGCAAAACATTGAAGAGAAAATACGCTTATAATTTAAATTAATTGCCTCCAAAAATATGATTGAATCGGAGTATACTATTCCTATGAATAATATAATTCCAAATGTTGAATTACAAAAAAATAAAAAAAATGTCAAGTCGCAGTAAGACGACGAATTTCATGGTACAAGTGTAGATGGATAAATATTCCTATTCTGTGAATTAGTTAAATTAGTTGGTAATAAGTTGGAAGGATTATTATTATTAGCGTATAACTTGGTTGGAAGGAAATCTGAATTTTCAAAATTTTTCTTCTGTTAGATAGAGGATTAATTAGCAGCTAGAACAGTATCATTTTGTTTTTAGCTGCATCTCACTAATGCAAAGCTTTAGTCATTTTAGATGTGCTGGACAGATTTGCTAAGCAAATTTACAAAAGCACTACTTTCCACTCACAAACCTTTTCACCGTGTTTTAGAGCCTGCAAAATAATTATTGAATCAGTCATTTAGTTTTTAAAATTGGTGTTTAGTCACACAAAGACTGGTAGCCTAAATAAACTAATCTGATTCAAATTGGATCTACTTATATAAAATTAAATCTTTCATTCTACTAAAAAGTTGAAGAAAAAAATTAAACGTTAGCTGAAAATGAATTCTTGAAACTCGTCCAAGGTCTTAATTGTAACAATATTTGTAAAATATAGTTATAAAGTAAACATAACGCGTGATCCATATAAAGCGCAGCTCAAACATAATGAAAATAAATTGCGGCGGGAGAAGGACTTTCCTGGCGGCAGAGATGTTTGTATTGGCATCTGATCTTTTGTGACAAGTTTGGTATGTAATGAAACCATCATCAACTCCTTATTAGCTTTCATCCATGTCCACAAGTTTCAAAAACGTTATAGAGAAGTTTTCAGATCCTACGTCTTAGATGACTGGATAAATAAATCTAATGTTATACATTATATAATTATCATAAAATTATAATTATATGAATAATATCTCTTAGATTGACATAACTCATAATTTAATAACATGTAACTGGATATCTAAATTAATTACATTATACCTCACCCCTCGATTTTTTTCGGTAGGAATATAATGATACTGTATCTTCAAGAATTAGCCTCACGAAATTAACCAACGGTCAACATTGAGAAACAAATATCCCACGTAAGTGGAACTGCCATTGAGAATGAATTTGAATACAAAAAGTATCCTGCCACTTGGTATATAAAAAGGTCAAAATATCTTCAGCAAACCAATTATTCAGAGAAAAAAATTATTTCAATAACGTATGTTAGTGTTATCCACTTGCAATACCCTGATTTTTTAACAATAGTTGGTGGGGAATATCCCCATCTACGGCAATAGTCGCTTCAACAGTTACCTCCAAAATTCCTTCCTTATGATAATCACAATTATTTCATTTTCGATCCTGTGCTTTAGTTGGTTAATCCTTTAAAAATTGATCTCAAAGAATTTATATCACATCCCCCCTCTCTCTCTCTAAAAAAAACAGGGGAAAAGTTTAATGATATGAATTGAGACATCTAGGATCTGGGAATTTCTCTATTACGTTCTTGAAGCTCATGAACATGGATTGAAGCTAATAAGGAGATCATGCCACAAAGTGCCTTCAGTTGACAATTCAAAAATTTTTAAAGACAGGAAACTAAATAATCCGCTGCAATATTATTTTTTTCATGTTGAAGTTACATTATATGTGGATCACCAGATATAATATTATATTCTATTGATAAAATTTACAAAGCAAGAGTCTCATGAAAAATTGAATAATGAGTGAGAATTATCTGACTTTCCGCAAGATAAACTAGCAGAGACTAACTCAACTGTTCATTAACTGACATATTATTCTACCTAGAATATTATTGAACAATTTGAATGTAAAATAATATCCAATGTGACTCCACAGTGATACATCAAGTACGATCAACACTTCAGCTGCTATCAAATTAAATCAATAAATAATGATTTAATTTTATTATTACTCCTATCTATTGATCATTCCTATTAATATAGGAATAATTATTGAATTACTTTCCGAATTCATAAAAAACTCATTTTTAAAATATTCAAATAATCAGAGAATTATACTTTGATTTTTATACTTTCATGAAGAGTTAGAGTGTTAATTATATTTCAATGTAGAAAATTTCAGAACAACTAAATAATAATAAAAGCTATTAAATTCGAAATTCACTAATTTCTTGAAAAGCATGATAAGATCCATTATTTTAAAATGTGATATGATAAGCCAATAATAATAACAACTAATAAGCATTTATGAACTTTGTCGACTTTGCAAAGTTCAAATCATTTGCATATCACTTGAGTGTTTTGCACCACGGGGTTAGGAATAAAGCAATAACTCGCCCGCCTCATCCGTGATTGAGCCCTCGTTTAGACAAGTGGGGCAAAAATAAAGTCGAAAAGAGATTCTTCTAGAGTAAATGAAAATTCTTACAGACAAAATGTTCTGAACTAATGTTCAGCAAAGGAGTGAGATGATGACAAAGTAATAAAACCTACTAACAAGCCCTAGTGGAACAGGACTTTTCTGTAATCTTGAAAACCACGTTACTATGATAATAAAGGTAGCATTCCTAAGCGACGGCTCGAGCTGCGCAGCTCTAGCTGTGTGTCTCGAGCCGTCAAAGTTCTAGACTTACTATTATAAGGTAATAAGGTAAGGTAAGTTATATTCATCCATTTACAGAAAATAATAAACTTATTGGCTAAGAACACAGACTAACGTCCAAAACGTCTTTATACCAAATTTTTGTATTATATCATACAAATAAAATCATAAAAATTTATGTATGTATTCGTTAGTGAGCAAATACAGAAATTTCATAACTCATTAAAGAAAATCATTATACTGTATAATCTGCAAAGCTATAGACGTGCAGCTAGAGCTGCGCAATTAGAGTCATCGCTTAGGAATACTACCTTTAGAATCTGTATAATTTTGCTTCTTGATAGCTTAAAATATGATAAAAAGTAAAGCACTATGAATAAGCCAAGACACGTTGGAAGCTTTAAACCTTACCAGAACATTATTTCTTGACTAACTTACTAATTTAATTACATGTTTTCTATTTTGAATGTTTATAATTTTTGAAATGACATTTCATGAACCAAATAACCAGCCATATCACATGCAAGTGACTGCGGACTTGCAATAATGTTTTCCCACACAAGATTACACGAGCAAATTATGATATTTTGAAATAACAATTAAAAGCGATTTTAAACATACGATTCGTAGTTCCATAAGGATAAAATGGGTTGTTTGAAAAATACATACCTTCCAAAACATAATGAAATAGCGAAGACTAGTGAGCGTGATGAAGATACAGTACAATAGAGCGTACGCAAGAAAAAGGATGAAGAATTTGTAATTGGTGAACGAGACACAGTTGTTGACCCACGGACAGTGGTGGTCCATCTTCAGCACACATTCACCGCACACGCTGCAGTGATGGGCACGGTCCGGCTTGATCACACAGCACTTATCGCAGTATCTGATCACTGTGAATAAATAGGTTTCAATTTGAATTTTAATTCTTGAATGAATAATATTTATTGAAACATTTTTTGACTCAATAAAATTATTAGAAATAAAATTCCACACATTTGAAATTCCATTTCAAGGTAACATTGCTAGAAAATCACCCTGTATTTTCAACAGTTTTGAAAATCCACACGAACTAGTAATCCTATTACAGGTAAGAGCTTATTACAATTACCCTATTGTTTTATTTCATATTATTAGAATGAAAAATTCTTTTTAGAAGAACTTTATTAATAAATGGGGGAATAATCTACACTTAATCAGAAAAATAAACTGACATAATAATAGTGAGTTTATCAACGCTTGTCAGTTAGGATAGTGGATTTGGTTCGTACAAAAAGAACTAATTTGTCTCAAAAGAAAATTCATTATGAAAAATCTTCAAATTTTTGATGAGAGGCCGAAGTATACTATAAGAACTTAATACAGGGTTCGCCAATAAAGTGGGACGATTTGAATAAGCAACAGGTTGTTTAAGAAATTGTATTTTTGTTACTTTTTTACAATAAATAGAAAGTAGAAATGTAGCCATTCAGTGTACAATAAATCAAAAATCATTTTTTGAATATAACATCTTCCAAATGTCCTCCATTGGAATCTATGCACTTTTGCAACCGAGCCTGAAAGAAACGGGTAGATTGCTGACATTCAACTTTGTGCGATACATCGAAATGATTCATAATTTTCTTACACCAAAAATCACTCGTTTTCCATTAAATGAGCAAACAATATGGGGCAACAAGCAACACTGCGAGAATTGCCATGAATGCTGTAAATGTTTCATTTCCAAGTCGCGACATTTCTTTAAACGGGGATATCCCTTGGCCCCCTCGCTCTCCAGATCTAACAACCTGTGACTTTTTTCTATGGGGCTACTTAAAATCGATTTTTCTCAAATCGATCTACCCAGAACTATCCCAGCTCTAAAACAACGGATTCGAGATGAGTAGAGGAATACCACTCAATATGCTGTGCAATGTCATGGGAAACTTCCAGGCCCGGTTGCAAAAGTGCATAGATTCCAATTGAGGACATTTGGAAGATGATATATTTAAAAAATGATTTTTCACTCATTGCACACTAAATGGCTACATTTCTACTTTCTATTTATGATGAAAAAATTTCAAAAATACAATTTCTTAAACAATCTGTTACTTATTCAAAACATCCAACTTCATTGGCGAACCCTGCACATTCAAAGCATATTTTTCCATCTTATTTTTTTAATTTTTGATTGAAGATGAAGATGATACAGAAAATAAGAAATGTTACAGTAAAAAAGTAATGTAAAGCCTTAGAGTACCTTACAGGCAAGAACTGTTCCCGAATAACTTGAAACGCCAACCACTCATTCCAAAAAATCTGTCAAAACATTTGAAAAACGTTCCTGTCTTATTATTTCAATCTAGTCTTTAATGAGCGATTTCAATCCAATAATTATTAGAAGTATAGAGTGATTCAAAAGAGCGCCGGCTTTAATGTATCGAATTGAGAAATTCATTTAAATGAAAATTGTGAATAAATACATCAGAATGTTCATCTCTCTTTCCGATTTCAAGTATGAAAATTATGTCATTCGTGTAGCCTACTCTACTGCGCTGGCACGAATACATAAATCAGAAAGTGAGATGAACATTTCTATCTGTCTATTTCCAAATTTTCATTTAAATAAACCTCTTTTTATTATTCAAAGTATTAAAACCGGCGCTCTTTTTGAATCACTCTTTAGATTAGACAAAAACTGATAATGAAAATCATTAAGCAGAAACCAGCTCGCTACCAATCAGATCAGCTCTACAATGAGTTCGGAGTGATGGATGCAAGACAGCTCTACTCCCTGGAAATCATTTGCAGACTACACAAAAAACCGAAAAACTTTCAATGGAGAAACCACAGTCATAACACAAGATATAGAAACCTTCTGATCACAAACGTTGCTAGGAAGGCAACATATCAACGATACTACAACCACCTAGCACCAAAAATCCACAATTTACTTCCTGCACACATCAAGATGATAGAACACCCAAGAAAATTCAAAGCCGTCGTTAAAAAGTGGATCATAACAACTGGAAGACATAACATAGAAAATATTATTTCTAACAGTATGTGAGCTCACTTACCCAAAGTATTCGCACTATTCGCACCCCACCCAAAATTTACACCTACTCTAGCACATGGGGTTCCCATGGTTGAGTAGGTTAATTTCAAAAAATAATAATAAAAAATGATAATAATAATTTTATCTCATATCAATCTCATATTGGATGGTTTATCAACCTGAGATGACTTAGGACTGCAATGTGGACTGAATTGAATGAAAAGTAAATAAACGGTGAGTGAAATGAATGGAGTAGAGAGAATGGATATGAAGTAATTTACCGCCAGACACGGTCCGATTGCTGACGGGCAAATTTTGAGCACATCTTTCCAGGATCATCCTTTGCGATTCTTCACTGTCAGCTCTTTTTATTTTTTCAGCGTCATCTGGAGATAGTTTGAACTGAAAAAAATGCAAATATTATTTTAAAAGAGCTAACTGGAGAAATCATTCAAGAGCGTTCCAAATACACTATTGAAAATATTGGTCAACTCGCACTCATGGAAGGAAATAGTGTGTAATTGTGATCTAGTACTAAAATGACAAATTCGATTAATCAAATCATTCTCATGATAACACACTAGTGGATCATAAATCGTTCAGTTTCCACTTCACATTTAAGCGACCGATCTGAAAACTTGGTTTGGATATTGCTTCTTTCTGTACAAGGAGTTGTGGATCCTAAGCAAGATTTCAATCTTTGCTAGGCTTCGATTGCTATGTAAGCGATTTCAAGCGAGTCAACGCCTAAAGCTATCCTTGGATAATTTTAGTAGCCCAAACATATTCATTTGTCATACCATTTCTTTTTCGAGGGTCGTTGAAACGCAAATTCACTTCCATAGTAACCACAGTCTCACTCTAACTAACTTGATTACATAATTAAATGGATTCGAGAAATTATTATTTGATTACATAATTACTCAATTGAATGATTACTCTAACACATTTGATTACATAATAAAATGGATTCGAGAACATTTTGTATTAGGCACTTGATTAATTAGATATTAACATTGATACAATACTTTAATACACAATAAATGATATATAATGTGGGTAAATACTCAAGTATAGTATCAATAGTATGATGATTCAGAATGTGTAAAGTTGTAGGTTCCTATCAATGAAGTCAAGTACATGAAGATAAGAAATATCACACAGCTTTTAAAACTATGTTATTCAGTACCGTATTTCAATTTGGATAACAATAGCCTTTTACACTGACAATACTTAGCAAATTTGAAACCAAAAATATCAACTGGTACTACAAGCTTCATCATCTTCAGTGAATGTGATTCTATTCATTTGCTGCAGTGCAGTAGCCATGTAGAATCAATTCAAATGAATATTATCATCCAAAATAATAATTATATGAATAGAATAGCTTAAAAAAATTAATTTCGAATTTTTGCCTTATGCTTTCAATTAGCACGAGGTTGAAGAAAACTTTCTGTACAGGCTTGAACCGCTTGAATTAACTGATGGTTTGTTTCTAATGGGATAAATTCATTTATAATTTTTATATTACAGCAATTGAAAAATAAAAAAAATTAATTGGAATCTCCATATATTGCTAAATAAATATACAAAGGAATTCTGCAACTGCAAATATTGACCAATGTAGTACATAGCAAACAAGATCCATTTAATGAAAGTGTTCAAAAAACTGTATTCGGACCGGGAATCAAACATTTGTCAACATTTGCAGTTGTAGAAGTCATTTGTCTATTTATATAGCAATATATTATGGAGATTATAATTAATTATTATTATAATTATTATAATTATCCAACAGTTGGTGAAGAAAGGCTATTGCAATATCTGATAATCCTTCCAAAAAATAAAATCATTGTTAATTTAATTTAAATTCCAAAAAATAAAATCATTAGTGTGTTCAAAGGCTAGCTATTACTAGTGGATCCGACTGGTTATGAGTTTTCAATTACTATTTATTCTAACATAACAGAAAAATATTGTAGGCTACATGTTACATAATACTTTTCATTAGGATTCTCATCATATTAAGTTTACTCTAATTAAATATCACGTACAAATTTGGTTTTTATGAATATTATTACTTGATAACTCGAGTTATCGAGCTTATCAAGAGGAAAAGTTCTCAAAGATTGTTTTCTGAATACTTCATCTCAACTCACTGACTATTAAATCAATAATTTGGATTTTCATTGCCGACTGGTGACGTAACAATCATAATGATCCTTCATAGATTTATCATGCACTGCTTGATAACTTAACTATTATGTGTATTGGTTATGATCTATTACCAATGAAATAATACACGGTTATTGGAGCAAAGATACAATTCAAAGTTAATTCTTTTGATGTTCTATGATTCACTAGAGCTCAACTTGGCAGCACTCACTCACTTTGCACCAGTAGTGATTTACTTTTGCCTTGGAAAACAACACCCATCACTACGACAAAGAATAATTCTATTTCAAACACAGAGCAATACGTCATTATTGAAATATTCAGATTGTTTAAATTCTATAAGCAGAAAAGACTAAAAGTTGCCTCAATACAAGTGTTTTATATAGGCTAAAACATCATGAGAACTGAGAAGAGAATGATAGAGATTAATGCATCAACTTATACCAGTCCTGATATTTTCACATTAAAAATTGAGTTGAACACACAAATGGAGAAATACATATAGGCCTAATTAAAAAAAATTGAGACTAAGATGGATATTGTATTTACCTTTTTCGGAACACTTCCAATTGGTGTGAAAATAGTTTGCCAGTAAGCCCATAAGAACATGACAAAGAATACATGGTAACATAGGAGGTAATAGACTCTTTCAAACGGCGATGTGACAGTGACTGTAAAAAACAAAATTTAAGATTTTATTTCTCAAGAAAAATGTGAATTTTAATTGTGCTTAGAAAAATCAAGAGGCTAACCTTTAAAAATATCTTGAACTTAAGGCCTAGAAACAGAGGAAAAAGTTGATACAGGCTAGTATACTGCTCCAGAGAGTATATGACCACTGGGATGATAAGAAGTTATAAAGGAAGTGATAAAGGATAACTGATAGAGCATATTCTCCTCGTACAGTTAGGTTCGAGTGGAGAAACATTGCCATCCAATTATTTGATAATAATTCACATCTGAAGCATTCTATAAAGACTTGGATTCTAATAGTAACTATATTCCCCTCCCTGAATCTTCAAATTGTGTCCAAGTTAGGTACTGTATTGGTCCGGATACAACACGTTATCAAATATTGAGATTTACTGTAGAAGGCTAAAGGCCTAAATCTATATTACCGTGGGCTATTATTATTATTATAGTTAGGTTTCCAGAACTTCAAACTGAAAACTTCCTTCAACTAATGTTGACTTAGGCCTATGTAAAAAGAGAATAGCTTACAAAAAGTATTTTCATGAAATTTCCTCCAAATTAGAAAATGAGAAGTGCAACTTATAAAGTGTAGGCTACCGGTATTAATTGAATTATTTCAATGATGGAAATTCACAAAAATACAAAAAAGTTTTTTTCTACAACTGCGCGTAAAACAAGATTTTAAATACTGAATTCTCCTCGTAGAATAGCCCATTTCCGAGGATAATCTACTTTTTCTCTCTCTAACCATCTGCGCATGCGCAGTTGAATTACTTTACGTTCGCTAATCAGCTGTGATGTGATAAGCTTCAGTCAGTGAAACAAAAAAGATGCAAATTTATGTAACTAAATTTCCGCCCTCTTCCGTTAGTACTAAATGGCCAAGTTGAATAGAGCGGCGTTCATTACCTTTCGCTACTATGGGATCAGGTTCGAGAATCTGATGCGCGGCTGATTTTTTTTCAGTTTTTTCTTAGTATAATTAAAGCATATAATCATATTAAAAAATAGATGATAATTTTCGAGTTTAACTGGATCGATTCATTTTTCTATTACAATAATCGTCAGAGGAATTTAATAATAGTTTACAGTTGACTATTTGACAAATCAAAATAGTTCAACAGGTTATTCATGTACAGTTGTAGAGAAAATTTTGTATGTAATTCGCGCGTAATGCTTCGCTCGCGTCGCGCGATAACTGTTTTGCGCGAGCGATAACTGTTTTGCGCGAGCATTACGCTCTTAATACATAAATAGCTATTCTAGTCCTACTGTATTTTTTTCAATTAGGTGTGCTTATGAAGTCTAGTCACAGATAGAAGAGATGACAGAGAGGTCACAAATCTCACCTCATAGTCCTAAGATTAAGTAGGCCTACACTGATAATAAATAGTTCAATTTCATATTTCAGTTCAGCCAATAGTTTTTACTGTTGCTATTTCTACTTTTCTCGTAGACTACTTAACTTAATAGCCTATTTATTTATTCACAATAATGATAGGAAAAGAGAAAACAGGCACATCACTATCTCGATCCCAATTTTGATGATGAGAAGTTCAGTCAAAAAAAGGTCATGCCTCTTGAAATCTTCCAAACACAGATATTTTGATGCCGAAATAATAAACAGAGAATTTTGAAGGTTGATGTAAGAAAGAAATAATTATAAAAATTATTGAAGTCTACATGATTTAAAATGATAATGAACTCGTGTAGTCGCTCTATAAAGCATAATTAGTGCTGAATAAACAGAAAATTGACAAATTATCAAGGTGGGCTACACTGTACAAGTCGTATAAGTTGAATTAGCAACAACCAACAACACTGAAGAACTCAACATTAAGTATAACCGTTAGGCTACCAATTATTCAATTTAGGTAAAGGTAGGGTTACCATACGTCCGGATTTCGTCCGGACAGTCAGGATTTGGAACACGTGTCCGGTTTGGTGTCCGGATCTGTGAAATGTCCGGATTTCACTAATATGAACTGAAAACGTGGCCTAATTGGGGAATTATACGCCGCGCGGCAACTTAGCTTTGTAACACTGTCAGAACAGAACGCGCATGGGATTCCCTACCAAAAGACGAAAAACCCAAAACTTAAGACAAATGGAAACAAGTATTTGAAGTATGTTCCAAAAGCAATGTGTCCTTTGTGAATATTTTCAAAATAGTGGAATTCGCCTTGTGTCTGCCTGGTACTTCGGCTCCAGCCGAGCGCATTTTTTCAATGATGGGGTCTGTCTGGACGGCTGAAAGAGGAAGATTATCTCAACCTCAACCTTATAGTTGTAAGAGATCTTTACATTAAAGCAAATTCTGTTTTGACATGCTCAGAATTCCACGACCACATAAAAAATGACAAAACTTTTTTGAAGAAAGTCAGTTCATCTGAAAAGTATGAATCAAGGAAAATAATATAAATACTCGTTTTTTTACTATTAATATGTAATGGAATTTGAATTTGAGTGATTGTAATTAAAAAGGCTTAATTCTGATAAATTTGTAATTTTTTAAACCCAATAATCCTCATTTTTTATATAGAAACGTATAAATTGACCTGAGCTTAATAACATTTTTCATGCCTCAGATGGCTAAAAACAATAATATTTCAGTGCTTAATTTTCTACAATTTTACGTGGGAGGACCCCAGGACCCCCCTTTGTCTGGGGGGTATTCCATACCCCCCAGGCCACCCGGAAAGCCCCATGTCCGGATCTGGCATAAAAAAAATATGGTAACCCTAGGTAAAGGTAACTCAATAACAACATCTCAGAGCATCAATATATCATCGAGTATTGCTCCAAGTTCTGAATTAATTAAGGTTGTTGCTTGTTGCTCAAAATCGACTCGTAACAGCTAAACTTCAAGGTAGCATAGGCCTAATGTTCGATGAAGTAGACACTCAACAACATTCCACAGATCAATGTTATTGGTGATTTATTAAGTGCTCAGGGAATAGGCCAACTCTAACAAGTTCAAATTCAAGCCAACCTTTCAGTTCCGGTGAGTTTGTTTTACCTTGAATAAGTAATGTCAGGTTACTGTGTCAGGCATATCAGATGAAATGTAACGAAACTATTTTCAAACCAGTTAGTTTATTAGGCTAGCACAAGTTGATTAGTATTAAATTAAAGTAGATTTCAAAATTTCACAGCAAATGAAACAAAGCAGGCTTGGAAGGCAACCACTGTGCTAAAGAATACTAAGTAACTTGTATTGTAGCTCAGTGGCTGCAACAGACCTTGTACATAACACATTTTTTATCAGTTGAATTAGGCCTAAATATAGATAAAACACCAAAGACTATTCCACTTCCTAGGACTGTGAGGAAAATATCGGAATTTAGTAGCCTACCGTAGGCCTTCTATCAGTAAGCCAACATTTACATAAGCGAGTTGTCTTTGAGTTCGATTATAAATGCTTTGTTTTGTAACGATTCATCTGATTTTGAAACATTCTAAAGCATTGAATATTTATATAAACTAAAAAGCTGATAATGAATATTCATTTATTACAATCAACAAGAGGAGGGCGTTTCAGATGTGATTGGAAATGTACGATTTTCAAATTCGTAAGTGAGAAGATTCACAAAATAAATCTCATTATATTCTACACAGTTTGAATATAAAAAGGTTAATAACACGTAACTTAATGAATAAAAAATAATGGAAATTGAAATAAATTGAGGAAAATTTAACCTATAAACTTACACCAACACAATTGAACGACGTATGCATAGTACGACCAACCCACAACAGTCACTATTATCAATACTGGAACCCATTTCACAGCTTTTATACATAATCTACATGAGCCAGAGCTATTTCTAAAATCTGAATTCGAAGGCATTTTAGTAGGAAAGAGGAAGACATTTCTTCCTCGTCCGTTTTTGAAAGTGCAGAAGAAATTTCGATTTCTAATCTACGCTACGGAGGAAGTGAGGAACAGAAACATCAAGCCAGTTCACGAGAGACGAAAGTTAGTACAGGGAACTCAATAGAGTGCTCTCAACTCCAGCTCTCCAAGATAATGCTCTGCTCTATGCTACCGTTTCTAGTCCAATCCTCCAATGCCTTCTGAATTGTCTCATATCACAATTTTTCAAATAGTTTGTTGGTTTACCGCTAGGTGTCACGGCATGTTTTCTTTTTTAACCCTCTACTGGTACTGTGACTATGAGCATAGCTTCCTTCATAGCCGCGTATCGACAGTCCGAGGCATGTGCTACGAATGCCTCGCTGTACAGTCTGTTGACACAAAAAAAGAGTACTACCACTAGTTAGGCCAGGAACACACGGTCCGGCGAAATCGCCGTCCGGCGACGTCGCGTTTGCGACTGTTGCCGTCCGGTTGTATTAAGTACACAGGAAGGCATGGGGAAGAACACACGACGCCGGACGGCGAAATCGCCGGCCCGGCGAGAAATTTAGCCGGCGACATCACCGGCTATTCTCTACTTCGCCGTCCGGTTTTGCCGCCGGACGGTAGTAGAAGTACATTGGCACAAATGGAGATGAACACACGACACGGTAAAACGCCGGACGGCGATGTCCCCACCCATGCCACTTCTCCAGTTATTCACATGTGTAAAGTTGAGGGAAGAATTGTAAGGGTAGCTACTACGATATTTTGCTTCTGAAGAGTTTGCAACACTGATTTAACCCTCAAAGTGGTTGTGTTGCCGTTTTTTCAGTTTTTGAAATAATTAAAAAACATGCTCTGGTCTTCCCTGAGATGCAGGAATAGTGAATAAAATGCTCCATGAAACTGTCGTTTTTCTAATATTGGATGAACCCAGAGACTACGGTTGAGTTTCTTCTTTCTCCTGTGGTGGAGCAGAGATAGCACAGCCAATTTTTTACGTCTGGACAGTGCCATTTCAAAACAACGACTGTCCTCCAAGAAGGAAATATTCATCCCCAATAGAAAATAATTGCCGCCGGACGGCGAAATCGCCGGATTGCGTCTTGTCGTGTGTTCTGAAAATAATTTCCGCCGGGCCCTGCAAAATCGCCGGACGGCGATTTCGCCGGACCGTGTGTTCCTAGCCTTACTATCTACCGCGTATCGACAGTCCGAGGCATGTGCTACACATGCCTCGGAGTGTCGATACCGGGTTTGCTAGCAGCGAGGCAAACGCTGCACACAATTTGCAGCGAGCAGTGCCTGTTGCCTCGCAACGCACAACAAACAATTCTACAAACTAACCTCAAAATTGTACCCCATTCCTATGCATTTTTGTGATTGAGAATTCTATTTGGGTGCAGATGGTTCTTATAGGCAATAATAAACATTGCCTTAAATTTTTATCCACCAATTGAGCACAAACTAACCTTCAAAGTCCAAATTATCAATTGTCAGAGCTTAGTTGCTTTGTCTCCCGCTTGATGGCGCTAGTCAATTTGTTTGTGTGCTCGCATTTTTGGTTAGGTCGATCATACCATTCTATGAATATGATTTGGTATTTTCATCTCTTTCCGATCAGATATGCTTATAGAACTATTATCGTGTAATAATGGCCTAACAAAAATTGCAGATCACACATATGCCTCAGCCATGAGTTCATCCTTTTTTTGCGTCAACAGACTGTACCACAAGGCATTCGTGGCACATGCCTCGGACTGTCAATACGCGGCTTAATAGACCTCCAGAATTTGTGGCTTGTGATTCAACCTTCCCGGTCTCTGATGGTCGAAATTTGTACTTAGTATCTATAACTAGCACATGCGCAGTACAGAGGCACATTCCTTTGGCGACACGCTCGTATGTCAATTGACTAGAATTTTCTGGGTTATTATTCAATTTTATCATTGATTTATCAATAATATTGTAAAGCTATAAAGTATTATCTTATCAGTTTGGAATGGTTTAAGAGATGTATCAGTCAATTTGAAAGCATTTCCATCAGATAATCTGATATCCCTTGCTTATAGGTTAGGTAAGTTAGGTTTGTCCGGTTCTGCCATCTTGAATTGGCTCTTCTCTCCTGATCACAAGTTGCGAGTTTCCAGGAGAAGAATAAATAGGAAACCTTTTCCTTCAGAATTTGAATAATTGTTATTGAAATCTATCACACAACATTTCCTCTTGCACTTTGACATCTTTTCTTTGAAAGTAAGTAGTTTTTCTATTTGCAGGTATTTAAAAACAAGTGAATGATGCTACATGCATTTTAATTTAACTGCGCTTAGGCTATAGACAGCAAGTGCATTTATTGTATAGTCTGACCAAGCAAAGAAGAGCCTCTTGCATGATGGGAAAATGACCCCAGCTTGGTCAATATTGATTTTAAAAGTTATCAAATTGTAGAGAACGATTTGATCTACTATTAAGACCACATTTATTATTCTTCAACAAATATTGACCAAGCTGGAGTCATTTTTCCATCTTGCCAGAGGCTCTTCTTTGCTTGGTTGGACCATTTGCTATGAGCATCTACCGTGCTGCGCTCTGGTGGATTATCATGTGTACTTTTCTACGCGTTTTAGCATACAAAGCATAGCGCTAAATTGGGAAAAACACATTTATAATTAGAATGGTATTATTTGCTGCTTCATGCATTTCTCAGTAATTAGAACATGATATTTAGGATATGAATGTTGGTTATTGATAGTATTATAGCTCATTATATTAGAAAAATCCTAGTTTTCAAGTATTTGAGAGCAGACAACCGCAAACAGATGTATTTGAGAGTCGATAAAAACTTTGAGATAACAGCTGATAAGTTATCTTACATGAAAATGAAAAATTGGCGCAAGCTCACATTTATTTGAAAAATTGAATGATATGAATATTCCTTATCAAAACATAATTAATAGAGTTTTTGCGTTGATAGTAACAGCTTATTAGATTAACTAACATAAAAACTATTCATGTACATTACCTCATGTACAGGTTAGAATGGAGCACTCCATGGTCCTACTTGATCAACAAATTCTTTTGCACGTAAACAGAACAATTAGGTTAGCTTCACCTATCAATATTTATTCAATGCAGTGAACCATTCTTTTTATTGATGAAACTTATGTATGGCACCTTGAAAAGTGTAGAACTTGAAATTTCCATTGCGTGTTTTATTTTTACAATCCAGAACACAACAAATTCTCCAGGACATTATTTTAGGTTTAGCCCTATCTCCTCCAATTTGATCAATTTTTTGCTGAAATGATCCGCCAATAGCGCCTTGATCGCCAAAAATATCCTTTCCACCCACTTGCACACAGCAAATACACCGGTCGCGCTGGCCACCTTGCCGCAGCTGGTGTATAGAAGGCCATGCCCTAATAATATGGCAATGTCGCACTGGAGGTACATATTTTATAGTACAGTATAAGTACCGTAGTAATCAAATCAGCTGAAAGCATTGAATCGATTGCAAAGCTGATGTGTTATAGTACATTACACTACAAGCACAGAAAGTAGGTGTTTATGGTATGAGGATAGTTTCCCGGGCGAGGCTTGCCTTGCCCGGGAATATGTTATCCGAATACCGTAAACACCTTTCTGTGCAAGTTGAGTATGATACTTTTTGCCACACTGTGAGAATAAGAATAATAAATATTGTATAAGAATGTTTGCAGCAATTGCTGATTTGAACTGAAGTAGGCTACGGCGGAAAGCAGTACAGAAAGCAGTGCATTGTTGCCCGATCTAGCGGCCGGATAGGTAACTACCAGTCTCTTTCTGTGCACTAGCTCCAAAAGAGCCCACTTTTGGAGCTAGTAGCAAAGCTGCCTGTAAATGGCGTCTTTTGAATCTCTTTAGTGCACAGAAAACACCATCTGCTTTCTTTGCAGTGTGGCAAAAATTTTGTTTTCACTACACTTCACAGAAATAAGCTGCCTACCAGTCCCTATGTAGACCAGGAAGTCGTCATTTACATACATAATCAATCAGCTGTTGTCCTTGAGCGGAAAGAAGTCCTTTCCATGCAAGGACCATCCCTTTCCAAGCGTGGATAGCTGGCGCCATCTAGCGAGAGAAAATACAACTATAATGGACCATCTCTTTCTGTGAAACTGCCAGGAATTTGTCAAAAACAAGAAACTTTGTATTGCTATTGTACAATTTAGGATGATTGTACAAAAACTTTCATGAGCTTAAACGTTTCTGGACTAAGAAAATCGAGTAGTGGTATTCTGATAGTTTTTGTGTAATATCCAATTGATTAAATCAATGAACTTGTGATGCAAACTTTCAATACTTGGCAGTCCAGCCTACTCCAGATTCAGCTCAGCCAAAGCTAGTATAGTAAGTTATCCGGTCTAGCTGTTCTTAGATCTCCTACCGTATTTGTTTTGTTCATTTATGAGATTAGATTAATAAAATTTATTTGAAGTGTACCGAAAAAATATATACACTCACTTGCCCAGGAAGTTTTTTACAGTATTTGGAATTATTCCCAGGCTCGGCAAGCCTCGCCCGGGAAACTATCCTCATACTGTAAACTTTTCCTTCCTGGGCTTGTGGCGTAATGTACTATTTCTTAACTTTGATTTCAGTTTTATTAGATAATAATCTTTTTGAAAAACCTTTCAAATATAATTCAATGAGATGTCGTATTTCTTCTCCATTCTCGGTATTGACAGCAATAATCTACGAAAAAGAAATGAATTTATTCAAATTCTTACAATGTCATTTGATGTTGAGCAGCAAAACCAGTGGCTACATGCAATCCCAAGAAAGGAGTTGATTCCTTCAGAAAAGTTGAATGTGTGTTAAAAACTTTCTAACAAGGATGTATTTAGTTTTGTGAAGTGAATATCAGGACAAATATGGAAATTGGATGTAATGGTAGAGATAGATAAGCCTAATTTATGAGAAGAAGCGCTGCCCCATTCTCAAATGTTCATGATATTGGACTTCGGTTCAATAATTAAGGGGACGGATCAGCAATAACAAATGTTTCAACCAAAGAATACAAAGATGTATTCCTGACTACTAAATGTCGAAAAGCTTTTCTGTGTACTTATTAACGATAAAGTTAGATAGTATCGGTTTGAATGTATAATGGCATGAGCAATGCGAGTGTAATCACTGCTAAAACAGTAGACTATTATTGCATTCAAAATAATTCTAACATTGGCTAATATTGCTCTGAACAATTATTCGAAACAGAAGAATGATTCATTGATCAAAATCTAAATAAAACACAATATTTTATATTGATGAATGTGTAAAATGCCTGGACTATAGTGTCATTTTGTATTGTGAAATGCTGTAAACTCTTGAGCTATCTTCTGATCTGTTATAGTTTATCTTTTTCCAGTGTGTGATAGCAGTGTAATTAATAAACTTAATCAGTATAAATTGCCTCAAGTCTTTTATTATAGTGGAAAGCCGTAACAATAGATATATTGTTGCTGAGAGCTTATCCTTTTTTTCGCCTGAAAAAGGATGAAGGAGTCGGTCAATTTCATTGTTCAACGAACTTGACCTGTATAAAAGTATGAAGAATATATGTTCTGATTTTGAATTTGATTAATTGAGGCGTTCGAAAGTTATTGTCGAACATACAAACAAACAAACAGACGGACAACGACTTCGGCCTTGAGTCATAAGTAAGAACTCGCTATTGCTCGTTCAACTATTATACTGTAGTTACAGGTTACTGTAGTTATACTGTAGTTACAGGTAAGATCGGTGTATCATATCAAGAAATACCATAATTTCCCTTCGACGGAAATTAAGGTTATAGTGCCGGTGGAACTTCCTTTTGGAACTCCCCACCAAATACGGCATACGAATACATACATACATACAGGTAAGAAACTGAAAATGGTTTATTATTACTCTGTAGCACAAACTATGAAAATCTAGTGATGTGCTATGAACTATGACAATCAAGATAATCTCTAGTCTGTGACAGTAGTATGGTAAGTTTGATTCAGAAAGTTGTGTTACAACAGATAAACACTATTCCAAAGAATGAATACTTGGGGAGTGATTTTCTCGTTCTTGACGATAGAGAAACTTTCTGAGTCGATGTTGTCTTTTCTAAACATTGATGGGCGCCTTGGGTTAGATAAAAAGTCATGTCACCGTTTCCGTCACATCATAGCTATATATAGGCTACACTACACTCTCTGTTTTTGCAACGGTTACTACTGAAAAGATCACACGTTGCTGTAAATCCTAGTAAATATGAATCACTTTTAGGCAAAACTGTCCAAGTGAAATAAGTTTTTACTTATTTTTGAATAAATAAAACAAGTTTCTTAATTATCATAAATATATATATGATAGATTAACTACCAATTACTTTTTTCTTCAACAGTACCTATTTGACATTTTTCATTATTTTATTTTCTCTACATTGGACATGCCTATAGTGTACAGCTGTACATCCCTTGAAATGGTCTGAAACCGAGATAACAATGCCTGAATATTCTATATTTCTCATGAAATCCTAGATTTTATAAATCTTCAGATGCTCCATGGTGTTACCAAAATATATTATGATATACCTTATTGTAAACTCAGTTGAAAAGTTCACTAGAAGTAATTGGTAGCTTGTAACTTTTAAGGCTCTTGAGATGATGCGTGAAATATTCTCTCACTCAAACCTCAGATATTGAAATTGAAAGGAGGAGGCAAAACACAGCCTTTCTAAATTAATTCCTGATGTACTATGTTCTGCTATGATATTAATGTGTTCGATGTTCTTTAGTGTGCCGCCTATCTTTTTTTTTCTCTTTTAATTGTGATTTTTGAGTTTCAAGTGATTTTTTTGACTGAGGATCATGACCACTCAAATTTCCATTCATGATTGAATTTCCTTCAAGTTCGATTCGTTCAAAATACAAGCTTATTCTCAGATCAATATCCAATTGATAAACTTGAATCATGATTTCCTAGTTTTAAGTTCATTCTATATATAGAGTTTCATACTGGGATGAAGATAAAATGATTGTGGAATAATTGAGCGAGTTCCGAGAAATTGCTGACAATGATAAGCGCTGGTAAGTTCAAGCTTGAAATTAACTAAATTACTACTGTTAAGGGCCGCAAAAGTATAATATGTTAAAATCTTCACCACGCTATTTTCTCTAGCAAAATGAAATTCTTCTCTCTGTTTGAAGCTCAAGTTTTTTAATTAGGATTCGCTGACTGATCCAAGAGAGTGGGAAGTCAGGAAGTGTAAAAACGATGTGAAGAAAGAAATAGCAGAGAATGGCCAGCCAGCGTTTGGCAACTTTTTCAATTAATATAATGGCGGCCAACGATAAAAAAGGTTTCTGTGAAGACTTCTATATTTCAAGCTCGTGGTCCGGCCGAGAGGAATTATTATCACGGTTCCAACCGAATAAAATACGAGACACATTTCTAACATATTCCATTTTCTTCTCTCCTCACGCAAAAGTCACAGAAAGTTGTCAGTTAATGAATTACTTATTCAGTCGAGCACACATTTACTCCACCGTTTCCGGGAATGAACTTGGTTATTGATTATGTGCAAGTTTATAATCAAGGTTGGAAGATCGACAATTGAAAGAATAAATATGTTGGCAAGTCTTTAAAAAGAAGATTTAAGTGATCTATTAGTAAGAGAAGGTGATGATCACCTTATGTGGTGGTGATTTTCATATTTTTTCCATCGTGTGTAACCCTATAAATAATATACATATAGCTATTGTCGATTATAAGGAATACAAGATTATAATCAATAACAAGAAAATACTCAATTGCTCTCCCTTCTATTTTGGCTAAACTTCATAATTTGGATGTTGAATGAATATTTGGAACATTGATTCTCATCAATTAATATTTCAAAACAAAAAGAATAATTCAGGACGGCTGAACTCTATTCGGTTGATGAGTAGAATTATATTAGTAGAATTCTATTCTATTGCTCCCAACTCAAGTTGTTCACTATTGAACTAGGTACCTACTCCTTCATAAAACTTAATAAATGAATAATAGATTGGTTTTAGTGGTGTTATTTGTGTGAATTTATGGAAGTATTATTCATTAATTGAGATCTATTTATTAAATACAGTTTTCTATGGAAGGAATATTATGCATACAGTATTTTTATATTATATGTAGAATAGATGTATCAGTCTATCTCCCGCCGAAGAGAAAAGATAATCAACGAGGATACAAATAGGCTAATTCAAAATAGTGTTATCGTTTCATATTAGGTACTGTACTTTCTTACTCTTGTCATAATTCATTTCCATACCGTTGAAATTCAATTAAATTGATCTCATGATGATGTATAGACCTTGTTATTAGTTTTAGTAAAGCTTTTTTGCTGGATGTAGCTTCTTTAAAGGAATCACGGTTTCATATGTGTACTGTATTTCTATTTAAAAATTACGAGAAATCATGAAACTTTCACAGAAAGTTGTGTAAATATCAAGCAATAAATCCAAGGTTCAAATCCTGCGATGTAGATACTACTTCCGAAAATAATCGAGAGAACTGGAAATATAACAAGACGCCTCACTGAGAAATAAACTTTTCAATGTCTCAACTCTCAACTCTTGTCTTCTCCGTGGAGACCCAAGAAGAGCAAGGAAAATATGCGGAGGAGTGTTGAATATAAACTTTGTTTTTACAGCTTCCCCAGTGCTCTGTTTTCCAGCTAAGTCTTCAGAAACAGTAATTTGGAATGGAATAAATAGTTTACATCGATATAAATCTATTATCGTTGCACAGAAAAACTTGTGACATTGTTTGTAGCTGTCCTTTGCAGCGTACTAACAAGTTTTCCGAGCATTGTGACTGACAATGGCTACATTGTCTTATTGTCCTCTTCTCAAACAATCTTAGTTTCATAGTTCATTTTTCTTCTCCTTCTCGTCCATTGCCTTCAAACAACGTGACACAGTTGTACCCTGTAAACTTTCCAAGACAAAGTTGGAGTAGTTCAGTTGTTTGTGTTACATTCAGGACAACTGCACTTGGATGATAACTACTCTTTATTCAGGACTCTTGAGATAGACACATACATTTAGGACTCGGAACAACTTAACTCAAGGGTTGGATTCATCACACACATTCATTCAGGAATCTGATTAACTGAACCGGTTAATTCAGCATATTCATAACAGTCCTTGGGATGCTTTATGAAAATTTGCATTGCTCTGAAAATCTGTGTTTATGGGAATTGTCTTCATTTAATGTGTTTATAGAGATTTTTCCAAAAGCTAGTAGACTCAAAAATTGTACGAGAATTACAGCAGGCCCACTATATATTGATTGAATCATCATAATTCTTCAATAAAAAAAGTGAGTGACAAGCAATGTACCTCAATTCAAACAACTTGGAGTAAATAAGTCATTGAAAAAATATAACTTAAGAGAAATTAACAATGTTCTAATCAATAAATCCCTACTGGATGCATTGCCCTTACTGGTTATACTGGTACATTTTTTGTACACTTGTTTCTGTTCATCTTTCATTCAAATCTATTGCATGAATAATTATGAGGTACAATAAAATTCCATCTGGAGAAAATCAATGTAATATTGCCATCACTACTGTACAAAAAATATGTTTTTAGACATTTCGATAACCTGATTCTAATTCCAAGAGAATAAATTTAATCTGTGAATATTTTTATGTACCGGTATCTTGAAAGTGAAAGTTCAAAAAAGTATTTAATTTACTATACTAACTTAATTGCCATGCAGGCGAAAATTATTGCTCCAACCTAGAATCATTCGTCTCAACGATCTACTGGATTAGTTTTAATAAAATATATACTCACATATTGAGCTCTTCAGCTCCATCATTCTACCAATAAAGTTTCATTTCCTATTCTTTGATGTGTACTACATTTCATCTTCGAAGTGAAAGCGGTAAAGATGCATCTCCAGTGAGATCTAGTTCACTCACTTTGAGTAATGCATCCTTGCATAAAATGTTAGATGGAATTGATCTCCGTACTTGGATGAAAGAAAAATGTAGGATACTTTACGGTCTGAGAGAAAGGATGTAAAAGCTGAGTGCTTCCAAGTAGCATGAAATGAGATTTTCTCAAGCGCACATGCTCTTAAGATGTGACAGTAACAGGAATTTAATACATCTACACAAAGTTGGTACGGTACTGGAAGTGACAAAATATGCCAAGAATATATTTTTATTCTGTGGAGAGGGGTTTGTGTCATTAGGTGAACCATTGTTAAGTGTATCGTCTGATGAAGTAAAAATTATCATGGAATGAGTAACATCTTGCACCTCAACATTAAGTACATTCTGACCAAGCAAAGAAGACTCTCTGGCAAGATGGGGAAATGACTCATGCTCGTTCAATTTTGGTTCAAAAATTATAAATTTGATCACAAATTGTAGGAAACAATTTGATCTACTATCAAGACCACATTTATAACTCTTGAACAAATACTGACCAAAATGGAGTCAGAGGCTCTTCTTTGCTTGGACAGACTATATACCGTAATGGGAAAGTCAGTTATTTAAATAAGAATGCTGTAGAATTTGGAACTCATCATGTTTCAATGTTGATGCAGATAGGTCAACCCAATTACTCAAAGTCAAAGTGCAGTTAAGACTTAGAATGGAATTGTTGATGGAATATGAGGTAAACGGTTCTGTGAAATTATGTAGTGCTTGATATTTATTTTCATTTGAATAGAAATGTCGAATCGCGCTGCTCTACTCCACAATTTTCACCACTGGATGATTTTTTAGAAGTGTTTAGATTTCATGTAGCCTACTAGTAGGTAATTTTTTAACTTACAGAGCTGAGAAAATTGGAATTTGTAGTTAATCGCTTACCGCTAGTCTCTCAACCTATTAAAAACTATTTCATTACTTTGATCCAAAATGTTGTGAGACTGGTTGATTATAATATAAGCCTCATGAGGACTTTCTGGAATATCTTTATATTTTTTGGAATATCTTCCAAATTAGTTTATCTATAATCTCGCTGAACCATTGAATTTACAGTAAGGATTGGTCGTATCATTTGGCGGAAGATATGCAACCCGCAATACATCTACATTTTTGAAAAAACTGATTACTGGCGTAATCTTAAACGGAATTCAAAAATATCTTAACAAAACATTTCTAGACCTTATCTGAACCTACCTACCAAATATCAACATTTTCTACCGATTGGTTCTCGAAAAAATTGAGAAAACGCTGAAAAAGTATAGAAAAACTTAAATATTTGGCGTATCCTTGAAAATTTTCTAAATTCCGTTCTTAGCGCGCGTCTAAACGTCCAACTGAACATGCCTGCCAAATTTGAACGCATTCGGTCCAGTGGATTTTCAGTTCTGGTGATGTATGAATGAATGAATCAGTCAGTGCCATTTCGCTTTTATAGATATAGATGACAGCCCTACAACACAAACCAAAATAATATTTAAGTTCAAAACCAACAAATCTAATTCTCTCTAATTCACATTTTACAGCATTGCAGTTTTCCATTTCGAGTTCAATTTATTTATTTATTCATTCATTTATTTATTTAGATACATCATAATTATATTGATAGGTGAAAGCACAGACATGAGTGTCCAAATCGTCTTCGCTCCTAATTTAGATGAAAATATTATGTTCAAACTCACTATTTCAAAATCACAAATTTTCACTCCCGAATATAAAAAAGCTATGAATTATCAATTATGAATTTCGAACTGTTAATATATTAGTAAAAATATTAACAGTTCCCGGATAACCGGATAATCGCAAATACATGATGCAATATATTTTTTACACGTTTCCGAGCCCCTAGAACACGAATCTGATGTCCGTTCAAATTCATATATCATATATCTCTATATATCATATCATATCATATATCATATCATATATCATATTCATATATCTCTCTCTCTCTCTCTCTCTGTACAGATTCTTGTTAACACGATAACTCCCGAAGGGCTTGTCGGAGAGCGACCAAATTTTGCACAAAAATCATAAGTGTTAATATCTCGGTCAAGTTCGTTCACCAGCCAAATTGGTCCAAGGGTAGGGGGTGAAATTAGGGGATGAAAATTTTTAAAAATCACTACAAATCGACCAATAACTTGATCGTTTTGAAAATTGGTGTGTATAATACCCTTATTATGCCCTACAATTTGAGCCATCAACGAAAAAAATCCAATCAAAAATGGCGGAGAAAATGGCGAATAATATGCCGAAAATTGTGTTTTTCATGGGTTTTTCAAAAACGGCACCTTTGAATTCATATCCTGAATAGCTCATTATAAGTCATATGATTTGAGCCATCATAGAATTGCATTTGAAATGCACTCTTTCCGACCGCCAGCTGCCGGAGCGAATTTTTTTGAATGGATAGCTACTGAATTTGAACAAAATAGGCTAGTATAAACTAACTCTAAACAACCCAAGTGCAACCCACACTCAGAATAACAACTGAAAACCCACATGAAATTTATACCCCATGAGATTTTGCATGTATGGGATTATTTTTCTACTGTTTTATGAGTTACATAGTTAAAACTTGGAATAGTCGAAATAGATCTGAATGAACATTACAGATTCTAGTGAACTCATCAGTATGCGTCAAAATTCTAAATATCATCAAGTATAAATCCAGGTGGGTTTCAAATATTTTTTTCAATCACATCACTACAAATAAATGAACTAATCAATGAGTTTGTGCAAAATGGGATACCAAACTTTCTCTGTCATAGACTAATAATTAGGTGCAACACCCCCACTTGGAAAAACAACAACAAACAGCCACGCAAAATTCTCACATCGCAGTGAAGGGGTGAGTTTCTCTCACTTAGTTACTGAGGGGGTGAGTTCATCTGTTGTATAGTGTGGCGGGGGTGAGTCTTCCTCTATGGAGGGGGATGAAGTCAGCTCAGTGCTGCCATCTGTGCGGAGGGTGGTCAAAAGCATGTCTGAGTTTGTCGGTTGGCTCAGTGCGACTGTTGACTTGACGGGGGTGTGACATGCGTTCGCCGCTAAACGCGCCCGGCTATGTGGACACTCGACCTGGGGTGCTCTTCGGCTGCCAATCTCATACTATCCGCTCTATCAGCACTGACAGCGCTTCAGTTCTGCTGTAAGTTGTTTGTGCCTCATTTCAGTCCGCATGTCCATGGAACACAATACATTTCAATATCTTGCGTCAAAAACAGCGTGTGCTTCAAACAACGTGGACATGGATTAATTTGAAAAAAAAAATTAATAATAAAACACTTTATTTTGATGGCTAATACGGTATTAATAATTAATAGCAGGCATCCATATTAATATTTTCAGAAGAAATTGAGATGAACTTCGATGATTGATATCAGTTTGCTTGTTTTTGAGCTCATTAGATTGGATATTTGTATACTTGTTTCATTTCACGATGTAGTTAAAGAATAGCCGTTAACTATGGCTGGATCCTTGCGGATTGATAAATCCTGAGGGACTGATAGATCTAGTGTTAATTGGATAGACTTGTTGCGCAGGAATGTGTTTGTCTAGTTCGTCAAGCTTATCAAGATCATTATTTAATACACTGATTGTGCAAACTTATTATTTTCAATCAATGGAGTTACTTAAAATCTGAATTTTACATAAAAGGGATGATCATCGAAAAGCAGGAATTGTGATACCCCATACATACTACTTTGTAATCACACGATTTTATAGGTTGAGTGGTTTAGGAATTATTCCATGAATGAATCAATCCTAAGAATTTTCTCAATGAGGAGATTCAAGTAATATGGATGATCTTGTTAAACTTGATTGATTGCATCATGGACAATCAAAACAGTTAACAGGAACTCTGTAGAAAGTGATAACCTGTTTGTATTGAAGTAATAATTAATCCTTTTTCCAGATTTTCTCATAGCTATCAAATATGAATAACGATAGAAACAACTCTCCCTTCATGTATTTAGAAAATTTAATGTAGGCTAATGTCAATCATTTGACAAATTTGAATGACTTGTTCTCTTTTTTAATAATATCCTCCATTTAGGTTATTCACCGCTTTCTCTAATAACTTATTAATCAAGAGTTTTCTTGTTCTCTTTACACCAATTATTTCTTAAATGCTATTTTCACCTTATTATTCCTCTTATAGGCTATTGGCTATGTTCATTTCACTCTATCAAATCTATCTCACTACCAACTATGTTTTTCAACGATATAGCTGCTTCTAATTTTCTCTCGTTAGTCCACTATTATATCAATCTTATTACTTCTTAAATTTTGTTTGATATTTCTATCTGTTTTATTATTAACACTGCCAAGATATTTTGCATTCTATTAGTATTCATCTTTGTGATGTGTGTTTGTGATGTGTATATCTTTGTAATTTATATTGAATTAATTAGTGTTTGGCATAGGTCCTCGCATTGCAAGCTATTATAGATAAATAAATAAATTAATCAATCAATCAATCTCAATAAACGACTGTGGATTCAACAAATTATTCTAGTAATTATCAACGTCTGTTAATGTGATAATTACTTGAAGCGGTTGATTTGCAGTCGACCAATTCTTGGAATTTGCTGCAGCTTCATGAATTGAGTCGAACTCCTAGTTCAGTTGGAAAGTGGAATGAGAGGAATCCGATAAGCTTTGGGCAACGCGAAGTTGGAGGTATCCTCTCTGGTCTCTGTGCAGCGGAAATTTGTTCCCAATTCCAGTAACTTTGGTCTGTCTCAATCTGTACGACTTACGTATTAGATAGGTAGCAGTGAGTTTATTCTCTACTCTCGATTCTCTGTCGGTAAATTCGCCATGTTTTTCTATCCTTTGCATGGACTTATCCTATCGTTCATCCAGTTAGCTTGTATCCCATCAAATGATTTGATACATTTAGGATCAAAAATGAATCTGAATAGAATAATAAAACCGGAAATACGTTAAGGTGCCTGATTGGAAGATTGATATGAATTGTTCATTGAATAGACTAATTAAAAATTCAGTTCTCAAGCATAAGCTTGAACAATCCTTTGAGCTTGATTTACTCGCTTGAATCACTCTATAATATACATCTATTGAGGGGAAATCTTAACGGAATGATTGAAACTAGAGTTCTGGAGAGTCATGTTTATATTGAGACAAAAAAGGTGGAAGGATGCATTTGTTTCATTTGGGTTGTAGACCGTATACATTTTTTTCACTATGATAGTGAAACTGTGGGGTTTGAATCACGGAATGTGATTACTTTACATCACACAAACTGAACTACCTCTCTCACGTTACATTCGCACCAACGATAGAGGATGATTGTTAAAAAAATTATTTTCAAAAACTTATTCAAGTAGCCTAATACAATATTATAAGAACTCTTCAAGAAACAAGTTCTTAATTCAACTTGAACTCTATATTATGAAGTAAAAGCCTGTTTCGATAAGCTTGATTCCCATATTGATTACAATCTTGTCCAGTTTTGAACAATTTTTCAAGAGTTTAAAAGACACAACAACTTTTCAAGAGTAAAACCATTGTCGGAGAAAAAAGAAGTGAAGCTAGAACTATCACTTTGTCAAACGTTTGATTACAAATAATTTGCTCATCAGTTTTTCAAGAATAGATTGCAATAACAAGAAAGTAGAAAATAGGAAAATAATAGCTTGCAATGTTAACAATGTTTCACATCAATTCACAAGAATAATATTATGCTTTCACTACAAATGTTTGAATGTACTTCGGAGCACATTATTTCCAAATGTTAATACAATCTTTCTATTCTGGGAAACTGAGACACAATTAATGATTAACAATGCACTAGGATGATAATTTTAGAGACATTCTGCTCATTCATTATCATCATTCAAGTTATTATACCATTCCGCTTCTAATATGAAGATCGTGACGGAAAATACTTGAGCTCTGTCATTTGTGGAGAAGAGCAGCGGCTTCGAAATAATGAAAGAGCTCTTTGCGTCAAAGTTACAAGAGAATCAGAAGCCAGTCATCCTCTCCAGTTTTCAACACTGTTGATTGTGACATTGAACATTATTTCCAATGGGAAATAGCGGCGGCCTTTTCAGAGGTTAACCGGAATCAGGCAGTGATCCCAGTCGGTGGAAGTCATTGAAGATGAGGGTGAACACAATTATAAGTTCTCGCTGACTTTATCGCTGGATCCAATTAAATTCGCCGTGAACTGAAAGAAAAGCGCTGCGATAAGAGTGAGAGAGAAGGGAAGAGTGAGAGAGAGGGGTGGAGAAAGAGTGAAGGATGCCTAAGGCTGGTAATCTCTCGCAGATAAGCCGAGTTATAATATTGAAAGAGAAAAGTTTGTTATCTTTGGCTGACTGTTAGTAGGAGGCCGCGCGTAATCAGTGCTGAACAGTCAATAGAAAATTCAAGAGAAAAGCAGAGATGAGAAGCAGAGATGGAAAACTGGGAAGATTTATCGATTGGGTTAAATATTAAACAAGTTTTGTCTTATTGGTTCAAACTCGGGAATTTAGTTTTAAATGTTTTCTATTAACTGGATTAATGGGGTCTATATTGTGAAATTTGTCACAACATTTGAATAATCTATATCTATATAAGCAAAATGGCACTGACTGATTCATCACCAGAACTAAAAATCCACTGAAGCGAATGCGTTCAAATTTGACAGGCATGTTCAGTTGGACTTTTAGACGCGCGCTAAAAAAGGATTTTGAAAACTTTTCAAGGATACGCCAAATATTTAAGTTTTTCTATAGTTTTCCGGCGTTTTCTCAATTTTTTCGAGAACCAATCGGTAGAAAATGTTAATATTTGGTAGGTAGGTTCAGATAAGGTCTAGAAATGTTGTGTTAAAATGTTTTTGAAATCCGTTCAAGATTACGCTAGTAATCAGGTTTTTCAAAATTGTAGATGTATTGCGGGTTGCATTTATTTCGCCTTGACACGACCAATCCCTACTGTAAATTCAATGGTTCAGTGAGATTATAGATGAACTAATTTCGAAGATATTGAATCAAGTTTCAAACTATGTCCGATATAGTTCCCAAGGTTACGCTCAATATTAGCGTTTTACTATTTTTCGGAATTTTCAGAGTTTTTCTTGGATTTTTCGAGAATAAATTGGTAGAAAATGTCGAAATTTGGTGAACAGGTTCAGATTAGGTCTAGAAATGCTGTGTTCAATGAATTTTGAATCCCTTCTGAACGGAATTTGCAGGCGAGCGAAGCGAGCCGGTTTTTCTTAGCTTACACTGACAGAGGTTATGCAGGCGAGCGATGCGAGCCTGTTTGACTCACTGACACTGCTGATACTGTCGGGGGTCCAGGGGGCGGAGCCCCCTGGCTAGACGGAGAAGGCAAGCGAAGCGAGCCTGCCGGCTAGTGATAATAACAATTCTTATTTCTATAATTTTATGAATAGAAAAGGATAACGACTCTTTCTGATTTTCTATAATATCTACGCCTGTACATCATTCATTCAAACTCTTTGACTTTGACGCGTCAAAAAAAAAAATATCCTAAACTTCTATCGAATTTCATGGTGGAATCTCATCAATTCCATGAAACCCCATTCCTATATTAAAGGAGATTGAATTAAACCATGACAAAATCTGTTCATCTATTTTAAACTGTGTGCTCAATGTTCCAACTCGCGTCGCATAATAATCATAATATTTCGGCTCTTTTCCTGTTGCTTTTGGGATTATTTCGGCGTTTCTTGGAAATAGCTGCGGCTTTGTCAGTGGCAGATTCATCCATGAAATTCCATTTATTTTAGTCTTGTATAATCCTGCTTCTCATAACTGTCCGTGGATAACATAATTATTTGCATTTCTGTATGAAGTGATAATGTCTTGCTCACTGCTTACTGCTCACTTGCTTACTTGCTCATTAGCTCACTGCTACTACTGTTTTGACAAATGCATTCATAGCCTCCAGTTTCTTGGAAATAGACAGCATGTTTGTGATTCGCTCTCTTCTTTCAACCTCTGGCTCTCTTAATTCGTATTAGAATGAATATTTGTAAATGGAAACTGGGGTCTTCAGAGGTGCTCACTCAGTGAATGATATCAATAAAAATAATGTATAATAATAATAATAATAATTAACAATGATGAAATATACATCAGGAACAGTTTCAGAGAAAAGGTTGAAAAATGGGAAGTTAAACCAGAGATGACTGTGCCAAGAGTGGGAACAAAATGGAGTGAAGCAAGGAAAGCGGAGTTCTCACTGAAAATGAAAAACTGGTGGATTGATAAAAAGAACAAGAAAAACAAAAAATGAACCAAATTTTGCTCAGCGTCTTCCATCTGGGAGCTTGACGGCTAATAATAATAATAATAATAATAATAATAATAATAATAATAATAATAATAATAATTTTATTTCCTTAAAAAACAAACAAAAAACAAAAATGAACAAAACAGCAAGCAAATGTAATGAGTACAATTTAAATTTAAATCCAGTTAGTGTAAAGAATTAAAGAATAAAGTTTCAATTTTTTATTTATTTTAATTGGAAATTAACCTACTCAACTATGGGAACCCCATGTGCTAGAGTAGGTGTAAAGTTTGGGTGGGGGTGCAAATACTTTGGGTAAGTGAGCTCACATACTGTTAGAAATAATATTTTCTATGTGATGTCTTCCAGTTGTTATAATCCACTTTTTAACGACGGCTTTGAATTTTCTTGGGTGTTCTATCATCTTGATGTGTGCAGGAAGTAAATTGTGGATTTTTGGTGCTAGGTGGTTGTATGCTGTTACAATCTTTTCTATGAATTATTTAAAGAATAAATGTGATGATCAAGGTAATCAAATTCAATGTGAATGATGCAGTTATTGTGATAATACAATCAAATGTGGAACAGAGGCATACAGTGGATTTAGGGAGAAGGATAACCAGGAATAGTCAAAGGAAAAAGGTATTCTCAATTTTCAACAGAACGAAAAATACTTTCATTCGTTCAACTTCTGTACATTATCCATACACAAGCATTACCATAGTTATGATACGTTTACTGTGAGGTACAATCACTAGAATTTAAAGCTCATCTCTTTCCTTAAAAATACATTTTGATGACAGAGTGACAACAGCAAGGTATGGGATTAATAGCATGTGGAAAAGCTTGATTTTAAACGATTCAGTGCCTCTTTCCGCCAAGTGGCAGGTTTTCAGTGCAGCATGTAAATCTACGGTAACCTATGTAGCTCAAGTGTGCAGAGTGACCGAATAGAAAAAATCCAAAAATATTTTGTGAAAAAGTTATTTGGCCTCCCAAAGAACACCCCAGATTACATTATTTATTTAGAATAAATAATGTTAAAGCTATTGTGGGTTAGAGCTATTGTGGATCTACACTTTCAGACCTCATTTGAATTATATAAGTAAAGTTTTCAACATGTCAGAGAGTAGGTATCCACGCAAAATCGCTTACGAATTTTTCGTCAGAAAATGCGGTTGGTGTAAGGTATAAGTCTTTGTCAGCGTTATGATATACACATAGATTGGTCTGATAGCATAATCCAGGTGGACAGATGGCTGAATTCAATGAATTTATTACTATTGGAAGTGAGTCAGAGAAATTACATTGCATGGAGAGAGAGGGCGGATCAATCAGTATACCACAGTATTTACTCTTCTTTATTGATAGATTTAGAAGACCGTACATATTTGAATGACTCTTATAAAAGGAACATTATAAATATAATTTTTAAAGCAAGATCATCTATGTTGCAATTGAATTTCAGGCCAGATAGGGAAGAGAGTGGACACCTGTGCTCCTTATGTAATAGTAGAGAGCCTGAGAGTGTGGTTCACTTCATGGGGAGATGTAAGATTCTAGGAGCGATAAGGAAAATTTGGTTTGGTCACACGTTTTTGGGGGAAAATGAGATCATTCGATATTTGAATGGAGTAGATTGGCATCGCCTTGTTGGTTATCTTAGAAATGCTTTGCGTTACAGGGAATGGCTAGTGACGGAATACAATACTGAATAGTTCATCCAATTTATAAAAACTATTCAGAATTAATTAATTTATTCTCTAACAGTGATGTACTTATGTAGGCGACATATCAATGTACAAGCACAGTAATGAACCCAGAAATGCGAGTATAGCATCGTCCTTATTATTATAATTATGTATATATTATTTTCAAATCCAAATCCATCCATTTATATGTTTAAATTGTTCATTGTACTGTAGCCTAAGTATTTATTAGAGTTTGAAACCTTAATTTTTTAAATAGTGTTTGAATCATTTTCTTTTTCGAAAAATATTGGCTGTAAAATTCTCAGTTATCTTTATGAGTGATTGAAGTGGGAGAATCGTTTCTATTGCAAGGGTTAGATAAGAATTTAGGAAGTGTATTGAATTGATTTTCTGAGTTTGGCTCAATGAATTTATTTTAATCGTTATCTGCAACTTCGACTGTCATTCTATAGAGACAGATTAGATAATTTAGAGCAGGAGATGTAATAAGAATATAGCAACTCGACTGACGGCTTCGGCCAAGTCTATGATGATTTGTAAAAAAACACCTGCTTATTGATAAAATACTTTATAAAAATTTTTCTATTTTTAATGAATATCATGTATGTTTTTTATTTGGTTTCAATAAAATCATCTTTCCATCTATCTATCTATCTATCTATCTATCTATCTATCAATCACTAGAATTCAATAATAATCTAAGTTTCAAATATACCCTATCAAACAAAGTCTTGAACTTTCAATTAATGAATATCAAAGTACCCTCTTCATTAATTGAAAGTTTGGTTAATACAGTAGCCTTGAGAAAAATAATAATATTGAAAAGTCTTGCACATGTCAAAACCATCATTAATAACCGATTGAGATCAAAACGGCTTGAGATATTGTTTCATATGCTGCTAGCTCTGAATTAAAAGTTATCCAGAATAGTGGAAGTATGAATAGTCTTCATTGAATAGATATGTAATTTCAGATCACAATCATCTCAATTCTGTAGAGTTGAATGAATCGGGATAGCTGACTTAACTGGACGAGAAGACTTTAACTGATATATCTTAATTTAACTGATATAACTTCAATTCCGTTGAATGGAATAGTTAATGACTGGAGTTGAAGCGTATAAGAGCGCTTCGAATAAATAGGATAGAATTCACGACCCGTAATGGCAATATATCCTTAACGATTTATAGTTAATTCGTAGCGCTATCATTGGATAATGTAGCGTTAAAAGCATCCGTCTCGCTCGTTGAATGGGTGACAGAAAGCCATGTTCAATTTCAGTAATACGATCGTTCTCGTTGATAGACTTTTCACGATTATCTCCAGTTAATTAATTTACAGTTCAGAGTTTATGCGACCGTATAATACTGTTCAAAGTATTGTCAACTCAATGAAACTATGGTGCGTCAGTTTATTACTGTTTGATGGTTTACCAATTGGGGATAGATGTTGTTGATTAATGCTGTTATTTGAGCGGTAAACAAGCAAAAGAGATGTAATATCATGATAATATACTCTTCATTCTAGACATTTATCTGTTTAATTGATCTGTATGAATTGAGTTTACTATCAGTTTGTGATCACATCTACAGGGAACAATGGAATATACGGGTTTAATTTGAGGAATATCACACAATTTTGGCTATCCGAGGATGTTATTCTTTTCTTCTTGTTTTCTGTTCTTTTTAATTACTCTGTCACCATGAGGAAAAAACTTAACAATAATGATGAGATATTAATCATAATTCGAAAATGAAAATTGATTTGAATGTTTTTGACTGTAGGTGAGCACACAAAAAACGAAAATAATCATAATATAATTATTCTTCAGAACTGTCAAATATATTCCAGAGGATTATAAAAATTTCATATTTCAGATTATCCTTTTCCGTCTCCGGAAATATTCTAATTGTAAGGATATTATATTGTTGTGAAAATAAATTGGAGCCTTGAAAATAATTACTTGGAAAACAAAATTGTATATGATTAACATTGAAGTATCAACTTATAACCCAAGCACTCTTTCTATTTTGCTTGAGATTCGCAAATTACTGCTCAAGGCCAAAATCCAATCAGAAATACTTTCTACGTGATTCTATCAGTAGGCTATCCTTTAATATTATATTTATTCAAATCAAAACGTAAATTATGTGAAGGCCTACAGTGAACTCTGCAATCGAAGATAACCTGCAGTTACATGGTTGTATTCTATTACAAGATCAATCAAATGTATTTTATTACACCTCCATCTCACTTCACGCGAGATCACGGTCTGTCTGAATACAACTTACAAATCATTCTTCTCCAAATCGGGTATGGGGAAGACCTCGTGTACATGCACACAGGTGAGATCTATTCTTCATACATAAGCAATTTTCCTGAACTTTGAATAGATCACTTTTTTTATGCGACCCTCGACACTGCTTCAGCTCTTTGTATGAGGACTAATAATATGGCACACTCAGAAGATCGCCTTGTATTTCGAGAGACTTCAAGATGGTTCATAAGCTTTTTCCTGCCGAAAGACTGCTATAATATGGCGAGCGTATGAGATCAGGTGTGCACTGTCAAATTGATGTTCGGTTGGTATTGATTCCCACCCCTCGTCAAGTATAAAAGCTTTTCGTCTCGTAGAACTTTTTCGCCATCTAGAGCTTTTGTCATCTTCGCGCCAGCAACTTTTTCTCATCGCCTATCTCACACATGCTAGTCCAGATCAGATCTGTTGGAAGAAGCTCGTATGAACTGGAAAACTTCTCAACGTGGGATGGGCGAGTTGTTGGAACCCATGAGGTTGTTCAGAAATGTGATCTCAACACATACATGATTGTTTTTGTGAGAGACACGAAAAGATTGGAACAATCGCCACTTTTCTTCGTATCAAATACGTGAACTCTGAGTTCCTTTCTTTTGAGAACCAGATACAATACTACATACTAAAAGATTTTTTTGGTTTTTAATTTGGAACTTGTGCTTGGGCGAAGAATACATTCATTTAGTTATCTATTAAGACATTTCATGCTCTGTTTTCAAAATCATCATTTCTGAATCATTCAATCAATCAATAGCTTTGCTCAGAAAATTTATAAATCAAAAATAAATCGTCATTTTATGAGTCTAATTTCAGTTGTTACACTTCACAGTATTAAAACTCCAAGCTCCTTCCTAATTTTCAGACGGATTTCAATTCAGGCGGAAACTGTTAGGTTAAGAGACGAGAAAGCATTGAGTTATGATAATATGGTATTTACGAGTTTCTGTAAAGATTTATGCAAGTGAATAAGCTGCACAATAATATATTATGATGGGGATGGGAATGTATAAGATGGGATGATGCATGAGTTTCCAAGTGACCTGTTGGACGGCCAGTTAGGCCCGGGATGGAAGCCAAGTGATAGAAATAAAGCTTATATAAGATTTATTCCTAAATCTCAGGTTGCAGAATCAAAATAAATTGCTCTTCTGATAGTTTTCCTCGTTGTGAAAGAATAGGAATTGCAATAAATCTTCTTTTTCTCTGACGCTATGCGAATTTGCTGTATAGGCCCCACCATTCTTATACGTTAGCGCCGGGGCGCTTCGTTATATTATAATAAAGCTCCATAAAGATATTTGCTTATCATTCTACTGGAAGGAGGCTGCAGCTTGTTTACTTTGGTTGAGATTTATTGCCTTATCAGACTAAAGAGCTGCGAGTTATTCTTTTCTCCAATATCTTAGTGGGACTTCTGTTTTGATTTATACCGGAGTGGAAGGAGATGATATGCTTTACAATACTTTACATTACTTGTTAGTAAGACAGACAGTCCCATGCTCTATTTTTACTCAAACAAGATTCGAAGATCCAGCTTCAATTCATTATCATACTAATATGCAACCGTTTTTCGACAAGCGAGCAAGAAAATATCTTCTTATCCCTTTTACAATAAAAAGTTTCTATGTGCTGAATTTCTCGGATATCTATCGTTCCCATACTCTGAACGATCATGGACCAAATTCTTCTGTATTAAGGGAAAAGCACCAGTAGTGGCCACTTGAATTGCTTTTTCTCTATAATTCGGGTTTGATGCTTTCAAATGGGTTCTAAACCTGCAAGAGGCTTAGCTTATACTATTTAGCAGCTGAATAGTTCAAGTAGGAGCTCACAGAACATCATCAGAGATTTTTGAGAGAAATTCATTGTCGCTGTTACACTCGAATACGTGGTTTCAGTAAGACGTTGAGTTTTCTTTCAGACGTTTCAGTAAGAAGGCATGTACACAAATTGTTTTATTATGACTAGGAAGTTTGTAAATTCCGCTATTTCTGGTGTTAGAATCATTCTCGAGAATGTCTTGATGATATTCAGAAGGTTTCTAGCCGAATACAACTGATATTTTGGCGTAAAAGCAGACTGACCACTACTAGAGCGAGAAACTGCGGATAATCTAGTAGTGGCCACCTATCGGATATTGTTGTAGAAGTTGTAGATATTGATGTGAAAGTTGATGTGATTTGAATCTATGCTCTCCTAAGACTGTTTTGAATAGGTTACAGAGGTAAAATAACTTTACAACATCATTCTATTATCATGTTCAACCTAACTTTTCTCGTGGCTAGTAACCAACAACAATGTATTACCATTTCAACTCATTTTAATAAAACCTATTATCATTTCTGGCGTTATAATTATGTTTTGAAACGTAAAATTGAATCACTTGGATAATTTCAACTCAGTTTGAGAAAAATAATTTTTAATTAGCATAAAAGATCATGTGGCCACTATAGAATCAGTACCTGGCCACTACTGAATCGTAGTGGCCACCTTAGAATCAAAATTGAGTTCCACGAAAAATTTAATTGCTCATATGTCAATTGACATATTTGCTATCTCAAGGAATAGGTCAATCGAAAAGGATCTGGGCTACATTTTTATTGATTTTTGGATGAGATAACTGATAATATTCGGCATAAACTATGAAAAATTCCTTAAACATGGCCACTACTGGTGCTTTTACATATGGGTTGCATCCGACTTACGTTATTCGTTGTTCTAAAATATTGATCATTTAAATGCTTAGGCTTCCACAGTGAGATTAGCCTATTCGATCGCACCAACTAATATAAATAGGGAAAATGCATGTATACGTTCGATTGCTCTCAAATTTATTAAACAAATGTCTTACTATCATGAAGTGAATATTTTGGATTTTGGATAGAAACTCACCTTAATCATGAAATAAAAAGATTCAATTATTGTTAAGGAAATATAAATAAGGCAGTTGAATTTCTCATGAAACAACATCAAGGCATTTTGATAAGATGTATCTGTTGAGAAAATTCGATTTTTATTCTTATAGGGAAGTCCCCCCAAGGATATCGAATAATAGAATAATATGATACCGGTGATATTATACACCATGAAATTGTATAAACAACTTGGAGCCCCTACAATTCTATTTTCTACTGAGTGTTACCATAGATCTGATATAGTATAGCCTACCGTGAGTATAGTATACATTGTATAGCTATGGTGTTACTTCACACTCATAGGTCTTCTGATCGAGCAAAAAAGACATTCAGTGAAATGACTCCAGTTAAGTCAATATATTGATTCACAAATTATAAATTTGGTCCAAAATTGTAGAGTAAAAAGTTGTCTACTATTTGAGCAAAAATGTCCAATTTCTGAACCAATATTGATCCATCTTCCCATGTGTCATTTCCCCCTCTTGCCAGAATGTCTTCTATCCTCAACCAGAAAATACTTTCTACTCATGTTACTTTTCACTTCATTTCAATCATACATCCAGGTTATTTATTTCAGGGTTCTCTCAGCTACCGTAACCAACAATGTAGTTCAAGTTCACAAGGTCTGTGATATAAAATGCTGGAAAGGTAATGAAAGAAGCGAAAAACGGAAATGATGTGATAGAAGATAAGAAAGACAAGACAGATGATTTCGGGGGAAACAAGGTGGTTGAAGCAGCTATGAATGATAAGATCACTGCGATGGAGCGCCCTCTATGATAGATTGCGGAAAACGTGTTGAACTGCAATGTTATGATGGCTATCTAGCAGTGTCGTGCTTTGAAAGTTAACTGGATTTATCTGGTGGCAGCTTGCATCTGCGATGCCTCAGGTAGCTTTCAGCAGAATAAAATGAAGTGAGAAACCTACAGTGACTGAATATCATGTGACTCAATTATTGTTATCGTCACTTGAGAGACATTGTAGCCTATAGAATGAGTGAATTTTCTGCCAAAGAAGTTATTTCTATTCTCGTCCTTGATTTCTATACGAAGGTTTTTTTTAAAATATTGATAGTTTCTCTGGTCTCTACTATGTACATTGGAGAGGAAGAAATGAGACTTTGAGCATTTCCAGTTCAAACACGTCTCGTGACACTGGCTATTTTGTGTTTAGTGTCGGTTTGATAATGGAAAAGATACACTTTGTATGTTACTTATTCAATATAGAACTGATCAAATGCTGTCATAATGCTCTAGCTATAAATTTCTATGAGTAATTATTGAATATTTTTAGACTTTTCAATTCTGATCGAGTAGTGTATTTGTAATCTTAATAAACTTCTTCAAAAATTTATTATACTAGCCGGCAGGCTCGCTTCGCTCGCCTTCTCCGCCTAGTCAGGGGGCTCCGCCTCCTGGACCCCCGACAGTATCAGCAGTGTCAGTGTGTCAAACAGGCTCGCTTCGCTCGCCTGCAAAACCTCTGTCAGTGTCAGCTGAGATAAACAGGCTCGCTTCGCTCCCTGCAAACTCCATTCGAATGGATTTGCTTTGATCATCATAAAATCACTTAACAGGGTTCTCTTGGGTAATAGTTTCGAATTAGTTGTTCTATTACCTTAGCTCAACCTGGTAAATGATTTGAACGTATTCAGTTCAGTAGTTTTCGTGAAAAAACCAAAAGAGAATAATTGATGAATAAATGGCTTCATTCTATGGTGGCTGAGTTCTGCCTGAAAAATGATAATAATATACGTCCCCAATATCTACTAGCTGCTAGTTCTGCTTGAGCCATAGCAATCATGATAATATATTTTGAGTCTGAAGATTCTTTCAAATACATTCGTTTATTGCTGAAAATTTCAACTGTTTAATCTTTTCATTGGACCGGTTCATTTCAATTTTAGCCCCTGCTTCATATGATGTTTGTTTCCTTCCCTTTAAAACAATTGGTTACTCTAAATTGGGTCACGATTCGAGATAAAGTAAGAACATGTGCATGTGGTGGTGCACTAGTGTATTGCAGGTATTAGGTATTCAGCCTACATTCCAGCGCCCATTTGGAAACATGCCTTTTGTGCAGAATGCATGAAGTTTTGATTCAGCAATTTTATCATCCATGGAACAAAGGATGTTCAGTTAAGTGGCCTGATTGCTTAGTGTGTGAGGAATTTTCATTCTCTTCTCTACGCCTTCTTGGCTTTGCACACCAGCAGTGTGTTTCACAGAAACACGAATCACTTGTTTCCAGAGAATTTCTCCGGAGAAACTTTTGGCCTGAATTTCTCTCATCTTTCAAGAAAAACAGCTTCAATATGCATTTTAGAATTTTTTTACGGTATTGACTTTTAGTTCACAATATGAATATAATAGCTCATTTTAGTGCATTTCATTTGAAAAATGCACTATTGGTCTTGACCGGATAATCGCAAATATATGATGCGATATATTTTTTACACGTTTCCGAGCCCCCAGAACACGAATCTGATGTCCGTTCAAATTCATATATCTCTATATTATATATATCTATATATGCAGGGTGTTTCAGGAGGAATGTGCAGTACTTTTCAGGCTGATTCCTCACACCAAGTAGACAAAAAAGTTCCATGGGACCAACCCCCAAAAACGCTTTGTTACCGAGATAACAATGGCGGAAAATTGAGATTTTTCAAAACATATTGATTTTTATAATTTCTTAGAGGCTTCACTCAGATTCTAAAATAATCAATTCCTATGTAAAATTAGCTGAGAAATTCGATGTAACCAGTTTCACGTTTTCAACTTCAACGGTTATTGAGATAATTGAAAAAAATATATTTAAAAACGCCATTTTTCAACAATTAGGGTTATAACTAAATAAGGAATTGTAAATTTGTATTTTTTATTAATGGATGTTGAAGAGAGTTGGATTCTAAAGAAAAAGTTGAATGGCGGCGATTGTGTAAATCTCACCCAAATCTCAGAAATAGCGATCAAAAATTGCAAAACCGCTACTATACACAAATTTATCACTTGTGCTATGTTTTGTCCATTTATCGATTTTTGATCGCTATTTCTGAGATTTGGGTGAGATTTACACAATCGCCGCCATCCAACTTTTACTTCAGAATCCGACTCTCTTCAACTTCCATTGATAAAAAATACAAATTTATGATTCCTTATTTAGTTATAAATAACTATAGTTATAATATAGTTCCTTATTAGTCATTGTTGAAAAATGACGTTTTTTAGCATATTTTTCCAATTATCTCAATAACCGTTGAAGTTACAAACTTGGGACTGGTTTTATTGAATTCCTCAGCTAATTTTACATAGGAATTGATTATTTTGGAATTTGAGTGAAGCCTCTAAGAAATTATAAAGATTAATATGTTTTGAAAAATTTCAATTTTCCGTCATTGTTATCTCGGTAATAAAGCGTTTTTGGGTGTTGGTCCCATGGAACTTTTTTGTCTACTTGGTGTAAGGAATCAGCCTGAAAAGTATTGCACATTCCCCCTGAAACACCCTATTTATATATATGTACAGATTCTTGTTAACACGATAACTCCCGAAGGGCTTGTTGGAGAGCGACCAAATGTTGCACAAAAATCATTAGTGTTAATATCTTGGTCGAGTTCGTTAACCAGCCAAATTGGTTCAAGGGTAGGGGGTGAAATTAGGGGATGAAAATTTTGAAAAATCACTGCAAATCGACCAGTAACTTGATCGTTTTGAAAATTGGTGTTTATAATACCCTGATTATGCCCTACAATTTGAGCCATCAACGAAAAAAATCCAATCAAAAATGGCGGAGAAAATGGCGAATAATATGCCGAAAATTGTGTTTTTCATGGGTTTTTCGGAAACGGCACCTTTGAATTCATACCCTGAATAGCTCAATATAAGTCATATGATTTGAGCCATCATAGAATTGCATTTGAAATGCACTCTTTCCGACCGCCAGCTGCCGGAGCGAATTTTTTTATAATTGGAATTCCAATTACTCAAGTAAGAGAGAGTGGTACAAAAATCAGCTATAGTTTCACGACGCAGCCCAATCTACTTTTCAAGACACTAATGCTAAAAATATCGATACTGAAAAGTATATTATACTTCTAACATTATGATCGATCAGAGATCTTAATCTTTTGATATCTGGTACAGGATACAACAACGGAATAGACTACAACCAAATATTATTATTCTTATTGGATAGGAAAAAGTGAGAAGTAAGGAAGAAAGTGATTTATGAAGTAATAAATTTGGTATCTGCTGATGAGATTTTCAGAGGAAAAGGACAAACTTCATAGACTATTGACTAGGTTACAAAACATACAACTACTGCATTGATCATTTCAGAAAATGGAGTAACGTGGATGAAAATAATGATTTCACAACAAAGAAATAAAAATACACTAATTTTGACAATTCAAGAATTTCACAAGATTGTGGAAGTATAAGAGTAGCATTGACATAATTCAGTGTGGAAGACAGTGAAGAATTGGAACAGAATTTTCCAATGCAACACGTCAGTAAATCACACTATTCTATATTTTTCATCTCTTGAGTAAGAGTGTAGAATTGTTGAAATCCGTGTCTTTCCATTCAATTATAAAATGGTTCTCCAATATCAGAAGTGACTTCTATCATTTCATATTAAATTAACCTCGAACTAATTTGAAATATTGAACATGAATACAATAGTGTTTAGAAGTTTAATCCATTGTTAAGTAATTGTGTTAATTGAATATTGGGGAAAAAATTAATTGTGTTAATTGGAGTAGTCTTAACGACTAAAGATTCAACAAAAAACTTAACATTAATTGAAGCTGTTGTAGTTAATTGGAAATAAAATCCTTTCAAGACTTGATTTATAGAAAATGAGAAAAATTCATCACAGATATTGAAATGGGAAGTTGAGTAATTGAGAAAAGAATGATTTTGATCGTTGACGATAAATTGAAAGTCGGAAGCGATGTTTTGTGGAATTGCGGGGACGCACGGCTTACCCATATTGCATTGGTTACAAAATCTATAACACGGAAAAACAGCACATTCATTTTTCAAGAACTCAATCGTCAATCTGCATGTCAAAAGCAGTGTGGCATGTGAATCAACTTGTCAGCAACCATTATTTTTGTTAAATGGTGTCACATAACTCAAGTGGTATCAATTTCAGCAGGAATGAATGTGATATTTGTGTGACTAATATCCTAGCTCTAGGCTAGGCCGGCCGTCATCAATTTTTCAATTGCCTGGAGTCAGAACAGCGAGAATTTTAGGAGAAGGGGTTGACTGAAATCAACACCAATTGAATATAATTTTGAGCTACAATAATAATTTAACTCCATCTGTTAAATGAACTTGTTCATGAATGGAATTGTTTTGACAGCTGCTCCACACAATTTCGATGGAGAATCTTTATCTGTTTCATTCAATGAGTTTTATCTTGATACATTGCTGAATATTGAATTTAGATTTAATATTCTGAGAATGAATGTAAACATGTATGAAGAAAATATCAGGTTAGTCCATTCAATGACAATAGAATACAGGTTTATAAATGTGAAAAAAATTATTCACATGAACAACAAAGTTTTCCTAGCTGATGTAACCTACAGCAAAGTAAAGCATCTATTGACTCTTTTATTTTTGAATACACCATCAAGGCATGGGCAAATGACAACTTGGAGTGTACAAGCAGCAGATAAAGCCGCCTAACATTTTGCGTCAGCAATACCTTCGAGCAGCGTACATACCTGTAGTGAAGACAAGACAAGTGGTAATGTTCATTTACTTTTCCCAAATCACTGTTCCTTCACATCGTATTCAACTATGTATTCTGTTTCTGGGATTCCTGTTTAATGTCCTGTCTTGCATTTCTCTCTATTTTCATGCTTTCCATACCATATATCTATTTTCCAATACGATATTATTTTTCTGTGATTTCCTTTCCTACGACTCTTTGCTTTCTTCTCCGACATTTTTCGACATCTCCGACATCATCACACCTCCGAATTTCTTTCAATTCTATTGAAACTCATCCACAATCCAAATTATATTCATTTTCTTCTATCAGCTAATTATTTGCTTTCTAAACCTTCTCTTCCCAACACTCTTTAATCTATTCATATCTATTATCATCAGTCAATTCCTTTTCATATAAATCAGTGGTTTGACAAGTAAGGTCTTGTCTTTCCATTTAATATGGATAACTACCACAATATCACCTTCACAACTACTCAAAATAGAAAAAAATGTATTAAAAAATTTCCATTTTGTTGTTTTCCACTTCATCAACTCCTCCTCCTCGTCCTCTTTCGCCTCTTCCTTCTCGTCCACCTCCTTCCTCTCTTTATCATTTGCCACATCCTTCTCTTCTCGCCATCTTTCACTCTTTCTCTCTTATCCCATTACCACCCTCCTTGACCACCCTTCCTATTTCTTTTCTTATTTTCATTTCTCACTCTCATCTTTCATTCTTTCCTTTTCAGAAAACACAGCCGAGACATAGTCGAAACCAATATCCGGTGCCGCCAAAGCTGGACAGAACCCAGTGCAATGAAATGAACGAACTTTGGCCCCGAACCAAACAACCCTCTGTGTAGACGTCTCCCGCACCCCTTTCAATCCTTCTTCTACCCCGTTTTCTCCCCTTTCATCCTCTTACCACCCCCAAATCACCAATAAGACTCCGACGTTGCTTCTACGTGATTACTTCCCGCACACTGAATATGTGTGCATGTGTCACACAGGGTTCGTGAAATTGTTGATAATGTATAGTTTGTCCAAGCAAAGAAAACATTCTGGCGAGAAGGAAAAATGTCCCCAGCTTGGCCAATATTGTTTCAAAAACTACAAATTTGGCCTCAAATTGTAGATCAGAATGTTTCCTACAGTTTGAGACCAAATTGATAATTTTTGAATTAATATTGGCTGAGCTTCAGTCATTCTCCTATTTTGCCAGAGGATCTTCTTTGCTTGGACAGATTATAGCTACCAAGTAACAAAAAATTCGAACCTCAAAATAGAAGTAGGTTGAGATGTCATTGGGTGTTGAACTTCAGTGGAATGAGAATTGTGATATCGATTGTTATCATTCAAAACTCTTCTAAGAAGATACATCGAGGTACTAGTCATTCGATTTACAATATGGAGTTTAGTAAGTAGCTATTATCGGGTGAGAATGTGATTAGTATGGTCAAGTTTCTGTCTTGAAACAAATGTATTACATTGATTTGATGTGAAAATGGATCAATATTAATTTTTATCCTATTTCACTATTTCTATATTCGAGATTTTCTATTATTTCATATTTTATTTCGAGATTTTTTATTTCATTGTCATTAAATATTAAAAACTGTTGGAATCCTACTCATTGATATCCTACTGTTGATTTTCATTGCCCACGTAATAATTATTTTTATATTATTGAATAACTCAATTATTTCAAAATCAATTTAGAATCAATTATCTTAATCTTGAATACTTTATTGAACTGCAACAATTACTTCCAATTATTGTCCAACTCACATATTGGCTGTAACGAATTTCTATCCAATCAAATGTGATTTCTATTTGATTTAGAAATGAATTGAAGTTTCAATCATTAAAGTCAATTATCAACAGAACTTGAAGCGGAATTAATTGAAAATTGAATTCCCAGTTGATAAAAATTTCTTTTCTGAGAGGCTACTACTAACTTTATAGAGTCTATTTGATGATAGTTGAGAGGAATAGAAGGTCGGCTGCATGGAAATCAAAACTGATAAAACTATTCTTTTTATAAAAATTGAACCGGTCATCCATCACAATAAAATAGAACACAGTTTCGAAGAGAATCATTTCGATTTTGTTCTTGATTCTTACGCGAAATGTATGTATAGTGTCTCTCCAGAGTTCAAATCAACACTTATCTGGAAATAATGATTTATCTTTCATCCCAATAATTGTGGAGCAATAACTGGAAGACAGACGAACACATTATTATGTCCCAGTGGTTAATTGAGCATTTGACGCTATGACACTGATATCATGATCTGAAACTGAACTATGATGAGAATGTGTCTCATTAGTAGGGGAGCTATGTGCGTTATTACGTATTGAACAGTCAAGCTATTTGACACGTAGCGTCTCATGATAATTCCCTATGAATGGTTCCAGAATATTTGATGATTGGGCGGTCTTGCTCTCACTACTCCTTCTCACTCATTTCATCTCAAACAATTCTCATTCCCTTATTTCTCTCTTATTCTTCTCTCTTGGTTTTCCTCCCTTTTTTCCTTGTCTCGCAACTTTATATTGGTCTTATTTTCCTCTTTTTCTTCTTCATTCCTACCAAAATTCTCCTCTAGTTTCTTCTGTTCCTCTTTTCATCCTCCATCATTTGTCCTATCTGTTCTCTAACAGTTTTTTCTCAAGCTCTTTTTCTCAAGTTTTTCGTACTTTTGTCATTATTATATTAATTTTCTATTTTTCCTCTTCTTCTTCTTCTTCTTCTTCTTCTTCTTCTTCTTCTTCTTCTTCTTCTTCTTCTTCTTCTTCTTCTTCTTCTTCTTCTTCTTCTTCTTCTTTTTCTTCTTCCACCTTCTCTTCCTTTGTATCTCTCTTCCACTTCTTGACTTTCTGTTCTGTTACTTTTTCGCTTTCATTGATAGGCCTACTACCTCCTTCTTCTATTTCTTCTCTCTTACTTCTGATCATTTATCCTTCCAATCGTCATCCGTCTTTTCAAATCAACTATTCACTATAATAATTGCTTTTATCTCATTATTTATCACGCTTCTTGATTATCTACATGTGTCTTTTCATTTCCTCATTAAGATCAAATTCAAATTGATAAGATTTCAAATTCATTATGATTATGCTGGTGTTTTTTCATTTTTCATCCTTTTCATTTGTTTTTTTTCTCGTTCTCCTTCCTCTTCCATTATCACTCTTTCTTATTTTTTGTTTCTCACTCCGCCTTTTTCTTAAAATCATATTCGGATGAATCTTCTCCTTTCCTCTCTTATCAACTTCCTCATTCTTCTCGCCGTCCCATCTTCTACCAATTTTCTCTAACAAACTGTTTCCCACTTTCCAAATTCAATTCTTCACCTGTTTTTTTCAAATCTCGTTATCGTTCTGTCTTTTCCTTGAATATCTTCGTACATCGTTATTTTCTCAATCTCTTTCTTCCTAAATTCTTCATTACTCCTTTCCTATCACCACATTTCAAATTAAGGGCCTCTCAACTCCTCTAACAGACTCAATTTGCGATTTTATTACGCGCTGTTCATTGCTACATAAAAGTTGATGTGGCAAAATGGTCGTTGATGGTGTGATCGTCGCCATCGCTACCAGCAACTTTGTGCTCATGACTCACTTATGCCACCATTTTCGAAACGAGCAAGGCTGCCAACACTAGCAGGCCTTCTTCGATTCTTGAATTCCAATCTTGTAAATCTGAGAAAACCCACTAAATGTTAAATATCGAGTTGTTATTCACATTCCTTCTCGAATTCCACGATTTCTGAGAGCTTGAATTACTTCTTGTTCTTGATTTCAGTCTGAGAGCTCTCTGAAATATTTTTGAGTTGTAACAAGTGAGATCATTTCTGATCATGAGTCACTACATAACAGTACTATTCGATTGAAATTATTTAGCATGGAATAGTTGATCACGGTAGGTTCAACTGAACATCCGGGATTGTTGTTCTCACTGACAAATTGTTGTTCTCATTAGATTTGAAAAAAGGTTCAAACAAAACATTTTTGAATGTATTGACCCCGAGTCAGAAAATATTTGACACAACATAATAATTAACCTATTTTCCAAAAATTTCAAGTGAACTATTTTCATACGAAAATGAACGGATTTAAATTGTCAAGCTTCCCAAGTACGCAGTTATTTTGGGAATCCTCCTATTGGAATTTAAGTCAATTATTCTTATTGTGATGGTTTCGTGGAATTTCAATAATAATACTCGGTGTTAACAAGATATAGGCTACAAGATTCAGGAAAACTTGAGTTCTTATACAAATATTGAGAGTAGGATTTCATATAAAATTCTATATAAATGCCTTGTTAAGCGATAAAAATGGGATTTGAAAGAGTTAAAAATGTTCAGGAAAGGTTAGGATCAAGAATTTGACCATACTCACATCCATTTAGCCACCGATCGACCATCTCTATGAAGTCAATTGAAATCATTTAGATTTGTTGATTGTTTGAGTGGCTTTTCCGCTTAGTGAGGCAGTTTTCCAGAATCAGATTTTTCAGCAACGGAAAATTCCTGCCTCCGGCTCATACATTTCTGAACAATATTTTGGTGGAGCAGTGCTGCAGATTGATCGAATCACTCCCAAATTCCTGTTAGTACAGGAATTTGATCTTGTAACTCAAAATGCAACCTATAGAGTAGAAGAATGTGAATTATGTGGTCGTCAGAGATAAAGAAAATCGTTCGATATTCGACTAGGAGCAGGAATTCGACTTATCAGTTGCAAATGCATCCTAGTCAAGCTAAACAGTTGGAAGCATGCGGCGAGACTTTCCTGGCTTGCGGATACAGTAGAGGGCAAAAGAATGCAGGAGGCTAGAGAAGTTGAGAAGAGGATTCTGGCGTTATAAATTTATGTTTCAAAATTACACTGGCGCTGAGTTTGTAAAGGTGAAGGGAAAAATGTTGATGAAGGAGAATAAGGAGAAGAAGAAAGGAAGAAAAAAAATATGGGAAGTAGAAGGGAAAAGTGGAGGAAGAAGATGAAGTAGACGAAGAAGAGAAGTAGTTGTAGAATAAATGAGAGGGGGGATAAAAAATAATGAGAATAGGAGAGGAGAAAGATGGTAAGAATTAAAAAAGAAGGAGGGAAAAAAGAAAAAGGAGAGGAAGGAGAAGATGAGGAAAAAGAAGAAGTAGGAGGAATGGAGAAGAAGAAGAAAAAAGGAAAGAACAAGATTGGTAGCTGTAGAAGAAGAGATATGCCAGAAGAGACAGAGAAAATGAAGAAGAATAAGAGGAAGAGAGATAAGAAGAAAAAAGATGAAGAAAACGAAGAAGAGTGAGAAGAAGTTGAAAAAGAAGATTGGGGTAAGAGCGACGCGACACCTTTGACCGTCTCCCTTCTTCCCGCGCGCGGGAGATGTTCCCGCCAAAAAGGGCAGAGGCTTCCAACAGCTGAGCTCGATATTGTTCGCGCGTTTTCTCGCATCTGCCGCGCATTTCTGCCTGAGCTGTGCGTAATCGCTTTTTGGCGGCACTCTGCCAAGCGACGGTCAATAACTCTGTGAGCCCTCTCGAAAAACAGCCTATTATCCGTCATCTCATTCCCTACTGCTCTTCCTATCCTATCTGTCCTACTCCTCCATCGCTCACTTCGTTGTGTCTTGGCTCTCATATTACTCTTTAACTCGCTTTTTCCAATTACTCCCTACTTCGTCCCAAGTTTTTTCTTGTTTGTGATCTCATTCATTTCATGTCTGGTCTGTTACTTATTTCACAATTTTTTCACAGCCTTCAGTCTCTACTCTTACAATCACATATTCTTGTTTTATTCCTTATTGATTGTTTGAATGCTTGTTCCATTGGAAATTAATCCATTATTACATAATTTTACATTGTATACTCTGTTACATTCCCAATTGGCATCTTTTCTTACTTACAATATTTCCACCCCGCTCTACTTTCTTGTATACTAACCATTTCTTCTTTTATTGATTTACAAAATTGTTGATCATTTCTTCCACCATTCCACTAAGGGTGTTATGTAATTCTCCATCTCTTCTCAACCCCCATGTTGTCCATAACTATTCTACAGTAATGTTCATCATATTTCTCTTTATTTTTTCCATCACTTCTGTCTTTCTCAATCTCTGGTTTACGTTCTGTCATCTCTTTCTTTTCTTTTATTCATTTCACCTTTTCACATCTCTGCCTCCCTCTATGAATTCTCCTTGTATGAGAGGCACACAGACCGAAGATGCATTCAATGAGTTCCACGGCAATACTCGTCGTCTTGAAGGGGAAATTCTTCCAGCGTGAAATTGGCTTCGATTAGTTCTCGCCAAAGTATTGAGACGACGATTCCCTCTTATTTGTTTGTCTGCGGGGGAAGCATTGCAGTCTTCGAAAAATTTCTAATTGATCCTAACTCTACCGTTGTACACGGATGACAAACTTCACATGAATGATGGGGGATCTACCAAAGAAGAGCATTATTTGTAGATAATAATTTTATAATATTAAAGGCTCTTACGGGAATACGTCGTAGTAGTCATTGAGCTACATTTTAGGGAGACATATAATATTTAGATTTTCAATTGGACTTTACTTTCATTCATTGATTATGAAATATCCTGACTTTCATGATAATCAAGATGAATTTTTGAGAAATTTATGAATTTCAATATTACAATCCCATGTAGAAGTTCATCTCTTGGGTCACGACCTAGCTATGCGACGTAAAATTGTTCGCTGGTACGGCCGAGCGAATTAAACAATAAACACATTGAATGATTGATAGGCATGAGAGTAGACAAACCTAGCAGATTTTCTTGTTGCTATAGGTAGAGGGCATAGGCTATAGTTGAATAAATCCGTTATGAGTGGAACTATATAATAAATATGTACTGGATTTGAAAATATTATAGAAATGAATATTTGGAAAAACTTTGCTGGTTGTATTAGGCTATAATTGGACTGTTATAGCTAAGGAGAAGCAATGACTTCTCATGAAAGTTTTCATGTTAGTAATCCATCCCAAGTCCATTATTGACATGAAATTAATTCGTTGTCTGTAACGAGGTAAGTTTGAACGCACTGCTTCCTGTTAGTGAAGCAGAACTGCTCTTGAAATGTCTATTTGCAAAGTTATCGTTGTAACCGCAGCAACCGAAATTCTGATTTGTATCACGTTTATTGCTTGCCGATGCGGAATTTTCCAATATCAACTAACTCGCTCATTTCCTCCTATATCTGGCCGAAGAACAGTACCAATTTCCGGCAGAATACAAAAGTAACAATAATATTGACTTTACCTGTTCACACAAAAATAGCGCTAGCAGCATGATTTGAACCAATATATCGTCAAATTCATCTACCAAGTTCAATCAAGCATCATGGCTGAGGTCTGATGAGTTTCAATCATTGAGAATTCCAGCGATTGGTGAGGAGGAGGGTTGGAAATAAACTAGGTACAGGAAAGTTTATTCCCATTGTTGAATATTCATTAGAAAGAATACGAAAAAATACATAGTGAACATTGCTTAATCAAGCAAATTGGATGATTTAATACAATAACAAAGAGTATATGTTTACGAAGTTGTTTTTTTAATGTTATCAATCAATCCCAAATAAATTGGAAATACTGAGAATGGCGATAACATTCCATACTCAAAATTCCAATTTATCATGATAATAATTGTTTTCATATCACAAGCATCGCTCTCCTACACGGTTCCATATCCAATTCATATTCTCTGCATTCAATCGAATTAAAATGATATTATTGAACACGGAGTTTTCCTTTACGATTCGTTCAATCATTGTACAATGCTCAGAATTTTGTTCAGAACAATGCTCACGGAACAGAATTGTTCAAGACAAGGAAAATGTTCCTTATTAACAAGCTAGCTTTCTAATAATAATTAATTTGAATCTCCATTTATTGCTATATAAATAGACAAAGGACTTCTGCAACTGCAAATATCGACCAATGTAGTAAATAGCAGTCGAGATCCATTGAATGATAGCTAGCTTTCTCTCCAATCGGAACAAGAATCAATTGCATGGCAGACGAAATACCATTTATACTTCTAACTTATTCAATAACTTACAAAAATGATCAAATCATATGAGATTTCAATGGTATTTGTTCCCCCTGATCTACCTATAGTAAGAATACAGTTATTCTCTCTGATGGAGTGATGCAATGACATTCAAAATAAAGCTTATAATGTGAAATATGATAATTATTATTGAAGAAAGGAACAATGCAGATGAAGGAAGGTAGATTGGATGTGTGAATTAATTATGTATATGATATATGTGTATATTAATCATATATATTAATTTATTTCCGTTCATTTTGAATAAAAGTTATTGAAATTGTGGAATGTCATATTCATACAGAGTTAAAATACTACTGATTCCAGTTGTCAGATGATAATCAATACAAATCTATCTAACGATTAACAGGGTTGTTACAATGTTAAAACCCGTATCTCCATTTCTATCGAATCTCTATTAGAGGCTTGACAATTTCTAATCGTTTCATTCAATATCTATTTTATAACCGCAATGATATAACCTTAACAACTAAACAAGAATAGTATGATTCCTTCTCTGTTGCACAGTGTTCTAATCAACAATAACTGTGAAAATGAGACATTATTTTCTAAATACAGTACCTAGTAGACCTATACAAAATCATTGTATTCTCCGTTCATCATTAAGATATTGATTTTCAGGCAACATGAGAACCAAATTTGTTTGATTGGAACATAGATGAAATTGGTTTCCGTTTGTGTTTCAGGTGTCGGCGGCGTCCAAATAACAGCACTAAAAGTACCCGAAACAGTAGTTAACGGATCAGAAGCAGCCATTCTCGACTGCGAGTACACCCTTAAGCCAGAAGAATCGAAAGCAGTCCTCACATCGGGTTTGGTCATCAAGTGGTTTTTCAATAACGGACCCGCACCCGTTTACCAGTGGATACCAGGCCAGAAACCCCAGGAACTGGGTTTGCTCAAGGGTAGGCTGGATCTCCAGCACAAGGCCTCTAGTCAGGTGGCTGCCATGTACCGGGCGTTGAGAATCGTCCGACCAACCACCGATCTTAGTGGAGAGTACAAGTGCACCGTATCGACATTTGACAACGAAGACTTCATGATCAAGAAAATGATCGTTTATGGTGAGTGACTCCGAATTGATATATTCTATTCTACATATTATTTAAAGATTTCATATTATTAAAAGATTTTTCGATTTTAAAATAGCCTTTTAAAATCGCATTTAAAAGCCTAACTATTAAAAATGTCCTAACATGAACTAATTAATATTTTAGTAGTTGAATGTGTTCCACTTGTGAATATTCCACATAAGGTTTGTGATATTGCAATCTCCATCATTAGCCACATTTGTGTTTTGCAAATTGTACCGTATTTTGACGGGAGGAGAAAAAGAACAATGTTAATTGATAGTATCAGCTTATAGAGCTGAGGTCCCGGGTTCAATTCCAGATCAGACCAGAAATTTTTCTCAGGCCACTTCTTGTGTTTTGGATGGACACGTTAAGCCGTCGGTCCCGGCTGCCCAAAAACAGTCGTTAATTCATATCAGAAGCTGTGAAATTGATCAGGAGCGACCTGAAAACTCGGACACCAGACCTGAGCCAGCCAGGTAACATGAATATATTATACAGAGTGTTTCAGGAGGAATGTGCAATACTTCTCAGGCTGATTCCTTACACCGAGTAGACAAAAAAGTTCCATGGGTCAACCCCCAAAAACGCTTTGTTACCGAGATAACAATGGCGGAAAATTGAGATTCTACATAAAAGATTAATTTTTTAGAGGTTTTAGAGAGGTTCTAGAATAATCCTATGTAAAATTAGCTGAGAAATTCAATGAAACCAGTTCCAAGTTTGTAACTTCAACGGCTTTTGAGATAATTGGAAAAATATGCTGAAAACGCCATTTTTTAACAATAACCCTTATAACTAAATAAGGAATCATAAATTTGTATTTTTTTATAAATGGAAGTTGAAGAGAGTAAAATGGAGTTGAAGTAAAAGTTAAATGGCGGCGATTGTATGAATCTCACCCAAATCTCAGAAATAGCGATCAAAAATCGATAAATGGACAAAACATAGCACAAGTGATTAATTTGTGTTTAGTAGCGATTTTGCGATTTTTGATCGCTATTTCTGAGATTTGGGTAAGATTTACACAATCGCGCCATTTAACTTTTTCTTTAGAATCCGACTCTCTCCAACTTCCACTAATGAAAAATAAAATTTTATGATTCCAGTTATAACCAGTTTCCTTATCCAGTTATACCCCTTATTGTTGAAAAATTGCGTTTTTAAGCATATTTTTCCAATTATCTCAATAACCGTTGAAGTTACAAACTTGGAATTGGTTTCATTGAATTTCTCAGCTAATTTTACATAGGAATTAATTATTTTAGAACCTCACTAAAACCTCTAAAAAATTAGAAAAATTAATATTTTTTGTAAAATTTCAATTCTCCGCCATTGTTATGTCGGTAACATAGAGTTTTTGGGGGTTGGTCTCATGGAACTTTTTTGTCTGCCTGGTGTAAGGAATCAGCTTCTCAGGTATTGCACATTCCTCCTGAAACACTCTGTATAGGTAGCATTCCGGCTGCGCTGCTCTCCCCATCACAACTCTATTCACATATAACTTTAATATAAAACTATCAGGGCTATCAATGACCAATGTACAATGAACGATGAATAACGTTCTATTGCTATAATGAATCAATAAATAATCAACGTATCCATTGCCAATTGAATTTCAAATTTGAAAAAGGTGTAATTGAAAAAGTGATTTGATTCTTTATTGTTTCATTATAAATTAGGAGGAGTCTTTATAACAGAGTGAACATTTCTATTCTAATATAGTTATGGAAATAGAGTTGTGATGGCTATAGCCGGACAGCTTGAGCCGCGCAGCTCGAGCTGCTACTTGGGAATGCTACCTCTGAGTAGGTAGTAATCTTGCAAAGCAAACAATTAGTGAGAATTGGTATCAAAGTAGAGCAGCTTATAGATTTTTCAAATCTTTGTTCAATGTGACAAGAAGAAATCATAATGTTGTTATGTTTTTTCAAGACAAAAATCGTAGTGTTAGTAAATTAAATGAAGATCAAATACCCTTTTTAAAAAACTTTAAAATTATTATCCCATTATTAAAGGCAACAAATATTAGAAAATCAAACTTTAAACTTAGGGCTATTTGAAATAATTGATAAATCAAATGAAGAATCAAATACCCTTCATAAAAGGGAAAATATATTTTATTCACATTGATAATGGGCTGAGTCCCGAAACATGCCTGTAGAATAATAATTCTAAAGTTTTTAAAAAAGGGTATTTGATCTTCATTTAATTTACTAATTATTTCAAATAGCCCTAAGTTTTAAAGTTTAATCGTACTGTCACTATGGTGATGATTCCAGAGTAAATATGGTTTCCGATTATAGGCCTACTGCAACTCCCGCTGTTCCACAGTTGCAAGACTAGTATACAGACAGCCTAACAGAAGCGCATAGTTGAAAACCATGTATGGCTTCTGCAATATTGTCAGTGACCCATGTTACACTTTGTCGGTGGCAGTTGTTGTCGCTGTCCAATCTGAATCGATTTCGAGTGTCGATTCAGTTTCAAACTGTTGTTGGTGAGTGTGTAATAAGCTCTGACACTCAATTTCCATTATTATGAGGTTGTATCTCTGACATACAAACCAAACAATTCTCACGAGTCTATTATTGTGACAGTAACTTATGAACAACTGCGGCCATGATTTCTATAGATGAGTCTACTTTGTCTAAAATTGTTTTCCCATGTTTTATTTCTGATCAAGAACAATAACTAGTTTTCTCCACTGAAGATCTTGTGAAGTGGAAACTACTTATAGACTTTTTATTGAAAGTTCAATACATGAGAGAGTTTGAATGGAAATTTTGCGAAATCAAGTTCATAAAATATAAATTAAATCGAATGGAAGGTGAGATTTGCTCTTACCAGCTGACAAAAATTGAACTGAGTTTAAAGTGACACATTTACTGAATATCATCACCAGTTCCAATATGTGGTGTAGTCACGCGCGTTTTCAAGTATTGTCAAAAATAGTATCGCTTCAAGCTCAAGAGAGGTCTAAGCATATTGTAAGTGACGCAATCTCTTTGAAAACATTTTCTTATCACATAGTTTCCCACTCGAATTTTTCAATTTGAAACTAGAAAGTTCCATGATAATTTTAATAGAAAGATCTCTCCATATCTCATTCATCTCTCCATGATCTCATGTCCTTATATCCTTGTTATATTATCTGTATTATATCTTTTCTCAATAATATTCACCATCATAATAATAATGATGGGGTTTGGAAAACAGGCAAAACCCTGTTCAAATTTTACTATTTTGATCCCACTTCTTTTAAAATGTAGTGAAGAATACTCATGGTGAAATCAATGGATGTAATTGATTCAGCTAATATTATATTTGAAAAATTGAGGAAATAAATTAACAGACCGAGAAATATTAAGTGATTTGATGAATTAATAAATAATAGAGAATAAAATGAAATGGGTATTCAAATATATCAGCTCTTTCTAAGATCGATGAACCTTAATGTTCAATCTTATCGATAAACCAGGATTTATCCTTATGTAAGTTATAGTCGAAGACAGTTGCAGAGTAGACATTTAGATGGCAGACAAATGTGGGACATGACCAGTCGAAGCAGCAGCGCGCCGTGAAGTATGCTCCCATCTAAGTATCCTAGACAGCTCGGTTTGGTTTTGATAAGATGAATGGCCGCAGTTATTTTGGCATCTAGTCAAGTGGATTCTCATTTCAAGGGCTCTCGCCCCCTACTAAGAGAATGAGAATTTTGTAGGGGGATGGGGCTTCTTTATCGACAAGCAGTGTTCACATTGGTGGAAGAACAATATCGTACCGAGATATGTATTATTCATGTAAGAATTACGCTTCTGGATTGAACAAGCTATAAAGAAAATCTATTCCTTCACCTACTCTATCAATCTCATAAGAGATATTCACAATGCAGAACTACAACTTACTTGCATCAGCTTATTTTTGTAACTCATAACACTCCAAATTGCATTCTAACTGAAATTATTATTCACTGCAAAATAAACTCCATTGTTATTTTGTATAGCCTGAACCTTTTGAACATACTTGAAAAAATGAATTTATCTTTATTTTTCATTTGTATGATTTCTTGTTATCGATGAAAAGTGGATCCTTGTTGATGTTGCATTATTAATGATATCTAATCTGGTTTTATATCATCACCATTGAATGTTTATTGATGAATTCCGAGAGTCCTTGTTATCAACTTTTTTCTAAACTGAGAAAACATTTTGAAAGTTTATACAGCTTAGGAGATGTTGGAGAGGTATTCATAACATTCTAAGAAACTCAAAAAAGTTCAAACCAACTGAGCCTATGAGAAAAAAGGTTCAGGGATTTCCATATTCATATTTTTATCTCAATGAAAGCTGGAAAAGCCCTTCCGTCATGCACTCGGAAAAATGTGTCGACTCGCCTGAAAAAGCGTTTGTTTGTATACGAACTGATAGTGGAGAATAATCTGCCGAGAGGAAATGCCTGGAATAGGAGCCGACCCGCTAGTGGAATTATTTAAATGACGAAAAATGAGCTAGCGCCTTTTCGAATCAGTGAAGTGGAAAATGCAAGAAGGAAAACCCTTCTTGAAAGATATGCATAATGGAACGAAAAAATGTGGCACGCAATCGGGGACTCCGTCGGCACGAATATCATATTCGAAACATGAGAATGCCATCTAGTTTATTATCGGCGGAATAATTCATCAGCCTTATCATTGCTACAACTAATTATATTCCATCAGTCTCACTTACACTACATACGATCATGGCAAGATAATGGGAATTTGTCCAGACAGAAATTAATGTGGGAGTCTAGGCCTGATTTTTTTCTAGTCAGAAGTCGGTTTGTTTTATAAGAAATTTATTTTTTCAGTAAGTTTGACTTTTCAGTCAAATCAATTAATTGTTCATAAACTGGAAGATCTTTCAAAAAAAGCTTTAAACAAAACATTTATTGAGGACAATGAAAGTGATCTGGAAGTATTGTTCAGGATAAATATTATTGATGCACAAAATACAAAGGGCTTTTATTCCAAAACAACACTTTCCGGAAGATATTCATGTCTTATGAGTTGAAAAAATCGAGCACTTACTTATGTGAGGCATCCTCTTGTAATTTTTCTCCAACCGTGGTTTGTCAGAGAGCAGAGATATTCTTATATATTTTCCAGTATTGAGCTCATCTCTATCAAAATTTCTAATGATTTATGCTTTATATATTATTAAAGTTACTTAACATATCTAGGTTTTCAAATAGAAATTCGAATTTTCAATTAGAAAAATCACAAATTGGGAATTAAAAGTATGAAAATGGTGATTCGGAATTTTTACTTGAAATATTGGTAAATTCACATGAAAGTTTATTAAACGTGAAACTAAAACTTATAGTGGAAATTGACCATCAAGCTACCCCTACTCACACACTTTTCGACTAATCTTGAAAACTTCCAACTACTTATTTTTATACTGGAACTTCACTCTTATAAAAAAGGTGAAAAAGTTGATTCAATTATATTCTATTAAAAAGTTTCCAAGAACTGAGATGTCGAGCGGCTGGGGAAATTTCCTTTCAGATGGTAAGTACCAAAGTTTGTCAATAAATATTAATACAGCGGGGGATGCAGTTATTAAGAGTGGTGCTCGAGGGAAGGAAGTGCGAGGAGTTGGTGAGAGGGGGTCGAAGGGGGCGCTACTGAGGTGGGTACAAAGTGGTAAAGTGAGGACTGCTTGGCCTAGTAATGCAGGAACTGCGGATGAGTTGGTTGGTGGCTGCGATGCTCGGTTGATATTAACTTCAGAGCAATAAAGCTGATGAGCCCTGGAGCATTTTCACCTCCTGAACCACTACGCGTTCCATAAATTACTCCAACTCGTCGACTAGGTGGCACACATTAATCACGTGACGTCGCAGCACGCAAAACCGAACAGAGAATTTTATGTAGGCCAATTAATCTTAATCTCGAGGAGATAGTCTGACATCTTGGGGTGCTTCCACTGAAGTTTCAATGATGTGATGTCAGAAGTTAACAAGCCCCTTTCACCATGTCTGTTCAAACTTGATCCAACTATGCCTCTATGCCTCCGCGTATCATATGCCAACGGAATGTAATTCTATTCTATAGGTCTTTGAATTAACTGCAACCCTTCTTCAATCCATTCACGTCTACAACAATTATAACGGTACTAAGAGAATTGAGTTAAAACGTGTTCAATTTGCAAATATCAAGCTCTGTGAAACGCATAATTTTCATGAAGTGTTTATCATGAAATGTTTATCTCATTAGTTATGATACTGTGAACTTCATACCTGAAAAAGATATACCAATTCCCAATTCAACTTCTGAATTTGTGGCAACAAATTTCTCGATTTCAGGAACTTCATGAATCACAACAACCACGTTGCTTTTAGATGCTTTATTCTAGTCACAATCAATGACTCCTTTTGTCTAATCATGGGAGTAAGTGATAACCAACATGATCGATGATAAGAATTATAATTGATGATAATAATTCAAATTTTCTATCAACTTATCAACAATATAATAATCAAACGAATCCACAGTGGAAAATGTTCAGAGAATATTCATTAATTATATACAAATGCACTATATTCTCTAGAATGTTTTCGAAATGATATATAATTAATGAAAATCTCAATTATATGCTACTCCCTTTTTCTTGGGGCTACTTTATCAATGTTTTCTATTCAAAATAGGAATCACAGTACCCTTATAAAATCATTTTTATTCTAGCATGACATAATTATATTTATTTTTCTTTTAATTATATATATATATTGTTAATACAGTATAATTTGAATTGAAAGATAAGGTGCTTGGCCTTTTTGGGAATTTGAATCTGATTCAAAGTTATAAATGGATATATGATGATTCAAAATAATGATCTAATGATAGGAATAATGATTTAAAGTCTTCCAATAATCTCTATAGCTGTGGTCTAGAACATAATTCTCCAGCTTGTAATCGCCCTGCAAAACAAAGAATATGGATTATAAAATATATAAATAATATTAAATTATAATAATGGATTGTAAATATCAGATTCAAATTTTGAAATGTTATTCTCGATAAAATCAGAAGGAAGATTTATTAAAAATCACATATTATCTACATTTTTTGTAGCCTGTGAGCTGTTACATATAATTTTTAATGATTATCTTTACGAGCAGGGGAAAATTGGGTTTACAGACCGACTCTGAAAACAAGTTACAGAATAGGTCTTTGTACTTTTCTCGTGTTGAGTATGGCAACCTACTTCATGTTCTACAGGGCTTCTGGAACCAGTAAATTTAAAGTACTCATGTTATCAGTCCTGTTAATATTACTTTTTCTTTCCCAAACGTCTTTCCTGAGAATTGGGTTTCTGTTGCCAATTCATAATGTTTTTATTTTTCCGAAGTTTCTCATACACTTTAATGTAACACTGTTTTTTCAAACTCAAATATTCTTCGAACTAGAACTTTAATAAGAACTAGACTTCTTTCAATAATTTATTTATTGTTACTATTGCGACTTATAATAAAACTGAAGCATCACGATGTAGATTCTTGATTAAGTCTAATTTCTCTTGATGTTGATTTAAAATTAGGTTACTATAAAGTACAGAGTAATGAAGTATAGCTGATTATACTGTTGTATCTGTTGTATGTAAACTATAACTATCAAAAAGACGATATTTCTACAATACCGGTATGATATTGTAGCAATTGTAGATGTAACCGGCATGTTCCAAGACTTCCATCATCAAAGGACGAATAAATTCTATCCAATCACTGCTCGGCATTGAGATGTTGGCCAAACTTTGGTAACGACCGCTTGACCCTCGCGTTGTCACCACTACGCGTTACTGAAAGGTTTATTATAAGTAATTATAATAAGAGGATAACTGAAACTCATAAGAAGATGAATGAGCAGAGAAATAGAGTGCTCTTTGCAGTGCAAGAATGAACTGCTGTTGGACAATTAATTGTCAGCTCTCATAAGAATATCAAGAAAAGGTTGATCAAATATATCAATACTATTGAGTATTGACCAATACGCTTCATGATTAATCTGATATCCAATTATAACTCTCCATTGTTAAAAAATCGTGTTTTCAGCATATTTTCTCTAATATTTCAATAATTGTTGAAGTAACAAGCTTCTAACTGGTTTCATCAAATTTTTTAGCTAACTTTTACCTACATAGGAAATAACATAGGATGAAAAGTACTGCGCATTCCTCCTAAAACACCCAGTACACATTGCTGCTGACAATGTCCATTTCTTCTTTGTAAATACTTATGTTGAATAAACTTCTCGATCCTTATATACCGTACATTGTACATTAATTTTATATTATTATCAAATTCCAACACTTTTCATCGTGTTATGAACAAACGCTCTTGTCAACGTATAGGAGTTTCCAAAATTGGAAAAAAGCTCATTAAAAATTTCAGGATTCTTCAGTGTATTCAATATTAAAATATTATGTGGGAGATTAGTGCCATGGGAAAGAGCTACAATGTTATAGGCCTACTCCCACAATATCTGGAACTCTTATTTTTGAAGGTAGATTTTAGACGTTACTCTCAGTGGGTGTTTCTTTCATTTATGAATGGATTCGAGCAGATATATTATAAACCCAATTCTCTGATTTGGGCAATTTCCGCCTTTGGTGAGTGACATTAGCACAAGACCTACCTGATAGCTTAGCTGAACAGTAGTCATGTGATTATTCACAAACGTGTAGGGGCCCTGTGAAAAATATACAAGAAAAAGTATATATACATTTATGAGATAGCATTAGTCCTTTATAATTGAAAAAAATCACTCTTCGATCAAACAATCATTCAACAGAATATAGGGGCCGCACTGCTGAATTGTGGCATAGTTGTTGGATGGTAGATGATTATGAACATCATAATATTATGGCTTCTATCACTATATAATAAGTTGTTATGTTCTATGAAATCTTCATAATATTCATGTCCTATATTTCAACCATCTAAGTATATAAAGATCCAGTAATGAGGTCACAGCTCTATTTTTGATTATCTGATTGAAATGCAATGAAAAGTTTGTCGAAGCAGATAAAATACTTTTCTCTCGCTGCCACATCAGAATAGAAAAGGAAAAAATCTTAACTCCACTGAAATATTTCAGCTTATTTTCAGCACTTTGGTATACAAATGTGGGATCACATTTTCTCCCAGTTACCAGTGGTCTTTCATGAAACAGGTCCTGTAATTGAGTATGCAAGTTCAGAAAAATACTAAATCATATTGTAGAGCACAATATATTATCTGAAATTACAGCGTATTCATCAAAAATTGAACTGCTTTCCACGTAGAAAATCTTGAAAACAAGAATTAAAGTCACTTTTTGGTATATTTCCATGATGACTGGTCTCCTAGTATTGTGCCAAAGTCCTCACTCAATTGAGGAAAATTGAACTAGAAATGAAGCTCTATTATATAATTATAATGACTCTTCCGTTAATATTAAAATCGATGTGATTATTCAAGAGCAATTTATAACGTTATCAAGATTTAAAAACTAATTTACTTCCACACGTGCCTCTTCATGGTATACTCGCCAACAATGCAGGCTAACAGTAATGTTAAAAAAGTTTTAAAAAGGTTATTTGATTAATTCCATTCTATCTATCAATTAACATACTCTATTTGATACGTGTACTACTATGTTGATACGAGTTTTGATAATTATTTATCAATTCAAAACACCGACATTGAAGTCAAAATCGTATTTTTCCCAAATTTTGATTAGAATATTCAATAAAATTTAGAAGAAAATCAATCTTCTGGTTGAAAAATTCAATGCAATAAAACTTTCGCACATAATTTGGAAAGTCATTCCACAATATGACTATACAAGGTTCAAGCCACTGAATTATTTCTAATTCCCTGACGTAACTAAAAAAAAACTCTTACTGGATTAGCTCTGGTCGAATCAATACATTTTTAAACCTATACCATAGAATGATAATTTTCCATTTATACATTTTTCAGATCCATTTTCCATCATATCAGAATTTCGAAAATAACGAACAATAGAGCACAGCCAATTCGAATGTAATGGAATTAAAAGGTGTGAGGAGAGAACTAATCTCGCTATGAGTGAGCACAAGCGGAATACTTTTTGTAATGGACGTTCCGCACTTTGCATGAATCGTTACAAATCCAATAAGACAATAAAAGCCAGTAATGGAATGGGCACATTTTCCGGATAGAAATGATTGCTCCATAAACTTCATACAGTTCATACTGTCATATTCATTGAGTTGTAGCCTATTCATTTGTATCCTAGTTTACGCAAAATAAATAAATCAATAGGTTGTTTGGTGGGTAGGAATTCATATAGTCCCAACTTCATTTGATAGACATTTTTTTCGACATTGATATTTTGAAATTGACAAACAAAATTTACTGTTGAGCAATTAAAAGACAAACAAAAATATTTGTTGCTAAATTAAATGGGAAATCAAATACCCTTTTTTTAAAACTTTAGAATTATTATTCTACAGGCATGTTTCGGGACTGTTATTCAGTCATCAATGTGAATAAAATATATTTTCCTTTTTAAAAAGGGTATTTGATTATTCATTTGATGTATCAATTATTTCATATAGCCCTAAGTTTGAAGTTTAATTTTCTAGTATTTGTTGCCTTTGCTTAAATAAATATTCACCGTTAAAACTCAATCCTTGATCACCTACTGGATAATAGTCTGTTATATAGTTAGAACTTAAAACTTAGGGCTATTTAAAATAATTAGTAAATTAAATGAAGATCGAATACCCTTTTTTAAAAACTTGAAAATTATAATTCCACATTATTTCGGGACTCAGTCCATTATCAATGTGGATAAAATATATTTTCCCTTTTATGAAGGGTATTTGATTCTTCATTTGATTTATCAATTATTTCATATAGCTCTAAGTTTGAAGTTTAATTTTCTAGTATTTGTTGCCTTTGCTTAAATAAATATTCACCGTTAAAACTCAATCCTTGATCACCTACTGGATAATAGTCTGTTATATAGTTAGAACTTAACCGGAATGTATAAGGGGTTCAAATAAACCCCGGTATATGGTACTCTTGGGTAACTCATGTATAAGATGTAGATTTGAGTGTTCCACTTGTTTTCACTCATCTTGATAATACGTACAAATATTAATTAGAATCTCCATATAATAATAATATATTGCACTATGAATAGACAAAGGACTTCTGCAACTGCAAATATTGACCAATGTACAAATACGTATAATGTTCTTTTATTTCTCATACTCACTCTGTTCACGGAATTAAAGTGATTTTTATTGAACATTATATTCTTTAAGATTTCAAAAGTAAAATTGTCGAAGGTCTGTCAATTCTAATAATTGGTAGTATCCGATAAACTCTAATTTTGAAGCTTTTCACCGCTTTCAGAGAGTGAAGTTGGTTTCTCAAGAATTATTTTTGTACTAGAAGATGTAAGCTTCATGGAGATGAATCACTCATTACAGGATACTCAAGCAAGATGATAATGATAAGATACCTTGGAAGAATGAAATTTTCATAGGAAAAATATAGAGCTGTCGGATCGGAAGAGAAGGAAAATGTTGATGATAAAATGAGAAATGATAAAACAGACAGAGTGATCGCCGAGTGAGAAGGGGGGAAATTTTCTAGAGGTGCCAGAATGAGTAGATGGGAGGGAGTGGCAGGGTCTCTGTAATTAACAAGTTTCTTCGAAAGTAAACCGAGCTACATCCAACCCCTCCCCCCCATCCTTCGTCAGACGTGACAAAGAAATTAGACTCCCCACTCGAAGCCAACGCCACACTCTCTTTATAAAAGTAAAATTGAGTCAGAAAGTTCTCGCTTGTTTCTTCTTATCAGAGGAGTAGAGGCTCCTCTTACTTTCTCACTTTGGCTTGCTCTTCGCATATTTCCTCTCTTCTTTCACTTTCTTTCTGCCGACCACTCTAGTCATCATTAGCATCAAATTCACCCGTTAGATTTATAAATTCCCTCTTCCAGCTTTTTCCTTGTTTTCCAATCTAGTTTTCTTCGTTTTCAAACCCCCAACATCAAGTTAACTTTACATTTCAATCCTCATTTTTATTTCTCTCTTGTGAATTTCTTACATACTACAAATCTCTCGTAGGTCTGTATCTTGAAAATTTCCTCGACTTTTACATCCACAAACTAGAGAATTTTCCTTATATGTTTCCATTTTATTTTCTTTTTAATATTTGTCTTCCCTGGTTTCCACTCACTTTCTTGTTTTCGTGTTCTGTCTTCATAAATTCACCTTCTTGAAAATATTGATTCTAAACTTTCAACTTCGACATTCTCCACGTCGATCAACTATCTTTCAACATTAATTCTCTATAATTTTATTATTATTATTTGTTGTTACAATTGCGACTTATATAAAGTATTTCAAGCAAAGGTGATAAGTGGATGATGATGTTTAGGCTACATAGTGAATGAATGATGATGGATGATGAATGTTTGCATTACAATTTTAACTTTAAAAAATACTTTTCACTTTACAAAATCCTGAATTTCGATTGAGTTATTCACTTGAGACTATCCACTATTCTTATCCAAAATTGTATCATTCATCTCCCATCAATAATCATCATTATGGATAATTGATAAAAGGTATATGTATAGTTCAGATAGAATGTAATAGGTCGACTGTAATATGAACAGAAAGTGTTTTGGTGGAATCGGATAAAATTTTCCATTTCTTCGTTTTTTCCGTTTTTCAGAGAAATCTCTACACTCATCCTTAACGCTTCTTTTGTGCATTTCTGTATATTTCCCTATTAGTCGATCTACTCTGCTTGCATCGTTAATGTTATCTTCTTCTTCTTCCACTTCTTCAAACTAGATTATTTCTCACAATCCGTGTTGAAGATGAAGTAGCCTACTTCCTTCTATCTTACTATCGAAAAGCCTTTCTCAACTAAATTAGAATTATAGAGTGATACAGCTTTATAAGTCCCTCTACAGAACGTGACATCAAATTAATGTGCTTTGTTCTCAATAGAACTATTTTTTTCGTCATTCCTTTTTCTTTCAACGCTCCTTCGTTCTACTAAATTAGTTATTCTGCTTATATCGAACCGTACTTTTCCCGTCTATTACACTCTCTATCCTCTTTTATTCTAGGTCTTCTACCAAATTATTCTTCTTTCATTCCAATCCTTCAATTCTTCGGGTAATTCTCAGGGTATTCTTAATTATCTATTTCCCCACATTTTCCTCCTCCAAGTCTTCAATATCCTTCATCAATCGATGCTCATCGTTGATCTAAGTTTGATTCGATCTTTGCTTTTGACTATAAAGTGACATTGAGCCGTCGGTCCCTGATGCCTTAGAAGTGCTCATCATCTCTTATCAGCGATTCTTCTACTAACTCCGCGCAAGCCTGGAGAGCTCTTGTGGAAATCACTACTGTATTACGAGAACTATTACTCTATTACTTTGGCCTTCCACATTATATATTTTTTCTTATTTCTAATACCTTTTTTCAGAATTTTTGTATCAATTTTTCTCCTTCACAAATAATAGTTTTCCTCTATGTTTAATTCTCACTTCTTCCCTCTACTCTCCCGGAACAAAATATATTTTTTCTTATTCGTCTTCTTCTTCCTTCTATATCATAACATCATTCTCTACTTTGCTTACTCTGCATTCTCTTTTTTCCTTGATATTGAACTGTTTTTTCCGTGTCCACACAATATCACGAATTTTCCCATTCAATTCTTCTCATTTCTTTAACTTTTCAGAAATCGAAGAGCGAACCAGCCATGTCACTACCATTAGACCAAAGAATGAAATTATACTTTCAAGAGCTAGCATAGAAAATAGTTTTCTTCGGCTCTGATAAGAAATAGAAAAAAAATTCATCCAGTTCTTCTTCTTCCTCCATTCATCCTCACTTCCCTCACACTTTTTTCATGATCAGTGAAAAGCTCTCAAACTCTCTGCAAATACAAAAAAAAAAAAATGAGTCGGCCTACAAAATAGTCGGTCTCGAAAATATTGGATGGAAGCTGAGGATTTTAAAGGAATGGTAATTATCACTTGGAAGAACTGAAAGATATTTCCAACACTGTTTGTTATACGTGGAAATTTCTTTTAAGATTTTCCCCGCTTCTGCCGAAGCGATATGCTTGTTTTAAAGAACTTGTTGGATAGCATGCTCCATTCATATCTCTGAATGTAACAGGATCTTTTGCTACAAAGCTTGAGTATTTTTATTCAAGATTGATGAATAGATGATTGAATTATTATCAAGTTTTTAATTCAGACCAAGTATTGAATGTTGGTTACAGAGCTACAAAGAACTAAGAAAGCCTCGAAATAAATTCAAACTTTCTGTTTAATTTCAATTGAATCAATATTATTCAGGTAGGTAGGGGTTTCAAGGAATACAGCGTCAGCACTGGCGGCTCGTACCCTCGAAACAGTTGAATTGTCCGTATCTTTTACTATACAGCACTTCACCTGTTTCGTGGTCACGAGCCGTCAGTGAGTGTCAATGATGCTTCTTGATCATGTATTGCAAGATGAGCCTTCTTATTATCCTACGATGAATCAATTCTCGATAAAATAATATGTATTTGATTGAAAACTACAGTTCCTATTGAGAAATCGAGAGCTGCCCATTCAATTTATCATCTTGGAATCATGTTAAATTCGTTGAATGATGAAAGAAATAATAGGCTTCTCGAAACAATGCTTTGAGTGACGGTTAATGAGAATCAGTGATGCTTATCAACATTTGAAAAAAACCTCAGTACCTATAATTTTATTATTCATTCACTATAAACTTACATATTTCTGTATTAAGAATGACAGATATCTGCAAAACGTATGAATAAATTAATTAATCTAATAGAAATATTCCGTTGTATTTGAGCTCATGGGGAAAAATATGCTTTCTAGCCCAATTCTCTTAGAACACCCTTATTACTAACCAGTATAGAAATTCTGGAACATGTCCAATTACCAGACTATGATACACATTCTCTCAAGTTTCATCAGTAGTGGAATATTCTTTCCAATAAATTTTCATATTTCAATATGGTATCGCTTGATTTTCCTTTTATGCTTCATCAGGAAAACTTATTCCTGTATTAATAGTTGTTTTATTTCCATTCACCTTGCTACAAACCTCTCTAGATATTTTCTAGTTCCAATTTTTGTTCACTCCATCTCTCTTGCTCCAAACTATGTTCAAATTTCCACTCTTCCAACAGCACATCATCTCTCTGACCCTAGATGTCTTGAAAATCTTCAACATCCATTAGCTGCAATATGAGAGTTGTTTGCAAGCAGGAGGTGTTATACATAATACAATGCGTCTGTGGACTACCTTTCGTGCATGAACTTGAGTATATTGACCAAGCTCGTCAAAGGTGGGATCCGGTTACCAACATATTAAACTCGTGACTCGTGACTCGTGACCCAGTAAGAATCAAGTACTTATTGCCTTGCTCTCCGTGAATAGTGGTATCGCATTACCCAGATGAATATTTGAGAAAGAAATGATTTATCAGAACACAAAGGATCCATACTTGGTATTATTGAAAAATACTATATCGATTCAAAATGTTTTGAAGTAGGAGATATATCAGGTTTTGATATGACGCTATATTACGCTGATAGGATTGTGATTTCTATCAATAATTCTAATTTGTTTTGTGTATAACCAGTGAATATAAAGTATATCTCTCCATATTTTTTGGTATAACGCAGTTGATGATGAAAAATTATTTGAGACACCTCCTTCTTGGGATTGAATTTCGGTTTGTTCTACTTGGAAACCAATCAACAAGAATGAAATGTAATGTACTTAACAAAATTTATTGACAAAAAAAAAAGATCATAAATCTCAGAATAGAAGGAAAAATTTCATCAAAATGAAAGAGATTCTTTATTCCTACACTTTCAAAAATTTTCTAGTGGCCTATCGTTAGAAAAAAGGTTAACTCGCTTTGCATATGATACAAAGCTTTATCTCTGGATTGTATTTCTGTTAGAGATATTATGATTTTCAAGAATTTTTAATGAGTGTTGATCAATAGAAACAAATTAAATTTTCATTCACAGTAGATTCTACAGTAATTTTCTATAATTTGTTGTGAAAGCACAGTTCCTTGAAATAATTTTCCATAATCAATAGCTTCCATTATTCGTAATCTTCCCTAATTTGTACTAAAGATTTGGTCCCATGAACCACGATTTATCGAAGTTTCACTGTATTTCATTCATTAGAACCACTAGTATCCTAGAATGCATGATATAAACTAGTAAAAGGAAGAATGTTACATTATATTACTAAATTTATCATCGAAACACTAAACCCAATTCTAAAATTTGATTTCAATCCCCACAAACACTTTTTTCTCAGTAAAATCGATAAAATAGCGTTTCACGCCACTTGAAAAACTAGGAGTCGTCATGAGGCGTGGGAAGTGCAGCTTGTCTTGATGATTCAATTGTCTGGCTGAGGACGTACTTAATCGGATAGAAAAGCGTCGAGATCCGCCGAGATTCTTGTAGCGAATAAATTCCTTTTCGAGTTGAAATTCAGTAGTCTGCGCGGAATTCAGTTTTGCGGAAGAAGTTCTGACACCGCTGCGAAGTTGGCTCGGTGCAGGATGCTCGCGTGAAGTTTTAAATCCCTGATAGATTTCACCACCGACTTTATTGTTTACCCAGAAACGCGGCGGAAACGGCTCAAAGTTTACCCGTTTCAAGACGCAATTACGAGAGCACTCCTCACCTCATCACCGGATACACCCTTTCCTCAACATCCCCCCATCATCCCCACCACACCACATCCTGATTCTGCTTGCGCCTGCCGCAAGTCTATGCGCGCCAAACTTTAAACCTTGTTTCGTTGTGAACGCATCTTCTTAACCACAGCATTCAATTTAATAGTTTGTTGCATGATAATAGACTAGTGATTCCCGTTCAAAATATGCCGACGATGGTGTCTAAATTTTTAATCATGTAGGAATTCGAGACTTAGGAATTTGTTGGGCAATGTTGTGGAAGCTCCAAATAGTACTGGATTGATAAGGCCTGGTGGAATCCCAATTGTATGTGAAATTCTTTGCTGAGTTTTCGAAGTGAGGGAATTTATTGTTTCCGTAGAATATCTCTGGGAAGATCGAAGAGTTTGATTCAGTGAAATTTCCATCAAGTAAAGTCTTATCAAGTGTGTAATCACTTATCAAGTGTGGCATCTAAAATTTTTAGTGAGAATATACCCAATTGTTTGCACAGGAAAACTCCACTCAAAATTTTCTTTTCAATATCTCTATTTCTCAGATTATATTACTGATTCATTGTTTCCACTAACATGGATGAAGTGCTTTATAAGTATCTTTATTTGTGTCTGTCCATGTGTGACTCACACGTGGACCATGGTTCTCTGGAAGGGTAGACTTCTCAATTTCTCATAGAGACGGTTGTGCCTTCACATATTATTAAAGTGATTGGTCTGTCTTGTGCGTGTTAATCTTCTCACCCTTTTCTATTATTTTGAAATACTCTTTCTCTCACAATTAGAACCTGAATCATCTCTCCTCTCAAATCTATTATGTTTCTCTTTTGTTGAAAACCGGCATATTAGCGCAACAGTTGCTGTAGCATGGTGAACTCATTTATCTGGAACCAAAAACTCATAAATAAGTTATTCGAGATATGGTAGGGTATGCGGGAATGGCAAGAAACGGGGAAGGGTGGAGTTGGATGGATGGAGGGGTGCAGGAGGAACGCATGAACCAACACGTGCTCTGCTACCGTTGAATGGGATAGTCTATATCCATTGAATTATTGAAGAGGACAAAACCAGAAACAGCAGTCACCGGGTAGGAGTTTTTATTATTCCCTGGGAAAATAAAAGTCTGCTCGATGTGAGTCTTGCTCTGAAATATTAAGCCAATTTGGCTTTTCTACTTTGTCTTTCTCTCAATTTCAATTCTTTTCTTTTTGAGAAGGGTAGGCTCCCCGGTAGGCTCTACTCAGGTTAGCATTCATTTATTATCTTTTTCCTGGTATTGATGCGATACACGAATTTCCGCAGGTTTTGCTGCGAATGCTGAAAAAAGGATTGAGCCTGTTTTTTCCTCAATGGTTGATGATAGGAAAAAACACCTATAGGAAAAACTCCTCGCTTCCTGGTGATTCGAGTATTCGAGTAACTGGGTCTCTACAAGAAATTTGAAATGAACATATCTTTCATCATTTATGCTGTTCACACGTTCACCTGCTTTGTCATTTTATTTTTATGAATGGATTTCAATAATTATTACTCTTATTATCATATATTAATTGTTTTTGCACGCTGCTTGTTATTGTTGATCTACTCGAAAACATTACCAGAGTCAATACTATACTCTTAATAGTAGTTAGCAGATGGTATCACTTAAAGCTATTAAAATAAAATATTGAGCATTGATAAAAAGGTACATCGAATAATTCATATCCAATCAAATTAGTACTAACAATATGCAAACAATATATTTGTTTTTGTTTGAAATCTTCCAATTCCACGCCACTAAATTCCCTATTTCTTTCTTATCGATATTCAAAAACTAATAATCTTGAGAAATTGTGTTTATCTCGACTATGGAACCTCTCCAGAACTCCTCACTGATAAGCCATACGCTTATAATAATAAACAGTAATTGTGAATTTTGAATGAATGGAATTTCAGAAGTTTTCAATGGAGATGGTTTTCATTGATATTGTTGAATCTCACACCGTATTGACAGCTGAGAACACAATAACGAACGGGTGAAACTCACAGAATAACAAGGAAGTGAGAGAACCTCTTCAGAGTTATCAGTTGTCTCAAAGAATTTTTCGTTGCTTCCTTTTTATAAGAATTCTCAACGAAGGAGCTGCTTCGTTTATGTGAAAAATGAGAAAGAAATCTGAGACTTTCAGATGAGAAAAGTGATATTTTTGAGGAAAACAGAATATAGTATTATTCTTCAACATTACCTCTCTGCACTTCTTCGTTCCGCAAAGTACGTCATGCATCAGATCAGAAGTAATATTATAACAGGATGAAAAATATTACGTATAAAAATGATGATCAGTTGAAAAAATATTGGGTTAACAATGTATCCAGCTGCATACATGATCTCAAATAACTGATATCTTTCTGAATTTTGGAAATTCTATGATATATTCATAACGCAAGTATAGGTATCGTATTTTCAGCTAAGGTTCTATAAAACATCATCTTCAGCATTATCCCCTATTCACAAGAACCATTTGAACATTTTCTGGCAGTATTTGATCGGTTAGAATGAGAGTACTGCTCCTAGAAAGTCGTTCTATCCAACTCATATCCAACAAACCAACGATTGAAGATGAGAGAGAATTGATTGTGACTTATTATTAAGTGTTGTGTGAGAATTTGAGAAAATAAATTGAAGAGATAATGAGTGTAAAGGGTATAAGTGAATTGCTAGGAGCTGGAAAGTGATAAAATTTGAAAAAAAAATTGAGAAAGAATTCTGTAGGAGCTACTAGAGGATCTTCAAGTGTATTAGTTGATACACTTCACTCTTCTTCTGTCCAAATAGAAAGAGAGAAGAAGAGTGACACTGAAAGAGTAATAGAGGGTACAAGAAAATAAATAGTCGATTGCAATATGAATAATTAGATAGTTCATCCATAGATTATTCATAGAATATTTACCTATTTGCTTATTCATGAATCTGAAAAATAGTATTAATAAATAATTCGAAAAAAGGAAGTGTCTGTTCCTTTTCGAACTTTCAATGTATAATGTGTAGTCCAGAATCGAGAAAATAGAATTTCAACGAAATTAAACACAGAGAACTCCAGTCCAGGAGAATTCCACTAAACATTTTCATTTGAGAAAAAACTATAAATGTGTGGGAGGTAAAAGCAGACGAATTTTGTGAGAGCAATCAGAGAATAAGGAAAGCAAAAGTCAGTGAGAAAGAAGTGAGAGAGGGATTAATAATTGAGAGTGACTGAGTGACAAAGTAAATGAACAAGAAATTGAGAATGAGTAAGAGCGAAAGAAAGGATTAAGGAGAGGTTAAGGACCGAAGATTGAGAGAGAAGGATATTCATGGAGTGAGAGAAAAGATGATTTTCAGAGAGAGAGAGAGAGAGAGAGAGAGAGAAAGAGAGGGAGAGAGAGAAAATAACAGTTTTAGAGGGAGAGAGAGAAAAGAAGAGCTTCGGAGTGAGAGAGTTGATGGTAAGGGTGGCGAGCTAGCATCAGATGTGTCCTTGCGCCAAATTGATTACATTAGAATCCTCGCCGATCCAATGATAGCGTCCCGGCATCGCCTCCTGTTATCTATTTAACGTCCCTCTTCTCATTGAACAAGCTACCCACGATAAAATTCGAGCCTATGTCCTGATCAATTACTTGAAACGCAGCGGGGTTTGGGTAACATCAGCTCCAGCTACCAACTTAATGTGCCATGCAGCCCTGAATGATCCAGATCCAGTTAAACACTGCTGGCAGACCCATTCTGTGATCCAAGTCATCAATTTTCACGATTCAGTTCTCGTGCAAAACTCTTAAAACACGTTGGTGAACTCGTGCTGATTTCATTTACTTGCATCACAGATTATTATTCTTTGTTAGCAGACAATAATAAAGTTTATTTGAATCTGAAAACTGAGAAAAAACTAATGTGGAGAAATCTCAATGGTCCTTTTCGAGAAATAGTTTGACTGGAATGATGTTTGGCTCACTGGTTCTTATTGAATACATTATTGATAATAATTCGTAGGCTTCATTTGATTATTTGCATACTGTGGGTCTTTATGGTATATTCGCCATCATTCATTCAATCATACTACTTTTCGGCAATGTTTCCTTGACTTTGGTACAAGTTCCTTTTTATTCCAGAATAAAGTACTACCTCAGAGCCAGACTGGCCTAAGTCCAAAATTTTCAATTTTCGGGTTTTTATTGATTCTGAAAGACAATTTTTTTCTGAATCGAATGGTACCATCAAAAGTGTCCTAGGACGTTTCTTTGCCATTCTATCGAAGGATGAAGTTTGGAAATACGCGATTTTTTTATCTCCGGGCCAGACTGGCCTTAGTCCAGATTCAATGCTAAAAGCCCTTGATTATTGTAGTTATTGGCGGCCATAAAATGCCGATATTTATTCTTTTTGAATCAGTTTATATGTATTTTAAGACGTTGAATCCAAAAAATATATTTTCGATTTGATAAAATTATCGTGTAATTGAATATTTTCAATATGGCGACCAAAAATGATAATTTTCTCACTTTGACGAGAAAGGTTTAATAAGTACAGCTCCATTTTTTGTATTTCAAGATGCTGAATTGAAATTTGAGATGAATTTTAATTAACAATAGACGTTTAAAAATATTAAATTGAAAATATGGTGACCAAAACAATTTTTAAGTATTTCATTCATACATCGAAGATATCCTTCAAACAACATAAAAAAATATCGTTTACTTCTGGGCGCGGAAACTATTTCTAAAATGATGAATTTATAAGTTTATATTTCAAATATTCTTTCATATGAAAATGATTGAAAACTGTTCAATTTTCTTCATAGACACGGAATAATTAGGATGTTAAAAAATTTAATATGCGTAAAATAATAATAAATAGGCTACGTAAAAGTTTTTCACTGATTTGTACTCATGAACCATAGAAGGCAAACAGTATAGAGCATTTTTTTAATAAAATTATAATCATCGTCATTTTGTGTTTCACATTTCGAGATATTAAGCCTAGTTTCGATTCTAAAACCTGAAGCTGTAAAGGAGGCCAAGAACTAGAAAAGATTGTAAATTGTAGCCTATAAAACTTTTTACCAAAAAGTTACAAAAATCAAACAACACACAAATGGAATAAATCAATCCCAAGAATCGCTAGTCGGCTTGATCCAAGCCAAATATTGTACTGTTCCTATCCTTTCAAGCCTTTCATCAAAGAGTTGTCAAAATTCAGCAACTTTAAAAACTCTTCTACAATCAAGGATGATCCTACAAAATCTTTATTTGGCCTAAACGTTTTTGGACTGTGGCAATTGTATTTTCTGTTGATTAGATCATGTGAGAAATAAATATTAAATTGATAAATCCACTGGCGGCTCGTGCTCACGAAACAGGTGAAGTGCTCTACAGTAAAATATACGGGCACTTCACCTTTTTCGTGGGTACGAGCCGCCAGTAGATAAATCCAAGAAATGGACCATTTGTAATGAGGAAGAAAAATACAGATGGCGAAGCCTTCCTTCTATCCAATGTAGTATGGATTCAAGTTCGCAGAGAAGATATGGGCATTCTTTTCTATAAAAATTGTTTGACAGATGAATCATTCAAAAAAGTGAACCTCAACAGGAGACGTGGTGAATTGGTCCTACCACAGAATCTCCCACAATTAAGATTGACTGAAAAAAGTATCAGCATTGCAAAATTCAATGCAATTCAATCCAGAAAATGCTCAGTTAGATTCCACTGGAGTATCGGCCACTCTTCATGAATCTGCCACATGATGAAGCGAGACTTTCCTAGCGAGAATTAAATGATTCATCTGTGAAAAATTTTGTAGAAAATAATGCCCATATCATTTTTGCAAACTTGAATACATGTCTCTCATTTGAAGAGTATGAAAGATATCTTTTACATCCAAAAGTAAACATTTATATGTATAAACTTCGCCTTTTCATTAATATAACGTAATTCACATTGGGTAGGATTGTCAATAACAACTGTTTGTATAAATTTATGCAATTCTCGCGCGTACATGTAGTACCCATTTTCGTTGTATAATTATCAAATTCTCACTCGTAAAATTCATAGAACAACTAGCAGGTTATTTGTACATTTTCATGAATGGCGTAAGAACGAACTTATGAAATCTGGTTATGTTTGACAAAAATTTATCTTGATGGAATAGGTAACATTACTTAACAAAATTAGCTTATGTAAAAACAATCCTCAGTATAATCAAAATCATTGTGCAAAATTTGAAGTTTGTACCTAAGTTACGTGGGAGTTCTTTTTTACTCGAAACCAAGCTTGTATTTCATTAAGAAGTATGATAAGTGAAACTAAAAGAAGTATCTAGAAACTAAACAGAAATATTTTTTCATCCATCAGTAAACAAGTAATGAGTGAAAAAGTAATCATTCATGTCTCAAAGAGAAAATGTTACTCCTTTCTGCAGTACTGCAGTAGGTACACATAGCTCGAAATATACCTGTAATTGTAATGTCTGACCTTGATTATTATAGTTTAATTAATTTAAAATATATTTCTTTTCAATCAAATCCGATTCAATTTAGCTTTGCTATTATTTTCATAATTGAATTTGTAGTCCTCATCTATGAGTTGCTTTTGCCTTGATGCATATAAATATTTTTATGAGGTACGGGAGAAATCAAAATCCTTTTTCCAAATCATGAGTAGGCCTAGAAGGCCAACCAAAAGTTAATTCTTAATATTGGGGGAATATGTACCCAATGGAAAAAGTAATTGATGTGGAATTGTGAAATAATTTTTATATAATATAAAATTCAAATTTTCAAATTTATTCATTCTTTGTACAATATTAAAAAAAATAATAAAATTGACGATATTCAATCTATAAATAAAAAACTAATGTACAAGAGAATGTAAATTTGGTCCTGAAGTAGCATTCTCAGAAAATATTAATCTCATTGGATCCTGAAATCTCATATAAATCGGATTCCTGGAAAAGTAGTGCTTATTCAAATATTTAATTAGAACTTGGTTCCAAAATATTTCAAAAAGTTCCATCACTCAATGAAGAACCTAATAGTAATAAAGAAATGTTTCCACTTTTCGAAGCTTTTATTAAAATAGGCACTTACTTTGTAACCATTATCTTGAAAATTTGATATTTAGAAAGAGAAGGATTATCATATTTCGAATCAGCGTCTTATAATACATTATAAAGTATTCAAAAATATAATAAGAGAGAATAGGATATCTTATCTAAAATATCGTATTTTAGAGCAAATCTCTAAAAAGAACAAAATATAAATAACATTGAATCAATACGGTGTTCTCACAAATAGTTGAAATCAGTTAGTTCGCTGACAAAACTTTTGTGGACTTAGGCCATTCTGGCTCGGAGATTGTTTCGCGATCAAAATGGAAGAAAATCTTTCGTTTTTTCGCTCAGCTGTGAAATTTTAAAAATGTGACTTAAGCCAGTCTGGCTCTGAGGTACACACATTATACCGTACTGGTTGGTTGGTTACTTTTATTGGTTGCCATGACAAAATTTAAATGTGTTTAATATTCGTGCCCTAAATTTATCGTAAAAATTCAATATTTTCGGCTATGGTGTAGTGATTTTGTGAAGTGCTTCAGTCAGTTTTAGTAGTAAACAATGTTTTGGAATAAAAAATTATGTTTTCAAATGAACTTTTTAAAAGAACTATAACTCATATCTCCGTTTGGGGAAAATGAGGTTATCTGGCGAAGTGGAACAACCCTTGGGTCCCCCCACTATTAAAAGCCATACGCTAAATAAATAAATAAACTATACCGTACTGAAGATTCAAGTACAAGGTGATATTAAAAGGAACATACTAGTGAAAATAATCATAAATGATAATTACCCATCAAGTATCGATGTGATCTCTTTACAGACAACTAAACAAATATTGAGGAAATCATAAGTCAGATCCCAGACTGATAGACCCTCTCATAAAGACATAATACAACATTATTGAGGTGTATATGTGAAATTCACGTTGGTCTAATCCAATAATTTCAGGATTAACAACACTGGACCGCGGTTTCATGACTTGACCAGTCAGATTTTCAACTCCATTGACCATCTCTTAGACTGAGGCCGCACTGCCGGTGGGTAGAGCGTGGAGGGTGGAGGGTAGATGGTAAATCTATAGAACATACACACCATCCACAGTGATACATCGTATGAATGGTATGTGTTCAGCCGCCATCTTGAAATTCTTAAATATGGACAACATAACAGTATGACGTCATACCATTCATGCGATGTATTACTGTGGATGGTGTGTATGTTCTATAGATTTACCATCTATCCTCCACCCACCACGCTCTACCCACCGGCAGTGTGGCCCCAGCCTTAGTGTTCTATCCCATTATGGATTTCCACACCATCAATCAAAATTCTACATGAATAATTTATTTACAGCTTATAAATAACATTATGTTTGAAATGGAAACATCGTTATAGCATCAACATTCGATTTCCATTTATCAAAGAATTTCATATATGTATGTATTCATGTTTAAAATGTGATAATATTTTCAAATAATTAAATTTTCTGTTACAGCTCCAGAAAAAAGACTGGAAGTAATGCAGGCACAGGCTGAGCAGGACGCGGTGAACATTTCGTGTCGTGCCCAGGGTCTATTTCCCGAGCCAAAAATGTCACTTTACAAAATTACCGATGCCGACCAGAGGTAAGTGAATTCAGGAAAGATACGTGTTTGTTCATCCATTTCAACCCCATCAATTCTGTTGTAGCTCACTCCCCATTTTTCCAGTTTGGAAGTCATTATTCTCGTCGGCCTCTATCACTGGGGTGACTGAGTCAATAATGTTCTTTGGTTGGCCATAATTCAGGTATTATACATGATAAATGCGTATGTGATCTGAGTTTCCTGGATTTGGTGGTTGGATTGAGAGTTTGCTGGATAAATGGTTCGTAAATTTCATCTGAAATGATTATAAAAATAGTAAGAAACGATATGTGTTACATCATGATGTGAATGTTGCAAGATTATTGTGGACGATCAGACCATCCAAGAAAATTTCAAAGCATTGTGTAGAGTTCAAGTATAAGGGAAACGTTTCCAGAAATTATGGGATATGCAACAATCAATCATGAAAATGATTCAGAAATTATGGGATATGCAACAATCAATCATGAAAATGATTTGATTTATAGTAATGAGAAAGTTTTAATTGATTGAACAAATGAACGAGGTGTAAGAACTCAATCAATATGAATCCTCACCATATTCGAAATGTTTCTAGAACAATATAGAATAAGAAAGTCCGAATAGAGGTAAACGTAATTAGCTACTATTTGAGGAATATATAAGTCATTTCCTAAATCTATTCTAATTCCGACTAAGAAGACATTCTCATCTGATACGGATAACTACCACAATTTATCACATTCACACTACAATACTCTACAAGTCTATTCGCATCCATTTAAATCTTCTCATGTTCTCTTCTAAAAGGTCATGAGAGTGATGTAGAATTGTCAGGAAGAGCTTAAAAAATATGAATTCATTTTTGCTAAAATGGAAATGAAATGTTCTCTATTCCAATCTCAGCATTCAGAACTTATCCATTACTAACGCAGTCCATTACAGTTCATTCGCCAATCGTTCTCAGTGACCAACTATCAACTGCATCATCGCATCATGATTTCCAATTTTACAAAAAAACGCGGTTTTTAGTGTTCGTTAATTGAATTTTTCGTTTTTCCCACGAGCAGGATTCTAGCACATTTCATTTTGGCCAGATCAAACGTATTTGCATGTGGCATGTTAGATGAATTAATAATTATTCCATGAAGTATGTAAAATGTACTTCAATTGTACCCTCACATAGTACCAATCATGTATGATAAGTTGAGACTTTTTTAAAACGATCCTCCAGCATGAATCTATATCCCACTAGACGTCAAACTGCAATCGGAAGAAAGTAATACCAAGCGACGTGCTATATCTATAAAAATGTTGTTATACTTGGGATATAGTGTTTTATTTGTTAACTCAATCGAATTCTTATTAAATATAGGTAGTAGTGGGAAAAGGGGTATTCTTATTTACAACGCACAATATTAAATTGATGTTGATTGTCAAATACACAAGTAGAGTCAATCTATCCAATAAGTAAGTAGCCTGCAGATGTATAGCTGGACAATGTATTGTGAAATCAATTAGTCTGCTCCACCACACCACCAGTAGAAGGGAATATATACAAATAGAATAAATTTCGATTGTAACATTTTTCTTGGACGCGAAATTCTTGAGTGAAGTGCTGCGATTGTACATGTACATAACCTTCTTTCGGACCTATTATACATAAAAATTTAGAAAAGAAATAGTACAGGCTATGCCTAGTTTTTCTTGCCTTGTTATAAAAATGATTATATTATTATTATGATTCGTTTCATTCATTGTAATGTCAATGGATGAAACGGTTAAAGCATCACTAAAAATATTGTATGCCGCAGTTATCTCCAGAGACACTCCATCTCTGCAACGAATAAATTAATACCAATCAATGAAAATTATTTTCTGAACAATGGAACTCCAGCAATGATAAAAATTTTAGTATAAAAAAGATTCCATCAGAATTGGGATTGGTATTGATAGAAGCATTGACAGTTGCAATTTGAAATCAATAATTATTTGATTGAAACTGGCAAGCTTCATTATTTGTGCAGCTAAATTGATATCCATCAACGCAGATAAACTCTTGCTATCAGAATCTGCTCTAATACAAATATGGAGTTTTTTAATGGGGAAAAAACTACGTGCATTTCCCATCAAGCACTCTGAACGTTTTATAAATTTCTGTTTTTCTGCCATTGGGGAATTTGCCAGTGGACAAATGTTTGCGGAATCAAATGTATTCAGTTCCAAATCAAGTCATCCCATGAGCTCAACTAAATGGAAGCTGTCAATGCTGTGTATGTACATCTGTGATGGAATCGGTCCGTTGAGAGGGAACTCGCGCTAGTTTTATAAACATTTGGACCGAATCCAAGCCATTTTCCATAGTAATTAATGGCGAACACGGTTCCACTATCACAGTGAATCGTTTAGCAGCTTGAAAAATTTGCTAACTTTACTACTGGTGGAGGATTTATTTTCAGCGGATCATCAGTGATCAGCGCAACACGAGGTTTTTCAATCCTCTCATAACTGTTGACAGATGAAATTTGGTTTTCAACTTTAGCTTCTCGAGTAAAATCACAGAATAGATACATTCAATTAAAAATATCAAATAATTATCAGATTGTTAGTCAATCTCAAATTTTCAAATAACTTTACATACCGTAATATTGTATAATGGTATAATTACTTCAAATCGAGCATATGTCAAGCAACAGCCTAACTACTATCTCTCACTTGAGCAGAACCAAGACATTTGAAGATTTGTTACATCAAAGGCTAGATTCAATCATTACTAGAATTCAATAATTATTATTATCATATCTTGTAACGAACATAGATTGAATGATAGCCAAATTATTGACGAATTAATTAAGCCTCCGGTACCCAACTAAGTATTATGATTCATAACATTGTGATTTCATGGAACATAAAACCTTAATATGTGAAAATTCTAATGAAGCTGTGCTATTCAATCAATTGAAGGATATGAATTAAGACCTTCCTCATAAAAGAATTCTGACAGAGTAGGCTACCACCAAATAGAAGTAAGAATTGAGAATCAGCTATGCTTTGTAATTTCCAGTTTGTTAGTAAAATTGAGATGGATTCACCTGGATAACCTTCAAGATACAGGGACTAGTTTAGAGGAATGTTTATTGGGCTTATTTAAAAATTGAAAAACTCAAGGCTCGTTGTAGATACATTGATTGATAGATTCAAATTAGGTATGAAATGCAGTGGGCTAACTTGCGGCTCGTGCCCACGAAACAGGTGAAATGCCCGTATCTTTTACTGTACAGCACTTCACCTCTTTCGTGGGCACGAGCCGCCAGTGGGCTATCGACAAACTAAATTAATTAGAAATCGATAATTCGGGTCTAATCAGATATTGAGATTATTCCAACCAAAACCAGTAAAATTGAACCCCTACTTGATTGATAATATTAAAGAATTGGAATAGTTCCATTCGAATTTGCCTGATGAATCTGAATCGCAAAGGGCATTGATATAATTCCATCACATCAGAGACGTAAAAGAATTTCGCGGGAGCGAAACCTTCAGCACTTTTGAGAATTCGACGTTATGAGATGCAGAGGAACTATACTGCCCTTGTCATATCATCTGTACTCAATTTTCTTTTGTTTTTATCGCAGACAATTTTCTCTGACGATGCCAGTCGCACTGCGACAGCTCAAGTTTCAAATTATGGCTCTCTTTCATCTCCTCTTTTCTCTCTCCTATCCTTCTCTTCTATTTTCTCCTCTCGTTCTCTTTCTCTTCATCTCTTTCAGATCTTCTGTTGCCGCAATCTATTCGATTCTTTCCCCACATGCTTCATCTTTCTTCCCAATATTTCTGCTCTCAGTCGGTCGTATATTCGCTCGAACATTTTTATGCTAAAAATCTTACTGAGATATTTCCATTCCTTTTGCACTGCATATCTCTAGTATTCCGCAGTCTTGATTCAATTTTCTATTGTTTACTGTGTTTACTGTAGGTACCCAATCTTTGAGGTTTTTGCTGGTGTGTACTATGCAATTTTTTGCTATGACATGGTCGTTCACCAAGCATTGGAATAGTTGAAATAACTTTCATAACTGAATGAATAATTTGGGTTTACTCCCTAACTCAATGATTTTATTATATGTGTTGATTGAATAATTCCCAAAAATTCATATTACTTTCTATGTAGTTCATGCATAGGCCTATGCTTCAATATATCATTGAAGCAATACGCTGAAATGTTTCTAGCCATATTTATCCAGCTATAAGCTAATAATAAATAATAGTATCCTTCACTCATTTCACAGCTAATAATTTATCATTCCAAATAATAAGTATACTATCAAACGAAAGTATGATTTACAACCTCAAATAGCATTGCTTGAAGAAGACGTTTTTAGTCATATTATCTTCCTTCTCTAGCGGTTCTATTAATAATAAAGTACTCATCAGAATTACTGAAGTCAATAATTAACAATTTACTTTGATCAGCTTCTTCTTCAACATCATTTAATATTCTCTCTCAACATTCTTTCTTGCAAACTTGGCTGGAAATTGGGAAACTTTTTTCTGAGTGTACTATCTCAAGGCTTCTCTATCCAGGAGAGGCTGTTTCCCTCATAAAAAGCTTTAGCTAAGTCATCAAACAGAATAACGTGAGTGAATGGAGCAAGTGAAATGCTGTTAGATGAGACAAATTGAATTTCTTATTCGTTCTTGGAAGGGCTGTGGACTTGTGGCTTTATTATTTTTTCAACTGTATTATCAGTGTTATATTTTCTAAGGATGTTTGAACATATAAAGTTTTGTGACTCACCTTCTTTTTTAATCCATTGAATAGACTATTCAACCAACGCCTTAAAACGCATTAATGGGTTGGATGAAGAAGGAAAAGAAGAAGAAGAAGAAGAAGAAGAAGAAGAAGAAAAAAAGGAGAAGAAAAAGAAGAAGAGAAAAAAGGAGAAGAAAAAGAAGATGAAAAAGAAGAAGAAGCTTGGTCTATCATATTAGCTCGGTTACTGGAGAAAACTTCCCAATCCTCCAATCCAATCAGATTCACATCAACTAATAATCGAAATTGGCTATGAACCGAGGTAGAATAAATAAAGCATATCAGATGATTCGAATATAATAACGAATATAGATTACATAATTCGATGAAGTCGTGATATTCATACAAGATTTTCCCATCCCCTCTCTTGTTTTTGAAGCTTGGAAACTGAAGCTGAAGGTTCCACCACTATATGGCTCATAAGCCAGGTTATCATATCAGTAATATTGTCTACTAAAGGTAGAGGGTGTCACGATACTCTATGATGACTGTATATTTCAATTAGGAGAGCCAGCAATATTTTTTATGATGCAACCATCAAGAAAATAATATATATTCAGTACTTGACGAAAATGTACGGTACTCGTAGTTGGCTCATTTGCGAAGGTTCAGAGAAGAAGGGTGGGCCAATAGCATATCCAACTAGAATCCTCCAGGAAGAAAAAACCTCCCAAACTTTACCATTAACAATTGATAGTATGGTAGAGTAGAATGTTATTTATGAAGATTGATCAAACTAAAACAATGGAAAATTGGTTGTGATAAAGCTATAATAAATCAACTCGCTTGAATAGTTAATTCAAGAAATCTATCAATTTTCACAAATAAAGAGTGAAAATTATATTTTAAACATAATTATTATTTTTTTATTGAAATAGGAAATGTACCACTAATTCTTTTACAATCCAAGGTTGTAAATTTGAATATCTCATTAATAAATTCCAGCAGAATAGATAAAAGGCTATTCCACTACAGTATTACTATTCAGTATGTAATGTTTAAATGGATAAATACTTCACGATATTTTCCATTTTAACTCAACTCGAAGTGTGAATGCGTGTTTTATCATAGCCACCTCCAACATAATAATATAGAGAGAGGCTATGGTTTCATTCAACAGTTATAAAAAATATCAGCTGCAGTTTCGGTAGCGATCAATGACTTTTGTCGTGTTGCAGGATACCGATGGAAGGTGTGAACGCAGAGACACGGCGCCGAGAGGAGGCGGGGGAGGGGTACGACATCACGGCGACGGCACGACTGCACGACGAGGAGCTGAACACGACAGCTGTGATCGAGTGCCTCTTGTCGCTACCCGGCACGCCCTACTCAAGAAAAAAGAGTATGGTCTATTATCCAGGTAGGCATCGCACTTTCTTCTGTCAACACTCTTCTACAATTCGATCTGTTGGAAATGTTGAACTGTACTAGTCGATGCTGTCAAGCTATAATAACGATCAAGTGAACATACCCTCTATTTTAAATATTAATTAATTAATCGAAATTTTGGAAAAATACGTTTTTGACTTGTTATTGTCTAACGAGTTTTTAAACTGATATGTCTCCTGTGTTTAAAAATGAAATTTTGTTTTTTGTACTTATTAAAAATAAATAATACTATGAAACAGGAATTCAAAACTCCATCAAATATAACTGATACTGTTGATTATCATAGGACTTTTTTGATGTGACGAAGGATGTTATAAGCAAAGAATGATTATTATAATAAGAATGATTATCCAATTTCTACAATTCTTTGGTTACATACCGTCTTCTTAACGAATTATGTTATGTTTAGCGAGTGTGTCATAGGACAATCTCATTGAATTAATCATTCGAATATAATGTTGAACTAATCATGAAGAAAACTCTCAGTTAAATAAAAATATATTCCATTTCAAGTCATAATTATTCATAGAATGCTGACATATTGCTACTTCAATGCAGACGATTTGATGTCCTTATTACAAAATGAATGTGGTAGTCATTAACCATTTCACCAATTCTATTATACTTTTACGATAATATTTACAATGATTTCTTTCTTCTAATGAAAATTGTGCTTTCTCATCTTCTACTTCGAAAAATCCTGAGGCGGTTTCAATTGGAAATATTCATACAGTAATTTTGATGTCTTGAAAAGAAGCCCATAATACTCATGTTTAACAAACCAGCTACCGAGAGATGTCACACCCAGCTTAGCGGAGAGCTGCGGTTCCAAGCCACGAGAATAATGACAAACGAATTACGAGCAGAGCATGCCGCTACAAAAAAGTAATTCATTATTGGAGATGTCATTTGAAATGCGATCCGCGCGCTCTGTTCAAAATATGAATACAGAATTGCGGGAGCTGCACAATGGCGCTATCAAATGACAGCCACACGCTGTGCTCCACATATACAGATCTTATTCGTTGCCTCTCAAACCATTAATTAATTAATTAATTATTAGCCATGTGTGCCGTAGCATGTGTTTGTCCAGCGAGGAATAATAATTATTGCAAAACAGGTGCACATGACAAACAATACGATCCTTCGCCCAATTGTGCTTGATACGTGACAACTCTACACAGAAAATAGCGGCTATTGTATTATAGACACTTTTGAATTGACAGGAAAATAGGAGAAACCTATTGGAGGATTGAACAATCAACAATCATTCATACAACAGAAGAGTTGGGCCAATTTTTCACCAACAGTTTTGTTGTTAACGTTGTACTGTCAGCCTTTTAAAAATTAGTTTTCAACTTTTTTCATCAATTGATTCCAATGAGTTCAAATATTGGTATTACATTCTATGTTCTCAGAACTCTAACATTTGCAACAGTACTTGGCAATTACTTGTCAATTGAACAGTATTCCATATTTTTCAACCATGAGCTGAATAAAGCAAGAGTATGTGAAACCCCTGTGTGAATCCATTATTGTCTATATAGGCTACACTAATAGGTCTACTGTACAACTACCGTATTCAACTTTAGTATTAGTATGGGATCATATTGCCAATGAATAAATGATTGAAATTATAAACTATCGAGCATTGAAATTTCAGCACAACTTGTCTACAAGTACAGTAAAATGCTATAAATAATATTTTATATTTAGTCATGATTTTTTCCCAATAAGAACTCGATATGAAATGATATCTGGTACACCATTAGAACCATAAAAAAATTACGACTGATTGTCATATGGATCATCAGGAAGATAAATTGTTTCATTAAATAACAATCGATTTGAGGAAGTAAGAACAATAATATTATACAAAGCCAGGATTCTATTCGAGAACAAAGAATACTATCAATAGACTCATAACAGCTCCTTGTGTACAAACTCCTCTATGACTTTACTAGTTAACATTATCATGGAAATATACTATCATACAACTTTAATAAACTTATGATGAGTCGAATTCCCACTCAAGACGCAGATTTGCGTCAAATCTTTGATTTGACTCAGAGAGAATAAATAATACAACTTGAAGCTACCTCACCGCTAAAAATTGATCAATCTAGTTATTAATTCACTAATATCTGGTACCGAGCTTTGCTCTGAAGCTGCGGCCGAACTGTTGAATTACATAAATGTTATTGTAAAAAATCAAGGAACCTCCTTGTAAAAAATAAATTCAAAATTTATATGATCACCTCTCACAATTTTTTGACAGTCATGAACATGTGTTATAGACTTGAATGTAACTCCATCCACTCCAGCTGGATAGCGTTGGTCAGCTAACGATAACAGCCATTATACGCAGTACTTGGGATTATGCCTGAATGAGGAATATTTTATTCTTTTATTAATCCTGCCAGAGAGTTTTCCCAGACATGAGGCCTGGTGCAATCTTATTTTCCCATCACGGTTATATTACATTTCAAATTTCAAGAAAATCGTTAGATAGATAAGAGCCGTTCTCTAGATCCGTGGTTCCACATACAAACATACATACATACAGAAATTACTCGCTTAATATAATAGGATAAGTCATTAATCCACTTTCTTTGGGGTTGATGAAGCTCACCTCACAAGTTGATTCTATCAGCTGTTTTTCATCACTCTTGACTGAAGCGTCTGGACTCACACGTCTAAATTGCACTGAGAGAGAGTTCACATATGATGGAATGGATGGCTGCATCCATCTATCCGTCAGTGACAGGGGAGGGGAGTGAGTGAGAGGGTGTGAGATTGACGTAGCACTGATGGATGAAAACATTTATTCAGCGTTGAAATTTCAAACGAGACGCCTGAAGATGGCAGCGCCATCAAGGGCACTTCAAAGCAACAACAGCGATGGCACAAAACGTGCGAAAAGAGCATTGGTCCACTTTTAAATCGCCCGCCAACGTTCAAAGCTCAACCATATACATTCGAGATTTTTTCCATTAAAAAGGCTGCTGCTAGTGATGGGGAAAAGCTTAATGAGAGCGCGGCCAAGAGATGGAAACGCTCAAGCTTTCCGGCTTAATGAATGGAGCGTAATAGTCGACAGTGTTGGCAAATGGCACGGAACAATCCCTTCTTCCCCCTTCTTCATCACCTCTCCCTATTCCACCACTTTTCTTCTATATTCTCCCGAAAACAGTGCTGTGACTCTGTTGGATGAAGCTGCTCCACTAGCAAACAACATTCATTGAAATTACTGTGTGCCTTGGAGGTCGAGTAGAAGTTCAGTTCAACCGGGAGCCAGGGCAAGATCGTTTCTTTCAAGCGCGCTGAACTGTTAATTATTGTGTCTTTTTCTTGAAATTACAAAGTACAATTCGCTACTGAATGTAAGATGTTGTGTTTGGAGCAAATGGAGATGGGTTGGAGAAGTTGCGTTCAGAATTGCAATTCAGGAATACATGAATGCTACACAATAAAATTTGGGAACTCATTCGAACTCTATTATAAAATATAGTCCACTGGTTAGGGTACATCTAATAAGAGATCGATTCAATCATCAATGTATTCATAAAAGTAATTAGAGAATCATCTAATACAACCAGAGAGCATAGAATAAGGTGTTTAATAATCCGATGTGGAGCTTGTTTCTTAGAGGGTAACTTAGGCTTTTCCTAGATTTTTACAGCAAACGATGAGTGTGTAATCTTTAAATTTCAATTTTACTATTCTATTGAGCATTGTGCGATTCCATCCCAATCTGTGGTAGCTGTACTCGTGAATGACTCTTGAAGAAAAACATTGAAAAAGTGAATAATTATACTAATAATATCAATTTTTCATTTGCAGGGCGAGCTCTTGCATGGACAGGTGAGTTCGTACTCCATGATAATCATTGTCATTAGAAATTCTATGGTTTAAATAATAGTGATGAATGATAGGCGATTGAGGCAAAAATCCGATAATTATAACGTCGTTCAATTCATTACAACTTCCATTTCTTTCCTTAATTTTGTCATTTAGACTATAATTCAAGTCTTAATGACTTGTTGTTAATGTATTGGGTAGGCTACTGGAACAAAACTTCAGAGATATAGCTATATGAATAGATCTGTAGAAGTCTTTGTAACTTTCAACATTAACAACAAAACCAATATAAGAGAGCAGAGTTGATTTTGGATGGAAAAAATGAAGTGGAGTCTTTGAAAATCCTCAATATTATGATTAATTCAAATATAATAACTATAAATCAATATTGTGCAGTACATTTCACTTTCCACAGCTAATTTATTGTTGAAATTCAAAAGGAACATGCTTTGCAGTCGTAGGCTTGTCCTAATTAATGTATTTAACTATTTAAATATCCTCAATCTTGTAATAATATTATAGATCTCATGATTTCATTTCATGTTTACAGATAGCGGAGGAGCTTCAGCATGGAGAGCAGAGATCAATAGACTTTTTACTATCATCTACTTCATACATTATTGCATTGTTTCATTGTTGCTAGCTTCTTCCTGAACGAAATACGATTTTATTTATTGTTATGAATCTATGGAAATCAGTGGCTGCTTAAAAGTGTTATGGATCATATTCAACAATGAACATTCCGGCATTGTTTAATAGTGATGTGAATCGATATTCTATATTATAAACACATGTAAAATAATATGCTATTTACAATTCACTTATTTTCTTATCATACCCTACACATAATAAATTCCTTGAATTTCTCCGATTTTAAAATAACCTATATGTTTTTCTCAATAGAATTCCCAATAAGCCTAAGTGGAATAAAAGTGGTCCAAGATCTTTTACATTATCACCATAGAACAACACATCAATGAAAAGTTATTGCTCACGAAATAATGTTATTCTAGTTGATATTATTCACAGTTATCAAAACTTGTTCATTAATTCTGTAACTTAGTCAACTTTTCATAATCGTGATGTTTAAAATTCTCTTGCTTTGTTGTGAATCTTCTTGTCGTTTATACTTGGATATATTTAAATAAATAATTTTTTGTAGTTAAATCATTCAAGTTATTTCAGCACCCTAGATCGAAAAAGCACCCTCTATTGAATAATAGATGATAGAAATATGTTGAGAATATTGATCAGTTAGACAAAATAATATAATTATCATTTTTGAAATCCGATAAGTTTCATGAGAATCCAATTGATTTCAAACACAGTAATGACAGGTCACTGCAATTACCAACGAAATCCGTAATTGGATTTCGTAACATTTCAACATTATTTATTATTATGTACCATTTTGTACATTTATCCTGTTACATGAAATTATTTCACATCAATCTATTGAATTCTCACGTACTAGCCGTATGTCTTCGTAAGTACAGTCACCAGAGCTGAAAGTGATTTGGCTGAAAAATTTGAGAGCTAAAAAATTCCTAACTTTCAATTCATTACATGCGAGGTCATCGGTATGATTATAATCATCATAAGTATTCTGTGAATATTGTAAAGAACAAAAGAAACCTCTGGTAGGATAGCGGTGAATTATATTTTGTATGCAGAGAGTGGCCAATTTCTGCGTGTAGCTGTAGAGTAGTGAAGGGTTATACTGTATGTGTTCGCCCAAATCACCTGCTCCAAGCTCCATGTTTTGGACTACATTGCAGTTATTGAATAGTCTTATTCAATATAATATCCTTATAATATCGTAATATTCTTACAATCAATCAATTATCTGGAGACATTACAAAATATTCCCACTGAATCTAAGAAGTTTTTACAGCTTAGTTTTTACTATATTACATTGTAAAATGCCATTAATGGAATAGAATGTTCAGTTAACTGTGAAATTGATCTAGGTTGAAGAATAAAAATTTTCCTCACTGGTTAAATCTAAAAACTGGTAGATAATAATTATGACATACCTATACAAGGATATACATCATCTGGAATAATCACGTTTCTAGAAGTCCCTGCAAAAAATGTGAGACATATTTTTCTCAAACTGAAGGGATCTAGACATACAGGCTACGGTCAGTTCAACAAGTAAAAATTCAAGAGTGATTTCATCCTTCATAGGATGTCCTCATCTTATGGAATCGATGAAATAGAAATGCTTCTGAGCTTCGTTCATGATCATTTTGGGTTGAAAACAGTGGAGAGGCAGGGGCAGAGCTCAGACAAGAGCGTAGCTGAGAGAGTTTTAATGAATTTCAATCTTATGGAATAATGCTTGTTTTATTTAGTTATAACTGGCAGACTCCGCCCCTAGGACCCCCGGCAGTGTAGCAGTGTCAGTAAGACAAACAGAAAACAATCGACTTTTTTCTTAGTATATTACAAACTTTACTTTTTCTTAGATGTCTACGTTGTTGAAAAGCGGATCACATTGAACCTTCAAATTCAATTAGTGACGATTGTATATTATTCAACCTTTTCGAATAAAATTCTTCATGAGATGAAACGATTACATGCTACACAACAAAACCGAATTCAACTCAGTTCAGAATATTACAGTAGCCTACTAACTGGAATACCATGTTATCTGTGGTGTCAATAACATTCTTGATGACCTTATCCAGAAATGTTAATTTCCGTGTCATTGTGAAGCGCTACATATTTGATATATAAAGCGCAAAGCAGTCGCCTGTTATTTGGAAGCGGCTGGTTGAATTTAAATTCGAATGCGGTGCAATGCAAATCTGCTTTATTCGCAACATACCTGTAATAGCTTGTTATGCGTTTGCGAGTCCATATGTGACAGTTCATTGTGAGTGCATAAGCGTGTAATTTGAGCGCACTGGACATTATCCAATGACAGTCGAACAACAACTGAATTCCACCTGACATTCGGAATTAGTTTGATTTGGCACTACAACACTGAAATTGACTGCATGTTTCTGATAATGCACTTTACTCAATCAAACTTTTCATGAGCTGGATGGTATTTTTTCTCGTCAGATTAGGAATTGTGTGGGTTTGCAGCATTCAGAGCATCCATTGAACCTGTGCATGCTGAGTGTGATCGGATGAAGCCAACGCAGTAAACGATCAGTAACGAAAGCGAATTTCGCACTCAAAATGAATGAGAAATACTTATTCTTTACTACTTCTTCACTCTAATGGAACCATAGCCTAATAAGTTTGAATTATGTTTCTAACCTATCAAATCATTAACTCTATTCAACGGTTGATTTGTATCATTAACTCGAGATTATAAGCAACGTTTCAAACAATAGAGATCTCCTATCTCCTGGTCCTGTTCGAAGAAAGAAATGTTTGTGGTTTAAGAATACACTGGATCATGCCAATGTATTATACTAATCATTCTTGAAAAACATATGTTTTGCTCGTGCATGCACGAGCAGACCTTTCATAAACAGGAATGAAATTATCTATGAAATAGAGAGCTCTTCTCGTGAATCTCCATACTACTTTTTCATAATACCTAATTAAGAGATGTTCTTAGTACTTTAATAAGCATTGAAATAAATGAAAACAAACATAGCTGTTAAAAGCACTGATAACACCCCTTTAGCAAAAGTGTTAATGAACACTCCCTCCTAATAAGCAGCCTTTTCTTGTATAAATTAAAATCTATATCCATATAAGCGAAATGGCACTGACTGACTCACTAACTGATTCATTCATCACCAGAACTAAAAATCCACTGAACCTAATGCGTTCAAATTTGGCAAGCATGTTCAGTTGGACGTTTAGATGCGCGCTAAGAACGGATTTTAAAAAATTTTCTGGGATACGCTGAATATTTGAGTTTTTCTATAGTTTTTCGGTGTTTTCTCAATTTTTTCGAGAACCAATCGGTAGAAAATGCTGATATTTGGTGGGCAGGTTCAGATGAGGTCTAGAATTGTTGTGTTAAAATATTTTTGAAATCCGTTCAACATTACGCCAGTATTTCAAAATTGTAGATGTATTGCGGGTTGCATATCTTCCGCCTTGATACGACCAATCCTGTAAATTCAAATTGTAAATTCAATGGTTCAGCGAGATTATAGATGAACTATTTTGGAAGATGTTGAATCAAGTTTCAAACTATATCCGATATACTTCCCATGGTTAAGCTTAATATTAGCGTTTTACTATTTTTTGGAATTTTCGGAGTTTTTCTTAGATTTTTCTAGAACAAATTGGCAGAAAATGTTGAAATTAGGTAAACAGGTCCAGATTAGGTGTAGAAATGTTGTGCTCAATAAATTTCGAATCCCTTCTTAACGGAATTTGCAGGTGAGCGAAGCGAGCCTGTTTGTCTCAGCTGACACTGACAGAGGTTCTGTTTGACTCACTTTACTGCCCATACTGTGGGGGGTCAAGGGGGCGGAGCTCCCTGGCTAGGCGGAGAAGGCGAGGGAAGCGAGCCTGCCGGCTAGTACACAATAAAAACCATTGGATACGCAAGGCTATACTCCAGTTATCAAAGCTGTTCATCATTCGGATCAATTCCTTCAATACAAGTACTACGGTACTCGTAATCTTTTCACAAGTTCTTAACAAGCTTCAAACTTGAAAAGCTCCACATCCAAAAAGTTGCAGAAGTATGTGGCTCTCGTACTGGAGAAAGTGGAAATTTTCTTTCTACCGCGCCATGACAACCAATCCAAGAGCAGCTCTTGACCCCTCGCACGCACGCACGCTCATCCCCAATCGCAACTCGACCGAAACGAAACTGTCACTGCAACTTTTTTAATCAAAGACCAGTCCTGAGAACTTGTGTACAACGAGAGCATTTCTTGCCGCTAGCGTTTAACAAACGACTTTACGAATACTGTTTGGGACATTTGTAGTGCAAATTACAATTTCGTTTGAAATACTATTTCATTCACTATCTTGCGAAATGCATAGAAATTATAATTAATTTTCAGATATAAGCTAAAGGTTTCCAGTACTACGAGTCGTGGGCACATCTAGGGAACAAGATGCAATAAAAAAACTCAGTTGTATGGAAATAAAAAATCAAATGACCAGTGAATTGCAAAAGACTTTTCTGAATATAAATTACAGTGAACATAATCAAGAACTTTCACCATGTTTCTTATCGGCGAAACATGGTTATGGTGCCCCACCGAATAAAGCCATACGCTAATACTAATAATAATAACAACCAGTGAACATTGCTCTATGAAGTTCCCTGCTTCTATTTCATCGAGGTAATCATGTGCCTAACATTTGCTCATTGAACTTTTGTAGTAATGAAAACCAATACTTTATGAAGACCTTAATCGATAAACCTTAATATACGATAGATTGTAAAATCTGGGCACTTGAGATTGAATATCGATTCAATATCCAAAATTGTGAAAAAATACATTGAGAGCCTCTAAAAAGGTTGGTAAAAATTTATAGTATTGTAGATTCCTAGATTGCAATCTAAATTGCGTCTTAATCAGCTGAATGAGGATATAGGGGAACTTGGAATAAAGCTAGCATATAACTATAGAATCGATTGGAGGATATACAAACATAGCTAGAGAAAGAGATTATTTCGGAAGTCTGTTATTTGTTGTTTGCTATTTGGCAGGGGTCAGGTTTGTCCAACGAGTTTTTGCTTGTATCAACGTTCGAAAATTCCGCTCTACTTACAAGAGAAAATGGAATTCTGCAACATTTAGCTGAATCACAAAATACGGGCGACCACTATGAAACCAGCTAAGTTATGGAATCTAATTCAAAGAATAAACTAGCATTACCAAAACACATTGTTACTTGCACTGAGAGAATTCCTCTCCTTTATTAAAGAATACAACTCTCTTCTGTTGGGAGTAGATTGTGAAAGCGAATTGCAAAAGCTAAAAAAGAACTGAGAAAGAGAATATACAGGGTGGGTAAGTAACAAAAAAAGAGACTTGAGATGGAAAAAAGGGAAAAGAAATTTGAGTGATGAGAATGATATGGGAGAGAAATACGCCTGATATGAAAAAACTAATCCAACGAGAAAAGAAGCAGAAAGAGCTTCAGTAGAAGAATGAGGGGAAGAAATGAAATGAGAGGAAGCTGAATCAAAAACAAACACAAGATGGAGTGGGGAAAGAGGGAGAAGAATATTGGGAGATTGAAGGAGGAGGAGTAAATTAGATAAGGAAGAGGGAAGGAGAATCAAGGAAAGGGAAAAGGTTTTGTAGGAGGAGAGGAGGAGCAGGATTCAAAGGGGACTTGATGGAGAAAAGAGGAAAAAGGGAAAGAATAGGGAATCATCGGAGATTTTGAAAATAAATTTACAATTTTTCAGACATGTTGTGAATTATTAATTCACACTTCTAAATAAATGATAAACAATTATGGTATGGTATGTCAATTTGTTTGAGCCAGAAGAAATGAAAAGACTACAAACTGAGCAAAGAAAAGAAGAAGGAAGATGATTATAACGATGAATAGATAATAATGGATAATGGTATGAAGAAGAGCAGGAATTATTGAATAATAGGCTATTCAAGTTGGAGATGGAGAATGAGAAGAAATATTGGAAGAAAAACAAAGAGAAGGATCAGAAGAAGGAGTGAGATGAAGAATATGAAAAAGAAAAGTGATGAAAAATGTGAAATTTGGAGAGAAACTTTAGAATAAGAGAGAGAAAATGCAAAAGAAGTAGGACAGAGGTGGATATGGAAAACGTCACTGTAGCAAAAAAAAAAAATGAGAAAACTGATTACATGGGAGGCTAATAGGCATGAAGTGTTGGCCAGAGTTGAGAGTAATCCCCTTTGCAAGAACTCTCCTCTCTTTTTATTCTCCAACTGACCACTTGGCAGGAGTGAACTGGACTATCAGCCTGGCTACAGCCACACTACTGTAATACACTGCTCAGTCTAATCTCAGAGTATTAACCAAACACTTTAGTGCCATCTCTTCTAATTAATTTCGAAACACGTACATGGGAGAGCAGCGCAAATTGAATCTGTGCTGCATTTTGCTGCCGCAAGAGTAGAAATTATTATTTACTCTGTGGCTTGGAGTTTCATATGTAGGAGGAGAAATTTGAGTCAAGTCGGCACAGTTTTCAACATGGATGTTCTGAAAAAATACTCAATTTACAGTTTTGAAGCTGTAAAGCCTCTTAAATAGCCTAAGTGAGGAGAAGTATCACTGTTATTATACAATAAATAAATAGATCTTGCATAGAGTTGAATTTGATTATTGGCTTTTTCTCTTCCTTTTTGGACTTTCAAATGCTGAATTTCGAAAAACCTAACAAACTCGCATTGACTGGGAAACGAATGATTCGAATGGAAGTGAATCTTAGTTAGAACTCACGTTCAATCAATATTATTCCAATAAGGTTACTCATTACTCATTATTGATTCGAATTACTAATTTTTTCAATAAAAAATTGTTGATGATGGAGCTAAAAGAGGAATTAATGTCCATTTTCAGTATTATCTTCAGTTACTTTTTTCCTTGTTTACAAAAACTATCTGTGAGATTTATGGGTTGAAGACTTTACCCAGGACAAGAATGACGCAGTTCATGAGAAAATGGAAGCTTGCTTGAAAGAAGCAGAATTTATCCTAAATTTGTAATACGAAATCCAGACAGAAAGCTCTTATTACTGAGTGATATAATGTGAAGCAGCATGACAGGGGGAAGAAAATGAGCAAAAAATATATGAGGGATAACACCCTTAAAGACGCCAGTAATGATGACGATACCGGAAAAAATTATTCGTAGATGATTTAGCTGATGGATAAGAAAGAGAGAAGAAAAGATTTAGCGACAAACAAGCTCTTTGAAGAGAAGAACGGTCGGATAATATGCTTTCCCCTTTTCAGTTACTCTGAACGTAATAAGAGCAGCATTAGGAAAAGATGAAATCTTTCCTTGTGCCAAGGTGACGTTAAACTTTTTCGCTTATTCAAAACAGAGCCGAGACAAAAATGGAATCTCCAGTTCTCTTTCTTTAGAGACGGTTTTCAAGAGGAAACTTTCTCGCTGATGGTACATGATCTTTAGTGGATGATGGAGCTGCAGTGCTTCACAACTGATGATCGTTCGTAATGACGGTCCATGCGGAAAAAACTGCAAAAGAGGTGTCAGCGGTAGATCTGAATAAGAAACTCATTCAACTGGAATCTCCCAGCAGCGGTTCAGAATAGACAAATTTCAAGCACAATTATCATTATTGATGAGTAATAATAATGATGATTATTACATTGTAGCTTTGAAGAAACTCATGAAATTTGAACAAAATATATAAAATGTTGGAAAACTAGAATTCTAATGTTAGGAAACTGGAACTCTAATGTTAGAAAAACTTTACTTTATCCTTTACTTTAACTTTAATCACTTTACTTTATCCATGATAATCACTGGCGGCTCATGCACAAGAAACAGGTGAAGTGTCCGTATCTTTTACTTAACAGCACTTTACCTGTTTCGTGGGCACCATATAATTATTGTATTATTGATAATTATGAAATTCATGATAATTAGTAGGCCTACATGTGATAAGGTTCACGATTTGTACATGAATGGATAATTTTGGGAATATACTATGAAATTTATATATAAATATATGCTTTGACGGCACAAGGGGAAGAGACAAAGAATCCTTTTTTCAAAATAGAACTTTGATTGATGTTGGGAATAATAGCACGTGGCTATGATAACATCAGTTAGTACTCATTAATCTGCTATCCATAGTGGATATTCATATTGGAGTCTGTAACAGCGATTGCTTGTTGTAACATGGTATAGAAATTGATTGGAAACCTGAAATTTATCCATCCTGTAAACCAATATTATTCCTGGAAAGTTTATCATGAAATGTACTAGTGAACAGAGAGGGAAGATAAATCACTCATTAATATCATATAACAATGATGTCAGCAAGTATCACTACCCGATAAATTGATAAGATTTGATATTATATAAAACATCAACATCCTCCCTTCACCTGATTATTATTTTGCGATGTTATAGCCTTGCAACAATCAGTCAATGTTTAGATTCAATTAGCGATTATCCATTTGTGCTGAGATTCATGAACAGAACTGGATAATACTGCAGAACAAATTATGTTGAATCTTTCAGAACATATCATTATAAAACATCATTGATAATATTCTAAATTGCATGGTAGGGTACATATATATTTATTCATTCACGATTCACATATAATTCACAATAACTGGTTATTGGCCACTTGGTGAGGGTGGTTACTATGTGATCGTGAAATTAAGTCACGAGCTCTTTGAACTGCTCTCGGATGGGTGACCAGTATTTGGCCTAGTACACATTGATGAAGTGGGAACTAGCCGTAAGGGTCTCCCCACTGTAATAGTGTGAATATTGAGAGGTAGTATATTGTAGTTTTTTATGTTCAATAATTTTTTTCCAGGTTGATGAACTTTTAATAGAGTTAAACAGAATTTTGACATGAACTTTGATTTTCAAAAGAGGAATATATTGCATCGTTAATGTTGATTAGTTTAAAGAAATTGCTAACTTGCTGCTTAGGTGTCAGAATTAGTGCAATTTTCGTGCATTTTCCAAGTATCAGTTTCAATTTCATGTCGAAAAAGCTACTGTATTTGGGAATTGTACGTACATTGACCTTCTGAGAATTTTGGTTGTTCCACTTAAGATAGGCTGAGTGCTCGTGCAGGCGACCGGGTGTCGTTGGAGGGGGCAAATTTTGAGTGGAGGAGCCAGAGTTCGATTCGAGACACGGCCGAAAGCAGATCGGAAAATGTAGTTAATTATTGAAAAAGCCTTGGCCCTCTAGATGGGTTGTCCATCTAGCGGGGTTAAAAGAGACATGTAAAATGAAAGTAATCTAGAAGTTGTAGGGGTTTTAGTTTCAGTTTGAAAGTATTTAAAATTTCAGGTTCAGTAGAGTATCTAGTGTATTTTGTGTATCTTGTGTGTTTTGAAAATTATTATGGTGAGTGCCAAACTTTTGTTGTTTTTTTCTAGCACAAATTTCAATTTAATTAGTAGAACTTTGACCGAGGCCTTAACACTAAGTAGCAGGTTAGCAATGTTTTCAAAAGTAAATTGAAGGTTTGAATTTGTTTTAAAGAATTACTTTTCAAATTGATTTGTTCTCTTTTCACAAGATTTGTAGCTGACATGATATTTGACAATTTACTATTTATTTTGTTAAATCCAAATTTAATAAAAATAGAGATCAAAAAACCTGCTGAATAGTAACCATCACAAACTATCATTTTTATTGAAAGTTCCTTGCTCGTAGTATTAGTTGCTGAAATAGGTGTTAAAATAATATATTATAATCTAGGCATTTGAATGAACGTATCCACAATCAAGCTCCCAACCGATCAGGATCTCGTTACGTTCAGTTACAGGAAAGTTTAGTTAATGATTAAAAAAATAGTACATTTTGGCCCAGCCATTACACCACCCTTAAAAGCAATACGCATATTTCTTACCTCTAATAGAACTTTTGAGTGAAATATCAGTTATTAAAAATGGGATTAACATGATTGTAGGCACGATGCTACTGTAATATTTACAATGATGTATACATTTGTTAGCTTATTATATTAATTCAGTCATCTATAAGTTACTGGAATTTAGTAACACTCTGAATAATAATCCGGATTTATGCATCATTAGCCTACATACCTACTGTAACTTTGTTGCATATATTTTTGTCATTGTTGGAGCAGATCAGAGAAATAACTTGCATAATCACAATGTAAGTTATCTTCAATGAACAGCAAGGGAGGAAAAGACAAACCTTGTTATTTCTCTTATCACAATGATTTCGTTTCGGTGCCGGGGGCGTCCTGGTATTCATCGTTCAGGAAGAACTTTCAGATTCATTATATGAAATTGAAGGGGAAACTCTGATGATATGGAGCACATCAGCAAAAATAGAGAATCTTCTGATAAGGGTGACAAAGAGAATACTGTTGCTAAAAAGAGATTGTTTATGAAAGGAGTTGGTTGAAATATTGACAGAGCTCTAATGAGATAAACTTTTCAATGTAAATTGACATTCCTCTAGGAAAAAAATTCCAACTAAGGCATCATAGTCATAGTAATATAACAGAGTAGGATTCACAATGATAACGCATCTGTGTGGCTTTTTGTCCATACGGAATTTCCAAGAGATTCATGCAAGAAATCTCAGTATCCAATCACTGATTCAATTTCTTAGTTAATATCCAAAAATAATAAAATTTTTCGCCACACTGCACAGAAAGCAGCTGTTTTCTGTGCACTAGAGAGATTCGAAAGACGCCATTTACAGGCGGTTTTGCTACTAGCTCCGAAAGAGGGCTCTTTCGGAGCTAGTGCACAGAAAGAGACTGGTAGTTACCTATCTGGCCGCTAGATTGGGCAACAATGCACTGCTTTCTGCACTGCTTTCCGCCGTAGCCTACTTCAGTTCGAATCAGCGATCGCCGCAAACATTCTTATACAATATTTATTATTCTTATTCTCGCAGTGTGGCGAAAAGTATCGTACTCAACTCGCACAGAAAGGTGTTTACGGTATTTGGATAACATATTCCCGGGCTCGGCAAGCCTCGCCCGGGAAACTATCCTCATACCGTTAACACCTACTTTCTGTGCTTGTAGTGTAATGTACTATTTCGCCATACTCGTATGTAATACACAACTTTCCAAGCTAGATTTGCGTTTGGAAAATTGCCGTTTACAGGAGAATCAAAGATCAGCTGTTCTGAATGCGGGAATAATCATTTTGATGATTATTACAGCACTAGTCATCGTCACGATAATTATTACAGCACTGAAAATCCATCCCAGCTGTTTGGAACTCTGACTTATGAATAAACGAGTCGAACGAGCCGCCATGACAGTTCACTGTGTGCGTTTGTTCACTAGTGTTGTGTTGAGGTTATGTTGGCTTCAGTTGATGTCTTCCAAGGTAATTATAATAGGTAATCCTATTCTAATTACCTTGATGTTTTCAGTTGTTTGAGGTTTTAATGAATCCTTCTCAGTCTAGTATGACAAAAAAAATGTACATAATTCGTGTGGAAAAGTTTACAAACTCATAATTAGAGAACATAATTATTCGTTTGTAAAAACGCCTTTTCCAAACTCATTATGTAATATACTATTAATTCACGCTCTCAATGTTTGATATGAGATTTTTCATTCTTCTAATAACGTTATTGTCCAGCTATCACTTCCTATGTAAGTCATGGAATATGCAAAATATATGAAAACTACAAAATAAGGAACTACAGTATAAAAACTACATCCTGCTAACATCTAGTAGTCACCTAATGATCATGACACCTTTTTTTCGAAAGAGGCAAGTAATTGGTGCCACGTAGTCTGATAACGGGGTTTCCCAAGCACACTCAAACTTGAGGGAGCCTCAAATTATGATAGATCAGCTGACATTTTCCATGTTAAGTATGGAAAATTTAAATTGTTAAATGTAAACTTGAGGGATCCACAAATTTGAGTGTGTTTGGAAAAACCGCGCATCAAACTATTAAATATAATATGGTTACTTAAAGAAAACTCTTCTTGAACGTTTTTCATAGCAAAATTCCGACTGGAACCCATACTATTCATTCATTCAAAGAAGAACAATGAAATTATAGTTAGTAGGCTATATAGACATTGTCACATTGATACATATCCAGTGTATCACAACATTATGAAAAGCTGAGCTTCTACATGGGTCATAAAAAACTAATAATCTTGTCTTCTAACGCTTCATTGATAATATATTTGTATCTTTCATGAATAGTGTTAGCAACTCATTGTTGGGGATGAGAGAAAAAGTTGCCTAGATCCATTCTTACATACTATCTTTATGTTGATGAATGATCAACATAATGTCTTTATCTCGATGAACAATCCAGTTTTTCTTTCAAATCGACCACTTTTTTCCACAGCGCACGCTACTTGGGATGGAAAGCGGGTGTTTGAGGGACGCCTGAAGTGAGAATGTATGTCAATGGACAAGTTAACACAGAGTTGAGATGGAACAACAGGAGTAAAATGCGTTGGAAGAACAAGTGCCGAAGTAAGTTGTTCCTGTTCGAATGTAATGTGTTTGTTGGTGGTGGAGGGGGGAACGACGTAGTTCGAACGTATTGAGATTGTAATGGGGTCAGTTGGATTGGTCGTCCCCCATTTTCAAACGTTCAGAATTCCCTTCTGTTCATCTGCTACACTCTTTGGCCTTGTAGTCTGCATTATTTTTCAGCCTCCACCCTTCTTTCCCCATTCATCTCTTTCGCTTTGCCGCGCGGTAACTCATTTGTTTTTCCAGCACGCCCCGCTTCTCAATCACTTTCTTTTTATTTTCCTGACCGCTCTCGCTTTTCGACCGTAATTTACACGTTCTCTCCGACTGTTTTTTACAATCGCTCTCTTCTCCCTTCCTGACGATTTATCGAGCAGATTCTTCTGCCTGATACTCGGCCGCAATTGATTCCAGTTACTATGACGATATCGCAACTGTTCTGTATTTACCAAGTCAACATTGGTGAGTTGAGCTATTGGATTGGTTACTATTATAAAGACTGTATGATTAGCCTATCTTTAGCCTTTACAGTCTGTTTAGTTGAAATATTCAGGTTACTCGTTTTAAAGTATCAAGTCTTTTTGTAATATTAGTAAAAGAGATTCATCAATGACTTTCACAGAACTCAGAAATTCCATACTCCATGGTAGTATAATTATCTCTATTAAGGGAGTAGACAAACAAAACCTTTAGATAAGAAAGTAATGAGAGATTTCTATAAGAAGAAGAAGAATAATAAGAAGTCATGAGATATTTCTATATCTTGATATTATTTTCATCCAGATGACCTTTCTTTGGCACTCATAGCCTATTGTTATACAGAATGAATGAATAATATATGGAGATAAGAAATGAAACATTTTTGGATTTATGATTTAATTTTATTATCTTCGATTGTTCTACCGATCTCAAACATAGCCGCTTAGTAGTCATCAAATGAAACAAAGAAATCTTCAAGCACCTTATAATACGGTTATTTAAGGAATTATATAATTTTTTATCCATATCTATAAAAGCGAAATGGCACTCATTCATTCATTCACTCACTCATCAGCATAACTAATAAACTAGCGAACCGAATGCATTCAAATTTTTGCAGGCATGTTCAGTTGGACTGTTAGACGCGTACGAAGAAAGGATTTTTAAAACTTCATGAGTATACGCCAAATATTTGAGTTTTTGTATAGTTTTTCGGCGTTTTCTTAATTTCTTCTAGAACCAATCGGTAGAAAATGTTGATATCTGGTGGGCAGGTTCAGCTGAGGTCTAAAAATGTTGTGTTGAAATATCTATGAAATCCGTTCTAGATTACGCCAGTTTAATAAATTTTTTCGAAATTGTAGATGTATTGCCGGTTCATATCTTCCGCCTCGATACGACCAATCCTTACTGTAAATTCAATGTTTCAGCGAGATTAAAGATAAACTAATTTGGAAGATATTGAATCAAGTTTCAAACTATGTCCGATACACTTCCCAAGGTTACGCTCAATATTAGCATTATTTACTAATTCCTGAATTTTCGGAGTTTTTCCTAGATTTTTCGAGTACCAATTGGCAGAGAATGTTGGAATTTGGTGAACAGGTCCAGATTAGGGCTAGAAATGCTGTGTTCAATAAATTTCGAGACCCCCTCCAAGGTTACGCCAGTAAATTGCTTTTCCAATGTTTGGAATCTGCATCACTTTCGTTTATTCCACGGAAACTACTAAACTCAATAATTTCAAGTCTTGAAGCTTTAAAAATAACAATCAAGTACCCTTTTTAATAAAATATTTTTATTTCACACAACATGTTTCTGCCATATAGCCATTTTCAAATGTAAATGGCCATCGCAGGATATACATTTTAAAAAAGTTAGCCCTACGAGGAAATAAGTATTATACGTTCAAGTCATATACCCAGGTTGAGCTGAGGTAATAGAACAACTAGTTCAGAACGATTACTGGAAAGAAGCCTGAAAGGTAATTGCAGGCGAGCGAAGTGAGCCTTTTCGTCTCAGCTGACACAGATACAGGTTTTGCAGGGGAGTGAAGCCTGTTTGACTCACTGACACTGCTGATACTGATACTATAATTTTAAAAGGTTTGTATACAAAGGTATTTTTAATTTTTGTGTCAATTTATGAACAAGGATTCATAGTTTGTAAAATGATTAATTGAACAAAAATAATATTTATGAACGTTATCACCTTCTTATTGCTAACTCAATTGAATATTTTTTTCTTAAAATCCAAATGCACATGATCGTGCCAATAAATCAATTGTGACTCCTCGACTGTAAGATGGAAACAGAGATCATAAACTTTTGATTGAAGAAATAGAGATATCACCTCACATATTTTAATTATTAACGTCTTGTCAACTGAACCGGATATCCATTCACCTGCTCTTGCATGAATAGATAGTCATACTCTGCATTTTGTAGGTCAAACTTTGAAGATATTTTGTATTTCCTGAGAACACTGCCAACCATTGTTTTCATGGATAGCATAGCAAACGCATGACCTGTAATGTTGAGAGATACTGTTATATTCAAATAATACAAGTTATTTATGCCAAGTTACAGATTATGATAAAAGATTGTATCAATAATGATGAATTCTATTGAGGTAAAAGCACCAGTAGTGGCCATGTTTAAGGAATTTTTTATTGTTCATGCCGAATTGTGGGACCATATTATCAGCTATCTCATCCAAAACTCAAAAAGAATGTAGCCCAGCTCCTTCCTGATTGACCTATTCCTTGAAAAGGCGAATGTGCCAATTCACAAATGAATTATTAAATTTTTCGTCAAACTCAATTTTGATTCTAAAGTGGCCATCAGTAGTGGCCAGGCACTTATCCTATAGTGGCCACATGATGTTTTATGCTCATTGACGATTCAATTTCTCAAGCTGATTGTTGGAATTATTCAAGTAAGCTAATTTTTCATTTCAGACATTGATAATAAGACGCCAGAAATAATAATAGGTTATATTAAAATGAGTTGATTTGGTAATGCATTGTTGTTGGTTACAAGCCACTAGAAAAGTGAGGTTAAACCATAAAACAGACGTTTTAAAGTTATTTTTCCTCTGTAACATATTTGAAACAGTCTTAGGAGAACATAGATTCAAATTACATCAACTTTTACAACAATATCTACAACACCTACAACAATTTGTATTGGGTGGCCACTACTAGATTATTCACAGTTTGTTGCTCTAGTAGTGGCCAGTCAGCTTTTACGTCAAAATATCAACTGTATTTGGCTAGAAACCGTCTGAGACATTCTAGGGAATGATTATAAAACCAGAAATAGCGAAATTTACAGATTTTCTAGTCATAATACAACAATTTGTCTACATGCCTTCTTACTGAAACGGCTAAGAGGAAACTGAACTTCTTACTGAAACCACGTATTCGGGTGAAATAGCGACAATGAATCTCTCTCAAGAATCTCTAATGATGCTCTGCGAGCTCCCACTTGAACTATTTAGCTGATGCTAAATAGTATGAGCTAGGGCTCTATAAAAAGGGGGTAGACACACGGTCCGCCATTCTGTGGTCAACTTTTAGCGCCAGGTTTGAATTCATTCAATTCGACAGTCAAACATATGATTAATGATAGAAATTATGTTAGAAAAAAATAATACTCACTTCACAGAGCATCGAATCTCCAGTCTGGCAATTTTTAAGTCAAAATTTTAACCTTCATTAAATCTTCCTGCATCTGGCAAATTTGTATTTTTTTAATTTCAGTTTTATAATAGAATGGTTATATTTTTTGCAATTTGATGCTAAGCAATATGAACCATTTTATATGACAAATTAACCTCCAAGATTTCAAAACAATAACTTAATTCATTTGCTCAACTTGATAAACATCTGTTGATCGTCTCTATCATCAAAAATATTTATGTGAATTCAAACCTGGCGCTAAAATTTCACCACAGAATGGTGGAACGTGCGTCTACCCCCTTTTTATAGAGCCCTAGTATGAGCTAAGTCTCTAGCAGGTTTAGAACCCATTTGAAGGCGTCAAGTCCGTATTTTAAAGAAAAAACTATTTGAGTGGCCACTCCTGGTGCTTTTCCCTTATATTTTTGTTATAGTTTCACATACTATTATACTTTTGGTATAGTTTTACATGGAGGTTTTACAAAAAAGGTAGTATGTGAAAGGTAGTTTATTTCCCAAATAGCTTGAACACGATTTAAATGAATTTTGGAAATGGCAATGAAAGTCTGATGATGATAACAAAAAACTCATTATCCAAACAGATAACTGATTATAAAAAAGTCAATATATTAAAAGACTTAACATAATATAATAAATTATGTATGTTACCGTATCAACAACTATTTTTTTATTATGGATAACTAATAAGATAAAGAATCCCTCCTTTGGGAGATTGAATGTCGTTTGTAAAGACAGTTGATCGTTTCTCGTCTCAGGAGGTATAGTAATTGTTGCATTACCATCTAACTGATTAACTGCATGTTATTCAGAAGTGTTCTGCGCCGCCAATTGGTTGCGGAAACTGGCTTATAGTTGATAGGATCAACGTGCTAACCACACGTTAATTCTATCCTGTTTGATGATTATTTGCTTGCTGTATGGTCTGTCCGGTCGGGGGGGGGGGGGGTTACTGGCGGGGTGGAGGGGGCGGCTTCGGCTCCGCCAGTGTTAATACAGCCATTGGCCGGGCTGGGGCCGTTTCCCGTCGTGCCGGGGTGTCTTCTTGGCTTGGACGTGCTGTATAGTAAAATTGTGAACTTGAAACTAGCAACCAGCTGGTAGGCCTTGGCCCTTCATGGGCTGTTGAGCCATACATATATACAATAAGATAAAGAAAGTGGCAGTTTTTTTCAGGGTGGTATACTCTATGATACCATTACAACATTACAACAACAGAAGAGCCTAGACAAAATTATATTAATATTGGTTGAGTAGACGTTTCTTATTAAGTGTGGCCTTAGTCAATGGGATAGTTCTATTCTTACAATTTCATAATAACACAATATCTCAGTTCGACCTATCATTGGAAAATAAAGTTTCTTATACAAAAACTTTTTTTTTGAAGTGAAGAAATTATCTGTTCTATATTCCATATTGGTTTATATTACTGTATTGATTCTATTCCCTTTCTATTAAATAGACTATTCTCTTTATTAAATGGATATTCCATCAACTTTTGTCAATAGTTCAAAGTCGATTCATTCATTAAAATGATTTAATTCGCTATTTTAATAATAAATTCTCAATAATTTTTAATTCCATTTGTTTCAGTACAGCAGCTGTTGGTGTGAGTACTGAATAATACTAATAATAAAAAAATGATATAACTATGATAACATACGAATTTGGAATTATTTTTGATAGATTAAGAATGTCTCTGCATTTATACAGTAGTGTTGAATTTAATAATTTTAACTTACCTGGACAGTTTCTAGCCCCATATCCAAAAGGAAGATAGCTGAATTTAGGCCTTTTGGCAACCTCTTCTGGAAGAAAGTGGTCGGGGTAGAATTCTTCAGGCCTTTTCCAAAACCGTGGATCATGATGTATGGCATGGAAGGAGATTTGAATCGACGTACTTGAAGGTAGAATCAGGTCTCCTGTGAAAAATTGAACGGTTTGAAATCATCAAACAGTATATTCCATTGATGAGATCAAAAAATCAAATACCGTTTTTTAAAACTTTAAAAGTATTATTCCTCACAGACATGTTTCGAGCTTAAGCCCATTCTCAATGTGATTATTAATAATATCAATTTATAATATTAATTATTATTAATAATATTATTATTAATAATCACATTAAAAATGGGCTTAAGCTCGAAACATGTCTGGGAAAAATAATACTTTTAAAGTTTTAAAAGGGTATTTGATTTTTTCATTTTATTCATCAATTATTCTAAATAGCCCTATGTTGAAAGTTTAATTTTCTGTAGAGTCCATGTTTACAAGAATCGTGTTTATTTATAGATATTTTTCGTTTGTTTCTTGTTCCTATTTGTTTGTTTCTTTCACAAACTGTTTTGTTTTGTTTACGATTATTTACAAGAAATTTCAAGTGAAGAAGTAGAAAGTAACTGGTAGGTAGATGAATGATTTAATTTCTATTTTTTACCAATATCAAGGTCCTTCTCAAGTTTTCGCGCTACCACGGGAACTGAAAATAATCGTAGAACCTCTTTCAAAACCATCTCTAAATATTTAAGGGAAGAGAGGGTATGAATTGTGAACTCTCCATCTCCAACGACGCTCACAATCTCTTGATGAACTTTTTCCTGGATATCAGGATGGGTTCCCAGAAGCATGAACGTGTAGGCAGTTGCCACTCTTGTAGTATCGGAACCCTAAAAATTTCAAAATATATTTAAATTCATTGATAATCTTATAATTATCAATGATATATTGTGGTATTATTGATCCAGCAAGTACCTGTTCCCAAATATTCGTCAGTTGACTATAGTCATGGCTTCCTTTAATAGAAGCTATGCTATATTAAAGGAAGCTATGCTATAGTCCATTCACCATGGCTTGAGACGAGATAAACAAAAGCTCTGCATGTGTGTGTGTGTGCGACTGGATTGGCTTCGTTTTAACCACGACATAAACAAGTCACAGCAATGCCGAGATCCCGAATTTTGTTGTCTGGATTGTAACCAAAACATTGACACAAAAAAAATATTGTTTGTTCATTTTAGTTTTATGCAGTAGAGATACAACCAAAAGAATCAATTTCCCAATGTGTATGTATAGAAAAGATTACTTGAAGATACTTATTCTGAATTGCCTACAACAGAATTCGGGAGATATTTCATGCAGAGATTTTGTTTATCGCGTCTCAAGCCATCGTGAATGGACAATAGAAGTTGGTTCCAATTTTCAATATTAAACTTTTCCAATCTATTTTCGCTTCATCTCCCAAATTAGTCCACCTATAATCTTGCTGAACCATTGAATTCACAGTAAAAAGATTGGTCGTATGAAGGAGGAAGATATGCAACCCGCAACATCTACTATTTTGAAAATACTGGCGTAACCTTGATCAAATTTCAATAATATTTTAATTTTTAACACAACATTTCTAGACTTTAGACAAACCTCTCCACAAAATTTCAACATTTTCTGCCGATTGGTTCTCGAAAAATTTGAGAAAACGCAGAAAACCCATAGAAAAATGCATATATTGGGCGTATTCTTGAGAATTTTTGAGAATCCGTTCTTAGCGCGCGTCTAAACGTCCAACTGAATATGCCAGCCAAATTTGAACACATTCGTTTCAGTGGATTTTTAGTTCTAGTGATGAATGATTTAGTCAGTCAGCCAGTGCCATTTCGCTTTTATAGATATAAGTGAAAACTTTTTTATTAGGGCTACTAATGTGCAATAAGAAATCAAGGTATGATTTTCAAGTGAATAATATCCACTTGATTTATTATATAGACTATCATTATAGAAGCCATCCTAATAACAAACAGAACGTTTATAATAATATAGTTATGTTAATAGTGTTATGATGGCTAGAGCAGCGCAACTCGAGCTGTCTCTCGAGAATGCTACCTTCAGGGATTCAAGATAACGTGAATAGATATAATAATAAGCTAAAGATATAAAAATTCTGTGCTTACCGCAATGAAAGTGTCAATAGTTAGCGTAGTCAGATCATCAACAGTCATGTTCTTGAAGTGTTCAATAATAGTATCTAGATAAATTGTTCTTTTACCATCAAATCCATCAACTGAAAAATAGAAGAATAGATGCTTTAACTATTTTTTTTTCATTTTCAAGGAAACAAGTCTGTCAAAATTATCACTGTATACTGTATAGCAATGAATATGCTATTATGGACTTACCTTACTTTATGATTATATTAAAACTGGAAAAAGTTATTCTGATTAGTCTTTACCTCACCTTGATTCTTCAAATCCTTCTCTTGATTTCTTCTCTTCCTCTCAATGATCACCTGAAAGATAGAATGTGATTTTGATTCTCAAATTAAGATGGAACTTCGATCAAAATGGGTCGTTACTTCATTTATACTAGGAATGTGAGATGTATGATTTTTATGCGTTTCAAACTCATCGAGTTTTCCAATTAACTGAATGAACATGTCTTATCTCCATATCATATCTTTATTCATATCTATATCATATTGTTATCAAAAAAGACAATAACACACAAATTAATCTCAATTTTCATATCGGATCAGATAAGCGCATATTAGTAAAATATGAATGAATAAAAATTAAAAATCCATTCGAAAAAATTGAAGTTTAAAAATATCATTGGAAATGTAAAATATTATTATTGATAATAAGTGATTTGATAAAGTTTCTAAAGGTACTCGATTTTTGGTTTTGTTCATTAGTTTGAAGTAGCCCCAAGTGTGAATCCTAATTATGTAGTACAATATTATTATTATTAATAACGAATATTATTATTATTATAGTACAATATGATATAAAAACTGGGAAATGATAGCCTAACCATATGAAATGTTATAAAGGATAAAACAAATGAGTTGAAGTTATACAATATTTCACGTCATTTTCATTTTTGTAACGGTTTAATTTCCATCATCACTTTTTCATCACCCACTTACAGCTCTAGGGCTCATTTGAGCATTTCTCCCGATAAAATAATTATACTCACTAGTTTAGCAAATTCCAGATTCGGTTCGATGATATCATTTAGTTTTCTTGACATTTTAGAATTGAAAATCCAGTCTAACTTGTAATGCAGGTTGTAAATTCGTTGTTGAATTATTCTCACTGATCTGGAAAATTAAACGAAATCAATGGGAAGAATTGGGAATTTTCATCATAGACAATATCCCATTTCTTGTCAATAGATTGACAAGGATGGATATTCTTTATCATTAAATTATGGTAGTAGAATATTATATTGTTTGATAGATAGATAGTTCGATTGGATACTCACTCAACTACCCTACTGGCGAAATTGTTATGTTTGTCATGCTGTACATTGCATTCGACACCCATAAGAGTACCTGGAAAAACAAGATGAGGAGAATTGTGAATCATTAACTCATTTTAGGCTGCTCGAATGTTCAAACTTGAGAAATTTATGAGCCAGGAAATATTTCATGATCTTGAATTCTATTCATAAATCTAGTAATGTTCGATCCTAAGGGTGTATTCATTAATAAGGGTAAAAATTTGAAGATGAAAATGAAGATATCACAAAAGTTGATATTCATGAATGAGCAGTAGTAATCAAACACAATGGAATCAGTGAAATTGAGCAATGAATTTATCAAAACAATTTATCACATCAAGTTGGGTCAGTATTCAGCTTTCAACTCTTGTCTCCTTCCCCAAGCTCGAGCTTGCTCTTTTGGGGAAGTAGTTCCTTATGTTTATTTGCAATTCTTATTGAACCATTTTGCTGTTCTATTTGTACAATGTGAATTATTATAATGCTTTATCAAGGAATAAAAAACCACTATCATTGCACCCTAATGACATAATATGATCCAATATTGGAATAGTTGAACAATATTCTTTACACTGACATCATCATTAAAAATTACTGATACTGTCTTGAAAAAATTCAACCAACTTCTGTCAACTCAAATGTTCCAGTAATAAAATAATAAATAAGAGTGCCTTAGTATAATCTACTAAAATCAAGAAGTAGTTCGTACTTACAGCACAGGATATCCAAAGTACACTTTGCCGTATACTCTCCAATATCAAAAGTCGGCTTATCCACTTCTTTTTCCAATTGTTGAACAAGGACGGTACTCTGCTCATCAAATGTTATCAGAAAACTCTCTAATAGTTTGTGATGGAAGGTTGGGTTTATGATTCTCCTGAGAGTTTTCCATTTTCTACCCGATGCTATGAATAACCCATCTGAATACGATTTAAAAAACTGATAAGATGGATCTTTCCTTGTTCCGTACTCACTACTCAGGACGGCCTGTAATTCAATCGAAATACATCTCAATATTCCACTCTTTAATAGAAATTTTGCACTTTATACATGTTGTATTCTTGTTATTTTCACCTCTTGGCAATTTTAGGCATTTTACATTCAATTTTGTATAATATAGTTTGCATAATCAAAAAAATTATCTTTTGTGAATAACTTAATACTTTTTCAGTTCATACCAAAACAAATTAATATTAGCCTACTTAGAGAAAACCATTGTCATGAAATCAACATACTTCATTGAATTAATGAACGAGTATTATAATAGTAATTTTTATTTCATCTGTCCCATCAATTTTTCCACATAACAATCACTTAACTAATCTTGACTTTATTCTATTTTTCTAATATTTGCTCATCAGAGAGCAATATGCTGTTGAAGCAGAGCTAATATACATTCAAATATACATTTAATCTTCTTTTAACAACCAGAGAAAATTACAAAAGTAACATTCTCTCCTATCCCTAAACCATTTATAATGACTGCAATAGGCCATTGACGCCTATACAGTGTTGTGTAACATTGTAACTTTGTTGACAATAAATGAATTTCAATTTCAAAAGAGCTTACCCACTCTATTTCACCCGATATATAACTCTTTATCAGTTGGATAACATGAGATTTCTGCACTGAGGAAAATGGCATCAAGCTTTTTAGCAAAACTGGTTTGCTAAAAATATTTTACTCATTCCAGCGAGAATATTGTTGAAACTCGAGTTCCTCATCCCCAATTCAGGTAATCGATATTTATGAAACAGCAAAATTATTTCCGCTAACACCATTTGGCTAAAATAGATATAACTACTTCACGACATCATGCAAATTGATTCCTCAAACTGCGAGAATCTATTTTACTAGATTTAAATAACGCTATTTAGTCACAGTTGTAATTTTGAAAATTGTAATGAAAATTAGGCTACTTCTCACCCCAATATATTTCGGCTCTGCAAGATTCACCCAGAGATGCGGACCTAGCCAAACTCTGAGAATTGGACCATAAGTCTTCAATAATTCCTTTTGAATATTCATGACACCTGAAAAAAATTAGTTTACAATATCACTATCATCAGTATCAAATCAGAACTTCGATGCTTCCAATGGGCCTATTTGATTTCTAAGCTGATTCTATATGTAAATTAATTTTCCTTGAATTCTCATGAGAACACTAAAACTTATAAAATTGAAAATTTGAAAAACTTAAGGGGGGGAGGGAAATGGAAATTGACAATAATAAGTAATCTGTTAACATAACTCGGAATATGATTACTATACCTCGGTAGCAAAACATTTTAGGAGACATAGTACTGAGAATTAGAATTTTTTCCAGTATATTATTCTCCAATTTAATGTCAAAAAGCCATTCAGTTTGTCGCTCTATTCCAGGAACACTTTGTAGGCTATATCTATATACTACTCTACTGTATAGCCTACTTTCCAGTTCAATAACATCATTTGAACTTGGAGTAACGGATTCAACTTCCAACATCAGCACTTACGCTATTGCTCATCGACACAATGTGATAAATAATAATAGTACTGTAATTAAAAAATATATAATATGATAACTTGTAAGCTTAATGGGCTAAAGAACTCGCGTCTGTGTCTTGAAGTTGACTCATGGCTTTGATAACTTTATGATTGAATTTTGCAGTCAAGTCCACTTGATCAAGTTTGTTGATGCGTCGGATGCCCCGAATAGTCAGAATAGGAGCCAGAAATCATAATTAAAACTATATTAGAACAATACTGAATACTTCTTTTTGTGATTATTTAGGAATTATGAACGGTATAAAAATTTTGATGTATAGTTTTCATTTGTTGTTATCCGCGAATACGCTGCAGCCAATGCACTGCAAAAGATGACAGAGAAACTGAACAATTCTAAAAAATTTAAAAATATGCATGTAATAAAATTTCATATTTTTTTGCTGAAACTCATCCATACTATATTGAAACTTTGTTTAGATATAGACTTGTATTGATCGAATTTTGTATTGATTTAAATAAACTTTTGTAAATTCTTAAATGTATGAAATTGTTCAAAAATTGAATTTTTTCTAATAGTTCAGTAATAATTATAACATTCCTCAAATCCCATAGTTGAGGACGGGTGACATATTATTAGTTTGATTTATCAAAGAATGGAAGAGAAATGGAACAGCTTTTTTTAGTAAAAATACAAGATAATGTCGAATGGTAGAATAATTCAATTGCCGCCTCATTTCAGTTGTTCTGATAAAACAACTAATAGACTCCTATTATTTCAAACAACTTGGCTGCAAAAATTCACGGAGAGTGATAATTATTTAATATTTGTTCTAACAAAACTCTCATGTTTTAATATCTTTCTCATTTTATGATTTATAATTGTTTGCCTACCTACTAAATCTAATTAGAAATATTGGTTTCTATTTTCTATATTTTATTATTTTGCAATTGAATGAATATCTATAGTTTTGAAACGGGAAAAATTGAAAATGGTCTCTTTGATAGAAAATTTGGTTTAGTGAGGAATGCTGTTCTTGTATGGTCTAGGAAAACCCGTAGAAAAACTGAATGGTACTTCAAAAGTGTGTTTTCATCATTCAAAAGTTGCAGCAACTGCACATACTGGCATTGTGGCTATACTATTACCGAAGACATAGTTGTTACTTGGACATAGTTGTATGTTTCGTCTATGCTATTATACTACATCATATTGAAAACCAAAAATTCAAATAAGGGAGAACACACTTGCTAACTACTAACAGGCAGTGCAGTATGGCAGTATGCAATTGCGGCCACGCAGAGGTGTTGCTTAGTGCAGTAGGTTGCGTTGCATTGCAACCGTAGAACTATAGTCCGCGCAATCTAAGTTGACTGTTTTTCTCTTCACCCGGGAAATAGCTGCGTTGCCAGATTGTGTGAAACTGTAACATCTTTCAATTCGCGATTGAACTCCATATATTATAAACGTAGAATTTTATCCCTGATATGCCAGTAGTATTAAAAAAGTTCCTGGGTAGAAGAATTCAAAGGAAATTTGATTTTTTTGAAAAAATTTAAAAATTGCGGAAATATCACTTTTTTGTATATCACTTCTCTCACAATCATGGGTTGTAGTAAAAATAAAGTTTTTTATTAAAAATGACAAGGAGAATTCAAGCTTTCTAATGGTTCTTGAATTTCCCATATCAGACCAATAATTAAGTTTCAATTAATGAATATGTTTGTCAATGTCGAGTCTACTCGAACAGAAAACATGAAATTTTCGATGATCTAGAAACTTTTTTGTTTGAGAAGATAAGTGGATAAACTTTTGTTTGAAGATAAGTGGGTGGTGAAAGCGAGAAAATTGCTCAAAAACAATTGAAATTATTTTTCCAAATGTCGAAAATAGTCGGAAGATCGTAATTTGGCCTCTCAAGAGTTTCAAAGTAAGGAGAGCGGTATATGAATGAATCATATGTATGTTGAAGATTGGAGTTATTGAAACTAATCGACTTGGATATTTGAGCTGCGAACAGCTGGTTTATCATAAAAATAGTGAGTTTTACAACAGCGCGTGATTTTTCCGAAGCTACGCTGTCACTTTTAACATTCAGTTGAATGTGTTTGCGTTAGGAGAAGTTTCAATTTCACGCAAAATGACTATTAGATTGCGCCGACTATAAAGCCGACTGCGTGTGATATTGATCGCATTTCGTATTGAATTTGATAGAATTTTGTACGTGGTAAGAGGTATTCTAAAATAATGTGAAGAATGAAAAGGCAGTTGAGCCATGGACAAACATTGTAGAGCTTCAATCTCTTCAAGTGTGGAATTCTTTCAATGGTACAGTATTTCCAATCGGATAAATAGAATAAATTAATAGAAAGAATAATTTAATAAATAAATTTAAATAATTTTATAAATAGAATAATTTAATAAATAATTAGATAATCATTAATAAACAAAAATCTCAATAAGAATATTGGGAAAATGATCAAGGTGAAATAATTCAAATTCACCGCCTTCTGTCAAGCTGACTGAATAAATAGACTCCTATCACATGTTTGAAAATAATATTAACATAATATTATGATTCCAAATGAAAAGTTTTCTTGATTTGAAAACAGCTGATTTTTGAAAAGTATTCTTAATTTGATTCCATCAGCTGTTATATTCTCAGAAAAAATTATTTATTCACAATATCATATGACAATTTTCCAGCCATGATTATTGTGTTGAAATATAATAGATACGAGAGTAGATATAGATATATTGTTGCTAAGAACTTATCCTTTTTTCGTCTGAAAAAGGGTGAAGGAGTCTGTCGATTTCATCGTCCAACATACGTGTTCTGTATAAATGTTCGAAGAATATGACGTGTTTTGAAAATGAAGTTAATTTATTGAGGCGTTCAAAAGTGATTATCGAACATACAAACGAACAGACGGACAACGACTTTGGCGTTGAGTCAAAAGTAAGAACTCGCTAACGCTCGTTCAAATATTAATTTTTCATATTAAATAATTTTCTCAATACCTTTTATATTGAGACCAAAAAATAAATGAGCGTTTCCGATGAGAAGTAATGTCGGAGGACCTGGAATCTGCGATATCATTGCTGTAATTCGTCTCATTCTTCTCACATGCAAAGTTACAATAGTAGCTAATGAGATGATAAGCAGATGAAGAAAAATCATGATGAACTTATTTTCCAACACAGTCATCCATTCTGCTGCAATATAAGAAAAATCAGTGTGAAAACGTTACATTGATTGCATAATGTAGAATTAAACTGAAAAAATAATCTAGTCCTGACATCTGAGTTTTTTACACAAGCTATTCACTCTGAGTTCCTCTATTTTATATTTCCAGTGACATAACTAAATAATTCAGAGATTGTCTGGGTTTTAGGATTATGTACGTCTTCCTAATGGTCTTTTCATCTCTAGCCATTCGATAGGGTGAGGAATTGACTCACGACACACAAGGTAATTCACAAGTTTGTATTTCCAGCGTGATTGAAACTAGCATTATTATTATTATATCTTAATATTATCATCTATTGAATTCAAATTTTTTTAAACTTCTTCATTCAATTGAATTACTTGATCAGGCCGGTCTTACCTGATAATATTTTTCTAGCACATATTTGATGAAATTAAAATAGAACTACGAAATCATATTTTCATAATAATTATGATCTCATATGCACTAGAAAATATCACGCATACTATCATAGGATACTAAGAATACACTGAATGTAGTATTCTAGTATCAATGTAAATATTATCGCGTAATACCTGCTTTAGTGATAAATCACGAACCCTTCTTACCTCTAAGGTAAACTTCATACATATATACATTCACACAGTTACATTTCGAGTAATTCGTCATCCAAATTATCTTATCAGTAACGTTTCAATTCTATTGGTTGAGTTCACAAAAAGTTGAACTTGATATCGCTTTTTTAATCTAAGTTGGAGGTTAGTGAATCGTTCAAATTGAACGATCTTCATCCCATCATTTTTCCTCCTATTCTACTATGGAACCAATTCAAGATTCATATATCTATTATTGGAAATATTGCAGAAGATCAGTAACGGTGATAAACCTGCTTCAGCAAGTTGATCGATTTTTTCAAGTAATCCTGTGATCGATCTATGCCTACTGCTTGAATTTGAAATTAATAGTTGTTACATCAGTATTGACAAAGAACAAAATTCTAAAGGCCTAATAGGCTATAAGAGATACAATGTGTCTGATTTGAGAGTTTCAAAATTTTAATATAGTGACTAAAAAAAGGACCTAATTTATTGCGGATCCCAAATAATATGTAGTCAACAGATACAAGATTAACATTTGCTAAAAGAGGAATCTCAATCAATTATTTCTAAGGAAAAATACTAGATGAGATAAGAAATTCATGCAAGAAGAGAGTCATCAATTATTCATAGAAGCTAAGAATTCACAATCAATCAGAGCGCAATAATAAAATTTTTCCTCAACTTTGTACACAACTATGGATTATACACATTTTTTTGAGATTATATTGAATTGAATAGAATAATAATATATATATATATATCCTATTGGTCAATAAAAAGTAAACTAAATTGCCTCGAAAAAAATGAAATTCGGTCGAACAACGTTTTATAGGCCTATGTCATTTTTACATCATACATACTTCACACTAAGATCTTCTTGATTCTATCAACTATACAATACATTCATCAAACATACATTGTTAGACATAAAAAATACGTCACTGGATATTATCAATCAATCCAGGATATTATTAATCTTTTGTGCTCTAAAAATTTCTCTTAAATTAAAAAATTTGCAGTCTTTGACTTGTGCTTTGCTGTTTCTGGACATTCTAAATTCAAAATAACTTTTCCGGATCAAAATAACTGTGAACATAGTCAGGAACTTTTACCATGTTTCCTATCTGCGAAACAAGGTTTTGTTGCGAGGTGGAACACCTTTTGGTCTCTCCACCAATAAAGCCATACGCTAATAATAAAGTCAATCAATCAATCAATGAATCATCTTTATTCCTCCAAAATAAGATAACATTACAGATATATTATCATGAAATTGAATGAATGTATCCATATCTAGTATTTAGTACTATATTAGAATTTATATTGATTCATAGTATCTTATATTTCCCGAACTGTGGTAGCTTGTATCACTACACAAGTTGTATTGCATTGCGATTATGTGGAAGACAGGAATGCACGAAAAGCATTAATAATGTGATTAAGACTTTCTGCATTGACACAATCTACACCTATCAACACAGGCTATGCTCATCATACCACTATGTTATATAGTTATATATCATATAATACTTATCCTCTCTTAGGGCTACTGTATTCGTTAAAATTATTCATTAATTTGTGTAAGATAAAAATAGTTTAAAAAAGGGTATTATGGTTTGAATTATTTTCAAGTTTTATATATCATGTCTACAAACTTATTCATACGTTGAACTCACGCACGCGCCCACACGTTCACCTACAACACCAACATAAACAAGGACTACATTGTGTCGACCCCTTCAATTCCACCACCCTCAACACAATAACACTGCAATAAGTATATTGCATTATTGTAGCATGCATCAGTAATCACCCGATCAGACAAGTAGTCGTGATGTCCAGCGATAAAAGAATATGATAATAGAAATATATATTTATATATTCTATTCTCTCTTGTGATGACATTTATTCGCTGTGTCACCCTTCGTCGATTTTGTTTCGAGCATGACGCATACTCTCAACCAGATGATAGAAATGCACACAAATGCACACACGGTTGATTGTGGAATGCTCTCAGCTACCAGCTAGCCTCTAGTCGGATCACTTGCAGCTTCTAAAATAATGGAAGCCCTCCGTCCTAAAACCGAGCATGGACAATATGGACGATATACACGTCCATAGCCTAGTACATGAATCTTCCACAAATTACCTAGTACATCTATCTTCTTCTTCTTCTTACATTCAAGGTTTAGGCTAATGCCTGTTCCGACTCACAAAAAATAATCCTCTCCATCATGATACATTACTATTTAAAAAATAAAGTAAAAAAATATAAAAATACAAAATAACATAAAAAATACACAAAACAAATTGAATATAACGATACTGCCATCTTTTCAATGGCCTACCAATATCTCTTTTTCCTATTGGCTGATAAATCTTCAATGGTACTCTTTCGGCTGGCATTCTTCTTACTTGTTCTCTCCACTGATTTCGGTGAAACACTACTTTCTTATTCATATCTATATCTATGAAAGCGAAATGGCACTGACTGACTGACTGATTCATTCATTCATTCATTCATCACCAGAACTAAAAATCCACTGAACCAAATGCGTTCAAATTTGGCAGGCATGTTCAGTTGGACGTTTAGACGCGCGCTAAGAACGGATTTTAGGAACTTTTCAAGGATACGCCAAATATTTGAGTTTTTCTATAGTTTTTCGGCGTTTTCTCAATTTTTTCGAGAACCAATCGGTAGAAAATGTTGATATTTGGTAGGTAGGTGCAGATAAGGTCTAGAAATGTTGTGTTAAGATATTTTTGAATTCCGTTAAGATTACGCCAGTAATCAGGTTTTTCAAAATTGTAGATGTATTGCGGGTTGCATATCTTCCGCCTTGATTCGATTAATCCGTACTGTAAATTCAATGGTTCAGCGAGATTATAGATAAACTAATTTGGAAGATATTGAATCAAGTTTCAAACTATGTCCGTTATATTTCCCAAGGTTACGCTCAATATTAGCGCTTTACTATTTTTCGGAATTTTCAGAGTTTTTCTTGGATTTTTCGAGAAGAAATTGGTAGAAAATGTCGAAATTTGGTGAACAGGTCCAGATTAGGTCTAGAAATGCTGTGTTCAATGATTTTCGAATCCCTTCTGAACGGAATTTGCAGGCGAGCGAAGCAAGCCTGTTTGTCTCAGCTTACACTGACAGAGGTTATGTTGGCGAGCGAAGCGAGCCTGTTTGACTCACTGACACTGCTGATACTGTCGGGGGTCCAGGGGGCAGAGCCCCCTGGCTAGGCGGTGAAGGCGAGCGAAGCGAGCCTGCCGGCTAGTTATATATATATTAAGCTGTTTGCGAATATCTTCATTACGAATGTGGTCCCGCCGGTCACATCCCTTTGTCCTGCGCAAGAACCTCATTTCAGCTGCCTGCACTCTACTTTCCAGCTTCTTTGTAGTGATCCACGATTCACTTCCGTAGAGGAGGATTGGGGCTGCCATCACTTTATAAAACTTCATGATAGTATCTTTCCTGGCCATCTTACCTAGGGTTCTGCTTATAGTCCCACATACAGATTGGAATTTCCCTATTTTTTTCTCGATATCCAAATCATTTTTGAAGCTTATATCGCAACCAAGATAGCAGTATTCGGACACTTGTTCCAATATTTTGCCATTTATCATAATCTTGGATATAGTGGGAAATTTGCCAGTAAAAGCCATTATATTTGTTTTTTCTATGGAAATTTTGAGATCGTAATCTTTACATAGTATACTGAACATAGTTACATAGAACATGAACTGATCTTTGAAGGGCATCTTCAGTTTCTTGTACTATCGACAAGTCATCTGCAAATAACAATGCGTTCAGGTATTGGTCTCTATCTATTTGTATGCCTAAACCTACTTTGCATTTCCATTTTCTGAAAATGTGGTCAATGTAAATGTTAAAAAGAGTAGGTGATAAAATTTACCATTGTCTAACACCTTGATTAATCACCATGTCCTTTAGTCTGATCTTACCTGTATTGATCACAATTTGCGTGTTATTGTATAAAAATTTGATTGTGTTAATGAGATGACTTGGATATCCTTCTTCCCACAGAATTTCCCAAAGCTTAGTGCGATCAACTCTATCGAAAGCCTTTTCAAAGTCAATAAACGCCATATGTGTTTCTGAATTATATTCCCTCCTCTTCTCAATTATTCTTTTAACCGCGAATATAATTGTTATATTATAAAATATAATATTGTCAGAGCATAATCGGCCAACTCTGAATCCATTCTGTTCCTCATTTAGGATTGCTTCTGCAATTCTCTTAACACGGTTATTTGTCATTTTAGAATATATTCTGTAACCGACATTTAATAGACTTATAACTCGGTAGTTTTTGCACTCATTTCTCTTTCCCTTCTTGAAAAGAGAAATCATCTCTGCTTTACGCCATTCTTCTAGCATCTGATGTGTATACCAACACTTTAACAGGTGTAATAGTGTCAACTCTAAGAACAGACCACCATATTTGAAAAGCTCCCCATTCAAACCATCTAATCCAGCAGCTTTCCTGTTCTTCATAGCCTTCAGAGCTTCCTTCAACTCACCCATAGTTATTGGATCTATGGAGCCGCTTTCACAAGATTCTTCTTTCTTTTTTTTTTTGAGGGTGATGTCCACATGGGCTCTTGGGCCTGTGCGTGGGTAATGGGAAGGATGATGATGAGATATGAATGGATCTACTGATTTGGGTGGGTTCCGAACCACCGGGAAGCGATTTTTGAGGCTCATAAATTGAATTCAGAGGAACCGGTCACCAGTACAATGGTGCTGGCAGAGGCACGTCGCTTATCTAACCTCACTGATTAGACGCTCTCTATCACTGGGGCAAACCGCTTCTGGTAGGTCGCTAGGAGATGAATCTTCAGAGTACCAGAGGTTTCTGTTATGCTGCTCCAAATCTTCATCTGATATAATGTTCAATGACATCAGGGGTCAGATCGGCAGTCACCTCCATCTAGACTGTTGCCACAGTAAAACATGTAGACTGTGCTATCTGCGACATGATTCCTATTTTCAGAGCCCTCAACCCCACCCACCTTTCTTCTTCTTCTATTGCTCTGGAACTCTTTCATATCTAGAATGGCTTTTTATATTGACTGAGCTTTTTATTTATTTTCTAATTTTCGGGTAGACAAGACTCATTAGCTGTGGTGAAAGCAACTTGTCTAAGGGAGTAAACCTAAAACAAATCCTGTGTGTCCTGATGCAGTCAGGTGGCGCCCCCACCACTGGACTTGACCTGTGCAGCGCTCGTACCGCGGCCAGGGGATAACTATCATTACTGACAAACTCACAAATAGCCTCGGAAATGAATATCTATTTATTTATTTATTCAAGATAGCACAATAACAACTCACAATAATATTCACTCCTTACTTGACTTGAATACCAATCTGAATGTGTATCACCACACTTGCAATGGGTGTTGAAATACTGTCAATAAACTGGATTTTTAAGAACTTTTCGGCGAACGCCTGTTCTTTCATTCCTTTTTAATCTAATCGTGAGATAAATAATAATTTATCATTTCCTCATAGACTTTCTTCGATCTATTTTTGTTCATAGGTGTTCAGATATTGTCTATGAATGATTTTTTTGCAATTCTCTATTTTGACTGAAGCTTATGCCTTCATAGATAGTTGACTAGCGTCACCATAGAAAATATAAAAAAGAAGAAATAACCAGTAGTATGAGTTTGAATGGAAATAACCAGATTATACTTCAAGTTCTTATGATTGAGATCAGTATCTTTCTAAAATCAAGTGGAATGACAGGAGCAGAGTCAAACAACAATAACTGGTACAAAGTGAACTATCTAGAAAATAGAGCTATTTAGGAACTAACAATCTAAAAGTAGTGATCTAAGTAGTGATAACTGTCAATCGCTCTCACTCAAATCAAATTAACACGGAAGTTTTCATTATTTTCACCTGCTGAGGGTAATAGACAACTTCTGGGTGTATGGGATGAAGGAAAGAATGAGAAATAAAGATGAGTGAATTTTCAGTCTCTGGTAGCCTATGTTATGATATGAAAGCGATTCCATTTCACGTGCGGTTAAATTCGATTAGATTCTTGTACAACAATAAAGTTCTTTTTCAGTAAACTTTAATTTGGTAGAATATGATTATTTCATGTGCAAGCAATCATGTGGCTTCTGAAGAGAAATCATAGAAAGTATCTTAATGATGAGAACATTTCTTCAAGATCAGTATATTGATTAAAACATTCCACTATTAACCATTCATCCATTTAGTACAGAGCATTAATAAAAATATAATTGTGACCAAGGAGGAAATACTAGGCTGAGCGTGTACCATTTCCCTCTAAAAACTTTCTATTGGGAGTTAATGTTGTTTGAACTGAGGTTACGGAAACACAAATTTTAAGATCAGTCAAGACATAATATGTCTACTAATATGACTGATCCCTGCCCTTACATGGATGTTACTAGTCGATCGTCAAAGAGGCTTTCTGAAAATATTTTTGAGGGAAAATGGAATCCTTTTCCTGATATAAGAAACGCTGAGGTTTTCCTGTCAGATGACAAAGAGACCAATGTAAATAGCTGCCACGAAACTTCTCACTCCTATCATGGTAAAATTATAGTTGCGTCGGCCTACAACTTTTCTCGAACATCGTTACATAAAAAATAGGCTTGTGAAATAGGCCATGCTATTCGCCTTCTATCACCTTCTTCGGAAATACTTTCTCCTCCTTCGTCTGTATTTTCCTTGTCTTCCTTCTTTGCAAACAGGAGGGTTCCATTTTGCATCTTGAGCCTAGAAGATTCGTCGGTACGGTGACTTTTCATTTTCAGTCACATATAATACTTTTTGAAAACTCCATTCCAGATCTTTGACATCATGATATCAACATTAATGGTAAAAACATCGTTGTAATATCAGAGCGAAGTCTGTAGAGAGAAAACTCCGCCAACCTTATAGTAGACCTGTCTGATGTAGATTCAATATGGGAGAACGCTTTAGATGGATAGTTTTTTCATAGATACCGTAGTTGGATAAATGACTTTATTTATCCACTCAGTACATTAAATAAGCGATGTGGGCGAAGTTGAGACACAATAGCCCTCTATCTCACAAAACCCACTTCACTGTGTTATAGTAACTCATTGTAGATGAGTTAGCAAGATGATAATTTACTCACTAATGTATCAAGAGCCTTTCCAAGATATCAATCACAATTATTATTGATTATTACATCTTTTTCATATTATATTCAATTTTCAAGATTTAATTATACTCTGTTACAAAGGCCAACAATCCTTATACATAAATTATCATTCAGCTTATCTCTCCACTCTTCATTATTCAGAAAATGAATATTAAAGATAACAAGACATCAAATAAAATCAAGTGAAGAGATATTCTCAATGTTGACTACAAAAATTTAATCTAAAGACAACTCACAATTTATTGCACATAATATTAAATTTCATTGAAGTGACGTCAATCTGGACAATAAATCTCAGTATTTTATGTAGAGATCTGGTTGGTCTGCCAATTTCATGGTAAGTAGCAGAATGAGATCAATGTCAAAATCACTGCATAAACAAGTCAGTAAATTCGATTGCTGTTCTAGACCTACAATGAATTTGTGTTTTAGATCGTCCAGTAGTAACTATATAGGAGTAACCTAACTGAATAGTAGTAGCTATATAGGTGGTACCAAGCTGTATAGTAGTATCTATAGGTATAGGTAGTAGGCTAACTATAGTTATAGGTGGTAAATATATAGGTATTGTGGAAGATACCTGTTTTTCTTGACTGAGAACGTTGAATGAAACCTTGAAAAATTGCATCTTTCATCCGAGCTGTCTGCTTCTTGGGCAATACGTTACGCCGGCATGATCGCATAATTTCCCAAGGGCTAGAGCCAGCGTGATTCCCCACATTTGTCTTCACTTGGATGCGAGTTTCTAGTAGAATAAGCCCCAATGGATTTCATGACTACATGATACAAACATGTTACATAAGGCCATGTTGACGGCTCAGTCATGTTTCTAGTTTCTACCTTCATGTTTGCATAAACAGCGGCTGGACTGCACTGTTTGACTTCGGTCCCATGTCCGGTCTGTCAATATTCGAGACGACATTCAGTCTTGGCCTGTATTGTTGCACAGTGACTGAATCATCAAATGGAATGCGTTAACAGAGATTCAAAGATCGAATGATAGTTCACTTGTGAAGTGATTGAGATCATCCATTCATCTATTACAGCAATGTAGCCTAGATTACAGAATAACTGAATCCGAATGAGAGTTTGTATAAGATGATTTTTGAGTTATTCTTATTCACGAAAAAAGGTGGGGGGCGGAGGAATTTTTATTTCAAATCAAGGAAGACTGTTTGAGGTAGAAGTAATAATCTAATAATAGATGGAATATTGAAATTGATTGAAAATCGATTAGAATGGATGCATTCAAAAAGGCAAAAGGTTTTTTCATTGAATCAAAAAAAAATGATCAAACTGTAACTCTATTCTGGTTCAAAATAGGAAAAGTTAAGTTGATAATCGAATTGAGAAAATTCAGCCTAATTTTTGTTGTTAGAGAAGTTACGTTTGAGATTTGATATTTTTCAAAGTTGAGCTTGCTCTGAAGAAACATTATAACATATTTAATAAATTGTATTTAGTTATATTTTCTGGACTTTGCATATTCAATGAACTTTCCTCCCTCCGTATTGACTTATGATTGCTATTTGAATTTGAATAGAAACGGTCTTTGTTTGAAATGGTGAGATCTATGCGCTATTGTGATGGATCATATTTATGGTATATTTTAGTTTATGAACTATATGATAGCCCCAGTCAATGATGAGATAGTGATTTGTCTGTTAAAATCCTTCAGATGTCTTTTAACGCTATTAGCTTCCGAGATACTTGAATGTACATCAGTCTTATTGGAAGCTGGAGCATATCAGGCTTGAGTGAAAACCAATATGGTCACTGCACTCAGTTGCACTTTTCCTGATTACACTCCATTTTCCACATGTTCCAAATAGATCCGACCAGACTGCAGAAAAAGTATTGAGTTCTAAAAAGTCACTCTTGACTTCCAACAATATGACATGTGGTACTGCATTGTTGATGTGTTCACAGAAACAAGCACAGCGTACTACACAGTAGAAAGGTTCTGTGGAACCTTTGCTACTATGTTTAACATATGTTTAACATCACTGGCGGCTTGTGCCCACGAAACAGGTGGAGTGCTGTACAATAAAAGATACGGTAACTTCACCTGTTTCGTGGGCACGAGCCGCCAGTGCTATTTTATGTTTGCTACTTTGCTACTTTGCTACTACCTGAAGGAACTTCTGCTACTATAAGAGAAAACTTATTCATGAACATGTAACACATTTTCAAGTTGTGTATCAACGCATACGATCTTGTGAGAAATTCAACAGAATCATTCTATTTTTGATCTCTGAACTAGTATTTTACAAGATTATTGAATTTTTATTTTTATTGAATCTTTATTGTTTTTAGAAGATAAGAACTGTGCTGAAGATAAAATGCTGTTCAAGAATTCATTGCAATTGAACGATGAGCCTCAATCACCTATAAAAGTTAATTTTTCTTGAAACTGCTCATGAGTTCAATGACTTTTGAAAGTATTATAAATGCATCAATTAATATGGAATCTACTCTGAAATGTCACAAATTATTCAAGTTCAATCAGTATAGAGTTCATTCGACAATCCTCATTACATTGGATACAATTTATTATTAGAAGAAGCTTTCTTGAAACCAGAAGCAAGAAATACGATTTCCTAGCATGCGTTTTTCTAATGCATTTTTTCTCTTATTGAATTTTCCTTCCCATGCGTTGATTTCTTATTCAAACCTGATATCAATCTACGGAAACAAAAAATCCTAGTCAATTTCACAATTCAGTAGAATGATAATGATATTATAGTACAATTATGAGTCACTCATGATAATCGCTTTAAATTGGCAAAGAGTTTTTTTTTATGAAATTGGAGAATAAAATCCGCTCCATTCTATGATAGCTTGAGAAATTCATGAATAAATAATATCAGCAAACATTGAATAACTGCTGTATTACAAGAAATAAAAATAAAATGTAAGGGATAAGAGCAATAATTCTACCAATATTTTCGTAAAAAAACTATGCTTGAAAACCAATCTCAAAATAAATTAGAATACAGACATGAATTAAACAAATCCAACTATAATGGAATGTATAAACACGCATTCATGAGGCATACCTGCAAAACAATGCAAGTGAAAGTGCGATAGAAAGTACTCCAACAAGAATTGTTTCAAGTTGAACTTCATCAAGAACTCAACAAAGTTGTAATCTGTTCATTAGTTGTTTTTGAGACGGGTCTTCCTGAGGTGCCTTATGTTTATCCGAAGGGTTACTTTGTTGAAGAATGCTGACACAGGGTATGAGTGAGATTGCTTTACCATGTTGAAAGCTCCCCGGAGTTGTACCAGAATAGTGACTTGTGTACCGGTGACGCTATTTGCATTTTGCTGCTCAAGTAGCAAGCGAATCAAACGCGGAGTTTGTTTTGACGTGCTCTGTACATGAGAGACGCACACACTCGCTGCAAACAGAAGTCACAGCAGAATTACGCACAAACGAACGCAGCACGCAGACGCGACTATGTTTCCTGTGTAATTGAAATTCGCTAGCAACAAACACAAGTTGGGTTTCAGCAAGCACGAGCAGACATCCTATTTATTTTTCAAGTTGTACTCGTTGAATATGTGCCGTGAGATTTCTTCACTGAAGCTCTATTACTTTGTTACGTGTATTAATAGTGAATACGAGGCATTTATTTTTATTAATTTCCTTGAGATTTGAATTAATTACACGAATTATGATTTTCTATTCAACAAATTACTCATATTCTAATACTGCACGTAATAATTGATTATTCAATTATTTTAAGAATTCATTCTATCAACAAATGAAACTCTGTCATTGATAACATTGTCATAGAATCCTCTGTAACAATCAAATGATTATGTTTTAGGCATTTTAACAATATTCTAAATATGCAAATATGATGCGAGTTGAGAGCTTGAGAGTGACCTGTGCTCACTGTTTTGATCTAGCACACCGCTCTCACTAGAGTCCTCAAAGAGCTGAGAATCAATGACAGTCATTCCCCAACTGCCAGTTTTACTGTTACAAGTCTGTCCAAGCAAAGAAGACATACTCGCAAGGTGGGAAAATGTTTCCAGCTCGGTCAATATTGGTTTGAAAATTATAGGCTAAATTTGAACCGATATTATCGAGCAGAGTCATTATAGAGCTGGAGTCATTTTCCAATCTTGTCGGAATATCATCTCTGCTTGGACAGAGTATAGTCCTTGTGTTTCTTGTTTAATTATCCTTCATTTATGATCATTCTTGATCCTGCATTATTAATCCTTGATTACTTCATATGAAGTCTAGATAAGTGGTATTTGAGCAATCGAATTGAACATTTCCAGAAGTGATCATACTTTTATTGTAATCCCACTTTTTCAAGTAATTTTACCGGTATTACAGTTGGAGGAAAAACAGCTCTTACTTGGCTATTGACATTCAATGTAGAAGGCTTATTTTAATATTTTTTGCAAAATTGGATTAGTATGCCAATGAAGTTCTATTTACTCTGGACTTGACTTATTTAGCTCAAAGTCTCAATCACTTGAGATGATATTAAAATCAAGGTGTGATTATAAACTATTACTCAAACTCAGTTTGTATGATGAACTGTCTAAAGAAAACAGTGATGAAAGAGAAACAAGGCAACCATTTTAAAGAAGAGAGAAGTACAGTGGATTATCTGGCCATATTATCCTATAGTGTTATAGCGTGATGAAATGATAATTTACTTGAATCTTTGGATATCATAGATTCTCAATATGAGTGAATCGACATCATCCATCTTTCAAAAGAGAAGAGATTAATATAATAAGGAATCAGAATATCCGAGAAATTGAAGAGTAGTAGAGACCTCCTATTCCCAACTTCATCTAGTAAAGATTATTTTCTTCTTATTCCATTCAACAATCATCAATGTACTCGTATTCTCAAGAGTTGATTGTGCTGGATAAGGTCTTGTGTGAATAAACCATCTCTTCTCATTATAATATTATTCTATGAATTCTGCAATGAAAATGGATCCAAGAATAAGAATGCAAAACCAATTGATTGACATAAAGGAATCAGAAATTCACGATTTCTTGATAAGGAGGACGAAATCTCGATAAAAGAGAAATATACATCTCAAGAATAGATTCAAAAATATTCAATTAAAGATGTTTAAGAAAGAGATTATGATCAAGATGATTATAGTTGATTTAGAAATTTGAAATGAAATTGAGAGGTATGATTACGCAAAGCTTCCCCCTCAAATTCTGATAACGTAGTGCTAATTTCAAATCAGAAGCCTTGGAAACTAACACTCCTGCTGATCCCTGCCTCCCACCACCTACCAATCCATCACAGCCTCACAATTAGGGCGTCAACGGGACTGAGATTGATCGCGCGACTCTCGCTCTACTCTGGTCTGCTCTCATATTACAACAGACGATTATTATGTTGCTCATTGGTGTGCGACAGTGTAATAGTAGAAGTCTTCTATCGAGGTGTCAACTTGGCTCATCCAACCAATTAACGCTTTTATAAAATTAGCGGTGGCATAAGTGAAGGTGCATAAGCTAACGCTGTTGAGTACAATGTATAGTATAATACGTATAATGAGTACAAGTAGTACCATATGATATGAGTTGTAGGTGCATGTATAACTTACTATACCGTTGTTTTATAACTTACTATACCGTACTTAATGTACCTCAAGAAGACAGTCAATTGCTAAAAGTCATTCAGATTCAAAATTTTTGAAATTTAATTATTGTACTAATTCATTGAGTGATTGAGTATTGGTCTGGTCATACCTCTAATTTATCACTAGTGATTTAACATGAATTCAAAGAGCTCAATATGTGATTGTTCAATACTTCAATTATTGGATTTGGAATATTCAGAAATCAATAATACTAATCAATAACTGAATGGATACCTATTATATTTACTCATTCTTCTCAATGTATGCAACAATGCATTTTTCAATATTTCTCTCAATGCTTTTTGTTATAGTTTGCTCAATTACTCCTATTTTGAGAGATTTATCAATTTTCTTCACTGAATTCCCTAGGTGTTCTCCAATCAAGATAATACACTTAGAAAAACTGCTTTCATGTAGAGAAGTTATAGCATATTATCGATAAATGAGATACGAAAATAGATAAGAACTGTAATTCTTATGGCCAATTCCGTGACAAAAATCTTTCGAAAAGCTGTATTCAGGGAATAAACTCATTTTCTCACTCTTATGAATCAAACACGATATATTGGAGAAGAAAATTACAGTAAACAAAAATAACGCAAACTTTTGTTAAAGTCCGATCTCTGATCACTGCTCTATATTACCATATTAAACTCTGGAACTATGAAAAATACTTTCTAAAAAAAATTTTTACTCATGCACGTTGCACGTATTCCATTACTTTTTTTATTGCGGATGATGCCCACATGAGCATTTTAGCTTGTGCGTGGGTAATGGTAATGGGTGATGGATAATGATTGTGAAGGTGATTGATGAGGTGAAAAACAGCCATGCCTACTAGGTCTCGAACCCTGACCAGGCAGTGCTAGCGGACTGAAGGTTGCGACGTTCCAGTCCACTGCGCCAACCGGGACGTTTTTTAATAAGATGTACCATTCCCTCATGGTAGTGACGGAAATTTTCAATTCCTTTTATTGTTTTATTAGATTATCATAAAATATTAGCCTAATTTCATTCGAATTGAAACTGGATCACCCCTTTCAAGAGTTGGTCCTCCAAGCAAGCAATATAACCATGACTACGACTCAATACTATAAACTATAGAGACTTTAGAGACTTATTATACAGTTTTTATACTATAAACTAGATCTATGATCATCGTTAACATAGAAGACAATAAACTAACTTACCTGAAATTTCAATATGGGATATAAATAAGGTTAATAGCTTATCTTCTAAAAATGATCTTTGATATTTTCTGGAATTGCAGGTGAGCCGATCACTCTCCTTCAACTACGTAGTTCCAATATCATTCATTTAACATTATCACTTCCATTTGTAAAAACCCCATCACCACATGAAACAGATTCCATCACCATCAGCGAATGACTCAAAAGCGTATCATGGGTGACAGGTGACGACTTGTACAGAATCCAATTTGCATCTACATCAAACTTGATTCATGAACGAAGCAGCTCATCAAATGGAATCAACGAACATTCGAAGAGATTTTCTGCCTGGGAGACTGACTGACATGGGCCCGGAGCAATCAGTCATAAATATAATGGTGAGGTATCGCATGAAACCTCAGTGTCGTACATTATGAGTCTGCCATCAGTCCTTGTTACTTGACACATCAAACACTGAATCTGTCACTGTACAAATGACGTCCATATCTTTCTGACAATAATACGAGATGGACATGTCATTTTATTTATATGCTAATAGAGCTTGGGAGGATTTCGTTCCAATATAATTATTCTTTTTACGTTTCTTTTATCATGGTTATTATTATTGGACATCTGAAAAATACGAAACTTTTCCAGGTATTTTCATTAGTTGAGATTGGAAAAAGACTTTTGGTATAGCACTCGCGGCTCGTGCCCACGGAACAGGTGAAGTGCTGTACAGTAGATACGGACACTTAACCTGTTTTGTGGGCACGAGCCACCAGTGTGGTATAGTGTGTCCAAGCAGAGGCGACATTCTGGTAAGATAGGAAAATGAATCCAGCTCAGTAACTATTGGTTCAGAACTTTTAAACTAGGCTTCAAACTGTAGAAAAAATTCTGGTCTACAATTTTAAACCACAGTTATAATTTTCGAACCAATATTGAACAAGCTGGAATCATTCTCTCATCTTGACAGAATGTTTCCTTCTTTGCTTGGACAGACTATAACATTGACTATTTTTTTGCTACAATATTAATTTATTGGAAATATTCATTAATATTTTCTGTTGCTAACATATCTATGGAAATGTATTGGAAAGTCAAGGCCTATTCATCCGCCTAATGCCACGTGTCTGGAGCTGGCTTGAGAGTATTTACTCATTACTCTGAATAGGGCTAAGACAAATATTCGATAAATGATTATTGACTAGCGACAATAATGAGGACTATCACTAACTTCAGAGCTTCATTCTCTCAATAGTCAAATCTACATTCAATTTTCATCTTTGGAGATCAAATTCAATATTATTTGCATCTCAACTTGAGCAAGACTAAGTTACTTTTTTGGATTTTTGCAGTGTTTACCAAGATTAGTAATTCAATATTGATGAAAATTAGTCACCTTCCAATCCAATTATCATAGCAGCCGTGTTTATCCAGGCACCATCTTGTTTATTTCAAGCAGTAAGTGAGCGGAGGGATGAGAAGAAAGTTAAATGGATTAGTCTTTTTTGCGGCAATGTACGGTTGCAACTCTCGATGGCTGACCAAGGTTGAACCCAGTGGTATTTTCCAGCCGTTAAAGGCTGGCCGTTTTTCCCTACGACTGGCCATAACAGCACTTAGCCCTACATTAGCTATATTGATACGGAAAGGGCTCTGGAAAAACAGAAGGGGCAGCTGACTTCTCCCTCACCATGCACTTCTCATAATTACGTTTAACATAAGTTGATCCAACAGTCTTCAGCTCCAACTTCGACAAGCTATAAAACAGCCCCTTTCACGTGAAATGTTTGACTTGGGCTCACGTTAAGAAACTTTCTTGATTGCAAGCAGGATCTTAGTTCAGGACTTCTTTTTGAAATCATTATCAGCCTATCATTACAGTTCCAAGTTCCGACAATAGGGCAATGGGAAAGGTCTACGTGGTTTGAGAATTGATGCGCAATTTCTTAAAAATTTCCTTGAAGAAAATTATAAAATTTATTTAATAAGAAAAAAGTTTGTTTGTAGCAGTATGAAACTGGTGAATAACAGCTTATGTTTTTTTATCAAATAGCTGTTGCTACACTGGAGGAGTGGATTGTTAGTGGTACATTCGAACATACCAAGAAAGAAATTGATAGAGAACAAGAATCAAGAAAGTTTTCGCCTCAACCAGTGGCGTAACTAAGCCATTGAGCGCCCCCCCGCGAGCCGAGTGGGTGCGCCCTTACCCCCTTCCCCCCCCCTCTAAGATACGAAGAGGAAAAAACTCATCTAAGTTATGATACCTTTGTTTTGTTTTTGCATGTGTTAATGTACGGTGACAAACGTGAGCTCCACAGTAGCCTTTCTTTGACGTGATTAAATTATCGTAAAGGTCGGAAACAATTAGACCTACTTCAACTACTACAGTATATCCTAAAAGGTACTAAAAGTAAAAAGAAATTGAGTTTGCAATTTGGATTAATATTTCTAAATAATAGACTGTAAATATATTATAGCCCATATTATACAGAATTAAAATTTACACATTTGATATTTGGGTTTGAGCTATGCAGTAAACGCACTATAATTTAATGTATAATAACGTGATTTAATGTATAATAACGTAATTTAAAGTATAATTATAATTTAACGCACTATAATTCAATGAGCTTATAATAAAAAGAACTTGTAGACTATGAGTCGACCAGAGTCGTGTTTAGCTAATATTTATTTATTACAAACAAAAATGTTACATACAACCTACAATCTGTTTACTGTGTAGATCAGAGAGCTATCACCAATCGGTCAATCCTCTTCTTTTCTTTGTTTGTCCGCAGCTCACCAGCCCACGAAGGTCCTAGGTCTACCAGCTGGTTGCCAGTTTCATATCCATTTCTTTTTTTTTTCTCTGCTCTCACAAAATCTTCAGCAAGTTTATCTAGATTAATAGTACTATTAACATTACAGGACTGAGGAGAGAAAAGAGGTGATGGGTGATTAACGAGTCCATTCTAGCACAACTATGTACAGAGTGTTTCAGGAGGAATGTGCAATACTCCTCAGGCTAATTCCTTTCACCAAGTAGACAAAAAGGTTCCATGGGACAAACCCCCAAAAACGCTTTGTTACCTAAAAAACAATGGCGGAAAATTGAGATTTTTCAAAACATATTAATTTTTCTATTGTTACTGAGGTTCTAAAATAGTCAACTCCTTGTAAAATTAGGTGAGGAATCCAATGAAACAAGTTTGAAGTTTGTAACTTCAACGGTTATTGAGATAATTGGAAAAATATGCTAAAAACACCAATTTTCAACAATAAAGGTTATAAATGGATAAGGAATCAAAAATTTGTATTTTTTATCAATGGAAGTGTAAGAGAGCCTGATTGTGAAGAAAACGTTGAATGACGGCGATTGTGTAAATCTTACCCAAATCTCAGAAATAGCGATCAAAAATCGCAAAATAGACAAAATATACCACAAGTGAAAAATTTGTGTTAAGTAGCGATTTTGCGATTTTTGATCGTTATTTCCGAAATTTGGGTAAGATTTACACAATCGCCACCATTTAACTTTTCCTTCAGAATCCCGATCTCTTCATCTTCCATTTATAAAAAATACGAATTTATGATTCCCTATCCAGTTATAACCCTTATTGTTGAAAATTGCATTTTTAGCATATTTTTCCAATTATCTCAATAACTGTTAAAGTTACAAACTTCAAACTGGTTTCATTGAATTTCCGAGCTAAATTTACATGTAAATCGATTATTTAAGAACCTGAGTAAAGCCACCAAAAATTACAAAAATATCTTTTGAAAAATCTCAATTTTCCGCCATCGTTATCTCGGTAACAAAGCGTTTTTCACATGGAACTTTTTTGTCTACTTGGTGTAAGGAATCAGCCTGAGAAGTATTTCACATTCCTCCTGAAACAGCTTGTATATTCTGTCTTGTTTATCAAATATCTTGTCTATCTTGTAAAAGTTAGGTCAGGGGAAAATTTTTCAAGAACACTGCACTCTAGGACTATATTTTCAAGTTATGTATAACAAGTCTGAATGAAAATATAAAAAGATTTGAAAATATAAATTCATTAGAAAATTATTAAATTATTATTAATTTCGAAAATTTAATTAAAAAAAAAAGATCAATTTTCTTTGCAGTCAATTACATTTTTAAGGTGGCGCCCCCAGAAGCCTGCGTCCCCCCCCCCCCGCACTGCGGGGGCTGCGGGGGTGCTATTTATGCCGCTGCAACTATTTGGAGACGATTCATTCGTCATGTTGAGAACTTCATGTCTCAATCCATTTATCTCCATGGATAATTACACAGTGTAGACTTAAATTATAAATACTATTTCGCTCTCATTATTTGAAAGCACTATGTTTTAATATCGATAAGTATTGATTGACTGAGTTTGACTTCCAGAGTTAAGAGTTGGAATTGAATGAGTGTGGAGTTTCGCGATTATTGTACGCTCCTTGTGCGCTCCAACAGATGTTGTGATTGGAGTTGTCATTCAGCTGATGTTTTAGAAATCGAAAGAAACAATAGATGCACATCAGCTGTTATTAGGTTACATCACGTGCAAGAAACAGACGAAACCGCCTTATTTTTTGGCGTCAGCTATTCATCCTACTTTCCAGACAGGTCTTCAAAGTATCACATTATTGATGAATTATGAAACAGCTTTTTTATATCCCATCTATGTTATTCTGGCCTCCCCATTTAATGAGTCACTGTGTAATTAACCTCACATACTCCATCTCTTAATAGTTTACCCTCTTTCAACAGCTCTATGATAAAGCTGTTTCCCAATATCATAAGCATAATGATCTCATAATACATACACGTGATTTGTAGCAGTACGAGCTGTATCAGTATGTACTAATTCTATGTCTGTTCATAATAATATAAGCCTATCAGAGACGGAGTTTAGATTTCAATCGAGTAATTAGAGTAACCCCATAACTGAGAATATAACTTGACACGTTAACTTGAATGGAGACAAGTTACACGTAATGTGGGTGGAATGGCATCGCTATAATTTGCTAATAGCCGATTCGCAGAAGGCTTATTTGTGTATGCTTACTGCTAGTCTATTATATTCTCATAAAACATACATTGAAGCGGTTTTGAAGGTGGATGGTACCGCGTTATTAGCATTAGGGTCTCGTACAAATCAGAATATTCTGATAGGACGTTAATTATTCCGGTTGCATCGCGTTGTGACGCGATCTGAATAATTAAAACCAATTTGTTCCGTTGATGCGGACCTATTTCCCTTCCTTTTGCGCCAATCTACTCCGTTCCACCACTTTCCCCTCCTTTTGAATCCACTCTTCCCCCTTTATTTCTTGCCTCATTCGCTGATTCGCCGCTCTGATCAAATCTGGCCGGTCTTTTTAGGAAAAGATGAAAGAGAAAAGAAACAGTGAGGGGGAAATGGGAAAGAAACAGTCTGGAGAGAAGTGGGAGAGCGGTAAAAAGAGGTGAAGAAAAGTGGTCTGGAGAATAAAGTAAAAGGAGTAACAGAAAAGAGGAAAGATTGGTGTAAGATCAAATTTAAAGGGAAATAAGAAGTGAGGTAGCCTACTAGGGAAAAAGTGAACGTAGACACAAAAAGGAGCCAGAAAAAAACAATTTATGTAAAACGTAATAAACTCAAGAAAGTGGATGTGGGAGAGTGAGTAGTGAAAACCAGAATCATATCGGCAAAACTAGTTGATAAAGAGAATAATCGAAGTACTATGAAAGAGGCAAGGTCGAAAAAGCGTGGATTAGAGAGAAAAAGGGGAAAGCGAGTATGATGAGGATGAGAGTAACAGAAATTGCATGGCTTTGGCTTAGTTGTGAAAAGAAGTTTTAGGAAAAAAACTGCGACCCTTAATCATCCACCACTGATATGTAAACAAGCTACGTGTTTTTTCTTGATTGTTCTTGATTGCAGAAACTCCACTATATTGTATCTGATCTCGTTCTCGATAGATAGAAAACTAGACATGTTTTCCCCTATACGATACAACCACGCAGTTGCTCAATCTACAAATAACCTTCAGATCAAAATAAATAAGAGTATAGCCTATGTGAAGGATTTTTTCCTGCTACAATTTCTTCCTATCAATCCAGGACCCATTTTTCTATTTTTATCGAGTAGTGAAAAGTAAGAATCAAACATTTCTTATCAAATTATTATTCTTAGGAATAAAAGATAAATTGGAAAGAGCAACATTCAATTGTTTGTATTGTAAATGTAAGTAAATAGCCTTCAGTTATTCAGTAACTAAGATGAAAGGCGAAATCAATGGGTCTCACCTCTATTAATAATTCTTATCAAAATAAGTTAGCATTCAATCGCTTATTAGTCTCTGACTAATGATCAATTTCTGATTATTAATAATCAAAAACCTCTGTCAAGATTGTGAAGTAGGATATTTAGAACTCTTTTCGAAAATCATCCACGCAAACAGTTAAATCATAGCTTATAAATGTATTTTCTATTGAGAAATTTCAAACAATATCGATAAATTAAATTAAAATAATTTCTAAAGTCTATCATAATTATATTGTAGAACAGTTAAGGTCCATCAGTCGAGCTTCTTGTAGGCTACTATAGGCATTGAAATCAGCCTCTACAAGTAGTACTATTTTTCTCTCCTAGGTGGCGCAATAAACAGATACAGTATTCAATGACTAGATAAAAGGATCTATTATCAAGTCACTGTAATACAGTAGAAGAAACCGCTGCAGTTGCACGAGTACCTCTAGATCTAATCAGAATAATCATTCTCTTAAAAGAGGGAGAAAAGGACGGTGGAGAAGGGATATTTTCATTATCGCTTAGTCAGCTGAACTGGGTATCCGTTCTTGAGCTCAAGCATGAAAATATTATTGTATTCTGCATTCTCCAAGTCAAGATCCGAAGTAACCTTGTACTTTCTTATGACACTTCCAACCATTGTTTTCATTGAGAGCATAGCGAAGGCATGTCCTGGAACATAAGAGGTTACATTATTCAATTATATTGTGTAAAGTCTGCTCAATCTATACCAATGAATCCAAACAAAAAAAAATTGAATCAACTATTTCAACTACATATTGTAAAACAGCTAGCAGCTAAAACAGCTAATCAGCTAAACAGCTAAAACAGCAATTTCCACATTCATTGAAATTTATATATCATTCATTGGAATTGAATATCAAGATAATTTTCGCCCTTCTCTCAATTTTTCAATTCTTGATTATTAACATGACAAGAAGTATGTTCCAAGATTCTAGGTAGATTCTAGGGCTTCACATTCAGCCTAATTCTCATTTTGGAAAGTAGAATGGTATTTGTCAATAAGATAATTTTTATGAGAAATTAAACACATTTTATAAGTATTGGAAGCAGGGTTATTATTAAATGGCTCAAATTCAATTGGAACAACAGTTACTCAAATTGATGATGTATTGATAACTCATTCTCTATAGTTATAACATAATTATATCATAATGACTATCATCAAGCAAGTACTCAATCATTTAGTATGGGATGAATACAGTATTTAATTAGAAATTTATTTGTTCAGTATTGAATTTTTGATAGTTTACGAAGGAACTTCAGAAATGTCAGTGCGGAATGTCAAAATCAGTGCGGATGGAATCGGCTAGCGGCGAACCTCGAAATGAGTTGATTATACATACATAATACTATAAAATATGTATGATAATATTGTAATATTATTAGTCCACGTTTATTATAATGTTATACGATTCGTGCTTGTACGTGTATATGTTAATATCTCATTATTCTATAATTATCAGCCATCAATAGACAGAGACCTTTATTTTCCCCATGGATTTCCATGGAATCCATGGATTCCCCATGGATTTTCCTCCCACTCTTCCTAGAAGTACACAAAGTTATAGAGAAATTATCACTTGTATTCAAGGCTCCTACCAGGACAGTTCCTTGGCCCATATCCGAAGGGTAGATAACAGTATCTTGGCCTCTTTGCAACTTCCTCAGGTAAGAAGTGATCCGGGTAGAATTTATCGGGATGTTTCCAGAACCTTGAATCACGATGGACCGCATAGAAACATATTTGAACTGATGTACCAGAAGGAAGTACTAGATCACCTGAAAACATAAAGAAGAGAAAAAAGGATGAAATAAGGCTAACTGAAAGTGGAAATCGCACTAACCCATTTGAAAACTAATCGATTTAATCTTATCCATTCCCAGAAACTTATGAACCTCCATTGAAACCTTCAATCTCTTCAATAGCCTCCAGTTACTAATGAATTCATGTAAATAATTGTGAAGTTATTGTACAGTGAAATTCAAGAGCAGAGGTGAAGTTTTTTCCAAGCTCATTAACCCTACATTACACGCGGCTGATCTGAGAGATCAGAAAGGGATATTTTGCTTTGCAAAATTTCTTTGAGGGGCAACACTGAGCTCAGCATCTCATTAGCTTTCTAGCTATGATTGAGGAGTGTGTCAGTCCAGTTGTCATTGTTGTACACAATATTGGAGTCTGCCTACACAACTTTTGATCTGTGAGATCACCGCGTTAAAAGTTTTGAGTTTCCAATTTTACTCCAATCAGTTTTATTTTAGAATTTTCAATAATGTTTTATCTTAGTATATATCTCATGTACCTACTCGGTTGCACTAATCACAATGGAACAAGTTCATTCCTCACAAAATGAGACAGAAGTGAATGCAATAATTCACATGCTGAATGACGACTTGCTGACCAACAATGAAGATAATCAACTCGAATGTGATGAAGAGATAGATACAGACTAGGCATTTTTCGACAATATATACTCATAAAACATAATCATTGAATCATTCTTCATCAATCCAAGACCTCTAATATACCTTATCTGTCAAGAAATAAGAGAAAGTGATGATTTTGAAAGGAGTGATCTGTCAGATCACCGCGTGTAACATATGATAGAAAAGCGAAATGGCACTGATTCATTCATTCATCACCAGAACTAAAAATCCACTGAACCGAATGCGTTCAAATTTGGCAGGCATGTTCAGTTGGACGTTTAGACGCGCGCTAAAAAGGGATTTTTGAAACTTTTCAAGGATAGGCTACGCCCAATATTTGAGTTTTTCTATAGTTTTTCAGCGTTTTCTTATTTTTTTCGAGAACCTATCAGTAGAAAATGTTGATATTTGGTGGGCAGGTTCAGATAAGGTCTAGAAATGTTGTGTTGAAATATTTTTGAAATCCGTTCAAGAGTACGCCAGTAATCACTTTTTCAAAATTGTGAATGTATTGCGAGTTTAAATCTTCCTCCTTGATCCTTACTGTAAATTTAATGGTTCAGCGAGCTTATAAATGAACTAATTAAGAAGATATTTAATCAAGTCTCAAACTATGTCCGATATACTTCCCAAGCTTACGCTCGATAATAGTGTTTAACTATTTTTCTGAATGTTCGGAGTTTTTCTCAGATTTTTCCGAGAACAAATCGGCAGAAAATGTTGAAATTTGGTAAACAGGTCCAGGTTAGGTCTAGAAATGCGTTCAATAAATTTCGAATCCCTTGTGAATGGAATTTGCAGGCGATCGAAGCGAGCCTGTTTGTCTCAGCTGACACTGACAGAGGTTTTTCAGGCGAGCGAAGCGAGCCTGTTTGACTCACTTACACTGCCGATTATGTCTAGGATCTAGGCGGAGAAGGCGAGCGAAGCGAGCCTGCCAGCTATTAGGTCATATAGACACAAAGGAGGAACAGTATAATATTATTCTCTTATATCTTATAGTAATTGTTTGGTGCTTTTGGAAAACTGAACAAGATTCTCTTTCGTTTCAACCCTCTTCTTTCTTCATTCTCTATAGGCTAATTCATTTCTTCTTATAAATGGAGTTTTTGATTTATTACGTAGCATCTTTAATTTTTGTTCATCACTTTTCTTTTTCATTTAAGCTTAAGCAACTTCATTATTATTTTATTATCTTTATTAATTTATTATAACCTCTATTGTCATTCTTAGAATGTATCAAATGATTTCCAATGATGTATTACTTACTTATTATTTATCTTGCTTCGTATTTCTCTTGTTTTTGTGCAATGGGTCTCTTCAGACCTTCAAATAAACAATCAATCAATCTCGGGAATTCACGGGGCTACTAATTCCTAATGGTTGTCAGTTGAAAAAGGAAATAATCGAAAAGATGAAGATAAAGTCCTATTGATGAAATAGTTGATGATTTAGTTTTAGAAGAATATCTGCAAAGTTAGAGAGAGTTAATGAAATGAGTTCTACATAGTGAGAACTCATGGAATGACGAAAGATGGATAGAATTACTGAAATGGAAGTGGATTGATGTACTACTGTACTTGAGATTTTCATTGTATTCTATCAACTTAAAATTGTGATCAATTCAAAACAACCATAGTTGATTCGATCTATCTTAATCATAAGTGAGAATCACTAAGTACTGATATATTCTGATGAGGGCTTTGACCCTTATAGGACTAGGGTTTGAAAATTTCCTTCGCATAACACTGGTGGCTCGTGCCCACGAAACAGTTCGGCACTTCACCTGTTTCGTGGGTTCGAGCCGACAGCGTCGCATAACTATTGATAGGCCTACTTATATTTATGTAGGAAGAACTGATAACATCATGATTCTTTGTTTCAGAAGCAAATTTTATCAACGGAAATAATTATGATTAGAATTTCACACTGATCTGATTGAATGTACATTGTGAGGTTTTGAGAGTAATAATGTTTTTTTTTTATTGATAGGCACTTACCAATATTGTGGTCTCTCTCCAGTTTTCGTACTATGGCCGGGATTGTGAATAGTCTGAGTACTTCTTTGAGCACCATTTCCAAGTAGGGAAGAGTGGCCAGCTTGTGAATGGTGAACTCCCCATTTCCCACCACGTCAACAACTTCTTGGTAGACTTTTTCTTGAATTTCGGGATTAGCTCCCAGTAGTGCAAACGTATAGGCAGTAGCTACTTTTGTTGTATCAGCGCCCTAGAAAAGTTTTATTTCACAACACATAATAAATTTATTCACGTATTCATCTATTTATTCATATAGGCTCATAATAAAATAATGATAATAATATACACCTTTCTCAGTGAACGTTTGATTCCAGCATATCAAATCATCCATCAATAATATCCAATCATCAATCCTTTTTGGGAGGGGGATGGGGGGTTGAAAATATGAAAACATAATAGGCTAACTTTCACAGAATGGACCAACTGAAGCACGGCATCCACGATCAAATATCCTATATAGGTGCAATTGCCATTAAGAATGAATTTGGATACAATACTAAAATAGCCTTCTACCCGGTGTATCAAAAGGTCAAATTCTTTCCAGGAATAGCCTATAGATTCTTATTTTATAGCCCAGGACCAGTCTAATTCCTGCTGAAACTTGAAAACATTTTGAAAAATAACGGAAATGGATAAAAAAATACGAAATTAATCTGCTACTTGAAAGCCTACCGCAATGAATAAGTCCGTTGTGAGATAAGTGAGCTGATCAATAGTCAAGTGCTTGAATTGCTCCAGTACTGCGTCCATGTAGATGGTTCTCTTCGTATCTAGACTGACATGATCTGGAAAATAAAGTTAAATGCGAATGCAATAGATGTTTTCTTCACAATTTTTCAAATATTAAAGAATAGTCTTATCATTCTTCATATTTGATCCTATCTCAAATTGATCAAGTCTATGTTAAAAATAATTTTTTAATTCAAAGTATAGTCAAGTTTCAGTTTGTTTTTTTCCAATTTTTCAATAATTGATTGGGCAATTCTCAATAAATAACAGATCAGCTTGAAAATGTGACCTGTGTGGTCACGAAACCATGGTCGGATACCAAATGAAAAGTGTAGAAAAGTGACAACATCTATATGTTTTTATTTCATTATATAAAAGATCTTTCAATGTATTACAGTATGTCTGGTGGAATATTTTCTCCCCTGTTATTAAAAATCCAATATTGAATAATCCACAATAGGCTACCTCGAATTTCAAAAAGTTAATTACTCACCAAGTCCATCTTTTGGATCCTCAGACTGTTTTATACTCTTCCGTTGTACAATCACCTGAACAAAAATTCGAACACTTCAAGGAAAAATAAGACAAAAGTTTAGTTGATAGAGCTAGAATTGGAATAATTGAAGAATGGTTATTCCTACTTCATGAGCACCAGCAGCCTACTTCATGATTATCATAATTACATGTTCACGAAATTCCCATCTTAATTTTTAATTATAAGTCTTCATGATTAGTATCGTTGAATCATTCTCTATACTAATCAGATGATCGTGCTAATAAACAGGTTTAGAACTCTTGAATGAGGACCAACTAGAAATCCACAATGAATAAAATTTATAACAATCCAGGAAGATCAACTTTTTTGAAGTGATAGTTATCTTATTACTCATTGTAATAGGGCAATGAAAGTGAAAACTATAATACCAATATAGTCTAAATCATCATAAATTGATGAGCGATATTCGAATAATTATAAATTTAAATTGATAAACAAATCAATAATGAAAATAATAAGATTGATAATAATTATTGCCATGAAAATTAATCAGGTAGAGAAAAAAGTACTCACTTGTCTGACAAAGTCATGCAACGGTTTCACAAATGCATTCAGTTGCTTTGACCAGTGGGTGAGGTTGAAAATCCAGTCGGACTGGTAATGAAGCGTATAGAATCTCTTCTTAATTATTGTCACTGACCTATAAAATTCAGTATGATATGATAAGCAAGTAATTGACTTGAAAAGCTAAGTTGAATCAGGCAACCCTTCCACAGACCCTACCATAATTCTAAGTGGAGGAACTATTAGTACGTTACTCAAGCAAGTGAATGATTCAGATTTTATAATAACAAAGCGATTTTCCAATATTGTTGATAGTCAGTTATCAATAATTACAGGCTGGCTCGGTTTATATCATCAGTATTCTGATATAGAAAAAGATTTACCAATTGATAATTTCCTTATAATTAGTTGGATACTCCTGTATAAAAATTCAACTCAGTCGTGTGTATGGTCGGTATTGTAGAAACGTTCCATGATGAAATAAAACCAAATATATGTTGTCAATACTCTACAATGTTTATTTAAATAACAGGAAAAAAGTGTAGAGAACTAACAACATCTATGTGTTCTATTTCATCTTGGATATTATGATTAGTTATCAACATTGTAATTTCATAATTATTCAATAACTCACTCGACAAGGTTTTTGGCGAAATCACAACGATTCTCAATTTGCTCTTCGGTTTTCACACCCATTAGAGTACCTAGAAAAATTAATGGAAATGAGTACTTGAAACTTGAGAGTTGAGAGTTGAGACATGTTGGAATTTGAAAGCTCAATTTTTCATAAATAATGGTTATTTCATCATAATCATGATTTCATCCCAATCTATTCAGGACTCTGAACAATTCAATAGTTTCGGTAATGTGTCTCTCCTTGTAATTCGGAAAGTGGAGAATTTTATATTTATTCTTTGAAAATTGAAATTGATTTTCGCAATTGAGTGTACTTCAAGACAAAGCTTTGAACTTGGTTTTTCAAAGACAGGCTTCAAAAGATTTAGAAAATCAATATTCCACCTAATTTCCGCTGAAATTATTAGAGAGCAACATGAAAATGTATATGAATCAGCCAGCGACAAATCATATTTTCATAGCAGCCTGGTACCTTGAATACTACTTATTTCATATACTTGCGAGCAAATTTTGTAATTTAGCAGAGTAATATTTCCATTTTGGCATATTTTCAGCATACGTTCTGTCTATGTAACATTATTGATAGACTTTTTCATGATAATAATAAATATCCATTTACTGATTAAACTTGTTCAATTATTTCATGAATTGTATTTTATTGTTGTGTCAAAATGAATGAAATATTTTATTTGAATAGCCTATCCTTGCAAAGCAAATTTTTTTCGACGTAATAAAGGATGATGTCGGGTTGAGGGGAGTGGAAATAGATTGGAACAGAGAAAATATCACCATTATCTAGTAGCCTATACTAGTGAACCAGTATCTTGTTTCTCAACACAGAATATCTATCTACTGGTGTACTCACCGCAGAGAAAATCCAATGTACATTTTCCAGTGTACTCTCCAATATCAAAAGTGGGTTGCCCAACTTGCTCTTCCAATTTCTTAACAAGTACATCACTCTGATCATTGAATGTTGTCAAGAAATTCTCCAAAAGTTTTTGATGGAAGGTCGGATTTACCATTTTCCTCAATTTCCGCCACCTATCACCTGAAATTCCATCGGAAGGATAAAACACTTGTTATGATTTGAAGCTGCAAATTAAAAAATTATATCGGTCATACTGAAAGACTGTTTCAATATAGTTTCACTCACCTGATGCCACAAATATTCCATCACAATGAACTTTAAAGAATCTGTATGTGGGGTCTTTATTTGTTCCGTATTCACTACTGAGGATTGCCTGAAATCAGATTAGTCATTGTAAATAAACTAATAAAAATTTATTATAATCGATAAAGCTGTTAACAACTTATTTCTAGAAATAAGTTTTCATTGATTTCAATGATAAGGTGGCATGTGATGATATATTTCTCCAAAACTTTTTTTTTTGCTGTGGTTGATGCCCATATAAGTGTGCGAGGGTGATTTATGAGGTGCATAAACGACCATGCCTCTGGTGGGATTCGAACCCACGACCGGGTAGCGCTAGCGGACTGAAGGTTGTAACGCCCCAGACCACTCGGCCGATCTATAATATAGCGAAACTTTATGGTGTCTTGCTAATAAGGCCATACGCGTATGTTAAAGTGTGTTCACAAGTGTGATTTTCAAGTACAAAATTCTGATAAATGTGATAAGACTATAATTATTATATAGTTATCGATTATTGTTCACTAGAACGCTCCTTCCAAAAAATATTAAAAAATGGCTATTTGGATGAGAATCATATAATTATTTTTTTTGTCACTAGCTATAAAATCCTATTCAATTGTCTATCAATGAATCATGATGGAAAATTATTATCATATTGTGTAAAAACTCTATACTGACATGATGAAATGAAAATTATGTTGCCGATCCTCTTATTTTTAACTGCAATATACAGTTCTTCCTTACAAACATTAATTATCATTGAAAATTTTTCAGGAAGCTGGATATTACCTCAATATGACTTGGCTCAGCAAGATTCACCCAGAGAAATGGTCCCAGCCAAACTCTGACGGTAGGACCATAAGTTTTTATCAAATTCAGCTGAACGTTGTTGAAGCCTAGAAAAAAAATTATCCGGGATAAGCTTTCCTTTTATAATATGGATTAGCTTCTTGATTAATATACCTTTAAAAGTTGTTTCTCAACATTATTATTTACATGGTGAATGAGAATCAACTTCCAAATTGGAACATCGTACAGGCTAGGTTCATTTCTACTTAATTTGAGAATCATCGTTCTGGAAATTCACATAGTTCACAATAGTCCTGAATCCAATAATTACTACACAAGCGAATTCTCATCCATTATCAAGGAAACTGGAACCCTTAGTTCAAACATGTATTATATCATGTTTGTATGTTATCATGTTCCTATTGTAGGAAGCTTTAACTATACAGGGTGTTTCAGGAGGAATGTGCAATACTTCTCAGGCTGATTCCTTACACCAAGTAGACAAAAAAGTTCCATGGGACCAACCTCCAAAAACGCTTTGTTACTGAGATACCAATGGCGAAAGTTTATATTTTTCAAAAAATAGATATTTTTCAAAAAATATTAATTTTTCCAATTTTTTAGAGGCTTTAGTGATGTTCCAAAATAATCAATTCCTTTGTAAAATTAGCTGAAATTAGCATTCAATGAAACCAGTTCCAAGTTTGTAGCTTTAACTGTTATTGAGATAATTGAAAAAATATGCTAGAAAACGCCATTTTTTCAACAATAAGGGTTATAACTGGATAAGGAATCATAAAATTGTATTTTTTATTGATGGAAGTTGAAGAAAGTCAGATTCTAAAGAAAAAGTTAAATGGCGACGATCATGTAAATCTCACCCAAATCTCAGAAATAGCGATAAAAAATCGCAAAATCGCTACTAAACACAAATTAATCACTTGTGCTATGTTTTGTCAATTTTGCGAATTTGATCGTCATTTCTGAGCTTCGGGTAAGATTTACACAAACGCCGCCATCTAACGTTTTCTTCAGAATCCGACTCTCTTCAACTTCCATTAATAAAAAATACAATTTTATGATTCCTTATTTAGTTATAACCTCACTAAAGCCTCTAAAAAATTATAAAAATTGATATATTTTGAAAAATCTCAATTTTTCGCCATTGTTATCTCAGTAACAAAAGCGTTTTTGGGTGTTGGTCCAATGGAACTTTTTTGTCTACTTGGTGTACGTTTTTGTCTACTTGGTCTCAGCCTGAGAAGTATTGCACATTCCTCCTGAAACACTCTGTATAGTAATTAGTAATATAGTAATTTCCCAACCTCCTTTAAGGTTGAATCCTCTCAGAGGATTCTTTTGCAAATGAATATCAAGAACTTTTCCCAAAATATACTTTTCTGTCCAAACCTTCATCACCTCAGAGGACTCATAAGTGAGTCCTCTTCCTAAGAAGACATAAGTGAAATGTTACCTCGTCTTATTGATCATGATGCTCAAATCGTGCTTATCTTATCGAAAATCTAATAGGCCAATAATTATGAATGGAGTTTTTCCTATTATCCAATTTTCCATCGTCTTTATTCATAACTGTATTACTGTATTCATCCTGATTATCAGGCTACTGATAATATTCTTCTGTAACCAAACCAAAATCATATGAAAATTATTTTTCTCACCTTCCATGTCAAGACCGAAAAACAAGTGAGCGTTTCCAATAATGGGAACTGTTGGAGGCCCCGGAATCTTTGATATCATTGCTGAGATCCGCTGCATCCTTCTCATGTACCAAGTTACAAAGCCAAGAGCACACGCCAGGAGTAGATAAGAGAATAGCGTGAGAAAATTTCCCTCCGTGCCAGTTAACCATCTTACTGCAACAGTTGTAGGCAAAGGAGAATTGAAATCTAATTAAAACATAATTTCATTGTATACTTTTATGCTTCGAAGTTGAATCTATCAATCTTCATTACAATCAAAATTCAATTATAATTATCAACATATAGGTTATTCAATAACCTATTAAATATTTGGACGTTCAACAGTATTATCTAATCGACTGTGAATCTTGATTTTTCCGTGCGATAATAAAGTACATCACTTTAAAGACAGGATTCCCAAGCGGTAGCTCGAGCCGCGCGGGTCTAAAAGCGCTGCCTGAGCTGCCCGGCTCTAGCTGCATTGCTCCAACCATCACATAACTATAATATTATAAATGTTCACTCTGTTATAAGGACTTCTAATTTATACATCAGTAGCCCTTATACATCACAAAATTGGTAATAGAGTTATGTAAATAGAATTTTAATTGCTAGAGCAGCGCAGCTAGAGCCGGGCAGCTCAAGCTGCCGCTTAAGAATACTTCCGATGGATTATAATCAGGAAGAATAGAATATAACAATATTCTATTGTTCTATGATATTGAATATTATTCTAGTATTCTATAATATTGTTATCAATATAAATAATATTCAATAATATTGTTTTATTCTATTCTCTCTGATTATATTACATAAGGAAATATTACGCCTCTCATGTATTTGTGATTTGGCCTCAAGGTCACGACATCAAGTTACTGTTGAGCAGAAACAGGCGAAATTTTGTGGCCCCGCGGCTCGGTCGCCACGTTAATTTCAAATGTGCAGCGCTCCATTCGCTCCCATCCACTGCCAAGGTTGTGACGTACGGTATACTTGATTAGGTGATGAAAGGTGAGTGCGACAAACCTGTTCAGAAAGAGAGGGAATGGGGAAAAGATGTGTAGGAGGGTAGTGCAGTAGAGTGATGACGCATTGTCCAGTCTGAGGATGGTTTCGTCTGCCTACTTTACGCATATTTACCAAGGATATCAAGAATATCCTCTCCAAAGACATTTAGTGACAGAGAAAAAAAACAGTGAGAGTATATAGTTCAGTTTTCCCTATTTTGCTTGTACTCTCCGCCCAATGAAGACTAGTAGACTAATTAGTGAACAGTAGACCTCACGAAGTCACCCATGGATGGAGGCATCATTCATGAAGAATCATAAATCGAACAAGAACTAAGAAAACTCATCCATCAATAATAATTGAAACCAAACACTCAAAACCAACTGAACTAAAACAAAACTGAAAAACAAAAACTGGGAACTGTATGAGGAAAACTGATAACTGGAGAAAATAAACTGAGATATACTCGTAAAACCAATAACTGTAGCACAAAAACTGAGAGAGTTATACTGAATTTATTTAATTAATTAGGAATTCAAACTACTTTTCACGTTATAGCACCACATTGAAGAGCATAAGCTGAAACATTGCATCTTTCGCTATGGAACATCTGCGGTTCCTATGGTTATAATTCTTTGGTGTTTATTCTATTGCGTTCATTTTCTCCTCTCAATGAAAGTTGATATTAATAATCACGAATATCAATAAATCGTTCTAATGTTTAATTTTGCATTTGTAGACCACTGCCTCCCCTAATACTGTCTGAACTGTTCAGTCCGAGTTAAAAGCAGTAGAATGCTTTCAAGGGAATATTCTAAGTTGTTAATACTAAGTTATGTTGAGTTTCATTAATTGCATGCAATTAATAAAAATATAAGCTCGTCGGCTGGTTAAGCATGAATTTCTATATACCGTAGTCTAATTTCTCCTCTGCTCAGAAGTATTTATAATGTATATAGTAATAAATTTTACATATACATCGACGCGCAATTTCAAGAGGAGAATTCCTGTCAAATTTCATCAGAATGTATTGCCGCGTTTCGTCGTAAATGTGGAACAAACCTAATGCAAAATCGTTGTCTTGAATCTAGACATCACTTACGTTCGGTCAATTAATAGTCCAGTACGTAGGGATTTTTTCCTGCAAAAGGAGATGTATGCGATTTTATTGTTTTAATTGCTTCATTAGGGTCCGAATAATGTGTATTCGGAAAGTGCACACAAAATTTCCCCCCGCACAACTTTTGACAGCCACAAAACCATGCACTTTTTTAGTTTTTCGCATATAACTAAAAAACGGTCCACATTTTTATAGGTACATTCTCATAATAAATTGTAGAGGACAAAATTCTGCGTCGATTAAAAAATGGGGAAAAAATCGGTCGAATAGATAACGTTTTACATTCATTCAAAAACACAATTTTTTCCAAAAAATTGTTTAAATTCTTCTGTAGCTCATAAATTAATAGAGAAATGTATCACCCCTCTTCCTAAAAGTTGTATAGCATAAAAAACTGAGTTCAGAAAGTTCAAAAAAATTGATACTTGACCTATTTTTGGAACATTAACAATCACTTTTCCGAAAATGAAACAGGCTACAGGTGGTTTTTTTCAACATTTTGATGTTATGTTAGACATTTAAAGTTCAAATAGAGCCTATCTTGTATTTCGTAGTCTACTTGGATCACTTACCATCAGAATAAATGCTCCACTGTTCTAAATCCAAATTATTTCTGATACAAAGGACATTCAAGGATAATAGAATAAGGACACCCCTAACTTTCGTAATAGTGAACGGATCCTGATAAACTAGAGCTCATTGTTTTCAGCTTGAAAATACAGTTCTAATTCGTATATCATATGTTGAATTTGGTCAAAATTGAAGAATTCCATCACCTAGAGTACTTTGAGCCCATTCCTATATACCGAGAGAAAGGCAACTTTTTGTGTTCAAATGCGCGTACCTTGGAAGCCATTGATAGAAAAAGTCGCATTTGAGCTCATGCATAAAAAAGCATATGCATATCAAAGCATTGAAATCATTTTTCAATCAGCTGCTTTAGCGGATGCGTTTCTAGTGTGCGTTCTCACTTTCACTTGATACAGATCGTATCTATCTTGAGACATTTGACATAATTGTCTATTTTCAACCTTTTATGCTGAACCCTATCACAAAACAGTACAGGAAACATATAAGGAATTCCATACGAAAAGTTTCATGAACCTATTCCAGAGAAAACCTGGAAAAAGAGAGAGTCAACATGCATGATTTGTACTCAATGTTTTCATATGGGTAGACTGTACCTACGGTTACATCACTCAATGGATTAAAAATTGTCCGAATTATGTTGGGGTGGGGCCTTCTATTATAGGAAGATGATATGGTTGAATAGAACGTACAATTGAATTTTAAATCGAACTTTCCTGAGCTTTAGACCAGCTATGTTGAGCACTGTCTCAATCTATTTTTAAATGATGCATTGAAATTTTCCTCTTAAAACTCTCGATTATCCGCATGTATACTTCATCTGCTTTGACACGGTGCCTCTAGGATGAAAAATTATAATAAAACTGGAATGAAGCGAGTTTTTTTCAAACAGATTTCTCTGTTAAAGAGTAAATAGCATAGCAAAGCTCTTGTTAAATGACTTTTCAATAGCTTATATAACATTTATTGTGATTTGTCTCCGGGAATTACCTCTTATAGAAAAAAAAACCTAATTCGAACACTTGCCAGTGGCTTATCCGCGGAACTCTTTTATCCGTGTTATTCACGCCAGGTAATTCTGCGGATAACCGGGAGATCTCTTTACTACTCAAGGGAGTAGCCTGAGAGAGATAGAAGTTGGGATACAGCCCGAATACTAATGTTTAGAATGTATTTTAGTATCCGTGGAATACAGTATATGACTCAAACATTATTGAACATGTGATGAGAAAAAGAGGAAAGATACTTTATATATATTAAAATTTTCACGAAAATGCTTTTTATTATCCTTTACTCATTCATAATGATTTTTTGAAAACATAAATAATTATTATTGCTTAAGGAAACGGAATGATAGTTAGAGGAGGATGGAGAAAATAGAATGTACGTAAGGCCTAAACGATTAGGTGAGAAAATCAGGTACATATAATAGTTAACCTAAGTAACTTGGTCAAAGTGACTTTGTTCACTTTGTCAAATCAGTTGATTTGATTTATAGTAATCTGGAAATAGTGGACGTGATTATTATTACTTTCAATAACCGGTTTATTGCCAACAAGCTTCATCTTATTCACTTTTCAAGTATGTTTTTTTAATTGTATTAATCTCAACAATCTTTAAGAATAATAATCTCGATTATATATTATTATTCAAATGAGAACCTATATTTCTTCTTACGTCATGAGTGTTGGGCTGAGGCCGCACTGCCGGTGGTGGATGGTTTATATAAAACCTCCAACATCTATAGTAATACATCGCATGGGTGGTATGACGTCAAACTGTTTTCGTGGATAATTATATTGCCCATATGTAAGATTTTCAAGATGGCGACTGAACACTATCCAGACCATCTAGTCTACCCACCCACCGGCAGTGCGGCCTCAGTGGCTCAGCCTTACAGTCGGAAGGCCTATAGAAGGGACTTGAACGATATACAGCTACAATATCTATATAAACCTTAAAGTCAATACAGATAATTTATACAAGTCTGAATCATGATCAAGTTCAACAACTTATTGCTCAAGATTGCCTGTGCTACCAACTTGTTGAGCATTATCTAACTTCCGACATTCTGGCCTTGCGTATGCTGGGATGCACGTGTGCACATGCACGCAAGCCAGCCAATCCCAGCTCTTGTCTTGTCCTCAACAAGAGCTGTGATTGGCTGGCTTGACTGCGTGTGCACACGTGCGTCCCAGCATACGCCAGGCCTCCAAGAATAGCTGGGTATTCTTTCATGAAACTGCATCAATACATCAACGCAATTGCATTCCCTTACGAGTAAAACTGCTAATATGGTAATGGACGCAATCTGCCAACATTCTACACAATTGAGACCTGAGAATAATAAACTGTTCTTCTTTGAAGCAAGCTGAGTGATTTATCGATTCGATATTGATCATCCATTCAGAGACTGGCCTTTTTAAAAATATTAATTTTTCACCTAATATCTTGTTCTTTTTAATAATTCGATTCCTTGACTGAGAAATTGCATTTCCCACAAAAATTGAAAACTTTGAAGTAAATTAATAATTTCTAAAATAGAAAAGAATTTCAGTTCAATTAGAGCTTTTATACTACAAAATAAGGATTATTGTATTCAAAAATCGAATTTATCGATGTACATTCGATTGTCGTTATTAAACATATTTATAAGATACTAGCCGACAGGCTCGCTTTGCTCGCCTTCTCCGCCTAGCCAGGAGGCTACCCCCGACATCATAAGCAGTGTCAGTGAGTCAAACAGACTCCCTTCGCTCGCCTGCAAAACCCCTTACAGTGTCAGCTAAGTCAAACAGGCTCGCTTCACTCGCCTGCAATTTCCGTTCGAAAGATTTGCTTTGATCATTATATCACTTGACAGGGTTTTCTAAGTGATCGTTTTGAATTAGTTGTTTCTATTATTAACTCAGCTCAACCTTGCTATTTAATTCAATAGTTTCCCTGAAATGAACAAAATTGCAGATTCTAAACATTGGAAAAACCTCTATTACAGGCGTAATCTCGGAAGGGTTTCGAAATCTATCGAACACATCATTTCTAGACCTAATCTGAACCTGTTTACCGAATTAAAACATTTTCTACCAATTGATTCTCGAAAAATCCAAGAAAAACTCCGAAAATTCCGAAAAATAGTAAAACGCTAATATTAAGCGTAGGCCTAACCTTGGGAAGTATATTGGACATAGTTTGAAACTTGATTCAATATTTTCTAAATTAGTTAATCTGCAATCTCTCTGAACCATTGAATTTACAGTAAGGATCAAGACGGAAGATATTGCAACCCGCAATACATCCACAATTTAAAAAAACTGATAACTGGCGTAATCTTTAACGGATTTCAAAAATACTTCAACGCAACATTTCTAGACCTTATCTGAACCTGCCTATTAAATATCAACATTTTCTACCGATTGGTTCTCGAAAAAATTGAGAAAACGCCGAATAAACTATAGAAAAACTTGAATATTTGGCGTATCCTTGAAAGGTTTCTAAAATCCGTTCTTAGCGCGCGTCTAAGCGTCCAACTGAACATGCCTGCCAAATTTGAACGCATTCGGTTAAGTGGATTTTTAGTTCTGGTGATGAATGAATCAGTCAGTCAGTGCCATTTCGCTTTTATAGATATAGATTAAACATCATTATCGGGGTAGAGCGATATAGGAAGAAAATAGTTCTACAAAGTAGTGTAGTTCTTATTTGAATATTTTTCCAAATATTTCAAACATTCTATCTCCTGCATGACAAATTTTTTGTTATTGTAATACAGAGCTCCATACAGTGACTCAGACTGATAAACCATATCAATTGACCATAGTCAACTAGAGAATAGGTGAAAATATTACTTGATTCCACAAATAATATGAAAGGTGAATTTGACACAATTAAAATTTGCGAAAATGGATTAGAACATCATGTTTGATAAAAATTAATTAATTGAAACAACTTGGTTGATGAAAATTAATTGATTAAAAAATAATTTCAATTCTATTCTTATAGATTAATCAATTTTTTGAAAAATCACGTAGAATACAATATAAATTCGTGATTGAAGTGCTGCTAAAATATTTAACCTAATTTTTTAACATTAATCAAAATTTGATATAAAGACTTTTTGGACATTGGTCTGTGTTTTCAACAAATAAAAAAATAGTTTAGTATTCTCTGTAAAATTAATAAATAAATATGATATTTCAATTTCCAAAATGGTTTTCCTCTTGAGAAATGGAGATTAATTATTGGGATATCTAACTGTGCACGCTGTGATTAGAATCACCAAAAAAATAATTTATATGAATATGTTAATAATGAAACCGTTCGTTATTCGGTTATTTTCTAGCTTTTCGTCTGATTTTAATTCATTTAAACATTCCAATTCATTAATTATCTGATTTTATTATCCATAATAGGCACCTGCTGGAAAACCTTTAGGTTAAGCAGGTCAGTTTTGTAATATTTTATTTTTGAATAAATGAAATGGTTAATTGATAATGATTTTCCTAATCATTGCTCCTCTATGAAACTTTTAATTTGTTGCAAGATATTTTTACCTGTTGTATTGTTATCCATAATCCTCCAATATTTGAAATATATCACTGGACACTGTTTTATAACTATTAAATTGGAAACGCACTGGAAACAAAATGCACGCAATACAAAAGAGGAAAAAATACGCAATAGGCAATACACAATACACAATAATGAGGAGGGTGATACCGCTCCAAGATCTCACAACGAACTGGTCCCAAGTTGGGGAAGTGGCCTATATTTATAGAGTAGTGAGTGAAGATCAAGTTCGCTGCGTAGCAAAAATATCATGCAATTATTCTACCATTAGTGGTTTGTGTGAGCGGGTTGATCATTGGAGCCTAAATAAGTTCTTCCGAATCCGATCATCCATTTGAGTTATTAGACGTTATTATATTGAGTTATAATTATAGACCACTGCAATATTGCTTATCTATGCTGACCTTCCATAAACCTTTCATTAAAATAATAACATTCTCACTTTGAATCTCAAATTACTAATTGGAACCATTCATCACAATAATAACAGTATTGAGTCTTGTTTAACTTTTTCTCCAATTTCTGAGTTCCTTTCGATTTTCAAACAAGTTTATTTCAGGGAGGGATAATATTATAGCCTAAGTTGAATATTTCCAAGGATAGTCGTGCATATTCCAAATAAAATACAAGTCTAATTTCTCAAGTAATACCCTCTTTATTATCGATTTAAAAAACAACTCAGGGTGAGAATTATCACAGAATATACATACGAGACAACACACGCTAACTTCTAGATAAATTATTACGATATTTGATTCAGAATTTGTAATTGAAAATTATCCATTCCATTTCAAACTGATGGGAAAACAATAGAAATGAAATATTTCAAGATGGCTCAATAGAAGTGATGAATATTATGATGATAGGTGGATACATAAATAGTGTAAATTAGACTTATAAATGATTATACAATTATACAATAGGTTTTCCCTTCACAAAAGAGAGTGGAAGATTATTAGAAACTTATAAAATTTTCTCTTATCGTTTTGTCAGTTGAACAGGATACCCATTTGTTAGTTCCAGCATGAAAATGTTGTTGTATTCTGCATTCTCCAGATTGAGGTCTGACTTGATCTTGTATTTTCTAATGACACTTCCAACCATTGTTTTCATTGAGAGCATAGCATAGGCATGTCCTAAAACGATGAAAAATATCAGTTAGTTACTTTGGAGCTGTAGAAAGTCACCAACTTGATTATAAATTCTCATTAACTTATATAATAATAAATATGATTATTCATTTGTTGTTCGAAAAGGTTTATTTGTTGTTTTTCAAAAGATCACTTAAAAATAGTTTTGAGGCTATGGACTCAGGTTAGTGTTCGACTCAAGTATTATTCATAGTAGAATCATGATATTTATTTTATCGTTTTTTAAAATGTCGATGATAGACTAGTAATAGTCGATACCGTAATCTACTCGAATATTGTTATTACTTCCAATTCCAACATTAATATAATTGAATAAATGGTTGGAATATTTTTATCATGATCAAATTTAATATGGAGCATATTCATCAGCATTCAATATCTTATGAATCTATATTCAGTAGCAACTGTTCGAAGCTACAATAAGATCATGTGACATCATCTATTGATATAAAAATACTCATAATATTAGTGCAGTAAAATGAAGCATTATAAAAAAGTAAAAGTGCATAGAATATGTGCCAATTTTTACCTCGGAAATATTTTTAGTCTAGTTAGGAGGTTAAAGGCCCGTATCGACCGTGTGAGGCATGCGCAGCGAATCCCTCGCAGCGAGACACATGCCTCGCACTGTCGGTACGGGCCTTAACATACCAAGTCCCTGAACCTTGGGGGTGGACAGGTACAATTTTTCAGTTTTTCACATAAAATTCGAAAACGGTTGATCCTGGAGAAAAATCCTCCATCGTAAAAAAGAACACGAAAACTGGTCCAATAAAAAATCTTCAACATTGATCAAAATTCCAATTTTTCAAAAAAAAAAAAAAAAAAATCACAAAAATGGTCCTAACTGCTTTTAAATGTGGTGTAACTCATGAAGTTACAATACATTTTCTACCCTCTCTCCGTAAAAGTTGTGGAATAAATGTCAAATAACATATTGACATTTGACCGATTTTTCTGAAGTTTGAAGATCACTTTTCCAAGAATGGAATTCCTCCAAAATCGGCAACAGGTAGTTTTTGTCAATATTTTGATGCTAAAATTAGGCCTACATACGAAATGATAACTGGAGTTTCAACTACAGTTTTATGCAAAAATTAAAAAAAGTACCACAACAGCTCCCTCCCACTCTATTCTCACCCACCATGATCGGAGACTTCTAGAATGTTAACCTTCTAGCTAGTCTAAACAAATCCCCGAGGTGAAAAATTTCGCATATTCCATGCACTCTACACCCGTGTTGCCAGACTCCATTTACTGGACTAAAATATTATTTTGAGACCAATTTTATATAGAAAATCGATTCCAATTATACTTGTTTATTGGTTAATGACTATTTTGGAATTTAAGAAATTAAATAACTTTAAAAAGATTGTAATTAATTTCGAGCTTATCGAATAAATTGTTACCTGGACAATTTCTAGGTCCGTATCCGAATGGTAGATAGCTGTATTTCGGCCTCTTGGCAACCTGTTCAGGCAAAAAGTGATCAGGATAGAATTCTTCGGGCTTTTTCCAGAACCGTGTGTCACGATGTACGGCATAGAAGCAGATCTGTATAGATGTCCCGGAGGGAAGAACAAGGTCACCTGTAGAGCGAAAAAAAAATGTTATGAATATTAACAAATCCATAAGTCAGCTACTACCTTCTATAGTTTGTCCAAGCAAAGAAGACATTCTCGCAAGATGGGGAAAATGACTTCAGCTATTTTCTTAGGTCAATATCTCAGTTCAAAAATCATTTGTCTCAGATTGTAGATCAGAAAGTTTCTCACAATTTGAGACAAATTTATAAGTTTTAAACCAATATCGACCTAACTGGAGTCCTTTTCCCATCTTACCAGAATTTCTGCTTTGCTTAGACAATCTATAATCACAAGGACTAGAAAGCTTACTGATTAAGAAGCAAGTGGAGCAGTCGCTTCAGAGCACAAACCTTTGAACGAATCGTAAGAGCAGAAGAAAATTGACTTTTAATTACAACGCATGAGAATATGAATAAGTTTAAACTTATGAACACTGATTATTCATATTCAAACAGCTTTCAGAATGGAATCATTGATCGATTCCCAAGGCTATGAATTTATTTTTGAATGACGGTGGAAGAATTGGTAGGGGTGGATGTGCTTATTGATAATTGTGCTAGAGTTTGTAAATTTCAATCTATTATTTGTATTGAATCTAACACAACAATTCATCATTTCAATTCACCTACTGTTCCTAACATGGCCTTGAAACAAGAGTCAACGGTTTCTCAGTCTGATGACGGTTAACAATAGGTCGAAACGATCGTCACTAATATATGTAAGGCGGATATTGAACGATAATAGTTCTATGACATATTTCTATTATCAAACATCTGTGATGATAGAATATTACCGTGTAATTAAAAATGATCATATTCAATGTAATATACAGTTACATTGACAAACACAGTTATACGTTAATACAGTTATACGTACACATGCATAATATGAAATCATGTATAATATATCCACCTTCCCATTTAAAAAAGTGAAGTTGGATTTAATATGGCACACAAAATTTTTTACAGCCTGATAAAGTAGAGAAAAGTGTTATATGAGGTATAGTCGAGGTCCCACATTGATATCTCATGCCGTTCGCATTATATCCAGCTGTGCCACTCTGAGGAACTCACCCTGTATGTTCTCCTATAGAGAACATATTATAATATATTTGATAATGGATGTATGAAATAGAACTATTATCGTGTAATACCCGCCTAAATGTATTTCTAATTTCAATGATGTTGTCGAATCAGTGATGATTTTCCAACAGAGAAATAATTAATATACAACACAATGGCCTGAAAACATGAGTAGCCTAATTATCATTTCAAGTTTTCTAATTCTAATACATCATTTCCAGAACAAAGAAGGCTAGTCTAATTTGTTCCGAACAATATTATCAGCCTGACCAGTAAACTGGTGCTATTTTCCGCTGATGGTAGGATTCCTATTCTATGTGAGGGAACTAAACCAACAGGTCTCTTATCCAAATCTTCCTCCATCGATCAATAAAAATACTTATATTTCATTCTGTCTTCGAGGAGAAAGGAGGATGCTTGACTCTTCAATTGGTTTAAGGTTTTTGGAATATCAACTGGAACAGGAATTTTCTTATCTTTGATATCATTCAATGAGGAAGAACTGTTCTCTATCAAAATAATCTCTTCCATAGCAAAATTTTTGACAAATCATTGGCTTTTCATAGTATAGGCTATCATACTTTAGAATCAATGGATTATCAGGGAATTACTTCTACAGGTACGATCTCGTTAAATAAATAAATAGTTTTATTGCAGATACAAATAAGCACATCAAGTGTATTACAACGTCAAATGAAAATATACATGCGAATAGAAAATGTTAGACACAAGTCAGAAAAAATACAATACGTACATCAAATAAGAATATCACTACAATAGCCAATTGTTGTCAACAGAGAGATGAAGAAAACCATTATGCACTTAGAATATAGTTCTTATAAACGTTAATATATTGTTATGACCCTTAAGTGATCATTCCCTTTCAAAATTGATCTGAAAACTCATCAATCACATAAATACAATTGTCTGACAATATTTTTTCCAATTCACTTATGAATTTAGAAATCTCCAAGTTTCTAATAGAAAGAAGTAAAATGTTGTAATATTTTATTGCTAAATAGATGAATGTTTTTTGAGTTCTAGAGTTGTTTACCTTCATCAACCCTAGAGTACTCCTGTTTCTAGTTCCATACGAGTGATTCGTTAATATCGGTATCATCTCCATAGCTTGTTTGTTCTTATCTATTCGCATTATTGAAAGAAGAAATAAAATCCTACTGCTTATTTTTATGCAATTTTCACTTCTTTCAGAATGTCACATGGAAAATTGTCGTGGAATTGATTCTATACAATGAAATAAAGTAACAATTTTTATTAAGTTATGCTACGTCTATCATGATTTTCTCGTGAAATTCTACTTTGTTTCTTGCCTTGGAAGTATAATGAGACTCTTCTGAGTTGAATCTGAATAATTATGATTGTTATAAAACCTCTTTAGAAATCTAATACTCCACAGGAACAACACTGGTTGACTCCTTTCATGAACAATAAACATACTACTTACTTTACGAATTTGCACCAGACGTGATAAATTCCTCTAATTCATATTGATCAGCCATTCAGCATGTTTCAATATACAATAGATTATAATAAACCTATACCATCGATATTTTCTAACCAATTTTTTTAACTTTTCTTTACTTCACTCACCAATATCGTGGTCTCTCTCCAACTGCCTGACGATCACAGGAACAGAGAACAGTCTGAGTACTTCTTTGAGCACCATTTCCAAGTAGGGAAGAGTGGCAAGCTTGTGAATGGTAAACTCTCCATCTCCAACCACGTCAACAACTTCTTGATAGACCTTTTCTTGGATGTCAGGGTAGGCTCCCAGCAGGGCAAAAGCATAGGCTGTTGCTACTCTTGTGGTGTCAGCACCCTGCAAATTGAAAACAAAATCAGTTATTGTCACAATGAATGTACGATAACAAGTTCTATTTTGCTGAAGTAATTGGAGGTAGGCCTATTTATGAAATTGGTTTACTGAATACAGGGCTGTTATAAAAAAGCAGTACACATTTCAAAAGATCAAGTGTTCTCATAAGAAAAACAAAGGCAGCTTTATAAGGTGTGGATAATCACTCAACTTTGTGATAATTTCTTAAAGACTCCGTATTTTGGAGAAGACTCATAGCTGCCTGAAAAAAAACAGTTGTCAACTTCTACCATCACCAACATTTTACCTTCCCCTCTTATTACCAACGCTCGTACTCAGAGCACATGTGGGCATCACCCATTGAGCATCAATCCGCTTGAAAAATGCCACCTTTAGAGGAAAAACTTATTCTTTGGATGAATGTGAGGAGAAAATGACTCTCTCGAGATAGCAGTTTGAATTGGAGTATGGTATAGGGTATAATCAGTCTCTATAGCCTGGAGTATGCATCAGACATCAGTCTCTTTAGGCATCATCAATTTTAGTGAATGAGAATCATTTCTCTACCTGAATAGTAAATAATCATAGGCTAATTGTTAGCTTAAACTGGGTTAACCAAAATTTAAGTCCTTGTACAACCTTCAACAGTCTAGGGCTGGAGATTAAGATTAAAAAAAACAAATAAAATCAATTACAATTCAATTGTAGATGCTATTGTGAAATGATCAACTTACCGCAATGAATGTATCAGTTGTAAGATATGTGAGTTCATCAATAGACATGTGTTTGAATTGTTCTAGTATCGTATCCAAATAGATGGATCTCTTCTTTTCTAGTTCATCAACTGAAAAAATATTAGTAAACGTGAGAGATAAGATACTTGAGAGACTCTTTCAATTTGAACAGAATGAGTTCTTATGTTTCTTGTAGATGTTGTCAGGGGTGCCCAGAGGGGGTTCAGCAGCGCAAATGCGCTTCTGCGATTTTTGAGGGGGATTCTATTTTTTAGCTCATTTTCTATAAGTTGGGGGGATTTTTCATAATTAGCCCCAGAATGTTTTTTGTGTTATATTCAAGCACTTGTAGAAGATTTCATTTCTCATATTCAATTCTAATATTGTTGGGGGATTGAATTCTTAGCTTTTATTTTTTGAATTGGGGGGATTCTTCATGACTATCCCCAAAATGATTTTTCTTATATTCATTCAATACTCTTCTAAAATTTAGCTAGTCTATTTTTCGGATGAGTTCCATTTTCATTTGAGGCCTCTATTTTATAAGTTTCGGGGAGTTTTTTTTTTTAATTAAGCTCAAAATGTTTTCCATATTGAATATTCAACACTCGTGAATTTTTTCCTATAATATCTTATTCGATTATCGGTTTATAATTTTCAAGTCTTGGGGGATTTTTTTAAAATCAGCCCTCAATGGCTTTTTGTGTTATATTCATTCACTATTTTACACTCATAAAAATTCACCCCGAAATAAAATTATTCCAAAAAATTAAATATTCTATTTTTAGGAGGGAATTCTGTTTTCACCGTATATTTTATGACTTTAGGAGTTTTTTACAATAAGCCTGAGAATGTATTTGTTTTATATTCATACCGGTGAAAGAACCTTATAATTATATTTCAATTGGTAACTTATCCTGTTTTCAGCTTATAGTTTTCAAGTTTTGGGGGGGATTTTTATAATTAGCTTTGAATTTCTGTGTTTATTCAGCACTATCAAAACTTGTGAGAGGTTTTCCTCTGATATTCAATTTTTATATTTTCAGGAGGGATTTCACTTTTCGCTTATATCTCCCACGTTGAAGGGAAGGAGATTCCATAATGATCCCTCAATTTTTTGGTGTTATATTCATACACTAATAACACTCATGGAAAATGTCTTTATTTGATTATTCAAAGTAGAAAAATGATTTTTGTTTCAAAGAAATAGGAGATTATGGTCCACAATTTCAACCCAAATGCGACTTTTCCCCACCTATGGCTTCCAAGATGGCCGCATTTCAACACAAATAATGGCAGCCTTTTCTTGGTATATAAGATAAATGTAACTTACTCAAGATAGTGAAATTCTTAAATTTCGATCAAATTTAACAAACTATATGCATTTCAAATGCCTTCATGAGCTGAGAATAACAAACTATGGTTTGTCAATATCAGTTAACTTTTACGAAAGTCACGGGTGTCCTTATTTTAGTTTATTATCCTTGAGGAGTTTCCTACTGGTAATGTAGCTCAGGGCGATATGTTCGGTACTGTATTAAGACATGATTTCAGAAAACTTTGGAACTCGTCGCAAATTCATATTAGACTTATTTGGAATGAACAAAGACGATTTTCTTATTGAATCTTATCTTTTTTTGGAGGTGGAAGTATTTTCATCCATATGATTCTTTAACATTAGGCCTACCCTTAAACTTCCACCTCACCTCCGTTCTATAGAAACTTCTGTAAACCCAAGTATTACTCACCCACTCATCATCACCTAGGGTATCTGAATGAATAAAAAGTGAATGGGTTAATAAAATAAATGTGAAACTTGGGAGGAAAATCCTCGAAATTTTATGTAATTAAAAAATATAATACAGTGTGGAGAAACTTTTGAACTTGATGCAATGAATTTGTACGCTAATAATTATATTGTTATGGAATTCAATAGTGTCTGACGACCTTGAGATAGTAGGACGACAAGGATGGACAAGGTGGGGATGGGGAGGCTTTGTGTCAACAAACAAGCGCATTGTTGTGTAAACAAAAGACTCATCCAGAACGTTCTCGAAGTAATAATGCCAGAACCTTCTAGCATTCTCTTGTTTATTCTCAGAAGCCTATATATTCGGAATGTTTGGGTTTACAGCTCTGTCCACCTGTTCCCCCCCCAGAAGAAAATTTAAATTTGACAATTCCACATTATTGTACTACTTTTGTACCCTTTTGTAACACTTTTGTACACTTTTGTACCCCAACCCTAACCGAGTTATGAGCAAAATAAAAAGGGGGGAACAGGTGGACACTTTCCTCCCCCCTACATCAGAGAGGAAATCTAACAATGCCACATTATTGTACTACTTTTGTACCCTTTTGTAACACTTTTGAAAACTTTTGTACCCCAACCCTAACCGAGTTATAGGCAAAATAAAAAGGGGGGAACAGGTGGACACATTTCCCCCTTTCATGATAGGGGAAATCTGACAATGCCACATTATTGTACGTTTTTTGTACCCTTTTGTAACACTTTTGTAAACTTTTGTACCCCAACCCTAACTGAGTTATGAACAAAATAAAAAGGGGGGAACAGGTGGACACTCTCCTCCCCCCTACATCAGAGAGGAAATCTAACAATGCCACATTATTGTACAACTTTTGTACCCTTTTGTAAACTTTTGTACCCCAACCCTAACCGAGTTATGAGCAAAATAAAAAGGGGGGAACAGGTGGACTCTCTCCTCCCCCCTACATCAGAGAGGAAATCTAACAATGCCACATTATTGTACTACTTTTGTACCCTTTTGTAACACTTTTGTAAACTTTTGTACCCCAACCCTAACCGAGTTGTGAGCAAAATTAAAAGGGGGGAACAGGTGGACACTCTCCTCCCCCTACATCAGAGAGGAAATCTAACAATGCTACATTATTGTATGACTTTTGTACCCTTTTGTAACACTTTTGTAAACTTTTGTACCCCAACCCTAACCGAGTTATGAGCAAAATAAAAAGGGGGGAACAGGTGGACTCTCTCCTCCCCCCTACATCAGAGAGGAAATCTAACAATGCCACATTATTGTACGACTTTTGTACCCTTTTGTAACACTTTTGTAAACTTTTGTACCCCAACCCTAACTGTGTTATAGGCGAAATAAAAAGGGGGGAACAGGTGGACACATTTCCCCCTTTCATGATAGGGGAAATCTGACAATGCCACATTATTGTACTACTTTTGTACCCTTTTGTAACACTTTTGTAAACTTTTGTACCCCAACCCTAACCGAGTTATGAGCAAAATAAAAAGGGGTGAACAGGTGGACACTCTCCTCCCCCCTACATTAGAGAGGAAATCTAACAATGCCACATTATTGTACAACTCTTGTACCATCCAAAAGAAGCTGGGCACGGCGATCGGCGCGGCTGACATCGACTGGTGCCACCGTGTTGGACGCCAGACCCTCGCTCACCATGGGACTCCGCCGCAGCGACCCAGACAGGTAATCGTCAAACTTGTACGATACCAGGATCGTCATCACGTTATTACAAATAGGCGCAAGCTGTCGGGAACTCAAATATCAATCAACGAGGACCTGACTCAGAAAAGACGTTTATTCCTGAAAAACAAGTGGCTGAAAAAGTGGGGTTCACAAAGTTTGGTAGCATGATGGTAGAGTGATATGGAAGGAGAATGGTAAGTTCGTGTCACAGTCATGTTATAACCCCAGTAATGAGCACGGTGATCAAGCACCTATTTCTCCACTACATTATACTGAGTAGAAAAATTTATGAACACTTACTTGGCTTACTCAATGTAGATAGTAGTCTATATTTTGTATTCAAAATTTTTTTAATTTCTTCTTTTGTCTTCATCCTACTTGAACTGTTGATTATAGTAAGCTTAAAAACTTAGTAGATACTAGTGACTTTCACTTTAACAACAGAACTCACGATTTTTATGCTTGTTGGACGCGTTTCGTGGCACTGAGCCACATCTTCAGCATACAAGGAGTAACTAGATACTAGATTGTAGAAAAAAAAATTTTTTTACAATGAATAATGATTATCCATCTTTACAATTAATTAATCTTACAGAAGGTATAAGGAGACAATTAATTTACATAAGTTCCAAAGTAATAAATCAAATTCCAAATTATTTTCTCACAAAATCGAGATGCAGCAAACAGACTAAACTAGATATAAAAAACTGGATTAAGAGTAACTATTTTTTTGACATGTAGGAACTAGAGTTTCGCTATTTTATTTTTTGCAACTAAATTCCTTTAGCCTTGCCTTTTTTTCTCTGTGTCTGCTTTAGTAATAAGAGAAACTTTTGATTTTGTTATTAGTAAAAAGTATTATTATTTTTTTTATCAAGTGGACTTGCTTACCTTTCCCTTCTCTTTATTTTTTCAGTTTTATTTTATTTTACCTTCTTTCCTTTTTTACATTCTTCTACCTGCCTATTACATGGGGAACCATAGTTGGCTAGGTATTTCCCCTCCATCTTTTTAAGCACACCCCACCACAGTAATTGTTGAATTTGTTAATAATGTATTATTTTGTTATTGTGTTTTACTATTTTTTGTATTATATTATTCATTGTGTCTTTATGTGTGTTCAAATTGAAATAAAATTGAATTGAATTGAATTGAATTATAAAGTATTGCTAAAGGACAAATTTTATTTCATATTATTCTAATTAAATCTATGCAAGTCGATTTATTTGGCTAGAGTGTATCATCGTGCATAAGGCTACGTCTTACAATCTATTTGACTTCAATAATTATTATAGTCATAATAGAAATACTATGTGTGTACCTACTGTTGATCATCCACGTAGAATGATAATAGTTGTTATAACCATAAAATCAGTATGCTTCAATCATAAATTAATCTACCCCTTTGTATCTTGCTTTCATTTTCTTTTCTCTTATTTCTATCAGTGAAAATTATCTACACTTAACTTCTGTATAACAGTATAAGGATTACGAATTGAATTAATTATTATGAATTGTTTTGACTCTATATTATATCTACTCAGTACGGCTTTCTTGATTGAGCTTGATCTATGATTTATTTCTATCATTTTTTTCTGCAATTTTCTATTTTATTATTATTTTCATCAATTATGACTTATCTTTAACATCAAGATTACTATTAATTTTCAATATAGTAATGAATGATTTCCATGATTGTAGATTTAAATAAATGTTCATGTGAATCTGGACTTTGCTTTAAAGCACTTTGGATTGTTGAGTTATAAACATGTAGACTGATTAATTCAACTGACTTTGAGTTAAAACTCCATTCATGATACTGGCTTCACATGATTGTAAATCATGACTTTTCCAATAATGTAATAGCACAATATTATGATTACTTTTTATGCTTATCAATGGAAAATTTCCCATGAATTTAAATGTAAATTTATAAATGTCATGTAAATAAATAATTTACTTAAGAGCACTATGAATAATGTAATGTAGTTATAAACATGTAAACGATAAACTTGACAGACTTTGAGTTGAAAATTTCCTATGATATATGTTTCACATTATTGTAAACTGTAAATATTCTAATAATGTATTAACACAATATTATGGTTATTATTTATTTTTGATAATGGAGGATTTTCCAGGAATGTTAAAGTTGATTTCACTTGAGAGTAGCCTACTACGAATAATGTAATGTAGTTATGCAAATTAAGACTGATTAAATTGACTGATTTCGATTACTTTTCTCATGATAATAATATGTTTCACATTATTGTGAACTATGATTATTATAGTGATGTATTCACATAACTATAGTAATCATTATTAAATAATTTTAGAGTATGAAATAAATTCTATTTTTAATAATCACGGACTTCTCTTTACGTAATCAAATGTTAATGAGAATGTAGTTTTTATTGAGATATTACTGAAAATATACTAGAATCACAATTCATCAACAATTTAATATAAGAATATAACACCGCAATAAAAAAATACATTTATTAGAATATAACTGGATATAGAATCTCATACCAGAATTTTAAATTGATAAATTTTTTATATTTATTGTGAAATGATAAACAATACGTAATAATTTAATGATGTGGGAGTGGAAAACACTAGCCTTACTATTCACTCCCATGAATTTTGATTAGAATATGAAGAAAAATTATATCATCATGGAACGGTCTACAATACCAACAGTGACTCAGTTGAATTCTTGGAGAGCCTTATTGTTTAATATTGTTGAAGTAGGTCACAATTGAGTAACCATTTCTGCATTATCCCAACTCCTTTGACATCTAGATCCAAAACACAGGAATTAGTGAAGAAGATAATTATATAAAACTCCATTTTAACGTTATATTACGTTATTAAACATGTCAATAAGTTGTATAATTTCTTCTCTTATAGACAAGTTCAATAGGGGTTGTTAATAATGGAATTTTTAAAACTCAGATTCTAAAAAATTCCGTGATGCCCCTAAGAGCCGCAACACACAGTTTGAAAACCTCTGGAGCCAAATAGCCTACTCATTTTATAAAGACTGAAATTCGATGAAAAAAATGTATTAGAATAAGCCTGTTCTTATTGTTGGTAATAATAGATAATTGCAACATCTATGTTTAAATTATGATAAACAAGTGCATTAAGAGTTCAATCTAGTAATCAATAATTATTTGTAATGATTGCAATTGTCTTTGTTAAACAAAAATAATACCTGATAAAAATGATATGAACCATTGTATTTTTCAATTCTTTATCCTGGTTAGTTTTTCACATGCCCCCTATCTCATTTTATTATAACTACAGCTCCATGGACTGTAGAACTCGCATGCAAACTTCCAACTCTCGAAGTTAACTTCAACTTTAGCTTCAATAACTTATTTATTCAGTCAAGTTCACTTGGTCAAGTTTGTTTATGCGTCGGCTAGTTAGTGCGAATAATAAATTCAGTCAAGATAAGAACCACGAATCAGCATTATAAGGGTAAGAACATGTCAAATAAGGTGAGGCTGCTACATAGTATATAAGTTACACAGTTCTACATCTATATCATACATCATATCATATGATTTGTATATCTAAGGGATAGAGTAGAAGGGTAGAGTGAAAATCACAAGCCTCCCTTATTGACATATTCTTAGTTCTTACCTTAATACTCTTATAAATACAGTAGCTACTATACCAAATATTCATAAATATACATATTGATAGATGAAAAAACATACAGATTTTGTCGATTTTCTACTCTATTTATTGGTACACTACCATGGTTTCATGACCACACAGGTGACATTAGATTGAAACCATGGTAGGTAGTGTACCAATAGAGTAGAAAATCGACAAAATTTGTGTGTTTATTCCATTATGAAACGTTTCTACAATATCAACCACAACTCAGTTGAATTTCATATTGATAGATTACTTTTGTGAGGATAGTGTAGTTATTTATTATTCATTTTCTTGATATAATCTGTTACTATTCCTACAATTTGCAAGTTTGGAGCAGACAACAAACACATCAATGAGAGCCTACACATTCAAGATGACTTGCCTGCTGAAGTTTACAGGGAATAATAACGCAACTATTTAATTATTGCGTTAATCTAACAAAATTGCAATACATTGATATTATTTACAATTTTTAAAACTAAAACTCTGACTACTAAATCTAGCTTTGTATTTTTGTTTGTTAAATCTGAAGTTTAGTCTCTGCAATTTAACTAATTTTGTTTAGAACGCAATACTGTACTTTCATAATTTATGGAGAAACACTCAAATAGAAAAAATCAAATAGAATGATTAATATGGATTACATCAAAAGTATTTCAAATCTCATACTGAAACATGGATGACAATGTGTCAACCCCATCTCCTCATTAAGCTCAAAATTTGATACAAAAATGTGGCATTATCAGATTTCCCCTATCATGAAAGGGGGAAATGTGTCCACCTGTTCCCCCCTTCTTATTTTGCTCATAACTCGGTTAGGGTTGGGGTACAAAAGTTTACAAAAGTGTTACAAAAGGGTACAAAAGTCGTACAATAATGTGGCATTGTTAGATTTCCTCTCTGATGTAGGGGGGAGGAGAGTGTCCACCTGTTCCCCCCTTTTTATTTTGCTCATAACTCGGTTAGGGTTGGGGTACAAAAGTTTACAAAAGCGTTACAAAAGGGTACAAAAGTTGTAGAATAATGTTGCATTGTTAGATTTCCTCTCTGATGTAGGGGGGAGGAGAGTGTCCACCTGTTCCCCCCTTTTTATTTTGCTCATAACTCGGTTAGGGTTGGGGTACAAAAGTTTACAAAAGTGTTACAAAAGGGTACAAAAGTTGTACAATAATGTGGCATTGTTAGATTTCCTCTCTGATGTAGGGGGGAGGAAGTGTCCACCTGTTCCCCCCTTTTTATTTTGCTCATAACTCGGTTAGGGTTGGGGTACAAAAGTTTACAAAAGTGTTACAAAAGGGTACAAAAGTCGTACAATAATGTGGCATTGTTAGATTTCCTCTCTGATGTAGGGGGGAGGAGAGTGTCCACCTGTTCCCCCCTTTTTATTTTGCTCATAACTCGGTTAGGGTTGGGGGACAAAAGTTTACAAAAGCGTTACAAAAGGGTACAAAAGTTGTAGAATAATGTTGCATTGTTAGATTTCCTCTCTGATGTAGGGGGGAGGAGAGTGTCCACCTGTTCCCCCCTTTTTATTTTGCTCATAACTCGGTTAGGGTTGGGGTACAAAAGTTCACAAAAGTGTTACAAAAGGGTACAAAAGTCGTACAATAATGTGGCATTGTCAGATTTCCCCTATCATGAAAGGGGGAAATGTGTCCACCTGTTCCCCCATTTTTATTTTGCCTATAACTCGGTTAGGGTTGGGGTACAAAAGTTTTCAAAAGTGTTACAAAAGGGTACAAAAGTAGTACAATAATGTGGCATTGTTAGATTTCCTCTCTGATGTAGGGGGGAGGAGAGTGTCCACCTGTTCCCCCCTTTTTATTTTGCTCATAACTCGGTTAGGGTTGGGGTACAAAAGTGTACAAAAGTGTTACAAAAGGGTACAAAAGTAGTACAATAATGTGGAATTGTCAAATTTAAATTTTCTTCTGGGGGGGGAACAGGTGGACAGAGCTTGGGTTTACCAGTCAGTTGTACTTTAACAATCAAATGAGTGTGTGTCAGTTCTGTGTCAGTTGTGATAGACAAGCCGGACGTTGTATATAGACACTCTATAGTTATATTCATTCTGTCAGTTCTTATTTCTTCTAGTGTAACGTGATAAAGACTGTTCTCATTTCTTAATTCAGTGCAGTGTTAATCTTAGTAGAATTTGTATTGTGAAACGTTATAAACTCTTGTGCTATCTTCTGTTCCGTTATAGTTTATCTTTTTCTAGTGTGTTATAGTAGTGTAATTAATAAAGTTAATCAGTATAAATTGCCTCAAGTCTTTTATTATAGTGGAAACCCGTAACAATTGGTGTCAGAAGTTCGGATGTAGCTATTGATTGAGGCAATTTTATGAACTAGTACCTTTGCAAAGTGAATTATTATTTTCAATTGATTGAACCATTATTTTTGTGTGTGAACTTTATCTTTGTGTATAAACTTTATCTTCAAGTGAGTGAACTGTGATCTTCAAGGGTGATTGTGTGAACATCTTTGTGTGTGAACTTTATTCTCCAAGAGTGAACGTTAGTCTTCTGTACATAATTGTGAACTGTGTAATATTTGTGGAACGTGAACTGAAATGGCAGGGAAAGGTGCGAAGCTCACGAGTTTAAAAGTAAATCAACTGAAGCAAGAGCTGGAGGAGCGAGAACTGGATACAAATGGGGTAAAATCGGTCTTACAAGATAGACTCCGGGAAGCACTGCTGGCCGAGGGTCAGGACCCAGATACCTATGTGTTTGAAACAGATTCGGGAGCTCTGGTGAGTACATTGGAGAGTAAATTTCAATTGGTTGAAAGTAAAATGGAAGAAAATAAAACATCATTGGAGAGTAAAATGGAAGAAAATAAGTCAGCTTTGACAAATTTGGAGAGTAAAATAGAAGAAAATAAAACATCATTGGAGTGTAAATTTGAATCTTTGAAAGAAACATTTGAGAAACTACAAGAGAATAGTAAAATTTTGGAAGATAAATTTGAAACAAAACTTAAAAGCATAGAGGATAAATTTGATAAGAAGATTAAAGAGCTGCAAAATAATGACACTAGTGGGACAAGGGCAGCCTTGAAAGTGGATGATAATGCTTATCAAATTGAGAAGGATACTTCAGTAAATGAATGCAATGTGCCTATTACCATGCCAAATTATCATGGTGGACTACCAACATTTGATGGAAAGACTCCATGGGAAGATTACCGTACCTTGTTAGATGTGTATGCTGACAGATATGGATGGACACCAGAAGCAAAGGCTGATAATTTGTGCCTATCACTTCGGGGCGGGGAGATGCACTGTCAGTACTTCAGACAATTCCAAAGTCTGACAGACGCAACATTGGTGAACTGTTGAAGCGCATGGAAATGAGATTTGGCCACCGACACATGTATCAACTACACCGTTCAGAATTGAGGAACAGAATCCAGAAGCCAAATGAGTCGCTTCAGGAATTTGAAGCTGACATAGCTTGCTTGGTGAGGATTGCCTACCCAGCATCAGGGGATGATGAAATGAAGGAGAGTATGGCAGTTGATAGATTCCTGGATGGTCTACGTGAGCCAGAAACCCAACGAGCTGTTAAACTGGCTCGTCCTCAAACACTCAGTGAGGCATTAACTCAGGCCTTGGAATTTGAAGCTGTGACACAATCAGTGAGGAGCCATGCACGTGTTTGTTCAGTATCAGGGGAAGATAGCCATGAGGAGTTGGTGGAGGAAATAATGAAGAGGATTTTGGAAAAATTGAAGACTGCAAAGAAGGAGATAAGGTGTTGGGGCTGTGGAGAGAGAGGTCATCTATGAAACAAATGCCCAAAGAAGTCAATGTCTGACAAGAAGCAGGAAAACTAAAAGGGTTGATTAAAAGGGCTACCATCAACCTGTAGGCAAGAGGCCCCAGGTTCAGGAGCAGTTGTTGCAATGTTGTCAGATAAACCAAAAAGTCTCTACATACATGGAAAAGTCAATGGATCAACTCAAAGACTACTAATTGACACTGGAGCCACTATGACAATAATAAACTATAGCACAGTGACTGATCAACAAGGCATATCACCGACAACCTGGAGGTTGAGAACTGCTACAGGGGAGGCTGTCAGTGTCTACGGGGAGATGATTGCCACTTTTGATATTGGTAAATCAAGGTTCAGACATCGAGTGTTAGTGGCAAAAGTTAGTGAAGACATCATACTAGGTTTGGATTTCCTACGTGAACATGGACTGAAACTAGAGAAGAAGAAGAATACAGTGACTATTGGTGAAGAAGAAGTTGTGCTACTACCTACAGAAGACTGTACAGCGCAGGTGCAGCTATTAGAGGACATCACCATACCAGCAAGGAGCCAGATTGTGACCCAAGCAAGGACAACAAAAGACATTACTGAAGGAATGAATGCAATATTGGAACCAGTAGTTCTTGAAGAGGAGCTTGGACATGGTGTTCTAGTGGCCAGAACTTTGTTTCTCACCAGCTCAGTGTTCCCTGTCCGCTTGATGAATGTGAATAGCTATGGAGTCACCTTGAAAAGGGGCAGTGTGCTGGGACATTGTTCACCTGTAACAGCAGTGGTCCATCAAGTACAATCAACACAGTTAAAGAAGAAGAAACTTCCTGAGAAACTACAGAACTTTGTAGAGGAATCTTGTCAGGACTTGAACCAGGACCAGAAAAAGGATGTGAAGGATTTGATAACCTCCTACCAAGATATCTTTGACATTGGAGAAGGAACAAAAGGAAGGACCAACATTGTCCAACACACAATAGACACAGGAGATGCCAAACCCATTCGCCAGAACCCCGAAGACTTCCATTCGCTAAACGAGAAGAAGCCAGAAAAATCATCAAGGAGATGGAGAGTGAAGGAATCATTGAACCATCAAATAGCCCTTGGACATCACCAGTGGTGCTTGTGAAGAAGAAGGATGACACACTTCGGTTTTGCGTGGACTACCGTCTTCTGAATGATGTCACCAAGAAGGACAGTTACCCTCTACCCGTATTGATGACACACTGGATAGCCTGGAAGGTTGCAAGTTGTTTTCAACTCTGGATTTGAAAAGTGGATACTGGCAAGTTGGACTGGAAGACAAAGCAAAGGAGAAGACAGCATTTTCAATTGGGGAAGGACTCTGGCAGTTTACTGTGATGCCTTTTGGTTTGTGTAATGCTCCAGCCACTTTTGAGAGACTAATGGAAAGTGTGTTGAGGGGACTCTCATGGGAAACATGTTTGGTTTACCTGGATGACATTATTGTTTTGGGCAAGTCTTTCCAAAATCACATGAAGAACCTGAAGGAAGTATTTCAGAGGCTGAGGCAGGCAAACTTGAAACTGAATCCTAAGAAGTGCAACCTGTTCAAAAGACAAGTGAATTACCTGGGACATGTGGTTTCTGACAAGGGAGTGTCCATGGATCCTGAGAAAGTATCAGCTATTACAAACTGGCCTGTGCCTAAGGACAAATCAGAAGTACGAAGTTTTCTTGGCCTTTGTGCATATTATCGGTGATTTGTGATGGGTTTCTCTGGGATAGCCAAGCCACTAACAAATTTGACAGAGGAGAGGCGCACCTTCATCTGGGATAAAGACTGTCAGCAGGCATTTGACACACTGAAGGAGGTGCTCAGCCAAGCACCTATTCTGGTTTATCCCAAATCAGAAGGCAAGTTCATCCTGGATACTGATGCCAGCAACACAGCTATTGGTGGAGTACTCTCACAGGAACAAGATGGAGAGGAGAAGGTTATTGGATACTTTAGCAAAGTCCTGTCAAAACCTGAGCGCAACTACTGTGTCACAAGGAGAGAACTGTTGGCGGTAATGAAGTCAATCAGCCACTTCCATAAGTACCTGTATGGACGTCACTTCCTATTACGAACTGATCATGCATCCCTGACATGGCTCCTACAATTCAAATCTCCAGAAGGACAAGTTGCCAGATGGATTCAACACCTGCAAGAATATGACTTCAAATCAATCCACTGAGCTGGAAAAAGTCATCAGAATACTGATGCTCTCTCTAGAAGACCCTGTGACCAGGACTGCAAGCACTGCTCACGCCAGGAAGGAAGGAAGCAGTTGCTAACAGGATAACTGTAGCTACAGACTACTGGGGAGGAGATGAAATGCTGAAGGACCAGGAAGAGGATCCTGATTTGAAACACCTGTGGGCTTGGAAGAGTTCTACTCAAGGAAAACCTAGCTGGCAGGAAGTAGCACCATTATCACCACATGTTAAGACCCTCTGGGCACAATGGGAGTCAATTGTGGAAGATGGGGGAATCTTGAAGAGGGTGGTGGAGAATGCTGCTGGTGATCAGAAAAGACTGCAAATCATTGTACCAAGGAAAAGAGTTCCTGAAGCATTAAAACAGCTACATGATGGAGTCTCTGGTGGGCATTTTGGAGTGCATAAGACCCTGGAAAAGGTACGAGAGAGGTTCTACTGGCCAAACTCAAAAGAGGATGTCAAGAACTGGTGCCGGAATTGTGCAGTATGTGCATCTGCCAATGGCCCTATGCCTAGAAAGAGAGCCCCTATGCAGAAATACAATGTAGGTGCTCCATTTGAACGCATAGCCATTGACATAGCTGGGCCATTCCCAATTACTGATGGTGGGAATAAATACATCTTGGTTGCTATGGATTACTTCAGCAAATGGGTAGAAGCCTATGCCTTGCCAAATCAAGAGGCAGTTACTGTAGCTGATGTACTGGTGAAGGAGTTCTTCAGTCGTTTTGGCATACCATTAGAGTTACATTCAGACCAAGGAAGAAACTTCGAATCTGCTGTATTTTCTCGGATGTGTGAAGTGTTGGGAATCAACAAGACCAGGACAACACCACTGCACCCCCAATCAGATGGAATGGTTGAGCGAATGAACAGGACTATGGGAAAATACCTATCAAAGGTGGTATCCGGACATCAACGGGACTGGGATCAATATCTGCATTTCTTCCTGATGGCATACCAAAGTGCAGTCAATGAGACTACAAGGATGACTCCAGCAAGAATAGTGTTTGGGCAAGATATGCGACTACCCTGTGACTTGGAGTGTGGATGCAAACCTGGGGAGGACTTGGAACAAGAAGACTACACCAGCAAGCTCAGGAAGCAGATGGATGAGATTCATGCAACCGTCCGCACAAACATCCAGGTCACCAGTGACATGATGAAGCAGCGCTATGACATTAAGGCCAACCATGGAGGATACCAGGCTGGTGACATGGTATGGTTGTACAATCCTCAACGACGTCGTGGATACTCTCCCAAGTTGCAAACCTCCTGGGATGGACCTTATGAGGTGGTCACAAGGATCAACGATGTGGTCTACAGGATCAAGAAACCAAGAGGTACTCCACGCATTGTTCATTTCAACCGACTGGCGCCTTATCATGGAGACAATGCTGCAAGGGGAGTTCAAGAGGTGAAGGCTCTTCATCCTGCCATCTCTGATTTTGAAAGATTCATGGCCAACCTAGGGATGTCACTAGAAGAAGGAAATGTCACCATCAGTCACAAGGACTTATTCACCCTACCAAAGAGCTATGCCTTGGCACATTGCATCGCTAGGAATGTGGGAGCTTCAAGAGGAATTGCTACGGTATTCAGGACAAAGTTTGGAAGATTGGATGAATTGAATCTCCAGAATCCAGCTGTGGGGAAAGCACTTCATCTTCAGGATCAGAATCAACATCTGTTCTATTTGGTGACAAAAGACCAACCCCAGCAGGAGTCAACATATCAGGCTTTGTGGCAAAGTCTGATGCATCTACAAACTCACCTTCAATTCCTGGGAGTGAAGCAGCTTGGGATCCCAAGACTGGGCTGTGGCTATGACGGATTGGACTGGAATATTGTGAGACCAATGATTGGAAGAATTTTCAAGGACACTGGAATCAACGTCACCTGTTGCGTCTTCAACCCATGGGCGGTTACACAAGTTGATCCATTGGTGCCGGCTTCTACTGTTTGCACTTCCAGAATGGATCTGGACTGTTCTGGGACAGAACAGTTTTAAGGAGGGGGCAGTGTTATGGAATTCAATAGTGTCTGATGACCTTGAGATAGTAGGACGACAAGGATGGACAAGGTGGGGATGGGGAGGCTTTGTGTCAACAAACAAGCGCATTGTTGTGTAAACAAAAGACTCATCCAGAACGTTCTCGAAGTATAATAATGCCAGAACCTTCTAGCATTCTCTTGTTTATTCTCAGAAGCCTATATATTCGGAATGTTTGGGTTTACCAGTCAGTTGTACTTTAACAATCAAATGAGTGTGTGTCAGTTCTGTGTCAGTTGTGATAGACAAGCCGGACGTTGTATATAGACACTCTATAGTTATATTCATTCTGTCAGTTCTTATTTCTTCTAGTGTAACGTGATAAAGACTGTTCTCATTTCTTAATTCAGTGCAGTGTTAATCTTAGTAGAATTTTTATTGTGAAACGTTATAAACTCTTGTGCTATCTTCTGTTCCGTTATAGTTTATCTTTTTCTAGTGTGTTATAGTAGTGTAATTAATAAAGTTAATCAGTATAAATTGCCTCAAGTCTTTTATTATAGTGGAAACCCGTAACAATATGTTTACTACAACCAGGGCTTGATCTTGGCGGTATCTCTGTGGAGGAGAGTAAATCATTCTAATTTTCTATTTGAAATATGGAAAAATCATGGTAAGAACACACAACTAATAGCTTTAAAATTACTCTAAAAACGGGTTTTAGAGAGTTGAAATTTCTTTTTTCGGACCACCCCTCCAACCTGCGCTCCTGCCGCCTAATGGAACCTTTAATTTAACAAATCAAGCACTGACTACTTCAATAATTTTTCAACAAAAAAATTATACAAATGATTCAGTATCTACTCCATTTTGTGACAGTTTCATATCAATAAATCATGATTATATCTAATTCTAAACTTTGTTCAATTTTATAGATCCTATGAACCTTAATAAAAATTATGTCTGCTTGATGCTAATATTTTGTAATCTACCTGAAAGTAAAATAAAACGTTTGATGAAGACGCATTGAATCAATGGAAAAGGGAAAAATATAGCCTATCAATAAAAGATCCTTTGAAGGACTTATTTAATTTCCGTACATCAAAAATTCATTTGAGAAAACTTAATTTTGTATGGGAAAATGTATGTTTTCTTTTATATGTAGACTGTTGAACGCTTTTTCACTCTTGGGAATTAAAAATTCTTCTTAATTGTATTATTTGGTTCCAATTGCTAATTTAACTTATATTGGAAGAGGACAGGTTACCGAATAAAAATGTGGGGGTGTTTGAAGCAGTTGAAAATGGGGGGATTTGCGCTTCTGTCCATGGGGGGATGGGCACCTCTGGATGTTGTAATACTTCTTCATAATTGATGAAAAACATAATTATACGAGTTGTAACGGTGAATGACATTGCAGAATGAAAAAATTGTCTGAAACTCATCAATCACAATGGAATTCAATAATATTGGATATAATATTGTAATAATATAATAATATTGGATATTCGTGTTTATACGACTGATATTAATTTATTGATTTACTAATTTATTAAGGATTCAGTAATATGAATTAGAAGTTAATTTCAACTTGTATTCTTAGGACACGGGTTTTCTTTCGTGTAAGATTCTATGAGATGTGAATTTGTTTTCACTTACAGGTTTTAGCCTTGTACTTTATTCCTATGATTTTTCTCATATCGTTATGTGATTTTGTATTTTATGCAGATGCTCGTAAAAATGTATTGTGTATTGTATATATTATGTATGTTTATAATTCGTACAAATAACAAAATTTACAAAAAATATTGAATATTGGAACAAGATACTGCCAAATCAAAGATTCATGAATCAAGATAATAGTCTTGGTTGCTGCACCAAATGAGATAGATAAATGTTTTGAGCAACCAAAACCAGTACTCGATTTTTAATAGATTTGTGGTTTGACAATATCATCTTATCATGTCTCCTAATCCAATATGAATAACTACCACAATGTCACTTTCACAACTGCTTAACAAGCCAGAAGTAATACGTGAACAAATCATTCATTTATTCAATAGTGTGCTCCTTGATATTCCATCGTACTATCAAGTGAGATAGGCTTATATTTGATTCTTCACTCAATTTAAATAGATTTTCAAATTATGAGTGAATTACTCACCAAGTCCATCCTTGGGATCCTCAGCTTGTTTTATACTAATCCTCTCTAGGATCACCTGTAACAATAGAATAATAAAATAAATCTAAAGAGAATAATAACTTTTTAAGCGACAATTGTTTCGTGCTGGTATTGCACATTGTCAAGCTTGATAGGCACTGCTGGACTTCAAGATTTTAAAGGGTTATCAATAGATATTGTTTTTGTTGCTGAACATTGAGCCTGGTTCATTAAAATATCATGGCAACTGAAAGAAAATGCAATAGAAATCATCTTAACCAATTCATCGTTCAAATGGCTAATGATCAGAGCCCCTGACCTTACTCTGGAATAACTTTACTCTGGAGTACTTAACTTTTAGTATAACTTAGTATATTGAAAAGAACCTAAGCCACCTATACACGTTTCAGGATTGCTTCAAGATCTCCATCGGCAATAGTATTCTGAAAAGGTCTTTAAATAAAATAACTTAAAGGTCAACTCTATAGACTATTCGATTTGGAAAAACTTATGATTTTCGCCTTATCTAGTATAATCAGTTTTCCATCAATAATTCGTGCGTTGGAGCAGAATACCTTCCCATAGCGTGATAGTTATGAGAGGTCAGGAATGTAAAGTTTATGTAAAATTCCTTGTTCCCATGTTAATCCTTCCCTCAATTATCAGCAAGCTTTCTGATATTAATAATGGAAAATGAATATGGAATACAGCTAATTATTCAGGTAATTATTGTACTCACTTGCTTGGCGAAGTCATGTAGAGGCTTTACAAAGGCATTCAATTGCTTTGACCAGTTGGTGAGGTTGAAGATCCAGTCCGACTGATAATGAAGAGTGTAGAATCTTTTCTTTATTATTGTTACAGACCTGAAGAATTGATAATAATCAACCTGACAATAATAATTAGGATAATCGACAACCTTAGAACCATAAACTTCTTTAATCAATAGATGATGCAAACTTCGATAATGATCCTCATTCCTTTGCAACATGTAAATGAGAGTAGTTTCAAGTTTTAAACTGTATTATTTAAATACACCATTGTAAAAGATGAAGATTTTCAGGAATCTGATGGAATACCATGTTATATGAAGGAAAAATACTTCAAAAGCTATGAATGCATCATGGGATAAGAAATGTACGAGTAGAATCACTGAATTGGTTCTGTGAAAGTACAGAAGTATCCCTAGTTTTGAGAATGCACTGTGAGTGGAAGGGGTATGCTTGAAAAGTGAGATTAGGCTTGAATGAAGCTGTGGTTTACAAGGTTTCATTTGGTACCCCTATAAGTTGTAGACATGGCTTGGTTGACTGAGCAACGCGCTTTTGCCGTTGAGGCATATTTTTCGCAAAATCAGTCTGTTGTTGCAGTGCAGCGTGCGATGCGAACTCGCTACTGGTCGAATCACTTTTCTCAAAGCTGTTCCCGACCGTAAATCGTTTTTGTTGTGGGTGAATAAAGCATATCCTTCTTATTTACTGCACCAAAAATGTGAAAGTGCGCCTCGTCACTAAACAAAGCCCAAGCATCGTGAGTGATTGAAGTTTTCCATGCCTGCATTTGTTGTTGCCAGTCCCGTTGGGTGAGTTTTTGGACAACTACCATTTTTCCATGAATGGAAGTGAAGTTACTCATGGAGAATACGACGCACAGTGCGACTAGACAAGACCAAGGCGGATGCATGCTTACGAGCTGAATGCTGAGGAGACTGCAAGGTTGATCTTCTGACATGGCTAATGTTTCAAGGAGTTCGGGCGGTCCTTTGAGCCCAAACTCTCCTTTGTAATAAACTTACACACTCAAGGAAATTGTATACTCACAGCAAAGTAGATTTGCGGTCAGGAACACCTTTGTGACTAGGTGTTTGATGACGATTTCGTATCGCATGCTGCAGTTCAATAGCATACTAATTTTGGCAAAAATACGCCTCGGCGGTAAAAACGCGCTATTCAGCCTACCAAGCCATATCTACAACTTATAGAGCTACCAAATAAAACCTTTGAATTTTCTGCGTCATTTGAGCCCATTTTCACTTTTCTAGCATGCCTCCACTACTCATAATGTCATCTCAAAACTGGGGATACTTTCCTGCCCCACCTTGTATAAATATTGATTTTTTTCAGATTAAGATCTTATGAATTGAATGGAATTTTTGAAAAGTAGAATGAATTTATAGGATAAAGATGATCTTTTTAAACTTACCCAACTACATTTTTGGCAAAATCGCAACGATTCTCGATCTGTTCTTTAGACTTGACGCCCATGAGAGTACCTGTGGGAGTGGAAATAAATTTATTGAGATAAAAAAGAGTGGTAAACAAGAAGGCAAGAACAAGAGTAATTATGATTTGAGTTTGATTTGTTAGGAACAACTTTATTCATGACACGAAATCATAATTAATGTTGTTCGAAAACTGAGAATATTATTTTCAACGTCAAAGCATTCAACTTATAACATCGATTATTCTAATAATTTTAGACCTTTAAAATCATCAATTAATTCGTGGTCTACAACGTTCCTATCTTCTAATGCTCTGTTCATTGAAAGTAGGCTATTCATCGCTCAAGATGAATTCTAATATTTCAATTGTTGCCTATGGAAAAGGAGAAATCAAATAACGATTCACAAGTTTTCAATGCCGTTTTCTAGAATATTGCATCAACTACTATTGTACCAACTGGTTTTGAATCAACTATTCACCCCGAAAGATCCTGAATGAGTTCGAATTTTTTAACCCTTTTAGAATAGTATTGACTCACCGCAAAGAAAATCCAGTGTGCATTTCGCTGTATAATCGCCAATATCGAAAGTTGGCTTTCCTACTTGTTCTTCTAATCGCTGAACTAGAACATCACTCTGCTCATTGAATGTTGTCAGAAAATTTTCCAAGAGTTTCTGATGAAACGTTGGGTTGACCATTTTCCTCAGTCTCCGCCACCTGTCACCTAGAATTGAGCATCAAATATTATAAAAACGTTAATTAAAACTAGGTAGATGAGAGCACAAAATACACGCAAAAGATAAGGAACAAGCTAAAAATGCATGAAAATAACAAGACAGGAGGAACAAGATGTGTACAGTATCAAGAATGAAACAGAGATTATGATATGAAATGAAAGAGGAGAAAGTATGAGAGAAGAGTGTAGAAGAGTAACGAAAGAGACAGGAAGTCTGAAAGACTTTACTCACCTGATGCCACGAAAATACCATCTGAATGTGCTTTGAAGAACCTATAGGTAGGGTCTTTATTTGTTCCGTACTCACTACTGAGGATAGCCTGTGAAAATAGAATATGACTTTCAGTTCTTTGAACAATGATAATATAGGAATAATTGATAAGAATGATTGTTAGTCATGAGTGTGGAAAAAATGAGTTTGGAAAAATAACGTAGTTAATAAGTTACTCAAAGTGATAACAAACGTACTAGGTTTGTTTTTCACAAAAATACAAGCAGGAATCCAACACATAATTTTTTTGAAGAATATTTAGAGAAATATTTCAATTCTTCTTATCATAGGGTTCAACTGAAAATAATATAATTTTCTAATTTTCAATGCAGATGTTGATTTTCAATTCCACAAGTGAATCCATTCCGCTTCTTAACTATCATAATAAAGAGTTTGAAATGTATATTAATCCATTATTGTTCAATTCTTATTAGAGATACTAATGTATAATAACTCACTTATTTATCACAGTTCTCTTTAAAATAAGTTTATTTTTTCACAACTGTATAAGAACTTCACGTGGAATTGACTATTAATAGTTCGAAACCAGTTGAGAGGAAAAATAAACTCATTTTAAAGGGTATTTTGATCAATATTATTGACTTCTTAGTGATCATAACCTTCATTGAATAGTTTGAAATTGAAGTGTACCTCAATGTGTTTGGGTTCAGCAAGATTCACCCAAAGGAAAGGACCCAGCCAAACTCTTACAGTGGCGCCGTATGTCTTCATCAACTCCAATTGGATATTGTTATAACCTGAAAGAAACTATTCGATAGTACCTGTTCTGCTATTGAAAACACAAGCATATGAAAGAATATTCTAAGTTCAATTCTCATATCAATCTCATATCAATTTATTTATTTATATATAGAGTTGTATTTCAAAAAATAGCAGCAGTAGGGATTATCCCTTGTCAGAAACCATTTTTCACGCTGTTTCCATCTTGTTTCGGACTACATTTTTTTCTCTTTTTCTTTTTTCTTTTTACTTTGTTTTCAATCACAGTTGCAAGCCGAAATGGATGTTCAATAGGCAAGCTGCTTTGTATAATTTGTGTGAACATTGCATCTTGTAGCAGTTGCTCGTGGCCTGGGCCATGACAGGGCACGATCAACATAACATACTATTTCGTATTATTTCTTGCCTTACTTGATTTATTTATACACTTTTTTCTCATCTTTCTTAATACGATGTGATGACTTCGGAGTATGAGAATCGAGAGTCTGAGTTCGTTGGATAACTTGTTGAATTTGGTTTTTGATTTAGTTTCTGTTTATATCTCAGTAATTGATAAGCTTGGGATTTGGTCAGTAAGACGTTATCATAAAACAGGCCTTCTATCAACAAAGTAGAGTTTATCTTTTTCTGTCTTTCAATCCACAAGAGTGACAAATTTTTTTTAGACATTCTACTACTGGCATTCTAATAATTACAAAGTAATATAGTGTCAAAGAATAGTAACAAAGCATAGAGGCTTCCAGTTGTACTATTCATTTTCAATTAGCTTCTTCGTCCTAACCGTTCAACTATTATTAGTGTTTTGTACAGAATACAGTACCAGTTATAAGTAAAAAAAAAGAAAAATAATAAAATGAATAAATAAAAACAACTTTATTACTTGGGTGAGTAGGTTTGTTAATATATTTATATTCCGTGTTAATTGTATTAATTGCATGATTGATAATAATGATTGCCTGATAGAATTAATTTGCATGATAGTACACTTTCATAGTTAAATATTCAGTCTATTATAGTAAATTTTGTATTATTCTGTGTGTATAATATTCTGTTTGATCTATAGTCTACACTTCCTTCTAAAATATCGACGTGGAGAAAAGTATTGATACGATTGATAGGTCAAAAATATATTGTTCAATGCCAAGTATTGCGATTACTAATACACGTCCCATAAATGGTGATGATAGTCAGATTTCCATGGAGAGTTTCAGTATGGGTGATGTTAGAATTTGTGGCTGCTCCATTATTATTGAAAAACTGACTATGGAGAATGACACCTTAAAAGCTGATAACCTACGGCTTAAAGAACAGTGGAATGTGGCAATTGATAGGTCAATTTCTAATGAGGTCCGTGTCATGGAGTTGACTGACTGCCTTGCGAAGGAATGCAAGGAGTCGGGTACACAGACTGATACGGCCTTCATTGATGAAGTTGCTAGTGCTCCATCTCCATCCCCGGAGAAACAAAATGATAGGGCAAATAATGAAAGGTGCCGTATGGTTTGGATGTTGATAGCTTGCACCTACTCATTGAGGAAAATAGTAGCTTGTTGGATCAGGTGATCTCTGTAGGAGATGAGTTGGAGAAGGCGAGAGGTGCCCTTGCTCGTTTGCAGGGTTTGTGTAATCAGTTGAAAGGTGATCTGCATGACTCTGTAGATGCTGGCTCGTTACAGGGCTCACTGTTCCGGACTCTCCAGGCTAACCCTATAATAAAAATTTGGTCTGATAGTCATGGTAGGGGTTTAAATAGACTATTAAATAATATGCTTCCTTCTAATGCCAGATGTTACTCTTATGTGGCATCATGAGCACCTCTTGAGATTCTCATTGAGAAAATGCTAGATAAGAAGGAGGTTAATGATGCTAAACCTGGAGATTTTGTTTCATTGATTGGAGGCACAAACAGTTTCACTCACGGCTCCTATTCCCAAGATATTATTTCAAACCTATTAGTGAAATTGTCTAAAGTTGTAAATAGCTACAGTCATACCAATCTCATTCTTAGCACAATTCCTTACAGATACGACCTTCCAGGAGACTCTGATGATAATTGTCTCATCAGTTGTGTGAATAGGGCCATAAGGTGTATTCCTTATCATTACCCTCATTTGTCTATCCAGATTGTTAGTTTATGGAGCTACAATAGATATCTCCACACTAAGCACGGCTTACATCTTAATGGGAAGGGAAAGATGAAGCTAGCTCGGGAGTTGCATAGAATAGTACATGAGCTGAATCTGGCGAAACATAAAATTAATTCTGAGAGTGCTGAGTATTTGAGTCACATGCATGACAGGTCTGCATACGTCTGCAGGTTATCAGTGGGTCAAACCACATCAATGATTGGTGAACGCTTCCCAACTCTCACACGCTCAAGGAGTTTTTTAGAAGCAGTCAGCTATTCCCCAGTTGTGAGTTAGGTAATATAGGCAATTGTTCTTCCGTTATGAGTCTCAACATTCAGGGATTTATGGGAAAGGTTGAGTCTCTTGAGGCTTCTTTGAAGACAGAAAATTGGCACCCAGCAATGATATGTTTGAGTCAGCATTGGTTGATGAATGATAATTATATGATTTTAAACACTCTTGAGGGATATTCAGTAGGATCAGCATTCTGTAGAGAGAGCAAAGCAAGGGGAGGAGTGGCAATTTTAGTTAGAGATGATATTTCCGTCTTGATAAGAGAGGATATTAATAAATTTTCCAGAGAGAAGGTGTTTGAGGTGACAGCAATTGAATCTGAGGTATTGGGTTGTAACAGAAACAAGTACTCAGTAGTAATATCTCTGTACAGAACACCTGATAGTTCTTTGGATGATTTCTTATTAAGACTGGATTCACTTCTTGGTTTTGTGCAAGCGGTTTCTTGATGTTTTCTCTCCTCATGGTTTTAATCTTTTGATAAATAGTCCAACAAGAATTCAATCAGGGCTGCTTATGACTACATCAACCTGTATTGATAACATATTAACAAATATTGGATCTGAGAATGTTGTGGGTGGGGTGATTGATCTGGGCTTGTCTGATCATCATGCAATATTCTTCAAGTTTGTTGGCCATAAGGCATTTGAGGGTGAGAATTATTTTAGTAGGAGAATTTTCTCAAGCAGAAATGTTGAATGCTTCATGGATTTATTGGAAGGTCAAAGCTGGGAAGATTGTTTTCTGTCTTCTAGCTGTGATTTAGGTTTTAAAAGGTTTTTTCCAGTATTCAAACGATGCTTTACAGAGGCGTTTCCCATTAAGACCATGAAAATAAAAAAAGAAGAGTTCAATTAACAAGTGGTTAACATCTGGTATTAAGGTAACTTGTCAAAGGAAAAGACAACTATTAATTCTCCTCAATAATAATTTAGATCCTAACTTTCATTTGTATGTTAAAACTTATAATAAGATTTTAAGAAAGACAATTATTCTATCTAAAAAATGTACCTCTCCGAAAAGATCAAGAAGTCTGATAATGTCACCAGGGCTACCTGGCAGGTAGTAAAAAATGCTATGGGAACTTCTTCTTACAAAAATGAAATCCCTAAATTATTTGTAGATAAGGTTTTCTTATAATGTTTCTTATTAAAAAATCGTGTTGTTACATACTTCAACCTCTAACATATTTGATAAATTTATCTTTCAGTAGTGGATATTTCCCTGAACTATTGAAATATGCTGTTCTATTGAACTATTGAAAAAAGGAGAGGTTTCTAATTATAGACCAGTTGCTCTTTTTACATCTTTCTCTAAGGTTTTTGAAAGAGCTGCACATATCCAATTCAACTATTTCTTTGAAATCTCTTCTCTGTTTTGCAAGTCACAGTTCGGATTTAGAAAAGGAAGATCCATTGAAGATGCTGTTTTTGGAGTTAATCAGGGGATGCTTAAAGCTAGGGATGATTCTGAGCAAGCTCTAGGTGTTTTCTGTGATTTATCAGCTGCTTTTGACAACATTCAACATGATCTGCTTCTACTGAAGCCAAGTCATCATGGTGTAAAGTGGATAGCACTGGCGTGGTTGAAGCCTTACTTGTCTGGGAGGTTCCATAGAGTATCGTTATCAGTTGGTAATGAAACTTACCATTCATCTTGGTTGCCTATGTCTCAGGGAGTGCCACAAGGTTCGATACTGGGCCCTTTTTTGTACCTCATTTATGTGAATGATATTGAGGACCATGTGAATTATAAACTCTCCCTTTTTGCAGATGACACAACGGCTTTGATTGAAGGTGATAATAGATTCAGATTCAGATTCAAGCACTTTATTCATGTACATTACATAATACAATAATTCGAATCCTATGCTATAAGAATAAAAATAAATGAAAATTACACTAATTACATTATGGTTTGCATTAGTTGGCTAATTATAAACTATGGAAACTTGCAAAATGAGACAGATGTAGGATTCAATAAGCTAACGGTAATATAGATTTGTGCTGTATCTACATAAAATGGCGGAGTTTAGACATATAAATGTCCATTCTTGTAGAGGGATGTTCAAAGACATCTCTCCCATCAACACTCAACCATGGGCAAATATTTTTTTGATCGTTACAACTACGGTACTAAGTATTTATTTTATTGGAAATTTCATACTATTAAATTATGTAAAACGAATAATTATTCATATGAGTGGGAATAATGATAATGGAATGTCCATCAAATGGTATGATAGGTGATTCGGAATTCAAAACTAAATTGGGAAGAATGATCAAATGGATTAAATAGCGAAAAATAATAACTAATTATAGATAATACTAAGTGATAAAAATGTGTAGAGAATCGGTCAAATTTGAATCAACTTAAGCTGAATGGAATAAAATTGATGCACAGTAATGTAAATGGAAAGGAGTGTAATAATTGAAACTAAAGTCTTTTACTATATACACATATTGAGAAAGTAACTATAATCATACTCCTTAATGGAACAGAAATAAATACAAACTAGATGAGCGTAGACATTCATTACATTATCAACAGGATAGATGAAGGGGCGAAGGAAAGGGAAGCAGTCATGTGTTTGCTCTAATGTTGAACAGACTCCGTCATTCTCTCAAAAAGGTGCTTTCTGATATGAAGCTCACTCGACTCCCATTGGATTTGATGGAGTTGGGGAGGTCATTCCAAGCGCGACAAGCACTAACTAAAAAAGATTTATTGTAAATAGTGGTACGATGAACTGGGATCCTTTAAGTATGTTCTCCGGTCCTAGTACTTGAAATATCCAACCTTCTACCTTCAGATACGAATTTGAAATCGTTTTTGAAATATATGGGCTTGCCATATTTCAAAACATCCCTGACAATTTTCACAATACGAAAAAATCTCTGTTCTGGTAGTTTAAAGGTTACACTATCAATGTGGGCTTGAGTAATCCTCTCATGACGTTCGAGGGAGTATACACACCGTAGACAGTAGTTTTGACAGCGTTGTAGTTTATTATTTAGAGTGACTTGCATGTCATTTAGTACAGAATTGCAATACATGAAGTGTGGGAATATGAGAGATTTAACTAGTAATAATCTAATGTGCCTGGTGAGGATGTCTTGCAGTTATTTTATAGGGTGCATGGCTGAAAAAACCTTTTTACAAGTGCTATCCACTTGCTCTGACCAGTCAAGATTTTTATTCATAAGAATGCCAAGATTTTTCACTGTGCTACAAAAGGGGATTTCGTTACCATCAACGGTGATTTTGTGGATTGAGTTAAAATCAATTTTGTTAATTATGCGTGAATATCCAATAATTATAGGCTGTGTTTTGATGGGGTTGAGTTTGAGGCCATTTTTCTTAGTCCATTCAACTATTAAATTGATATCCCCATTCATTTTGACTATTGTATCATTTATTTTCGAGATTGAACAGGTTGCATAGATCTGGAGATCATCAGCATAAGTATGGAAACTAGAAAACTTGATGACAGAGGGTAGGTCATTTGCATATTATAGAGTAAACAGTAGGGGGCCAAGAATAGATCCTTCAGGAACACCATGAACGACATTTTTCCAATTTGACCTGTTGATATTATCAGACACACACTGTTTCCTACAGGATAAGTATGAATTGAACCACTGCAATGCTCTATGATTAAATCCAAGAATAGCTAGTTTCTTTAGGAGAACGGTATCGAACGCTTTGGAGAAATCAAATAGACTTAAAATGGTACATTTTCTCTGGTCCATGGCCAACCTAATATCATCTGTGACACGCAACAAGGCGGTCTCTGTTGAGTGTGATTTTCGAAAACCTGATTGAAAGTTATGAAGTTTGTTACCATTAGGGATGTCAATCCCGGGATCCCGGGATTTCGAATCACGGGATCCCGGTCCATTTTCTATACCCAACAATCCCGGGATTTTTCAGCGTCAATCCCGGGATGTTCGGGATTAGAAAACATGAAATTGTGAATAGAATTTTTCAAAAACAATTCAATCTATAATTCATTTATGGTGATGAATATGAGTTTTGCTTAATTTATTGTTCTAGTGTTTGACTAGACTTCTAGTGTTGGATTCTACAGGGACAGCCTACAGTTGCATATACATAATAGTGCATAGCTAACTGGACTCTGTACTGGCTAAATAGAATTCGCATTATCGGTTCGCATTTCTCCCAGAATTGTTATTGATCGGTTGTTAAGTCTCTACAATTGTTCTGATTACACAGCACCACAATTACCAGTCTAGACGGCGCAATAATTGTAATAGTGCTGATGTCACTTCCTTGAAATGCACTCAGAACTTTGAAAAGACTTCAGAAATAAGAAATAAACTAGCTTTTATTATTCACTCTCTGTTCAATTAATTCTCTTCTCTTCTCTTTCTCTATCATATAAGTAGAATAATTAGTTGAATTTCTTAGTTTGAGGCTCTACGAAATTTCATTTAGTAGTGGTTCAGCTTTCGCGTTGCTTGGTCGGTATTGCGTTACGTTACACAGTTTTTCAAAACGTATTCTATTAATTATTATTAATTCAATTTACAGAATTTGAAGTGATAAAAGTGTGAACTTCATCTTGTCCTGATGGAGGATAGAAAGGTTTTTGTTCTACATAAAAAAGACTCTGATGAGTCATCAGTTTGGAATCATTTTCTTACTTCCAAAGACGGAAAATGTGCTCAGTGCAAATTGAGTAAGGCAGTTCTCAAGACTGTGTGGATTTGATATTATTCCCAAGTATTTTTTCATTTCAATAATATCCTCTCCCTCTATAATGAGCCCTTTTTCACACGGTTACTGAACATGTAATTGAGGAGGAACAATTGGTTAAAAATGCATAAAACTGATTTTTGCCAATCCCGGGATCAGTCCGGGATCCCGGGATTGATATTGAATAATCCCGAAATACTGGGATTGGAAATCAGTCCCGGGATTGACATCCCTAGTTACCATGTTCTAGGAATACTGTGACTTGTGCATGAACAAGCCTTTCGAGTACTTTGGAAAGGGCAGGTAGGATACTAATTGGTCTGAAATCTTCAAGTTTATTGGGAGAGGCAACTTTATTAAATGGTCGAACCAGAGCAAGCTTCCAGTTTTCAGGGAAAATACCACTTTCAAGAGATTCATTAAAAATGAATGTGATGGTAGGTGGTACTGCATATAACATTTTTTTGATGAATTTTATTGGCATTTCATCTGCTCCGGTAGCATTACTACGAATATGCTGAATTGCTTTAAAAGTATTCTGTTCTGAAATTGAATGAAACTTTAACTGATCGACTAGTGGTGTGTTCAAATTGGTTACCCTATCATTTAAATCGTTAATATGATTAGTTATCACTGTTTCATCACGTTGATTTGTGTGAGAAATAAAGTATTCATTAATACTGTCGAGAGGTAAGTCAATTGGGGTTTGAGTTTTCTGTTTGCCTAGGCCAAATTCCTTTATACCACGCCATAGCAAGGAAGAGTCTTGTCTATTGTCTGTTATAAATGAATTCTAGTACCTAATCTTTGAGTTACGTAACTGATGTTTATATCTATTTCTGAGATTTCAATATTCAAGTAGACTATCCAGATTATATGTCCTTTTAAATTTTCTATGTGCCTTATCTCTTTGTCCCATCATTTTAAGTATATCGTCAGTCATCCATGGTACACGTCGTTTCCTATTAACTCGTTTGGTCACATGAGGTGCATGTGTGTCAAATAAGTTAAGAGTCAGGTTTTCAAAAGTTGAGAGAGTTTATTAAGGAAAGCTGAGAAGTGTCTCTTTGAATTGGATACATGGTTTGTGCTTAATAGTCTGAGTTAGAACTACGATAAAACTAAAATTGTTCCTTTCAGTAGAGACTATGAAGGTATTACAATGAACTTGAATAATCAAGGCAGAATTGAGACTTGTGGCTCTACGACATTTTTAGGCCTGAAAGTAGAGAGTAACTCGAAGTGGAAGTTACAAGTTGCTCATGTAACAAGCAAATTGAATAGAGCCTTATTTGCCTTGAGAATATTATCAAGGTTGGGGAGCGAAAAGATGGTTCTTACTGTCTATCATGCTTATTTGTTGTCGATTATGAAATATGGGAATATCTTTTGGGGGAAATCGATAGAGGATAATGGAATATTCATCATTCAAAAGAAGGCAGTAAGAATTATTTTTAAAATAAATTCAAGATGCTCGTATAGGCCTGTCTTTAAAGAAAAAAGGTTGTTGACAGCTCCAGGCATTTACATTTTTGAATTGGCGATTTTCGTGTTTAAAAATAAGGAGATATTCGAGAATTGCTAATTGAATCATACCCATAATACTAGATTCAGGGGTTGGTTTATCCGATTCATAGACTAAGTCTACTTGAGAGTGGACCGTATTATATGGGTATAAAGGTGTTGAATGCACTCCCCAACCACATAAAGGAGGCCGAAAGCTTGCACGCTTTTAAAGAGAGGCTACGAAATTTTTTGGTGGACTTGTGCCCTTACAAGATGGCAGACTTCCTTGCGAGATAGGCTAATGTGGAGCAAATCTTCAATAATTAGTGGAAACATTGTCGTGTCATATGCTGCATGAGCGTTGCTCACTAGTTGCGGATCGTATGTGACGAATAATATAAATGAATAAATAAATAAATATTATATCATATGGGATACCATCATATCATATATTATACATATTATACCTGTTCCGCCTGTAATAGCGTCTACCTGTCAACGTCCTACTATTTTTATCAAATATAATGTGGTTAATGTGGTGATAAAATAATGCACTAATAGACAAACTATTATAGTATGATTTCATGCCGATGAAATATGATCCCCTGTGAATAACATAATTATATTGTCTCTGATATTATACTTATAACGAGGGCAAATAAGGATTGCTCGCTGGAGAAAGTGATAAAACGCCGGTCTGATAACCCTGATATCATGACATGATTTATACATACAGATGATATAATTGATGCTCCCTTCACAAATTTCGAGATAAATTATGAAATTGCAATGTGAATAAAACGAACAGATAATTGGAAAAATCCTGGATTATCAGGATGAATTTGTTTCTGATAAATTGACAGAAAAAACGTAGTACTAAATATTTATGAGTGACTGGCAGGAATAACTGGTTAGGTAGCATTGACATTTTTGCTTACGACTCTCGATAAGCCTACAACAAAAACAGGTTGACTCATATCCCATTCATTCATCAATTCGTTTATTTATTTATTGATAGGTTTTCAATAATTAAGGGTTTATAACATAGCTTATCCCCAACCACAGTCTCATTGATTTTTTTCAACAATATATATCATGTTATTATTACACTAACGGACAACTCATCTAAACCTTTTGGACAATAGTCTGTTTTTTTTTTAACGAATAAATTTACTTGTTTCTGCAGAATGAATGAATAAATGAATAAACTAATCAGATCATACCAACGTACATTTTAAATTCGATCCCGTGTTTGAGTGTGTATGGGATGTTTGAAGTTATTTCGAGAAGTTTTCTAATTAAAACAATCCAGAGGGAGTGTTCAGATGAGATGGATGATGATGATGATGATGATGATTATATCTTAGATTTGGGAATTTTTTAATCAGATTCTTGAAGCCCATGTAACCATTTCATTAATTGGATTTTAGATCTATAAGGAGCAATTGATTGTTTTATTCTATGAGAACTATGTTACAAAATATCGTCAACCTCCAGCACAATAATTCCCACCTCTTGCAAAACTCAACACCGCAATATGATACATCCCCCGTAAGGGATTCCTATTTATTGCATCGCCTCATAATTTTGTCTATCTATTTTATTGATAAATAGGCCTTTTCAAATAATCAACAAAAATACTTCCTCTTTATAATAATGAATTTTATATTTCTTTCCATATTTTTGTCGTAATTTTCAATAAATACTATGAATGTTACAAAGAGGAAGAAATAGAGATAGATGTCTTAAGGTTGAACTCACCTTCCATGTCGAGACCGAAGAAGGAATGAGCGTTTCCGATGATAGGCAATGTCGGAGGGCCTGGTATCTTCGATATCATTGCCGAAATCCGTTGCATTCTCCTCATGTACCACGTCACAAAACCAACAGCAAAGAACATGAGTAGATAAGGCAGCAGCAACACTACTCGCTCCTCCACGCCAGTAATCCATTTTGCTGCAAAATAAATAAAAGATAAGAATATAAATTAATGTCACTCTAGCATACGATTGGAACTTCATTTAATATATACTTTGGTTGCAATGTGCAAAAAATTCTGCATTACACTGGCGGCTCGTACCCACGAAACAGATGAAGTGCCCGTATCTTTTACTGCACAGCACTTCACCTGTTTTGTGTGAACGAGCCGCCAGTGCTGCATTATGTGAATATGTTTATTGAAATAGTCATGGATACTGAACAGGAATCTACAATATCATTCTAGAATTCCATGAACTATTGTCCTTTGTCCTTTCTCATTAGATCTCTTACTTCTGTATCTCTCTCTCTCTCTGTACAGCAGAGAGTGATGAATATTATTTTGTTGAAAAATCAAAACTCATTGAGAATAGTAATGAATAATTAGGAGATTATAATATTATTACTATTATTCTATATTCTATTGACAAAATAATGCGTATAAAATATAGAATTATAGTGAGGTACCAAAAAAACGCTAGTTTGTATTATTTTTCACATCGCTATCATTCTAGTTTCTTATTTTGGAAGTCACTGTTCCACGATTTTGATTTAATCAGTTATTTCATAGATAATTCTGATTCTCTGAAAAAAACAGCAGATTGATGCGAGGTGCACGTGAAATGATAATAATCAGGTAATTTATAGTTGTTAACTCCCTTACATACTTGATTATAGACTACATATTCCCTACATACAGACACCTTCTACCTTTGTCTTTTTCAAAGCAGTTTTCTCATTAGTGTTATACTTGTTCTTCCGCTTATACTCATTGCCTGGAAAAACTGAAACTGCGAAAGCCATCTCACCAGTTAAACCAAAAGTAAACGATTTACTGGAGATGAACTAACCGTCAAAACAATTATCTGGATTTTGTTAAAATGAATAGTGATATTTTGACAAAATGTGTTTTCCATTAATTAAACAACTTCAACTACGATGGAAATCATCGCCTAAACATAATCAACCTGATTCTAGTTTCATTTTATTTCTTGTATATCCATGTATTATGATGCTTGAGATGTGGAGTTTGGAGAAATAAAATATAAGTTGATACAAGGTGGAGAAGAGAGTAAACCCATCAACAGATTAACCTTAGATGTTGGAATGGAAATGGCAGAGACCACCAGTCAAGACGGTTTGATTTGATCCCATAATAATTCTGATTATTAATGTGACAAGCCTTCAAAAAAAATAGAACCAAAACTCCTAATTAAAACAGTTTGCACTCCAAAAATTCAATTAATTGGTTGATGGGTTGTTAAAGACTTTTTTCTTCAGCTTTAACACTAAAAAAATTCTTTTGAGTTTCCTTATATTCATCTTCTTTTTTTTAATAAAAAAATTTAAGCTCTCTTAGTGAGAATCAACCAGGAACATTCTAGATTCTATTCTCAAGGTTACGTGTCCAGAAGCGGCTAGCCGTACTCCGAACCAACGTTCTCCAAAAAGTTGTTTTTATACACGTGTTTCACAGTGAACTATCTTGGAAGGCATTGGAGAGGTCAAGGCGGAACCATAAATTCTCGATTTAAATGTTCGGCTCACATGTTATGCAAACTAATTCTATTGTAACATGTTGAATAAGGAGACAGAATGAAGAGGACTAGCCTACCTGTTGATTCAACTTGCATGCTGGTGATCTAGCTAGCTCTTAATAACGATGATTATGAAGTAGATCAAGGAAGGTTTTATCATTGCATGCAAACAGATAACTGCACTTTGATTATAGGTGGGTTAATTTGAAATGTCATGAATGATAGTGTTTGTGAATGAGAGCTATTAATAGTTATAAATCAACAATGGTCTTAACGGTTTTCAGTTCAACCAAGGCCAATTTTTATAGTACAAAAACATGAAAATGTTTTCATGTATTTTCATGTATAACATGAAAATGTTAGTATGTTGTAGAATGTAGAACACTTAGCACTTATGCTTGATTTCAATGGAGTTCCTGACTCAAAGAAGCAAAAAATAGCTCTTTCATCGTATTTCTCGTATATATCGTGCATCGTATTTCATCCAAGAGATATCGGACTTCAAATTCTAATAATATTAATATAATATAATTCGAATAATATTTCGTGAACTGGATAATTTTCCCCGTCAGGAAAGGAATATAATACGAAAAATATTAATCAGTCATATTTTTTTATGAGTTTTAGGCCTTACATTCTCTAAAATATGAATTCTTTATTGCGGATAATGTTCAAAAAGATTTTTGCTTGTCCGAGGTTGATGAATTCAGTTCGAGGATGATTGATGAGATATCGAACGTCCTACCCTATAGCGGGATTCGAACCCACGACCGGGTAATGCTAGCGGACGGAAGGTTGTAAGTGATGCTGAAGAAGTCCAGACCACTCAGCCCGGCAGACGAATTGTATAAATTTTTTTTTCAAAATTCTTCCATATTCGAGTTTCTCATTTCATAGTTGGTGGAATGGGGTTCTTGGGATTGTTTTTGGTGTATTCAAATTATCGATTAAACATGATAACGAAAGTTATCCTGCAGAGCTCCAAGTACTCTAGCTGATGCAGTATTCTTCCATTCCAACAGAATTCAGCATTTCATTGCCTATGTGGAATAGAACCGACTTTTCAAACTAAAAACAATGAGATACAATCTATTGAGATCTGTTCCCTTTTCGATAGTTTATTATCCTTGAATGTCCTTTCTACTGAAAATAGGCTAACTTAGATTCATAGCAGTAAAGTATGGTTGTATTCCAACAGAAAATGATCCAAGTAGACTGCAAGATACTAGCTAGACTCTATTTGAGAATTTATTTTTACAATCTAGCATCAAAATATTGAAAAAGCCAGATGTAGCTGTTTTTGGTGAATAAGTTCCATTTTTGGAGAAGCGATCAAACTTTAAAAAAATAGGTCATATATTAAATTATTTTTGTGCTTTCCAAGCTCAATTTTTCATGCTCTCAGACTTTCAGGAAGAGGGAGAGATGAGTTCAATATGTTATTATCAGGCTAAATCTCATTCTAAAAAAAGTACAATTTTTTGGGAAATAGGAAAAAATTGTGTTCTTTGAACAAATTAAGAAACTTTTCTATTGGGCCGATATTTGTTTACTTATTTTTAATCAACGCAGAATTTGGTCTACAATACTTATTATAAAGTGCTTTTATGAAAATGTGGAGCGTTTTCGAGTTATATTCGGAAAAAAACCATTACACATTATTGGGACCCTAATGAACCATTTTGAACATGAAAGTCACATACATCAAAATTTCCAAGAATCTGTCTTTCAAAATACTCTGCTTACTGGACTATGAGTGAATACCATTACTATTGTGTAAATCATCGGGGGATGTAGCAGTATCAATGCTCTATAAAAGATTTATTGAGCCCTAAGCTGCATAGCATCGTTGATGTGTAATGTATCAACCAAATCATAATTGATGTTGAACATAATAATATGAAGATGTGGAATTGAATCACACGATTGAGAAAGTTGGTTCAAGGGAGGAAAATAATGCAACTTATCAAACAAATAATTTTCTAAATAATTTTGCTTGCTGAATGAATAATTAAGAGTGGAAATATACTAGTCCTTGTAAATTGTTATCAATTAACTCATTTGATATGAAAAACTGAGAGATTTATTTGTAGAAATCTTTTGAACTTTGAAAATAGTGTGTTTATTTCATAATTTATTTTGAGAACATGGAGTAATTGTAATCAGTTGCAGGAGATAATAGTGTTGTTAGATTGGCAAGTTGTTTATTGATTGAAAGCTCTCTCGATTAAGCTCAGCTTTCGATTAACAAATAAAACAGTGAAGAATATTCGTGGTCAGTTGCACGTGAATGATGCTATTGGATCTAACTGTCATGTATGTTATCTATCACGAACAATGCAACGACGAACAATAATTATTGATAATTCGTACTTCAGTGCAATTTCGCCAATCAACGGCGGTGGTTGAACTCAATTGGATTTCCATGCAACGCTCTATTCTATTCAAGATAAGACCGCGTAAAAGTGGAAAGTGAGTCATACTCCCATGTGAAATGTAGCCTATATGAAACAATAACAGAACGTCGTACAACTAGTATAGTCTGTCCAAGCAGAGAAGGCATACTAACTAGCAAGATGGGAAAATAACTTCAGCTTGGTCAATATTGGATTAAAAATTGAAAAATAAATAAAAATCAAACACCCTTTTTTTGAAAACTTTAAAATTATAAAAAACACCCGAAGCATGCTCCCGAAACATGTATGTGTTTTTTATAATTTTAAAGTTTTCAAAAAAAAGGGTGTTTGATTTTTATTTATTTTTCAATTATTTTAAACAGCCCTAAGTTTTAAAGTTCTTTATTGGATTAAAAATTATACATTCGGTCTCAAATTGTAGATCAGGATGTTTCTTATAGTCTGTCCAAGCAAAGAAGACCATCTGGTGGATAAGAAAATTACTCCAGCTTGGTCAATATTGGTTCAAAAATTATTGAATTGGTTTCAATCGTAGGAAATATTCTGATCTACAATTTGAGACCAAATCAATATTTTTTGAACCATTATTGAGCGAGCTACAATCATTTTCCCATCTTGCCAGAATGTCTTCTTCATACAACACAATAGCAATATTTTCGGAGTTTCAATCTTACTGAATGAAATAAAATATTTTGAGAATCATAGACGAAAATTCCCAATAAGTTCAAGTAATAAGTTTTTAAGATGTTGATTGTTTATAATAAATCATATCCTTAGCCCACCTGATAGTTTGGCAGCCATAATCCTTCGGTTAAATAAACAATAACACACGAATGATATCTGCTGCACGACTGTTTGGTACACCGCACAAGTTCAAAATAAATCGCGCTAAACAAAGTTTAAGCCGGCTACTCATCCCACCACCACGTCAAACAACTTGACCCTGCCAGCTTGATCCATGCGACAACATTTTCTCACTTGATGAACGCCAGGAAATAGTTTCAGAACTTAGAAAAAATGAATTTTTTCTAAAATTTCAACTCTTCATGATAGCTATCAACTCAGGATTGTTGTTGATCTAGTCTCTCATTAAAGTAATAACAATTTTACTTGTGCAAGAGTATAGGAAAGGTCGAGCAAGAAATTTCAATGCTACCAAGCTTTCCATAGATATCACGTGGGTGATAAAATTTAAGGAAAATTTCCTTGCTTCTTGAAGTGGGCTACATTGAAAATACTTGAATTAATCATACCCAACAAAATTTCAATATTTACAGGTAGGTTACAGTACTTCTAAATAGCCATCTTTCCCGCATATTTTATCATCTTTCTCAATAAATTTCAATCCTCTGAACTCACAGAATATAAGTCATTCGGAAAGAGGCTTTCGTGAAAAAAGTTGGATTAGTTTATTATAAATTATCCCTCATAATTAAAAAATTGTAACTCTCAAATATTCAAAATGGCTACATCAGTAATTTTCTTGAATGTAATTGCTCTGAAAGGGGATTCTTTGATTGAATTTTTGATTTGAACTGTATGATATTATCAGTACCAGTGACAATATGTATAGATAGATATTTTGATTTGAATTGTTCCTCAATATTCGATTAAATTGCAATTATCAGCAAATAATAGATAATTGAACTGGTATAAAAATTATCATTATTGACTAATCATATTCAGAATTGATTGCTTAATATAAAAATAATACATCGCAGGAATCCCAAAAGATACTGCAGCTTTTCAGAAAGACGCTTGAAATGGTTGATTGACAGTATCGAGTTCGCAAACATAGGCTTTACATTATGTTCATTTGAACATAAGTATGTTCAAATGACTGTTCAAGTTATTCAAACTATTATTCCTTGTACAATCACTGCAAAACATTTTCCATCAATTTTCATTTCAGTGAATATGATACAGTTTGAGAAATTAACCGTTTTCCTCGAGATCTTCAAAATAAGTAAATGATTGGAAGCATGAATGAAAATAAATGAAGAGAAGAATTGAAGAAAATAAACATGAAGTACGTAAATGATCACTCACATTGATCAAAACTCTAGTACAGTTGTGGTGTACCGACTGCTAAAGAAGTTGAAGTTGAATTAGAAGTGCACTCAGCCATCAAATACCATTAATTACAGTAATTTGACAGTTGGTGATTTGTTACATTGCCTGAACAATCAGGTAGTCCACTCATCGCTAAGTAGCTTCAAATTTTTACATTTGATTAGTCATATTTTGTCTAATTGAGAAGTTGATTTCATTAGTCAAGTACGTGTTGGCCGCTACTTGATTTGTTGAGTTGTAATCAATCAAGTGTCTGGTGAACATCGTGATTGATCGGTTAGGTAATTGGTTGGCGGATACATTAGTAACTTACCCATAATTTATGTTATTATAAGCATATAGGTAGACTACATCATAATTGACAGTTTGGTTGGACCATTAGAACAGTAGCTATTTACTTCTTACTGCTATTTACTAGTATAATCACTAATAATAGGTTGCCACCTTAACGTGTGTTGAACTTATTGAAGGGTGATCATGGCTTGTTCCATTCGTAATGTCTTCAAAATGATCATGTTTTTGAGAATCTCGTTAGTTCTTCATTTCTTCATACAGGTTTTCGAGAAATGATATGTTACTTAGGATATCAATTTTCAGTTACATTCAATCATTTCCGATTATGAAAATTATACAGTATACACTTGTGCCACTCCAATTCATTCGAATCAAGTTCAAGGCATTAATGACATTATTTTTTATATTTTAATGATATCAGTGATAATTGCCTATTGACAGGTCTGACATCCCTCACCCGAGGTTTGAAGAGTGTGCGACCGAATAGGGCACCGAGGCCCCTAGCTAATTTCAAGAGTAGAGAGAAAAGAGAAAAGAGAGAGAAGATTGAGAAGAGAAAGAAGAGAGAGAAGAGAGAGAAGAGAGAAAAGAGAGAGAAGAGAGAGAAGAGAGAGAAGAGAGAGAAGAGAGAGAAGAGAGAGAAGAGAGAGAAGAGAGAGAAGAGAGAGAAGAGAGAGAAGAGAGAAAGAGAGAAGAGAGAAGAGAGAGAGAGAAGAGAGAGAAAGAGAGAGAGAAGAGAGAGAGAAGAGAGAAAGAGAGAAGAGAGAGAAAGAGAGAGAAGAGAGAGAGAGAGAGAGAGAGAGAGAAGAGAGAGAGAGAGAAGAGGAGAAAGAGAGAGAGAAGAGAGAGAGGAGAAGAGAGAGAAGAAGAGAAAGAAGAGAAGAGAGAGAGAGAGAGAGAGAGAGAGAAGAGAGAGAAGAGAGAGAAGAGAGAGAAGAGAGAGAAGAGAGAGAAGAGAGAGAAGAGAGAGAAGAGAGAGAAGAGAGAGAAGAGAGAGAAGAGAGAGAAGAGAGAGAAGAGAGAGAAGAGAGAGAAGAGAGAGAAGAGAGAGAAGAGAGAGAAGAGAGAGAAGAGAGAGAAGAGAGAGAAGAGAGAGAAGAGAGAGAAGAGAGAGAAAGAGAAGAGAGAGAAGAGAGAGAAGATAGAGGAGAGAGAGAAAAGAGAGAGAAAAGAGATCGCTTACCAAAACAAGTCAGCTCTCCAAGTATTGAAGAGCGTGCAAAAAATTTAAAGTTACCTCTCTTTTTTCAGTTATCACTTGATTCTTGATTCTCATAGAGCTTGACTAAACTTGAAACATAGAGAGGAGAAATAATGAAGCTAACTGTCATATTCCAAGTATTAAGTCTCTCACCAAGTTCTCACCTCAACATTCTCATCTCAATATCATATTTAACATTTATTTTTAATAAAATTAGGCTAGTTCTTGAAAAGGAAATGCTATGAGGGCTTTGTTGAGTGTAATGTGTTTTTGTAAATTTTCTTTACATTTTATTGTTTGTAGTAAACATTAATGTTGTTGGTAATAATAGATGATTCAATTATTTAAAAATCATTCCATCTTCCATCAAGAGATATTCTCATGAATGTTCTATAATTATTGTATTAGGGTTCATTCATAGTGTTGTAGGATATATGATGGAGAGCATTATAATAGATTCCGTGGAATAATGCTGATTATTATAATATATAAATTATAATGAATTAGGTGTAATGCATAAAATTAATCAATTCACAACCGTTACACCGTATCAATATTCATAATAGTAACCGCTATTATCTATGCGATTTCTCCAGGTTTAAAGTGGCAAGAAAAAAGTATCCTAGAATAATGAAGTTAATTGGATTGATAAAATGTAACTGAACTATTTCAAAACCATATTTTTCCGGATAAATATGCCTACTCTAAATGCCTGAATAATTATCTGTAAAATATCCAAAGATGAAGAAGAATGAAAAATATTTTCCTATTCTACTTCTATTTTATCTAATTTAACCGAATTTCAGATGAGTATGAAAGATGAGTTATTATAGGCTGAGAGGCAAATAGTGTATTACCTTCTCCATTTGTGATAACTGTAAACTCTAATTGTGATAACTGTGAAAGCTGTATTTGATGATTAGAACTAGTAATAATACTGTAGTACGCTGTAACTATTCATTCATTTATGATATTCTAGCCTAATAATTATTATATCAATATGAGAATAATGAAATTATGATTGACTTTATTCAATTTATTGTAACTGGAGATGGAACTTTTCGAGTCCGTAACATCTATTTGATTGAAAACGTTGGTACAAGTGTTATCACTACAGAATTTTGAATGGATACACCTATGAATTAGGCTATAAAAAGATTGAATGGGGTACAATGATTTCAACTTACTGCTATGTTTAAGATTCAAATGAGTTGTAGTCAACCCACCTATGTCCACTTTCACATCCATGATCAGTATTTTTTTGAAATTTCAATTTTTTTATAATTTGAAACTGGAATATTATTGCACACAAAATATATTTATGTTTGACATAAGCACTTTAAATTACATTATTTATTCGAACACGGTATATTTCATTACTATCAAAATCACTGTACACTAAGTTTAATCACTTAACTAGATGAGCAGCCACTCGATGTTGTGTAGGACACAAAGATTAATTCGAAACTGAATATTATTGGTTTGATAATAGTGATCAAGAGGTCCAAAATTAATTCAGGTTTGACCAGTAAGGACCAGTATATAACCAGCCTCTAGGGTTCTTGAACAAAAAACGTGAATGTGTACACAAAATTTAATCACTGTGATTGACCCTAAATAATTCTAATCGCTGGATTTCCTTGAATTTGAACGTCTAAGCATGGCGAGCTTGACCAAAAATGTTTTCGGTTAGGAAGAGATAGAATATGTAGATCAAGCAAAACCATAATAACGATAAAGAATGAGAGATTGTAAAAGAAGTAGTTCGAGGAAGGAGAAAATGAATGGTTGGGTGAAGACAATATTGAATATAACTTTCATGATCGAAAAAGATAGAAAGAGAAAAAGAGAGATACATTGAGAATATTGGTACTTGAGTTGAGGTTGGAAACAATGTGGAAAGCAGTTTAAATAAATATGTGGATCACATTTGAATAACGAGTTTAGAGCAAGAGAGAAAGAAAGAGAGATATAGGGTACAAAAGTGTGTGAGTAAGAGAATTTAGAATGGAGTAAGCGAGTTAGTGATAGTGAGAGAGAGTAAGAGAGAGAGAGAGCTTGGAGGAGAGAAATCTGAAATTTACTGGGTCACATTCGGAACTACAAACGTTAGTTTGGTAATCATTTACAGTTTTTTCGTATTAAAATATGGAATAAATTATTAACAAGCTACTCCTCAATATTCATCATCATCATAATCATCGTTGCCATCATGATAAATTGTGATGTGTCGAAAAAAATAATTCAGACTCTGCCTTCACCAGTCATAATAATGTTATGGGTCTGCTGCAGGAAACAAGTTCTTCTGCGATGAATATTCACGATTTGTGGAGGGAGGAACGTTTACTTACTGGTGTCTCATGGAGGTCAGTTGTTAGCCTTCATAGTTATGTGTCTGACCCAATCAAAATCTACTCGAATACCAGTCAAGATCCACCAGATCTCGAGTACTTTATTTAATACTTGCAAAAATATACCATTGTTTATATTGTTGTTACGTAACAGCATACCGACATTTCATGCCACGTGTGATCGTGCCAGCGAAAATGTTAGCAACAAAAGAGAGATTTTTTTTATATTTGAGCTTTTCGTAATGACCTTGTTATAGGCTCCAAGGTGGTCTTTGTTATGATCTATTGAGATGAGAACTGAAGAAATCTTCCAATGACTCATAAGAATGATACCATTATTGGCAAGTGCTTTTTTAAAATGTATAACTATTTCTTTATTGATCTGATACTAGGTTATAGTGTTAATATTCCTTCACTATATGCTAGAAAAAGTAATCAAGAATGAAAGTATTATTGGTATTTGAACTCTTTTAAGGAAGAAGCTCTTTATCAGTTGATATACTTGTTATTGACTGTTTGCAGTTACTTTTGTAATTATTGGTTATTCTGTTCAAGCATTTTCAATTGTGGAGCAGTCGTTGACCAATAATTTGAGCTTGAGTTCCATGATTGCCACCTACTAAATACTGATTCCACAAAGTTGGTTTTTACCACAAACTGAAAGAGACTGGTATGAGCCAGAATGTAATTTTCTATCATCAAAGCTTCTGTATTTATCACTCTATTGTCAAAATTACCTCGTCTTTCCAGTTGAACAGTTGGATGGTGATAGAGAATTCATGACTCCATTTTCCTGGTTCCGAATTCCTAACAACTCTGTTGAAATTTCTTTGAATCAGCTGGTTCTGCATATACTAGTTGGACCACAATAATAAAGATTAAAAACATTCCTAGTTTAGTTTTGAGAGAAATTTTTTATTATGCATCAATACCGGTAAGATATGCATTAATTTATCATATTTTACTCTTGATATTTATTATTTTCAAATTAACTACCACTGGGTTGTACTAATTGTAATGAATGTCCGTCCATGCTACTGCTAGACGTTGTAATTTTTTTGGCCAGTTAACAATATTAAAATACAGTTTTACATAAATACATTCTGTATGATCAATGAGTAAAGTAATAGAAATCGAAAACAGTTTCAGGAAATAACTATAATGTTATTGTTATGGTTTGATTCCTTACATCATCATTTCAACATCAACAATTAAATCATCCAATATCATTCATCCTTTCTTCCAATAATTCCTTCTATAGCCTATCCCTAGCCTATCCCAACTCAATTTTTCTATCCTTCTCCTCAGTGGTAATACTATAGTAACAGTTGTACAGGGTGAAAACCTCTTAGTGGCACACCTGGATATAATGCAAACGGCATGGGATATCGAGGTGAGACCTTGACCATACCTCATATAACACTTTTATTTACTTTTTCAGGTGGTAAAACTTTTTTCCGCCATCTTGGATCCGCCATAATGAATCCAACTCCACTTTTTTAGATGGGAAGGTGGACATATTATACATGAGTTCGAAGCAGTTTTTCAAGAGAAATCGAATGCCCGAAACCGCACATCGATATGTCTAACCGTTTAGAAGTAATTTAATTTTTTAAATCAAAGATCTTCAATATAAAACTGTTGATAGCTCCAAAACGGTTAGACCTATCAAAGTGCGGTTTACACCATTTATTTTGTCTTGGAATTCTGTATCGAAATCATGTAACACATGACCACATCGATTATTTCACAAATTTAGTCCGCCATCTTGGATTTTTCATAATTTTTTAGAATGTGAGATCGTCATGTGATACATGATTTCGATACAGAATTTCAAGAAAAAATGAATGGCGAAACCGCACTTTGATAGGTTGAACCGCTTTGGAGATATTAACAGTTCTATATGAAGATCTCTGATTCAAAAATCAAATCACTTCTAAACGGTTAGACATAACGATGTTAGGTTTCCGGCATTCGATTTCTCTTGAAAAACTATATCGAAATCATGTATAACATGTTACCCTTCCCATTCAAAAAAGTGAAGTTGGATTCAGTATGGCGGATCCAAGATGGCGGAAAAAAATTTTTTAAACCTGAAAAAGTAAATAAAAGTGTTATATGAGGTATGGTCAAGGTCTCACCTCGATATCCCATGCCGTTTGCATTATATCCAGGTGTGCCACTAAGAGGTTTTCACCCTGTAAATAAATATTGTGGAGGAGTAGCCTACACTTTATTGTATACTCCATTCGTACAATATTCTTTGATATAATCCAGTTCAGTGAGAACTGGAGAATGTGTTGTGCTTTGAAAATGTAGATTTCATTTGCTATGGAGCACCGCAATATTGACAAACCATTTCGATCCATAAATTCAAGTTGAATGTATTTTTTCAAATACTCGTACTGGAGAATCCGAAAACTTTCAGGGAAATTTTGCGATAATATGAACAATCCTGCCCAAAAGCGGGTCATGATTACAATGTTCACACAATAGTTACAGTGTAATATAGTACGCATGTATATAATTATTCTGCAAGCTATTCAGAATTTTGAATTTTAGAATCCATGCTGGAAGGATTGTATCCAAAAAAGTGGACTCGCTGATCTTCAAATTCATTCTTGAATAAATTCGAAAATGGATTTTGAAAAGGCGGCAGCACAGAACAGGTTATAGGTTCTTTTTTTTCTCAAATTCTTATACTATTCACTAGGCTATTATAATGATGTAGTGATCATGGAAGCAGTTTTAGGAAGGTTGTTTCCTCATAGCATATTCATTATTCAGAGCCAATTGTAGATCACGGATCTTATCAATTCAATAGTATAAAATGTGAAGGGTGTTTCAGGAGGAAACACACAAAATGATGAAAAAGTTCAATTGTATTTCTCTGCTTCATTTTACATAGGAAATTTAGAAACATTTTGGGAAACCAGATTATCATTTAGAAACTGGCAACCAGCTAGGCCTAGGCCCTTCATAGGGCTGTTGCGCCATTGACAAACAAAAAAATATATAGTATTCGTATGCCGTATTTGGTGAGGAGTTCCAAGAGGAAGTTCCACCGGCACCATAACCTTAATTTCCGTCGATGGGAAATCATGGTATTTTGGGTATAAATCAATGTAAATGGTAAGAACCTCCATAGTGACTCAAAAATATTTCAAAATTGAACATTTCATGAGAAATGAACAATTTTGAAATGAAATGTTCAATTTTGAAATCAACGAGAAATTAATAAAATCAACTGAATGAAAAATAAACAATTTGAGGTGAGTTCAATGAAATTATTTTTTATTTGATGTAAGAATCTTATTCATTACACCGAAAACCATTTCTTACACATGTTTCACATCTCTGGAGAGGAAAACCAAAGCTTGAGTGAATGAATGAATGAATAAGAATAATCTCGGATTAAAAGTTTACTGCTTTATTCCTTCTAAATGCTGCTTATCATCTGGGAATCTTGGTAAAGAACTACAGAAAATCTATTAAAAAAACAGTAAATGTTGATTTCATAGATTGTGAATTTCGAAATTCAAACACACCAGAAGATACATTTTAACACAACAAATCTGCTGAAAAGCACTAAATGTGTCAGATTCCCAAAATATAGTCATTCAAGTGAAGATTTCTCTCCAAATTTATGTGGTAAAATCAGTCGAAGAATGCATAATTCCTGATCCTATATCATAATTAAAAATGAGGTTTGTTTTACAACAAACCAAAAATCGTGGAGCCATCTTATACAGAAGTATGAATGTAAAGTTGGGTGTTGTGTTTTGTGTCCTTTGGCATGTAAAGCGCTTGTCGTTTTCTTATAACTTGATACATTACTCAAAAGAAAATGGTAAAAGAAACCGGTTCCGGGATAGCATGAAACCGGTACCAGTTCTGCATTAAACTCCGCCGTTTAGAACATCTTTCGAACAAATCATTAATTCGATAACCTTGAGTGCTGGGAGCTATTGAAGTAGCACCGTAGATTTTTCCGGCATGTTGAGATTATTATCATAGATTCTTGTAATGTATCAGATAGTCTTCTAATCTACTATAGACTACTCCAAAATACTTTAATTGATATATTGATAACATTTTAGTTCAGTGTTCATTTACAAATTATGCTTGGAGTTGAACTTATATTGAAGAATCAAGGAGATCATTAATAAATCTATACAGGGTGTTTCAGGAGGAATGTGCAATACTTCTCAGGCTGATTCCTTACTTCAAGTAGACAAAAAAGTTCCATGAGACCAACCCCCAAAAACGCTTTGGTACCGAGATAACAATTGCGGAAAATCGAGATTTTTCAAAATATATTAATTTTTCTAATTTTTTAGAGGCTTTAGTGAGGTTCTAAAATGATCAATTCCTATGTAAAATTAGCTGAGGAATTCGATGAAACCGGTTCCAAGTTCGTAAATTCAACGGTTATTGAGATAATTGGAAAAATATGCTAGAAAACGCCGTTTTTTCAACAATAAGGGTTATAACTGGATAAGGAATCATAAAATTGTATTTATCATTAATGGAAGTTGAAGGGAGTCGGATTCTAAAGAAAAAGTTGAATGGCGGCGATTGTGTAAATCTTACCCAAATCTCAGTAATGGCGATCAAAAATCGCAAAATTGACAAAACATAGCACAAGTGATAAATTTGTGTTTAGTAGCGATTTTGCGATTTTTGATCGCCATTACTGAGATTTGGGTAAGATTTACACAATCGCCGCCATTCAACTTTTTCTTTAGAATCCGACTCTCTTCAACTTCCATTATTGAAAAATATAATTTTATGATTGCTTATCCAGTTATAACCCTTATTGTTGAAAAAATGGCGTTTTCTAGCATATTTTTCCAATTATCTCAATAACCGTTGAAGTTACAAACTTGGAACCGGTTTCATTGAATTCCTCAGCTAATTTTACATAGGAATTAATCATTTTAGAACCTCACTAAAGCCTCTAAAAAATTATAAAAATTAATATGTTTTGAAAAATCTCAATTTTCCGCCATTGTTATCTCGGTAACAAAGCGTTTTTGGGGGTTGGTCCCATGGAACTTTTTTGTCTACCTGGTGTAAGGAATCAGCCTGAGAAGTATTGCACATTCCTCCTGAAACACCCTGTATTTATTCGGAAACGAATAATATTCGGATGCATCATGTCATTTCAAATGTTCCGGCCTATGTATCCACAAAAAAAACATTGTGGATGAAGAGAATCAAAATGGTATTATTTTATCCCCATACGGTATTCTTATATGGTGATCCTTCTTAGGCCTATATCTTGAAAGTAACTCAATTATATAGCAAAATCTTCAAATAATCATGTTCCTCTTAAACAAAACATTCATATTCTTCTTTGTTTGTAAATGAGTCTAAAATATCTAAAACTCAAAACAATTCAGCACTTTCCACATTATTTTATCTGTTGTTACATGGGCTGTACAGCGGAATTAATGATAATTTTACATAGCCTATCAATGCAGTACGATCTTTTTATTCCACTTTAATTACATTTTTAATGTTTATGTGAAGTTATAAATGCACAAAAAGTTAAGTTGTGAGAGTTGAGCCGAGGAGTTATTGGTTTAGAAATCCCTTGTCCACTATCTCTTAGCTGATTCTGAATATGAATTCAACCTAAACACACTTGAAAAATCAGGATTAAACCAACTCACCGAATATTTTAAGTTTTTTAAAAAAATTCTACTCTTGATTGAGAAATTCTAATTTGCAACCAAAAACATTAATTCTGATTCTGTATTTTTAGAAATAGTGCAATCTTCTCATAAATGGTATGCCTCTTGCAATAAGACTTGAGCCGGCATAGAAAGTATTCGATTTTGCCTGCAAGTGACGTTCCACTGATTCCATCCCTATGCACGCGTTTCCAGGGAAAATATAAGCCTCGTGCATTTTCGCCCTTCACAAGCATCTGCTCGAAACACGACTTGGCCTATTCCCATTCCACTCTGTGTGTGGATCAATTGGCTTTTATCGTGCAACCAATTCATCAGAATAGATTCTTTCTCATTTCCCTTTCTATTTCCCTACAGGAGATGACTTGATGTCGTTGAAATGTATTTTTTCTTCAGCATTGATGGGGTGGAGTTAAGTATTATGATAAGAACTTTGATCATTGCTCGCATATAATAAATTGTCTTATTAACAATGGAGGAATCTAATTAGCAATGGAGAATGGAGCATGATTTTTACATACATTTTGAGACTACTGATCATACATTTCGAGGTAGTTGTTTGATGAAGAATTATATTGAAATTTAGTAGCAAATATGAATTCCTTCCCAATCGAATTGATATAAAATTAAGCAAATTCAATGTTTGAATGAATAAACTTATTTTCAACTCAGTACTAGCCTACTTCAGTAGATTTTCAATAAAGAGATAATAAGAAACATGATTCTTCTAAACATGATTAATGATTATTGATCATCTTTAGACTATAATCATGGATAAGATTACTTCAGATCTTTTTACTCGTATCAATGTGAATAACCAAATATTTTAGCTAAGATTCTGGATTCCACGGATATGAGAATGGAATAATATTGTATGAGATTTAGGCAAGTCATAGACTTAATTCCGATTCAGCGATTTGAGTTTTATATGCGAAGTGATTATCATTTATATAGTCTGTCCAAGCAACGAAGAATTTCTGGCAAGATGGGGAAATGACTCCATCTCGGTCAACATTGGTTTAGGCGGGTATTACACGATAATAGTTCTATGATCATATCTGATCATATGGAAAGAGATGAAAATACGAAATCATATTTTCATCTCTTTCCATATGATCAACTATGATAATAGAACTATTATCGTGTAATACCGGCCTTAACAATTATAAATCTGAGATCAAATTTATTATTTTTGAACCGATATATCTCGGTCAATATTGGTTTAACAATTATAAATCTGAGACTAAATTTATTATTTTTGAACCGATATTGACTGAGCTGGACATTTTCCTATCTTGCCAGAATGGCTTCTTTGATTGGCTAGGCTATAACTGTGATTTATTCACTCAGCCTTAGGCCGCTATTACACGATAATAGTTCTATGTCATACATCTATTATCAAAGATATTATAATATATTTTCTATAGGAGAACATATGACATAGAATATGATCATTTATAATATTTGGTTCATTACACGGTAATATTTCATCATCACAGATGTTTGATAATAGTTCTATGATCATATCTGATCATATGGAAGGAGATGAAAATAGGATTTCGTATTTTCATCTCTTTCCATATGATCAACTATGATCATAGAACTATTATCGTGTAATACCGGCCTTAGGCTGAGGCCGCACTGCCGGTGGGTAGAGCCTGGAGGGTGGAGGGTAGTTGGTAAATTTATAGAACATACACACCATCCACAGTAATACATCGTATGACGTTATACTGTTTTTTGAGGTTATGTTGTCCATATTTAAGAATTTCAAGATGGCGGCTGAACACATTCCATTCATACGATGTATTACTGTGGATGGTGTGTGTGTTCTATAGATTTACCAACTACCCTCCACCCTCCAGGCTCTACCCACCGGCAGTGCAGCCTCAGTCTAAGAGATAAAGTTTAATATAATTAATATCTGGTACCGAGCTTCGCTCTGAAGCTGCGGCCGAACTGTTGAATTACATAAATATGTTATTGTAAAAAATCAAGGAACCTCCTTGTAAAAAATTGATTAAAAATGATATGATCACCTCTCACAATTTTTTGACAGTCATGAACATGTGATTCAGACTTGAATTCAAGTCCATTCACTCCAGCTGGATCAGCTGGATAGCGTTGGTCAGCTAACGATAACAGTAGTACTTGGGATTATGCCTGAATAAGGAATATTTTATTCTTTTATTAATCCTGCCAGAGAGTTTTCCCGGACATGAGACCTGGTGCAATCTTATTTTTCCATCACGGTTACATTACATTTCAAATTTCAAGAAAATCGTTAGAGCCGTTTTCTACACCTTTTCCAGAAGTAGTTGAGAAAGTAACAATTTAATTCCAGAACATGCCAAATGTAGTTCAGAATAGTGGATTGTATTTCAGAAAAAATCAGATGTAGATCAGAACAGTCAATTTTATTTCAGAAGATATCAAATGTAGTTCAGACCAGTGAATTGTATATCAGAAAGTGTCATTTGTAGTTCAGAAAATGTCATATGAAATTGAGAAACTAATTTCAACAACGTCAGCTGAATTTGAGACACATCATAATAAATGTGATCATACATCCTGGATTAATTTAAATAGGCACTTGGGTTGAATTGAATTAAGATTGTACATATAACACAGCCCTATACATATAAATTTAATATGAAATGGTATTTTTGTCAGGGAAGTACAGTACGAATAATTTTTCTAACTGTTTTATAATATTATAGGATTTTAGGGCGCTGAGTGATGATATCCAATCTGAAATCTTGTGAAACACCAGGGTGTTACACTTTATGTAAAACTTCACCCACAAAAATTTAATCACTTGGGACCTTTTTTTGAATAGAAACTATCAACCTACTTATTGAAAATTATGTTCAATTAAAATTATAAATAATTATGGTCAATGAGAAAACCTATAAAAATTCGCTTCGGCAGCTGGCGGTCGGAAAGAGTGCATTTCAAATTCTATGATGGCTCGAATCATATGACTCATAATGAGCAATTCAGGCTATGAATTCGAAGGTGCCGTTTTCGAAAAACCCATAAAAACACAATTTTCGGCATATTATTCGCAATTTTCTCCGCCATTTTTGATTGGATTTTTTCCGTTGATGGCTCAAATTGTAGGGCATAATAAGGCTATTATACACACCAATTTTCAAAACGATGAAGTCATTGGTCAATTTGTAGTGATTTTTCAAAAATTTCATCCCCTAATTTCACCCCCTTCCCTTGGACCAATTTGGCTGGTTAACGAACTTGACCGAGATATTAACACTAATGATTTTTGTGCAAAATTTGGTCGCTCTCCGACAAGCCCTTCCGGAGTTATCGTGTTAACAAGAATCTGTACACACATATATATATATATATATATATATATATATATATATATATATATATATATATATATAAATATATATATAATATATATATAATATATATATAGCATATATATATAGAGAGAGAGAGAGAGAGAGATATGAATTTGAATGGACATCAGATTCGTGTTCTGGGGGCTCGGAAACGTGTAATAGTACATTACGCCACAAGCCCAGGAAGGAAAAGTTTACAGTATGAGGATAGTTTTAATAATTCCGAATACTGTAAAAAACTTCCTGGGCGAGTGAGTGTATAATTTTTTTCGGTACACTTCAAATAAATTTTATTAATCTAATCTCATAAATGAACAAAACAAATAGGATTAATGAGATCTAAGAACAGCTAGACCGGATAACTTACTATACTAGCTCCGGCTGAGCTGAATCTGTAGTAGGCTGAACTGCCAAGTATTGAAAGTTTGCATCACAAGTTTATTGATTTAATCAATTGGATATTACTTAAAAACTATCAGAATACTCAATTTTCTTAGTCCAGAAACATTTAAGCTCAGGATAGTTTTTGTACGATCATCGTAAATTGTACAATAGCCATACAAAGTTGCTTGTTTTTGACCAATTTATATGCCAGCGTCACAGTCTCACAGAAAGAGACGGCCATTGTAGTTGCATTTTCACTCGCTAGATGGCGCTAGCTGTCCACGCTTGGAAATAAAATGCTCCTCGCATGGTAAGAGGCTCTTACCGCTCGAGGACAACAGCTGATTGATTACGCATGTAAACGACGACTTTCTAGTCTACATAGGGACCAGTAAGGAGCTTCTTTCCGTGAAGTGTAGCGAAAAAAGTATATCGCATCATATATTTGCGATTATCAGGTCAAGACCAATAGTGCATTTTTCAAATGAAATGCACTAAAATGAGGGGTCTTATACATTGAATTTTGATCAGATGTTTTTCTTCTCAAATACCTACAAATGTTTTTATCTGAACTACAACTGACAGTTTCTCAATTCCAAATGATACTTTCTGAAATACAATTCACTATTCTGAACTACATTTGATATCTTCTGAAATCAAATTAACTATTCTGATTTACATCTGATATTTTCTGAAATACAATTCACTATTCTGAACTACATTTGGCACTTTCTCAACTACTTCTGGAAAAGGTGTAGATCCGTGGTTCCACATACAAACATACATACATACATACATACATACATACATACATACATACATACATACATACTATAACATTTAATTTTTTCACTAACCTTCGGGTCCTTTATTTTTCCATTGGGTAGGAAGAATTTCACCTTTAAGTCAGTCAGCCTCGGATTCTCCGGTAGAGCATCAGTTGAATACGTCGCACTTGACACCTTTTAAATTTCCACAAATTTTCACAGCCTATAATCACTTATGCACTTTTCTCCTTGCCCGCCCGAGAGAGAGTGTTACAACCCCTTTCAGGAAGTACATTACTTACTTCTTCCTAAACTTCTAGAAGTTTCTAGAAAGGGGTGGGGGATGTAAATTTTTTAAGAGAGTTAATTTAAATGAGGAATGATGAAGAAAATTAATTTTTTGCTGAGATAACTAATTCAGAAAATAATATTTGAGAGAGGATTACAATTATGATATAATATAATATTATTGGCATGTCATGAACAGCTGACTATAACTTGCCGGTTTCAACAATTTGGCTATCTTGAACTATGGAAAACAATGATAATAAATTGTGGGTTATGTTGGCCACTATTACTTACTAGAATGCCAAACAATTGTGTACTGAACAATAAATAATTAAATTTCAACAATGAGCAATAAGTTTTTTGACAAATATGCAGGTGAGTGTTCTTATCAATGCTATCAGATTGGTGCTGATTACTTAGGTTTTATCTACATTTTTGGCTCAATTGGCCTCTCCTGAAATGCAATTCCACAATACATACATACATACATACATACATACAACAGTTATTTTATCTTACTAAATCATGAAATTTTATTTTTTATTTCGTGATAAGTGTCAACTATAGTCTGTAGTTGAAAAATAGCAATCATAATAATCACAAAATAATATCACTCCAATCAAAGATCAAATTTTTCAACATTCCATCATCATGTACTCTATCATTTATATTATTGCATATCAAGATCAGAATCCTGCGAACCTGAATCGAACTGACCAATACAGGTTTTTAACTTGAAGCATCATTCAGCCAAGCGCATCTTCACAAGAGTGGATATTATAAAACTTCACATAGGCACGTCTCAAATTAACCGTATTTCCTGCTTAAAGAAGGCGAAACGGTGAGGCTAGTAGTCAAGCAGGGGTAATTTACATAAATCACGATTTTTAATAACTCGGTTTGACCTTATCAAGTCAACTCCAAACATGCCGGGCCAGACAATATGGAAGCTTGTAATTGAAGAAAATAAGGAACCGTAAGTTGAAACCGTATAGACCTGTATGAAAACCTGTATGAGTATCGACGATATTGGTCGATTCAAGCTCAGGTAAATTTTGGTTCAGCATTGTTGGATTGTTTGGTCGAAGCATTTCCAATATGCTTGTGTGCATCTTATCGAACGTCAATATTTTCTATACGAGCAGTAAATAATATATAGAGATAATATTTATTGATACGAGTCTTTGTACATTCTATCAATAAAGGCGCAACATGATAGTCAGAATGTCTATCAGAGTGTTAGTGAGAAAGTATGTGAGACAGCCAGACAGGGGTTGTGATAGTGATAATTTATTGTAGCCTATCTCAATAAAGTGTTTGGATAATCTAATATCGGATTGAGCTATCACACTCTGTATTTCTTGTATCATGGAGATATTTCTACGTGTCAGAATATAATTATATAATAGTCTTTTTTGGATACCCATATACACATTGTAAAATATCCAATGAACTTTCAATTGAACACAAAAATTGAAATGGAGGAATTAAATGAGATAAACTGCATAGCATTTTTATAGTATTGTAATAAGATTGAATTGTAATATGATAGAGCCAATAATGACGTATGGATCGGAGGTGTGGGTCATGGATCAAAGACATGAAATGATGTACTGGAGGAGATGTGCCGGCTTATTATTATTGGATAATAAGTGAGAAATGAGGTAATTAGAGAGCAGATGAATGTGGAAGAAAATATACTAAGTAGCATTGGTAAGAATCAGGTAGAATGGTATGGCCACGGAAAATATGGATGGAAATGTTCAACAGGAAATGGAGAGTAGAGGTTTGCGGGAGGAGGACTGGAAAGATAGGAGGATGGCAAAGGGGATGCGAGAAGCGACTTTAAGTTGCAAAACTTGCAAAAAAATATTAAACTCTCAATTTTATACTGATATGCTATAATAGTATGATGGAAATAATATCTATAAATCGATGTGATAATAATCGAGGATTATAAATTATTGTTTCCTCAATATTATTATCTTTATTTGAATTAATGATGAGAATATTCAAGAGAATTTCTATCCTATCAAGTAACTTATCACTCCTATCTACTTTAAATATCAATAAAATGGAAATTGTGCCTATTCCACCATTGTTTTACAATTACAGTATTTAGATTAGATTAGATTAGATTACTTTATTCAAATAGATAACAAAGTTCGGCTTAGATTCTACATAGTAATATAATATATGAGTAAGACAAAATTATCCTATAAATTTCACAAAATAGAAACTTCTAGTAAAAATACAATAAAACGGTGAAGTAATGAATGCAAAATTTATACAAAATTTTAATTCGAGGTTCTGCAAAATGAATAAGGAGTGTAAGTTATCTAAGTGAAAAGGCGAAGTTTAGACATATATATGTCCATTCTTGGGAAAGGATAATAAGGATATCCTTTCCATTAACACTTGGCCTTGAATTGAAAATTTATAACGAGCTGTTAATATTACTAAAGATAGAGAGGAAAATTTTTATGCAATTAAAAGACTAGATTTAGATAAATTGATACTTAATGGATATTTGAGCTATATCATAAGATGAGTAACAATAAAAGTGATAATGGTAAATAAATAATTGTAATTTAAATGGGTATTATGAATTGAGATAACTCAAAGTAAAATTATTTACAAGCATATGCTAGTAAATGATAATGTGATGAATGACAAGAACTAAGAGATATGTATATATCTCTGTATAAGATATTGATCAATAATGTAGGCTACGTATTCCAAAACATTACGTCCTAGCATCTAATCAGATATTTTCTACCTCCCAGAGAAAACATTTCGCTCATTTGGGACTCATTATCGCGTTGCGAAATTGTTGAATGAAATACGAAGTAGTGGTGACGTTCGCTATCTCCTTCGCACAACTGCAATAGCAGCTGGTCTATTGTACAGTGAATATTCAGAGGTGCAAGTGAATGTGAATGAGCCTTATTCGGGAGCAATAAGGTGTGCGGGAATCCAGAACGATCAGGAAATTAAGAAGACAGGCTGGAGCAGCGCAATGAAAAAAGTAATAGGCGAGTCAGTGGCAGTGGCTTTCTCCTGGGGAAACGAGAGAGACAAAATTGAGAAGGGACTTTTCTGAAGGGATGGGGATGACCGCCCTTCTAATGGGAATAACCGTTGATAGGGCGGGGTCGTGGATGATGAGCTAATGCACCACGCACAAATTGCTACTTCTCACCCCTGCAACTATATACATTTATATACTACAACATATATATACTTGCACTCTACTAGCATTGGGACCATGGTCACATCAGGGATCAGACGACGACAGGCAATACTAAAGAATTCTTACACATTAGTTGACACCGAGTCAATAAGAGGCCTCTATTTCACATGGAGACGAGCAATAAGTAAAGCGAGGTCCCTTGTTTACTCAGGGTGTGTTCGTGTTGGAGGGGGAGTGATGTGCTGTGAATGAGTGTGGGGGATGCAAGTCACTGTCACACTTTGTCCAGAATTTGATACCGACTTATTTTCCTCGTTAAAAGAGAGGGTGCAATCTCACGTGTGATTCCAACACTGAAATAATATAAAAGCAAAGATGGGAGTAAATTATCATAGGCGACGTAATAAACAATGGACTAAATTAAATGATACGTCTTCGATAAAATCTAATTTTCGCAGTTCTGTATAGACTGGCACAAGCAAGCTGATAGAACATACCGTTACACAACACTTCACGTTGTAACGGCTTGTCTTCTATTTATCATTTTTGAGTACCTAAAAAAATCGAGGCAATTTTTTTAAATATTTTTAGCTTCAGTTTTACTACGATAGTGTCTATTTAACTTGTTACTAGATTAATATCTCAACAGAAATGAATCATTCTCAGAGTATAAATGGTTCAGTCGAGGTGTGCTTTCCGAAACGACGCCGCGTAAGCCTTCAAATTGTCAAATACTATGCTAGAGTATTGACGTAGTGCTGCTATCTAGTGGTACTACCACGCTGACAGCTGACGCCTATTTTATAGCATTATATTATTTGACTATTTGCATGCTGACGCCAGTGCGATTACGGAAAGCTTCATTTTATTGACCTCGAACTATAATCATTGATGATTCAATGATTCACAGTCACTTATTAACATGGCAATGAGTAATTAAATACTGGGTTCGCCAATGAAGTGGGACGATTTGAACAAGTAACAGAATGTTTAAGAAATTGTATTTTTGTAATTTTTTCATCATGAATAGAAAGTAGAAATGTAGCCATTTAGTGTACAATAAGTGAAAAATCATTTTTCGAATATATCATCTTCCAAATGTCCTCCATTGCAATCTTTGCACTTTTGCAGCCGGGCCTGGAAGTTTCCCATGACATTTCGCAGCATATTGTGTGGTATTCCTCCAATCTCATCTCGAATCCGTTAAACTCCTTGTTTTAGAGCTGGGATAGTTCTGTAGTTCTGGGTGGATCGTTTTGAAAAACTCTCGTTTTTGAGTAGACCCTTAGAAAAAAGTCACAGGTTGATAAATCTGGAGAGCGAGGGGGCCAAGGGATATCCCCTTTTCGAGAAATGACGCGGCTTGGAAACAAAGCATTCACAGCATTCATGGCAATTCTTGCAGTGCGGCTTGTTTTTCCATATTGTTTGTTCATTCGATAGAAAACGGGCGAGTTCTGGTGTAAGAAAGTTAAGAATCATTTTGATATAACGCGCAAAGTTAAAAGTCACAGCAAATCAACCCGTTTCTTTCAGGCCCGGCTGCAAAAGTGAATATATTCCAATGGAGGACATTTGGAAGATGTCATATTAAAAAAAAGAGATTTTTGACTTATTGTACACTAAATGGCTAAATTTTTACTTTCTATTCATGATAAAAAATAACAAAAATACAATATTTCTCAAACAACCTGTAGCTTATTCAAATCGTCTCACTTCATTGGCGAACCCTGTATTATCACTATTCGTCATATTTCTTTTCAGAGATATGCATTGTATTGCATATCATACAACCCTTATTTATATTATTAGGAATGAGGGTATCAAACGTTCTGCTCAAAACAGTTTTTAAAATTTCTTCTCAAGGAAGCTCAACAAAATTTCGCGATAGAAATAGCCCATACATTTTCGAAGCCAATCTGACATGCTGACCATGTAAACTGACATAGGAACCAAAGGAAGCACCAGGAAACGTCACCGATGGTTAGTAACAGGGAACAGGCCTACTGGAAATAAACCCTTTGCTGATATAGTGTATTTTTTTGCTTTAAATTTCAATAAGTCAGCCACACAGGAAGTGTATGTTCAGGCTGGTTATTTAGTGAGCTTGTATCGACAGAGAGATTGAGCCTATAAAACATTGTCTTATTGACTGGAGAGGACGTTCAGAGAATTTATGGCATTGGGACCTTCACCACCTTGCTTGGTCTCTGTTGTCCAGGCCAAACTTTATTAATGGATTTATTGCTGCTGTGTGCCGTACCTCATGCTCTTTTTAGCAGGAAAGTGAACATGAACTGGACACTCGGACTCATTGCGTTATTGGTGATGGACGTGGAAGATGGAAAATTTTCAACTCTTGTTCTCATCATTAGTCTATGTTGAAAGACTGCAACGTGTTCAAATTTCAAAATTCGATATTTCCGCCATCGAATATAAATATAATATTTAGCGTATTTCAATATTTAATGGAAATATAATTTTAGTATTACCCGCGTTTCCTTTAACGTTCTCTTCGAAATCTTTTCGTGTTTTTCAACAACAACAAAAACTTCGACTCATCCATATTACTGTGGGTATGATCAAGAATGATAATAATTATTATTATCACCATTATACCTACCAAGAAAGATTTTGTTGAGATCATTTTTGGGTCTCTACCAATAAAAGCTATACAGGCCGACTGATAATGAAGCTGAAGAAATATTTTGATTAATACAAATTCGAATGATATTATAGAAGCTTGATAAAATTAATAAAGATTATATTTTTTCGGAGTAGAGATTGAATAATAGATGTTCAAACGTCATTGAAAATGGAAATAAATGAGAATATTCCCACTTGCATTATTATATTCAAAGGATTATTTCAATAAGGATTTGTGAAAATATACTTCTCTTCTACTCCATTGTCTTTGTAAAAGTGTCTATTTTTGACATTGATCAATTTGTACAAAAAATTCTACTAACCCTAAGTCGCTCAGTGTTCATTTATTTATTCGAGTGTTTATTCATTTATTTATTCGAGAATTCCAAGTGTTGCACTTGGAACATATGTTTACCAGGATAACAAACAAAATATTCCTTCGGAGCAGCTAATTCCCGACTCAAGACGATATTTTAAACTAAGTTCTACAAGAAATCGAGTTTGAATTAGTCGCTGAACCATGAAACATCACTGAACATTTCCCCGTATTCATCAACCCATTCTGCATTAATGAATGCGCGGAAAAAGGCTGTCTAAGTCCTGATAGTCAATCTTCAAGCTGATTAAAAAACCTCTTAATCCTCTGTGCACCTGTACGTGATTAATTACTCTTCCAGGAAAGCAGGCAGTGTCATTCTGTCTTCTTTGCAATCATTATCAGATGGGTCTTTGGTAATAAAGATTAATCTGACTCTCATGCAGATTGATTCACAGTGAACAACTAATGCTCATTCAAGCTTACATAATTTGTTCTTCTACACCGCAAAAAAGGAACGAAAATAATTAAGTGGATGGTAATCAAGAAGAAGCGATAATAAACATTTAGTATCCGGCTTCAAATGACATTTTCAACAGTAGCTTATTAATTTCATTTCCACTTACATACACTGACACTACAACTTTCATTCCCTCTCTAATTTATTTTTTACTAAACAATTCTTTCTATCGCGTCTGGAGATAACTTACATTGTATTTTTAAAATGTAACAAAGAATACTGCTTTCAGAAACTTCTTTAACTGCTTTGTTTTAATCATTATTATTGAATATATCATTAGATTTTATATTATCAACTATTATTAGTTGTTCCACAACTTATTAGATAAATCTAAAATGTATGATACTCTATAATATTTTTTCCGAAGTTTGTTTTCCCCCTGCTTGAGAGCCTTCATGTTTATGTTGGGCTGTTTTGATATTTTGTAGGTAGATTATGACACCCTTGTTTTCGATAATCTGAAACTGACGGAAAAAATTGGAAAATTAGATGCATCGAAGGATTTGAAAATGTAATAGCCGAGTTGATCACCATAACCCAGATAAGAATAAAGGATGAGCCCCACTTTTCAATTTGAAAGAGAAATTATTCCCTTATAATTCGCTCTTCTATGTAATCTTCTTATCTTGCCGGCTCGTACTAATCATTCCGCGTCGTCTGATTACAAAGAGCATTCTTCCTCCGCTCAAAACAAAATCTGGTGATAAGGCAGCATGATAGGACCAATTGTACTCTCGCACAGATTAGCGCCATTCTTCTTGATCCTCACAATCTTAATTACTTCGATGAGTTGAATTGAATTCAATTACAATTTGTGATTTCACCATTGCTCCGGATCAGAAATCTTCTTTGGAAAAATGGGAAATTCTATGATATTGTTGAAGGGTAACTCTGAAATTGTTTTCACCATACTATTTTATACATAGTAAATAAGAGTGAATGCATTTTCAGTGATTTAAAAATGTATTTTTATGAAACAACCCTACTCTCATTATCCTGGAACAGATACGCTTGACTAAGCTGAATTTTTCAATCTCTTACTGATTGAAAACCTGATACTTCAACGACTTTTTTAAAACTTGACTTGGTAAAAGTGATTAATTTATTCAAGGTAACAAGAATAGTATTGGAAATACCAATACCTCAACTAATCGGTCTAACTACTTATTTAAACATACATGTTTCTCTACAGAATAGTAATAAAACATTTTTAATATTGAGGACTTGTTAATAACTAGTTCTCGAATAAGGAAATTATACAGAATTAAAAGTGATTGTGAATTTTTGTATAACCAACTAATTGCAATTTTAAAACTCATCATTAAACAGTAAGGACAAGTTTTACAAGTTGATAAGTAGCTTTGATTCTCAACGATTAGAAAGATAGTTGATAATTTGAAAATTCATTACATCAAGATCAATTATTGGATTGATTGGTCCCTGTTATCTAACGGTTGATTTCTTATTGCTAGAAAAAGTTGAATTTATGTTAGTGACTGTGAACTGTAATTTCACATTATGAATCCGAGTTTGTCCTTGAAACTCAATAACACCATGAATTAGTAGCTGACACAGACGATGTATCTCACAAGATCGTCAACACTCTACAGAATGAAGGGAGATTTCAAATTGCAATGGAGTTACAGTGATTTCATCCATCAGAACCTCTGAGAAGTTGTCGAGTGAATCGATGCAGAATCGTTGGGAGTTCGACAATGATATCAAGTGCCAGTAGTTGCAAGGGTGGAGCCAGACCCTTGCCAGATGCGACACAAGTCTTGTAGATTTCAAACTCATACAAACAGCTGTTAGCACCCCTCTTAATCAACACTATTGCGAAATTAATTTATGACGGACAGCAGATGACACTGCGGTGAGCAGTGATGTGATTTGTGACACCCTCGGCTTCTCAGTTGCATTATATTGTGTTGTAACCGCAAGGGTCATAACGGTGGAAACTTAGAATCATTGTAAACTTTTCTTTGCAGCTTTGCAATTCGTAGTTTTTCATATTTCTCTCAAGAATAGAAAAATAAGTAACGGAAACCTTTTTTCAACATCAAAAACTTCTTGATTCTGAACAAGAAGGTGTTCTGGGCTACTGCGATTCATGGAAAATCACAAAACTACATTTTAATATCTTTTTACATTGAGAAGCATCTCTGATGCACAAATGTACTTTAAAACTAATGAATTAAATGAGATGAGAGGTCATAACCTCATTTCAAACCGCATGGTTGTAACGGTATGAAATATCATGATTCATTTATCTCGTTTTTCAACCAAAAACGTTTAATAAATTTTCCATTACTTGATAAAATTGTTTTTCGAATTACTCGAAAAACAACTTTATCATTGTTCTTGCAATTACAAGCTTATTCTTTTAGTAGATTTCTCTCTATATTTTTCCTCCTTTTTCATTACTTTGTATGTTGCTCGGTCGCTCTCTTTCTTGAACAAAATTCTGCTTGATCGACAGTTGCTTAGGAGTGGGGATAGCCTTGTACCTTTCGCTCCTCTATTAATTTCAATTCACTTCGAATCCAGCTCCCAACCAGTTCAGATAGACATTTTCTTTCTTCTATAAGATTTGTTGAAAGTTATTTGAAGTACAGGATGTAGTCACATTAATTAAATTCTCATTCTTTTACATAGTAGCTTCATCCTGATTTTTTTTTATTTTAATTTTTGATTGATATGTAAATTTACTAAGTTATTGGATTCTTCTCTCAAATTTTACCAATCTCCAAATCCGCTGTATCAGCGGTCGATGTATCAACCTCGATGTATCAACCTGGATGTATCCACCTTGCTGAAATTAACCAGGAAACCAATACTGTAGCATGGACGTCGCAGATGGATCGAGGGTATCTCGTTAAAAACCCCAAGGAAACCCGGACTTCTACGCATCAGGATTACAAAGAAAAACCTCAGAAGGATCAGATTCAAATTTCCATCGAAACCAATATTTTATCAACCAAGTGAAGTGCAATTAAAAGGCAATAGTGATACATAGTGTGAAAGTTTATGGGGGGCCCTCACCACACCAGGTATTTATGTATACTAACATATTTAAGAATTTAAGTAACCGATTGTAACCCATATTTCTGAAAATAATGTAATTTGTATTTCCGGTATCCAATTACTATTATCTTTTGATTTTATTTATTCTGGTTTTTAGTAATAAACCAAGGGATGTCGCTACTATAACCTTTCGTTATTAATTTATAATCACCTCTGTCACAATTCTAAAGATGAGATCCTTTTCTTTCGTGGTGGTTTGATTTTGAATTCTTACATTCATGATCCCCTTGTACTATGTCGGGTGTGTAATTTTGATGATTTCAGAATTTATTATATTAACCTATAAATATTTTAAGTTTTGATATCTTCTTATTGCCCATCTGAAATAATATAAGGTCAGGATAATATAAATCTATACAAGGATCAAATAATTTAATTTAAAGTTTCTTCCCACCACAACTACGTTACATGGTAATAGCTCTCTGTTAAAAGTATCTTGGTGTAATAAACTCGGAAGGGTAACAATCTCGTGATAAACTTGTTCTTCTCCTTCCAAATATCATACTTTTCCATTTCCAATTTTTCAATCTCTCACAGATTATATTTTCTTGAAGTTCAAGCTTTTATAAAAATTTAAATTTTACAACTGCCCGAATTTCGTACTAGCTCAAGTGGTTCAACTGTTCTTACAATACGCTCATTAGGCCTATAAGGCCTATTATAGGCCTACTATGTGTTATTGATTCTCAACATCATGTCGGGTTCTAGTTCCTGATATAAAATCTATTCAACACTTAGGCTTCATTATTCCATTTGTCATTCCTTCTATAACCTTCTTCACCTGTTTCGTGGGCACAAGCCGTCAGTAAAAAATATAAGACAATTGATGAAATGTTATCTCCTAACAAAGTTTTTTAAACAAAATAATAATTTTTTTCCCCAACTACCAAAATTTAACAGACTATTCTGCTCAATAATGATGATATCCTACTCTCATATTTTTCGAACTCCAAGAATCATGTCCAATGCCACGATCTTCGAAAGCAATACAAACTCAATGGTGTTGTCAGTATCGACTGAATACATATTTGCTCAGGTGAGAGAAATTGCTGTCCTTTCTTCCCCTGTCACCAAGAAAAGTTACACGGCGATATAAACGGTGCGATCTGTGGCGTCGAGCTATCTATCTAGGCTTTATCCATCGCGGATATCTGTCAATGCAGAAGCGCTAGCGCAAAGGGATCACGAAAGGTTGTCCCCGGAGACGAGAGCGGATCCATCCTAGTTGATGCCTCTTACTCACTCACTCACACACTCACTAACTCTCTCACAATCACTCTCTTTCTCTTTCTCTCTCTGCTCACAAGAGTTCTCCCTGTGGAGAAGAGCGAGCGGAAGGCTTATCTCTGCCCTATGCAATAATCCCTGGAGCGACATCCAGCTGCATCGCATGGCCTCGGCCAACCCTTGTGCATTTGCCATAGTTGCAAGAGCTGCTAAATTCTCTTTATTTGCCGAAAAAACGCTTACTCGGGTGTTTTTAAACTTTTCATTTATTCTGTTCCATACTCATGATGTGGAATGTGAGTAGAACTAAGTTTCTCCAAAATATCGCCTGATGCTATTTCCTCTGCATTATAAAGGCCCGTATCGACAGTGCAAGGCATGTGCCGCGAATGCCTCAAGGTATAGTCTGTTCAAACGAAGAAGAGTCTTACTCCAGTCTCCAGGTCGGTCAATATTGGTTAAAAAATGATTGATTTGGTCTTAAATTAAAGATCGAAATGTTTTCTATGATTGAGACCAGATCAATAATGTTTGAGCCAATATTGACCGAGCTGGAGACTGAAGTAAGACTCTTCTTTGCTTTAGACTATACCTTAAGGCATTCGCGGCACATGCCTCGCACTGTCGATACGGGCCTTAACGTGGCAATACGTATTACTCTAGGAATTACTTGAGTTCTAATAAACTAGCTCTTCAAATTTTATTGTTGGTTGAGAGGTCAACTGAAAATTGATTGTCACTTACAGAGTTACAGAAAATCATATTAATGGAGGAATATACAGCGCTCTACAAAGTATCTAATCAATTTTATTCATAACTTCATTTGAACAATATGAAAATTTAATCAAAATTTGAGAGAGAAATGGTACAGGCTCAGACTAGTTTTTCCTCTCCTAGTATTGTACAATAAATAAATAAAATAAAAAATAAAATTCAGTATCTCTCCGTGATTGCTTCTTCATCAATAGAAATTTATAACCTATGCCTGGATCTATCGAAGTTTTACAAGCAAATTGTTGTTTGATTGATTTTTATATCAAGAAATGTGACTGTTTTGAATGATGTTCTCTCTAACATTTGAAATCTAATTTCAAAATTTATTTCAAATATTTGGAAACGACGCACCGTGGTGATCAGATATGGTTTTGAATGCTGATAGATGAGATTATAATAAACTTTCTTGATCAGGAAGTTCCACTCACACATTTAGCCCATTTCCTATTGATTATTCTACTCAGTAACAGAAATAACTATCACCTTTTTTCCATGTAAATCTTCTCGTCAAATAATCCCTGAATATAACTCTCCAAATCCATTCATCTCCCAACATCATTCTGCCTGCCATCTCAAATCGGTCTCAATACGCCTGTAAAAATTATTTCCAGACGACTTGAATGCTTATCGCGAAAACAACTTGAGCATCAACATTACCTCTTCAAGCTTGAAAGCTTTCACGATCAAATCACAAGTTCAAAGTTATTTCATAAATCTCCGCTCTATCATACAGCGCAACCCGGTAATACGATTCTCACATGTAATGGGCGATCTTTTTAAGAGAAGGATTGGGGGAGGTTTAGAGGAGAAGCCTTTGCTCCTTTTTCCGCAACGAGAGATCTAATCCACGTGAAATCGAATAACTCGACGCTTTGCGACAGTCGACTCGATCCGACCCATTAAAGCTAAGCCACCATATCCGGGAATAAAAAGAACATTTCCCTTATCCTCTCTATATTGTTATGTCGTGTTTATAGCAACTGGCATGGTAAGAATCTTTCCAGAGCCCATTCAACCCTTTTTATATTCCATATTGAGAGTAAAAAGGTCGTCGGTGATCCTTTTCTGAATTTCCATGAATGCGACTCTGGGCTCAACAGTATGGAAGTTATATCGTGGCTCGATATCTGAGTGCACCAGCAAACGCACTGGAACCAACCGAATCCGTCACAATGAGCATTACAGCCATTTCCCTATCTTAATTCTCCTCTTACATGACTGTGTCTGAACCGCTTCAATCAATGATAAACATTTCAGCTCATACCATCTTATGGATACGGAGTACTCAAGATATTTAAAGCTTATAATTTAGCTATAACTTGGAATGTGTTCATGTTGAATGCTTGAGAGACTGGTGGATAGTTATTGCAGCAGTTGGATACATCGACTATGCCAAGTAGCCTATGGATATAACCAATGACGAAAATTAATACAGATCGATTTATATTACTAAAATTGTACATTTGTGTATAAATCATTCATTCACATTTGTGTGCATAGGTATTTTAATGATGGATGATTGATTCATAGTAACGAATAAACAGTATAATAATTTATCAGCAATATAGTTATCACTTGATAATTATCACAAAATTTTATAAATTTCATTTTAATTATGTTAAATTTCATAATTACGAGTATATAGAGTACAAACAGAAAAGAAGAGATTTGGAGTATAAAATATTGTGGAGGAACTTACACCGTGGAATATTATTTAAGACGATGTGCCTCTCCAAATGGGTTTCCATTCATTAAATAGATCAATCGTCATATATAATACAGGGACATCTCTATGATAATATCCAAAGTATGTCACTTTGTCATAAGTCAGATTCTTGTTCTTCCTGACATTATGATAAGTATTATAATTATATTACAATATTATATCAATCTATATTGTTGCATACCTTATTCTATGACTACAAGTAGTAACATAATCTTCATCATCATCATCCTCAGTGAAAAAAATCTGTACTTTATTCTTTAGTGCAACAAAATATTTCGTGAGCTGAAATAAAGTCAACCCTGCTGATTCAACATCTTGTAAACTGTTGAAGTTTACAATCAGAATCAGGGCGGTTTAATAACGCGACACGCAATTACATGATTTCTTTATAACTCGTAGTAATTCACGGCCGAATTAATTAAAAAGCTGCGAAGGATCACATTTTTATTGCAGCGACGTGCTTTCAGCGTAATAAAACGCCAGGATTTCATAATCACTCATGAGAGTTATTGCCTGGCAGCGCACAGATTTTATGGGACAATGACTCTCGCCGAATACTTTATTGCTGTTCAAATCGATTGAGAAGACTCGCTCTGACATTTTTCAGCTGAGAAAATTTTCGGGCTCATGATTGGAAAGTAATTCGAATTGTATGTGAATGGGTCGGCGTCGGTGTATTCTCAAATGATTGTTGATCGCTCTAGATGGAAAACATTCAAGAAATAAAATCCGGAAAAACGTTGAAACAACCTGAAGAAAAAAATTATTCATCTATTATTAACAAGTAAAATGGATATTCGTGTAACCTGGCTGCCTCAGGTCTGGAGTCAGAGCTTTCAGGTCACTTCTGATCAATTTCAGGGCCACGGCAGGTGGCCTGAGAAAAATGTCTGGTCTGACCTGGGATTGAACTTGGGATCTTTGGGCTGCAACACCAGCACTCAACCCACTCAGCTACGCCACCCCATTATCAATTTACAACATAATTATACTTAATGAAAAGTTCAACCGAATTACTCGCAAAACTGACCCTTTACGTTTCACCAATTTCTCATAGTAAGTCCAAATATTTATTGGGTACTTGGAATGAACATAAAATGTTCATTGGATCAAAATTATAATTTCACTTTATAGGAACAGATGTTAATCAAATTCATTGATTCTAGTAGTCTAATCCAAAATTTATTAATCAATTGTTCAATTCAATCTAGAATATTGATTAGTAATCTGGAATTGATTAATCTTTCTTGAATTAAGATTTTTGAAAATATATAACCTCTTTGGACGAGCAGGTTATACAAATAGTTTATAGGGGTAGGAAAAATGGATTTTAAAATCATTTCTGACCTCTCTACGTTTTTAGAAGCGTAGAATACGCAGCTCAATTCATTCTGCAGGAAGTCATCGTAAAAATACTGATTCCATTATCGTCAAAGAATATCGTTTGAATATCGATGCCTTTGAGAAAGCACTTCTGATCGTATGAGTGCCGATAATCCATGGCTTTGGTTCAGAGCAATGGTTGGCTGGACCACGTTGACCCCAGAAGAGGTTGAATCGCAGCGATTCCAGGCCAGAATTGCACTTCTCCGACCATTAGGTCACATAAATGTTCACTCGGCCGACAGCTATCCCTATCGAAGTTTAGGCCGCATCTATATCACTGATATCTTTCGCCTCCGGTCAGCCGAGCATCAAAATCAATGATGTTGAAATAGGATTGCAGTCAGAGCTCAGCGGCTCGAAAATGTCTTTATGCCATCATAAAACAGTCAGATTACTGTTGATTGTGATCGGCTACCATGAATTGTGATCCTATAGACCTATAGACCTAACTACTTTTTCAATGAACCTTTTCTCTCTAAGCCTATTTCATATTGGTTTATGCTGCTATATTTCCTTCAAGGTATCATCAAATCCTTCTGTCTCATTTATTGGCCTCCTACACAATATTCATGTTCTGTTTCAAACAATTGTATCCAAATGAGAAAAGAACATGAACTATTCGAGAAGATCAAATCGATGGTATGTTTTCTACATATACCTTGTTTGACTCAATTTATGGATGATTCACTTGAATCTAGTAGATCATTGTATTGATAGGTATAATAGCCGTTGAATCCAGATCTTTTCATACCATTGTCCTTTATACTGTTCATATCTAGTCGATTTCTCTTGAATTTTTACTGAGTGCTTGCAATAAAAAAACTTCACATATTTTAACCATGAACCGGGTTGCTGACATCTAAATCATTCTAGTCCTAGTGCAAAAGTATTGATATAGGCTACTGGATAATGAAAATTTAGACCGTCTCGGAACACTTCAAGTGAGGTATTGATCTCATTATTAACCGATAGCTCCTATTTATTGAGATAACAAGAATTTATCCCGATGCTATATCCACCAATAATTTAATGGAATGAGCTATACATAGTAATTTTTCAAAGCTCATGAATATAATGGAATTCGTAATGGTTGTGCATAATATGTTTTCAAACCATCAGACTAATATTTACTCCATTGATTGGCTGAATAATACGAGTAATTGAATATTGAAAGCAATAATTAATTATTCTACGAGTTCTAGTTACTCATTAGCATGATCCACCATTACTGGTTATGTCCTCAATACACTGCCGGCTCGTGCCCACGAAACAGCTGAAGTTGCCGTATCTTTCACTGTACAGCATTTCACCTATTTCGTGGGCACGAGCCGCCACTGCCTCAATACATATCTATTTTCCAAGTAATACAAGAAAAGAGAATAATTATTATTCCCGAGCGTTATCAAAATGCACAGCTTATTACGGTAGTCATTCGAGTATTTCCGAGCACAATAACTAACTTTGTTAGTACAACTCTCTCTATGAAAGCTTTTGTGGTTGAATAATGCGTTTGCTGAAAGATTCATGTGCGGAGTATATGAATATCATAGCCCATGATAATTTGTTTCAAACAATAATTCTAGAATCACATTGATGATACTGTATTATTCTAGAATGATCCTAATTATATTTTCCAACTCTTGTCAGCTTTCAATTTTTCAGCGAAAGTATAAGCATTACAACCGAGCTTTTACAGTTCAAGATCTATGAATAATATTGTTCTCTTATTCTCTTAGTATAGTGTGAATATTCAGTCTATTCCAACACATCCACATCAGTCACTCGCATGATTATAGAGCCTGTGCAAGCTAAGAATACATTCTAGTAAGATGGGGAAATGAAACCAGCTTAGATAATATTGGTACAAAAATCATAAATTAATTGATAACAAATTAATTGATATTTCTATTTGTTTTTGTTTTTTTTTTTTTGAGGGTGATGCCCACATCAAATTTGTAGAAAATATTCTGCTCATCAATTTGAGATGGAATTTACATTTTTTGAATCAATATCAACCGAACTTCATTTCCCACACTGCCAGAATGTCTTCTTTGTCTGTTTAGACATACTTTACTTATTGCACTCAGAATTTTTAGTTATAAGATAAATGGAATATGTTAGATCAAATTCAAATAGTTATCTTCTTTGATATCAAGTGAAGTTTGTTTATTAGGCCTACATAATGTTCAGATAATTTTCGCGATCATATTCTGAGACGCATAGTTGTTTGTGACACACAAAGTAAACAGCCGGTGTACCACTTTGTTAGATGATTGTTGTGTATGCAAATAGAGCTAGGCCTTCAAAAATGATCAGTAACGAGATGGAATTCAATGGAAGAAAGATAGCTGGAACGAGCTGGGGAGCTTTATTGTGGAACCGAGAGCAAACAGCAGCAGATTTTTGCTTTGAGATCGGAGCCAACTGTGTAGGTAATTTATAATGGAGGAAACGCAACGGGCTCGAGGCGGTCTTGCTTTTGAACTGAGTCGATGCTACTGCGGTGCGCTGCGCTGCGCTGGTCATTGAGAGCAGAAGCTAATTTCAGTAGTTCAACTCCTTTGATACTGGCTTTACATGCTCACGTGCAAGGGTATAGGTGAATTCTCTGGGGTTTCACAGGGCCCTGTGACAGACAAGCTTATCTGTTGACCCATCTGTCGGAATCATCGTCAAACATCGAGTCGCTTCTGATGTACGACCGACGACTTCCAGTGAGAAAATCAATAAAGTGCTCTCATCACACATGCAATTTCAGATGGAAATTCCTGAATCAAGGCACAATACGCTCTTTCAGCGTCAAGGGAATTTCAACTCTTCCATCATCCAATAAAATAGGAGCATGAGGAATTCCCTAGAATAAACGAAGGGTACAAAGATGGTTACGTATTCTGCATCATTTCGTGGGAAGGTTATTCTTTATTAGGTGCAAAAGAGATGATAAACGAGAAAGTTTTTCTATTAAGTTGTTCATGATTTTATCTCTGAATTACTTGACTTTCTTGATCCATAATCAATGTTTCCGTTTGATTATTTAGGACATAAGAACTTATAAAAATATTCTATAATTTATTAAATCTTCTATTGAGTTGTTCATGATTTTATCTATGGATGACTTGACTTTCTTAATTTCTGATCAATGTTTCCGTTTTATTTTTTGAGACATACGAACAACTTATAAGATACAACATGACACAAAAATACTGGATACAAAATTAACAACATACTGCTTAGTGATCCTTCCCAATATTCCACATGTTCTTGGTATATTAGTCGATTTCTCAACGATATTATTTATAATTCAATAAGATTGATAGTATTTTGATCGAGTATTAAGATCATACTTTTTCCATTGATGAACTAACTCTTCATCAAGTTTTCTTGTCAATCTGACGAAATTTATCTTCATGGTAGAAAGGATAACCCAAGTCAAGAACATCTTAATACACGTGAAGTAATGATTAAAATATTTTCACACAGTAGACCTTCAGATCGATTTTAAATGAAGTTCAATGAAGCTCAAATCCCAATTTAAGAGAGGACAGCGAGACCGTATAGAATTTCATTCAAGGGTCTACTTGAAACATTTTTGGCGTGTCAAGCTCAATATTTGAAAGGAAAAATGTTGAATAACTCAATCAATTCTATTGCTACCATTGTGTTAATTACAAAATTCATCAACATTCATCGAAGTGTTGAGCACGAATCCTAATGTCTTCTAATTGGTATGATCCTGCCAGGTGTGATGTAATATGCCGGTGATGAGATATGAACGTTTGACAAATTCATAGCTCAGTTTCTCACCTCACTTGTCAATTACAAAACCCATTCAACGTTGAAGGGAATCACCTCATTGCGAAATTCGTACACTCAGAGAGATGATATCACTCTCTCCAAGTCGCTCGCTTTCCACTGCATAAATCTCTCCTTGTCAGGGCCACCCTCTCACTCGCTCTCCTTATCTAACTTTGCCGCCGTTGAGTTCAGAGGAACAGATCGTTGATTATGCATTCAGATGGTAATTGTGAAAATGGAGTATCGATTATTGGGAAAACTCGTTCTGTCAGTTACTCCTTTCTACCCTTCACTTCACCATTATCATTATCATCGTCTTCTTCTTCTTCTTCTTCTTCTTCTTCTTCTTCTTCTTCTTCTTCTTCTTCTTCTTCTTCTTCTTCTTCTTCTTCTTCTTCTTCTTCTTCTTCTTCTTCTTCTTCTTCTTCTTCTTCTTCTTCTTCTTCTTCTTCTTCTTCTTCTTCTTCTTCTTCTTCTTCTTCTTCTTCTTCTTCTTCTTCTTCTTCTTCTTCTTCTTCTTCTTCTTCTTCTTCTTCTTCTTCTTCTTCTTCTTCTTCTTCTTCTTCTTCTTCTTCTTCTTCTTCTTCTTCTTCTTCTTCTTCTTCTTCTTCTTCTTCTTCTTCTTCTTCTTCTTCTTCTTCTTCTTCTTCTTCTTCTTCTTCTTCTTCTTCTTCTTCTTCTTCTTCTTCTTCTTCTTCTTCTTCTTCTTCTTCTTCTTCACTATTTGCACTTATCATCTTATCATCACTATCTGCTTCCTCTCCTTATTTTCATTTTCTTTTATCTTCTTCTAATTTCTCTTCTATCCTCGTTCTTCTCCTGCCGCTTGAGCCTTTATTTGTTCCTCCATACTCTAAATCAGCTTATCTCTTATTAGGTTCTTCTTCCCAATTTTTCTCTTGATCCTATCAATCCATACTTCGTCAGTCATAACATCCTTTTCAACCGTAATTCTCATTTGTCTTCTTAATAACTTATCTCTATGTACTGGCAATTGGTCTCTCGGTGAGGGTGATCTAACGGTGAACGTGATGTTAAGTCACGAACACTGTGGACTGCCCTTGGATGGGTGACCAGTTCTGGCTAAGTAATTGGCGAGGTGGAACTACCCGTAAGGGTCTCCCCACCAATAAAAGCCATAAGAATATTTTTTTTATTATCTCTTATTTTTCATCGCCATTTTTTTATTGTCCTTTTTTAATCCACCGTCAACTTGTACCTTTCCTCTCATCTTCATTCTCCCCACCCTTTTCCGTCTTCTCTCGTCCTCCTTCTCATACCTCCTTTTCTTCCACATTTTCGTGCTTCAAATTTATAGTGAAAATTCAATATTTTCGGCTATAGTGTTGTGATTTTGTGAAGTGCTTCAGTTCTAGTAGTCAACAATGTTTTGAATGCCAAAAATTATGTTTTCAAATAAACTTTCTAAAAGAACTATAACTCATATCTCCGTTTGTGGAACATGAGGTTATCTGGCGAAGTGGAACAACTCTTGGGTCTCCCCACTATTAAAAGCCATACGCTAAATAATAATCATCCTCTTCATTTTCTTCTAACCTTTTTCTCTTTCTCCTTCTTCTCTACCACTCCTTCATCTTCTTCACACATTGATTCTCATCCTGTCTTCTCTCGGTTTCAATTGTGTTCTCCATTTTATTTTCTCGTTTATTACGTCTCCGAATTTGTTGCGCTCCAGATCTACTTTTTGTCACATTCACACTTGTTCTACCTTTCCTCCTCATCAATCTTCTTCTCCTTTGACACTTTCTATCTATTATTCACTTATTTTGTTCAATTGCTTCATATTCTCATTTTTTAAGATTCTTCTCTCAATCATAATGAGGATCGAGCATCTTCCTCATGGAACTTATTGCTATATATTCTCGCAGAAGTCACATTCAAAGTGCAAGCTCGTTTCGTGCTGCTTGATTATATTCAATTATTCTAATATAATATATTCCAATATGTATTATTCCAATATAATAAATCATCTATTAGTTTTTGATTATTTGTTTATTCAAATAAAACTTTGAATTTCAACCTGTCTTTTTCAACAATGTCTTCTCTGAAAAGACAACGCTCCTTATAAAAGTCAATTACTTCACATCTTCCACTTATTCATGCTAATCTGATCACGTATTTTCATTTGTAGAACTTTTACAATATAGAGGTCATCACAAAAGATTGAGTTTAGGGATGTCAATCCCGGGACTGATTTCCAATCCCGGTATTTCGGGATTATCCAATATCAATCCCGGGATCCCGAGACTGATCCCGGGATTGGCAAAAATCAGTTTCATGCATTTTTAACAAATTGTTCCTCCTCAATTACATGTTTAGTAACAGTGTTTGGAGTTGAAAAAGGGCTCATTACAGAGGGAGAGGATATTATTAAAATGGAAGAATACTTGGGAATAATATCAAATCCACCCAGAGTCTTGAGAACTCAGAACTGCCTTACACGATTTGCACTGAGCACTTTTTCCGTCTTTGGAAGTAAGAAAATAATGATTCCAAACTGATAACTCATCAGAGTCTTTTTTATGTAGAACAAAAACATTTCTATCCTCCATCAGGACGGGATGGAGTTCACCCGTTATCACTTCAAATTCTGTAAATTGAATTTATAATAATAAATAGATAATAAATAAAATTATATTAATTATAAGAATACTTTTTGAAAACCCGTGTAACGTAACGCAATACCGACTGAACATCGCGAAAGCTGAACCACTATTAAATGAAATTTCGTAGAGCCAACTATATTTACTTCAACTAGATATTCTACTTATGATAGAAAAAGAGAAGAGAAATAATTAAACAGAGAGTGAATAATAAGTGCTTGTTTATTTCTGATTTCTGAGGTCTTTTCAAAGTTCTGAGTCCATTTCAAGAAAATGACATCAGCACTAGCCTATTGCAATTATTGCGCCGTCTAGACTGGCAATTGTGATGCTGTGTAAACAGAAACAATCGTAGAGACATAACAACCGATCAACAACAAAATTCTGCAAGAAATGCAAACCAATAATGCGAATTCTATTTAGCCAGTACAGAGTCCAGTTAGCTATACAGTATTATGTAGGCTATATGCAACTGTAGGCTGTACCTTCAGAATAAATTAGTCAAACACTTAGAACTATAAATTATGCAAAACTCATATTCATCACCGTAAATTTATATTGAATTGTTTTTGAAAAATTCGATTTACAATTTTATGTTTTCTAATCCCGAAAATCCCGGGATTGACGCTGAGAAATCCCGGGATTGTTAGGTATTGAAAATGGACCGGGATCCTGGGATTCGGGATCCCGGGATTGACATCCCTAATTGAGTTACAGTACTGAGAAACAACCTGTTAGTGATAACCTGAAATTCGTTTTTATCTTTTATGATTCCTCACGAAAAAATTCCAGCCAGTAAATAAGCTGATTAATAAATTAGTGTAGAGTGTAGAGTGTATGAGTGTAGAGCTACAGAAAATCATTTGAATAGCTCCTTGACTCGAAAAGTATTTAATGTTAATCAAGTGAATGTAGATGATTTTCACTTTTTAGTGGAAAAATGAGCTATCGATTTAAATTACCCAAAAAAATTTTTAATTTATCAATTGATTAAGTAGCATGACCATTATTCCCCGGAATCAATCAGGAAATTGGAGGAAGGTAACGAATAATTATTATGATCCCCAGTTTCTGATGCAACCAGCAATAGAATTAGGTTAGACGGCGTTTTCCCACTGATTAAAATTCTCGGAAATGTCAAGGTTCGCTCAGACGTGAATATTATCGATGAACAATTAATATTGATATAATACGATATAAGTGATATGATCATCAAAGATAATATATTATTCACCTCACAACAGGTAACTGATATCGATTTTTATTGAACGATGTAATTCTCGAATAATGCAAAAACCAAAGTATCGATTATTATTGAACAATGGTGGCCTGTGATCAGTTTTTGAGGGTATTACAGTTTGGAAGCTTTCCTAGTTTACGGCTTCTGTAATAGAATAGAGTATTAGGAAGAAGCAGCAGAGCCTGTTGTCTCATGTAACTTTATTCAGGTCCTCTACTCTGGCAGTAAATTACACTGGCAAACTCCAGTATAGGCCTATGCGTAGCTCGCTGTTCATAAGAACATCCTTCTACATGCCATACATTTCTACAGCGTTTGGGCCGGAGAACATTTTGTACATTAGTACAATATATTCTATTGTTTACTCTACAAAGATATCATTCAGCATCCGAAACAAAGATAGGTCTAATTCAATTGGGTGTCGAGAGAATAGGCTATTACTTTTAGCGCACTTTGAAGCCTGTGTTCAAGCAGCTTGTTTCCCTTTATTAATTTTGGACCTCATTGAGGAGAATTGTCAAGACATAATAACGGAGAACAATATGGGTCCTCCATGTTTATAGATTTAATATTCAGCTTTTACATTGTGATAGAATTTTTGTTTACAATTGTCTGGGAGTAGAGGCTGTTTAAAAACGTTGTACATCTAAAGTTGAGTTATTTTATTTGAATGAGGTTTATCAAGTTAAGCCCATTAAGCATCATCATAGTAGCCTGACCAAAGATAAAATAATAAGATTTTTCCACACAGTGAAGTCATAAGACGAAACATTTTCAATGTGTGGTCACTAGTTCCATGTATGTGCTTCGGCCGTTTATTAGCACCGTTCCTATCCAAAATTTATTTGTACTCGGCTGAATTCAACAGACAAGAACGGTTTCAGTTTACATGTCCATCAATAGCCTTCCTTGACCTGATAGTAGTGAATTTATTTATTTATTTGTAGAATTGTCAATAGTCCTTAACATTTAATGTAGGCCTAATATTGTGAATCCTAACTAATGTCATCACTGAGTCACTTGTTGCTGACAAAATGGGCTGGGGAGTTGATCGAGTGTTTCAGTCTGGTCTTTCATGATTTATCACCAAATTTTACATTTTCGAGAATTGTTAAATTATTGCTTCTTATAATTCGTTTGGATATGGAAGAGATGGGATGAAAAATTGAAATGATATGTACCCAAATTTATTGTAAAGGAAAGATTATGCATGGATAGAGAATCGGGAAATTGGATTAGAAGTGGCAGAGCTAACATTTGTTCCTAGAAGTACTCATGTATACGTAATGTGGAGATCCCCAAGGAAATATATCTTTAAGTGGGCTGGACTATGAATAATGGGGTTGGCGAGAATACTTCGCGCTCAATCAATTTACATAACAATTCCTGCAACTCATCCCAATATTTGCTGGGTATGTTGGTTGTGGAGGGTGCATGTTTGAGAGGGTTCAGCCAAGAGGGGTCCCAGTGAAAGTCAGACATGCACTCCACGATAAATGTTTGATTTTTGGATTGATGTTTGCCTTATTCCAATGGAAAGTCAACTGTATCTTGTTTAACATACCAGGATTATATCCATACGGTATAATAGCGCATATCTCATTCATACAATAGCCTATAATATTTAAATATTGAAGTGAGACTAAATACTTTCCAATTTTCATATAGCTGTGAAGTTGAAACTAAAATTTTAGTAAGGCTGAATACTTTTTAAGTAGTTTTTATATAGCTGTGAAGTTGGAACTGTGTACGCTCTGCATTAAAAAAGAGACAAGAAGCTGTCACAGATTGATATAAGAGTGACAATCTTAATCTTAGTATCTAAGTTTCAATAAATTTCTGTTTAAAACAACTTTGCGTTATTAATTTTCAATAGATTTAATTGTTTATAGATTTTTTTCAATTATTGAAATCAAAGTGGAATTCTGAACATTAAAGTTTTTGAGTGATGACAGGCTTCTATCCAAAAGGTATCACTGTGGAATTCTCTTATTATTGGAGTTTCCTATTTCTCTTATTAGTGGAATCAGTCTCCTAATTCTCCAATTAGTGGAAATCTTAAAATGTTCGGATGTTGTTGAGTGTGGTGACAGCCTTCCAATCAAGAACTAAAATCAAAAGTAGATTGAAATTATTCTTCAAATCGTTCTCAAACTAGTAGAAAAACGAAATTCTTTCCGTCAACAATCCTCAACGAAACGATTTAATTCAGATTCCAAAGCGTTTTCATCATTGAGCCTATACTACTCAATTATGCAGAGTTTTTTCAACAAGTACAACAAATTGCGACTGTGATAGCCAGATTAATTCCGTGGCTGAACTTGAAGCAGCGATTATACAGGACCTTGTAAGACCGCCTCTGGAAGGTAGCAATGACTGAATCCAGCATTCTCACTTATATAAAAAATTATATATAACTATCACTATATTGAGCTATTTCTTATGGCAAGATTACATATATCGATTACGTCATCATCATTTGAAAGGCGAATTCATTCCAAATCAAGTTCTAAGCTATATTGGCTGGTTCACCTGCTACATCATGAGATACATTTTTTTAAATCGGCTGTATCATTATAGTGATTACCGCACCCAGATGCAAAGCTTTTTTTATCATAACTTGTTCCCAATCACTTTTGATCACGGACGTAGCAACCGTATTCAATTCAAGAGGAAGTTCATAAATACTCGCATTTTCTGGCAACTTCCTATTTTGAACTAGAATAATTTTTTCTAAAAAAATTTATTATAGAGCTAACAAAACAGAGCTTCTTTGTAGTAGTAGTTTTTCATTCTATTGTAGAAACTGTAGCCTACTATTGAGTGCATTAAAGCATCGCTTTGAGTGACGCCTGACGAAAGAGACACATTCCGCAGTTATATTTTTTTATCAAGACAGCTTTGCATTCAGTTTATTGAAATCTGTCTAAAGATGAATATTTTGAACCCAGTTAGCTAACCTAATGTGCCAAACCACGCATTTGCATTTATCTGCACTCTTGTTACGTTGCGAGTTCAAGTGTCATATGGAGAAACTACCTCTAAGGTAAATAATAATAGTTAACAGGTATTGTTAGTATATGCGATGGGATGTTATAACCAACATACAGATGAACATTATTTCAATAATTAATTGTATTTATAATTAATATTGAAAAAATATAAATTAATATTGTAGTATATAATAATTATTGTATTAATAATAATTAATTTTATTGTTCAGAACTGGAATTTTAACTTATTTGACCTCTCTCCCAAAGAATCGAATGGTAACATTATCTCTTCAACTTACGTGGATCATATGATTGGAACAATATTATTACAATAATAAAACAGTTCTGTATGTTTTAGTTCATACAGCTAGTTCGATTCTTTAGAAATCTTCTGAACATTTACTCAATAATTATTCGTTTTTATTTCACTTTCAAATATATTATTTCACTATCAAATATAATATTTCTTATAGAAATCATTACTTCTTCATCAAGAAATCCGTAACACCATCCCATAAACTATACTTTCCTACAATAATTCCTAAGATGAAAATGATTATTTATAGAGAAATCATCCTATGTAACTCATAAATATCAATTCTATTTGATAGAATATTTGAATGAGAACTCACTATTTGTTCCACTACTACATTACATGTAGATGTATCAATTACCATAGAACATGTTATTCTTTCATTACAGAATATTCCGAACTATCCAATATCGATTCTCTGTAACTCATGAATAAATGGATTCTGAATTTTGATCGAATCGTTTCAAAATGGAATTTTTTGCCATAGATTCTATACATCTTTATACTCTTACTATACATCCATACATCCGCCTCAATGTGATTTACGAAGCGATATTATTGTATCGAATGGAATTCAATTAAGAACTCATACATATCTGTAAAATGTACAATGAATACATGAGATACACGGTTCTACATGGTGGGATAAATGAATGAGTGTATCGATTATGTAGCAGCCGTTTGAAGCATTCAACAGTGCGATATGTATGTACAGCAGTTCACCTGTTGTGCCATTCCAGAGAGACATTCGTTTGTGTAATGGACGGAAGCTAGTAGCCGCCCTAATAACGTCCATTACGCTACATTAGTCGTCCATTACGGGGCCAATTGGACCGGGCATGAGCGCGGCGTGACGAGTACTCAGATGTGGTTATACAAGTGACGTGAAATTGCTTTTTTATCATAGCAACAGTTCTGACGTTGGTAGGTCGATTGAATTTCACAAGTAACAAAGAGAATGGGACTCGGATTCTGTCGACTGTTATTACATTGGATGTATGATAGAAACATAGTAATGTCATTTTTGCGATTGATTAGGTAGCATCAACAGTAGGCTAAGTAGTATCCAGCTGTATTAGCAGATTCAGAAATACAGGGTGTTTCAGGAGGAATGTGCAATACTTCTCAGGCTGATTCCTTACACCAAGTAGACAAAAAAGTTCCATGGGACCAACCCCCAAAAACGCTTTGTGACTGAGATAACAATGGCGGAAAATTGAAATTTTTCAAAATATATAAATTTTTCTAATTTTTTAGAGGCTTTAGTAAGGTTGTAAAATGATCAATTCCTATGTAAAATTAGCTAAGAAATTCAATGAAACCAGTTCCAAGTTTGTAACTTCAACGGTTATTGAGATAATTTATAAAAATATGCTAAAAAACGCCATTTTTTCAAAAATAAGGGTTATAACTAGATAAGGAATTATAAAATTGTATTTTTTATTGATGGAAGTTGAAGAGAGTCGGATTCTAAAGAAAAAGTTGAATGACGGCGATTGTGTAAATCTTACCCAAATCTCAGTAATGGCGATCAAAAATCGCAAAATCGCTACCAAAAACAAATTCATCACTTGTGCTATGTTTTGTCAATTTTGCTATTTTTGATCGCCATTTCTGAGATTTGGGTAGGATTTACACAATCGCCGCCAATCAACTTTTTCTTTAGAATCCGACTCTCTTCAACTTCCATCAATAAAAAATACAATTTTATAATTCCTTATCTAGTTATAACCCTTATTTTTGAAAAAATGGCGTTTTTTAGCATATTTTTATAAATTATCTCAATAACCGTTGAAGTTACAAACTTGGAACTGGTTTCATTGAATTTCTTAGCTAATTTTACATAGGAATTGATCATTTTACAACCTTACTAAAGCCTCTAAAAAATTAGAAAAATTAATATATCTTGAAAAATCTCAATTTTCCGCCATTGTTATCTCAGTAACAAAGCGTTTTTGGGGGTTGGTCCCATGGAACTTTTTTGTCTACTTGGTGTAAGGAATCAGCCTGAGAAGTATTGCACATTCCTCCTGAAGCAGCCTGTATAATAATATGATTCTCTTTAATTTGTAAGTATCAAAGTCCCTACATTTTATCCATTCGTATGCTTGAGTAACTCTATGCTCTGTGTTACTAAATCTGTGGTGCCGGGCTGGTTGGCACAGTGGGCTTGAGCGTCACAACCTTCAGTCCGCTTACACTGCCATGTCTGGGTTTGAATCCCAGTGGCATGGCTGTTTTTTACCTCATCAACCACCTTCGCACACAATATCCATCACCCACGCACAAGCTAAAATGCTTATGTGGGAAAAAATTGAATGAATTCATTACACCCATAGAAATTGAATAAAAGACAATATTGAAATTTATAGAATCGTTCAGGAATTCTCCACGATTGTGCTCTTGAAATGATTTATAGAAATTCTATGATTGAATCTGAATTTTGCTTAAACTTATATATATTTTGAAGTATAATGTGATAATACTAGATAATATATTGATGGTAGCTTTAAATATCTAATCAATTCGATCATGAACCACCATCAAGTGATGAATATTTCATTCAACACAGAAGAACCCACGTTATCAACCATGATCTGAATTCGAATTTAATAAGGAACGAACGATCAAGACTTGCAGTTAACGAACGTTCAACAAGAACCCGGTCCAAGGAAAATTGGCTTTGATGAATTACTTATTTGAGGGTTGAGAGCATCAGTGAAAAGGTTATCGATCAGAAGATATGGAGTATCAACAGACTATGTGGGTCACATACAAATGATGGAGGAACGAGATCTATCATGAGATGGAGAGGAAAAGGAGAAGAAGGATATGAAAGAGGAGAAAAGTAGAGGTTGTATTTGAGATGAGGTGGGTGTGTGTGGTCGAAATCGACCAGCTCAAAAGTGAAAGAGGGAAGATAAATTGACTTCAAGAAAAGTAGAAATTCTTCACCACTCTGTGGAACCTGCCTTTGGTCTACGACTGCTCCTTTGAATAGCTCAATTCCGTCGTAGTAAAGAGAACGGTCATGACTTGAATATGTAATCACAACATTGCCACTGTAGAGTTGGCTAGCACTAACTTCTCACTGCTGACGTATGATTCGACTTCTTAACGATTAGGAATCGCTACTTTTGCTTACGGCTATTTTATGAGCTTCTTTTCAAATTCCAGAAGCAAGCATGATTTCAAAAGGTTGGATTTCATTAGAGATCTTTCTAATAATAATGATCTGTTAATGCCGGATTCTTTCACTGTAGGTGGTGAGTACGAAGTTACTATATGTACCATAGTTGCGCCTTATACGTCGCTATTTAATAATCCATTTTTTTCATAATTATTGAACATTTTATATTTCTCAGAAGTTATTTTGGTGGTATTTTTTCGTCTTGAGTGTTTTGAACTCTCTAAAATCAGAAAAAAAACTTTTGAATCTCCGTGAATCATTTCAAGAAATACCACAATTTCTCATCGAGGATAATAATTATTGAGGTTATTTTGCCGGTGGAACTTCGTTTTGCAACTCTCCACCGAATACGGCATAAGAATACATACATTATTTAACATTTTTTAGCTCTATTCATAGTTACGAGTATTATAGAATATGAAAACATGGGTTTAGCTGTGAACATCACCTTCAAGAGTTTCAGGAACGATATGGTATAACAGTGGTGAATTATAGTCTTTCCAAGCAAAGAAGACCCTCTTGCAAGATGAGAAAATTACTCAAACTCGGTCAATTTTGGTTTAAAAATTATCAATTTGATCTCAAATTGTAGAAACAATTTGATCTACTATTAAGGCCACATTTATAATTCATGAACAAATATTGACCAAGTTGAAGTCATTCTCCCATCTTTCCAGAGGGTCTTCTTTGCTTGGACAGACTATACGTTGGGACATCAATTTACTTACCTTTTTGAATACTGTTTTGGGTGCTTTGACTCACATTATACAAATCGCATTATACTCCATTGCATCGATGAATATTGACTAATGGTTGTACAGAAACACCAACATGAAGGCTCTGGAGCTACAACCAAAGCATCTTCAAGAGGTTTAATTTCGATTGAATCAAGCAATTATGAAAAAATAATGACACTCAGGGGAGCGACTCATATGTGAATAAGTTTCATTCAAGAACTTTATTGAGGAAGATATCTTAGTATAGGAGAAAAAGATAATGCATTCATTGAACTGCAAAATTGATTTTTCAAAAATAAAAAAAAATTGCCTTAATTGATCAACATATTGAATTTTCAGTAGCCTCCGATTTCAAAACTATGGTTATTGTTCAAAACCCAGGCCTGTGTAGTAAGTATCCTTATCTCATCATAGGCAATGGTCAACAATTCATTCGATAGGTTTCACACGTTTGGTCGAAGTCCAACGCAGTTGAAGATGATGATGGGGGACTACAAAATCATAACTCACGAGGGTTCTTCACATTCGACAGATGGTTTGGAAACTGACAGGGACGGGGAAAATGAAAACAGTGTGATGAAGGGATCAAGTGAAAGAGAAGAAGAAAAGCGTAAGAGGAAGTAAGAGAGGTAGAGGATAGAGAGAAGGAAAAAGAGAAAGTGAGGATAGGGAGAGAATGTAACGTCACGTAGGCGGACACCTCTATCTGATGACGTGAAATGTAACACAAAAGACTCGAATCCTTCCTTTGTGTAATTCTGACGGGCTTACTGTGTTGCCTGCTGCCCCTTCACTCTACCAGTTAGGCAACCCGGCATCGTCCCTGCCAAGAACTTATCTAAGCTTCACAATTAGTCCTTGTAAATGCGCTTCCCTGGAGTCGTTTGTCAAAACCTCCCTTTTAGCGGTCATTCGCACGCAGTTACTTTTCTTTGATTCATGACCGCAGCAAACTGTATCAACTTCCTAATAATTGGAACAATAATAGTGATTGTTTTGGTCATCGAATGAGATGCATCCAGGATTGAAATAGATTTTGAATCAAGATTAATTAACCCACGATTTTATCGTTTTTAACTCATGCTTACAATCTGACTTCTGACTTGGGTGGGGGGGGGGTGTGTATTGTACTAAAGACTTGAACGAGCAGATCCTAACAGAACCAAGTGAAGATTTCATCATGCATGGTAATAATTATCGATAGTGATGAATCTACGTAGGAATTGTTTTGTAGGAATAGGAAGACCATAAATAAATTCAATTAGGACGTGAATTATATCCAAGGACGTGGATTCTATATCATTGTCAATCACAAAAATGAGTCATGGTCTGTTATATTTCAAAATGAATATGACATATCGTTATTTTGCGAATAAAAAACATATTGTGGAAGAAACCATACTTGAACGAAACTACCTTATATTATTATTTTTCAAGTTATTGAATTGGAAAGTGAATAAATGAATATTAGACTTGAATATATTCGGAGCCAGTTGACCTTGGAGAATCTTAGTTGGATCAAGATTGACCTTCGAGATTCTTAGTTAGATCAAGGTTGACCTTGGAGATTTATAGTAAGATCAAGATTGAACTTGGAGACTGTTTGCTTGTCTGATCAAACGCAACCATTCTAATAAACAGAATAATTTCATTCATTAATTATTATGATGAACTTGATCACTCAGCTTTGTCTCCCACTGGTAATCACAAACGCTCTCATTCACTAGTGGCATTACTCAATCCTCGAGCCGTGAGTTGTCAGTTATTGAGGCAACCATGTCATTCGAGTGAGTGGTGTCCGTGAGGGGGAGGAGGGTAATTTTGAAGTAGCAACAGTGGTGACTTGGACAGACAGTCAGACAGCAAAGACGGAAACTCCATGACAGTGAAATTCCGTAGTTCGAGATAGTCTGCTTACTCTAAGCATCTTAATGACAGAGTTAACTCAAGCGTCCTCTTGCTCATTCCACGCCTCAATGCACTTTGCAACCGGCACACTGCTTGCGGGGGTTGTTGTTGCTCTTTCACTCCCTCTCTCTCTCCCATTCACTCATACTCTCTTACTCTTTTTTCCTCTCTCTCACACGCTATCCTTTTCATCTCTTATTCTCTCTTCCTTTCTCTCACGAGCCTTGTCTCCAACTCTTTCTCACAACTCTTTCTATTAATCTCTCTCTTCATATTTTTCTCTCTTACACGCTCAGCTTACTGCTTGGTACTTCGCTTAACCCTGACTATCGCATTTCAGAATATGACTTTCCTTACCATTCAGGATCAATCTTGAACATTTCTCGCATGTATCACAATTAGAACAATGCTCGTAAGACACTATGCAATAAGAACTGAATTTTGTTCAATCCTTGGAATCAATAACATCTAGTAAAATGAAATAGGACTCAGTAATAATTTCATTAAAAAGGACTCGGAATCAATTCAAGTTAAATTTGATCAAAATTCAAGACAAGAGGCGTGGAAAAGAATTTTATGTAGGTCTGTTACTGATAATGATCAATCATGATGATGGAATCAACTTTTGTGGCTTTTTGTGAATAAGTATTAGAATTCGACTTCTAAACTAGGGTGGGTCTTCGAAAAAATTGAGAATTGAAATAATAATCAGAGGTTCCGAGTTCGAGTTTCGACCGGAGAATTATTCTTCGGCCACAGTGTTATCACAGATACGGCCACCCCACTTTGAAATATACTTGTGGGCATTACTCTCGGTCGAAAAACGTTTTCGACCATAATTGATAAGGATTTTGTTGGTTCAATACAAATTCATCATTAAATTCAAACATTAGTAACTAGTAAGTTTTGTTCCCTTACTATCAATATTAGCTCATGAAAAATGTATGATTATGACAACCTACACCTTTTCCATTAATCATTTACTGCAATAATCATATCGACTCCTCAATTTCACAACAAGTTTATCGAATGTGATCACTATCACCTTGTTTATTTGACCTCTATCAACTTGTGCTCACGCACAAGCCGAGATACCATTGTGGCCTCACCCTGAAAATCAAGAGATAAGGATAAGTAATCTATACAGTGACTGATCAGATATAAATAGTTCATTATAGATAAAATAGACCTTCCGTATTAGATCAAGCTCAATATCGTTTCCACTGCTATGTTTGATTAGTTTTTCATCCTCGCCTCTCATCCGGTTTGATACAACAAATTTGTTCGAAGTATGGGACGGATGTAGTCTTGTTTGAAATATTATCGCAGCCTAAGAAGCTGCTTTGAAGTAATAACGTAGATGCATGCATACAAGTCTTGGAAGTAATCTATCTGGGCTGTTAAAGCATAACGCTTGAAGAATGGGTCTTGAATGTGTTCTTGAGACTAAAGTGTCAACAGCACAACTTCGCTTCTGGCGTCGAGAAGTGGTATATGGTTTTGCTCTCTCTACTCTCTTCTCTCCTCCTCCTCCTTCTCCTCTTCTCCTTCTTCTTCTTCTTTTTCTTTTTCTTTTTCTTCTTCTCTTATCAAACAACTTGTACCACATTCCACTCCCATTCTAAACTCACCACTTATCTATCACTTCCTACATTCTACCATATTCGCGTTTCACAAACAACCAACTTCCTTCTTACCCCGCAATCTTGGTGAATTACGTCGAAGTTATATCGTAATGAAACATGAGTGTAAGGTTGCTGAGGTGAAATAAACGCTTGGTGTGAAATATTGAGGTTACATGTAGAGGTCAATATTCAATTAAATTCATCTTCTAATTAAATTCATCTTCTAATTAAAAATTCAACTGATGTAGTAGGCCTACTAATCATTCGTATTAATGAACTTTGAGTTCACAATGATGATTCCAATGTAACACTCATGTAAAATATAAGAAGAACATGTACAAATGGGATGTAACACTGAACAAAATAAAATCAGCGTATGTTAAAGAATTGCATCAATCTTGTAATGTAGCACTCATATAACACTCAACAAATAAAATCAGCATATGTTAATGAATTGCATCACAATTATCATATCAATCAGATATACTATTATATTAGACCTCATCGCAATATTATTTATATTGATAGCAACCTCCCTATCTCCTCTTGCACGGATGAACTTGGAACCTATTGATTTCCAAAAACACATCTCCAGTTGCACAAGAGATTACATTCGTGTTTCCCTTTGTGAAATATTGTTCATCGTAAAGAATATCAATCTTCAATGAATATTATCATTTCTTCGCTGCTTTTCGAATCAAACCACCATACGTGCAATAAATACAAACGAGCTTGTGAAGGGATAAGCCCCCTCAGATATAGAGAGCCGATAGAGGGAGAATTCTCTCAATTCTTTATTTGGAATTATTGTGTGTGTGCAAAAAGGATGAGCAGAATAAAGGAGAGACTTGAGAATAGAAGATGGGAAATAGACGAAGAAAAAAAATGGAATAACATAGCATGAGTGGCTTACCTCCTCCGTAAGGACTATTCAGTGCAGCTCTTCCAATAAAGTAAGGAAAATATCCGTATGAAAGGTTTTCCAAAATGCTTGCTCAGTCTGGTGTGGATGGCTCTTTGTGAATTTATTATTCTCTCATCGGATAATGGTACGATTACGAAAATCACAAAGGCTTCAGAAATTGATCGGATAAGATACTCCCACGACAAAAACGTGTACTGAGCGAAACATTAGAGACTTAAACAACTTGGTACCAATATAGTATCCATGACTAAGTTTTGTTATTACGATACTTTCCTGGAATTATTCTTGTAGCTTATGTGAGTTTAATTGTGTTGTGTGCAATACACACCGGAGTTATAGACATTAATAACAGTGAAGAAACGGATATTTATTACCCTTCAGATTCAATTTTGAGGAGATACAAGATTTCAAGACAATAATAGTACTTAAAAGCGTAATTGACATATGATTTTATTGAACAAGGATGACATTATTAACTTACTGGACACAATTATCATGTATTGAGTGAACAGTGAGTTTTCAGTGATAATCAATCACCTTTATCATCATCATCGTCATACATGGATTAGGCTCTATTTGCCTGTTCCGGTATCAATTTTTTCACTGCTCTTCCAACACCTCTTTTCCCATCGGGTTTGTAATTCCAAGCTTGTATTGGGAGTCTGTTTGCTGGCATACGTAATAAATGACTGGACCAGTCTTCTCTACTTTTCTTCAAAATCTGTAGTAGAGGATCCACCCTCAGTTCGGCTCTTATAACATCATTTCTTATTCGATCCATTCCTGCATAGCCTTTGACCGATCGAAGAAACCTCATCTCAGCTGCTTGTATACGGGATTCATTTTTTCTTACTGACACCCATGCCTCGCTTCCATAAGTTATAATGGGCAGGGCCGACTCGTGGTACAAGCGGGCCATGCAGCCGCATGTGGCGCCGCCGTCAGGCGGCGCCGAGCTAGCTTTGCATAACTTTAATTTACCAGAAATTTGAAAAAAGCTGCTATTTGGCACCACCGTCAGGTGGCGTCCCGACAAAATGGGAACAAAATTTTCAATTTATTGGCGGATATTTTCTAAATTATCTACTATTTGGCGCCATTGGATCACGGCGCGCGCCAAGTTGAGAATGAAATCTAAAATTTGTCAGAGATTTTAAAATGAAGAGACAGATTTTAGGGCCTTTGTAGACTTTCCTGTAAATAAAATTTGTCAGAATTTCTTAATTAATCAACAATTAGCGCCATTCCCAATTTCTAGAATTTTTTTTAAATATATTGGCAAATTTTTATATTGTAGGTGGCGCTGTAAATATAAGAATGAAATTTGCTATTTGGTGGAAATTTTCTAATTCACCAACAATTTGGCGCCACTGGAATGCGGCTTCACGCCAGCATAGGTATTAAATTTCCGATTTGTAGAAAATTATGAGTGGCAATTTTTTGCGCCGTGCAAATATGAGAATAAAATTTCCTATTCGGTGAAAGTTTTCAATTCATCCCAAAAATTTGGCGCCACTGGAATGCAGCGCCGTGCCAGGATAAGAATAAAACTTCCAATTTCCAGGGCATTCTGAAAAAGAGTGGCAATTTTTTGTGTCATTGTTGGTGGTACCGTGCAAAGATGAGAATAAAATTTCCTACTTGGTGGATATTATCAAATTCATCAACAATTTGGCGCCTTCAGAATGCGTCGCCAAGCCAGGATAAGAATAAAATTTCCATTTAAATAGTCATTTTTAAACAGATTGTTTGCCGAGATTTGAGTAGGATTTACACACTTACCGTCACTTTTCATTCAGATAGTTTTACTCTACAACTTCCTTCCATGAATTAAAAATACAAATTTATGTTTTAATATCCAGTTAAATATCTTAATAATTCATTTTAAGAGAATTATAGCATATTCTCCTGTATTTCAGAAACCGTTCAAGCTACAGACTTCTGAATTTCTGTTTGAGAATTGACGATTTTTGAAACTGAAGCTAAGGATTGAACCTTGGAACCTTGCTTAGGTTACCAGACCGGCGAGTTATCATTTACGCAAACGAGCCTCCCATGAATACAGCCTCAATTTTTCATAATAAAGTACCGTATATTTTATGCCATACCGTATTTATAAAAATACCGTATAATACGGTTAGCCGAGTGGACTGGGGTGCTACCCGGTCGTGGGTTCAAATCTCACCTGAGGCATAATCGTTAAATCACCTCATGAATCATCCTCGCACTTTCCATTACCCACGCCCAAGTGAAAATGAATACTTATATACTTTAATAATATTATGGGTGCATCATCCGCAAAAAAAATTTATATGTATATTAATATTATATTATTCATTTTCATATATTACAGTGTATGTAATAAATAATATATAAGTTATAAATTCAGAAGACAGTATCAGTATCATATGTTACATTGGATAATATAAACTGTTATGTGGGGGTGGCGCCAAATCTGAGGTTCGCATGTACCAAAAAATCTCCTAGAACCGGCCCTGATAATGGCCATCAATCTATCAAATTTCATCTGGGTGTCTTGGCGAGTTTTTCTTCCTAAAGTCCTTCGTATTGTACCACAAACAGCACTGAATCTTGTCAGCTTCTCACTCACATCTTTATCAAATGATATACGGCAGCCCAAATAATTGGAGCACCTTACCTGTTCCAAAATTTGATTGGCAAGTATGATTTTAGATCTGACTGGCAACTTTCCTCTAAATGCCAACACCTTGGATTTTTGTGGTGAGATTATCATGCCAAATTCCATCCCAATCTTATTAAACATGAAAAGTGCGTATTGAAGTTTGTCTTCAGTATTGAACATAATTACAGTATCGTCTGCATAAAGTAGAGAATTTATATACATAGTATCACAGAGCCTGATGCCTGAGTCAACATATCCGTCCGTAAATATATTAAACAAAGTTGGTAACATAGGACATCCTTGTCTTACACTTTTATTGATTCTAATTTTATCTGTCTTTTTATTGTTGCCAAACATGATTGTAATGTCAGTATTGGCATATGCACCCGAAATTGCAGCAATAAGATGTGTAGGATATCCTTTTTGAAGCATAATATTCCATAGTTTTGAACTTAAAACATTGTCGAATGCTTTCCGCCAGTCTATGAAGGCCATGTGAGTTTCGCAATTGTATTCCCTATTTTTCTCAATAATTTGTTTCAATGTGAATACCGCATCCATACATGAGCGTCCTCTGCAAAATCCCATCTGTTCTTCGCCTATCAAATTCTCTGCAATTACCTGCAATCGTCTGTTCAGAATGTCAGCATACAACTTATAGATGTTGTTGAGAAGGCTTATTCCACGGTAATTCTCAGGTTGTGTCCTATCGTTTTTCTTGTATAATGACACAACTTTTGAGCTTGCCCATGCTACAGGTATTCTATGGAATTTCCAACACATATTGTACAGAGTTAACAACCTCAAATGCAACATTCCTCCATACTTTATAAGCTCCATATTCAGTCCATCCAAGCCACAAGCTTTTCTATTCTTTGACAGTTTGATTGCCAGCATCAGCTCATCAAGGGTGATGTCATCAACATGACATTCAGCACAATTTACAATTTCAACTTTATTATAATCACCTTTATTAACTATACCTCAATCGTCAAATTACACAACTATAAGTGGAATGGAAAATGTCAGGGTACAGGATTTGTCTTACTTCACAGGACTTTGAACCTGATCATCATTGGTATTAAATTGACAACGTTTGATGACTTATGATCAATCACTAATCTTTATCGGCACTGTGATGAGGAATATTACTCACTCACTTCATTATTGAGTGACAATAGTATAAGAAAATCTGAGGGCGAATGTACAGAGAGAAAAATCATTTTCGTGGATTAGATTTTTCACAAAATCTACGAGACATGGTAAAAAGAGGCAAATACAATCGAGTAGATCAACTCCTTTCTTGTCAAATTTCCATCTTGATGATAAATAAGAGTTCTTCTGATTTTTGGTTATCTAAACCATTTTTTCGACTCAAGAATTCAATTATTTAGCTTCATTCTGACCTCAAAATCTCCAGGAAGAGACACTAGCGAAGACTTGACAGCTGGATGCCGCAAATTGAATTCTACAGTACGGTAATCCAGTTGCGGCTTGTCGTGCGGTAGGAAATGCACCGGACATTTATATAATATGAAACAGCCACAGAAGCCTTCAGTGTAGTACACAGATAGAGCCAAATGGAATCCGCAGACAAAGATCTTCTTGTGGAAGTAGAGAAATTCAGCAGAACCGCAACTGAAAGCCAAGAGGAATATTTCATCGTGTTAAGGACAGTGCGAAGGTTTAGTCAGCACTGCTGTAGCTCGGGCAGAAAATTACGAACTCCGTCTCTCCTGGAATTCATTTCCCGCAAGCTCTTCATGACATACTTCATATTTGATGGATGAACTGCTGCGAATTCCGTATGACCTCTACTGTATAAGTTCATTTCGAAATTTTCAGACTTAATTCCGGAGAGAAATTCATTCGAAACTGGACAATATCTTCTCAAATGACTTGATTATGTCTGCACATTAGCATCAACGTACAGTGAATTGGGAAATGAGGACGGATAATGAAATACATTTCCTTTCCCAAATCTCTTCGTCTCTGGATCCTAAAGACTATAGTATATAAAGGAAACTCTTGCTCATCTCGATTTTATTAATACTGTAGTTATGTATAACAATGTAATATATCGTCTAATGCTCCATTTTATTCTATCAAAACTGACCAAGAACTTATTCTTGTCTGATCTGATAAGCTAGAAAAGGATCATTCATCGATAAAACATGCGAAAAATAAAGGAATCTCTCCCATGGAACAATATTATAAATAACCATCTTGATAATTTATGCATTTTCAATACAATACACTGAGGGAAATAGTATCTACTGTTTCTAACTCTCTATGGGCACTTTTCTACTCTAGTCTATAAATCATTCTTGATTATCAAACATGATAAAATTCCTGCTTCTAGCTTCTAGAGATATCTGACATTGTTTTCTCAGCACAAAAACATTGTACAGTAAATCTAATTACTATTGCCGGCCGGGGTGACCGAGTGGTCTGGGGCGTTACAACCTTCAGTCCGCTAGCGCTACCCGGTCGTGGGTTCGAATCCCACCAGAGGCATGGTCCATTATCACCCTCCATTATCGTCATCATAAATCACCCTCGCACACTCCATTACCCACGCACAAGTAATACTTATGTGGGCATCATCCGCAGCAAAAAAAAAAAATTCTTTTATCGAAATATAAATATGAAATATCGGATCCATGATTCAAATTCATCATAATATATACCAGAAATATGCGTATTGCTTTCAATAATGGAGAGACCCTTACAGGTAGGTTTCACTCCCCAATATACACAAGAATTTTCAAAATTAGTGAGAACATCATTTGACCATTCACATATCATCTTTTCGCGATTTCATTGAATTCATTGACCTGGAATCCGTTCGAGATCCGTAAAATGAATCTTCAATGAAAATGAGATTCTTGAGCGAGAGATTTCGAATCAAAGTGAACTGATTAAGTAATATGAATATGAATGTGCAAAGCCCAGACCGTAGCTATAGTTTGTCCAAGCAAAGAAGACCCTCTGACAAGATGGGAAAACAACTCCAGCTTAGTCAATATTTTTTCAAGAAGTATAAATGTGGTATTAATAGTGAATCAAATTGTTTCCCACAAATTGAGATCAAATTGAAAATTTTTGAAACAATATTGACCGATTTTAAGTCATTCTCCCATCTTGCCAGGGGGTCTTCTTTGCTTGGACAGACTATAGCAACTCATTTCGCAGTTATCATGCCGATTCAATTAATCTCTTTCAGTTGGTGAAGCTTTGGGATTTCTTTCATTCCAGCACTATCTCAGAGGAGCACTTTCCGTATCACGGCCAGAGAGATAATTTCCTCGGAGACCTGCTCTCAAGAATATCTCAGTCTGCACGCGCTGCGGATCAAAGCAAAGTATTATTATCATTTTGGAAATGAGCACTTCTTGATAGTCTGTCCAAGCAAAGAAGACCCTCTGGCAAGATGAGAGAATGACTCAAGCTCGGTCAATATTGATTCAAAAATTATCGATTTGATCTCAAATTGTAGGAAACAATTTGAACTACTGTACTATCAATAATTCTTGAAAAAATATTTTCCAATCTGGAGTCATTTCCTGATCTTGCCAGATGGTCTTCTTTGCATGGACAGACTATATTAATATGTCTGGGGAGAATCTTGGAGAATGGATGGAAATTTTGGATGATGTGAGATCGTCACAATTTTTCACAACAAGAATACTATGAAATATATTGCAACTCCAAAATTAGCTTCTTAGGATGAAGTTGAATAAATTTCATACAAAATTAGAAATTATTTACAAATAGTCTTCAAGATTATCGATTACAACAACCAGCCCACTCTACAATCGAATCAAGTACAATCAAATGATCTTGGTAAAGTCATTATCAAAATTGTAGCTGCTGAAAATATAACTCAAACTATTTGTTTCAAATACTTACTGCATTAGTGAAAGTGGGTTATTTCCAAACCATCAAGAATACTCTCTAATAGTATAATCCAGATGACATAAATCGAACGAGATGAGTGAAAAGTGGCGTGCAACTTACTACCAACACAATCAAGGCATTCAAAGGTGGAATTAAATTCGGAATTTCAATGAAGGAAAAATTGATATACACATTATCGTTGTTGCATATGTGTACACTGTACATACTGTTATGGTGTGATAATTATTATTTCATTATAAGATTCAGATCATTATCAATTCTTTGAAAACCACGACTTCAATTACGGAAAAATTATACTATCTACCAGTGGTAGACTACCACTTCCAGGTATAAGTTCATAAGTTGAATGAATCAATCAACTCATTTTTTATTCTTTCTTTGAGGCTTTCCCTCAAAAGATTGGATACTACTCAATATTCTGAACCCAAGTTGAAAAACATTATCATAAACCATTAAAGATACAAATACGAAATCATAGATTATTAAAACTTATCACAAGATTGTTGTTAGAAAGTCTCCCTTTGGAAAGCATATCGCGCTATCGGGATGGCACCGATGCTAAAGGTTCATGTAAGGGGGACAAGTGAAGTAAGTGTGCACTCTTTTCTTATTCTGAACTCATCCCATGACAGCCAGCAAAGACCATTGAAAGCTTTCGTGTGACTCTTTACTGGCAAAAGTCACACAAAAAGACGCGCAAGACACTCGGGATGTATAATGGAGAGACCAGGGAGGGCTTTTGCTAGCTGCACAGAACAGCGAAGCCTGTCTGCTAGCAGGCTGTCCCGCCTCCTGAATCAACCTCCTTAACTCTATTCCCCAGAGTTTTATTCCAAACATGTTCGTCGCTTAACACCCAATGCTATCCCCTCCCCCCTCAGTCACGGCCTTGTTGTTTACTTACTGTCATCTAGAGGGTGACCTTATGCTGGGTGTAGCATGCCGAACATTTCCAAACATGCCTCTGCGTTGTAAATTGCTTGTCAATCATCTGACAATATTCTAAGAGGTTTTGGTTTCCGGAGTGTACCAAAAATACACCTAGGACCAGAAAATAAATAGTTTTCTTCCACTTAATTTTTGCATTAAATCTGATAGATATCGTATGATTTTTCATCCTCACTGATAAGGGAAGATTTGGTATCTCAATTGGAGCGAAGAAAATTGAAGCTGGATAGTTTTTTTTATTAAGAACATCTTTAATTGTTGAAAAAGATTGAAAATTCATTAATTTTTCTTTGGTGATTATGCTGCAGAATATATTTTTCTTCAATTATTTGTTGGGGACTCTTGAATCCTCTATGTATAGAGTATGTAAGTCAAGAATAGAACAACCCTCGTGCTTGGACACCAAAGACTTGGGCTGACTTAGTGAAGGATTCATAATAATAATAATATTCGTGTAACATGGCTGGCTCAGGTCTGGTGTCAGAGTTTTCAGGTCGCTCCTGATCAATTTCAGGGCCTCTGACATGACTTCACGACTGTTTTTAGGCATCCGGGACCGACGGCTTAACGTGTCCATCCGAAACACGGGGAAGTGGCTTGAGAAAAATTTCTGGTTTGACCTGGGTTTGAACCCGGGACCTTTGGGTTGCGACGCCAGCACTCAACCCACTCAGCTACGCCACCCCTCAAGGATTCATAATTCACAATGGATTCAAGGATTCGAATATAACTTTTTCCAAATTCATAATTCAAGCTTCCAAGTTCTGTGAATGGATACTAATCATATTTTCATACATTGACCTTGATGATGGGAGTTCTGAGCAATAATTGAGAATTGAGTGTTTTATGATTATAAACGTTATGAAATGACATTGGAATGAATTATAAAGACATCGAAAATCATAGCTGAAAATCAATTCCACAACAAAATCTTTAATTCTCAGCACAAAAAAGTTTGAATTGAATAAATGTTATTAATTAAATTATGTTAATATATGAATTCCATATTTGGTGCTCGAACATTATGTAGGAATAATGAAGATTGAAATATTCCTACCATCGAAAATCATTGACATATTGACTTATTTTTCGGTTTCCTAACGACATAGGCCTATTAGACTGGATCACAGAAAACAAGTCTGCTTACAATGTGGTGTTATTAGATCATTGTCTCAGGTTATGAGTTTCCGAAAATGAGTACCTGTAGCAATTATTGAAGGAAGTGGCACATCTTAATTCATTCATTATGCTACTTGTCCCGTCAGGTGGTAAATAACACTGCATGAGTGTTGGTCACCGGTCACGCTTCACGCATACGTAGTGGGGGAACAATACTGTTTTTCGCTCTCAATGGAAACACAGTAACGTCAGTTTGTTTTTTAGTGTGTTGTAATGATGTTTGGTTATTCATGGTTATCACCTGTATTGGATATCACTCTTCTAGTTCTTCTGGAAGGTAAGGATTCTTTTTACTCATCCTAATGTTGGGCTCAATCATCTCCAAACTGTAAGAATGATCCAAGACATGTTGTCAAGTAATAACAATTTTTACTAAATAATATTTTTCCAATGTTAGTAATGATTCAAATGAGATAAATTACCTTAGAAAGTAGGAAACATTTAAAAAAGTAGGAAACAATTGTTCAAAATGCAATAAATTATTATTCTATGGAAAGTTTGACATTGATAATTGTTGATAAACCTATTCAGATGAAATAATTTATCAGACTCCAAAGATAACTAACCTGGTTTTCCATAGAGTTGGGTTGGAACAGTTGTAGCATGTTACTTTTTTACTCCGAGTAATGCTCATCAATACATGAATATCAATCTCTGTAACTGAATAAAATTATGATAAGAGGTTGAGGCTATATTCAGTTATATCTGGTTGCCAATTATTTTATACCACTTATCCTATTCATTGAAATGAATTGGTGGCCAATAAGTACTCAACTGGAGGAGAACTACATGCTACCTGTAGCTTTCACTCTCTTTTGAGCTAAAAGCTACCTGCAAGAACGCCATTGAAGAGTGATACACGAGTATGTTTTACACGAATCATAAACCCTTTATTCTTTTCCATAACTGATATCATAGCAATCTTCAGTAGCCCATTCTATTCACATACACTCTTCTTAAAAAGATATGACTTCAGTTGAGGGCCAGGTTAAAAAAGATACGTTTAATTTTTATAATTAAATTTTGCTTTTCATCACAAACGTTTTGTCCTTAGTCTCAAGTGGAAAAAACTTCGAATATAACGATGATAACAAAAGCTGTGCAATCGTGCGTCAACAGATTTGAAATTATTCTCAATAATAAATACATATCACATACAATTACTTCCCAACAAATCATGAATAAAGAGGTACCTTTTATTGTGGTTGCGAGTGAGCTTAACAAACAGTCCTAGTTGAATAATTAATTGTTATTATGATAAACATTCGTTTGCTCACATCCATTATGAATATTCAATGTCAATCGGTGTTCGTATATTGTCAATTCTGTATAAATAATTAATCATACATTATGGATACAGCGGAATGTAGTACTTTGTGTCGAGTGTTTGATCAGAAATCGCCCACCCAACGGGATATAATGAACTGTAAATAAATTTATAGGGCTTGTGAAACTGCAGCTCTCATGACCTAAAATTGCTGGACAACGTTGATGACACAGAACTCTATTGAACATGAATAATATTTATATTGCTTTGTGTTTTTTAATGATTGGAGAGAATCGAGCAGAAGTTTCGGTATATTCCATGATCATAGATTCTCAGGAATAGAAATTCCATATCTACAATAAATTTAAATTTTTCGAAATTAATTCAGTAGGAATGGAATACTAAAGTTCTGTCAATGAACGGGAATTCTTCGCTAATAAAAGATTAGATTTTTAAACACTTTTTTATCAAAACAAGAGTCAATCAAATACAAATCTAAATATTCAAATATATCTGTATTCTACAAATAAACTAATCCCTACAATAAATCACAGTCTCTCATCAAGAGTTCAACAGGACAGTTCACAGTTCAACAGGATAGCTGTTGCATAGTTTTTTTCAATCACTCCTCAATTACAAGCTTTTATCAAACCATTTTTTGAATCAATCCAACTCATTCATTATCGTTATCCTTAGTCATTGTTATCAATTTGTTATTAATCACTTGTGCTGGTATCAGTCAACATAATATGAAAATAATACAGTAATTCCATGTTATGAAATATTCTTATTTTATTCCATATAACATAGAATAATTATAATACCGGCCATACATTTGTAAATCTATCACTCATCAACAATAGTTTGTCATTTATTGTTCAAAACCTGAACATTCAAAGTCGATAGTTTTATAGAGGCTGTTGATTGCTTTATAGGAAAATCCATGTCAATGCATTATTCCCGACCCTCAACTTTTATTAGCTCAACACTTCATTTTCAATTACTGTGACATAAAACCGACGCTATGAACATGAAAACGGCCAAAATAGCCCCCTGTCGTCTACTAGCGTGGAGCTATTCTCTCTCTCACTCACTTACTCTCTCTCACCAGCATGTGCCAGAACAGAAGGTCCGAAAATCCATTATAAGCCCATATTGCTACTACTAGCTGCATCGAATGACCAAAGATAGCGAATACAAATACAATCCCAAGCGATATAACTATTTTTAGTAGAGGTTCACCATACAATATTGTCAATATTCCGGTGAGCCTATATCTGTATCTATAACTGGGACATGGCTGGCTGGTTATTCGAATTCATCACTCATCATGCGATCGAAAGATAGGCTAATGGGTCTCCGGATGTCCGGAAGTAAACTTCCGGATCGGAACAACTGACTACTGGACGGACGGGTTAGCTGGTCAGGTTGGGGGTCAATGTTTTTATGAAGAATAGAATGTTATTATTTTTAAGTTATGAAGTCCTTGAAGCAAACCGTCTCCATTCACATATTATTATTATTTTGAGTGAAATATAGAACAGTTGGGCCTACAGTATAAAAGGAATTGAAATCATGATGAAAAGAAATCAATATTGTATCTCACTGGCATTCAATTTTTCAATTCAACCCAATTGAAATTAAATAGTACATATGTTCTTAATTCTTCTATGAAAGCTTTAACGTCCGTAACATCTGTCCGATAACACCTTGTCGTTCGTGAGTGGAAGTTATATATAAGATTTTTGATCGTTAGAATGTAAAATGTTTCTAGTACCATTGTAAATATGGATATTTGTGAATATCAGATGGTTCTTACTTGTAAGAAATCCAGATTCTAGAAACTAGAACTCTCAGAGAGTTACTTGAACTGATTGTAGTTCTAGATAACATTTTGTCACCCAACACCCCTAGTGTCATCTCTATGAAAACAACAGAACATTATTTGAGATTGTATTCGAATAAACAATATCTTTCCAGAAATGAATTTAATTCAATGATACTAAACTAGCAGTTGGGTTCAACATGATCCTCAAATAATCAAGTACGAGATTCCATTGTTGACCCTTGACCGCAGCTAGTCGAGTTTTCCATCTTCTAATCAAGGCAGTTGCTCTCCAGAGACGTCGAATTCATTTGAAGACAAATCAGTGATTGCAGTTGGGTCAACATGAGACTGCGATATCATTTCGTTGAGCACTATTCTTAGTAAAGATAGCAGAAGAGCAAAATTAATTCAACCAAAATTCTCTTCAAATCTGAATCAACATGGATTTTCACTTTCATAATTAACTTTATACTTCAACTATCTCCTCATACAATCAAAGAGGATCTTAGTGTCTTAGAGAAATCTAGTATTCTATTATACATTAGTCAAGTAATTACTACAATAGAAGGCAGAAAAAGACGTGGGTGTGTAAATTATCCTCAAATTCACATGAAGGAGATTGATCAAAAATTTTACACATAGGAAATATAAATTACTCGTACAATCAACTGTGATTTACAATGAAATCTGTTTCAATATAATCTGGAGCCTCCAGTGTGTGATTGAACATTCATTAATCATTCAGAAATATGGAACTCTGATGGAGCTGAAGTCACTCAAAAATCCAATAGTCGAATATTCAATAATCCGAATTCCATTATTATTTTTTTGATAAACTCGGAAGCAGAGTATTACAAACAATACTCTCCCAAGCTCTCAATATTGAAGTTCATAATCAAATTGAATGCATCCGATTTCATAGGAAAAACTCTATTCTACTCTTCAGAACAACGATTCAATTATCAAATGAAAAGACAACTGCTCAAAAAGTAATTTAATTGTCCTTAAAAATTTTAATTCTCGACTCTTATTCAATCATCCAACTTTCCACAGATCGATTTTAATATGCATAATAGTACAGTCTCTACAAACAATGAAGATATTATTGTTATATGGGAGAAAGACTCCAGCTCGGTAAATATTGGTTTAAAATTAATAAATTTGGTCTCAAATTGCAGGAAACATTTTGATTCACAACTTGAAATCAAAATATCAATTTTTGAGTCAGTATTGACCGAGCTGGAGTCATTTTCCCATTTGGCCGGAATGTCTTCTTTGCTTGGACAGACTATAATAGAAGCAAACAATAGATTTCAATTCATATTACAAACTAATATCTCAGAACAAACAAAGCGCTACCTCTCAAACATTCAGTTGAATAATTTTCGAAGAGAATATTGTTTGCATTCCACGAAACGAGTTCAACATCAACTTTGCAGATGTGTCAATCGTGGGGAATTGATCGGCATCACGAAGAATTATTGTTGTGCCTTGAGAGAGAGTGTTCTGAAAAATAGATGCCTCAAGCAGCTCCAACATCTTGTAGCAACATTCTCGTAGCGAGCGCTGGTATTCTTGTATATAGCAAGTCGTGGGCACAATATTTGATATAATTTGCCTGCTTCGATGCATCTGGCTCGGGACCAATAAATAAAGCAAGGCTGTCAGTTTTCTTGGTCTGAGATGGTGATGGGATTCGATGGGGGTTGTTTCATGGGGGATGGTTGAGGAGCTGGGGGGCACACGCAAGTCAGCCTGTTTTGTATGCATTAGCTGCACGTCACTCTCTCGCTCGCTCGCACCAGTCTCGTTTGTACGTTCAGAATTCGATTCATCAAATTCCAGCATATGGGCTCCACGGAGTCGACCTTTTCCATGTCATGAGGTTGGGCATACACACTAGAGCCACGAATTTCCTCCGCGCGACGCCATCTCGTTTCGCATTGTTCTGGCGATGGCGAGGGATGAACTTATTAAAGTTAAGTCATCCAATCGCATCCGACTGCTACGACAGATTCAATAGAGTTTAATCAGACAGCTGAGATTTGGCAAATTCAACAACACAACTGTACGACAAAATACTTTAACTATCTACTCTGATATGCTCATTGTAGCCAAACGAAATATAGATATATGGTTAGATATATTTAGATATTCAAATACATGTCATTGGCTACGTGTATTGTATTATATTGCATTCATATAGGACGTAACAAATCCTCAGCTGAATCACATAATTATTATAAACATCCATATGTAGTCTTTGTTAGAACAGTAGCTCACAACTTCAAGTTGCAGTTGTTGTTACTATTATGCAATATGAAATCCTCCTGTTCATTTCAAGCGAAAGCAAGCTTTCTAAACTTAGCAAACTGAGATGAGTTTCAGTGGAATTTGATTGTTCAGTTGAATTAATGTGAAAACTGAGAGAACTATGAATTTTGACAGTAAAGTCGTTGAGATATATTTTGTATTTGTATCTCAATATGTTTTGTGTTTGTATAAATTACAAAACATATTGTGATTCATCATTGGAAATGAGATTCTAAGTAGGATTTGACGAAATGATAGTGTAAAAGCCAGTTGGGAACAGTGCAAGCATTCCCATGTGTCCTCCTTTGTTAAACTATGACACTGGAATAATTGTGATTATCATACATTGTGGTTCTCATCAACACTGAGAGAACATGCTGTTCTCATCTTTCTCGGAATCGTCAACATGATGAATATCAGGCTTCATTGGTTTCAAACACGACAAGCTATTGAATAACACATTGTCCCTTTGGTTTGAGTCAATTCCATTTCCAAAGGCCTTGACATCTCGGAATAATCAAAGTGTTTCAGTGGAGATCTCAGTCTTTGATAGAATTCTCTCGATTTATCATATTTTTGTATATGTTATTTGATGCCTTCAATAATACTTTGAATAGATAGATTATAATATTAATGTCAGTTTCCTAAAGCGAGAGAATTGTATTATATCCTGCATTATTCACATATCCCTGGAAATCAACAGGGCGGGATCTATGATGTAAATTGTTTCTAATGCTCTCTCACGTTGGGTCCATCGTTGCATCATCTGTTATTAATGTAAACATAGAGTCGATTGTTTATTATTATTATTGTGACCAGTGATTTCCACTACCAACCTACGATTGTAAATATCATAATACCCTACTATTGAAAATCAGAAATAGTGGGATCAATTTCCAATATTTTATCATGTTGTGCATAATTCTGTAGTTTTCAATTCTACATACAAATAAAGTAGGCTATCATTGACAATGTGGAGCATTGTTACTTTCATTCACACAGTATCAGTTGTTTTTATTTTTCAATGTTCAATGAGCTCTGTTTGAAATAGTAACGGATGTTGTTTGAGACTTGTTACGAATATGATGTATGATCTATGAGGCTACTCAAATTTCCCTCCGGATCACGCAACAATTTAAAAATACACAGCAGATAGGGTAAAATTTGAAAGGAAATGCATTTCGAAATTATCTTTGTTTGGAGGGCTAAAATGACAGGCTAATTATGCATGCCGGGCAAAACAAGTCTTAACAGTAAACATACTGTCATAGATTTGCAGCACGCATATGCGAGGGAAGGGCTAAGGTCTGTCCAAGCCAAGAAGACATTCTGGGAAGATGAATAAATGGCTTCAGCTCTGTCAGTATTGATTTAAAAATCATAAATATGTTCACAAATTGAAGAGCGGAATGTTCTCTACAATTTTAGTTCAAATTTATTATTTTTGGATCGATATAGACCGAGCTGAAGTTATTTTCCCATCTTGCCAAAATGTCTTCTTTGCTTGGACAGACTATACCATGTGTGTTTTCCATTTTTAGGGCGAATGTTGTGTGTTTTAGTAAGTTTTTCGTGATGGGGAAACCCGAGGCGTTAAAGACTGTTCATATTTTTCCGAGCGTCACGACTGGTCGGGAAGATTAGATGGGTGGAGGCGGCAGTTTATAAAATTATGAGTCACAGTTGCTGGCTGTCACCCACTCCAGTGCAGTCAAGAATGTGGGCCGCTGTCATCACACTGCTAGAACCACACACACGCCGCAACCGCATGCACGCAACTCTCCGAACACTGTCGGCAGACTCTCCGCAGAGACTGAATGAAATGGAGATAAGAGGAATAATCCAGTAATTTTGAATTGAATATTAGATGGAATTGTATGTTTCTTCTTACAGATAGAATCTTCTTCTATGATAAAACTAATTTTTGTAACATGAGGTCAAGATATTCAGTGATCATACATCTTATACAGTTTGAATGAATCACGTTAAGGCTTGAAAGTGGAATAAAGTTTTCATACGAGAAAAATAAATGCTATACAGGATAGGCGCAAATACCTATACTATTAAACGGTTTTTGCAAAATCATTTCTGTCTTGTTTTAAAGAATAGCTTTCCAGTGATTCGGAGCCTACTTACAGTTGCATGTTCATTAATGAGTCATCATCGCACTACTGTCACCATCGACCCTCAACAAACCAAAAACTTTTGTAAGAATTAAAATTAATTTTGATCACTATTATGTTTGTCGTAGGCTACTGCTACGTGGAATTAAAGTTTGGCTACCTTCTCTTGACATCAATTATTGAACGTTACCGCCGTAAAATTTCCCTTTCTTATCTCATGGAACAAAAACCAGTGTACGAACAAATTACAAGATTATTTGAATATTATATTATTTATGACATATTGAAATAATTCAATTACTCGTAATACGTAGAAGTAGAAGTCCTAGTGATGACTCCAAACTTAGTCCAAAACTCCAATAATATAAGTTAAAAATGAATTGCTTATTAGAAATTTTTCCCCCGTGGGAAAAAAGTCTAAGATCAGTTTGACTCTTGTACAAACGATCATTTACTTTTTAGTGGTTTGAAATAGACAATTCTACGAATCCAATAATGAAATATTTATGGCAAACACTTGAAATCCCCGAAAGCAATTATGAAGATTATGAATGAATTCATATAATTCATTTTTCACTCATAGAATCCAAATTTCAATGTACCGGAACTATGTGAGCTTTCATATAAGTAATCAATGATGACTTTCACTTTTAATTAAATTTGAAAATTCATTTCTAGTTCACGAGTTCTATTTTCATTTATATTGGAAATAAAACACGCTTGTCCATTAAACTCTCCAAGTGTATTGTATCTCGCATAAATTTAAATTCTATTAAAAACTATTTCTAACAAACAAATTTATGAATATTTATCAATGAAGAGAGTTTCAAAAACGCGCTTGATTGAACATTTTCTGCATGCAAAGAAGCCAGTGTTATGTATATTTTTCAAGTGAATTCTCGCCTGATGTGAAAAAAGACTGTGAATGCTTTTGACGTGTATGGATGTTGAAGTAGAGGCACCTCGCTTGAATATATTCATAATAAATGACTTCTGATACAATTCATGTTTTTCAGTCCATCTTCCTGCACGATATCGGCAAGACGATTGCAAGATTAGTGCCCAATGCTCTGTAAACAGTCTGCGGACTAGGTAGAGGCAATTTTTATGTTCTATGGAAACTGATAAATGGGTTGGGAATGAGTAGGCTACCAGGTGGAGAGCCTAGAAGCCTAGATTTCAAGCTTCTCTTGTATTAAAAGCCATGATACGCAAAATAAATGCATTTCCAAAATAACAGTGGATTTTTAAAAGTGATTCATCCCACTCTTAAAACAACAGCAGACTACTGTCAAACCACCTTTTTTCTCTCCGATTTATGGATGATTCATCGTAGTAAATCACTCTAAAAAAAAGTTTAATACCTTAGAAGAACCCAACTATCAGGATTAATGGCCTAGCAAATAAGTGTGTGAGGATTTAAGGTCTCTAAAACATATTCCTCAAGCTGCTCGGCTTTTAAGATGCAACTGTCGGCGTTGGAGCATGTCCGGTGTTCTCAATAATTCCAGAGGCGACCCGATTCTCATTTCGTTGGCAATTGTAATTTATTTCGAGTGCGGTGCTTAAAAACGTTACGTTGCCGTTGCCTTGAAACTTGGAGACTTTTTTATTTTTTCCCCTTGTGAACCCTCTCTTTGAGGAAGGGTTGAGGCGTGCAGAGAAGATGAATGTCCACTGTTAAAGACCCCGTCCAGAACAGGGTCCCGACAAACTTGCGTCCCTCCGCCGAAGAATTTACAAGGGTGCGCCACCATATTTTCCGACACTGTCACTTATAAATTAATTTAATCTACATTAAACTGTCTAGAAAGAAATGTATGCGCGGGGAGCGATAGCTTCACTACCGACCATGTCTTACTCGTTGGCATATTCAACGATAAGAGCCGTCTTGAAAACTGAATGACCACTTTCCGAAATTAATTGCTTGGAAATTAGTGATGACCTCGAAGCTCGCAGATGCTGTTCCACTGGAATTTGTTCTTGGTTCAACTTCAGCGGAAGGAAGCTGCACTACGGCTCTTGATGGAGTTTATGGTAATTGACTATCAAGAGAGACAGAATGTTCAATAGTTAGAAGTTACAAGTTTATCGGTGGGCCTATACATCTTTGAATATGTGTAAAGCACAGTTTAACTATAGGTCATACAGTGAAACTGCACAGTGATGTATCCGAATAATTATCAATTATTTCTTGTAAGAAAATTTATTTGAGTAGTGGGTCCAATACTCACATAATGAAAATTCAAGTGTTTTTTATCAGAAATGTGGCTCAAATGAATTCAGTAAGTTTTGTTTTGATAATAGTGGTGGTTGAGGAAATACTCCTTCCATTCCAACCTTGCATGGATTTTCCAGAAAGTTTCAAAAGTGCTATCAAAAGATCTATCTTGGAACTGAAGTCTTCCTACAAATGCTTCCAGCTGAGCACATTTTTGTGAATGAAGAATACTTGATGCACTATGGCTTGGTGGAAAATCGGAATGTAACATCGGGCTTTGAGCCAATGCCATGTGCGATGTATGAGTTTTGCCGCAACAATTTGTAGATAATACCACCGGAATACCATATTAGACGTCAAAAATGACAGCGAACCCCAGCTTTTCCCCGGAGAAATAGAAGAGAGGTGTCGCATCCTCGTTCTCGCTCGTCAAGATCTGTCAGAATGCCAGTGTGGAAAACATCAACATTTGCTCTCCAACGTGTATTGGAGAGAGAGCAACAATGCTTCTCCATTTGCGCTAGAGAGAAAATCAAAGACAACAGATCCCTATCTCTACATGAATTTTTGAAGTATCCAGATATCATGATACGTGTTCAGTGTCTGAGTTAAGAGCAGATCAGACAGAATCTGGCACGGATTCCTTGTTTCTCCTACGCTGCTTGCTTTGTTATTCTTTTTTTTTCTTTCCATTGTGCTCTACTGCAGAAGTATTCCATTACATCGAATCTATAAGGAATTTTATAAGAAATAAATTCGAAAGCATTACTTTTTCCAAAAGCTGTGTACTATAGAACACATCCTTGTGATAATATTCTACCTATAGAATTCAATCTAGTATTTTTTAAATTGATAAAAAATTTCTCCAGTGTGAACACTTGGAATTCACGGGTATTATAATATTATACATTGTATAAGATATACTCTCACTTAATGAGTCCGTACGAAACCATAATATAGTGCTTAAAGACTAGGTGAAATTTAGAAATTGATAGGAGCTTATTATAATCGATTGGTGCCTACAATCGATTGGAGATAATAAACTGAAAGACAGTTCCAATAAACTTTGATTACTAATAATTCTAAATCTCAATATTCGACGAATTGACTAGTTCGATAGACTTGATAAACAACTTGTTGAATGCCTCCAAGTTGTAGTTTTTACAGTTTGATTTTATTAGTCTCAATGACAAGCTTTCATTGGCTAGAAGCTTCGATAGAAAAATCATGAATAATAGCTCACCAGTACCTCGTTGCTCGTAACATTATCATATCTATGGCATAAATGAAAGATAATTGTCAATAGCTCACTACTTATAGCCTAATACTAGTTCTCTTATTATTTTTTTCGTGAACACTGAACATACATATAATATATAAATATGATTCATTTATATATTATTAATATATAATATTTATTCATATTATGAACAAAAATATTTCTTTTTTGGAGAAGATTGAAGCAATTGTGCTTAATCTTCGAATGGAATTGGATAACGAATGCATAACGAATGGAATTGGACAAGAAATTATCATTGGAAAATTGAAAAAAGCCGGAAATATTCTTCCAATAAAATTTATTATTATCCAGAGCCGATAATCATTGTAGTTTGAGAATTGTGTATTCGCTTATCAATGCAGGTAGTTCAAGAGAAAATTTTATCAAATTTTGTAGGAATTATCACTTAGAATGGAGTGTCAAATGTCATTATTTCTTAACAATTATAAAACTGGGAAGTTTCTTATGTGTTTCAGCGAAGGTCTTGAATATTATGCTGTATCATACCCAAAAACATAATATGAATACAAAAATACTTGTTCTATCCTAGTAAAAACTTGATATGGAATCTAACAATTTCTATCCTGATTAATCTAAACATGATTGTTCTAATATTCGATTATTTATTTAGCCTATATGCTTTTATCAGTGGGGAGACCCAAAGGGTTGTTCCACTTCGCAATATTATAACCTCATTTTTCACAAATGAAAACATGGAAAACCATGTGGGTTATAGTTCTTTTATATATTTTTTTCAAATTCAAAACATGTATATTGGATAAGCTCTCAATTTAGCTTCCGAGCTGAGAAATGATTCATCTCAACATCCAACCATTGACTCATATAGTAGCTTAACTGATGACTCATCTCATCATCACACCATCAATGGAATCATTCCGAGTTAGATTTGATCCTTATTATGGTGAAAGATTACAAATGAATATCACCAGCGTGACAAAGAAGGCTAATAATACGTTTCTCGGATTATAATGATCACCCTCCATTCAGGGAAAAGGGATCCTTTTCAGGGAGGGTCCTTTGAAAATGTATGCAAATCATGAATGAAGGGTCGCTACTACACCAATGCAACCTGTCAATTTCCGATCTTATTTCTGAGAGGGGTACATCTGTTGATTTCTAAAAAAGCAGAAAATTTGAAGATAATATGAAAATATTGGAAATTTTTTCACATTCAATAGGATATCGGAGCTAATTTCTGTATGTTAATTTCAATCTGACAGCCTGAAAGATTGTGAAACATGTTTCTAGTTCATAAGACTAGAAGTTTGAATTAAATTTCTGAGACCACAAACAATGCTTTCTATTAGAGTACATTCTGATGTTCAGCTAATTCACAGAATTACGGGAGATCTTGGCAGAGTACAGATACAGTAGAGTTATACAGAATACAGATCAGAAGCTATCTTCATGAAGTCTCGTTAAGAGAGAATGTTGTACTAGGATTGTTAATCATTTGATTATCTAAGATCCTTGCTGGCATTTCGAAAATCAGACCGAGATCTCTAGATCCACTCCCTTGTGGATTTCATCCTATAAGGGTCAAATGTGACCTGGCTCCATTACTTCCGTCTCCCAAGTCCAACGGAGTTTCCTCTAGAGAATTTTCAATTTTCATTATTTTTCATCCACCCATATTTTTTGCACCATCCACACATTTCCTTGTAATGTTGTATTATGAATCATGATCTTATTTTCAATGTCATTTTCCCAAACAGTGGAAGCTTACTCTTTATTCTTGAGAGAATGATAGCTCATCCTTATTTGAATTGTTCAGGATTGAAAGTACACAGTCATGTCATGAGACTAGAAGTTTGAAATATTGTAATTCAATACAACTAAATTTAGGAATTTATAAAGTTTTAGGCAATGGTCTGTTTCTTATTTTCAGTGAAAATTATTCTATACTGAAATGAATATATAAATTTGTGCAGAACCAAATTTTACATCACAGCAAAAAATATCAAGAGCTCAACTTCTATTTATTTATTTCATTTATTAACAAGATTGAAATAAAATACAAACTTCTATGAGGTTTTCAATGGACATGATTGTGATTTTGTCGTTTCTCCACCAATAAAACAGTACGAACAGTACTAAACTTGAACCGTACATATCATTAGAATCTCTATTTTAGTGGAAAATGGTAACTGTACTTCCATTATCTTGTTATTCATCCGATTTGAAGACTAAAAAAAGGAAGAATAACTCAGCCAGAACTTGAAAAAATAGCTAAAGCTGTAATTTTTTTTTAACTGTAGGTGTCGGGTATTTCTAATCAGAGCACGAAATTCACATCACAAAGGAATTAATTATATCCCAAATGACAAACTCAGAATATGCAGTATCATGGTCATCGACTGGATTATATTGTACAAGTCGCATGGGATCCTAATTCTGACATATTCGAAGAGTAGCATGTCTAGTTTTGTATGACAATAGCATTGACATCACTTTGTAATCTAAAGCATAAATTTATGATCAATAATTGATATGGAACATAATAAATTATCAGATATATCTCATTCCTCAGTTAATAAATAGTTGAGAAATTGAATTGTAGCTGACTATAATCGTAATTTTCTGATGGAGTGAGAATAATCATAAACAGGGAATTAGCTTGTCGACAAATGGATGATAAATAATTTGCTTAACATCTACAAAGCAATAAACCCAATGAATTCTAGGGAATCGCTTGGGATACGATATAATCCCAATCATCCCTTGTCTCTTCTTTATAGCCTAGCTTTTGAATATCCAATTTCTCAGTAACACTTTCCTGAAAAGCAAAAGCAAACCAAAAGCAACAAGCTCACCGTTGCCAACAACTACTTTTCTATCTTCAAATCCCAGTCCTCAAATTGTTATGTACAGTAGGCCTGTATCGCACTATCTACTGTTTTTAGTCTCTAATCTATATCTATAAAAGCGAAATGGCACTGACTGACTGACTGACTGACTGATTCATTCATTCATTCATCACCAGAACTGAAAAACCACTGAACCAAATGCGTTCAAATTTGGCAGGCATGTTCAGTTGGATGTTTAGACGCGCGCTAAAAACGGATTTTAAGAACTTTTCAAGGATAAGCCAAATATTTAAATTTTTCTATAGTTTTTCGGCGACTTCTCAATTTTTTCGAGAACCAATCGGTAGAAAATTTTGATATTTGGTGGATAGGTTTAGATAATGTCTAGAAATGTTGTGTTAAGATATTTTTTAATATCGTTCAAGATTACGTCAGTAATCAGGTTTTTCAAAATTGTAAATGTATTGCGGGTTGCATATCTACCGCCTTGATACGACCAATCCTTACTGTAAATTCAATGGTTCAGCGAGATGATAGATAAACTAATTTGAAAGATATTGAATCAAGTTTCAAACTATGTCCGTTATAGTTCCCAAGGTTATGCTCAATATTAGAGTTTTACAATTCTTCGGAGTTTTTCTTGGATTTTTCGAGAATAAATTGGTAGAAAATGTTGAAATTTGATAAACAGGTCCAAATTAGGTTTAGAAATTCTGTGTTCAATGAATTTTGAATCCCTTCTGAACCGAATTTGCAGGCGAGCGAAGCGAGCCTGTTTGTCTCAGCTTACACTGACATAGGTTATGCAGGCGAGCGAAGCGAGCCTGTTTGACTCACTGACACTTCTGATACTGTCGGAGGTCCAGGGGGCGGAGTCTCCTGGCTAGGCGGTGAAGGCGAGCGAAGCGAGCCGGCCGGCTAGTGATCTATATACACTAGTATAGTATACAGAGTTCAGCGTTTATTGATAACAAAGAGCCTTCCACTTCTTAATCCGGCGTCACCCTTCACTTCTCAACGGCAACACGGTTAGCTCTAATCTGAATCTGACAAGAGTGATGAACCAATAGACGAATAACCTTGAAAGTATATATGTACATTCTGTTGTAGATGGAGATGAATGAATGAGTCGTAGATCGTTTTGTATAGATGAAGATGAATGGATGAGTCTAAGTGTATATCTGTAGATGGCTCTATAGGTGGATGGATACTCGATTTGGTGAATGCGTAAACGGCGAGAGAGGTCTCGCAAAGAGCGAGAGCGGCCATTGGTCAACGTGACAGATCCATCTGACCACTTCATCGACCAGCACCGTTTGTTCTTCTAGTTGGGTCATCTTTACAAATAATATTTTGTCAGCCATTGGCCACTCAACGATCGCGTTGATTGAGATGAATGGACTACCTGGAAAATACACGAAAATGTACACAATTACTAAAATGGTAAATAATTGGGATATAAGAAAATGAGTTCATACTCCAATAGATTAGGTTTATGCTCTCATTCCAAATCTATCAAGGATGAATGTATTGAATTATGCAGAAATAAGAAAGCTCTTAGCACATTGAATGCGAGATGACTTCATGAATTTCAACAACTATAAAGTCCAGCATAATATCACTCGGGCGAGTAATATAAATAGCAGTTCAAACCAAGTTAGTATGAATTAATCAAGAATTCAACGTAGTCGCATCAATTATTCTAATGACTGGGTTTTATTTTAGTTAACTCATATTTTGAGCTGAATAATAATAGTTGAACTTCTATCGATAATAAGAAAATGTGCGAGATGCAAATTGAACTGACTTTTCAATATTATCAGTCTTAATAATCTTCTAATAATCTAATCTAATCTTATAATTAGAAATTTTAAAAAATATAATCTAATCTAATCTTCTAATAATCAGTCTAATAATCAGTCTTAATAATCGACTTTAATCAATATTAATAGTCATAATAATCTTCTTAATTATAACTCATGCGAAAAATAATATACTGTATTTTGTTACAAAAAAGCACAGACAAAATTCTTCTGCAAACTTAGTTGTCCGGTACGTGAATTGTGTAGAGTCGATTCTATACGGAGAGTTTGATCAATGAAATGGAAGATAAATGTAACGACGTGCGCCACATAGGTGTTTACCTAGATCGGCGTCAATTTTCCTCAGAATTTCCACAAACTCGATAAATTCGCCGGCCGTAAACCCGGCTGTATACGGCTGGTCAATCCGAGCGTGAATAACACAGTGAGGGGCGAGACACTCTGTATATACGGTTCAGCTGTAAAGTGTTGGCCATTTCGTCTAGAATTTAGTGAGGCAAACCTAAGCGCGCCGCAATAACAGAGGACGACGCTTAGGCCTGGACAATCCACAGGCCAGATTCGCAAATATGTCGTAAAAAGACGCTCTCAGCTTCATAGCCGCAGTGGGCTGGTAGGGTGGCCGCTGCAGTAATGCGAAAAATAGGAGGGGCAACAGTCTCGAATAGGGGCGAGCAGCATCTCTGAGCACCACTTTCGTTTTTTCCGTATCATTACCTTTTAAAGAGTTCAGAACACCCCTAGACCATTGGTGACAACTGACAATGGTGATTAAAATCAGAAAATGACTGTAAATAATCGCTTAGGTAGAGTCAGGTTTTAGTGCGTGATTCAACTAACGTTATCACCTGAAACGATGTATCCGTAGATAAATCCATTTCTGATTAAAACTCTCCAATGATTGAACATGAACAAATTTGTAGTTTTATTGCTAACTCACCTATAAAAAAGAATCTCATGAAGGTATTGGTATTTCAGGTTCATATCTCTGGGCGGATCAACAGAAAAAAGAAAACAAAAATAATACATTTCGAATCAAGCCATTAAAAATAAATATCAATTCATTGTAGTACGAATACATATAGATATTCTCAATAATTCCTCTTTGTGTGAACCAAGAATTCATCAGCAACCAATCATTTTCCATCTGAATGGCTGTTATGTAGATTATGATTCATTGCGCTGCCAGTTTCATTCCAGGGAAAAAACTTTGTATAAAAATTCTGTCTCTATTTGAGAGGAGGAAAAATCATTTCTTTTTCTATTCGGAATATATTAAATTATACCGGAATAAGCAAGTTCTTAATGCTCTGAATGCGACGCCTCCATGAACTTTAACAATTTATGAAGTCCATTATAATACTACTTACTTACATCAATAACTCTTGAGAGTGAATCAAACGCCGCGTAGCCATTCTAACCATGATGTAAATAAGAGCTGATGTTGAAGCTCAATCGTGATGGGAGGATGAAGGATTGTAGCTGTATGGATACTGGTCGGTCATAATTGTTACAGAATTGATGCTCACGAGTTTTGAGAGGATAATAAACAGAGTCGAGTGGAGCATGAAGGATCTGTTATAATGGTCATTAATTCCTTCCCCGCTTTCTATTGGATTATCATTAGATATGCCTACAACCTGAAATCCAATTGGATGCGATTCTTTCATTATTGCGGATATTGCTCACATAAGCGTTTTAGCTTGCGCGTGGGTAATGGATATTGAGTGCGCAGGTGATTGATGAGGTGAAAAACAGCGATGCCTACTGGGACTCGAACCCGAAGAGTGCTAGTGGACTGAAGATTGTAACGCCTCAGCCCACTGCGCCAACCTGGCCGGCGATTGGCAGTTGCAGCAATGTATTGTAACTAAAAAGCTTTAAATTGCAATGTATTAACAGCCACATGGAAAAGGAGCCAATACGAGATTGCTTTGTGACGTGAGGTATGAGCAGAGAAATATATGAAGAATTAAACGGGTATGAACATCTGAACGTCTTATGAATAAGGGAATATAATAGCCTAAGCCAACTCATTATCCAACTGAGATCATTCATCGACTTTATGAATCAAAGAAAAATTTTATTGACAGAATATTTTAAAAACTTTTATCGACAAAAATAGTTATTTGTGTAACTAGTGCGTAAAGTGAAGGATTGCTGCACGGGTGAAACAGTTTTTTTCACGAGCCGAAGGCGAGTGAAATACGTTTCTCGAGTGCAGCATTAACACTTTATGCTCGAGTTACACATTAAATTTTTCCTACAGTTACCATTGGGCCTGTGTGAAAAGTAGGAAAAAGTTTCAAATGTGTTTTTTAGTGTAATTTCAAGTATTTTTCATCGCAATCTCCTCAATTTATTTTGCCTTTGAAATCAATATAAGAATCATGTAAAGTACCATCATCTCACAATTTTTACAAATCCAAGATGGCGGAAATCTTGAGTTGGAACTTTCAATTTTAGAAGCCTACAATGTCCAATGTCATCTATTATCAAATAATTACTTTTATTTGAGTAATATGTAGTAATATAATTCAAACATTTCATCTATTCTATGTATCACAGTGACTATAGAATAATAAATTATTGTATTCACTGTACTTTATGGCTTTTCGGCCGGTATTGGACGGGCTGGGGCTGTTTTCCCATCATGCCAGGGTGTCTTCTTGGCTTGGACGGGCTGTATAGTAGAGTGAATTTGAAATTGGCAACCAGCTGGTAGGCCTAGGCCCTTCATGGGCTGTTGAGGCAGACATACTCACTGTAATATTTACCAGTAAGTTATGAGCTAAAATCAGTATAAACTACTTTTTGAGACCTTGAAATATTCCAGGTAACTGATAAGTGTAAAACAACCTTTCATACTTTGAATAATCATATTTACTAGAATTCAGCGCAAATTAGACTTTTTAAACACTATTTAATGTGACTGGAAGGGATTTAGAATCTTCTAGTTCACAATTAATCAAACTCATGGTTTTATTTTCATTGAAATGATAGCCTATATAACTTAATAGTGCTATGAATACCGTAACATATTTTCATGTAAAGTACTGTATATTATTCTTTCTGGAAAAATTTCGTTGCTTCATATCACTTGAGACAAAATATCTCATCAGTTCCAGCAGGTAGGCTTTTGATTGATGCAACCCGTGAGTGATTAGGCTATCTAAAGCATAAGATAGAAGCTAACTGCTTCTATGTTAAAATTATGCAAGGTTACAATCGTATTGCTTATGATTCTCAGGACTTTATAATTCTTTTATGCAAAATTATTTAGTTGTCGGCTGTCACCTGCATCGAATAACAGAATACTACTTTATGAATTAAGTGCAAGGTTCAAAGCTGAACCAGCCAACAATGAGACTGAATTGAACTGAAGCTGTAATTTAATGATAGTATTAAATTAGAATGTTGCATTTACTATGAATTCTATATCATGCCTTCAACCACTTTCATTATACTGTATATTGACTTACATATATGGTAGTTAAAGTAGTCAGATCAAGTAAATGTGATCTGAGTTCATTTCATTTTAGCCTACGGTATTTTCAAAATCTCAGTAATTATGGTGCTTCAAAGTTTCAAAGTCTTCTTCAAAGTTGTATGTATTAAAGTATTAAGTTACTTTCACATTAAAAAAATCATAATAATGTATTTCGCCACTGAATTCTGATAGCCTAAATTGAGTCAACTACTGTATGAAATGAACCAAATTCAAGATCAACAAATGACAATCATCTTACCATATTCAAACAATTCAAGCCCAGGTTTTATAACCAACAATAATGAACGGTATTCATAACATAAATCCCTAATCTCATAACTATTATAAAAGCTCTGAGAATAAATAGAACTTTTATCCCGTAACTTACTCACGGTATTGATATAAACAATAAAATAACCTAAAAAATTTAGACGGACGGTCTCGCTCGGTCTGACTGGGGTACTACCTTTTGGTCGCAATTCCAACTTGCCGCTACCAGCTGATCGACTCCCGTTTGGTCGTCAGCCAGGGCTGTCGCCTTAATTTTGAATTCTAAATACGGAACATCCATTTGATACACTTACTATTTCGTGTTGTTAGGTTGCAAATCTGGAGTGCGTAAAAATTTTTAGGCACGCTAATTTTTACTTTACGCACGCTAATTATTACTAGTTCAAGAATGGACCGTTTTACACACGATTTCCAGTGCGAAAACTGCAATTTTACGGACATTTGCAGGAAAACATTATTATTAACAGTAGGGTCGGAAAAGTATTATTATTGCAGATTTGTTTATAGATGAAACTAGGAAGCCCAATGGGCTGAAGAACTCGCGTGCGAGCCCTCAAAGTCAACTTACGGCTTTAATAATTTTAAAATATGAACCACAAATCATACTAATACGATACCTAGATTTATTGAATACTGATGAATGATTCCTTTTTGTGAGCATATAGTTATGTATATTTTGATCAATCGTTTGATCATATTTTGATACATCATTATCCGCAACTCTTCTGCCGCCAATGCACCAATAAAAACGTAGGCCTACTTGTCCAAGACGACTTGACTGCAAGAATTCAGAGTAGACCTATTAAGAACTGAACATAGTTCAGTGAACAATTCTAACAAATTTACAAATATGGATGTAATAACATTCCCTTATTTTTTCTGAAAACCATACATACTATTGAAACTTCGTGGAGAGTCTATCCATTATCTAGGTATGATGAAAAGTCTTAAAATAATAGAAGGGCGAATTAGAGGAAAACTAAGGAGAATTCGGTGTTTAGCCAATGATATGTTCTGTTTTCTTTCAGCTCCAAGAACACCGTGTTAGTAGTTGAGTTAGTTCTTTTTGGAACACTCTGTAGAGTCATATTGATCGCCTCTTGTTCTAAACTCAACAGAATTTGTAAATTATTAAGTGTATCAAATTGAAAACAAACATTGTAGAGATTCGTTCAAGAATGGAATTTTTTGATAGTTCAGATAAATCGTATAAATTATTAGAGATCTCCTAGCATTCTTCAAATCCCGTAGAAATGCACGGCTGACTTATTTATTAGTCTTACTTATTAAAGTATGGAAATCAAATTAAACAACTAACTTCCTTGAACAAGAATACTTTAAAAATAACCAATGGTGAAATAATTTAAATTTGCCGCCTTTTGTCAGCTGTTCAAATAAATAGACTCCTATCACATGTTTAAACTTTGAAATCAATATTAGCATATGACTTCACATGAAAAAATTTATTGATTTGAGAACATTATTATTTCTCATGATAATATTTTCAAATTTGCCGCTAATATTCAATCAGCTGTTCCACTGTAATCAGATGGATTTTCAAAAAAAAATTATTCAAGTTCCTTATGACATTTTCCAGCCGTGATTATTGTGTTGAAATTTGATACATGCCGGAGTATATATAGATATATTGTTGCTGAGAGCTTATCCTTTTTTTGCCTGAAAAAGAATGAAGGAGTCGGTCGATTTCATTGTCCAACGAACTTGACCTGTATAGAAGTATGAAGAATATATGTTCTAAATACTTGAGTTTGAAAGAAGGCTTTATCGTCTACTTATCCAATTGCTTAACGTGAGCCGACGTTTATCTCAAACTCAAAAACGGGAAAAACGTTTCACTGTAAAACCTTCCAATAGCTTGCACTTTGCAGAAGGGCGAAAAAAATGTATAGCAAGGTGTTGGTAAGAGTTACTTTAAAATACAGACTCCAACTGGAACATTCTTGAGAATGGTAAGTAGGCACAGTCAATTGATTGCAGCTTCATTTTGATTTCATAAGGTAGAGTGAGAGGGAGTAAGGGGAGAAGAGGGTTTTGAAGTCATTTAGGGCTGAAATGTTGTTGGTTTGGAGTGAAGAGGTGCTTGAATACTCTGGAGGCGCATTTTGTATGCACCCGGGTTCATATAGGAATGGTTGGGAGGGATGTCATGGAGGACAGTATCCTCTGGGAAGGCCAGGAGAGGCGTGCCTAGATGTGAGTAGGAGGAAGATGGCAAGGCCATAACCGTAAAAAAACAGTACAGGACATCTATCTTGCTTTTTGTTCGGCTGGAGTTGCAGTTCGAAATATATAAAAGTGTCTGAAATTCGGGACGTGGGGAATCGAGAAGATAAATTTCAATCTGCAGCGACGGGACGAGACTGGTGGAAGGTTCATGACATAGATAGAGGGGCGGCACGCCAAAATGTATGGCTCTGTGAGGGAGAGCGCCGGTCGGCCCCGTCTATTAAACATTAATTTGGCCTTGTCGATAGGCCACATGTTGAAAGTATATCTGGACATAAAACTGTTGAGTCATCGCAAAAATACCAATGAATGTGGAAATTTACGGAACCCACCCTCAATGAAAAACGAGTTTGTCCTAGCATAAATCCATATGATCAAGCAACCCCAATTAAATGACACTATCTGGTTAGTATCATAGTGTGGTATTGCAGTTTTATTGATATTGTCGATTAGGATCATTATTAATGGCACAACCATGAATAAATTCTAAGCAACATTGTATGTTGCTGCTCTCATTTGATTACACTCTCTCTAATGCATCATCTCTGTTTTCGTTCATTATTAAATTTTCGAAGCTGTAATTAGGTGATGAAGAGCTATCTCACTCATGATATGTTTACAAGATAGAAACAAGAAACAAGCTGATCACAAATATAGCCAATGTTGCGAAAAAAAGTTGAATAGAAACATTTCCACTCAGAAAAATATGATACTTTCATTACATTGGTAATCTACTAAATGTTGGGTTTAAACTTTTGAATGCAAAATACTTTTTATTAGATAATGAATTTTTGTCACTGAAAGACTATTCATTGCGACTTTTGATTTGATACTATTTCATGTGACAGTTGTTTGCAATTATAGTCGACAAGGTACATTTCATAATGTATTTTAAGAAATACATTTCTTGTATTTCTTAAGAAATATATTTCTTTAGTTTGAAACTATCATTAATATGTGGAGCGCTTTTGGACTTCACATCCATTTTCAATAGACAGTGTCAAAATGTTCGCGATATGTGAAGCTGGAATATGAAATAGCAGCTCTTTATATCTATGAAATTGAGATAGGCTAAATTTAGAACAACCCAGACTGATTGATCCATGTTAGAAGTATCACAGTTAAATAGGCTACAAGTTTCTGATGAAATCTTCATCAACTCACTCCAAAACGAATAATTATCACTCGTTAATGATTCGACATAAAGGTTTTGTAATTCAAGATTGCAATAATCACATTTTCATTCGATAATTTTGATGCTGACATCATACAATTTGATTTCCATCATACCTTCAACCATAAATGGAATTTGTACAGTTCCGCAATCGACTTATTTCAGTTTTAACTTATTTCACATCCACCAAATCCTACTACATGGAATCCAAATAAATTCTACCAACTCTAAAAACTGAAAGCATAAAACGTTGGCAAGGAGTAACTTTCCCGTTTCTGGGTGCTGAAACAAAGACTTTGATCTGCCAACAAAGCATCAGCGGAACGCTACTTTGAAATTAGCTTCCGTGCAACTTATTCAACTTGACGGGGCTTCTCCAACTAATTACACCTGTCCGCGCCTGTGGTTTACACAGTTTTCAACACTTGCAGGTGACAAAAGTAACTTCAGTTACAATTAAAGCTGGCATTGTGCTTTGCTATGAAGTATAAACTCTGAAGTCCTTCAGTGGCTTTAACATAGGCTTTGTCAAATGGATAATAATATACTTACTTGTATAACAAATTGAATTGGCAGAAATGTGAGCTGATAATATTAAATTCAATGGAGTCGAAATACGAGTAATACGAAGGCTCCTTTGGATTTCAACATTTCCAAACCACCAATGATTCGCATGGGCTAATCATTTTATAATTTGAATTTGGACATTTTAATAAAAAATGGTGTAGAAGAAGTTTTGGGCTAAAGCCTGTTTTTTCTCCCCTTTCACTGTATTAATTTGATGAAATAAATAAATAAAGAACCATCAAATCAATTCATGTGAAGGATGAATAATACTTACTTATTGGTTTGAATATTTGCATCATTGATGCTCATAATCCGCAATTTCATACATCTCTATGTATGATAAAGATTTAGTGCTTGTTTCAATGTAAATTTTAATCCTCTAGATTTTATATTTGAAACTTTTGCTTTCATTTTCCAATCAGTCACTAGTTCAGAAAATTTCATAATGTTATTATCAAACATTGTTTGGTTCTAATAATAATCCAATTTGAATAATTTTAAAAAGGAATTTTCCGATAGTTCCATCATTTTTTATGTTTCCGATCCTTGTATATTCACAAAATTATTATTCATGAAGACTTTCTACTTGTCTACCCTTCTAAATTATTTTCTGTTTGAACTTTTCAAATGAGAATAATCACAATATCACTCGATCAAGAAATGAATATTTCCGATGAAAATAAATTATAGGATCATAAATTCATATATAATTCAGAAATAAATGTAATTATAAATTATAGAACCGAAGACTATTTTCTCGAAAATAAATTGTGTTGAAACTACCTCTCCGAATATTATACGGATGCAATTGAGATCTAGAATAGAAATGACAGAATATTAAGTATAATTGATTGTAGTATCCAGAGAAATATTATCCATGTCACTATCAATATCACGTTCATTGATGAAGTATAAATGAACAATCTAAAATGTAGAGGAGTCTTCAAATATAGGGAAGCTACACCAACCCTCCCCAATAGAATAACTCAGTGAATCGAAATTGTTTCAACGCAGCTATCTCCAAAAAACAACCAATGGTTGCAGAGCAGCAACTACGCTGAAGAAGTGAGTCTTTCAAACAAGGGCTTTTTCATAAACTAACTTGGCTGACTTGAACAATGCTGCTTTGTTTTTCCGAAGCTGAGAACAATGTTCTTCATGCATTAAATTGCCCGCATTTTAGAATCGTATATGAATATCCTTTGTTCAGAGCTAGCTAACAAAAACATATTATCCGCGATCAATGAGGGAACAATGTGATTGTTTTGCTGACCTGTCATTGAATAAAGGTGAATGTGTGTGCTATGAATGTACATTGTTCATGCTCTTAAATGAAGCCCCAAAGGTACCATTCAAAAAGGGTCACAATAAATAAAAGATGTATGTGAAAATTGGGCAACTTTTTATAAGTTGGAAGATAAATTGGGTGACCTACTAAAGGATGTTTTTGTAACTAAAATACAACATTAACGAGATTTCCACCTCAAAACTGTTCATTACATGTATCAACCATGATGTGGCTTTGTATCAGTTTTCCCATTATATATATTCCCATAAGAGTAACTATACTATACCTCATGCTAATGAATAATGGAAGAGAGATCAAATTGTCACATTGACAAAAGAGAATCATCATCATTACATCTTTATCAACGGAATTTTTCATCCAAAAACCCTTGATCTCAATAGATCTTGAGATTAAATCATAAGCGAGAAAGAGAAAATTCACCAACCAATTCACGTAATTATCCTCCAGTTTTCTATTAGCTAAAAGTTAACGCAAATCATCCCTTTATTTATTGGAGGAATGGAGGAAAGTTTATAAATTCTTAGAATTCTCCCTTCATGAGATATTTATCATTTCCTTCACAGCTCTTGGCTGAGTACAGAAAAATTTTTCCATGGAAGAATGTTGCCTTTCCAACTTGGAGCTATTTTCCTATTAATTTTCTTTTCAACTCATTTATCCATTCAACATTAGGTAAATACCGTATCTTCCAGTAGTGATTCTTGAAAATCCATCCAATTATTTCATTGTTCACATTAGCACCTGTAACTAATTATTTTTAATTTTTGATCTGAATCTAATCAATCTCAATAGCACTCACATTAATGTCTCAAGAACCGAACCTGAATTTGTACATCGACCTCCTATCATCATCTATCTTATTTCATGCTGCCCCTACTAGCATTGGCACCATCCTTTCATAGAAAAGTATGAATTATCAGTAAACAATAACAGGATAACACTTTTCAAATCATTTAAAGGTTCAATTTTCAAAAACTAGAAAACTCAAGAAAACTTTTTTCTATCCAGATCTCTTACTTTTCAATTAAAGAAGATATATTTTTTCGAATAATGGACACGAATAAATTAAAGCTTCTGTGAAAGAATGCTTTCTAATTTAATTCATTAACGTTGCTTTACCGAACGATTGAACTTTTTGAATTCACGGAGAAAGTTTCGCGTTGTAATCTTTTTCATTTTTACACAAGTTTTCCCATCTAATCTGGGTTCCACGTCCAAAGACCCAGGACAAATAATCGGAGGGGGGCAAGCGAGACGCCTTCATTGTTAGCAGCCACGTAGTGATGGTTGCCTGTGCTCTCCTTTGCAGGAGCAACGTGTCTTCCATCTTAGCCCAGTGTCATAAATCAAATCACAATATTGCACACAACCAAAAGTTTCATGAACTGCTGCTGTAGCCGTCAGTGGTTTATTGCTTTGTTTTAAAATTTACGGCTTATCAGTTACCTCTTACACTACATGTCGAGATGACGGCTTATGAATATTCTGTGAGCGCTTCTTCTCTTTTTTCGACTTCTACTGTTAAAAATTTGTTCGCTCTGTTACGTGCTGAAACTTCAACAATATTGCTTGATGCTCTTCTATTTCAACTTCAGGATATCTCCTGCTATTGTCTTAGCACATATAATGAAACGGACAATATGTTGTAAAACATTGTAATATACCTCGAATCCTATAGCAATGTTATATCTTCATAGCTTTTCATCTCAATTTTATTGTATTTAGTACTAGTAGCCTATTCAGTTTGAGTATGACCTATTTCCATCTGAATAAGTACTGCACTTCATAATAATTCCGATCAATAATATTTCCATCTCTTATTTCTTCTTCCTTTTTTAAAAATTAATATTTGATTCTATAGAACCTTAAATTTCTTATTGAACATATTTCCAATTTCTTGTACTGTATAAGATTGTAATACAGATTATCTCAAGAACTGCCCACACACATAATTGTTATAATGTATTCGGACTCTAATATCTATTTTATAATAGTATATCATTGTTAAGGATAATTTTTGGGTTACGTCAATGAATGAATCGTATTAAGAATATCTCCATGATATTAAATCAATATCAAAACACTTTGAATTGGAAATTACTGCCGTTCAAGGGTGTGACAATATTGTAAGACATAGATGTGAGTAATTTCCAATCAGAAGTTGTGATACTTATCTTATATCTAACATTTACGAGTGAAAATTGATAAACAACTACATTATTGAATAAATTCATCGATCTAATTGACTTGTATCAGAGAAAAGAAGATGAATAAACAAGAACAAAATAATAATATGATAAGCATTATTCTTCAACTTTTCAATTCGTTTAATCTTTTTTAAGGTACAATCGCACTACAAATAATGGATCTCCACGTACCAGAAGCTGTTCGTAACGGTTCAGGGGCAGTGATCCTTGATTGCGAATACTCACTGAGTGTGAACGAGTCAAAACATGCCCTCGAAGTCGGATTGGTGGTGAAGTGGTACTTGAACGATCATCCGACTCCTATCTATCAGTGGATTCCGGGCCAGAAGCCGCAGGAGTTGGGTGTGATGAAGAATCGCCTCGACCTGAAATACAAGGCCTCAGAACAGCCAGCCAGCAAGTTTAGGGCTATTCGTATAATGGAGCCCACTACCGAGCTGACGGGCGAATACAAATGCACGGTGTCTACCTTTGACAACGAGGATTTCATGATGAAGAAAATGCTAGTTTTTGGTAAGTATGATCAGAAGTGAAAGAATAATCTATCATTTTCCATCTGTGTTATGGAAATGGATTATGGAGTATGATTTCAATCAAGACTCATTTTATTAAATCGAGAAGGAGTTTTACGCGTTCAGTGTACCACTGTATGAGTTCATGAATTGATTATAATTTCTTGTAGTTCAAGTAGTTCAAGATGTGAGACAACGTATGTGAAAATGCAATTTTCCAGGAGAGTTTAGTAACTAGAAGTAGAGATACCTATTCCACTGGCGGCTCACGAAACAGGTGAAGTGCTCGTATTTACTATACTTTTACTATACAGCACTTCACCTGTTTCATGGGCACGAGCCGCCAGTGACCTATTCTCACTATTACACCGCTACTATTTTGAACATACGTGCTGTGTTCTCACTATCATTAATTTTTTAGTGTTATCTCCCTATTGCTCATTTACCTGCTCTTTCTAGACAGATGAAGTATTTTTTCTGTAAAAATGATACCGAAACCTTCCAATTGAACATTTCGAAGATGCGTGGTCTCACGTTATGTATTTATAGTATCTGTGAATAGTATGTTTCCAGGCATAGTCTGAATGACAAAATCTATGTTGAACCAGGTTCATAGAACTCATGGTTCTATTTTTCTCATGTTCTTCCCTTCCCTCCCATGTGAGACTGAATATAAGAGCATTAACCATCTAAGAGAAAATCTTAATGAACTTGAGTTGTTTGGAAATTATTCTAGAATCTCAATTTTTCCTATTTAGCTCAGAATTGAGACAGGGAATGAAATTATGGGATTGGGAATATTTGTGATATTCAGAGTAGAAAAAAATGACAAGCTAGAGAGGGTTCAAAGTGAATATATTATTTGATTGCTGAAGCCAAAAATTTCAGCCTATTCCAGAGCGGAACAGAAAAAGGTTTCCGAGTACATCTTTAATTACAGTTACACTCTCTGATTCTGAACGCTTTGATCACTGTGACATTAAAAACTGAGAACTCCTAATTACAATCAATTCCAAAATGAAACTACAAAGCATGCTACTATATTCAAAAAAATTATCTGAATTAGGAACTTGGTTCTGGAGATGTCAGTAAACAAATTGAAACAGAAACTGCATGTTTATCTCTTTTGAGTAGAACGGAGTTGGAAAATTATTATCATCCTATACAGGCAAGCCTGCGAAAAATTAGGCGGATAATATCAGATCGCATATAACAAGCAACGTTTAAATGTCAGAAACAATGTACGTTCACGAGCTGAATGTAATTATTATTGTGTCCTATAATTAGGTTCAGCGCCATTTTTTGAGAGAGCAGTCTGCAGCAGAATTGAAGATTTTAATTTTATTGTCAACGTGTTGTATATCACCAAAAATCGTCGAGTTTATGTTTTGTTTTTTATGTATGCGAACCCACCCTTCTTAGTGGATTCCAACAGACATAAAACGCAGATTACATACTCTGCTTGGTGACCGTTACGCAATAGTGCGTTACCTCACGATAATTATACGTGATAACTTCAGTTTCAAAGTGCCATCACTCTTGACAAGCTGACAAAAGCTATAAAATTTACAATAACTCATTCCGCCCCTCATGTTAGCACTTTGTTCAGTGACAATCGCGGAACGAAGAGAAGAACAATATTGCCTCCCAGTGGAGGGTCTGCTATCAAAACCTTTGCAATGATATCGATTTTTTTCAACTATTTTATAAGCCAATAAAGATGAAAATATTGATGCTACTATACTTTGACTTTTTTTAAATCTTTCGATGTATCTTTCATCATCCAATTATCAGCAGCCAGCAGCGTTTCTTCTTTCTTTTGTTAAAATGCATTAGAAACAATTCCCAGGTAGAACACCAATTTATTTGAATAAAATAGCTCACTTATAACATTGTATGGTAGTATGATACGTCATACCAGATTATTGTATAATATTTTGTCATAAATGTTCCAAACAATCAATTCAACTCATCGGTGTGACTATTAAAATCGAGCAATGAATTGGGAATTTCATGGAATTCTTGGATTGGGAAAAAACTCTTTATTGAGCGAAGTTAGGACCTGGAAGAACTTTCTACCACTTGAAAAAAAACGAGTATAAAATTTCATCTGGCTAACCCATTTAAAAATATTCGTCAAGTTTTCGTGCTGTCTTCTTGACTTTACAATTTTATGGAGATCAAGTAATATTTCTAAAATGATCGAAATTCATTCAAACAAGTTTCCTAGTCCTTCATGTATAGTACTGCAATACCCCTAAGCACTCTTGCACATTTTTCCCAAGCTATAATCATCCACTATTCTGAATTTGAAGTCAACTGCATTTCCCACATGGTTTCCAAACACACGTCCACATTTTTCCCATTTTAGTCCACCTTTTTTCATTGTACGAGTGCTACTATTCCATTCTCGATTCCATTCCAGGGTAGCATACACTAAAATACCAAGGTAAAGCTGAATAAACGGGAAAACGCATAGATATTGAACACATTCACTTGATACTCTCACACATGTGAGGGTTGCATGTGTGTCGTTTCGTTGCCTTAAACGGGGTCAAAGGGGCCGAGCAACGACGGGCAGTTAGGTTGAAATTATATGATAGCATTAGGCCAAAGTCACAGCTCCCTGGCCATCCCTATTGCCAGTGTGCTTGTGTCGTAACCTCAAGGCCTTTATTAATTTTCTTTGTTTCTGTCCGACTCAAATCTCACTATTCAACGCTAATAGCGCTATTATGGGCGCAACTAATTTCATGGCAAGCAGACCAACATAAATATTGTCGTAGGCACACAATAAGCGCCTCAATTGTATTTGCACAGTGCGGGTAATATGCTGCGAAATTAAGTGGCGTACTGGCCGAGCCACCGTGAATGCCTTGCGTTATTGACTGCTGGGGGAGGAACTACTCTCTATTGAGTTCAATGATATATTGAATGAAATTAATTTAATTCCTTATCACTCCACTTCTTATGATATCTTGAAATATTATAAGGAGCTTTTTAGTATCAATTGACTCCAGATGTACTGAATTCCGTTATTGAATCGAAGATTAGAATAATTAAATATGATATATCAATCGTTTTTATGAGAAAAACTAGGATCGAGCTTGGAACCTGTAGGACGTTATCAACAACTCAAACGAGAACCCGAAAAAATATAGGAATCGTTAAAAATTTAAGTTACAATTGGTCATATTAATCACAAATTATTTTAAAGTCTGTATAGGCTATAGAGTTTTTCTCTCATCAGATGATTAAGATGGATAAAAAATAACTTCATGAGTTATGGATGAGTACAATAAAAATTTTGAGAGATTTGAGGGAAAACATTCAACGAACTTGAAATATTCAATTGAATTCATAAACATCCAAACATTTTTCTGGACAGTTTTAAATCCCAGCCGCAAGTTTACCACGGGAACAGAATAACAAAATAATTATTGAGACTTCGCGTCCGTACCACATGAATTCTATGAAAATAAATTTTGCCCCGGTCTACAACTGGCAATAATTAATTGATGCATCATGGGCAACAAGAGTATTGTGCCAAAATTAATTGTTGGAAGGGGACGGCCATCGATATTCTGAAAGATTAATATCACACCCGTATTATAAGTGGGGCTCATTAACACCGAATGTGTCATATCCCAATTTTCCAGTCCACAGAATAGAATCCAATCCCAACTCCATGACTTCCCTTCATTTCTGGATGATTCTGTCTCTGAATGCTATCACAGATGGAGATCAACTTGCATAGAAAGATGTCTTTTAATATTCATACGAATCTCACTACAGGGAACTGTAGTGCCACAGAAAACTGAGTATCTTAATAAATATTGTTTGTGATGGTCCTCATCAACAAAAAATAGACTACTATACATACAATATATGATCAAAACATACCTCTTTTTATTTGTATCATATCTATATCCATACCATACCAGGATGAACTCGAGTGTTGAGTGTTTTTCTACCAATGAATGCATCCATTCATTTCCAGCTTGGCTCCGCATTATATTTGAACTAGCCAGTGTTTGCACGAATTCAAATTGGGATGAGCATCTCAAGGATTATGGAGGGTCTGTAGAAACTGGGCCATCCATTATATTCACGCCTGACTGAATGACAATAATTATGGCGCGAGAGATAAAATATCATCTCCTTCCTTGAACCATTCAACAAAGGATTCGCCTTGCAAAATCCCACTTACAACTGAATAGATCATTAAACTTCACTCCCAACCTTGAATGGCATTTTTCGCGCATGAGAAATATGAATAGCAAGTACGAGAAAGATTGATCAATAATCCAGATAAAACTGTGATTTGACTGCAAATAACAGTCTATTAGGAATAAAAGAGTGTTTCATCGCAACATCAGAATAATCATATTTATTTTTTCATGTTAAACTCAGGGAGGTTCTAGCATTTGATTGCTATATCTATGAAGATTAAGATGATTATCTGTTGACTTATCCACTATTAAAAATAATTATCGGCAAATTCTCTACTTATAAAACTTTCAATTGTTTCTAAAGTTGAAATAAATCATAGATTGATGATAAAACTTAAATTATACTAGTTTAATAAAACTCGTGAATAAGCCAGAACTATGAGGTTTCCATTTACAATATTAATTTTTCAATCATTACAATTAATTAAAAAATAGCCGAACAAATCAATTAGTAGCTTGCATAAATTTTCCAACAAATTCTGATGTCTTCATTTCAATATGTTGAAAAGGAAGATAGACCACAACTATACATAGAATATTTATAACTGTTGTAAATAGAGCTTCATATTCATATAAAACTGAATGCTTCCAATTATTTTTCCTGAGAGTAGCCTATGATCAGTTCCACTTGGACAGAATAATCTCTACACATCAATTGATGAGTTGAGTAATGGATGTAATTTTCACAGTTGATGAGTGACTCCAAAGTTTTCTTGTATAAATAATCCAAAGGCCGTTCAAATTTATGTAATATTCTTGTTTTCAGATCATAATGGTTAAGGCAAACCAGTATTTAATATAATTCAATTTTCTCTTTACAGCACCGGAGAAAAAACTGGAACTGCAACATGAAAAATCAAATTATGGAATCACTGTTCATTGCAACGCCTATGATGTTTATCCACAACCAGTGCTTGGAATATTCAAGATAGAGAATTCAAATCTGAAGTGAGTTGAAACCATTGGTTTAAACGTTATTCATACTTCTCATTGCAAAATGACACAGAAGATATTACTGATATTCGAATTATTGGCAATCATCTTTATAAGAGTTTTCCTATGTTCAAGTTTGAACATGATTAGAGAAAAATAATAGCCTATAGCCTATAGAATATCATCATTCTATGATAAGTTGTATAGGCATCATACATTTCCACAATCATTATTATTATTATTATTATATTGGAGAAGAGTTACTAGTCTAGACCACCATTCGAGACCTGCATCAGTCAAACTTTTGTATAAACTTTAAATGAGGCTTAAAATTTCCGTTGATCCATGCAAGAAATATACGAGTATATAAGATAGTTGATCCATCTTGGTTATTTGACTAATCATAAATTAGCACATTCACATTATTCCTTTTGAGAACACTTTTTATTATTACCTCTTGATATTTCCAAATTTTTATGCGGGAGATCATAAGTCAATAGAATTTCCTGACATTTTTTAGAATGTTTTCATCAATATTAGGCTACATGTGATTTGTAAGTTTAATAAAAATCATTCATTCATTAGAGTAGGCTACAAATATATGAAATGAGGAAGGAATCCTCATCGCCCAAAACTTCTTCCATTTCTGAATTAAAAATAGAAGATCAATCATGATCGATTGGAGATCCAGAGAGAGAAAACCCTCTTTCAAAAATTCAATTAAAAAAAATCAATTTTTAGATTTCAATATTATTTATATGGGTTGATAATACATTTCATATAACATCTTATACTTCAACAACAATCATTGAAAATACAAAAAAGGTACTTTGATTTTCATTTTTATTGGATAGTAAAAACTGGTAGTCCTACATAACAAATTGAATTTTTTTCAATATCTATGAACAGAGAGATTGAACTCATTATCATTAGGTATTTCCTATTCAATTCTATTCTGGGTATAAATGGGGAGAAAAATAAAGTGCGAAATTATCTATTTCAAATAAGATCTATCTTTAAAATACAGAAGTATATCATGGAATACTTTTTTGCTCGAATAATAACTTTAATTTTCAGAGAAGCTTTACCAAGCATGAGCCTAGAGACTGTGAGATGGCACGGGGCATTCGACGTCAGTGCCAAAGCGTCTCTCATAGAGATTCATGGAGATACATTGATTGAATGTGAGCTGTCTCTGTCAGAAACAAACTATTCCAGTAAGCAGCGCATCATCTATCACCAGAGTGAGTCACAGAACATACTATTGTTCGAATCACTTGAAGAAACATTGACAAAGAACCATAGAACAAACATAGCGAGAAACTTATTGTTTCCATCGGACTTTGTAATGAGTTTACTCAGTCATTGGTTCCATATTTATCTATATACTTGTTTTATCTTTATTATTGAAGACAATAAACGTAATGGAAGTAATAAATGTGATTTTATAACAATAATTATTAAAAGTTTATTATTCAAACCTTTTCCATTTTGAGAATGACAAAGCATGATGAATATTCTGAAAAATAGGAAATACTAATATTTATAGTAAATGCAATGAGGATTGGAGGATATGGAGGAATCTATGGTTAAAGGATTAAATGGAAATAAATATTACGTTGGAAAGCTTTAAAATCGAATGGAGAAAAGTAACGATTTTTCAAATCCAAAGGGACTTATTTCTATAATTTTTGCCAGAAATTATATGTATTAACTATAAGATAGTGAATGCCCATTACAATGTGTTTATCATTATTATTTCCCATTGATTCATATTGATTTTCTACTTGTTTTTCAGGTGGCGAATCTCAACTGTTATCCAGTGAGTAGTCTATAAATTATATTTTTATTGCGTTCTACATTGCATTCTAAGAATTGGAAATTCGACTTCTAAGAATTCATCATTCTCAAACCAATCAACTGTATTTACAAACATGAACTTTTTGTTTCAAAATATTTGTATCAACTCTGTACGAGGAGACATTTTGGTAATCAGATAACTTCAGAATACTATCAAGATTAGAATATTGGATAGTATGGTTTTGAACCATTGGTTATGGTATATGGTTTTGAAGCAACAAGCAAATATGGTTTTGAAGCAACAAGCAAATATGGTTTTGCTATATGGTTCTGAAGTCACAAGTGATAGAAGTTAGAAGGATTTTTCTAAGTTGGTCACTTATTGAGATTACTATTCCATTCTCGAGCATTTTAATTTTAGTTTTGAAGTCAGGCCAGTACGGTACGTACTCAACTTTCAGCATTATTGGCTTTCCAAATCTTCGGATCTCTCAGAAAATTACAAGATTTCAAGGCTAGAATTTCAACAGCAAAAAACTAAAATATAAAGAATGATAAATAAAAACCGCTGTATATTTCCTGGAATCAGGGTTCTTCAAACTTAATCAACTTTTCCGGCATGAGAGCTGCCTTTCCTGCGAATATGCTTACCTATAGGCCTATCACAAATAATTTCGGATAAAACAAAAATTTGAAATAAGGTCAACAAAGCTTTCGATGCTTTACCATGAGCACATCCTATTGGAAATGCCATGTTATTGTTTCTGTGGGTAAATTTAGGAAAGTTTGTTCATAAACTTCTTCTTTCTCATCTAATCTAGTGGATGGTTTTTGCGTCGTATCTGATAAGCTCTGGGTTTCATTCACCTAATGAAGGTTCTGAATGAGAAAATAAGATTCCCGCATCAAAAAACCAATACTTCATCATGATAATCCTGTTTTTGAGCTCGGTTTCTCGTTCAATTATCGCAGCGACTTGATGAGAATTCATGATGGTAACGCATTAACGCCACATTTTTGTTAGTATTCGCTCTTCTCAACTCAGCTTATAAATCGAGTCTATTACCTCTAAAGTTCGGGCTCACTTTCACTTTGCTAATATACTGAAAATGTTCTCTGGCCTTTTCAGATGGCGTTAAAAGTGCAATAACTGAGAGCAGGCATTATATCGGCCTGTTTATGACCGTGGTCTTCGTAACGACTTGAAGTGAGCTGGCTTGGCTTTTCGAATTCACTGCTTCAGACAAAAGCTGAATGGTGTACATGACGATATGACGTGGCAATGAATTTTTCATATATGAACCAGAATAAGTTTGGATGACGGCACTCAGCGAAATTTTAATGGAGTGTCACTGTTCATCATTCGCTCACATCAAGCGAGATTATGGAATGTTTAAAAGTTACTCACGTAAAAAATTTCAACAAATGGCAAATGTGAGGGTTTGAAATATTAGTCTTGTTCCTTAAGTGCTATATCACTGAAGTTTCTTATTTTTTTAAATGTTCCTTATCATACCTATATCTGAACATTTATTCATTTCAATCTCCTTGTTTTACATAAAAGAGATAGATTTAAGATTCCAGATAAAAATAAATACACTTGTAAATATTTTTCCGTTAGATCGAAAAATTATACTGATTCAGAAATTCGTTACAATTTTTATGAATTTTTTATAAGTTAGTCAATTAGATTAAAAAAAAATCATGATTGAAATGTAAAATGGGTTTCTGTGTTGCTAATATTTTTTCTCAACCGATCGATGTAGGAAGAGACTTTTTTTAATTATAAGAACCAAAATCTTGTTTGGAGAATAAAAAGACTAGGTATTGGTTTTTTTTCAGTGGAGTCGATATTGAATGTATTCGATTTTAATATATTCATGTCTTTTATTTCTAAAATCATTTAATCCTGATCCACATAATTGGGTATTGTGATTCATTATTGATGCACAATTTTTCCAATTTTTCCACATGTTCCTTTACTACACATTCTGTTACTTCTTTTAGTGACAAGTTTCATTCTTTAGATTTTAGTGAAAGTACGTAATTGAGGAATTCATCGTTATTAAGCTCATGATCATCTTGATTGTTGAATTATCTAGTTCTCCAGGACGAGTATAATGAATTTATCTGAAGTTACTGGCGGCTCGTACCCACGAAACAGGTGAAGTGCCCTTATCTTTTAATGTACAGCACATTTTTGGTTTCTTGGGCACGAGCCACCAGTGTCTGAAGTTATATGAGTCAAAAAATATCAACTTCAGTCTCTTGTAGAAAAACAAAGTGTAAAATATGAACAATTAATTACCAGCGAGGAGCATTGAAAGCCCATATATTATTCATCAAAAGCGACAATGCACTGGTCATAAGGGATATTAATAGACATAAATTTACACTTTCATCAGCAAAACATACCAGGTGTATGAAATGTATGAAAGTTTTTTATAGGGCGATGTGTTTTATCATTCATAATAAAACAGTGAGAGGCTAGAGAAGTGAGTGATGAAAGAGTGCAGTGAGTTATGAGAGAGCCGGCAACATTGGCGTTGAAAAAGGGTTGTTCCATGAATATTTCATAAGGCGCGCAGTTCAACAGTTCACAAGTCTATATATATACGCGAATATCAACTCTTGAAGCCTTTAGCGTTTGACCCAATATGCAGCATTGTCTCACACCCGCCTATTTGTACTCACAGCCAGTGATAATTGCGGTCTCCGAGTGAATCTGTATTCTCATTTATAATTTTACACAACCTAGCTCACTCATCCACAGGAGAGGGTGAAGACTGAAACTCAACAGATATCACATAGAAGTGGAGGATGCTTTTATGTTTTATCATTCCTGATGTTTCCCTTTTGTAGCCTCGTAAAATATTCATTCAACCTTCTGGAGAGGATGTTGGTAGGCGTGATAGGATTCACAATGACAATAATTATTATTGTTGGGACTGAGTATCAGTGACAAATAACATTCATTATGTATTTATGGTAAACGTTAATTTCAGTATCAACTGTGACTCATCAGTTATTATTGGAACTTTCATTACTTTACAGTTCCACACTGGCGGCTCGTACCCACGAAACAGGTGAAGTGCCCATTATCTTTTACCGTACAAAACTTCACCTGTTTCGTGGGCACGAGCCGCCAGTGAGTTCCAACACAGTTGAATGTGTTGCAAGTGTATAATCAGAATGCGTACAGATATTCACGTACTACTACTATTCCATTGATGAAAAGTCGCTCCAGTTAAATTTATCAACCTCTCTCTCCCTACCCATTATCATAGAATAATAATTATGAACTCTAATCTCTATAGAGAAGAATGAAAATTTGATGCACAATGCAGCTTTTTTTTATTTTCACTAATAATTATCATAGATTCATCTCCCTTTAAAAAAAATTCTTATAAAAATTCCTAGGGCTGTGTATTTTTGAACACCCATATCCTTTGTAAACTGAAAGTTTACCCCTTCGATATGAAGGGGTGAACTTAGGAGAGTAGGGTCTGGGGGTCATCCTTCGAAAAAATAATAAAATTTAAACTTCTCAAAGTTAGCTTTTAGTGTGACTTTGAAGCTTTTTCCATCATCGTTCCTGTATTTATATTTGCAACCAAGAAATATAGCCTCTCTTTTCCTCTCCTTCTAAGAGATAGGCTACTGGTACGGCGTACTCGTAGCCTACGTACCGTCACAAATTATTAAGTTCTTCCCATATCTGAATATTCAAATCAAAATATTCGGATGGGTGACTGCTTGGGAACACCAGAATAACTAATTCTAATGGGAAACCAGTAAATGTTACTCCAATTCTATTGAATTCATCAAAATCGATGATGTTTGAACAAAATAAGTACTGTTTTGAGGATAATTATTCACTCTCATCATAGAGGAATTTCGCATCAACAATATCATCTTTCCAGTGGAAACAGAGTAAGCCAAATATCATTTAGTGGTAATAGTGTGGAAGCATGTTCTCAATTAATCTCTTATACCAACACAATCTTTCCCGATACCGAGTTGTAGTCTATCAGAGGCAGCATGGTTTAATTAGAAGCTTCCCAATTCCAATAATTAATGAACCCATCCCATTGGTGCGGTACGTGAAGAAGTGGTTTCGCAACCGAGAGTGATGCATCCAATCGTTCTAATCCATTTACCTCTGAGGGTTTGTACTGTAATCTCATCAGAGCAGTAGCCTACCGCGATCGGACAAAGCAACTGTGTTTAATTCGAGGAGCCGATCGATTCTTGCATAGCACAATCCACAATGGACCCACTGAATACGCTCAACCCATCTTTTAACGGACTACTAATTGATGAACCAACATTGCAGCATGCTTCACCTTTCCGGAGATCATATCACTGAATTGAATAATGTTTCCTCTGGAGACATTTTATCCAAATATAGAGCGAGACATACACTTCAATTAAAACGACTTGCACGAGACTAATTGACCTCAGACGTTACAATATTGCTGTGCTGATACTATTTGAAATGTGAGCTTGGAGCTCTGTTGATGTCGAAACCAGAATTGGTAGAGCAAATCGAACTCTCACCCACTTTGTCTAGTTATCAAGCTATGTGTGAAATTTCTTGTCAGTGGAGAAAATAATAACTCCCTCATATTTACAAAACTTGATTAAATTTAATAAAAGTTATCCTGTTTGATTGAGCTTTCTTTGAATAAACTTCTCTAATCAAATTTTAAGGATGAGGTCGTAGTATATGTACGAAATAATGTTGTTTTACTATGATTCAATATCACATTAGCACTCCATGTATCATGTTTCTTATCACTTCATGTTTGTGAAATTCATTCAAATATGTAAATATGTTCCTTGATATTGAAACTGGATTCGTATGAATTATTTCTCACTTTTTGAGTAGTTGCGAAGGTGTGTGGTACTCTTCTATATTAAATGAAAAATACTTCCATTTAATCATTTCTCATTTATTCACATGTTGATCAATCTTTATATTGAGGAGATTTGTTTCAAAATCTTATAATAGTTGACTGGTAAGTACTCTATCATTCCAATAATAGAAAGTAGTTATTTTCATGTTAAATCACTATTTTGTCTTGCATAACGCTTATCACATTCCCAAGGTTGTATATTAATATTAAACAAAGATGATTTCGACAGGATTTCTCAAAATTCATCAAATTCAATACTAAAAAATTCCTCGTCAGTAGGACCAGGACCAGAAAAATGTTTATCATCATGTGATTTGCTGTTCATGTGACAATGTTGATTTTGTCATCTTGTAGGAGCTGCATGTGCCCGATTATACTGAAATCAGGTCGCATAACGATGTGCAGAGAACAACACTAATTACGATTGAAGGACCAACAACATTTTCCAACGACCTACTCACTGAAACTGTCGAGAAATTTTAGCTGGACTGGCTGTGGCAGTCGTTTGCAAACTGTATGGGGGTGGTTTGCAAACGACTCTGATGTTTACTTGGAACTATTTGCTATTTGCTTTATGCAGATCAGAAGTTGCATGTAGGTCAGAAATCGACGGACGGACGTATTCCCGACCAGGGTTTGCTCTCAGCAGTTATAGTCTGTCCAAGCAAAGAAGACCTTCTGGCAAGATAAGAGAAAATGAATCCAGCTCGGCCAATATTGGTTAAAAAAAATATTGTTTTGTTCTCAATTGTAGAAAACATTCTGATGTACAATATGAGGCCAAATCAATCATTTCTGAATCAATATTGACCGAGGTGGAGTCAATGTCTCATCTTGCTAGAGGGTCTTCTTTGTTTGGACAGACTATACCCGAGAGCTCTGGTCAGATTTTCCGCTGAGCTTACAGCAATCAACACTGTTCTCCTTCATTAAAATATGGAATAGTCTCTCATAACGAACCTGAACATAATTCTCCTATTTGAACATCAGGTTTCCTCCTAAGAATAAATATTTTTCAACGGAAAGAATCACCCCCTTATCTCCATATTCGTATGTTGATTCAGTTGGCCTTAATTTTGTTCGAATGCTGGCAGTTTTATTAATATTGAAATGGGGAAACAACACTGATCATCTGCTTCCTTCTTTGCAATGATGAGAATCTACGTATTTGTTAGAAATCATCGCTTCCTTATCCCAAAAGGGGCTCCTCTGTCTCATTATTGTTCTGAATCTTTACATTATTGAGAGGAGACTGTTCTCATAATCGTATCAGCTCTTTCAGTACCAACTACTGAGATGGCTCGTTGGAGAAATACTTTTTGCATGTGTCAGAGTGTAAAGGTAGGTTTTCAGTCTGACGGTCGGCCTCTGTCAAATAGCTGTAGCCAATCACTTCGCTCTTTGTTTAAGCTCACAGACAAGACAAGAACTGTGATCAGCTACAGCTGTTCGACTGCGACCGACCATCAAACCGTACCGAATAGAGGAAATCCTACCTTTACAGCACACGCACACAAAGGTTGTTTATTTCGTCTCAAGTGATCGTGAATAGCGAGTATAGAGATTATTCTATAAGCCTATATTCAATACCTTGATGATATACAAGAAATGAAAAAGACTGTCAATCTATATAAATTTTGAAAAATTTTAGATTTCAAAGATGACATCTTGAACGATTTACAATGAAGGTTATTATGAATTCATTGTTCAGTTCACTAGTCGGTTTTATTGTACTCCTACATTTTCACCAACAGCCCAGCACTTTTGTTATGAAGTATTGACATATATCTCGACATCACAAGTATTGACTTTCCAACTCTTCTTGAGCCACCACGTCTCAAAAAAGCTCAAGGGTTGAAAGACTTTTTGACTGTATGCCTAGCATTCGGATGAATGGAGATGTTCATTGCAAAGGAAATGCTTCTTAGTTCCGGTGCTTGAAAAGGCACATGCAATGAAAGTTGAGAAGAATGCTGTACAAATGAAATAGATGGAGGAGAGAGGAGGTCGAATTTCTACAGACTAGGCCTGGTGCCAGTGGCTCTGAATACAGATGTTTATATTATGCAAAGATACCAGCAAGACGATTGTGTTATTCATATGCAACATGTGAGCTCAGTTGAACACAATAAGTGCAGATTTGAACGTACGTAGCTCGTTTTCCAGTCTACAAGAATGTCTTGGAGGAAAGAATGATGAAAACTAGAAATGGAATGAGTGGGGAGGATACAATTTTCTTTTAGCGCTGGAGGAGAAAATTTGTCCTGAATGGTATGAGTCTTGAAAATTTTGAGTGACGAAAATACCATGAGTCAACATTGTTGAATTCCACCAAGTCTACACAACATTATTAAAAATTTTATTTGAAATTTGGAAGCTTTGTCGCTAAAAAACCGTTATCTAATTAAGTCTTTATACAGTTTTATTTAGTCATTATTAGTTTGTCATTTTAGTAAGTCATTATAAGTTTGATATTCACACTTGAATCCATCAGAACATAGAATCTATCAGATTCCAGGTAGGATTTTCACTGTAACTTTTAAAATGAACGTGTATTCATTGGGTACAGACGTTCTCTTCTTTCAAATAGACCCAAATAAATGGAAATCAAGACTTGAATTGAGGGATCATATTGAAAATTGAATGCTGAGAAACTCACCACAAGTTTGGTCCGCGTTATCAGCAACTGTATAGCCCAAGGAATAATCATCAGTTTTCATGGAATAAGCCGGCCGGGTTGGTTGAGTGGACTGGGGCGTTACAACCTTCACTCCGCTAGCGCTACCTGGTTGAATCTGACCAGAGGCATGTTTGTTCAACCACATCATAGATCATCCTCAGACTCTTCATTACCCACGTACAAGTAGAATTAAATACTTATGTGGGCATCATCTGCAAAAAAAAAATAATGGGCAGTGGAGATTTAAAATTCATAATAGGATAGGCCTACTACTAAGAGGGAACACGTTGCTTGGAAAGCAAAATCGCTCAAGTAAGTCAATATTTGATGTAATATTTGGGTTCAGAATACTTATCAGTTATTTGTGAAAGCTCCCATTCTGCTTTGTGTTGGTTACAGAAACTTGCCTTGTACTAAGAAGGTGGTGATACCGCAAGAACTTCTTCAGAAGAGATTAAATGTATCTTGGCAAAAACTTGCAAACCTTGAACAGGAACTCCAATAACTTTGGTACAGACACAAACAACCAACTTCAACTTATGATATAGATTATCAGATCACCCCCTTAGCTCATCTAGCCAAGATTGCACTAACAGGAATTACAGCACTTCACTTCCAACCACCAACATCAACTAATTAACTGATTGCATCCTTGAGCTGATTACTTTTGATCCTAGTTTTAGGAATAAACAAGGATTTGATTATTATTAAGGGTTGACATGCGTGTTCATTATACACAACATGGATAACTATGTATAGAGCGATTATGAGTGAGAAATTGAGGCCATCTTGACATTGTAGTAATCGTATTTATTTATCAAACCATATGTTTTTCCCTATAGGTCATGAGAAGTGGACCATGATCGCATAATCGCTCATAGATGCTTCCATAGTAACTAATACTAAGACGCTTCATACAGTTTATATGTTAATACCGGCCTATTAAATCAATCAGGCCTAATCAATAATATTAGAGTCGAGCTTGTTCGTCCGTTCTCGTTGCATTGGTTCAAGCAGTAAATCTTATTTACTCAATTAATTATTTACTTCAGGCGATTTACTTCAATTATTACTGTATTCTTTTTCTAGTGAATTCGATCGTTGATAATGTTAATATTGTGATAGTGATAGTTAATATTGAGGCATGTATTGTTAAATAACAATCAATCGTCATTTTGTACAGAAGATATGGCCTACTATGAATGAATTCAGACCCTCATGAACAAATATAAATCATCTGAACTTCGCAGCTCGTAACACTCACTTGAAATTCATTAATTCGCTAAAATATCTCAATTTATTCCCAGTAGATTATTATTTTACAAAAGTGTTTACTGGTCATTATATAAAAAATCATAAATTGACAATCTGATACTATGGTATTACTGTATATTGAACAGAAAAAGGAAAAACTACTGTATATTATAGCCTATGTAGTATATTATTGAACAAAATCACGTTTCTCTTCATCATGCATTGACTTGGCTCATATGTGAGTGCATGATGTTGAGACTAATTTCCATTTATCAATTTATTGGAGTATGAAACCATATTGGGAAAAAATTTCTCGAATTTCATTTTTGAGGTGAAGGAATGTTGCTTATTGAGCAATATTGCCTGCCTATTCTCATCCACATTCTGAACAGGAGGTCAAGCACAGAGAAATATTTCCTGATTCCTGTGAAAAACAGCCTACTGAATTGAATGTTTCCCGCTAAAAAGTGAATGATTAAAAAAACATCTACAAAGGAGAGTCTGCACGAATGAATACAAAATATCAACCTCCAATTTAATTCTGATTTTGATCTCAGTCTCAATACGTCTGTCAAAGTTAATGTTCAACTTTCCTTTTTTCAAACAGATATTAAATTCATATGGCACGGAATATCTTTCTCAAGTACAGTCCTTTTCAAAATCAGTACAATTATTCAATGAAAATTTCCCTGGAATTGCTTCTTCATCAATCAGAATTGTTTCAATTTAATGAATGCTGCAAGTAGACTACATTCGTTTTGAATTACTGTGAATAACTTGACATCAATCTTCAGTGTTAGCCTATTATTTTTCAATGTCACTGGCGGCTCGTGCTCACGAAACAGGTGAAGTGCCCGTATGTTTGACTGTACAGCATGGTATGTTTGACTGTACCGTACTTCATGGTCACGAGCCGCCAGTGATCTTTCAGTAATCAAGTCTACAGAAAATTAAAAATCCCCAACTTTCCGCCGATTTATTGCATGAGTGTGCGAAATGAATGGGAGAGAAGGATATTTTTCCTATATATAAGAAGAAACATGACAAAGCTCTTAGTTCTATTAACTGAACACAGTTGTGAAAGAGTATACCAAAAGGTTTCGTGACAAAAATTAAGACATAATTCAAAAAGAATTGGAACATTATAAATAATTAGGAATATTAGTCTTGTTTAGTTTTGGGAGTTGTTGGAGTATAAGCTAGGATTGGAATATCTAGTTATACTGCACAACCGTTCTATTGACTATTGTCATTACGGTCAACCATGTTGCTCTTAACGATTGATGTTACTGTTAGTAAAAAAATTTACCGAGATTCTCTTTTTAAAAAATCCTCAACTCACAACAGGAAATTTATGGTATAGGTGTTGAAATGTTACTTAAATTCTGTTTTACTTTTGATCACGAGTGTTTCGGAGCAGAACACTGGAGAATAAAAGAATTTCTCATCCTGTTCCATAGCACCAAGTGAGGGTGCTCTAGAACGGAATAATGGGAATGAAAAGATGTT